>JAROYE020000002.1:50117838-51483196 GCA_029619315.2 Dynastes maya
AAAACAATTCGGTCGCAACTAAAGCTAGCAATGAAAATGTATGCCATCGTTTTCTCGAAGATAAGAACATTGCTTTGAAGATTATCAGGGAACAATAGATTAGATGCTGTAGAAGAGTTAGAAGAGCAGATAAATTCCTGAAGAGAATCTTGCAGGATAGATACGCTTGCTTACGGAAATTAGGATTAGATGAGGGGAGTTGCTGTGGAGAAGGGTGGGTGTAGCGGTTAATGGTAGTTTGAATATCTTTCCTAGAATAATTATTGCAGATCAGAGTTTCAGTGATGTCGTTCAATTTTTTGAGGAAGCGAACTGGGTTCAAGTGTGGAAATGGTTTGGATAAGACACCGCGTTTTTGGGCTGGATGATGGTGTGAGAGGTCATTGGGGTATCAATCCGAGTGCGTGGGTTTTCAGTAAACGGAATGTCCCAGCGCACCGACAGGACGCCGCTGTAGAACAGTGACGCGGCTCACCCGGAAACCAAAAGTACAGTGTTATTGACGACCACGGAAGCGTACGTACTTACTTAAAATAACAACAAAAAATTACTAGCCATTTTTTAAATTTATGATCTTTTGATCAACAATTTTTAGTCTAAGACTTGTATTTATATATTCTAAACAACATTATTTAGAATTTTATTCTCCATTGTAGCTATCACATGCAGTTTTAACAATTATTTTCAAAAAATTTCAAATTTTGGAGATGCGAGGCAACACTTATTTGGCTAATTGGTAATCCTTTTTCGAGCATCTCTTAACGTCAGAACTTGATTTTCCCAAAGAACTAGAAATCTTCTATTTGATGCAGACTTTTTGGCGGTTACTGTACAATTTTACATGGAAAAAAGTATATAATATAAAACTAAGAGTGCATATAAATCAATTTAATTTGGTAGAAGATGGATTTTGATGTTAGGAGTTCTCTACCCCATATCTCCCTTATGAGTGATGTTATGGGTCGGGGGGGGGGGGGGGGGGGTCCGAGAACCAATACACGAAAACTAACACATGCTGGAGTGTTTTTCACTTTCTTAACCGGGAGGACCTTTCAAGAGCAATTGGTATTCGGCTTGATCACTACACACCTGACACGTAATTAATAAGGTAATACCTTGAAACTGGTAATGAATCTTGGTGTCATCAGTAGTGGGAGCGTACAAAATCTCGGAAGGTTCAAGAATATCGACTTCAACCTTCAGCAGGAAAAGTAACGGTAATCCTATTTTTTAATTAGCAAGGTATAAAGCTCTTGAACTTTAAAGAACCTACTGTTAATACTCGCACTGATGGATAAACCGATTCCTTAAACCTGCTTACGTACAGGTATCAAAAATAAACGCCCAGGACACAATAGGTGTCCTCCTTCTGCGCGATGATTCTCGCCTCCATTTAACACGAACAGTTGATATGTGCTGGAAACTGTAAGAACGTCCATGTTTCAGTTTCGATTTGTCCTAGTGTAATCTCCACGTTTGTCTTATTAGAATAATCACTAAAAAAGATAACAGGAATTTCATTAGCAGGAAATCTATAAATTAATGCACAGAGAAAAGCGTATTGTTAAAATAAAGATAAACATTGTTTTTTTTACAATATTTTCTAATACTATATGAGACAGCAACACTATCTTGTAATCAGTACAAGAAAATTGTTGTTAAGTTTGTATATTTAAAATATGCTTTCTCTTTAATTCTGGTTTGTTATTATAACATTATTAAAATTTTATAATTAACAACTTTATGTTGTACGTAGTAGTAAAACTGCATCGTTAAATGTATTACATGGTATTTTTAAATTTAAAGGTGCGATGTGTAGGAAAACAAAACGCGTTACTTTATCTGAACCTATTGTGTTGTAAGCATAAATAATATATTATTTATATCCATTCAAGAACATGTGGATTAGACTATAATTACATTGCTTCCATAATTTGGACCACAGTTGTATGTGTACAAATATAAAACAAAAGCTTTTATACCTTGGTTAATGCAATATATGTAAAATTAACCCATTTCTTCCATTACTATGCCTCTTTCATTATAAAAGCACTAACAATAAAATGTTCGTCAAATCCTGGATTGATTCCTTTGTTTCCAGTAAATGATATCGTATACATTTAACTATGTAATTTTTAATCTATTGTCGATAAACAATTTTTATTCCATTAAGCTATATGCTACGGATATCTATAAATCATCTATACACTAGTATTCAACATAACCAAGAAAACTGGATAAGAATCATATGTATTATGTATATAAACTACATACTTTGAAACGTCACAAGTAACTCCGGGAACTTCACTTTCACTAACTAATCTCCCATTTTAAATAAATTATTAACAAAGATGGAATTACTTGTTCACACTAGATAACCCCAACAATCACGCGAGACAAATGGCAAAATTGCCAGGAACCCTACATTATTATTGGTTGCAACGCGAACCTACATTTCGTCATCACAGATTAAAAATAATATGTTGTAAAAATTACAATTCAGGGTTATGCTTATGTTTTAAATAAAGAAATGTTTTTGTTATTTTAAGTAGATGTGTTATAACTTCTTTTACAATAAAATGTTTTTATGATTAGTAAATCAATGTGTTATTTGTGCAAGATATTCTTGTCAGAGTAATGATATTTTCTTAGCAACACAAATTTTACAACACATTTTTCTCCGGGTGGAGCAGGATTCATGCTTTCATGTAGTTTTCTTTTAAATCCCCTGAAAAAAAAGCTTGACAGTTTCAACATATTTACTACTAAACTAAAACAAGAGGCAAAACTTAACCCAATTATATTTATCATCAATTACGCGAAAATACCTATGTATGTAAGCAGAATATAAAAAATAACTTTGTTATAATAGCACCATAGAAGCCATAAATCTACAAATACATCAATACAGTAATTAATTCTATTTTCACATTAGCAGTAATAGTAGCAAGGTCAGTATCATTTATACATAGATTATCTGTTTTATGTACAAAAATAGAGATAATGGAGTTTACGCCTCTCAAATGACGTTGCTGTATTGCAAGCGAAATATTGTAGTTGGTAATTAACATATCACAACTGGAAAATTTTCAAAATAAATAATCAAACTCAGAAACGTCGTCAACTCGAGTAAAATTTCACCTACTGTCGAATGTTTAATTTTAACAAAGGATTATAATTATTACTTCGTTCAAAAAAATCAAATTTATAGTTTATTTAAATTTCTTTGATTTACTAGACGACGCTAAGCTTATTTTCGTAAATATCTCTTCAATAGTAACTAACGCGTAATAAGTGATATGCTTACGTACTTACAAAGTTGTAGAAATGTTGTTGCATGTGCAAAGTATGTATCAAGGATTTGCGGGATTTTTTCCTTGGATTAAAATGGTAAGAAGGAAAACACCCTGGATATTTAAAAAGGAATCATTTTAAACAAGAGGCTTGATTAAAATACATCACCCATCTAACATGTAATACAAACGTGCGAAATGGGTTTGCATTATAGGATGCAATATTGCAATAACTTACGAAAAACGGTACCCAACTCGCACTTTCTGAATTTAATCCAAGTTGGAAATCTGGGGTTTCTGCGTTTGTCGTTATTTATTTCTTATTAGATGTTCATAAGAATTACCGATACATATAGGCGTTTAGTATTCTAATGGCATTACACCGACACGCACGTTAAAAATTGTAATTCGGAATCATACTGATTAGAATTAGCTTTTCTAACAAATTATCGTCGCCGTCGTCAAATAATAAGCATTGACGATTCAAATATACAGTAAAATTTTGCAGTTCGCGGTTTTGCTTATTCGTGGGTCTATACGATTTGCGGACCGCGGTCTAAATTCGTTTAGACCCCATTTTTCCTTAGTATTTTATAGTTTTACGATTTTCAAAAGGAAAATAAATCACTCGATATAAAAACGATTTAGCCGGTTTGCGTGTAAAATGCCGACTTCTTCGCTATGACTTTGTGCCGAGCGGCTTCTTTGATATTAGCCGCCCCAAGTGTCTTTAAAATTAAAATAAATGGTGCAAGTTTGTTATTTTTGTATTTCTTTAATGGAAAAATGTTAGGTTTAAACTTGTACATAAAAGTTTTCTTTTATTTAGACGGATTTTTTCTAACTTTTGGTATCAAACCCTCTCTAAAACATGCTACGAATTACCCGCCTATCGCGGTTTTATGCTTCGCGAACTTGACCCCCGGGAACGACGAGGTTTCACTTCTACCCACAAATGATTGCTTGCAACAATATTTTTATTAGACGTACTAAATAAAGATTTCATAATTAATAAATAAGCAGTTGTAAACGATCAATGCTTATGCCTATGTCACAGTTCATTGTCGTGCCGATACAATAAAGTATTTATACATAAATATACAACGTCGTTTGTATTAGCAGGCATTAGGTATATCTACGTTTCCAGTGATCCATTCCCCAAACTTTATTGTATTTTCATTTCAATATGCACGTGCGTTGAAAGAAATAAAAACAAATGGAGATGTTTATTTAAATGAATAAGCGCCCTGCCGGTTGAAAAAGTCATCAAACTAAAGCGTGACAAACGGTTGCACCCGCTGTGTTTACTATCTACATACAAGGAATCGAGTGGACGTTCGGTTATTATCGCTTGATCGGTGTGCGTGTACTATTACATTGATAGTACACGAACGTCCACTCGATTCCTTGTATGTACAACGGGTGCAACCGTTTGTCACGCATTAGTTATAACAAATTAATAAAACGCTTATAAAGTGTTTTCTTTGTTCATTTATATGTTAACAGCAACGGCCTCATTTATACAATTGCATGAGGACACCGTTTAGGTATCTGCGCGGGGGGGGGCTTGACAAGTTGTTACGCCACTGGCGTGACCCCCACCCTCTACCGCTATGTACAAATTACTTTTATGTAAACTATCATTATCATGATGAATTTATAGCACGTAGATGTGACACCTTTGAATATTCGATAAGAAACATGCAATAAAAAAAGTGAATTTAATGCAAACCAGAAAAAGGAATCAATGCTTCAAAACATTTTCTTTACCTGTAATTGCAATTAAATGAAAATTAGCACGACCAAGTTGGATTAGGCAAGAAAACTTTGTCATCCAGTTGCAACATTAATTCCTATTTTAAATAAAAATACACATTAAATCACAACAAGAATGAGTAAAGTCATACATTACGTATAGCGACTCAAAACTGTTGCCTTCCTGTCGATCGACCGCTTCACAAAATTTATAACTTCGGCTCCGTTCGTTCTAAGCAACTCTTTCGTTGGTTTTATAAACTACGCATATTTTCTGCGTCACGCTAACAATAAAAGATAGGTATTTAAAGCGTGCCATATGCAAAAGGTCGTAAGTGCCGCAGTAAAAAGTTTACAAAATATATTTTTAACTGTCGCACTTTAAGAGAATTTTATTTGATTGTAATAAGTGATAATATATTGCAACACAACTGACAATCATTATAGTAAAATTATACAAGTAAAGTACGTCACCTAGTGGCTTCTTTGCAATATGAAACGTATATTCTAAAAAAAATAGCACTTACGACGTTTTGCATATAGCACGCTTCATTTAATATTCATGCGTACACCCGGGGAAAGAAGTGTGTTAAAATAAAATCAATTTTGTTAGCTGAAGAAGTGTTAGTCCAACAATTTTGTGATTAAATTACCTACCAGCTGGCATTGCCTTAACAATTTAATTTGTGTCAAAAAGTTCTGTACGTGAATACATTTATTTGGTTGGGGCGTAGATTAAAAAGCAAAAGTCGTTTCAGCAGAGCGCAATAGTTGTCTCAATTTATCAAAATCATAAAGGTTGAACAAAAATAATAATAGAGTAGCATTAACACTAAAAAATGGTTTGGTTTAACTAAAAAGTTGAATTAAGTTAATCAAACATTTGTCAATTGTCAGAATACGTTTTCATGGAAATCACTGTATGAGTATCAATTAAAATAAAATACTTGTTTTAGAATACTTAGGCGTTAGCAGCTTTTTATGAAGAAACCCGTCAGTATTGTATGCAGATATTCAGTTGATCTTTTTATTGGTTACAGCGGGAATTCCTCGTGTCTTGGCATCATCATCAGTCCGTCATTTACTTCGTACAAGTGGTAGGATGCAGAAATTGTTTTTTTCTTTGTTTTATATTCGTTTTATTAAAAAAATGGAGGATGACTATGTAAAAAAATTATTAGTGGAATCGTTCAAGTGGTTAATCCGAAAAATTAGTGAAAAAAAGGAAGCCATGTTCTTAAGTTTAATGTCTTTGAGTCCAAACAAGTTCTAACAGAAACTAGAAAGCAATACAAATAATTTATACATTGAACATCTCCGATGTCGTAATATAATGACATTAATAACTTCAGCCGTTTGCAGAACATCGGTTAAGAACCACTGATCTATGCCTTCCGTATAAAGCTACCTACTTCCTAATATGATTATGTCATCCTGAAGTTGCTGAAGAATTGTATGATATTCTGGAAACTGTCACAAAATTATAAAAAATAAAAGCATGTGTCATATACTGTAAAATACCCTTCACGCGTTGTGTTTCTCTAGAAAATTTAAATTCTACTATACCGGGTGATTCATATATCTTGAGACGATTGAATAACTCAGAATCCATTCATTTAATCGAAAAAAGATGTAGATAAAAATTTTATTATATGAGGGGGAAAGTATATTGTAAGGTCCACGTTTAATTTTAGAAGTCGTGCCCATAAAAAGTAATTTAACGGTTTCGTATACTTATTAATTCGGCAGCGTTGTAAATATATAATGTTCCATTATTGTATTATTGCGTATGCTATATGAATGCACCTCTATAATATTTCCTATAGATTGTTTTGTCTGCGTAACATTGATATGGTCGTTGGCCTGTATGTATTAACAGCAAGGAGGCAAAGAGTGGCGAGGCCGCACGCACGTCCACTCTACGCGACCAGAACAAAACACATACATGCGAACCAAACCGATAAATATACAACATCAAGCAGCGCCACTGTCTCCTCCTTGAACGTTCGAATAAATGCGCGCGGGTTTCAACTGATTGAATTTTGAAATAGGCATCCGCTTGTTTATCGACTGTAGGTGCATACAGAATTTCGCCTCACGACCCGTGTCACAACATTCTGAAATTTGTACAATAAAATATTAGATGGATTTATCTGTGCATGTTCTTTACGTACATTACACGCACTGTTATTAATCTCTCTATTATGTTCCCATCCCTCCCCTTTTGTTGTTGGGCTATAAAAATACAATAGTATAGCGCAGCGTAAGTAATAATAATTTTACATGCTTACAAACACACGTATTATTTCAGAATGTATATGTACGCGTGTAATCATAGTGGTTTATGAATATCAAAATTGTAGACTTGAACTACACCGACATAAAAAACAAGAAACGGACGTACAAAAAACAACGTGTGCGAAGTAGGTGAATAGTACATCATCCCTTTACTCCACATTATTCACTTAAATATTTAATAAAAATACTAGAGTAAACTAGTTACTCAACATTCTAGTATTCTAAGAATTTCGTTATATTTTCTTCAAGCAAAGATGCTAATTCTGTATTATTTCTTAAGTTAATTCAGTGCAATAGTTGCATGATAAAATAAGGAGTTGGATTTAACAGTTTTAACTCTTTTCCGGTGTTCCCTCGTGACCATCCGTTGTAAGAGACTTCGTTTCGGAGTAAAATTTTTGGTTTTTGGTTAGTGTATAACGCGGTTTAATGTCCCATTTCTCTACCTTCACGTGCCATGCTTTATATTTTCTGTTTCATATTCAGCTCTAGTGCATGGTTTTGCTTTAATTTGGATGACAACTTCATAACTTTATCATAAAAACGTTCGATGGTGTAAAATAGAGAAAATATATTTGTCGTAATACAGGCATACAAATTGTTGAAGGCACCAGAAAAATTATAGTGAAACTGAAATTGGCGAAAATAAAATTAAAATAAACGCATAAATAGAAAGTTGCACAAAATTTTATTTGCTTTAGAAGTTAAATGTGAGGATTACTTAGAACTATAAGTAAATGGGTTTTAGAAATACTTGTAGATGGTCCATTGTAAAATTTCGTAATGTTAAGATTTAAATACAAAAATCCTCTTTTACTCCTTACAAAATGTTACCTACGCTGGAATTAGTTTCGACAATATGCCATCATCAGCCAGAATCTAAAGTAGTATATAAAATGATATTTAAGAGAGAATATGCAGTACTTGCAGTCGAAATTAGAAACCGTTAATAATTTTTGACGTGACATTTATGAAGGAGTTTTACATTTTGATAATCTATTCGATGTCCTGTTTCGAGTTAACGTTTATAAACGTTAGAAATAATTTGAGTCTTATGTTCTTGTAATCTTGTAGTTGTTTACCAGTTTGTCCTATGTACACAAAGTGCTAAAAGGAAGAGCTGATGAAGTAAGCTCCACTTTCCTCCATCACATTGGTCTTACTTTTACGGTTATCTAAAAGATGAAAAACCTTTATATTTCTTTTATATGCGTGTGCAATGTTATATCTAAAACGGATTTTAAGAAATTTTCATTCCAAGTTCACTATTTTCATTATTCTAGGCAAAAAGGCGTTTGAAAATATGGGCTACTCTTAATAATTTTATATTGAATATAGTTATCCATATCTCCATTTACCTATTAAGCAAGAAAGGCGTAATAAGTATTTAATACAAATCTGTCAACATACGCCAGCAAGAGGTATGTAATACTTACTTATATTAAAATGATCCTCACAACAGTGACAGTTAATTTGACTACTCGAATAGGGTTCTCTTGATCAAATTACAGCACAACTTTCTGACCTTCTCGTATCTTGGAACAGAAAAGAATTTTGTATGGTATTGATGCAATGGTACTGCTGCACATGGGAAGGCAATATTTGTCATACCATGTCTTCTTTTCTTCCATCGATAAATTAACATAACCGTTAAATACGGCGTAAATCTTCTAAGCGTAAAAGTACGTTAAATCCTTTTTTAATATATAAAATGACAATATAAATGCACTATTGCCAAAGCTAGAAGTTATTGATTATTTTGGCCGGATGACATCACAAAAAGACCAACTAGAAACGAGCACGTTCTACCTATGTTTGAAAAGAGAGGTTTGTTTTTCAATTTTTGTGATGAAAGTAGTAAGTAAATATCACTTTATCATATATTACTCATTTTTTACGTACTTCGTTCTTTTTATGGTATCGAAAAATCTGCAGATTCTCCATGGCGGCGATATATTCGTCATTCGAGTTGTGTTATTGACGGTGAAGCTTCGGTTTGCGGAATACACTTCGCACTTCCAGGCACCGACTACTGTGGTCACTAGCCGACCCTACTAGAATTTTGCCGAATCCAGGTGTTCTAGCCTCCGGTACGAATTTTTAACGCGCTAACACGGGACCTGCAGTTTTACTTTGCTACATTTGTACTTCATTTGTAATGGTAGATTTTACTACTACATTTTGAAAGTAATTTCTTCTGTTGTAGAGGATAATACCACCGCTACGGAAAATATTTACCATGGCAACGAAGTTAATTACATCTATTAAAGATAGGTTTTACTCCGGTTTGTAGGGTAACTTCCTCCGTGACGGATGGAAATCCCACCACTAAGGAGAAATTTAACACCCCAATGGAGCAATATTTTACCAGTTCCGGATCATACATTCTCCATTTTGCACAGGAAGAATGTTACTTACTTAATGAATAAAAGTAACATTCGCAATCATGAGCAATTTGGTAAATGTTGGCCAATACTTACGCATGATATGTTATAATTTAAATATGAACGCTAACTTTTTTTAATTATCACCTCCAATAAGTGTGAAGCTATCGGAGAAAATTGTTAGTAGTTGCATTAAAATTGCAATGCTGAATATGCATGTCAGGCTTGTAATTAATTTTATTTTCGGGTATATTTAGCATTAACATTAAATACGAGCAGAGAGAAATATGATATTTTAGTGACTTTAGTATAAAGAAATGCAACATGTACATTATTGTATTGAATTGATGAAATAAAACTTTTCTTATTTATTTGTTTTTCATTTCAAATTCAAGTAAATATATCAAATAAGTTATTCTAAGTACACTGTCCTACATTTATTTATTGACATAAATATGATATCACAACCAACTAAAATTTCGATCTACATATTCCTCTCAAATATACATGTGCGACGTAACATTTAAACAGAAATAATAAAATAATCTATTTGAAAGGTAAGACCCAAAGACGGTAAAAGTAATGCTCAAAAATAGTTAATTTCGGATTTTGCTCTAAATTCACACAGCTTTAGTGTTAGCGCAACAAATTCTGGAGTTTTTAAATCATTAATATCGGTTTGCTCATTGTTTGTGATTGTAAAAAGGTTAAAGTAGAGGTTACCTACAGAATAATGTTCAAACAAAAGTGAACTTAATGTAGAAGTACACATGAAAAAAGTGCCTAGAAACAATAACCAAGATAATGCTAATATAAATAGCTCATAGTATTGACGGAATCACTCCCGGCAAAAACAATATGAGAAGAGAAAAGCACTAATGCTTTTTGCCACTAATCTTCAAAAACAGCATTGAAATGTTTCCTGCCGTCACCTACTGCCGTCTAAAAAGTAGTGACACAAACTGGAATACAGCTGTCATACTTACCCATACAACGATATAACCTCTAGCGTACAACGTTTCATAACGTACAAGGCTTTTCAAAAGATACCAGTCAATGTAATATATTTTTTTCTTTTTATTACTATTTAGCACGTGTACTAATTTAATTATAATTTTTTTAAATATATAATAAATAATAATAAAACAAGGGTAAATAAACTTAAATATTAACTCATTAATTATTAAACTACATAAAAATAATCCACATTTAGTTACATTATTAAAGAAATAATTTAATAATTATACTTAACATATAAAACGAAAAACTTTTTCATTAATTCATTCACTTGCTCCTAATTTTAATTATTAACCTTAGGTTTTTTTCCATTATTTCAATTTTTCTTTTATTGGATATCCTTGTAGCTGGCCCGATGTGCTTTTTGAACACGAAACCGGTCGCCTAATTTCTCAATAGAACTTTTATGAGATCTGGACCACTTTTTCATTTCTACCTTTATACTATATTATTTATTATTATGAATATTTTATTAACTTTAAACTAAATGATTTACTTGGAAGAAACATTTTTCTATCTTGGATTTTCTAACCCTAAGAACGTGCAAACACATGTTCGGATAACGAACGCCAGCATCTGTTAAAAAATTTTGGGGAGGGTGGGAGGAAGTCAGAAGGGAGAAAGGCAATCGACAATGAATTGGCTCTCTAATGCCTCATAAACAAAAAAGTCCAGAACCGGTTAGTATGAATTGAGAAGTTATAGAACATAGTCTTAAAAAAAATTATGTATCTTCTGTTAAACCCTGCTTTTAGCGATGTTCAGAAAAGGATGAAATGGAGAAACCTCTCATGTAGGTTCACGAAAGCCAGTTTAGCCAACTCAATTAAAATGTTTCAGCGTATTCATCGCTTCCAGTTATAGTGTTGCGAAGAGTACAACGGTATAATAATGTGGTGTAAGTACTTTTACTCTAATATTAATTTATTTATCAACTATGAATGTTGTTCTATTGTTCTACTCTTTCGTTATTTGCACTTTTACATTTAACTAACAATTATTCACTCCAGTAATAATTGAAGTTACTGCATATTTTGTTTTTTCCTTAACGATTTAGTCTTGGAAAAGCCATAGACTTACTAATACAGACAAAACACTGACGAACGCATGCAACCATAGATTTGCAGCAGATAACATAAGGTTTGTTTCTGCAACGATTTAAAATCATTTGAAATCGTCAGGGGCATGCGCATTACAAAAATAGCGTTCGTATAGTTAAAACGCCAAACTCTGACTATTAGTTTGACGTAATTAGGCGTTCGTGCAGATCTCCAAATTAATTTCTAACCGTTTGCTGAGTGAGTTACTACAATTTGAAGATTATCATCCAGTGATCCGTCAGACGCATGCGCATTTTTATATTGTGAAGTGAAAAGTTGTATTATAGGTCTTTTTGTATATGTTCACACTTCATGCGTGTTTTATTTAAGTATGTGGTTTTGTTAGGAATTAACAGTTCCTTTAAGGTTGTAATAAATTTGTAATTCTGTCAAAACATTTCGCGTTTATTTCTGTTTTCGCTTACCTCTAGTAATATTTGAATGTAAGATAAATCTATTATTTTCATCTGCATATTTGAGTATATTTTCTCTCTAAAGTCTATTAAATAAGTTTGTAACTTATACATCGCCTAATAAATGTAAAGAAAGCGTTCGTGCAGTTAAATTGTTAAATCAGTTTTAGTTCGCGCAGGCGTAGATTAATCCAATTTAACCTCTGATCAAATTATCATAAATCGGCTGTGAAATTCCTGACCGGAAAAAATTAAATATCAAATTTGACGTATTTGTGTTTTATTTTCTGTAATAATCCCAGTAGCTGCTCGCCATGCTAAACATCCATATGTTCAATTATAAAAAAAAACGCCCCAATACATGGAAGGCAAATGTATTCAGTGGTTAAAAAATGCACAGTGTATACTATAATCTTGGTTTCCAGGATGGAACCGCGTCGTTGTCGTTGCTTTTGCCGACGTTTCGTCCACTCTTTTACAGGACATCTTCGGGGCTGTTACTGCACACTGACTGGCAAAAACTACGACAACGACGCGGTTCTAGCTCGAAAACCAAGAGTACAATGTTATTGACGACCGCGGAAGTCTAGGTACCAGATGCACAGTATACAAGGTGTGGCAATTAAATAACTAGACTGGTGCTACTATCGGCAAATAACGAGCACGCCACCGCAGGTTTGAACATGTCTGTGCTTGTAGATGCTTACTCCACACTGGGCACGGTTGCACGTCGCTCAGTCTCGCTGTAGCAATCGTCCGTTCAAGTTCTTACGCTAGCGTCGCGTCGGAAAAATGCCGAATGTTCAGATCGAGAAACGAATTAACCTCAAGTTTCTTGTGAAACACGAGGCTCTAACTACCCTTTGTGAACGAGAAGACGAAGACCCGATTTGTGGAAGAGCAAATCCTGGATGCTCCACCAAGACAATGCGCCAGCCCATTCCGCCTTGTCTGTGAAGGCGTTCTTTGCAAAATCCGGCATCACCGTGTTGAACCATTCACCGCACTCGCCCGACCTGGCCCCCTGTGACTTTTTTTTTATATCCTAAGGTAAAATCGGAGCTTAAGGGGAAAAGATTTGACAGTGTGGAAACGGTGGAAGCGAAAGCAACGGAGGTTCTCAACGAGCTGACAGAAACGGACTTCCAGCACTGCTTTCGACAGTGAAAAATTCGTATGGAGCGTTGTAGGGATCGGCAAGGAAAGTACATTCAAGGGGATAAACTTTGTAATGTAATTGGTGATCAATAAAGTGTTTTGTAGCACCAGTCCGGTTATTTAATTGCCACACCTCGTATAGCTTCTTATTTATTCCATTCGCTTTAACTTAAGCACCTAAAGTTTGATAAAACCGTAAGAAATTCAATTACATATCGATATAATTGTAAAAAGTATATCTTACTTTACGTAATTTTTCCCTAGTTATTTTTGTTTACCTGCACATTAGAACAGTAACGAATACGTTCCAAACCGTCAACTTTAGCGACAAGCGTCACGAAGACCATGTTAGCTTTAATTAGAATTTCTTCAAATTAGAATATTATCGTTTTCAAAAATACGACTCCTAAGCTAATGGGTATTATCTACTGTCTAATAGGCTAGTATGTATAAATAAGACACCGCGTTAATTGCATCACAGTCATTAAAAACGATGTACAAAATAGGTAAAATGAGGTATTTCTAAGCATAGAACTAATTTGATAAATGTCATGAGCAGAGACTTTTCAACATACGCATGTTTACCTGCATATGTCCTATATACGCGTGCAGTACTAGTCAAGCTAGTCAACAATCTGGTGAAGTCGAATTAATTGCTATTCTTAACGAAATTAAAAAGTGATTTATGTGGACATGTCCAAACGGTACTACAAGTGCCATCGGTTCGCAACATAATCATGTTTAAATGAAATAACATGTTGTCTTTACAAGTATGTTCCTTGATATTTTTATATCACGATATACACAACAATATGTGATATGATATTGTATACAGGCTGTCTCAACCTTTTGGGATCGTAAAATTGTGCCTATTGTGTAAACAGTACGAATAATACATCATACGGAATCTGACAAAAATATTCTCGTCTATACAGGATGATCGATAAGTAGCGAACCAGGCACCCACTTTGCTATTTAAAATGGAACATCCTGTATATTATTACGATTTTGGTTTCTTCATCTAGAAATAAATCAATGTAATATGAGTTTCATACGGCCATTTGTAACAGAATTCGAGATATTTATAATCTCGTCTTCAATCGTTTAATCGTAGATATATCTATTTCCTTCAAAACATCCGAAAGGCAAATACATCTTAAATTTTTAAGGGATTAAATAACATACTTCCCTTTATATGAATATGGTACCAAACCGCCTTCGAAACATACAGGATGTTCAGTGTGAACACCAAACTTTGCCAAATTCAAACATCGGAAACATAGTTTTCTTAAATAGCACCATATACTTTTTCTGTATTAACCATATGGAAAACTTATGTCTCTAACGTTTTTGCATAATGATGCATATGCCTAATATTGAAAGTAAAAGAGATATATACAGTTAATTGCATCCACGTGGCTTCTGGTACTGTTTGGTTATCATGGAAACAGGAAACAAAAGATCTGATACTGATGACGTTTGTGAACTATTAATTTAAAATTTTGAGCACAGGTAACCTGCCATCAAAAGCGAGTCTTGATTTAGAAATTAGATCCAAACGGTTTGTGATAACAATTAGTTTGGTTACCATGTCAATAGCAAACAAAACATACTGACATTGACGATCTTAGATTATTGATTCAAAATTTCACACCTAAGTAAAGAAGAATTAGATAGTTAATGGGAGCAAGGACTGTGGGGTAGTGTGGCAAACAACACTAAAGTATCGGCACACTCCGCACCACACAAGTTATTAATTAATTAGTGTGCCTATACTTTAGTGTTATTTGCCATTTAGAGAGTTGGTATAATTTAAGTATTAGGATAAAGTGAAAAAAATGGTAAATTTTAGGTAGCGAGATGTATAAGCTGCGCCACCTTGACCGAAGATGTGCACAACCGAAAACATTTGCCAAACTAAAGCTCAGATTTCATGCTATTGGAAACATTTATTTTGCTGATATACTAATGCATCTTTTTAGAGAAAAGGAACAATATTTTAACAAAAGTTCATGTAGGCTAAAAATATGTTATGTAAACATAAATATATCAGCATAAATTACAAATTGAAACAAAAAATCTCAAAAATAACCTATTCAACTATGAACGAACTTAATAATAATGGTTATGTCCATAATTAGACGTTTGAGATAAAAATCTTGATTAATACGTACTTCCTAATTGTTGTAATAGTTCACTAGATTTTTTTTCAAGGCATTCAAAAGAATTTAATAGTCTGCGATATATTAAAATTGATATATTTAATACTGTGACAAGATTTTCTGTGAAATTTGTAAAATTTTTATATAAATTATAAAGTTTTCAAGATTTTTAAGTTTAATATTGAAGCGGACATATTAACGTGGAACTAATGACTCCGATTCATTAGAGGATATGTCCACCTGTATACAGTGGTGCTCACGTCTCTAGGTAAATGATGAAAAGAAAGAATATATGTAAAGCCGGTGTGCGTCACTCATGCTCCCAATCGTACGCTCCGTTCCATATATTTACGTAGCGGCTAGAGCAGCACGTGTGGTGCATGATAATTAGAGTTTGTTAAAAAGGTGGTACCGGATGGCAGTAGCGTAGCGGTAGCAGCGTGGATAGAGGTAATTATCAACTCATAGTCGATCGCGACAGTATCACGGGAGAGTTCAAAGCGACTGTACGTTGCACGCTGCACGATGAATAAGTACGCGGAGATGGGATGCCCAAAGGGTGTAACGTTCCCTTCGAATGTGAATAAATATCTTAGGCATTTCCCTGGATTAGAACATAGAAGTCCGCATATTTATTGGACAATATGCAATAGCAGATTGCTAAGTCGCGATAGGTTTGAATGTAGAAAACATTGTAAAAGTAAACGTCATGTATTGAATTTAAAAAACAGTATTCCATACTGGCAATTTTTATATGATTTTATTTTTATGTTAAGTGTGTGCAACATCCCACAACATCTAGTATCCAACGAACATCTATGCAATTACGATACAATGTGCCACGTGTGCAAGGTACAGTAAAGGAATGTATAAAAGACGAGTTGAGAAATAAGAAAATCTGCCTATGTGTGGATGAAACAACTGATGCTTAGAAACATTCATTCATGTTGTAGCGCGTCCTTTAAAACGTGATGGTACACCAGTTTCATTGTTGTTACCCAGTAAAAGGATTCAGAAAACTAATGCAGAAACCGTTGTCAAGATAACAGATTCGTTGAGAGAATTTTGTATCACAGGAACCCAAGTCATAATGTTCGTTACTGACAGAGCCGCAACAATGCTGAGAGTTGGTAGGATGTTGAAAACATGCTTTCCGGCTCTTCACATAACATGCCTCATACACGCATGTTACCTCGTAGCAGAAACCATTCGAAAGAAGTATCTGATAGTGGATAAGTTAATAGCATCTACCAAAAAAGTGTTCATCAAATCTCTGAAACACATCCGTGTATTCAAACAATTGTGTCCGAAGTTACCACCACCAACTCTGCCTGTAATAACGCGATGGGGAACATGGCTCCAGGCAGTATCTTACTATCAGAAATATTCTTCACAAGTGAAAAATGTCATGTTGAAGCTTGATTCAAATAATTCTGCAGCAGTTCGAGATAGTCAGCAGCTTTTTTCCAATTCGGACGTTCAACAACAAATAGATGAAATTTCCATGAACTATTCTGAAGTTGCACAAGCTATTGAGCAATTAGAAAACAGTCACTTATCTGCACAAGATGCATTAAATTGCATACACAATTTACAAGCCGCTCTAGAAAACTTGACGAACACTATAGGGGTCGATGTTGCTCAAAAATTTGGCGCAATTTTATCGAAAAATCCCTATTTACAAAAGGTTCGGTCTATAACTGAAAATCAAGAGTGCCCAGATGAGGAAAAGGAATATTTGACATTTGCAAATATTACTTCACTGGATGTCGAACTATCATTTTCGAAGTATACGACAACGTATTCACAACACCGTCGACGGCTGAATGAATCGACAATGGAAGCGTTGCTGACGTTGCAATTCTACGCAGCTTTCCAGAGCGGTTGCCAATTGCCACAGCGGACATCAAAACGACAGGAAAAGGTAACAATATTATTTTTCACTAATATTGTATATTACGTACCTACTTTTATGCGGTGCGCCACTGCTGGTACCACCTTTTTAACAAACTCTAATGATAATTTAATTTCATATATTCTATAATAAGTTTATAACATGTTCTGCTTTCAATAAAACTTGGTAGTTTATTTTTAATTATTCATTTTTACTACGGCCCGCCGAAATGTTAATAGTACCTAAGGCGGCCCTCGTGGCGAGAAGTTTGGAGAGCCCTGTTGTAGAGCATAACTAGTTCATGTGTTACTTAACGTCCACTTTGTCTTAAAATTACCCAATATTTTCCTTAAAAAAACAACACTCTGTGGTCAAGATTTAATAAGCGGATTGGTATCTGGTTTGTATATTATAATGTACTCAATTATCATCAATTTTACTTTTTGAAACAAAATCTACATTTCCAAATACTCTATTAATGTGAAATGAAATGACCCACAATTGTTGCCTAAACTATAATATGTAAGAGGTATGCACATATATGAGATAAAGGAAGGTATAATATAGTACAGCAATTCTTCGAGAAATATGCAGTTCGATTCCTTACCGGGACAAAATTTTTTCAAGTATTTAACTACGTCGGAAATTCCAAAGAAATTATAGATTTTCATAATTTACTAACGGAAACCAAAATATATTAATTAATTAGTGCACTTGGCATGTAAGAATTACAAATTGTCTGTCGAAATACTATGGTGTACTTGCAGATAAAATAAGGTCACCGTGGTGTAGTGGTTAGCACGCGCGTCCGGCAAACGGCAGATGTCAGCTTCGATTCCTTACCATGGACGAGATTTTTTTAAGTATTTAACTACGTCGGAAATTCCAAGGAAATTATAGATTTTCATAATTCACCGACGGAAGCCAAAATATATTAACTAATTATGGAATTCTATCGTCCAGCGTAGATTTCGGCCTGAGGCATATTTACAATTCCGTTTGTTTAGCTTTATCCAGAACAATATTTAATTTGAAAAATCAAGATTGTCATTATTATAATTGGATCCACTGAAATTTTTTTATGAAACTAAGTTCTGCCAGGCATTATCACTATGTGAAACAGTAGCTGAAACATTTTATTTATTATTAAATAGTGGGCACATTCTGTCATAGTCATGAGACTTGCAAGAAGAAAAATAATCAAGTAAATGTTTCCAATTTTTTCCTTATTTTGATATTTGTTATTTTTACAGATATAATTATACAAGTAAATTTCTAATTATTTTAGCCCTTAACTACCGACCGTCGGAATATGAACCACCGACCCTCGCACTATGGGGCGAAACTGCTTTGCGATGATCAAAAATCTATAACTTTCTTATTAATAGAAATATAGCAGTGAAATTTGGCAGACATGTACAGAAATGTCTCAGATCTCAAATGAATACAAAATTCTCCACAAGAAATTTACGATTGTTTGCTTAAAACATGTTAATTTATGGTCATTTTAATAATAATGCGAAATCAATTTTTTATTAAAGCAAAGTAAACTTTTCTATTGGTAAATAACACTTAATAACAAAGGTTAAGTGTTTGTGCGATATCTACATTTAAAACGTTAGTTTATTGTTATCTTAATAATACAGCGTAATCATGTGAAATCAGTTCTTTGTTAAATAAAAGCAAACTTATCTATTGGTAAATAACAGAACATATTTACATGACAATTAGGTGTTTGCACGAAATCTGCATAAAATACAGCAACATTTGGTATCTCATTTTAGCAATATTCACTGAAAATTACGTTGTTTTACATAAGGGAAGAGCACTAAAACAGAAAATACTTTTACTCTAACAATTGTACTATTTCCTCATCCAGTTCAACATTTACAGGCGTGGATACTTTTCTAAGACTGGATATATAGGGATCTGATGTAAACAGTAAGGTATGGAAAACGTCTTCGTTCGTAGCAGAACGCGAACATTTTCTTGCATGATGTAATCTGTATAATTTGTAATCTTTATTGCGCGATTCCTGGGCTTCTTCAGATAACTGTCCGAGTGGCAAAATTGCATTATAGCGAATTATGTTTTCCCCATGAATCAGGACTTTATGTACTGATGAGGGCATATAGTACCAATTACATTTGCAGTTTCAAATGCATACTGACCAAACTTTTGGGAATTAATCTGCCTACCGCATGACATTGTTTGTAGTATTATGTGAAATCTGGAAATAAGCTCTTCATCAACTCTAGTTATATCCGCTGTACAAGCCGGATTAGCAAAAAATCTTCTATCGGTATTCCCGTCATTACTGTTTCCACTATTTTGTCGTGGTTTATCCATTATCAGTCCACACTCTCTTCGAAATCTATCTTGAACGTAAGTCTTCTTTGCTTGCTTTTCGTTTTTCATGCCTTCGGTGATTACCGTCCATTTCTTAAACGACAAATTATAGGAAATGTGACGAGAACTAACTCCATGAATCTTATCCACGCATGTAATGTTGAGAGGCCAAATCTAAAAGCGTTTTCGTTTTCCTGTTTCTGCCTCACCTGATCCAGATCGTTCATTTCCGTGGGCTTGGCAAGGCACACAACACATGTTGAAGTAGAAAGAGTATAGATTAGTACCTGCACAACTTTACCACCACTCATTGTAAACAAAAGCTCACGCTTTATTGTGGCCCGTTTCTCATTTTTCGTTACTGAATTGCGCAACAAGGTACGGATCTGAGCTTCTATGTCGTCCACAATAGCTCTTGTTTTTTAGGCATTTCTTTTGAAAACTCGATTGAAATGGGCCTGCAATATCTCACAGAAGCGGGGGAGGGATTCTGCCAAATTACACTCTGTGTTGGTTCATCAATAAGGCGAATTGGTACCCAGGAGGCGACAAATAAATTGCTGCCAGCTATCAGGGAGCTTTCACCAAGAAGAATTTGTTTATATTCACTTTGTCCTGAAGAACCATCACAGCCCCACTTATTGTATAAACGTAACTGTGATGATTTTTGCAGGTCAACAGAATCGATCGTCAAAATTCTCTTGCATGTGTGATCGAGGAGCGACTCTAGTGTTACTTTCCTACTTATGTCGGTAATTTCAATTGGAGTTGGATAACATTCAACCTTAGCATCCCTCAGTTTCTTGTATGATGGCAATGAACTGCACTGTTTAGTGTGCAAGCAGTTTAATAAATATTGGTACCTGTTTCTTGTGAAAGATATATCGTTGTATACAGACAGAGCTTCATCCGGTGTAAATGGTTCCGCAGTTGTGTTATTTCTTAGCATTTGCAGCAGAACCTCTTTCTTTTCTATTGATGCCGCGTGTAATTTTTGTATAATTTCAGCTTCAACGGTTTATCCAATTGAGCGCAATCTTCGTACATGTGAGCTGTGAATATGATCCGATCCAGATTCGCGAAAGAGTTTAATTGCTTTACGCCTTTGGGTCGTTTCAGCTGAATTTTCAAAAGTTTTGCACGGTCTTCCACGTACCATTCCAGATGACGTAGAAGATTCTTCCCTTACTTCAAATTGCACAAGCAGCTCACTGTCTAACCAATCCTTATGATTTTTTAAAAACACGTCAACTTTGCATGTCGCCTTTTCCCAACGGATTTTGAATTCAGGAAGTAGAGGTTCGGAAAGGTTGAAATTTGGCCGAATATAAGTCTCAGCGGTTGAAGTATGCTTCCCGTGTTCTATGAAAGCAACGCACGTACGTTTAGCGATTTTAAAGTTAGTTATTTTGGTCAAATACCCTTTAAGTACAAAACATTTTGGATCGTAGAATGTCTTAGGACTAACTGCATATGTCTGAACTGGAATTGATTATATATACTAAATCGAATATTACACTAAACCACAAGAAAATATTATTTTGATATAGTCTTGTTTTTCAATGCTCTGTTATTGCTCGTTTTCTGTTTCCTTTTTAACATTCGGTAAATATGTTTGTGAAATTCTTATCAACAATACGTCCGGCGTGGTAAAACAGCCTTCTAAAATTTATAGATATTCTAGTTTGAAAGAAGTTCAGCTATTTTTCATTAACTATTTTAAATATCAAACAAATAACTGCAAAAAAAGCATTTTCTAGACACAGCCACTTATTAAATTTAAATATGTAAGTACAAAGTACACAAGTACACAAAAGTACGAGAATAAAATTTACAAAAACCAATAAATTTAAGTTTGTTCAAAATGAAATAATCAAAAGATATTATCAAGACATTGGAAATCAATCATTTTTGAATTTTCTAGCAACAAATTAGGTAACCAAATAAAAGATACAGGTGTAATAGTTGTTTTTCGTTAGCCGTACAATAAACGCTGCAAAACCGCAAGATTTTCTTTTAGGATATTATGCAGAACATCCCAGACTATCTATATATACCATCACTATCATCAGTTTTGCCAGGATAGACCCTGATAATAGTTAAAACCTTCCACGAAGTTTAATAAATTTTTAATTAATTCGATAGGTCATTTCACACAAATACAAATCTACTAATCTGTAATTTTCTAACGCTAAAATGTGGAACAAGACGAGCTCTTTCAATCCATGTATGTGACACTTAATGCAGCAATACCAATTTTACGTTTTAATTCTACGGCAAATGCAGCGATTTTCAGTTGCAGTTTGTTAATAAGGTTTGAAACTGCGGTACAAAGCCGTTTCGCTATAAAATTAAAAACAAACATCTGTACGTTAGATTTTAACCTTATCTGAGTAATGTGAGCTTATTTTCGGCATGAATTGTGAAATTTTGTAAAAATCATTTTTGGTCGGATTTCAACCGCGTGGCCTCGGTCTGACAGACCGCTATTCTACTTTGACAATTACAATAACTTTTTCTTTATTATAATTCATGTTATGATTAGGAGGTGTTTACTAGGAATATACCGCGTTAGTAAGTTCCGTAGTAAAGTGAACCGTTAAGGACAATGTTACAACGTTTGCCCGCTATGAAAGTATAAGGTGGGAAGCGCGCGAAGCGAATCAAGGATGCTCATAGCACAAGCGACAACATTATTCGTTATATGTATGGGGCTCGCGACTATAAATGAATCCTTACGTACCTTAGTATAGAGACACCACATATAATTTAACAGTAATATGAAATAAATAAACAATATAAATAATTTTTATTTTCTATAGTGTTACAATCACGTTTGATTCATCATACAATCAAATAAATGTATATTTAAACAAAACTAACATTTAATTTTTTACTGTAAATGGGTTTTATTTAACGTAAAGGAGTAAGAAAAATAAGGAAAGTCTGTGGTCTGTGAGACCGATGGTCGGTAGTTAAGTGTTAAGATAAAATTATTTACTAGACAATATTTGGTATATACTCCGAATATATTTGTTAAACCTTCACTTATTGTGAATATCTAGCACTACCAAATTTGGAGCACAGCTCGTTTAATATAATGCCTATGTACATTACTTTGCAAATTGCAAATTGCGCAGTTCTTTTATCATCGGTCGTCAGTTGCCTATCTTTAGAAGCGAGAAGCAAAAAAAAACAAAATAATAACCTACATACATGCGTGCGTATACACCAGTACGTTACACTTCATTAACTATCTTGAATAAGGCATTTTACTATCGTAAATACTCATTCACTCGTATGCTAGAGAGTCCTGCTCGCTAAAGTAAATGAATCATCTACCTACTGGAAGCGTTTCTGGACAACAATGCGGTTGCATGCCTAATCGCCCTCTCCCAGTTTATTTTATACCGATTTAATTTTCGTCGTTTATTTCTTTCTTGATTTGTTTATCCTGCGATAGAATACAATCGGAGCATATGCCTCGTCTAAAATGCGAACCGAGAAATTACTTTTCTTAGGAACACACACACACTTTATTTGATACCATGCAATACTATGTACCACATATAGCCGAAGAACAGTATACAGAGCTAAGTGTAAAGTTTTCATCGAGCAGATTTAATTTGAAACGTAAACACTGGATATACTCACACATACGTGAGCGTTTCTGTACAAATAACAACTTCTAATCGTTACGACCTTGTAAAGTAATCGTCGTGTAATATTTATTCCGATAATTTCTTGTTCAACAATCTAGTTGGACGGACCGTTTAAAATATCAATCAATTGGAAAACTACCTAATAGTAACAATAAACTTGACAATGCGTAGTTAGGAACTGGTGTCGCCATACAAATTTAAACGCAGTAACGAAATGTATTAGTTATCAGCTTATCAGATAGAAGTAGTTTTTTGTGGTTACACTTTTTGCTTCAATTCCGTTATTTTTGTACGTACATGTTTATGTATGATACCGCTTTTTTTTTGTAATGTTTAAGTAAAGGGAAATCTTTTCGTATGGTCAATAATGATATAATGATTCAATCTATCGATCTTGTCTACGTGACACCCAGACCGATATCTTAAGTTAATAAAAATATATCTGGTGTTGATACAGCGGAAGCCTTTCATGTGTAAATACAAATTAAATTTAAATAATCGCTTAAAAATATTTTTTTACCATTTTCTTATTAAATAACCTACTTTATGTGCTTTCTATATAAAATATTTTATTTTCGTTTAATCACTATTGGATGTTATGGCGGGTCGTATTATCACATTAAATACAAAGTAATAAATTACTTTAATTAGTTTATATATATATATATATATATATATATATATATATATATATATATAGAAAAGATTATTGTGTCCTAAATTAATACAAATTTATGCCGAGACTTTTCCCTTAAATCAATATCAGCATTAAAGTTGATCGCTAAATATTTGAAGCAGTCACAACCTGTTTTTATTTTTTTACAATCATTAAAATGTACCATGGGTTAAACCAAAAAACATTTTTAATGGTAAAACAAACAAAGCTGCCGTACAAATAGATTGCAGTACGTGGAGTATGTGCGTGTGAAATCAAAGTGATTTGTGCGGTGTTGTACAGGGATCAAATCTGGGTCCACTTGCGTTCACACTATTTATTAACGCCATCTTTAACAGAATCTCATCGAATCATTTGATGTACACTGAAGATTTGAATATCTTCTGCGTTATAAATAGGGCTAATAACTATTTAGAAAGATGTAAGAAGATAATCTGTCAGAGTGGTGTGCGGTTAACAAATTGACCTTGAACATTTCTAAATGTAAACACATTATATTATTCACGGAAAAATGAGAACATTGAGTATGATTACGTAGCGAATGGCATCAAACTGGAGAAATGTACAACTATTAGAGATTTGGAAATACTTTTTGATCTAAAATTATCACTTAATAATCATATTGTTGATCAATAATGATATCAGGGTCATTCGGTTGATAATGAGGTTGCCCAAGAGTCTCCGAATTAATT
This sequence comes from Dynastes maya, assembly GCA_029619315.2. NCBI lineage: Eukaryota > Metazoa > Arthropoda > Insecta > Coleoptera > Scarabaeidae > Dynastes > Dynastes maya. The sequence goes on from JAROYE020000002.1 coordinate 50,142,692, forward strand.
TAATTAATATTTTGTGTGGTGGGGAGTGTGCCGATACTTCGCGTTGTTTACCATATTGTTGATATTTATTCTAAACTGTTGGAATTTATAATAAGAACTTCTATGGATTTTACAGAGTTAAACACTACTATCTTACTTTATTAATACATTAGTTCGTAGTATTATATGAATTATAGGTATATTTACTTACTGGAGTCGCTTGCAAAAACGTTTTCTTAAATTTTTATTCCATAAAAAGGATCAACAGCATCCGAACTATACTGTTGTATCATACAAAGATCTGCTAAGGGAATTTAACTTTGTGATGGTACTCTCAATGAATCACACATGTTATCAAATGATCATATTTACGTAATGCAACTAACGCGTTTAGTTAAAATTGCGAGCCTAAACCAATTGCCACTTGCATTATTTAAAAGTTTCATTTGAAAAATATATTTCGATAAATAAATATTTCTGTTAATTGTTGATGAAAATTCGGATTACACTGGGGAACAATTTGTAACTCAATTTCTGTTGAGTTTGGTTTTTGAGCTATTTTATAGTTAATTAGGCATGCTAGTTTCAAAACTGTAGTTAGTTTTCTTCTACCACGTCGTTTTATCTCTACACCTTATGAGAATGTGACCACTCTCCGCGAAATCGAGCATGAAAAGAATGCTTGGTTGGCATTCAACAACATTGTTAAAGACTATCTTGGAAATACACAAGCACAGAATTACGCCAAAATTATCCAGTAACTCTTGGAGAGCTTCAAACTGCTAGGTTACAACATGAACACCAAATTGCATTTTCTACATAGCCATCTTGCTAACTTCCCGGAAAATCTTGGTGCAGTCAGTGTTGAGCAGGGTGAGCGATTTCACCAGGATTTGAAGGTCATAGAGGCACGGTATCAAGGTAGATGGGATGTACATATGATGGCTGACTATTGTTGGAGCATCAAGCGAGAATGTCCACAGATTAAACATTCCAGAAAAAGCTATAAGCGAAAATTTTTGCCTTAATATGTAATTACCGTTCGATAAAAAAACTATTTGTATGAACACAATTTAACTTGCAGTAACTATTGCAGCCTTTGTATGAATAAAATTATTCTTTGTAGCCAGTATATTTGGTAAGTTTTTACTTTATTTTCCTTTATATGCACAATTTGTATGACTTTTGAAGGTATCCTGTAGCTTAAAAAGTTGACGTGATTGACAAAAACTGCGGTTATTTTTGGATTCAGAGGCCGAAAGTTAGTTGAAAACAAGTCACAGATTTAAGACAACGAAATTGCTGCTCCCCAGTGTTATAAATGCAATGTTAAAGATTGTGTCATGCTACCCAACTTTGTGTTTTAAAATATTAAAGGTGGACAAGAAAGTAAATTATTATCACGAACGTGATGATATCTGTGTAATAATGTCGTTTATATAATAAGGATATCTGCCAGCTTCTACAGCATCAAATACCTATAACGTACGTTCCTAGCTACAAATAATGCAAATTATGTATTATTTTGGCACTTCAACTAAAATGTTTTTCATTATAGACATAAATCAGTACTCTAAACTAATTCGTGATTACAGTCTCGGCGGATGTGAACCTTTCTGTTCATTCTGATAAATGTGTCACGATAGTCTACGACTCTTTTAGTCGCTACACTTGCACGGTCAGGATACGCCAACGTAAGCACACTCAATTCAGTGTTGCTTTCGTCCAAACGGCGAAATTCTAATAATAGACGTGAGTTGGTACTGTCACATTTTTGCCCTATATGCAATTGTAAAAAATCAAAGCTGCCGTAAATGATGAAGACTGTGTAGAACTTAAACATTCATAGAGTGGATATGCTTTAGTTCGACCGCATCCAGTAGTCGCCCATTTTACTAAAAAAAAAACGGCTATGTTTAAAATATTTGATTTAACATGTCTAATTTCTACATCCCAGTAGTCGGCAGTATTGTTCGTGCGTGCAGAAGGAAATTTTCATATCCAACTTCAATGTTAGTATTAAGTTGACTGCGCTTTAGAAACCCATGTTCGCCGAACGACGACAGTTAAGCAAATCTTATTTGTATTGCAAGAAAAGTAAGATAACAACATAAAATTCATAAGGATAAAGATAAGTATTCAAAGTATTTACAGACATTAGTTTTAGTTACTTACTGAACACTTTTTCATAAATTCTAACATCAAAATGTTTTCGAAATCGTTTAATTTTTGCTATAAATGAGTGGCCGACTACTGAGTTTCCCCAAAGATTACGTTCCGATTGTCCGCCTGGGCGGCCGATTATGGATATAAGTCACATTTACCCCGCGGGATAAACCAGTTTTGTAAGGAATACTAGATAATTTTGTATGTGTTACCGCTCAATACAAACCACATCCTCTAACCCGGAGACGTCAGTGTGTTTAAACCACTAAAGACATGTTGGAAGAGTACAGTCAAAGCTTAGCAAGCAAAAGCGGAAATTCAGTAATAAGCAAAACCACGTTTTATTCTTTACTGGAAGAAGTACTTGATAATAATTCTTTGAAAAATTCCATAATAAATATTTAGAAAATGGGGTAGATTACAGCGAATGTGTGCAGAAGCAACTGGAAATTCTAAACGATACAACCCTCGAGAAAAATATAAACGTTTCCGAGTATGAATTAAAAATAACAGAGACGGTTTTACTAGAATTGGAACCGAATTTAGAAGAAAAGGGTATTACATCAGTCCCAGAAATTATTATGGTGACACAATCCATGAGAGAAGGTCTGCGACAAGGCACAGAACTATCTATAGATTATCAAGTCGCAGAAGATAGTCGATTAATATTGCTTCATAACATCGACAGTCAAATAAATAATTATGGAGATACAATAATGGATGGCAATCTTAACTGAAATGTCATCTCTGATGAACAAAACATAGAGACTGACAATTTTGTAAAAGAAGAAGTAGAATAGAGTTAAAGGATACAGTAACGTTGACGAACTATTCTTAAAAGTATCTGATAGCGTTATCGCAGATAATTTGAATTATTCTAGTTAAACAAATTGTAATATTATTTCAATTTTTTAAATTATTTATTATGAATATTTACCTAGTCTGAAGAGTTTATAGTTATTTATCTATTTGTATTTTTAAAATTAACTCCAGAATATTTGTTAAATACTTAGTTGTGACTGGTTGAATTTAAGTAATGGGGAAGCCGACACAAAGTGTCGAATTCAAGAAATAAAATTATTTCCTTTGTTGTGCCTATAGATAATTAAAAATTATGCAATTTCTACAAAATAAATTAGATAAGGCAGTTATTAGTATAATTTTTAAGTTAGTTTTGTTATTTTTAATGGAAATTGCACTTCAAATCAGAAATTCTCTTAATTCTCTAATAATAACTCTAGAGTTAAAAATTACATTATACATACACTGAAAAACCATTTAGTTGAGTCAAGCAAATTGTAATACACACAACAAATATCATGGTGATTCAAGCAAAATACGAAGTGTGGCAATTAAATAACCGGACTGGTGCTACTATTTTGAACATGTTTATGCTTGTAGATGCTTCCCCCACTCTGAGCTCGATGGGCACGGTTGTATGTCGCTCAGTCTTGCTGTAGCAATCGTCCGTTCAAGTCCTTACGCTAGCGTCGCGTCGGAAAAAGTGTGTCCGTTTTACGTCAATAATTCAACGGGAAACGAGTGGCTAAGCGAACCCGTTACCTGTTTAAAAAATTTGCTTTTTCATACAAATGGTTTCGTAAGCGTCTAATTCTCGCGGCGAAGTTACGTTACTTTACTAATTAAGAAACTAATCGCAGCCATTTTGTGTTGTTCACAGTATAGTTAGAATCTGTCATAATGTCTCTATTAGTGGTGGTTTCCTTTCTATACATGTTTATTTCCAGTTTTTTGTTGCTTCTAATTACTAAACTATCTAGGAACGGGAGTTGGTTGTCCACATCTTCCTCCACTACAAAAATCGCGAAAATGTTGTTTACATAACTAAGCCAGACTCTAGAAAAATATATAGTATCCTTTTTCGTACACGTTTCAAATTTGCTCATGAACAAATTGACTATGTATTTCTCATCGCTGTACCTTCTAGTTGGTCATAAAACTTGCCATCTATTTGAAATCGATTTTGATTCATGCAAAGTGAAGTTAATCTTTTGTATTCCACAATTTTACTATCATCAATGTTAATAAATTCTAAGAACTCAAACAAATATTCTGCTGTTTCTAGAATCGGTATTCTAGGGAAGAGTAAAAATACATCAAACGATACTAAAGTTTCCCCAACTTCTAATTCAATATTGTACCAATAATACCCGATTTACAAAGTCTAGTGAATCTTCTACTTCTAGACTTCTTCAACTTTGATGGACAAATTTTTGCATTCGTTTACTAGCCATTTACACAATTTATACGTATGCAAGTCAATACCTGATACTATTGGTCTCATAGATGTTCCCGGTTTGTGAATTTTTCTCTAATCATATCTGGCTTCCAGTATGCGATTCTCTGAAATCATTGCATCTGCGCAATCAATAATAACATAAGCATTTACATACCATATACCTCGTTAGAATGTTCCGTATAAAGTGGGCCGGTAAAGTACATGGAGAGTTGCAAAATTTGCTCGTTATAAAAGTATAAGGTCGGGGAGTTGCGCGACAGGAATGAATCAGTATCAGTAATAATCTAAGCGCTGTCATGAGAGGATCGCACTTGTCTCTGGTAAAGTGATGCGTTATACCTCTAGTTTATTTCTTTAATTGATTGTCGTTGTCTTTCTCGATCTTTTGCTGTTTTGCTATTTTTAATTTGCTTCGTTTGTATCTCGTAGTTATACCGTAGAATAGTTTTTTTGAAGTATGTTATTTCTAGGAAGTCGTTAAATGGTACTACGTCACTAGCAGTATTGCAAATGACTGCTTATTTGAATATCTATCCATTATCTATCGTAATAATAGGTCCAATTTAATTTTTACAGATACAAATATGATTCATTTTAATATGAAGTTCCATTAATTAAATTTAAAAAACATGTTATTGTTTTGGAATTCAAGTTACACTTAAAAATTTATGTTTTTTTTTTAATCGAGAACGATTTCTTTGTTTCATAAACGACAATATTAGAATTAAGTATTTATTTCGAAATAATCAACGGAAGTTCCTCAATACCATAAAAATCAAATAAAATGTATTCCATATTTCCTAAAATCAGCAGTGAAGTCGAGCACATAACTCAAGTACGTATGATAGGTGTATATCCACGACTAACTGCATAAAAAATATTTTTTATACACGGAGAACCTTTATTGACACACCTAATCATCGATTTCGATCGATAAGGTCATTTTCGGACTAATTATAGTTACAATATTATTTCAGCCTTGCTTGAAGATACGATATTCACGGCGTTTCAGAGTTACCATCAATGCTACAGGTTTTCTGAACAAAAACCGAAAAGCAAATTTTTCTTCCAAGCCTTACTTTTCGCTCATTAGTAGGGATGAATTGATCCAAGTAAATACAAGCAACCTATCGATTCTTTTGTTTCGGTTTTAGCAATAAAAAGGTATCGATACTTTAGAAGTCGATACTTTACACAGTATCGGAAAAAAGTACTTGCATCAAATCAAATGGGAAAGCTTAAAAGGATTTTTTCCATTCCCGTACAATTAAAGCCAAAACTTTCCCTAGTAGCCTCACCTACTTCAGGCGAAAGAGTATTTTCGTAAACAGATGTTAATCACGAAGAATAGAAACAACTGACAAACAAGCTTCGTGGGTTCTTTACCGCAAATATCGACACTGTAATAAGAAATCAATACTTTTATCACTGATTTATGAGTGGTATCAATATTTTCATTTATACCCCTTCGAGGAAGAAGTATCAATGTATTTTTGGTCCCTACTCACAAAAAGTAAAATTAAACTTGGGTACCCTGTTGCACACAGAGAAAAATATACACTTAAAATAGCAATGTGACAGGCAACACTTTATTTTAAATGTACCTATTTTTTTGTTAAGGCAACCACATATTTTGTTAGAATAAGTAAACGTATTGTTCTTTTAAGTATGAATTGTTCTTGTTTTAAAAATACAAGGGTTGCTGTCCCAAAACCTTTTTCTGTGCAGTTACATTAATGGAATTAATTATAATTTAGAACTTCCCCAAAGATGTCCTTTTGAAACAACTTTTTAAAATGAAAAGTACATACTCACTGAAATTAAAACTTTATTTACCATAGATTTATAACAATCTGTTCAAAATGCTGTGTGTCTGCGTTACTGCGTCTGAGAGTTTGCAGAACAATCGTCTGTTTTACGGTGTTTAGCATTCGTTTGCTACTGTTCGAGTCCTAGAGAAAATTAAACAATTTAAGCACAAAAGAAACATTTTTTTCATAATTTATGACTTCTAATTGCTTAAATTAACATAGTTGTCAAATTTAGTTTTTTGCATGTTTATTTCTACAAGAACAATATGAAAAAAGTAAGCCTTAGATTTGTTCTTCAGGAAGGTCGGGAGAACGCGGTTTACTAAATGAAGATTTAGCAATACGTTGTATGTACGAGGGTAAGTCAAAAATTACTTACACTTTTAGCTCTATAACTGTATTAAACAAAGATAGGTATACAACAGATACATTATTTTTTGATATAGTCTCCACCTTTAGCAATGCATTTGATCCAGCGAACCACAAGCTTCCGTATGCCTTCCTAGTAGAAGGTTTTCGGTTGGTCGTGAAGCCACTTTTGCACCGCATCCCGAACGTCTGTGCCTGAGGCAAATCGACGACCTCTCAAAGCTTCCTTGAGCGGTCCAAAGAGATGAAAGTCTGAGGGGAGCGAGATCAGGGCTGTAGGGAGGGTGTTCCAGGGTCTTAAAGCCCAACCTGTTGATAGTTTCTATGTGTTATGGGCCGTGTGCGGACGGGCGTTGTCTTGCAACAACAAAACCCTCTTTGAGAGTAGACCACGGCATTTGTTTTGAATTACTGGTTTCAGCTTATTCGCCGTGACTGATGTTTAAAGAAGATGCAACCTCACCTATGGTAACTTGCCAATTTGCTGTAACCATCTCTCGAGCTTGCTAAATGTTGTCGTCGGTGGTCGAGGTTGACGGCAGTCAAGCTCCCTCTTTGTGTTACGCTCGTGCGGCCACTTTGAAGCATTTCGATCCACATAAAAACGCTTTTACGAGTTAAAGCACTGTCCCCGTATTGTGGCAAAAGTCTCCGAAGAATTTCAGCACCTTTCACACCCTCTGACCACAAAAATCGGATCACTGCTCGTTGTTCCTCTTTGGTGCAAACTAGTAGCGGAGCTGACATGCTTATGCTGTTGTAGCTAGCAGACAAATGACGCGATCGTGATTAAATTCCGCACACATGACTACAGAGACGCCAATTCAATGTATGCGCAAGCGGCCGCCACTACGATAACCTTCAAAGCTTGTTATGGCGAAAGTGTAGATAATATGTGACTTACCCTCGTAGATTTCAATACAAACACAACGGCTTTTTAAATGCAATTCGTAAACCATTACCCTTACCAACATCATCAAACTTATGAACGTACTGTGTACAGCAAATTGCCCATGATACAATTTCAACGTAAACGACCATGTTGTTATCGATACATTTCAATACATGCTTGTAACATGTAGGCTGCAATTATTACTTCTGATAACATTCGACGCATGTTTCGCAGTAAATTAGGCGTACTTGCTACTTTTAGTACTTGTTTGTTTCTGCGCATTTTATTAGCGTGTATAATAAAGCAAAGAATGGTAAAAACTAAATTGCAGCAAACATGGATATAAAAACCTTCTGTATTTCGCTTCTGGCATATTATGGTTTGCATGTGAATAGGTACATTGCATGTAAATACAGATGAGTACGTCAAGCATCCGTTTCACTGTCACGCACAACACAAAAGATCATACAAGATACCTATCTCAAAAATCAAAATTATTACAACAAATTAATTTATTTTCAAGTGTAACTGATATAAATTTGATACGAAAAAAGTAATGTAGAATATGCAGAATTATTGCACATAACTTATGAAAAATTAAAGCTTTTTATTTCAAGTTCAAGCCACTACTAAACGGTTAGGAAGCGAAGAGTTTTGAATTGTGTCACATATTGCAGTGTAAAGTATGTTATCTCAAACATTTTTATTCTGAAATTTATTACTTCTAAATAAATATAAAATAAACATAAAATACTATTTCCTTGGTTTTTACCAATGTTATTAAATTAACTAATGACTGTAGAGCAACGCAACTGCACTGAAAGCCAGTGGCGGACGCATAAAAGTTTACACAAAATAAATTAAATGTGATACGTGCTCAAACACTTACCGTTTTAAGTGTCCTCCGTGAAATCACAAAGTGGATAATGTCTATTTAATATTTGTAACATTAGATATGTTTCAAAAGTTGTTTCGGCAAAGTGAGTGCGGCGTGAAGAAAAAATGTTTTTGTATGCCGAAAACGAACGTTCTATATCTAGTGACGTTATATTTGCGTAAGTAAAATAATCTTCCAAATAACTTAACGGTTCTGTTGACGCACCTTCACAAATTTGTCTTAATGTGCCAAAATCAGAGTCTTTATCTAAAACACTTTCAAACCTTTCTAAAACACAAACATTTCTTGCGTCTTCTATCGCGCATAGCTGTGCGTGAACATGTTGCACTAACTAAGATTCCACTAACGACACCGAAGAATTTTGTAGTTTTTCTATCGCATCCGCTAGTCCCACGTAATTGTTCTGAATAATTTCCAAATCTGTTTTAACTTGACTATCCTGAAATTTCAAGCGGCTTACCTTCACAGCCGCAGCTTCCTTTAGGTCGAATTCTAAAGTCACGTTCTTTATATTCTCAAAATATTTAAGATAACAAAATGCAGCCTCTAACCATGTTCCCCAACGAGTAAGAATAGGTTGTGGTGGTTCAGGAATACCGGGGCATGGTCTATGAAATTCCCGAATACGTTTTGGGGATTTTACAAACACAGCTTTTGTATGTGCTATTAGAGCGTCTACCTCGGGATAACATTTTCCGATACTATCTGCTACGAGACTGAGAGTATGAATTTTACATGTGATATGCAACAAGTTAGCACAATGTCTTTTAAGAGATCGACCTACAGCAAGCATGTTTGCGGCACCATCACTCATAAACATCAACAGTTGATTTGTTACAAGTTCAAACTTTGCCAATGTATTTAACACCAACATTGAAATTACTTCGGCAGTGCATTGTTGTATTCGTCTGGAAGCTAGTAAAATTGAGGGTGACGGTCGATGTGATTCCATTGTGCGTACCATTACATTAACCACAGAATGTTTTTTACGATCTGTTGTTTCGTCCACACATAACTACAGTTTTTTTTCTTGCAACACCGATTTAATTCCTTTCTCGACATGCTCACAAGCAGACGGCACAACTCTCTGTAATGTTCTCTCACTTTGTAATGTGTGGAATTTTTTTTTGAAACATGCCCTGCACTATTTACGCGCCGTAGACAATCACTTTTCGACCAACACATTAAATCTATTTTACACACTACACATTGAATTTTAGCGCCATCATACTTTAAATCAGGCATTTCTGCAATAAATTCTCTTATTGTGTCCAACTTTGGTCGTTTTCGCGACGTAGGAAACATTTTCAAAACAAACGTAGAACTACGATATAGTATACGGCAGCGTAGATGTATACACAACAGATCGGCTTTCGAGTCGCAGTTATACTGACGCTTATACCGAATTGTCCCGGCCGTGTTTATTTTGTGTAAACTTTTATGCGTCAGCCACTGGCTTTCAGCGCAGTTTGCGTTGCTCTACTAATGAGAATAAAATGTTTCTCATTAGACACCGGTAGGATTCGAACCAACGACTCCAGTTTGCTAGACTGGTGCGCTGACCACTACACCACAGAGTCTAATAATGATTCGAATCCTTTTGTTTAACCTAGTTGTTCAGATGACTGCAGATGTATTGTAACATCTCGACAGACATATATTTATTTATAACCATATACACTAATACAGTATTAATGTAACTTGGTGCAAAACCAAGGAAATATCAATTTTCAATAATTGTCGATGGAAGCCACTTATATATTAGTGTTAGTGTATACTTGGTGCATAAATAAATGTATGTCTGTCGAGATGTTACAATACATCTGCAGCCATCTGAACAACTAGGTTAAACAAAAGGATTTGAATCATTATTAGACTCTGTGGTGTAGTGGTCAGCGCACCAGTCTAGCAAACTGGAGTCGTAGGTTCGAATCCCACCAGTGTATAATGAGAAAAATGTTATTCTCATTAGTTAATTTAATAACATTGGTAAAAACCAAGGAAATATCAATTTTCAATAATCGCCGATGGAAGCCACTTATATATTAGTAAACATAAAATAATTCGCCAAGAGTTGGTACAGCCAAACCAAACCTCAACCTGGGTAATTACTTAGTAATAGTAGTACAATAATTGATTAATTAAATGTTTTTCAAGGAACTTGTTGATATACACGAAGTCAATATACAAAATGATGAGTTACTTTCTTGTTTTTCTCAAAACATTTTTGCAGTAAGCGAACTATAAGTAAACATAGGATTATAATTATATGATAGGTATCTATTTAAGAACATTTAACGTATAATTGAACAGTAAACTCTGTCCTTATTCAATACACATTTTCTTTTCATGGAAAGGCTTTGGATTGGATATCGTACATTAGAATTATTTAGTTTTTTATCATATCCACTCGTATGCATTATAATGTGACAAAATTAATCCAGTAACAAGTACGATTGTAGCCTTTATCAAAGGAATTAGAAAAAACGCCTATTTATCAAAGAACCTGGACCAGCAGAAGCCATCATGAAACGAAAAATTAGATCGCGTTTTAAAAAAGTGGGGGAAGAGCAAGATTAAACTTCGTCGCTTCTAGTCGTAAGTCGCCGTAATTCCAATCTTCATTGGTGATACTGGCTGATTATACACACAGAGAAACGTTTACTTGTATCCAACCCATCCGTCTCAATTGAAGACAATTACTGTTTCAATTATTCGCAAGACAATAACTGTTTTAAACCAAAAGAAATATTTTTAACCTTTCTTTCTCCGCTTAAGAGAAGTATATACTTATAAAGAAATAATTATATTTCTTTGATTAAGATATTTGTCAACTTGATTCAAGAAAATTTTGAAGAAAGCGATTCTTAGTATGAGAAAGTGACCATTATATAACACAATATTTTCTTAAGGATAGTAAATAGTTTTCTTTATTCCAGAAAGCGTTTAGGTCTTGTTCATAAATCAATAGTTTCATTTTCTTAAAATAAAGCATTTTTACTTAGAATTCTTGAAATGCATATTATTTATATGCACCTTATTAGTTACGCTTACCTTATTTAAAACAGTACGACATATCCATACATAATGCAGTAAATTATTCGCATTGCTTGTGATTTTAAAGGGGCTAAAGTAAGGGTTATCGAAAGAATAATGTGCAAACAAAAGTGAACTTTAATGTAAATGTACACATTGAAAAAAGTGAAGAAAGTGCCTGGAAATAATAACGATTTTGCTAATAATGCTCCTGGTATTGATGGTATTACTACCGGCAAAAACAATGAGAATAGAAAAGCATTAAAGCCTCTTGCTCCTGGCCACTTTGCTCTTACATCTCTCAGATTATGCCAATAATCTCCAAAAACAGCAACTGAAATATTTCCTGGCGCCACCTAGTGCCAGTAGTTGTTGTCATGGCGCTCTAGATAGTAACGACGGAACTGGAATACAGATACCATACTTACCCATACAATAATATAACCTTTAACGTACAACGCTTGTCTTTGATTTTCTAACCCTAAGAAAATATTTATTTAATTCAAATAAAATTTCAAAATTCATACATTTTATAGTCTTGAAATAAAAATATTTTCTTGATGCGAGAAGCAATTTCTCTTCGAGTACCCCCAATCTCGTTGACATCGATATCGCATCTTGTACGTTTAAGCATATATAAAAATAAAACCGTAAAGTATGTATAAAAAACAACAGCATAAAATAATACAAATCTTCATTTGTCTGGGTCTGGTTCCATAAAATTATTATCACGTGCATATTTTAACGCTATTACACTGCTACTTCAATGAAATGTTCGGTAATTTTATATTAAAAACGGTGCGCTAATGAATAACAGTAGCAAGGTCATATTTGTGCACGTATTTGTCGCTTATATTGACTTCACTTGGACAACGAATAGTACACGATGCTACTTCTAATACTCCACCAAAATCCTTTGCTATTATTTAAAAAGAAATTTTATAAGAATGAAGATCGTGAATATTATTATAATATTAAAAACATTTAAAAACAATACAAAAAATTTATAACATCAATACAAAAAAAATCACTTTGGTATTACTAGTTTCTCTTGTATTTTGTCCATACACAATTAAATAAAATTTCAGGAGTTGTCATGTGTTTGTGTTTATTTTCACTAAATTCTTGGGTTGTATGTTTTTCAAACCCAATTAAGCATATCCTATATTTTTACACTAAAAACGATACGCTACTGTGAGGTGATGGCAAAGTCATATCTTTTTTTTTTATAAAATTGACATTATGTCAGCAGATTCATTGGTAAAAGCTCCACATTGGTGTGGTATGTTGTTTCACAAAATTATTTATCGTTGAGCTTCATTTTTGCTTATATTTTCTTTACATGTATGTAGTTGCAAGTTTGCAAGGCGAAGCAGTGTTGGTGGCCCTTTCCTCGAAATTCCCCTAACCCATTCTTGTATCTTTGCCTTATACATTATGGTAAGACCAATTTTATTTTTTTTTTGGGTTTGTTTCTCGATTATTCCCATGCATTTGACTGTGTAAACCACGAACTTCTTTTTGCCAAACTCTTCAGATATGGTATACGAGACATTGCTTTAGAATTCATTAGATCGTATTTGACGGATCACCAACAAGCGGTGAGGATAAATCAGTCTACGCTTAGCGACGCTTTAAGCTTAAGTCAGGGTGTGGTCCAAGGATCAATACTAGGTCCATTTCTTTACAAAGTTTACACTAACGATCTCAGTTTCTTCCTAAGGTCATTTGATGATATTTACTTGCATATGTATGCGGATGACCCCAGTATACTTTTAATGAATCGAAGTACAGAATCTCTCTTACGGCGAATGACTGAACTAAACGAAAGCATAGAATTGTGGTCCTATAAAAACAATTTGAAACTGAATGCTGATAAGACTCAACTAGTAGCTTTTCAACTAAAAGACCGAGGTTTTGAACATACTATAGGACAAGATCATTCAACCCTTACCACCCAAATAAAAATACTCGGAGAAATTTTCGACTCTAGTTTAAATTTTGCAGCTCATATTGAAAATCTTTGTTAACGATTGGCGAAAGTATGCTACGGCTTAAAATATATGTCTTATCACTGTAATAAGGACATACTTTTAAATTTGTATTACGCAAATTTTCATTCCCAACTACGGTATGGTATTGTTCAGTGGGGAAATTCTGCCGAGGTGAATAGAGTTTTAATTATGCAGAAGCGCGCTGTTAAGGTCCTGACGAGTATTGGTTTTCACTATTCGTGTCGCGAAGAATTTAAAAAATTAAGAATATTAACCGTCATAGATACCTACATTTACGAAGTGTATGTTTGTATTTACAAAAATAATCATTTTTTCCATAAAAATGACTTAACACATGAATATGAAACGCGTAGCAAACACAAATTACCACCCGACAAACATGGTACGGCAAAATATAGCAAGTGTTTCTACAACACAAGGTGCAAACTCTTCAATGCGTTGCCCGAGGAAGTAAGGTGCTGTACCAATTTGAATATTTTTAAGAGGAAACTTAAAAATTTACTTCTCATTAAAAGCTGCTATACCCTGATTGAATTTTTTTCTTAAATTTAAAGAGAGTATGCTTGTTGGACAGTTTTCATTTAACTTTAGTAGTAGTGTATATTGAGACTTTTACATTTTGACTTGTTTTGTCATCTCAGTTATCTAGCATTTATATGTCTGGTCTGTGATGAGGAATGAATATACTATTATTATCAGTATTATTATTATTAAAAAAGGGTTCAGATAACAGCGATTATCAAGTCTATTGAAATTTCACTAACGTCAAACGTTATTATGTTGCTTTATATTAAATGTATTCTGTGTATTACTACTCACATACAGTATTTGGAATTCTAAAATAAGAATGGAAACCATGGTATTTATATCGTTCTTAAAAATTTGACGTGTGTTGCTGTGGATGTGGAATACTTTTCGCTATAAAAACTATAACATAATGGTAGTTATTTTAATTGTGAGGTAGACATTGGTTTAATTAAGCGATTGTCAAAAATTTATAAAAATATAATTTTTTATAGAATAAATTGCAAACTTTTTTTGGCAGTAAGATATTGTTCGATTTGGCTTGAATATTAATAGTAGTTGCGATACCACATATTTAGGTTTCTATTTCGACTCCCCTTAGAAAATTTTGAAGAAATTCGTTACAATATGTAGGTTTTGCTACCACAAATTAAAATTATCGACTTTTTAGTTTTACCCTTGTACCACACGTGTTATTGATGTTTAACATTTCCTTTCTTAGAAAAATAGATTTTGACGTCATGCAATTGTCTTTTATTTAATTAAACGTCTATTTCTGTTAACTAGATCCTAATAGTGAGCAAACTAACCGGAACATTCTGTTTACTGTGTGAACATTAGTCATTAGACGCTGGATTCTTGTGCAGCAAGTAGCATCAGCCACAAGTTTGTCCGCATGTTATTTGCTAAATTTCCTTAAAAAAAAAAATGAGATAAAATTAGTCTCATTCTTTCCAGCCGTATGTGAAATGTTTTAATTGCTTTTAGGATATTTTGGAGATATGCAATACAATACTATCTAGAAGGTGGTATCCAAAAGCCTTCGAAACTTTAATCCCGCCGGTGAACGAACGAAGTTACAATCAAACCTCGCTCCATGTGGAGTAGAGATGGGAATTTTGAGATTTATGTAGGCTCGACCCGGTCTGACGTAACACGTTTATCAGTCTGATCCGGCTCGACCTGACACGTTTGCCAACTCGGCCCGCCCGTTGACCCAACAGCTTAGCCGGTTACCAACTCATCAAGTTCGTTCGGCCCGACAAGTCCGCTTTGTCCGACAACGACATCCATTCGATCCTATTTCAAAGAAAATAGATTTAATTTATATTGTACTATCGCCAATATTAAAAAATATATATATAATTTCAATGACGAACAAGTACCATTAATATACTAAAACACGAAGAAGTTTTTCCTTCTTTATGATATACCGGGGCGGTCGAAAACGACCCGAACCCTCCAGTTGAATGCTGCCCTGCGAGACTACGACACGCAGTATTTTTCTTATCTAAGTGTGAGAGAGTCATCAAAAAGATGATTATTCAAACTAATGATTCATTGAGTTAGAGTTTTTATTAGATTCTAAAAATTATTGTTAATTCTTGTACTTATAAAGAGTTACTTGTTCATTGGAAATGGGAAATGTAATTTGGTGCTAACGTTGTTTTTTTGTTCTTTCGAGTGCAACCGATTAACTATAAAACAAATGCTCATAGAAATATTGTACGTACCCAATCGAATCGTCGATTTCCACACAGTATACATACATACTATTTAGTTTTGCAAATTATGGTAGAAATTATCGATGATGCTTCTCACAGCAGTGTTTTTATTGTAGACTTTGAAAACATTACAGTATTCTTCCGTGGACTTTTACTGCTATCAGGTAATGATATAATCATCTTCTGTAGTCACTAATGCCAGCGAACATGACTTAATAATAGAAGATAATAAAACAGAGAAATGGGGGTATGTTACCTTAAATGTCAAATATTTGTCCTGCTAGCACATAAAATTTTAAACTATTAAGACATTTATGCTGACTATGTCTTCTCAAATCAAAAATTTTGGAAGAATAAGTTTGGATTTCAAAAAGCCGAACAGGTTTGTAGGGCGGGTCTGGCTTATTTGTACCTCTAGCATGGAGTTGCATAGATCGTTTGTAAGTCAATATGACAAGTGGCGTCATCGCAAGTAAAAACGTTCTTTGTTGGTGAATAATGTTTCATTTTTATGGTTGCGAGTTTTCAATGGCGGATTTGAGGGAACCGCGTAGTTCTGTTTTAAACTTAGTAAAACTGCCGCAAAAATATACACAAATGTTAAAAGAAGCATTCGGCGCTTTGGGCCAAATACAAACTTATGCCTGGTTTAAACCGGCATTATACCAGAACACGTCGTTGCTGTTTGCAATGCAGTTGTGAATGGTCGTAGGCAGACCAGTCAAGACATCTGTAAAATTATGGGATTATCTTACGGGATATGTCATCGGATTTTATCGGAAGAATTGAATATGAGAATACTAGCAACTTTGTAAGGTCGTCGCAGGTAAAGAAAGTTGAGTTTATGGGTATAATCCCGAAACCAAACAACAATCGTCACAATAGAAGAGTCCATCTTCAATGCAGAGTTCTAACGTGACGTCCTTAGGCGGCCAAGGGAAGATATGAGAAGCAAACGTCAAGAGAAACGACCCAGAGACGACTGGATTCTCCACCATAATAACGCTAACCAACGTATCGTTTTCATCAAACAGTTTCTGACAAAAACATGACCCTTGTTCCTCGTCCAGCGTACTCGTCTGACACGCCTCCTTGCGACTCTTTCCAAAGATGAAAATAGAGTTGAAAAGGCGAAGATTTTACACGATAAAGGAGATTGAAGCTGAATCGCGGACTATGCTGAATACGTCAACAAATTTCGTAGCAGAGACGTTGGAATCGGTGTTTGCACTCCTACGAGTTGAATGGAATCCTGGTACCCTCCTATTTACCGTTACATTTCGGGATCTTTTGGGTACCACCTCGTATTAATAGTTTTTTCAAATGTGCAATAACAACGGAACTCTGCTGTGGATATTCACTACCTACATAGCTCATTTATAGTTCATTCACTTTAAGCATATAGCGTTGGGCAAGCTAGGCTTATATTTTAGACGTTTGCTATTGGCTAATACCTAAGGCAAAATTACACACGACGAAAGAAGGTGCCTATCCATACGAAATTTATGTTGGATAAAATGAAATGTTACTGGTCGCTACGTTTCTGTAATGTCAGTTGTCAAAGTTCTTCGTTGCTTTAGGTTGACTATTTGATTGTTTCTTGTGTTTCTCGTTATATTATTATTTATTTAGCATATTGCATTAAAATTGTTCTTGTTAGAACACGATTAATACGATATTTACGGAGAGGAGGTATTTTTTTCCAATTTTGATAATACAATTGTACTTATTAACTACAATTCCAGGATCATTACATCTTTGACATGGCTGAAGAAGGGGTCGTTGAGCAAGGTGACCATCTCATGGGTCCATCAAAAAAACCTGAAACGCACTGGGCAAAGGCTAATGGCTTATAATTTATATACAAAGACAGTGGAAACAGGATAAATCTAAATCGGCAGCTACAAAGCTAACCTCCAAGCAGCTAGGGCTTGGTGAAGCAACTGTATGGAACATTGTAAAAGAAATGGAGTCCACGGGAACTGTAGGTTCACCTCCAAGGAAACGTCAACATACAACAACTTGCGAAGCTTTGGATGAATGGATAAATTATATTTGAAGTAATCTGTACATTTCTATAAAATTATGATTATTGTAGCTATTTTAAAACAGAACTATTAAAGTGCCTCGTAGAGACTGTTTTATTTAGAAGTATATAGAATGCATGATTTATAATAAAATATAGAATATATCTGAAATAAACGTAATCGTATATTTGTCTATTTTTCTTAAACATTTTACTGAAACATTTGTCATTAGTATTTAGGTACTTTCAAAGAAACTGACAAAGATTATAACAGAACTGACATTTTACTTTCAAATTACCCCCCATTATTTAATCGAGTTAAATTTTGGCGGTGTTATACGGACGCCGATTGCAGCGCTATCTACTATATTCTTAAAGTGAATGGACTATAGTAGTCGAAGGGTGTCACTTCAACGATTTTAATAGTCATTAATAGAAAGAACTAGATTATGTACATATTTCAACATTGTACCCTTTAAGACTAGTAACTGACTCAATTTCGTTCCCGTTTTAATGTCCAATAGACATAAAGATATATCAGAAGTTATTACTTCCTATTCCCAGACGTTGAAGATCTAAATGGATATTTGGAAAGCCAATCAAAACGTTGAGCCTTATTATTGTTTGATGCCTATTTAGCTCCTTATACGTAAGCAATCAACATATCACATTTGAATAGTAAACATAAAATTTTAACAGAAACAAACATTTCATTCTTTGCTAGAGAATGTGAAACTTTTAAATAGAAGCCAATTAATTACTTAGTCAGTAAACCATATAATTGCCTCAAGGTCATTGCGTAATAATATAATTTTCAATAACGGCATATTTTCTTTTGTAGAATGAGTTCACAAAAATTGTACGTCAACTGAAAAAAAAACACCTTACATAATAAAAAAAAAATCGCATTTATTTGGTACAGCGTTTTACTAATTGTGAATAATAGATACATATCTTCATTAATGAATGTAATCGTTCAGAAACATTATTTAAAAACAGTGATAAACTGATAAGTGGTATTATTGTTGTAGTAAAATATCTGCTTTTTGATAAGCGCAGCTAAAAATTTTTCAATTCAATGTCTACTAAAAACAAGATAAATGATGAACACCGCTCCCATTACTGTAACGCGCAGAACTACCAAAAAACGAAATAGTAACGTAATAATGAAAAGTGATTACAGATTTTCAAACGTTTCCGCTGTGCAGTAATGTAAAGGTCTAAACAAATAAATAATTACAGAAATATTAATCAATTCTAGAGGCGAACATTTGATGACTTGGGAAATAAGGGACAGCGATGATATTTTAAGAGTTTGTGAAGGGGATTTTGAAATTTGTGCTCATTTTGTACCATTTGGTGCCGCAAAAAATTTTGCATTATAATATTAATGCGATTATAACGTTATGAATTCAGGCATGGCATGCCCCGGCGCTACCTCCACTGGATTTTGAAATTTCGTATACGCTATAATTTTGTGCCGCAAAAAGAAAATGTGCTCCAATATTAAGCCAGTTACAGCCGCTTTGAATTCCCGACTTGGCAGTTCAATTGCAAATCATTCTGGTTAACCGTTGAGATAGGAATTTAGTTTCCTTCATTTATGCTTTACTTGTTTTCGCCAATTTTCAATTTCTTCATGTTCCTGTAATTCTAACAAAAATCTATCCAGAGATTCGCTTGCAACATTATCCGGTCAAGCAATGGTGATAACGATGCACACGATTGTGGAAATGGAATTAAATCTGTTTCCCGAGATATTGCGCGTCAATAATCAAATATACCATCGTGGTCTAATTCTATATTATGGTAGGTAGCACCATCGCGCAAACTGGGAAACATTTTAACGCCTATTGCAACCGAACAACGGTTGGTTGGCAAGAATTTGATGATTTGGAAAAGCTATCTTCGTACTGCACACAAAGACAACGTGCAGTACCTCAAGCAATAATCAATACTTTATAAAACTTTGAAATGTGATGTGTATAGCCCAGTCCTGCTAAAAAGAAAACGCTATAAGCCGCTTAATATTGAAGTATAAAATTTTCCTTTGGCTACACGAAGTGAGCACAAAATGATAGCGTTTACGAAATTTCAAAATGCCGAGGTGGCGGGATGGCACGTCCGCGGTACCGCCAAAAAGAAAGCATGACTACGTCATATTAAAGCACAAAATGTTTGTTTTGTGGCACAAAATGACTCAAAATGTACACAAAATGATACCATATAGGAAATTTCAAAATTCAGAGGAAGTGGGACTGGGAACATTTACCCTTCGTGAAGGCACACTTTTAGCTACTTTCACTTTTAATAAAAATAACGTTGTATATTTCTACGCAAAACTTCCAGTTCTTAGATACAAAGTGTATACCCAGGTTTCTTACACTTCGCCGGGACATAAGAAATGAAATTAAAAAATTTGTCGCTTTCGTGCGTCTCCTAAAATCAATTTTAGGTAATTAAATACACCCTGTATAAAAGATTTTTATTTAGTTTACATCAGACATCAATTATCGAACTTTTTCAAGGCGTTACCTCTACAGACTGAGCAACAACTGGACATGGAGGTGGAAAAACTTGTAAATGATATGCAACACTCAGCTTGGGAAAATACCCCTGAAGTAAAAAGAAGACAAAGGAAACAACTATCCTAAAGAAATTCTTGAACTAATTGCAAAAAAAACGTAAAGCAAGAAAAAAATGGCAGCAAACCGAATCACCTCGAAATAAAACAATATTAAATAACCTCACCACACTACTATAAGAGGAAATCAAACAACTTAAAAATGACTCTATAAGTCTGAAAGAATTAACCAACGATTCCAGTACGGAATACTCTCTTTAGAAGGCTACGAAAAATCTGGAAAGACCTATCATGCAGATTCCACCCATCAGAAAAACGGATGGTGGCTGTGCTAGAAATAATGAGGAAAGAGCTGCAAGAATTGCAGAACATTTAGAAACTATCTTCCAACCAAATGAGGCGCAAAGTAATGAAAACCTGGCTGACACTGAACAGAAGAACTTCCTTTAACTTCACCAAATTAAGTGAAAAAGGAAATCAAGGGCAACATCAACCCAAGAAAAACACCTGTATTTGATTTAATCACTGGACAAATCCTAAAGGAACTATCAAGAAAAGCTTTGGTGAGACTAACTAAGCTTTTCGCTTGAAATACGTCCCTCAAATGTGGAAGATTGCTGAAGTGATTATGTTACCTAAACCAGGTAAGCCACCCCATGAACCAGCCTCATACCGGCCAATATCACTGCTCCCAGTTATGTCTAAGCTCTTTGAAAAACTTCCCAGAAGAAGTAAACCTATTATCGAAAGGAAAACCTTATCCTAGATCAGTTCAGATTCAGAAATAAGCACAATTGACCAGTTACGCCGAATAACCAATACAATTGAAGGAGCATTAGAAGAAAAAAAAGCTCGTTTAGCAGTATTCCTGGACGTTGCGCAAGCGTTTGACAAAGTTTGGCACGAAGGACTGAATTACAAGCTTAAAAGACTCCTCCCTGATCAATACATAAAAATACTCCAATCATACATATCTGACAGATACTTCAGGATTAAACAAGATGCTTTTTCAGTACTGAAGAAAATATAAGCTGGCGTGCCACAGGGTAGTGTACTAGGGTCTGTCTTTTACCTTCTGTACACTAGTGACATGCCAACAGTCGAACAAAATACTATTGCCACATTTGCCGATGACACCGCAATACTGGTTCTAAGCAAGGATAACATAGAATCAACAAATAAACTGTAAACTGCTATTACCCAAATTCAGCGTTGGACAAGGAAACGGCGAATAAAATTAAATGAAACCAAATCAGTACATATTAACTTCACTAACGAGAAAATCGTGTACAGGGCCAGTCTACATACACTCCTAGAAGAGAACACAGCCGAATATTTCGGCATAACTCTAGACGCCAAACTTATATAGGTGAAAGCCACGTGTAAAGAAAAAACAAGAAGAGCCGAAACTCAAGTATAGAAATATGTATTGGCTAATGAGACGTTGCTCTGCCCTTTCACTTTGTAATAAGCTCTTGCTTTACCAACAAGTCCTTGAACCAGTATGGACTTAAGGTAACCAACTCTGAGGTAGTACCAGCCAAAGCAATAGAAACATCATCCAACGCTTCCAGAATAAAGTGCTCCGTGGCATCGTCAATGCCCCATGGTATGTACACAAGATGGCAGTCTGCATAAGAACTTAAATTTGCTCAAAGACATGGACAACGACTTCGTCAGCATGATTAATGATTTTTTGTTTGAAAATAAGGAGGACATTGATCCGAACGAGACGTGGTTTCAACTAGATGGCGCAACGTGCCATAAGGCGACGGCAGCCATCGACTTTTTGAAATCAAAATTTAACAACAAGTTAATTTCGAGGAATGAACCCGTCAGCTGGCCTCCAAGGTCTTCATCAAGAACACCCGTGGTGGGCATATGCCCGAAATCATTTTCAAATTTTAATGCCATAAATAAATCTTTCGAATCAAAAATTTGACTAGAATTTAATTTTTCGTATTATTTTTTATAATTGTAAGTTCTATTGGGCTTTAAAAAACACCCATTACTTAGTTTAGGAAGCGTGGTAGCTTAAGTTACAAATATATAACTCATTAGTTGTTAACTAGATTGCTGTATAAGCATCACCGACTAGGTGGCAAAAAAAGTTTAAAATGCCAAGTGCAATACTACACAAGTGTTCCACTTGAAAATAAGCAAACTGTCAAATTGATGATGGCAAGGATTATGAAGTAGTATAACAGACTCGAAAAAGTATTGGTATACTCCAAACCAAACAATTAACTAATTTCGAAATATGTTTCGGAAATCCACAAATTCGCCAAATATTATAGGCGAGTTTGCTTGGTAATAATCCAACACATTTTCAAGTTTCCCCAATTCATCCTTCTTCAAATATCATAACAGTTGCAGTTTATGATGGGACAGTCTACATAGTACTCCAAGTTCTTAACGCTTTAATGATAGTTACAGTCAAGGTAACGATATATGTATGTTAATTTTAAACCATCTACTTAATAATCTAGAATGGCCGAGAATTTACCGTAACTGAAAAGAAATAAATGCATGTCTGCACTATGCATATTTACGCTAAATGAATGTATACCAACTTATAATTACATACTAGCAGTTTTGAAGACCAGATCATGTAGAAAACTACACCACCAGAAAATTTATTTGTTTATTTTAAAAAATATTAAGATAACTGCTGATTTGAAGACTTCCCCAAATATTTATTTCTTAACTAATTAAACTCTTCTATTTTCATGAAAAAAAAATAACGTTTAATCTTCAAACGGTATAACTCACTACGACGTCAATAAACAACATTTATTATTAATTATTAGTTTATTTGATTGAAACCTATACCGATTTAAGCGATTTCTGAACACTATAATGAGTCAATGACAATGCTTGACAACTTGTTAATTAAACTAAAACATCACATGTTATTGTTTCTTATTTGGTAGGAAGGCTGGCAATAAAACATACCTTCAACTACGTAAAATAAATTGCTAATTAATATAAAACGAAAAGTGTAGTACTATACGGGACTATACTTCAATGTTTATTTCGTTTCACTAAACAAAATGCATATAAATACACGATAAAAAGGAAAACTACAACGTTTTATACGAGTAACAGATTAAGTCGATGACGTAATTATACTCTGTACTGGACATCTTGAAGTATAACCCTAACGAAGCAAGCCCCACAATCCATTACCTACATACGTGCTGCTATAATGTGAAATCTCTCGAAGAAGGCAGACCATAGCCACGCCTGTGAATTTATTTCAAAATTGACAAGCGACTATATACTCAATAATTATAAAGACGATAATATAATATATAGTTAAAAGAAGTGCTAAAATATGTTCAATTAGGGTTCTGAATCTTAGAATATGTTTGTACGTGTATGTTTAACTTATAATGTCAATAATAATTAGTGATATTCGATTATTGTTTATGAACACTCAAGTAGTAAACAAATGCAGTCTTTTAGTTTAAAATTCTTGGGTAAAGTACGAGATTTTTGCTGAATTAAGTTTGCTTTATCGCGCAACAGCAAAAAATTAATTTACTGATCTACATATGTACCAATTCATATACGTACTTTCATTGAAATTAATTTTTTGCAACTTAAGTAGAGTTTTTAATTGCGTATACCATGCGAACTTACTAGACAAACTTTGTGGCTATGGTATTAGAGGGAGATTGGATAGCCACATATATAAAATACTCTGAGTAATATGTATCTATATACATTACGCAAACCAATCCCGAAAAACTGGCGTTCTGCAAAGTTCTGTTTTAAGATCATTACCTTTTATTTTCTGCACTAACGACACTTTCTATTGCTTTTGGATTTATACTTAATAATACGAGGGTAATCTGAAATGTTTCAAGCCTCAAGCTAGCGTTGCAGTGTTTGATGGTACCGAGCGTCCATCCAAGCTGATACGATAATGTTCAAATTCAACTGCCAAAAATTTCACTATGGCTCCTTTAACAGCTTCCATTATGCCTTTAAGCTACATAGGCGCACTGCGTTTTAAATGCAAGAATTTTATGACGGACCTCTATTCCGTTTTTTTTTATTCTTACAGACACACTATCATCGACTGACATAAGCGATTATTAAACAACTGAGAATCAAATATGGTTGAAATTTACAAAAGTATCTTTCAACGCATGCACAATCATGTTGCCAAAATATTTTCGACGAGCAATCACTACCGATAGCATCGGAAAAGTTCACCAAATGGTGCTAAACGACCGTCAAATTAAGGTCATGTGTCGACAGAAGATTTAGGCATTTAAAAAGCTAACCGCGCGTTGGATGTCGCGCTTGCTCACTCAGAACCAAAAACGCATTCAAAGAACATTTCCAATGTCATGTTGAAGCAGTTTAAGCGACATAAGTCGGAGTTTTGGCATCGACTAATAACTGTAGATGAAACACCAGTATACTACTGAAGCCAAGGCACAGTCGAAAGAGGCGAAGACTATTCCATCAGCCGAGAAAGTGATGGTGTCTATTTTGTAGATAGTCATGGAGTTGTGTCAATGGACTATCTTGAGAAAGAAAAAACAATAACGGGGAAATACTGCGCATCAGTACTTGACAAGCTGAAAGCAGAAATTGCGGGAAAACGGCTGCATTTGAAGAAAAAAGAGTTTTGCCCCACCAAGATAACGCATCGTCACATAGTTCAGTGGTCGCCTTGGCAAAAATGAACGAATTGACGTTCGATTTAATAAATCACTCGCCCTAGTCACCAGATCTTGTCCCCTAGCGACTTACAAGGAGACTATGTTGAGAAATAAAAGTGAATTTGACAAAAACCACTTGCTTATGTGTTAAACTGAAAACTAGACTACCCTCATATAGCTTCTTGAAATATATTAAAGAGCCATTTGTAGTTTCACGAAAACTTTTCGGACTACACCCGTATATGCTGATGACACTACATTCACTACTTCTACGCCATCTATTAACGAAACTTGGCAATTATCTGTATTGCAACGTACTATATGGTTTTTAGGCAATAAACTCCTATTAACTCGGGCCAAAATCACCTTTCTATTTTTCCACCCAAGACAAGAAATACATGAACGTGTGAGTATACAGGCAAACTTCTACGCACAAACCTCACCGACAATCTTTTTTAAGAAAGACACTACAACGTACTAATATTATATCTATCCCCGAGTCTAAAAACTCATTATTCGGAAATACAATTTAGACTGGGATATGATATCTTCCTCTAGGGTTCCACTAGTTGTGCAATCACAGTTATGGGGCAGGCACCAGGAGACTCTTGCAAAGCTTCTTTTAAGTCTTTACAAATTATAATTCTGTTTATTGTTTCTATAGCCCATTGGCTGTTATACTTATCGAAACAAAACAAAATACTCCTGGAATATGCATTTCCATTATGGTGAAACTTGTTGGTCAAATCTTCATCGTAATCGTTCCAAATTAATATCCGCAGAGCTAAGCTTTAATTATTTAGACATGAGAGTAATGAATAAAATTTCGACGCCAATCAGAAATCAACAATTTCGGACAATGTTTTAAAAACTATTTCGAACATAGAGAATTGTAATGTACAGACTTAATAACAACACAAAAAAAAGAATAAACACCAGTACAATATACAAAGATACAAAGGTAAAAATTGGTTCAATGCGGAGTGCATCCAAGTAGCAAAGAGGAAAAGAAATTTGAGGAACAATTGCTCTAAAGAATTATAAAGAAAGTAATGTGAGTAATCACATAAAACGGAAAAGGGAAATGGAAAGGCTTTGCAGGAAGAACGAGGCAAAAATACAAGTAGAGGAAAATTCCAAAACAAGAAAACTAGGTCATTTTGCCAAGAAATAAAAAGAATTAACAGGGGATTCCAAACCACAAACAATTATGTTAATATAGAAGCAACGATGCTATCAGAACCAGTAAACGTGATGTAGTTATCAGGAAGTTATTTTGAGATATTAAATGGTGATGTAGATGAACAAACAGAGAATTATAGGGTAGAGGAAGACTACTTAATAATAGAGTATCCAAACGTAGAGGAAATGGAAAGCACAATAATATTCCTCAAAAATAATTAAGAGACCAGGGGAATGTAGAATAATGGCGGAAATGCGAAAAGCAGGACAGTAGCTACATGATAAGCTGCATGACCTAATCTGGCACTAGAGGTAATTACATATATGAAAGAATCAAGTAAAAAGAGAACGTCTAATTTCCAGTAACGAGCACCAATGTCTAGCTTTTGCAACCGATTTTACCCTAATAGCAAAATCAAATAAAGAGTATAATGAGAATAAGGACAAAGATTCAATCAGAAGCAAATTAGTATAGACTGGTAATAAATAAGAAGAAAACCAAATATGTGATTATGGGTGATACACAAAATGAAAACTCGAGAAAATAGATAGCTTCGTCTATTTACGAATAGTTGAATAAGATGAAAAAGAATTAGAAATAAAGGCCAGAATTTCTAAGGATATCTAAATATATAGAAGACAAAGAATGATGATGAAATCCAAATATCTGTCCAGAAAAATAAAACTAAAAATTTATAGGACAGTGGTAAAACCCACAGTAACATATATGTAGCTGCGAAACGTGGATATTAAAAGAGGTAGATGCTTTGGAGAGATGCTACTACGGAGGAAAAATCACCAACGAAGTGTGGAAGAGAAGAAATAATAAGGAATGAGAAGAGGAGAAATAATAAGGAATGCGAAGAGAAGAAATAATAAGGAATGAGAAGAGCTTCATGTAGAACCAAAAATAAGTTCATTAAAGGACAAAGAGCACGATGGTGAGGTTATGTTGAGAGGATGGATAGAAATAGCATGCCTAAAATAGTGTTAAACCTGGAAACCTGGAAAAAGGTGGATAAACAATGTTATTGAAAACAGAAAACAAGAAAATCACAGACTGGACTCTAAGAATAAGAAACAGGAAAGAAATTTCCTTAATTTTTTTTACTTTTTTCTATTTGATTGCAAGTTTTTTCTGTTCTGTATTTTTTCAGTATAGAATTGTATTTTAAGTTGTCTTACACAATGTTTGCATTTTCGAATCAATATAGTTACTACTAAATTTAATGTATAAAATATAAGTGGCTAAAAGAAGCTAACAAGTACTTAAGTAAAAGAACTGAGTGGATCAATCTAATCCAGGAATTAGAAATGCAACGTCTGAAAAAAAACAAGGGCATGGTAAATATAAAATGCATATGCATATGCATTGTATGTGTATTAAAAGGAACTGTATCTTTTAGTAACACAAAATTATGCAACACCTATAAATCAATGATGAATAGAGTTGCTCACTAGTGCCAACGGGCAGTGGCGGAGGCTCGATACAACCCTCAGTATAACCGCGAGTCTCAACCAGATCTGTTGTGTATACATGTACGCTGGCGTAAATACTATTTCGTAGTTCTACGTTTGTTTTAAAAATGTTGCCTACGTCGCGAAAACAACCAATCTTGGACAAAGTTACAGAATTTGGAGTTAAAATTCAATGTGTAGTTTGTAATATCCCTTTAATGTGTTTGTCCAAAAGGGATTGTCTACGTCACGTAAATAGTAAACAGCATTCTTCAAAAAAAAATTGCACACGACACTATGACAAATTTAAATTTAATTTATGTGTTATCTTTATTGCATGTAATCTACCGTTTAATTTATTAGACAAGGAAGCATGTGTCTTCTTTTGGAATAAATATTCGAACTGCAAATTATCAAGTCGGGCATCGTTACAAAGAATTGTGCCATCCGCTCGTGAACACACAACAAAAAATAATTAAATCGGAGTGAAAAGATAATTTGTGGTTATGTGTGGACGAAACAACAGATCGTAAAAAGCATTATGTGGTTAATGTAATGGTACGTACAATGAAACCACATCAATCGTCACCTTCAATTCTATTAGCTTCCAGACGAGTACAATAATGTACTGCCGAAGTAATTTCAATGTTGGTGTTAAATACATTGGAAAAGTTTGAACTTTCAACAAACCAACTGTTGATGTTTATGAGTGATGGTGCCGCAAACATGCTTTCTGTAGGCCGGTCTCTTAAAAAACATTGTGCTAGCTTGTTACATATTACATGTAAAATTCATGCTTTCAGTCATGTGGCAGATAGTATTAGAAAATGTTGTCCTGAAGTAGACACTTTAATAGCGCATACAAAACCAGTGTTTGTCAAATCCCCAAAACGTATTCGCAAATTTCACGGATTGTGCCACCGTATGCTTGAGCCACCAGAACCTATTCTTACACGTTGGGGAACATGGTTACAGGCCGCGTTTTATTATCATAAATATTTTGAGAATATTAAAAACGTGGTTTTACAATTCGATCCAAAGGAAGCTGCGGCTATCAAGGAAAGCCAGTCGAAATTTCAAGATAGTCAGGTTAAAACGAATTTAAAAATTATTCACAACAATTACTTCGGACTTGCGGAGGCAATAGAAAAGTTACAAGATCCTTCGGTGTCGTAGTGCAACATGTTCACGCACGGCTATGCGCACTATTCACTTTGTGATTTCACGGAAGACTCTTAATGCGGTAAGTGTTTGGGCACGTATTGTATTTTATTTCTGACCATTTATTTTGTGTAAACTTTTATGCGCCCGCCACTGGCTGTTGGCACAAATTGAGCAACTCTAATGATGAATATGATAACTCCAGCTCATTGACATCATACTGACAAATCGCAAAGGAATTGAAGGCCATTTTGTGTTTATGATCATTATTTATAAAATAAGCAAATCATGAAAATTTGATTGGAAATATAAATGTGTATACTTTTGTTCTAGACAAAAACAAACAATTTTTACGCGGGATTTAGATAACCTTTTCATTTAAAGTAACAATTTGCCTTAATATTTCTTAAAACTTAAAATATTAAATAAAGTTCTTTATCCATATATCACTATCCAATTGAAACAGTGATATTATGCCAAGCACTGTTGTAATTTCATATTTTACTTTTTTTCACGTCGGTAATTATAAAACTTTGTTTATTGTTTTGTAAACCACGAGGCTTAGTGTAAAATTAACATAAATACTGGCCGTTGTTTAAAATAGTAATAAATAGTGTAGTGAATACAGATATGTATGTGGATGCATGTAAGCACAACAAATAGATAACTCATTTTACAAAAATAAACACAATTATTCATTCAATAGCAATCCTCAAATCACAAAACCAAAAATAAACAAATTAATCATTTCATTAATTAAGTTTCTGTTTTATGTGACAAACGTCTAACATCAATTACAGCATAAATTATTTATTGAGTCGCAACACTTCATATATATCATACCATGTAAACATGTAAATGTAACCGTTGCATTGATTTCACCTTCTGCTGTTTGGAGTCGCTTTCGTACCTAGTTCGCAGCTTGTATTCATATGCATTTCGCCAAAAAAGTGTGAGTTATTTTACTTTGTCTCATTAAATAGTAAACAATACCAGTTTTGTTATAAACTACAAGATATCCTTTATAAGACATGAACAAAATGAAACACTTAAACAATAACATTATTGGATTCATATAGAAAGCACATTTGTCTATAAACATAAAACACCACTGCAGAGCCCAGAATCTAATCACAACTTACATAAAGGCAGGGTTTTTACGGAGAACTCAAGATGGATCAAAATGTAAGCAAAAGTGGTAGTAGATTTTCTAAACTGGCACCACAATTTTAAGAACGGCACTTTAGAAGACACACGAAGAGAAATGTTGATTCAAAAAAAAATCTAAATACCTAAAATTAACATTCATCCTAAAAAAGATGTCTATTAAGCTAGCGTAGCCACTTCATAAGCCCGACAGCAAACCAGTTGCATATTTTGTTGCTAATTTGTTACCCAGGAATTGATTTTGTTGCTCCAACCGTTTCCGAGGAACTTTTGACTCACTGCAGATACCAACACGAACCAAACAGCATATTTTTGTTGCTATCGTTAACAAAGGAGCGAAGAGACGCGACAACAATTTACCCCCCTTAATTCGAATCGCCTTTGAGTGGAGACATATTAGGTGGTTAAGTTTTAAAAGCAATTTCAAGTCTTGTAGTGTTAAATTAGTATTTCAAAACCAATATCTATTCAAGACGTGACGCGTTACCAGGGGAAGGCGTGTAAATGTCAAATTTTGAGGTTAGTGTTTTTATTTCATTAAATTAATTTTCGAAAACGTTATTATTTGCAATTTAACCTTTTTAAATTACAGAAAGTGTATCCCGGCAATACTCCCGGATCTAGGACCATAAGAAAGTTATCTTTTTATTTACAAAACAAGTTACCAATTTTATAACATCACCGTACACATGTCACAAAGATTGCTGATATATTTTATTTAAAATCATTTTAAATGTAGCTTTAGTTAAATTTGCACTTTACAGTGGAAAATAAGCTCTAGGCAAAGCCCAGGACAACGTAGCCTTAGTTACTTACTAAATGAATTCGAAATACTCTCCTGGAATTTCAAAATGCATATTTTTTTTAGTGATTATTCTTCCACAATCCAATGTGTCTACTTTAGGAAGCAGAACAATAATCTCTTGAGTTATAATTATAAAAATCAATACAATTAAAACACATTGAATGTTTTTTATAGGTATAACACCTACATTTACGAAAACAAGTAAATTCACTATTGAGTATCAAGAATAATAAAACTGGAATATTTTAGGAAATAAAATTTCAATTTGACTCAAGCCAACGCAGTGGATTTGTAAATATACATAAAATAACGAACGGCTTTTAATTCTCCATACAAAAGATAACTTTACTTATGGTCAACACCTGTTCACAGTAGACTCCTCTACCCGTGGATGTATGTATGTATGTACACATACATAGTATTATGTATAAGAGCATCAGACACTGCTGTATATTTACGGAATTTTCGGCCTTACGTCACGGAGCAGAATGATCACGGAATCCCTTGATCCCTTTTTCCCTCTTCTAAACAAACTTGTCTCTTATTTTCCCTACGATATCCGACCTCTCTTTTCGCGCGCAGGTGTTTTCGGAGGGTGTGTATATATAGGAACATAAACGAAGGATCCCCGTTTATATTTCAGTTATCCCTCATTTTCTTATAACTGCGCTTCTTAAATTTGTATGGTCACATCTCTTTGACAGAAGAGGGTGTTCCATTCAAAATTTAATTTCACCGAGACGCTAACGATCTTTTCTGTTCGGTCCCCTGAGTAAAGCTGACATCTTACGCTGGTAAATTAGGGTACCATCTTCTCACAATATAATTTCATTAAGTAACTGCGTGCGTATTTATAGGGAGAGGATCTTGGCGCTGACAGAAATTATATTATGGCATGTTGTTGCACATGTTCGTTTTCCCACGGCTTAAGATTGCCCATGTGTGGAAGGTTAGGTTAGGTTAGGTTGAATTACGAA
Source organism: Dynastes maya (assembly GCA_029619315.2). NCBI lineage: Eukaryota > Metazoa > Arthropoda > Insecta > Coleoptera > Scarabaeidae > Dynastes > Dynastes maya. The sequence goes on from JAROYE020000002.1 coordinate 50,174,406, forward strand.
GAGGGTGGCAACCCCAAGAAACACTTGTGCTCTACAGAGACCAGTTTTTGTTGACATTTCTTGCGTACCATAGCAGTCGTAAGTCGTAAGACCAACCTACTTTTTGTAGTACATAATATTTCCATATCCTCACGTTGAGGAGCGCATTTTGTGTAATATACAGTACACTACCCACAAAAAATACTGTGGTGCTAAATTACGATGCTTTCATGATAGACAATAATTCCTGTAGTAGAAGACAAATTATACAGTCAGTTTCAAAAGTTACACCATTTAAATGTAATATAACTAATATATTACAATGTATTTATGGATTTAAAACTTATTTTGCAACTTCGTTAGTAATGTGTTTATTTACGGTGGAATTCAAAATAGGTCAGCAGATTTCACAGAATTGCAATAAATGTAAAAATCACACACCACACAAGCCTACATTCACTTGTATCTGCTCGGGGAATGATTGTTGTATATAAAGCATGGTACTTAGTTTTCGCTTCACTATCGGGATGAAAACACATCCCAAATATAAACAGAAAACAATAAGCTAAAAATGGCGCCTAGAAAAGAAATTTTTCTTGATATTCGAAATTTCATAAAATTAAGAATAAAAAAAAAATATTAAAAATTGTTGGCAAAAGTCGTGCAACAATTCAATCTATTATTAGCCATTTCAATTCCACTGGTAATATTACTAGTGAACGTCGATCTGGTCGATTGAGAAAACTAACAGATCGTGATGCGCAACATTTGTAAAAAAAAAATCCTAAAATAAATGCGCCTAAATTGGCTACAGAACCTGCATAGTCAGTAAACGTAGTTGTTAATCTTGATAATGAAAGCTCTTCAAAAATGAAGGTCATCATGGAAGAATGCCAAGAAGAAAACCGCTCAGCTCAAGTATTAACAGGCAAATAAGGCTAGACTTTGCAAAACAATGTATTGAAAAAAGAATTCTGAAATACTGAGCCATTTACAGATGACAATGTTTTTGGGTACCATGCTATAGAGGAAGAGTTTGACGAAAAGTTAATGAGGAACTGAAAATGGAAAACTTGCTACTGTGAAACATGGAAGAGGCAGTCTTATGCTATGGGGATCAATCGCGGCGACTGGGGTTGGAAATTTGACTTTCATTGAAAAGTCCGTGGAGGTCCATAATGACCCAAAGTACACGACGATTACTGTCAAAGAATGCTCCAAACCATGGCATCCACCACCAGTGTCATTGAACATATTTGGCATGAATTAATTAGAAAGAAAAATCAGGAAACATCAATGACTCGTATCCAATTTTTAGAAGATACGCTTAAAAATGCATGGAATGAAATAATTTCCGCTATAACAGACTGCTTAGTAATGTTTATCCCCAGAAGACTGCAGGCAGTTAACGCTAGTGGTGGTAAAACAAAATATTAATTTTCGTTTTAATTTAATTTAACCATTAATATTGATCCGTATGTAAAGTGTATACAGTGAAATCTCCCATAATGGACATCTCCCTTGAGTGAACAATTCCGTTATGCGGACAAATACTCATTTACTTTGCATTTGCTCTGTAGTTTATATGTATTTTGATCTCTCTTCTACGGACATGGATACGAATTTTATGTGTTACGTTAATTTACTGATAAAAGAACAGAAGATAAAATGTTATAAACACTAGGGGTCGTCAAAATGTAGCTGGGCAAATAATTATGGCGGTCGCAGACCTCGAGCAGCAGAATCATATGTAGTGCCCACAGTCAAGCATGGGGGCGGATAGGTAATGGTTTGGGATTATTTTGGCGCCGCATCCGTTGGAAACTTCGTTAAAATAGATGGAATTTTAAGAAAAGAGCGTTACCGAGAAATTTTGAAAACAAATGCTATACCATCTGGAATGAGAATAATCCGTGACTATTTTATATTTCAACATGATAATGATCCGAAACACACCTCTAAACTGTGCCGCGAAAGCAATATCAAAATAATTTTGTGGGAGGAACTCGATAGACAGGTAAAAAATCCTCCAACTTCCAAGGAATCGTTGTGTAAAAAACTACAAAAAGCCTGGCTTAAAATAGAACCCGTTACTCTGACGAAATTGGTAGAGAGAATGCCGCAAGTGTTTGCCGCAATTGGACATTTCGAGGAAATGAAGATATAATTTTTTTTGTGTCAAATAAATTTTATAGTTGAATAAAGACTATCAATTTCTTTGTTTTAAGAGTATTGTATTAAATGCAAAATTACAATTTCGTTTTTAATTAGCTTCCTTTATTTATGCGTATTTCTTTAGATGGGCAAATAATTATGGCCAGTAGTGTACTTTCAATTGGCATCTTGTGTCTGTAGGCTTGTTTCCGTAATGACAATGTAATGTATTTCGATAAACGTACCTATTATGTTTTAAATTTAGACTCCATAATTAGTAGTTTTGAACTAATTTATAAGTGTTCACTTCATAAAGTCAATGCTTATAATTATTGAAATAGTAAAGACTGATCCAATAATTTTTTAATGCTAAAATAATTTAATATGCATACGTATAATATTCATTAAGAGCAAAATAAACTTACTAATATCATCCTATAAACTATTAATTGGAACAGAAAAGAGAAAAAAGAAGAGGACCATTATACTAATCTTAAATTATCTTATCATGGAGTGCAACGTTTAAAAATCTTGTTTACATTGAGTATTTCGGGAAGTACAATAATTAGCCTCATAATGCCATACACTTTAGTACGATAAAATAAGATAACTCAATGTAAAATATATGTCATAAAAATGTATTGCTAATATTAAACATAGGTATAACTACATAGGCATATACATACATACATACATACAACGTTTATAATATGTATTAGTTACAAGCTAGAAGTTTTACTGCTATATTCTAACCATTAATATGTGCAATTAGACTATGCAAACTAACTGAAGTTAAAGCATAATACAAACACATTTACGAGATAACAGAAACTTATGGTCATAATTGAAAAATACCAAATACGAAAACCGACAAGCGTTGCAAGAACTAGATAACGATTGATTGATTGATTTTCCTACCAAGCAGGGCTGGTCTTTACATCCCTAACACCGAGGCTTAGCCTATTGCATTATACCTGCTTCGGTTTTGTTTTACTTGAACAGGTTAGTTCCCGTAATCAAGTTTAAGAGCCTATGTAGTAAATCTTTCTCCATTGGTAGTTCAGTTGCGCTTCGCATAGCGAATCTGCGTTGAGCTAGCGCTGCACATTCGAAAATAATATGAGGGGCTATTTCCTCCTCATTGCAAAGTCTACATAAGGGTTCATCTTTGTAGATCCGCAACTAAATAACATAAACTAATGGATAAACATTTATTGTAAAGTACTCCCCCCGTCCGAAAATATGGTGTACATTTGGAATTTATTTTTGTCCGAATTTATGGTATACATTTACAATTTTAATTAATTACTCCTATTAAATTGGTGCACTATTAAATATAATTAAATCTACGGCTTTTCGGGAATACACTAAACTAGATGGTAAGCGTCCTTCATGCCGCAGTTTGGCCTTATTGATATGGAGAATCTTATACGAATTTCCTCCTTCAACCAACATAGTTGATTCCGTACAGGTCTGCAATGTTAGAAAAACATTGTCAATGGTGTCTCTGTCTAAATCGTCAAAGGCTTTTTCAACACATTCGATCAATTCGTCAACTGTTTTTGGCGGAGCTTTATATTGCAAAGATTGTAAGGAATTGAAAAAGCCAAGATCCAAAACGTTTAAAACGGGACTGTTTGGTGGTTGTGATTTAAACTGAATAGACCAGCCATCTGCAGAACCTCATCGTCATCACAAGCATGAGGTTTTGTATTATCCTGTTGTATATATATATCGCCTTTTGTATATGATTTATAGGAAACTTTAACTTGATCGCCAGAATGACGTTCTCAAGAATCATTTTTCTACATTCTGATGAATTGATGGACTTCACATTTTTTGTTACCAAAGTTCCTTTAGGTCTATTTTTCGAGTTGCGCTTAGCCGGTTCTTGATAAACAAAGGGCCATATATCGATTTTTCCATTAAAAAATTATTTTCGATGTGAATCGTAAAGCGCTCGGGCGACAGCAGCCATAAACATCACTTTAGTTATAAAACGTTTGCTCCTGCAATTTCGGTAGGGTTCTTCTTCGTCTATCATAATGTAGTAAGAGCGCTTGTTTTGCGTTAAATAAAACCATTTTTCATCTATGTGGACATAATCATACAAATCTTCAAAATGTCCATCCGGTAGAAGATATACGGTTTATTTTCTTTCCTCATTTGTAAATGTCGAACAATGTAGACTTTGGAATATCAACGAATTGACCCTCGACGATTGAAAGGAACTTCCTTAACTTTGGCTAACTGTTCAGAATAATCTTTACGTTTCCATCCATATTTACCTTTCTTTTTTGAAGTAACATCAGCAGAAATTTTACCGTCATTGTACTGTTTTGAGCCACTTTCCAAATTCTAGACACGGACAAACGGGTTACCCAAATTCAGCTGCAACTTTATCTATACTCCCACGCTTCAGCTTCTGGCCTTCTTTCAACTGCAACAATTTTTGCAATATACCATGACCTTGCTCACCGGTTAATTGCTTGAACTTGGAATTTCTTTTCAATAAGCTTACTCCATTATTTATAACAATATCTGCCATTTTGTGAACAGGGCGTGTGTAAAATTATTTTTCATGAAATGATGTTTTAACTCTATTGACGTTTTTGACACAAACAAAATCGGGCAATAGCCAACTATGTATTAGTTGTTTGCCGAGCATCAGAATTGCCAACTAAGTATATTTAATTATAATTCTTTACTAATGTCATTAATTTTCAAAAAAATTCAAATGTATACCATATTTTCGGACGGAGGGAGTAATTTTGAACAAACAACAAGCTTTTTTGCACTTTTTAACACAATTGTATGTATAAAAATTATAAAATACTTCGGATATTTCAGTATATTTAGATTTTAAATTTTTACAATCTTTTTAAAATGTGTTTACAGGCATAGGGCCACTGAATACTTTACGAAAGTAACGTTCCTTTCGGAAATGTTTGTGAATCTTAAATTTTACAGACTGCGATTAATATGGCTTGTAATTACTTTATCATCTAATACCATTTTCTATTTTCTTCTAATATTAAGTTGTAATTGTGTAATTGTGAAAACACAAATTGATATATGTGGGGGAGACCGGGGCTAATTGTCACATTCGTAATAACACACGCTTCGTAAGTCATAATTTGCCTTTTAATGTAAGTATGCAAGAAATACAGGTTTCCTTATTATCTCACAATAATTGAACAAAAGTCGATGGATGACGCATGAATAATCCACGTTATAAATTTTTGATAGGTTATAGTAAATATTTACTTCTACATTGTGTGAAAATTTGTCAAGTGAGGTTAATTTGAAGGTATCTTTTGTATATTGTTGAAGATACTACTTGTAGCTATAGTTTTATATGACTTATCTTGTTTTGTGAAATGGCAATAATGTTAAATTAATTCAAACAAAAAGATATACTTTGGGGTTATGTGTTATATTGTTGGCGGGTTATGTCACTGTGAGAATTTGACCCGTCCTTGGTCTCGCAAACAAAGATCCTTCTTATATTTGCCATAAATGTAATTCAGATGATGACTTGTAAATAAGTAATGTGTTTGTGTTGTTTTATAACTAAAATTTAAATGAAAATCATTATAAAATACTGATAGTTATGTTAACTGCGACATTAGTTTAATTAGTGACAAGTTGCCCCGCTTGGTATGACAATTTGAACTTTTTCGTAAATATAATTCATAACGCATGTAAGAATATAAAATGTAAAATGAATATTATTTCTAATAAAGGGGGATTCCAGAAAACACAAAAAAGGAAATCTTGTGACAATTAGCACCGGTCTCCTCTATACATGTAGAAAGTGTACGAATATAGAATAGCTACTATTTTTTGCATGACTGCAATCGTTGGCGTTTACAAGATAAGCAAACAACCTCTCATATACCATGCGCACGTATGTAACCACATATCTAAATTTACAATATCCTTCTCGGTGTATTCCATGTCGGCTTTATATTAATGTTGACGTATCTGGAATTAGGAAAAATGTTTTCCTTTTATCATCGGTGAAGTGATACTAGCGGTTTTCTAAACAAATCTAAAGCAGTATGGATATTTCTAATTAAAGAGATTCAGTACCCGAAAAATTAACGTATACGTTCAGCAATAACGTCATTTTATTGTAGAAGCATGCTACTATTCATGAAATACAATAAAATATTGCAAAAAGGTAAAGGTCACTAGTTTTTGGGGATTTTATAGGCATTATTTCAAAATAAATTAAGTTAAAAAGCATCATTTATATTACTCGTAAAAATGTTAATGCATGGTAATTTTATGCAAAATATCAAATATGGTAAACACTAAAGTATCAGCACAATCCGCTCCACACAAATTATTTCATTTCGGAAGAATTGTTTCGGGAATTCGTGGAGCCCCATTGTCAACCGTGGAGTCGAATGATGCGAGAAAAAAGATTTTAATTCTAACATGGTTCTACTCTAAAAGATATTTACAAGCATCTACTTCACCTCCTATATACCCTAAAACTAAAACATGCGAAATATTTGGAATTCAAGAAAAAAGTGCTAGCCTGAAAGTCTAACACAAAACACACGTGTTCGCCTTACCCGAATAAATTCATCAAGATGGAGTGACTAAGAGGACCTTCCTCTCGGTTTAACAAACTTACATTCTTCCTTAGTGTTTGCCACACCTCACAGTCCTTGCTATCATTATTTTATTTATTATTTATCTATGAGATAAAACAGGCAGTTTACACTTTAAAGCAAGCATACAATTACATACTAGGGACGTTCAGTAATTAACGAGACAAACTGCATTAGCGGAAAAACTACTGAATATTATTAGATGAAACTTTCTGTGGGTCAAGTTGGCAACCCTGGGGGCAAATTAAGTCAGCTATTTGAAAGAAATAAAAGCAAACATAACCTCCGGATTTTTGTTATCCGAAGGCGTGAAGCCGGTCGAAATTTACTTGGGAATGTTGAAACAGTATGGTAAAAAGTGTTTAAGCCGCGGAAACGTGTATAAGTGGATTGAACAGTTTAAATCCGGCAAAACAAATGTCAATGCGCTACAAAATCGCACAAATGACCTTATTCTCGATGACAGGCGTATGTATAAAAATCATGACAATAGCTGATTTGTGTAATGTTAGTGTTGGAACTGTGTGTTCAATCATTCATGACAAGCTGAGTTATCGCAAAACGTGTTCGAGATGGGTTCCAAGACAGTTGACTCAAGTCCATAAAGACACCCGTGTTCTTATTTGTGCTGAACTCAAACGACGGTTTTAAACGGAAGGTAACGACTTTCTAGACAGTCCTGTACCCTGCGATGAAACGTGGGTTCACCATTGTGAACCTGAATCCATACGGCAAAGTCTTGATTGGAAACATCCGGATTTGCCCGCCAAGAAGAAATTCAAAACTCTCGCGTCTGTCGGTAAAGTGATGTTAACGATCTTCTGGGACTCTCAAGGCCCAATTTTTTGTGATTATTTAGTAGGACAACGTACTGTGACAGTGAGTACTATTGTAACTTGCTTCAACATAAAGTGAAACCTGCGATAAAAAGAAAACACCAGAGTGCTATTTCAAAACGTGTGATTCTGCTGCACGATAACGCCCGTCCCTATATTGCCCAGAAAACGCGAGAGATGATCGAAATTTTGGATTGGGGGGTATTACCACATCCTCCTTACAGTCCCGACCTCGCACCGCCCGATTTTCATCTGTTAGGCCCGCTCAAAGAGTTTTTACGCTGCACCAAATTCGAAGACAACGAAGCGGTCAAACAAGCTGTACACAAGTGGCTCGGACACTAAGGTCAAGAATTCTTCAGCACTGGTATTAGAAAGTTCGCAAAGTGATGAGAAAAGTGCCTAAATGTTGGTACAGACTACATTGAAAAGTAGTGTAAATTTCGTGTCATTGAATGAATTATTTTTTTCCACGGCTATTTGTCTCGTTAATTACTGAACGTCCCTCATAAAAGTCAATTTGAGACGCTACGTGTCTTACAGAGAAGCTTAGAATAGTACAAATTCTTTAAAAATCGTTATAAACAAGTGAGGACCTAACCTGAGCAAATACTCTTGAAAACGTATTTAAATATTAAATTCCAAATATTTCTTCTAAGAGAAATGTATTTAAATACTAAAGATACTCTACAAGTCCAAAGTACGTACTTTTATTTTTCGCATCTTTCCAAATCTCAAACAAAATTTAATTCGTCGTTAGAAATCTACGTCTTGCAGATTTTATTGATATCAAGTATGGTACGGATGGTATTTTTCTATTTCTAAATTCCTATGTATACTTTCCAAGGTTATACCTGTTTCCATGGTCATCTTTCTGCTACTTGTTTTGGAATTAGCAATAAATAAACGTTAATTACTCCAAAACCGTTACAGATAGGTATAGGGACCATGTATGCAGCGTGAAAAATCACCAAATTTGCTTTTCATTTATGTAATAATATACCCAGTGTTTAATTTAAAATGAGGAAGTTATAGAGGATTAAAGTTGACAGTAACATATTGTAGCTTCTTGAAGACTCAATATAATGACAAACAACACAGAGTATCGGCACACTCCTCACCACACAAAATATTAATTAATTCGGAACAGCTGTTTCAAAGGCTTACTGGGCCCTCATTTTCAACCGAATTAGCGAATAAATCTGCTATTCCGAATTAATTAATATTTTGTGTGATGAGGAGTGTGCCGATACTCTGTGTTGTTTGTCATACTACCCCACAGTCCTTGCTATCTTTATTTACTCAATATAATATTCAATCCTAGAAAATGTCGCAACAAATACTCTAAACAATCTGTAATTCATAAATAAATCAACCCCGATTTACATTTTCAAGAAAATTAAATATCTCAAAAACTTTGTATCTGTGAGAGATAGGTATAGGGAATCTTGAGAAATATAGGCCATTCTTTTCACGTAGAATTCAAAAATGAATCAGTATACAGGGCATCCAAATTAAAAAACATAGCTTTCGACTTATTTGGAACATCCTGTATATTGCAAAATATTTTTAGAATGTAGATCCAAACGGTATAGATATTTCAACGAGGTTGGGTTTCGAAGAAAACGGTTTTCCTATTATAAACCGAGGCGTTACTATAAAAAAGAATTGCATCTTAATTTCATTCTGGAGTTTGCATAACGAAACTGCTATGTCTAACAAGTGAAGAGTATATTTATGCCGTGTCAGGAAGAATAAACTAGTTCATTTTGGCCGGTAACACGACGTTGTATGGAAGTGAGTTAATAACAAGTAACCATTAGGAAATCAAACAGGTGGAACATTAATCCAATTTAGCATAAGATTCTTTACCAACAAATTAAAAATTGTGTTCTAAAACGGTGTAAAATAACTCCTTTTTTTATAAATTTTGCTTGGGATAAAATTTACTCGGGATTTTTTTTCAACAAGGAGCACTTCAAAGAATTCGTTCAATAACAGCTTATATGTGAATAGTACTTCAGCTATGTACAGAATAAAAAAAAGAAAAGTTACAGTCAATAGCTACAAAAAAATTAAAAGTATTTTAGAAAATCCAACCAACATCCGCATTAGCAATACCAAACACTGCAATATATGTATAAATGTATGATATACATAGATATATCCAATAAAAAGATTGCGTTAAATAAATTTCTTCTTAGAATAACCGCTGCATATTTCACACTATCCATGATGTATTCACGTACCCAACTTAATTATACAATCATAAATGCTAACCACGTGTAATCGAAATTTATATCGAGAACAACCGATAATTTTTGGTTTAGCACAATATCCGTTTCACATAATTTCTAAATTTCGAAAAGGAAATTCCGATATACAGGCATAATTTATACTGTTTTCCTACTGTTAGTTTTAATTTGCCAAAACATTGAGGGTACAACAACAAAATTCGACCCTTCTAAGAACTGCCCCGAAAGTAACAGTAAAATAATATTATTCTAGTAATCATTACTAAAAGAATACCACACAAATAGTCAAATTTAGTATAAGGAAGTTCTCCATATTTTAGATACCACTTAAGAAGAACTGTGCATTAAGAAAACGTATGTAAGTAAACACCTACATTTATACACATGTATGCGTGAGTTATATACAAAGAAGGTAAGATACTTATTCAATAGTAGTAGCAATAATGCGTGAAACGCCTTCTGAAAGCTTTATAGGTATGTGTAAGTTATACATACGTATACGTACATAGTTTTCTTTTAATTTTTCTTATACCGGATATTCTAAATTATCGACCTATATGGAGAATAATAAATTAGCAAGCTGCTAGTATTTTTGATAATTATTTTGACACTTTCATCGAAGGAATTGAAAATGTTTTTAAACAATAGATGGATGATTTTTTTGTTGATAGAACATCCTGTATACTATGTTCAAAAAGGTAATATACAACATGGTTATTTAAAGCCTTCTCTGAATTGATTGTCTTTTTCAAAAGCTCCACTTTTGCTTCAGGGTTAATTTCTTTTAATTTTTCTAAAAAGATTTCGTAGCTTGCGTTACGTTTGTGTTTGTTGGAATACTCATTACATACTTTTCACATTCCATAAACAAGAACGCTTGCGATACATTTCTACGAATTCTATCATTTTCCTTTGCCTTCCATTGTTTAATAGAAGAGGAAAACTCACCACCATGCACTAGTAAAATCTTGCTTTGAATAAGTTAAGAAATTGTATCAATAAGTCTAAAAACAGATACACACGTTCAAACTTGTCATATACAACTAAGTTGTACTACAAATTTTTAAATATACAATTTGTAGTCCAACAAGTTGTACAATTTTAGTTGGTGCAACCGTTGGAACAATAAGCACAACGCGTGTGGGGTTGTTCAATCGTTCGTTCGACGCGGTTGGATCGTACGGAAGTATAGCATGCTTAAAAATCTGTAATACAACTCGGTTGGATATATGACAAGTTTGAACGTGTGTAACTGTTTTTGGACTTGTTGATACAATTTTTTAACTTATTCAAAACAAGATTTTATAAGTGCATGGTGGTGAGTTTTCCGGTCTTTTATTGAACAATGGAAGGCAATAGAAAATTTTGGATAGAATTTATAGAAATGTATCGCGAACATTCTTGTTTATGGAACGTGAGAAGTAATGAATATTCCAACAAACACAAACGTAAAGCAAGCTATGAAACTCTTTTAGAAATATCATTGCAGTAACCACGTTTTGCACCACTGTTTTTTTTTTCTTTTTGACATTATTATTGCTATTATCTACTGAATACAAAACCACTACTAAAGCAGATATTTTCTTCTTTGAAATGGATGGTGCCATCGCGAACAGTATACTAAACTAATTGCACTAATGATCGTTTGGGGATGTTTACACGTCTGTGGACAAAAGTATTGTCGATTGGTCTCTCCGATTTACAATGCAATTAGTTTTACAATTTATTGTACTACAAACTGTATCGTCTGTGGGACGCTTCATACTTCCATACAATCCAACCGCTTCGAACGACATTGATTGAACAACAACCCCACACACGTTGCAATTATTGTTCCAACGGTTGCACCAACTAAAATTGTACAACTTGCACTACAAATTGTATCGTCTGCGAGCCGCTTAACACCACTTATAACCATAATGAATGTTATCTTTTTATAACTGTAATCGTATGGTCTTCCGAAATCCATTAGAATACACAGACTGCTCTGTTTAAAAAATTAATCGATCGCCCATTTGTATCTAAACGTGACCTTCAATTGTTTTCTCAATAATTTGGAACAGGGCTAGCTGCAACCTTGTAAGAAAAAGTAAACTATACAGAATGATCCAAATTAACGGCCCGCTATTGCTATCCTTGTTATTATTAGTCTCGGCAAGATGGTTAAATTGGCAGACTAGCATTGTAGTGTTTTTGCTACAGTTTATACGTTTAAAACGGAATAAAAAAAATCTAAATTCGCTGCTTTCTAAATGGAACACCTGTATATTTTTAAAAATTTTGAATGATAATTCAATTTCTAATATTAAAACATTAGAGATCATTGTTCTGAAATTAATAAGAATGTTACAGTGGCTTTTAGTTTCCGTTATAGATATGCATTTGTAGTTCGTAGTCTAATATATGCAGTGGGCCGTTGTAACTGCATGGGAAACCAATTAGTTCGCATCCTAAAAAGTGTCTAACAGTTAAAAATATCTTTTTGATACTATTTGGTTTCGCATAGTTACAACTGCCTACTAATAAAAACCACGAACTTATTAGCAATAGTTTATAGTTTTTTTATCAGAAATTGAACAAAATTTAAAAAAATATACAGGTCCCACTACAAAAAAAAGTACATTTTGACTAATTATTACTATTACTAGTAGTGATGACGTACATAAATGAGAAGGCGCCGACAGCGATTTGATTCCCCCGCGTATTTTCCTTACATATTGTGTATATTACCCTATGCAACGGAAGTACACGAGAAAATTAAATCGTTGTCCACGCCCTCCCATTTACGTCACCACCAAACCGCTACTGATTATTACAAAAATAATACGAATACCACCGCAGTGTTGAACTAAATAAAGTTTAATAAAATTTATTCCTATCCACTTACCAAACTGGGACCTTCTGAGAATCGTAGGGTGCACGAGTAACTATTATAGCGTGTCCAAAGCTATCATCTTCTAGAACACACAAGGTTATTCGCTGTCACCGTTCTACGTTAATAATTTAAAATAACAACCGTACAAGAATTAAACAAAATTACTACACTTGAGAAACCACTCCAATACCTAACATATAACTACTTCGGCAGTAGAAGCGACACGACTAAAGCAAATGTACGTAAACGAGATAATAGACACGGATGAAAATCAATGTTGTTAATAAACCAATATGAAGGAAACTTTCAGTTTGACAGCCGAGAATGAATAGCACCTTCTTTTGGTGAGCATTCACAGTATCTTATTGTTGAATTTTCGTAAACAAACCTGCCCTTAATCACTATCAGCCTTTGGGTATGATGTATGAATGCCAAAACAAAAAATCGCCTATTGATTTTCTGTTTTGGCAATGATGAATAGATTCTTTCATTCGCACATTTTATTTCTAACATTTATAGTCTACACACATAACGACTTCATTCTCACAAGCTTTACATTTGTTGTCAAAATCATCTTAAAACGGATCACTCTATAGCCGTTAAATAAGCATGTATTCATTCCAGTGATACTCCACCAAGGCCCGGTCTTTTCTCCTTCTAATAAAGTGTGGTAACTATTTGCTGGATAAAATTAATCCGTCCGTGTAAAAAGTTTTGGATATATTCATGAAATCTTATTCTACAGGCACTTACTCTGACGTACCCCACATTTTTAAGAAGTTAGTATAATGTAGGGAATATTGAAATAAGATAGTATTTCTTTAACCTAACCTAACTAAGCTTCCCTCGTTGGTGGTATTTATTAGTAACCTCGGCAAATATGCGGTAACAGCAAGAGGCGTGACGAGCGCATAAAAGTTTACACATAAAATAGTAGGTAAGAAATAAGTTATAAAACGTACTGAAACACTTACCGTTTTAAAAGTCTTCCGTGAAATCACAAACTGGGTAACATCTGTTAAATATTTGAATCATTAGATATGTTTCTACAGCTGTTTCAGTCAAGTGAGCACGACGTGCGGAATAAATGTTTTTTAATGCCGAAAATGACCGTTCGACGTCTAGCGACGTTATATTTGCATATTTAAAATAATATTTGAAACAACTTAATCCATCTTCACACGCACCTTCACAAATTTGTCTTAATATAAGAAAATCGGAGTCTTTCTCTAAAACACTAAAATTTTCGTATTACACACCAATTTGTTTCGCCTTCTACAGCGCATAACTGTACGTGAACATCATTCACAATTTGAGCAGAATCCACTAGCGACGTCGAAACATTTTGTAATTTTTCTATTCCCTCCGCTAGTCCGAAGTAATTGCTGTGAATAGTTTGTAAATCTCTTTTAACCTGACTATCTTGAAATATTTCCCGGCTTTTCTTGATTACTGCAGCTTCTGTCGGTTTGAATTTTAAAACTACCTTCTTTACTTGATCAAAATATTTGTTGTAGTAAAACGCAGCCTGCAACCATGTTCCCCAACGTGTAACAATCGGCTGTGGTGATTCAGGTAAATCAGGACACAGTTTGTAAAATAGTCGGATACGTTTCGGGGACTTTAGAAACACTGCCTTTGTACTAGCAATCAATGCATTTACTAGTGGAAAACATGTAGGAATCGTTTGTGCCGCAAGATTTAGAGTATGGATTTTACACGTTACATGTAGGAAGTTACCACTGTGTTCTTTAAGAGATCGGCCCAAAGAACACATGTTTGCGGCACCATCACTCATAAATATTAAAAGTTGCATAGTTGAAACTTCAAATTTGTTCAATGAGTTCAACACCACCTTTAAAATCTCATCGGCAGTACAATTTATAACTCTTTTGGAAGCAAGTAAGAAGGAGGATGACGGTCGATGTGGTTCCGTTGTACGTACCATTACATTAAGTACAGAATGTTTTTGACGATCTGTTGTTTCGTCCACACACAACCACAGTTTTTTATCTTTCAATTCCGTTTTCATTATTTTTTCCTATACGTTCACGAGCAAATGGCACTACATTTCGTATCGATGTCCGACTAGGTAATTTACAGTCCGCATATTTATTCCAGAAGGAGACAAATGCTTCTTTATCTAGTAAACGAAACGATAGATTACATAAAATAAGAGTAACACATAAATCAAATTTCTTGGTCCCATATGCCACTTTTTGCAGAAGAATGCTGTTTGCTTTCGATGTCACGTTGACAATGGCTTCTGGACCAACACATTAAAGGGATTTTACAAACTAGACATTGAATTTTAGCGCCATCAAAAATTAAGTCCGGAATGTCCACTATAAAGTTTTTAACTGTGTCTGCCATTGGTCGTTTTCGCGACGTACCTACATTTTTAAACCAAACATAAGCGTACAATTACGAAATAAGTTATCACAGCCTACATATACACAAAACTACTCGCATACAGCATCGATTTAGTACTGACGTTATGAACGCGTGAAATAAGTAATCGCCGACTCCGCACCACATATCTACTACACTGACTGTTACCGCTGTTTACCCAGACTATTTATTAGTGTTTGCTTGTTAAAATTTGCAATTTAATGTTAAACATGAGTGGCTCTAAAAGAGAAAGAGGTACGAATTTTTCTCCACAGAAAATACGTTTGCTTGTGGATTTAATAATAAAGTATAAATCGACACTGGAAAATAAGAAAACAGACGCAGTCACTTGGTGTCAGAAAGAAGAAGCGTGGCATAAACTCTGTGAAGAATATAACAGCCAAGCGGGAGAAATATCGAGAAATGTAAAAAAACTGAAATTAAAATACCACGGATTAAAAAAAGCACCAAAAAGGAAAAAAGCTGCTAATCAAGCAGAACTGTACAAAACAGGAGGTGGTGGTTGAATAATGACTGCATACACTGATTATGAAGAATAACTTTTATCATTCCTTGCTTTACAAATTCGTGGACTTGTAAAAGTAGACCATTCGAATAGTTTTTCACCAAATCAGTTGTGTGCGAACAGTTCAAACAATGTAGAACAGAACATTGAAAATGAAGGTAAAACCTTATACTTGGTACGTGTGTTGATTAACTTTTCATAGTTGTTGTATAGAAATTTTTAACATGGACGAAAATATGCCTGCAACCTCCACAATCGCAAACATTATCATAACAGCAGATAGTGAACAAGTCTGTATCCCAACCGAAGAGACTATCTCATCAGTAGAAACATCAGGTATAGTATAGTATGTCTACAGTTTATATGTTTTTTGTAGAAATATATATTTATTAAATAGGCAATAATCATGTGGAAAATGTTAACTGGATAGGATGGACCCCAAAGAAATTAAAAAGGCCTCTTCCAACAAAGTTAATTCCTCCAAAAAGAATGCCACCATCTAATCATTCGGTAAATGAAAAATACTGTGATATTGCTAAAAGAAGGATGGAGTTGGTAGCGTTCCAGTTTCGTGTAGCTGAACAAAACATTCAGTTAAAGGAACTAGAACTTAAGTTAAAAGAACAGCAGTATTTAAGTGCAGTACGGGAAAGTGAACGATTAGCAGAGAAACATAAATTAGAAATAGAAAAATTAAAGGAACAACTAAAAACTTGTAGCTACAAGCTACGATCAGTAAGAGTGATTTATATGTATTTTTGTTTCAGTACATATAAATAAACGTATAATAGTTACTGTTTCGTTTTTTGCATATATAGGTATAGACTATTGGACTGTGTTCATTTTGTTTTTGACAAAAGAGTATGTTTTATCTTTTATTATGTAAATTACTGCATAGATAAAAAAACTTGTTAATAGAAGATTATTAATAAGTGTCATTTATTACTATTACTACCTACAATAATGTGTTTCCTCAAAGTTCTATTTACAAAGCTGCAAAATAATCAATCAATTCCCGTCTTCTTCTATCATTTTGGTTAATAACATGTGCATTGTCAGGTATTAGTCCCATGTCGACTTCTACGTCATCACCTGGAATATCGTCATTGTAATGTATTGTAATGTATTGTAATGTATTGTAATGTGTAATGTATCACAACGTACGTAATCAATCTATTGTATTTACCATCATCCATCGCCTGAGATTATATTAGTCATACCAAACATTGTCATTCATTCTTGTATCAAACATAATTAAGAATTGTTATTATCTACGTTAAATATTGTCCGAATTACTTATTTCCCAATTGTTCATTTTTTGATGAAGGAGTTATGTCAATATAAACTCGTATATCACAATATAAACAATTATGTTAATATAAACTCATATATCACAATATAAACTAGCGACGCACAGGGTGATTACATATAGACAAAACAAACAACCCTCTGCGTCACGCACTGCCATTATTATTGTAAATGTCATTTAGATATATCGTTCGTTTACTAATGATTAGAAATTATTATAAATATAAGAAGTAGAAATGTATAAGAGGGCATATATACGGAAGACACATCGCTTGTAACAGGTCTACTTTAAGTTATCGAGAAAGTTGTCTGTGTATTCTAATTTTAATCAAAATAGTAAATTACAAACTGAAGGTGTCTGTCTTCTTTCCGGACGGTGCACATACAAAACTGGTGTTCAGAAGCGGGAGTCTATTGGATGTATTAATTGCTTGACTCAATGATTGATACACAATAGAAGATTCAAGAATACGAAGGAAGAACCATCCATCTTTCGGAATCGGCTGTGTGTAATAACCGAAGACTAGATCTGGGTTCACCGTTTACCAAGAAGAGAGGAGCCCATCAAGGTGTCCAGGAACAAAGTCCACTGCTACAGCTTCTAAGTCCCGGAAGTCAGCACCTACAAGGAGTCTCATCAATATTCTTCGTAAAGCTCAACATACTATGCTAATTACATATACTACTCTGCATACAGTGGAATAATTCTTTGTTATCTCGTAAATTACAAAACTGTAATTTTGCATATTTTACGTTATATACTTCGCTTTATATAAAGATAACACTTAAATATATGAACAAATTCCACAATATATCCCAAAAACCAGATGGACATGTTAAATCAGAGATTAAATATAAAAAAAGAATCAATTATGTCATCTTCGTTAGATCTAGCAGAGAAAATGTTGTTCAAATTCGCTGGTAATAAACCAAAAAACTATATGAATTCATAGAGAATTGCTCTAAAGCTATGTCACTAGTTAAGTACGAAAAATAAATCTGTACTTTTAACTTAATTGAAACTTAAATTAACCGAGAACTGAACGCTAGGGCACTAATAAGAAATCGTTCCTTCTGTGATTGGGATTACATTAAAAAATCATCTTTTAGATGCATATTCTGAGAAAAGGGTCAGTTGGTCAATGGCAGCTAGAGCGAAATTCATTGCCGTCCAAAATTTCAGGAAAACGTAATTGGTTTGCTTAATAGGTGAAAACGCTATATTAACACACCGTATATTAATTCTTTAGACGAATAACTCAAGCTCTGAAGCCAGGACTGCATGTTGGAATTTATGAAAACAACACGCATTAAATGTATTTCTAACTGGGTTAAACAAGGATCTTAGCATTTTAGTAAAATCACAAAGACCTAATTCATTAGCAACTGCATAGCCCTAGCATATCAGAGAACAAGAGCAGCTTCAAACTTGAAATTGTCTAAATATCAGAACATAAACAATTCGGTTACTAAACATTGCAATTTCTGTTAATAATCGGGTAACACTAGTTTCGATTGTGGAACAAAAAACAAAAAATCAAGGTTCTTAAAGTATATCATCGTTCAAACATACAAATTACGAAAATATCTCAACAACACCCGCATTCTAATCTTCTAGACCAAAAAGTGGTAATTATTGTAAAAAAATGGTATCTAATATAAGAATGTCGAAAAAAGAGTAATACAACAATAGAAAAAGAAATCTAGACTACGAATTCTCAACCAAGTACCTCGCAACATTTAAACTCCAATCGTTCCGAGCGGACGGTCATGCAACGGAACACCAATTCAATGTGGGCCGAATCTTTCAATAAATCTAGAGCTACTAAATTCATATGGCATTAGGGGGGAAATATCCTCAGAAACTAAATAGTTAGGAAAATTCTAATTGATATGGGCAAATATTAGCCTCATAAAATTCTAAGATAGAATGCTACTACTGAACTCCATTTATCTAAATCAATTTTTTACTAAAAAGGTATCACGATAATTTTTAACAAAAAAAAATGTCTTGAATCCTACATATACAAATCAATATACAATCTACCATTCCTCTTGAAAACAAATCTAGGAAAAACATATATTCTACATCAGTCCTTCCCCTCTCCCCCCCTTGTTCTTTAATGATCTCCTATTCTTATGATAGCTATTTTGCTTTTTAGTGGTAAGATCTTTTTAAAACATTTCAAAGTGTAAATCGATTATGAAAATATCGCATATTCATACTAAATAAAAGAATTTATTCTAAAATATAGATAAAACAAATTTCAAGTCAAAACATCTAAATCTAGTCAGGAAAATAATCACTCAGAATTAAAGAGGGTCAACAGGTTGACTAATGTGTTATTTACCACCAACTCGCTGTTGAAACGCTATTGTTAGGAATCAATGTCACTAATTACCCTAAAATTAAACGAAGGTATAGTCCCTAAATATAAAAATTCTTGAAGGCGTAGCTTTATGCTAGTATAGTTAAGTGAACGACGATTGATACAGCTGTTACCCAATTTGAATGTAACGGAAAAACCCAATAATACATTACTTGCTTAAATTGAATAGTTAGATCCTTATTCAGAAGAGACATAATATCCCAAGAAACATATATTGACCGTTAATTTATAACTGCAATAAAGAGCGCATACAAAGTTAGCTCAATCTTAAGAACAGAACATCTAAATAAAGAAGAAAAAAGTTCGCTGTCAGAAATGTAAGGAATACAATCCGTCTTTCAATTTAGAAGGAGAAACCAATTTCATTTACGAATTCCGTGCAACATAGTATACCTACAACAACCAATTATTCCTGTAAACACAAAATATATTAGATTTCTGAAGTCACAAATCAGAAGTAGAAGACCAAAATACAACAAAATGTTAAAGCAAGAAATCATTACGCCATCCTCATCTTCCATGGAAACTCGCCAGTATGGGTTGTCCGAAGAAAGCAGATGCGTCAGGTAAGAAGAAAGGAGGATCGTAATCGACTATCGGAAGCTCAACGAAAATCAGTGTTGGAAATTCGTACCCTTTATCCGAACATTACTGATAATTAGTCTCAGTTAGGGCATTCGAAGATTTCTCACAAATCGACTTACCTCAGGATTTCACAGATTTCCAATGGATCCGGCTGATGCACAGAAAACCGCTTTTCAGTTACCACAGGACCATTACGAGTTTAACAGTATGCCTTTTGGACTTCGTAATGCGCCGAGCACTTTCAAAGATTGATGAACAAAGTTCTAGCAGAATACAAAAACTTTAGATGCTTCTGTTGTATTTAGGGACATCGTTTTTTGTGGGTTTTGTTCGGAGGAGATCCTAATACCATAATTGTAGACTGAGAGGAAGTCTTCGATAGGCTTGCCAAAGCATAATTCTGAAGATTCCAACCAGACAATGTCGAATTCGTTAAGGAAGGAAATTCATGACTTAGGGCATTAATCACAGATCCAAGGGAGTTAAAAACCTAATCCATCCAGGTAGAAGCCATTCAGGAAATATCCTCAACCGCATTCTCAAAAATGAACCTACCGATCATTATGGGTCTTGCAGGATATTATCGACGAGCACACGATTTCATTCCCGAATCATGCAACGTAACGCAACCTCAACGAACTCTTACGGAAGGACAAAACATTCAAAGGGGACAAAGCACACAACAGGAAGCCTTTGAATCTTAAAAACTCCTTAATTCGGAACCTTTTACTATCAATACCCGGACTTATACAACAGCCTTTCATACTCTCCACAGACGGCAAGTAATAGCGATCGAGCAATACTTTTCTCAAGGAAAGGTTAGTTGAAGATCATCCCATAGCATACCAAGCAGGACGTTGAATAAAGCCGAAGGTAAATTATAGTACTATCGAAAAGGAATATGGCAATCGTATGGGCCAACAAACCATTTCGGACCATACCTATACGGTAGGAAATTTATGATTTTAAACAACAATCGACCCACTTAAATTATTATTTAGTGTCAAGGAGCCTGTTCTCGATTGCTAGATGCGACTAGCTATAGAAGAATACGACTATGAAATTGATTACCGTGCATGTAAGAAAAATCACATGCCGATTCTCTAGCCCCCCGATTCAACTCGAGTCGGCAATACAAAAGTCAACCAGAAGTATGGAAGAAGATACATACGAAGATTTTATTTCATAGTCCTATCACAGAAAATTAAAACTTGCAACAAAATCGAAGGATAGTAAATTACAAATTACATAATCAATAGGCAAGAGACTTTAGTAGTTTCCTATACAGAAGATTTTGAGTACCTAATAAACCATTACTGATTTAATTGCCAAATTCCCTAGCATAGATAATTTAAGGCCAATCTCAATGGAAATTAGGCGCATTAAAGAATTCTTAGTAGACAATGTAAGAAATTTTCGTTTCAATCCACAAAAGATATTATTGGCGGGGCCACAAAATTAGAGCCAAAGATTTATTTAATGGTTTAGTCAAAATTAGAAAAATTTATTGGAACAAAATATCAATGGAAATTAATTTACCTAACTCGGTATAGTGTCATGACAATGTAAGTCGAATAAGATAAGATCCATGATGCGTTATATTTTTCGGAAAACAAATGTACGATTAGAGTTCATCCGGACGTTCCTTCTTACACCTACAACCAGAGAGAAATTAACAACATATATCAGAAAAATCATCAAGCCCTAACATCAGGTCATTAGGGTTTTCACCGACACATAGTAATCGTATGAAACAAGCTTATAAATGGGCAAATGAAATTGACATAAAGGATTTCATAAAGGAGTTGTTGATAGTTGCCAACGCAATAAAAACGAACCGTAAGAGGACAAAGAAGCTTATGGGAAATACAATACATCCTGTAAACCATTGAACGAATAGCTTAGATTAGTAGGTCTCCTACCTCTTACAGAAGTTGGCAAAAAAATATATTAACACTCCAAGATGATCTTACGAAATTTCATCGCAAGCTATGCAATTCCGAAATCAGAATCAAACTGTAGCTAAAACAATGGCATAAATTCATTTGCTAACCATGGAATGCCTGAGGACTATTTGACTGATCAACGTAAAGACTTCATGTCAACAAATTATTCAAGATGTATCAAAAATTATTTAACAATCAAACGTGTTACTTGTCAGCATATCATCCGAATCAAACGACCCTGAGAACGAACACCACTCTACTTATCAGGAACTATTTGAAGAATTTTATTAATAAGGATCAAAACCGATTGGGAACATCGGCCGATTGCTACTTTTCTATAATACAGAGCCGCCATACGTCAACGAAATCAACCATATGAATAGTTTTGGAAACAAAAACTTCCTACATTCAACTTACCAGGCAGGTCCTACGAATCTAAACTCAAAACGCGACGTTTTTAAATCCACATATGAAACGTACGTAGATGAATTACGATTAAGAATGCAGAAATCCCAAGAAATCGCAAGGGAAAATCTAGTAAAATTAAAGCAAGGTAATAAAAGCAGGTACGATGCAAGGTTCGAGATGTTACATTTAAAATTAGGAGATAGAGTATATCCTACCAACGAAGCTTCGAAAGTAGGGACACGAAGAAGTTAGCACCTACCATTACACAGGACCGTATAAAATAGTAAGGGTTAATTCACCTGTAAATTATACCATGTAATTTCTAACCCCCTGTCTCTCCTTCCTCCCCTTTTACTTGCGGGGTAAAAAATAAAAGAAACAGTAGTTCATGCAAATGGCTAAAAACACGCTTTTATTTCAGGGGTGTAGTACTACTGTGATTAGGACTATCGTCAACGACGGGTTTCCAACGTGTCACCTGGTATATATTACGAAAACTTGAGGACAACTGCGATTTTACGAAACTTATGGGACGTTTGAGCTTTATTTAATTTACCATGATTTCAATTCAAAAATGACAATTCGCTGTATTCACAATCCACATAAGGATCGACGTGGGAACTATGCCAAAGGATTAAGAAATCTACAATGACAAAATTATGCAAACACTTCCACAATAGTGTAGATTCAATTATTCCCAAAATCAAGATCAATACATATCCATCCGTTTTAGGACCAACGACTGTGGCATCGGAGGAAGAAACGCGGTGTAATAACGGAATAGGTTCAGCGTTTAAAAACATTATTTTGGGCACGTCTAGATAAATCTGATGCCGAACGATATGAAACGCTATAAATTCGGTAATGCACGAAGAACAAAATTTGATCATCGTATTGGAAGGCCCAAATACAAGTAGTAAAAACGACACTTGTTAAACTCAATAATACTATTACCAATGTTGAAAGAAAAACAAACATGAGATTTTCAGAAATTTCTAATCGTATTGAGACCAGCTCTCCCCAGAAAATTGGAATAATTCAACAAAAACATTAGTACTAGACACTAAAACAAAATTTGGAAGAAACAATTAGCTTATTAATACTATTAGTAATGAAATAGATATGAATGGTCTTCGTTAATAGGAAGCAATACTATTTGCAAAATCGAATATGTTTCACCCTATTGTTATATCACCATATCAGTATATTACAAGAGTTTACATTCGAATAAATCCATTTTGCCACCTTTAACCTCTTTTGCAGTACCTCTTGATATTAATTATGTCTCACAATTACATCTTGTTAACCATAAAAGCTATCTAAATCCAATGATAAATTGAATTCTTTGTATAGGTAATCCCCTAGTTATACAAACCAATTTTTTACTATATAAACTTCTACCTCTTTCCAACAAGAAATCGTGATAATCACTTCATTTTTGTACACCTAAAACAGAATAATTTAGCAATATCTAGTAACCAAAAATCTTACTCATTTTAGAAGATCTCGACATCATGTAAAACCATTATCAATCAATGATCATTATTTTGTTTAGGAAACTTACCCAAAACATTAAACACTTTCCAGCCATCGTGAAGTGCAATTGTTAGTAAATAAAAAAAAGTTACCTGATAATTGTGATACTCGAAATAATTGCCAACTATCAGAAAACATGGTATCCGTTAACCACTCCGAAACACATGGTATATGCTTAAATAATCCTATTAGTATCCCGGTAAATTGTCGCGATTAAAGACCCTGTAGACTACAAATCTATCCAAAATAGAACAATTTCATGAATTCAAGCGTAAGGTTTTACACTGCCTACAACCTTCTATCGACAATCTCTTTTAAAACGCAACCAATCGATATATACTTACAAAATCATATTACCTGAGTTAATATAAGTGACGACGCAAGCGTTACGCAATAAAGAAATTAACACTGCCTTCAATTACAACCCATCCATCCAATTGGTCGTGAAAACAGAAAGCTTAAAAGTCGCAAGCTTTAAGCTTAATCAAATGGAAGAAACCTTAACCCAGGATAGAAACAGAAAACAATTCTGCGATTCTATCCTTTTTTCAGGGAACCAGCGTTAGCCCTGTATCACACTTTCAAACCCATGTTAAAATTACTTCTATTGTATATCTTGTATAGATATGTAGAGACTGAAACGACAAATTTGTTGAAAAGAGCTAAGAACATAGTCATACTAGTAAATATGTATTAATTTAATATGTGTAGAAAAAGAAATCAGTACCTATAAACAACTTCGATAGAAAAAATGTCAAGAGTATCAAGACGAAATCCAGATGGTCTAGGAAATGCAACCACTTCGCAGAAGCGAAACGGTTAGCCAAAGTAAAACGAAAAATGAATGTTCTTTTTCCTTAGGGGAAAGGTGTAAATGTATTGTCAATTGTATTGTAATGGTAATTGTATCACAAACGTTACGTAATCAACTATTGTATTTACATCATCCATCGCCTGAGATTTATATTAGTCATACCAAACATTGTCATTCATTCTTGTATCAAACATATTAAGAATTGGTTATTATCACGTTAAAAATATGTCCGAATTACCTGATTTCCAATTGTTCATTTTGTTGATGAAGGAGTTATGTCAACTATTAAACTGTATATACATAAAACAATTACGTTTCATATAAAATCATATATACAATATAAACTAGCGACGCACAGGTGATTACTATAGCAAACAAACACCCTCTGCGAACGCTACGGCCATATTATTGTATCAAGTCATTTAGATATATCGTTCGTTTACTAATGATTAGAAATTATTATAAATATAAGAAGTAGAAATGTATAAGAAGGCATAGTATACGGAAGATCACATCGCTTGTAACCAGTCTATCTTTAAGTATCGAGAAAGTTGTCTGTTGTATTCTATATTTTAATTAAACTAGTTAATTACAACTGAGGTGTTGTCTTCTTTCCGACGGTGCACACTACATCATTATTGTTACGTGCAATGTTGTGAAGTACAGCTGTAGCAATTATTATCTGTTGAGCTGTAAGAACCTTACATCTCGTTCCAAGAGAGAATACTGGAAACTTTCGTTTTCATATTCCAAAGGTACGTTCTACCACATTTCGTGTGCGGATTTGGGATTCATTAAAAAGCTGCTCTGCATTATTTGCAGGATTGGCTAGTGGTGTTATTAAATAGAATCTGTTTGGATATCCACTATCTCCCAACAACAACCCATTTCCCATTTCACCACTCTTAAATCGTAGCCGTACTCTGGAATTCTCAAAAATATTGCTGTCGTGAGCTGAACCTGGCCATCGGCATACAATGTCTTCAATTCTGTAGCAAGCCTCAGCAGCAACTTGTACATTCAGCGAAAAGTAACCTTTTCGATTCCTGAATGTCTGCGTTATTACCACCTGCAATGATTGGCAATCCATCAATAATAATAATTATGAAAAGAAAACTGTATAGTCAATTACCTGGAGACTGTATTCCAACATGTGTACAGTCAATTGCTCCTAAAACTTGAGGAAAATGGGCTATCCTATAAAAAAGTTGTTTTCTCTGTGCTACACCTTCCTGTGTATCCGGTAATTTAATATAATTCCTTTGTTGCTCACAAATGCTTTCGGAAACCCTTCGTATTATTTTACCGCATGTTGATTTGTGCATTCTACCAAAATCTCCTATAGTAATGTAAAATGATCCCGCTGCGTAATACCTAACAGCTACTGATAATTGTTCCATAGGTGAAAATGGATTATTTCTAAAACATTTAAATTCGAGTTATTAGACATTAAAAGCTACTGCATAAACAATTTACCTTGTACTGTTGTAGCGTAGTCTTGGATACAGTACATCACATATGTCATGCACTGTTGCTTTTGCTTAAAACGAAAATCGTTTAAAAAGAATTCGTAACGAATTGAAATAATTGGATTTGATTGAATTGTTTACGTATTGTAAGAACGTCGGGGGCCTATTAATAATTTGGGACAATTTCTTCCTCTTCATTTATTAATATATCTTTTAATTTCATCTACATTATCCATATCATTAACTTAAGTGCAACCGAACTATATACGTGAAACTCTTATTTTTTTAGGTTAAAAAACTATAAGTAAGTTCTTACTTGCCAGCTTCCAGGGTCAGATAAAAATAAATCTGTCCTTTAAGTAATTTACCGGACGAAATTTACTTAACGGCAAGTGAAATATCCTTTTATTTGTTTTTTTTCTTCTAAGTAAGCTTACTGGAAACTTTACCAGAAGGGGGAAAAGACCGGGTCTAATTCTACTTAATACACATTTCTTTATATGGAATTTCCCTCTTCATGGAATACCCAACATGAAAAGAAACGTAAGATTGGGCTATCCTGTACATATGTAATTTAAAAATACGGTTAGAAGCACACCGCGCTATATTCTTTCTTTTCATTATTTACATAGAGACAAAAGCAACTACGGTGTATTTAAAGCATGGAAAATTTTAAATTATTAATTTGACAACTTATTCGTACTGACCAGTAAAAATTTTTGTGAGAATACGAGATGCCACAGTTCCCCTTTTTTGAGTATATACTATGTAGAAACAGCACTCACAAAAATCATCGTCCACCTTTTGAAAAAGGGTTTTTTTGCAAAATAAATATTTTTCTTGATCAAAAAAAATTTAGTAAAAAGGGTAGAAAAATTTTTAAAAATTTTTCAAAAAAAAAAAATCGTATTTAAAAATTGAGCATTCAAATAAATAAAAACGACAAAAAGTCATAACAGAATCTCAAAAAGTAAACGTAAACTTAAAAAAAATTTTAAAATAACATGAACTAAACAAAAGTTAATTTTTTGTAGGGCTTTCTTTAGTTCAAGGACCAGCTACCCTTGTGGCAGGAAGATACTAAGTATCTGAAAGTTAGCGGAATTTGATCCATTCTTCTATTAGTATTTCTTTTTAAGGATTTCAACTTTACAGCCGATTTTAATTTTTTTTTAGATAATCCCCACATGCTCGATGAGATTAAATCTGGGATGGGCAGAGAAGAAGCTGTTGGGGCACTAAATGCATATGCTTAGGATTTTTGTCTTGTTGGAAATTCCATCGTTTTCCTAATCGCGTTTTTAAAAACATTTTTTTTAAATGGCCTTTCAAAATGTTTAATATGATTTTTTATCCATAATCCTTCAAAAACACAAACCCCACTCCAGTCGCTCACAAGGACCCCAATTTTAATTCAAAGGTTTTCAGGTTTTCGCTACCCCCTTCCCTCCCATCTAAAGTAAAAAGATAAATTTATTTTCATCTGTAAATATACACCGTTCCAAAAAATTTCCCGCCTTTTATTTTGGCGCTCTTCGGAAAACTGTACTCTTTTGAGTTGATAGTAACCAACTAGGGTTTTATGCGAGGAACCGGCCATTTGCCACATTTTTTTAATATTCTTTTATACACTTGCATTAAAATGTTGCCCGTAAATTTTTTTTTCTTTGCGGGTTGTTTGGGGCACTTGTTCTCGGTGTTTATTTAATTATTTCAAAACACTTTTTTGTCGTGGCGTGTTGATTTTTTGGACGCTCTCTGGGGGAATTTTTTAATATTTTCCGGGGGTATTAAATTTATTTATAATGGCTTGCATGTAAATGCGCTTTGCCAATTTCTCTCAAAAATTTCTTTTTTTTGTGGATTTCACCACTAATTCAGGAATTTCTTAGGCGTTTCTTTTCGCGTCGACGGCATGTTTGCAACTATTTATGTATAAATGCTTGCAAGTAGTTATCTGATATGTGGGATGACACACACAGGGTATTCATCACATTCATCAGTTATAAATGGGACAATTACAGATTTATATTTGTATTTTATTACTGTACGTTCATTTTTGTGAGATTTTATCATTACGTTTTCTCGTTTTATTAATTTGAATGGACTCTATTGTGAAATAAGATTTATTTTTGGTAGAATTCTTACTAATTTTTTATGCCTTTTCTAATGTGTACGTTTCCGTACCGACAGTAATATTTGTATTGCAAAAAGCGCATTTTCAATAGGTGTAGGATGACTTTCGTGAGTGACTGTATATCGTTTTCCATATTTTTATAAAGTGGAAAGACCAATGTGAGCAGTGGCTATCAGACTGTAAGGCTGCAGTAGAGCACATTAGACTCAGTTGTCATTGGCTATAAATATCTAACGCTAACATTAACTCCCGGGTTATATACATACAGATGTATGTATATATACAAAAACCATCTTAATGATTTATACAATGTGTTACTCTCCCGCTGAGAGAAACGATACCGCACGAACAATAAAAAAGGGAACAGATGTTTGTTAAGGAGAATTCGTTAAGTATATTCATATGTATGTAGTAATATTCTTCCTTTAAAATTTTAAAACAGAACAATTTATGAATTTTCCTTCTTAAAAAATATTTATTACACGTTCCAATTTTCAATCACGGAAATATTTTTAATTTATATCTTAAATAATTCTTAAAAATTGATTTTGTTTACGGTGGGGTCTTACTCTTTCACTTAACCAATTTCTGTATCATACAAGGGTAGTCTGAAAAGTTTCCAGCCTAACACAGAAACAAGTATTATTTTTGTCAAATTTAGTTTTATTCTCAATACAGTCTCCTTATAAGTCTCTACACCCTTCCCAAAGATGCCCCCATCTCGTTAATCCGTCCAAATAGTACTTAGACTTGCAAACTTAAAACATAAATATTTATTAAAAAAAAAAAAAAGGAAAAAATACTATATTCCAAAAATTTTCATAAATTGTTTTATAACACAGGGATCACAACCACACTTATATGCGTTAGGCATAAAATTCTCACCTTTTTGCACTCGAATCCGTTTTTTCGGTAGCTTTGTTGTGCATGAAGCATCTGCCTGTTGTTGTTGGCTGAACTGCTTCTTTTCTATTTTGCATTTTCTTTTTAGGTAGTTTCATTACTCTGACAGTTTTTGTAGGTACCCCTTTCTTCGTAAAGGTAGATCAATCATTCCCACGACGATTTCCAAAAATTCCCGTCTTAAATTTACTTTCCGAATTATTTACACAAAATAAGATAAAAGCATTGATACCCCCAAACATTTAGTTAGTGAAAAAAATACTCCCATGGCCACCGTGAGTATTTCTGAAACAGTTGTAATGGGAGCACAATTTATCTACGACATCAACCCCACCTTTGTAGGGTTATACAAAGTCATTATTTCTGGTTATTTCCTTCTCACTTCTGAATCAATAGCATCATCGTGATGCATGTAGAAAGAAGCAAAACATTCTTTTTCTTTTTTGGAATATACGAAACTAAAGTGCTATTTTTTTGAAATCCAAACATGCTGGAACGTATTGGTCGGTTTTCAGGATTAGAAAATTCTAAGGGCAGCTTTCCTTTGTTTTTCCTAACTGTTCCTACCAAAGTTATTTTTTCTTTGTTAATTTTTCAGCTAAAGGAAAACCAGTTATCTACCGTCAAGGGTTTCTTCCCGACGGAATGTACTGCTTGAAGCTGCATTTTCCCCCGGGGAAAGCTTTGAAGTTTCTCGTCTATTGTTAATATTCAGAAAAACCAAAAAACCAGTTTTGCATTTACTGACAAACATACTAAAATGTCTCGAATAGGTGCAAGTTTATCCACTTCTTTCGTTCATCTCTTGTATTTTTTATCGTCAAAATCTGATAAAACAGAGTAAAAAATCTAAAACGATTCAGAGACATTGTTAAAACGAAAATATTTCTACTCCTGAGCCATCTGTTCTCCATAGATTAGCTGCGTTTAGTCGGTTTGCCTTTAGAACTCCCGCAAAATATAATAGTCCCAAAAAAGCTTAAATTTCTAATTCGTCAGTGGGTCTGACATCACTTTTTCTTGAATACCTTCTTGCTACAACATTTTTGAAATTGTCTGTGTTGACAACAATAAATGTTTAAAATTCGTTGAGAAATAATAGTTCCAAATTTCAGGAGGGGTTTTTCATATTTCTGGTCGGGAATCTTGACATTGGAAGAAGCACAATTTTATTTTCTGGTCTGACTTTGACTCTCTGAGATGGCCCCGGTTTTAGCCAAATTTGGTAATTTATCGTTACCTAAAAAAAACATGGGTCATCTGCGTTTGCAAACAATATCGTCCAGTTTTTTAGAATTAGAGATTTCTTGCTCAGATTATCTTAATTACATTTTTCGAGGATATCTTCTTCATCCAAACAGAGTTTTTTTTGGTCTTCAGCCAAACATTCCTTCATCAATTGGGTCAACCGAGCTTGCTATATTCATAATCACCCATAATGACTACAAATAGCTTACAGGGACCAAAAAAAAACACAAAAAGAAACAAAAATACACACTTTTTGAGACTTATGGGAAAAAACACCTAACCGCTGGTAGCTGGAAAAAGTAACAACTGTTCACTTCAACGTGATTTTAATGCACTGAGCTGTCAATGGACAAAAATTTGAGAGATACAAGGCGGTACATAACAATCGTTCAAAAAATGACTCGCTCATTTATTAAAAATAGTTGCTTCGGTCTGAAAGACCGACAACGGGTACTGGAGGATTAAAGGTCTTCTAAGTACAGTACTGATGTAGTGATTCAGATACTTTATAGAAGCATTACATTCGGCTAACTTTAAAATTACTTTCCACTTTTCAAATTTTGAAATTTAAAAAATTAAAATTAAATTTCACAAACATTGGGAACAGTTTAAAATTACCCTTCTTTGTTGTTGAGAAGTGACAAAGCCATTATGTCAGTAACATAATAAGAAGATAACTGAAGAAGTTCTACATTTCAAGGTTAAAATATATCTATAAAACCTTACAATTTTAACAATATTTATTTCTTCAAAAATTCAAAAACTAAGATTAGATTAACTAAAAAACTTAGTCAAACCCTCTTTAATATTTATATTTCAATATAGGTATTTTTGACATTTTACCAACTAATGGTGTTTTTTTGAACAAGAAATCCATTTTTTTATGTGCCTGTGACTATCGTAGTAGCTTAGCCATAAGCCATATGGCTATTTATTGCGGACGTACGGAAATGTAACAGTAAACATGTAGGTGTGAACAAGAAATGATATAGGTAGAGTATACACATATTAGTGCCCTCGTATATAAGTATGTAGAAGTATATAAGTATGTAGAATGTAATTTACAAAGTAATAAAATTATCAGCAATAATGTGTGCATGAAATTAATTGAAATAAGCAAAGTTTATGGTTATTTTATGGCAAGATACGTACAATAAGCTTATCTAGGAAACAATATTAATTGTAAACATTATAGCTGCTATTAAAACATAGCAATCCCGTGGAAACATTTTCAAATGGAAAACAAACAAACAGGAACAAGAGGACATTGTTGGCTTCATAAACAAGGGAAGATTACTGCTTCAATGATCGATTGGTATTGATTTCAGATCATAACATTGTACCTTTGAAGAAGAATGTCACTCATTACATTTGGTCACTACAGTTGTACTAAATTCCTCCACTATTACAGTGTAAGATTATTGAAATATTGAAACCGCTATAGTGATTAACATTTAAAATTAATCATTCTTTCTTCTGAATATAAATAAATTTAGTGATTTGGTAATCGCTATATTTGTATTCCTTTGTTTGCTTATATTCAAGCGTATTTTCACTTATCGCATATTGTGGTCACCTATTTGTAAGAAACCAATAGCTTAACCAAATTTGTCGCCACCGGTATGATGTTGAACTAGTTAGCGATAATAATTGTATAAAAACAAAAACATTATTCTTATTCATTTATTTACCCGCAGAATCGTAAATAGGTTTCTGATCGCATTATCGTTTCTATAAATAAATACATATGTATCTACTACTCATATGTAATAGCAATTAATTTCTGAATCTCTGCCAATATTAGATCGGAAGTATATAGATAAAGTACTAAATTATAGAAAAACAAAACCGGATAGACCGAGAAAAATTCTGGTCTGAGAGAAACTGTCACCCGTCCTTTACCATAAATTTCTCTCTCTCATATATCAATAATTTTTTTAATAGTGATTTTGGTGAAATAAAATTCAGTAGTATCAAGTACAAAACAAGTATGCTAGAAGATCGGCTTTAATTGAAATAATTTCTATATACAATTTCCAATCAACAGCAATAATACTTGTTGCATCGCATTGTTAACTTTCGTGCCGTTAAATACACACTACGACCCCACGAAGTTACAGGATCATTAATTAGTGAGTTTTCTGTCAACTAGTTGTTTCTACCTTTGTACCTATAAAATTGCCATGGTGAATATTTATATTGAATAAAATTAAGGTGAATTGGCCAAAATGTAAGTTAAAGAAGTCATTCAAAATTTTAGATGGGATAATCTTTATCTGAACTTGTAGGAATACCATACATACTTCTAGAAGATACGATCCATTTTTTATGGTGTTCAATTCATGTGGCGTATTTATTTATTTGTAATATAGTATTGTAGTGAAATAGTAAGATTTTATTAGTTTGATAAGTACGAGGTAGGCGGCATAAATACTCGGCCTGACAGGCTTAAATAGGTTCTAGCGTGTTCAAACACCGCTGCGTCATTGTTACACATGTGCGAGGCCTACACTATATGGATCGAAGAGTACTTTTTTAACAGTCAGCCAGACAACAACAAGGGCATACGCCTAATCACTAACGCTGGCCACGAGCGGTATCGCGCATCGGCGTAGAATCAGTTCGGACCGAGAAGAACGGTAGTATTAGTTCGTCTGCGGAGCAGTACGGACATTTTCGCTGCCGGTCATTTGCGCAATTATTTATCTGTCCTAGAAAAATTATAATTTCGTCAGCAAAACGACCGCGGTCGGACAAACTTCGAAAATTATTGCAGAAATTCCAGACTTAATATATGAAGGTGCTAAAATTAAATGTGTAATCTGTAAAATCCCGTTAATGTGTTGGCCCAGACAACATTGTCTACGACACGTAAATAGTGAAAAGCATGTCTCAAAAAGAAACTGCGCACGAGACAATGAAAAATTTATATTAATTTATGCGTTACGTTTATCGCATGTAATATACCGTTAATTTACTAGACAAGGAACCATTTACTGCTTTTGGAATAACTATTCGGAGTGCAAATTACCAAGTACACGAACATCGTTACGAAGAATTGTGCCATCTGCGCGCGAACATATTGAACAAAAAATAAAATCGGAGCTGAAAGATCAAAAATTGTGGTTATGTGTCGACGAAACAACAGATCGGAAGAAACATTCTGTTCTTAATGTAATGGCACGCAAATTGGAACCTCATCAATCGGCACCTTCAATTCTATTAGTCTCCAAACGAATACAACAGTGTACAAGTTTGAACTTTCAACAAAACCAACTCTTGATGTTAGTGATTGATGGTGCTGCAAACATGCTTTCTGTAGGCGGTCTCTTAAAAAAGCATTCTGCTAATTGTTACACATTACGTGTAAAATTCATGCTCTCAATCTTGTGGCGGATAGTATCAGAAAATGTTATCCTGAGATAGACGCTTTAATAGCGCATACCAAAGCAGTATTTGTCAAATCACCGAAATGTATTCGCGAATTTCCCCAGACTGTGCCCCCGTATACCAGAGCCACCAGAACCTATTCTAACTCATTGGGGAACATGGTTGCAGGCCGCGTTTTATTATCGTAAATATTTTGACAATATTAAGAACGTGGTTTTACAATTCGATACAAAGGAAGCTGCCGCTATCCAGAAAAGCCAGTCGAAATTTCAAGATAGTCAGGTTAAAATGGATTTAAAAATCATTCACGACAATTACTTCGGGCTAGCAGATGCAATAGAAAAAATTACAAAATCCTGCGGTGCCGTTAGAAGAATCTCTACAAATGGTGCAACATGTTCACGCACAGCTATGCGCGATTGAAGACGCAAAAAATGTTTCTGTTCTAGAAAAATTTGAAAGTGTTTTTAAGAAAAATTTTGATTTTGGACATTTAAGACACATTTGTGAAGGTGCGTCAGCAGAATCGTTAAGTTATTTGAAAGATTATTTTACTTACGCAAATATTACGTCACTAGATGAAGAACGTTCGTTCTCTGCATATAAACGCATTTTTTTCCTCATGCCGTACTAGTTTTGCCGAAACAACAGTTGAAACATATCTAATGTTGCAGATATTTAACAGGCATTATTCACTTTGTGATTTCACGGAGGACTCTTAAAATGGTAAGTGTTTGAGCATTTAATTTTTATTTAAAAGATGAGCGAAATTATTTGCGGCAGCAAACATCTCTATTAGCAGAATAACTCTAGTGGAACGCGAGGCCTGGTCGACTCTACGCTACTGCGCGGTACCGCTCGTGGCCAGCTTTACTAATCACATTAAACAACGTTTAGATGGCATTTATGGTGATTTATCTCCTTCATATTCCACTGTAAAAAAGTGGGCAAAATATTTCCGTTTGGAGCAAGAATCCCCTGACGGTGATGATCACCCCGGTCGGTCTATTGAAAATGATAATACCTCAAATGATATGAATAAGATTAGCGCAAGGTGGATACCGCATTTTCTTTCTGCTCTCCAACGAATGTGTGCATTCGTTTTTAAACATGTGTGGAGACGACCAGAAACCGATTTTGGAGTCTGTTGTCACAGGAGATGAAACAGTGGTTCTGTATTATGATCCTCTATCCAAGGGGATGTCGTTTTAAGAACGATAGTGAGTTGCAAGCTGCAGTAATACAACAATTTGAGGGAAAAACTTTAGATTATTTTTAAAAGGGTACAGAATTATTAATTGATCGTTGTAATAAATGTATTGAAGTTAGGGGAGATTATACTGAAATATAAAAAAAAATTGTTATATTTTACCAAGTTATTTTTTCAATATTAGGCCGAGAATTTATGACGCCTACCTCGTAAATGACAGTTGCAATTGTCTTTTCCTATCTTTTATTAAAGCAACACAAAAAACATTTTCAACATAAATTTAAAAACTTGGATACCTTTCTAATTGAATATTTTGCATGAACGCGGGATTTTAACAAATCTAAATTTAGAACACATTTAGAATAAAAAGGATGTAAAAATTGTGTTGAATGTCAGCTGAATTAGAGAAAAATTTGGCAATGCTGTTTTGCAAAAAATTATAACAAACTTTTATATCATCAATTTTATTATTCAATTTAGATCAAAATTCAAAACAAACATGAAATGTATGTGGGCGTATGTTTACAAAAATGAACGAATTCACTTTGGTACAAAGATTTATGTATGTGCGACCAATAGTAAACAATTATGTATGTATGTATGTGTGTACGTATTTTCCAAAATACATCAATCGCTTTGTACATCAATGGCAGTAAATCCAAGGAAACAGTCTTCAATGTGCGGTGTTTTACGTGATCTCTTAACAAGTATAAGTCCTATAATATAGTCTTACGTCAACATTGTTATTTTCTAGGGAGTGTCAGAATATGTGCGTGTGTTTACAGTGTGTGTTTACATGTATATTTATTAAGCATTTCGAGTTCACTCTGCTCTCCGATGAAAATAAAACTATTTAAAAACCCGACTACGATAAAGAAGCGGTAGACCTTCAAACGGCATCATGAATTTGCATACCTATTTTGTGTTTGTAGAAAAAATGTTGGAAATTTTACATTTACTCTGTCCGCTTACGTTAAATTACGTTTAATATTCCACTAACACTTGTTAACACAATATATGTACACTCTGGAACTCCTGTCGGTGGATTTTCTTCTTAGAAATACTCCGTTTATATTTATCAATAATTTTATTATAAAGATGTGATACCACATGCGAATTGCTATTCCTACAATTAACTGATTTTTATTCCAGCAACAGATTGGGACAGAAATTAAATTAAAACCACAGACTTAAATAATAACCGCAAATACAAGAAATAAGTTCTTGCTTTTATAGTATCTTGCGTCAGATACATTATTATCAAGCAGGCTCATTATAAGTTCGTACTAGTTGTAGTACAGCATATTATCATCAAACTTGTGTTTTCCTTTACGTAACTACAAGACGACTTCAAAATTTTAAATAGGTCATTATCCCAATCTAAACATGGTTAATAAACTCGATATCACTACTTCTGACGCAACGATGAAATGTTGTTTTCCATAACAAAAATCCTTGCTTGCAGCAATCAAATCAAAACAAAACTTATTGCCGTTAATGTCGAAGTTACAAGAAACAGAAATTTAAATTTGAAGTAAATCATTGTTTTTCGTTTAGTTACGTAAATTATATTAAGGCATAAATTTTTGATATCTTTAATTTTATCTTTAGTTGTTTTTTATTGCAGTAAATAGGAAATAAAAATTACCTAGTTTTCTGAAGGAAAAACTAAAAATAAGGTACCAATGGAATCTTTGAATTGTGCAACAGTTAAAACCAAACGAAACAAAAATTAAGAGCCAAAAAGCTTACAGACGTATTAAAGAAATATTAATTACATTGCCTTTACACATTTTAAATTTGCCTAAAATAGCTCCCATCGAGAGCTAATCAACATTGTATAAGAAAATACTTCCAAGATTCTCCTTTACTTATACAATCTTGTAATTTAAAATACTGCTGTCGAATTTAAAAATTTTGAATATCCGAATATGTGTAACTTCCAAACATGAAAATTTTAAATCGAATTCGAATTTCGAATTTTAGATAATGTTTAATAATATAACAATAAACAAAAAAATTGTAAACAAATTTATTTTCAATAAAAATATTTAAACAAAATTTTACATTCCTAATAAAAACATTGCTTTAGAAATATGTAAAACCTAGTAAAAATTAAAATAAATAAATTTTTATTCTTTATAAAAATATTTAATGAAGTCTACAGATTAGGGCTCTATAGCAGATTAACTCTGCGGACTTTAGAAGCAGCAAATTTTTATACAACTTCTTTAAAATTTATTTTTTTTGCGAATTCATGCTCTATGCATAACAAGCTTAAAGCATTTAGCCGATTTTGGTTCATGACGCTTCTTTTTTGGTTTTTATTACCGCCAGTTTTAAGAATGTTCTTTCTCCTTCACAAACTCCGCAAGCTAAAGTTAAATATATTCTAAATGCGATAGCTACATTAGGATAGAGGCTTGACTTTAATACTTCTTTAACACTTTTTAATGTTTCTTGGCTATTGCAATTTTTTAAGCTCTGTTCATTTATTGTCAGATGTTCATGAAAATGTATTATTTCGTTTTCTAATTCACTTTCCAAATCTAAGGGATATTTTTTAAGAAACCGTTGAGCTGCAGATCGTTTGTCATTCAAATTTGTCTTTTCATAATCGAAAATAATCGAAAAATATACTTGGAATTCTTTATAACAACAAGATCTTCTTTCCATTTCAGAAATTATGCTATCACATATTACTAGAAATCTCCCTACTTTAAATTTTTGTTTTGGAGAAAACTTTTCTGAATAGGAGGAATCACCGTGGAATACTTTTTTTCTTAATTTGGGGTGTATTTTCTTTTTTATAAGAAATTTTAAACTCAAATTCAGTCGAAACCTTCAAAATAAGTTTCGCTTCTTCTTCATACTGGTCAAAATTTTCACGAATACTTTTTAGGTATTCCGTTAAAGAGGTAATTTGATCTACTTCTTTTAAAATAAGACCTTCTTTTTGAAATGTCAAATTTACTTCGTTTGTTCTCTTTAAAACATGGTACCAAAATAACCTAAAGATACATGTTTCAAATTCACATAGTTTATTCATAATATTTGTTGCTTCATTTCGTGTATCGTAACTTTGGTCAGTATCTTGAGATAGTTTTTTTAAGATTATGATAATTTTGTTTTAATGACTTTAAGGCATTTAACGCTGACCGTCTTGTGTCAGACAGAGATTTCATCACAAAAATTCTTTCATTTGCATTAGAATTTAATGAAATTCTTGTACTAATTTCTTCTTTTAGCAAATTCCACCTGTATGTGGAACCTGACAAGAAATCGTATAATGTTTGTACAATCCCAAAAAAAGATATAGCTTCTAAACATACACTAGCTGCTGTCCGTTCAACAAGATTCAGAGAATGAGCACTACACGGTACAAATTCTGCAAATTTGTTTATTTCTTTTATCTTACCTTGGACACCTTGATATCTTCCAAATATATTAGCCGCATTGTCGTAACTTTGCGAACGGCAATTTTGAATGTCAAAATTGCACTCAATTAAATATTGCACAATTTCTCGAGCCAGATCAATCCCTTTGTGGCTTTTTAGAAGCAAAAATTTTAAAAAACTTTCTGACACTTCAAATGTTTGTGAATTCATGTATCTAATTACAAAAGTAAGTTGATCAACATGTTGCAAATCAGGTGTAGAATCAACTATTATTCCAAAATATTTTGATTCTATTACATCTTGTAAAATTAAATTAGTAACATGATCGCCTAATAATTGAATAAACTTATGGCAAATTGTCGAAGACAGATAAGATATTTTGCCCCGTGCAATATTTTTAGTTTTTTCAATATGATCTGCTAGAAACCCGTTATATTTTGCTAGTAGTTCCAATATGCCTAAATAATTCCCATTGTGTACTGATCCAAAAATGTAATCTTTGCCTCTTAATGGAAGTCCACGTTGACACAAAAAAATTATAACATCAGTAATTCTTTGTAAAACCTTTTGCCAGTACTCGCATTCATTTTCATATGCTTTTGAGAGATCTGTTTCCAATCCCTGTTTTTTTGATCTGGCCATTCAGTTAAAACACGCCTTGGTATGAGAAGCACTATTTTCATAAGATACGACTCTCGCTGTGGCATTTTTCTAGTCATTGAAACCTGCCGTAAATTGATCCTGATTTTCTTCAAACAAAAATAACTTACAGGGTCCGCAGTAAATTTTATTTGTTTTCGGCGAAAATATTAGCCAAAAACGATCTACTTCTTCACCATTTAACATTTTGCGCTTAAACATTGATTTTGAAATAAATCTTTGCGTCGATCCGCTAACTTGTAAAGTAGTAATCATTTCCTTATCTTTAAAATCAATGTTTTGTTCAAAATTACCTTTTTCGATCAAATATCGCAAAACTCCTTCAGACTTACTCCATTCAGCAGGATCATTACTAAATATTTCGTATTTACCGTAGGATGTTATTGGTTCTTGTTTATCGCTGCCAGAATCATTAGTAACGCGTGACAAACGATTGCACCCGCTGTGTTTACTATTTACATATAAGAAATCGAGTGAACGTTCGGTTATTATCGGTTGATCGGTTACACGTACACCGATCAACCGATAATAACCGAACGTCCACTCGATTCCTTGTATGTACAGCGGGTGCAACCGTTTGTCACGCTTTAATCACTAGATATGAGTCCATGTCGACATGAATCAATTTCAATGACTTCATCTTCGTATTCGGTTGGTGACCCTGTTTGAACATCTGAAGCTGCTAAAGGAGTGTTTTCTTTTTCAAAAAATCCCAATAAAGACATCTGTCCTTTAGCAGATTCTTTCACTTTTTTTCGTACAATTTTCTTTTTTCTGCTCCACTGAGATAATGGCGTTTCATTTCTGTAAAAAGTAATAATATTATAAATTTAATTAATAGAACAGCATAAGGTTTTGCAGTTTGAAAAGTAAATTGTAAGGCCACGATTTCAGCGTGTATTAGGACGGCATTTATTCGGTTACTAAAATTGCAAAGCTTGTCCTCTAATGGACACAACTCTCCAACTTTAAGTCAGTTCATTTTGTGCTTGAGTAGGTATTTAAATAAATTTATTGTTTAGTAATAATAATAAAACTTACTTTTATAAATTCACGTGTCTTATGTCAAATTTGGATATAAAGTTGAAGTGTACAAGTCAGAGTAATATTTCACGATCACTGAATAGCGAGCGGTTCGGAAGCTTACTAATATCTGCTTTCTTACGTATATCGCTGTCGTGTATAGACTGAGCGGAGAGCAGCGCGTCGCGCTTAAATATACGCGGACAAAATCGATCGAGACGACAGTGGAACTTTCCACACTGTTCCACGCTATTCGGGATACTGCGCTCGACTTCTAAACTTCTCTGGTGAAATTGTTTGCTTTTCGATTACGAAATAATAAAATTTTTATAACTATTTGGAGTAGTGATTACTATGTTTACATGTACGCATGAGAAAATCTAATTAGATATCCTCATTTGTACGTTTTTGTCGAGTAAATTACTGCAAACGCCTCTACAGAGCTGAACAAATCGTATTGCTACAAATTTTGACGCGGCAGTAGTCCCAACTACTGGCTTAAACCGCCATAAGTTAATTAATTGAAAAGTAATGCCATCACCTATCCAGCCAGTAGTTGGGACTACTGCCGCGTCAGAATTTGTAGCAATACGATTTGTTCAGTTCTGTAGAGGCGTTTGCAGTAATTTACTCGACAAAAACGTACAAATGAGGATATCTAATTAGATTTCCTCATGCGTACATGTAAACATCTACTTCGTATATATACGATTTAAAATATTGAAATGCCATTGCCTTCCACAAAGCTATGCCGACGAGATGTATAACATCGAAACGCGCGTCCATAGATGGTGGATAGGAGGTGATGGCATTACTTTTCAGTGATTACTATAGTTAGAATTATTTATAGTTTATAACTATTTGGAATAAGCTTTTTACTATTAAATACAAAATAAGTTAATAATGAGTCAGCAATTCGTTAACTACTTTTTCTTGAAAAAAAATTTAAGAGCAGTTAGTGAATTTTAAAAATTTACAGATAAAATATGCTTATTTTCAAAAATCCAGGAGGGAGCCTAAGAAAGTTATTAGACTTTTGAAATTTGTACTTACCTAAATAATTTCATTGTAAAATATATTTTATTGTAAAAATAAATTTATATTAGGTATATAACCTTAAATGAGCCGGGAGCCCCCTGAGGTCCGGGGCCGCTAGACACGTGCCTAGTTTGCTCTACGGGTAATCCGCCTCTGAATGTTGAGGTAAGTTGACAAGGCTATAAGATAACGAATGCGTTATTTTCATAGGACAAAAAATATTCCAAACTAAAATCGAGCTTCAAGGTATAGAAACCGAAAAATTTAACCAAATATAAAAAAGAATGTAAAGCGAAATAATAAAACATAAGATTTATTTGAGAGCTATAGAAATGCAGCAGATAATAGAAATATTTCCTGACCTTCTTGGCCAGAACATCATTTCGACCATTCGTATAAGAACTAGGTAAAGTGCAACGAATGTGAAATCCTAGTTCCAGGTTATAGGATATGATCGTCATTCTACACCATTTTTATTAGTTATGTTTAATATTTTTAACTTTTGCTTAATCAGTTATTAAGGAAGATACGATTATTTAAAAGTGTGGTAGTTTCATCTAACAAAAATATCATATTTCTTATACCTATAATTATAAATCATTATCCTTAGGCTCGATAATTATCTAAATTGCCTTTGCCTTCATATGTTTGTTTATAAATTATTTTATTTTCAACATTAACTATTTTTCACCAAATTACAATTACTTGACTTGTACACAGCAGCTTATTTGGCCGACACTATGTATGTGTAAGTTGCCATTAATAATAGCAATAGCTGATATATAAATACAATTTTATTAATTTTAATTGTTAGAATTTTAACATAATTAATACTAATCATATATAATTAATTAATTAGTAATTGATTATAACCGAAATAGTTGCAGCTCAGAACTGTTGATTCGAATTTCAAGGCCAGCAAACAAAGAAGGAGAGAAGATGTGCGTGCGACTGCAAAATCGTCATAATCTTTACGCTGACGTATCGTAAAAATTCGTTATATCTGTAGGCAGTGCACTTCAATAGGTCTGCTTTATTCATTTGTGGCAATGAATGGGTGATAAAATTGTTGTCGGGGTACGGTGCAGCATTGCTGCATGCAACTCTTGCTTTAAACTTCAAGGAAAAGTTTTAATGTTCCGCGTAATTAATTTTCTTAGTATCGCTTCCAATAGACTTCGATAGTAATAATTTCGAAAAATACATGTATTATAGGTACATTTTGTTACACATCTGTATGTGAACAAGTAAAGTTGGATTTTAAAAACGAAGTAGTAAAGTGAAGGATAAAACCGTTGTGGTACTTCCCATTAATCGATTTTAGTAATGTACTCATTCATCGTTTTTCCGTAAATAGGAACTTATTAAATGTTATATTCCGATTTTGAGTTAATTTCAGATTTTTCGCATAGGATTTTTTCATTGAATTTTAAAAACCTGCACAGGGCTATATGCCTCAAAATATTTTATTCTTTCTTAAAATGTTTTCCAAGTAAACTCTAAAGTAAGAATAGGTGTACATGCGTCTAACAAAGTGTGGTGTTGTATTAACTGATGGATCCTATATTAGTTGTGAAAAGTGAATTAATTTGACGTAAAGCATGGATTCCTCAACCTTATTTTGTTTAAGCAGTTGCAAATCAATGGTTAGAATGTCGACTAGAAACAGCTCTAAATGAAAACTATGGATCTGGGCAATATAGTCTCATTCATAATTTGGAAACTATGAATAAATTACAATAAATACAAAAGGTTGAAAATTAACATCTTCCTAAGTTGCCTTGTAACAAAATATCTATACTAACAAATAAGGAATAAGAATACCAACTGTAAGGTAACTAGAACAGTATAAATAGTAAATAATGATAGCAAGGACTGTGGGGCAAACACTAAACCATCGGCA
This sequence comes from Dynastes maya, assembly GCA_029619315.2. NCBI lineage: Eukaryota > Metazoa > Arthropoda > Insecta > Coleoptera > Scarabaeidae > Dynastes > Dynastes maya. The sequence continues at coordinate 50,217,413 of JAROYE020000002.1, forward strand.
CACCCGGCGCCACACAAGTTAGTTGATTAATTCGGAACAATTGTTTCCAGAATTCGTGTCTCCTTTTCTAGGCCAACTTGTACACGAGCAAATTTGAAACGTGTATGAAAAAGAGCTTTATACATTTTTCTACAGTCTGACTTAGGTATGTAGACGGCATTTTGGAGGTTTTTGATAATAAGAAAAGTGCTATTTCAGAATTCCTCGCGACACTTAATTCAACATTCGAGAACAGTATTAGTAGTAGAAACAACAAAAAGCTGGAAATAGACATTTACAGAAAGGAAACGAAAGGAAACCAACTCTAAAAGTTATTAAGAATTATGAGTATTATGACAGATTCTAAACACTGTAGACAACACAAAATAACCGCGATAAGTTTCTTAATTAATAGATTGATAAAATTCCCCTTTAATAAAAGTAGATACAATAAAGGAGAAAAAGGTCCTTTTGGCCACTCCGCTTTGATGGATTTATTGGGGTAAAACGAACACATGTTTACGCTTTGTGCTATAGGCAACTTTTTCTGTTAATTTCGAGTATTTCGCATGTTTTAATTTTAGGGTATATAGGCGGTAAGTAGCAGCAGGTACTTTTAGGGTAGTGATAGAATAAGGCATGTTAGAATTAAAATCTTTTTTCACATCATTCGATCGTACAGCTGACAATGGGACGTGGCAATGGGAGTATGCCAATACTTCAGTGTTTAGAACAGAATATACAAAATTTCCATCTATTTAAAAATTTTCCAAGTTCTATTCCTTTTAATACTAAGTCGTTCTTTTGTCGATTACTTCTATGTTCGAAACCAGAAATTTAAGGCTTTAACGACCTTTATCATCATAGTTACACGTAGTTCGATTTCATTACATGGATGAAGTTTTTATATTAAGCTTATTTTAATTCAATTCTTTCCAAATTAACAGGTTAGTTTTCTACTAACATTCAAAACAATGTCTCCTGTATTTTCTAATAATATAGGGCGTACACAATGCAATCCTTCTAATAAAATTCAAATTTAAAGTATGTTATATATAATGCATCGATAAAGTCTGTTGAAAAACGCTGAAACACGTCAATTTTATTTTTATAAAAGGCACTAGTTGACGCAAGAAAATATTTTTTTCATTTTCTGTTTTATAGTTATGATTGATGTTTTTTTTTTAAATTGTAATCCCATTTTTTTCAACAAGAATGTAATTTTCTTACTGTTTACAAGACAAAAGGTTTTTCTAAGAAAAAGCAACAAATCAAACGGTTTTGATTTTTAGCAAAAGTATTTTTTTTGTATCTAAAACTTCCCTGTTAAAAAAGAAATCCAATGTATTTAAATCAAGTGAACGAGCTCGCTATTCAATTGTTCCTCGTCTCCTTATACATTTATCAGGGAAAGTATTGTTAAGAAATGTTTGAACATTAATACCAAAATGACGAGAAGTTGCATCCTGCTGGAACCAAATTTGTGAGCGAGGATAAGCATTGTCGTTTTTTGGAAAAAGATTTGCGAAATGTAAAACCAAATCGTCATGAAAGAACTCCAAATATCTAGTGGCAGCAGTGGCGACTGATGATTATTATATCGTGTACATTGTGCTTGATGAAAAATTGCATTTATGTCACCAGCAGTCGCCACTGGCGGCAGTCAAATTTTCTTCAAAGATGTAAAGACCTAGACCTATCATTCAATCCTAAACATTTACTTTGCCTTAACGATGGCTGTGTGATTCTTGTATCCCGTGAGAATATTCTTGCAACCAATATCCTGTAGCTATGACGATTTCTTATACCACTTAGGCAAAAAGTAGCTTCATCAGAAAAGACAATAAGACTAGATTTTGAAACGTAACATCAATTCTTCGCAAAATTGTAATCAACGATCTGGATCCCCAATCAATTTTTGTTCTAAGTGCACTTCATAAGAATGGCACTTTTCCTTTTTTTAATTTTTGCAGCTGTGGAATGGTCAATATTATGGTTTAATCCAAGTTGTTTACTATAAATGTGTGGATTACTTTGGGCTTCAGGCAAAAGTTCAATTTTGTGTTTCCCTCAGCTTGAGATCTAACTTGTCGGAATAAATCTTTCATACTGGTTTCCGTAAAGTTTTCTACTAAGTGTAGATCTTGAAATAGGTGCTCTATTAAGATGCTCTTTTATTTTTACTAAACATACTGTTTACTACTTTGTGTCAAAATCAGCATTACCGACTGTGGGTACTATTCTTTAGCCAACGTCTGGCAACATTCCGGAGGGACTCATCGAGTAGTGTTGTTTTGAGAGCTGTTGAAAGTGAGTATATGTGTGGAATCATTGAAAAAATCAATACCGGTCAGTGATTCGATTTCTTCCTTTGAAAAACGTGCGCAGAAATCAAAGAGAAGTTGGATGCAATTTATAAGGACCATGCAAATTCGATTCGATAACAACCATCAGATACTGGTTCAATTAATTTAAGCGTGGCCGAATATCCGTATTTGATAAGGAGCGGCTAGGTCGTCCCATTGAAGTGATTGCGGACGATATTATCAATAAAGTTCATGATATCGACGTGACACCGCCGGATGAAGATTAGAGAGATTGTTAATATGGTAAACTTCTCAATTGAACGTGTGTAAAACATCCTTCACGGAAAATTGAGTATGAGAAAGCTATCGGCGAGATGGACACCGCGTTTGCTGACGATTGATCAAAAACGGAATCGCGTGATAACTACAAAGTAATGTTTGGACATGTTTAAGCGCAATACGAGTGAGTTTTTGCGACATGTATGTGAGTGTAGATGAGACGTGGATACATCACTATACGCCAGAAACCAAACGTCGGTCGACAAAATGGGTTTCTCTCGGTGAACAGGCATCAAAGAAGTCGAAGACGATTCCCTCCGCCGGAAAAGTTATGGGGATGATTTTTTGAGATTCCCAAGGCATAATCTTAATTGATTATTTGGAGAAGGGAAAGACAATCGCGAGACGGTAGTATGCTGATTTGTTGGATCGATTTGACGCTGAACTAAAGAGAAAAAGGCCCCACCTAGCGAAGAAAAGATTCTCTACCATCATGATAACGCTCCGGTCCACTCATTGGCAATTGCGACAGCAAAGCTAGTCCAATTACGATACGGAGTGGTATCCCATCCACAATATTCACCAGATTCAGCTCCCTGAGACATCTTTTCATTCCAAACTTGAACAAATGGGAAAGTGGTTCACGAAAGATGAAGAGGTCGTTGTCGAAACAGAGACCTATTTTTCGGAAATCGACAAATCCTATTATTTAGATGGCTTAAAAAAGTTGGATCATCGCTGGACTAAGTGTATAGACCTACAAGAATATTATGTCGACAAAAACATTTAATAATGTATTTATTCACTATATTGGCATAGGAAACTAAAATTTAATAAAAAGTGAATGAACGGTATTTTGAAGGATTGAATTACTTCTATTAGAATAGTACGTAAGTAAATTACTGTTTTTACATTACTATATGAAATAAATTATCTTGCTTCCCGTTTTTGAAACCTTCCGTACAGTTCGATAGTTTAAAGTAGTCTGTAATAATATTGCAAAAACATGAACGACATACGTATTCTACAACCTATAACAGATTATGGAAATTAATTTAGTTGATTGGGTTATATTTTAGATGCATTTTACCTGAATTTAAAATTAAATAGAATACCACCGTAAGATTTAAATTGTACGTTTTTTGGTCATATGGGTCTCAATATTTAATGAAAGGTTTGTATAATTTCTTGGATTTTCAAATTCTTTTGTATGAGGATGTTCAGTTTCATTCAAACAGAATGAACCAACACAAAGATATCTAATTCGTTCCATATTATTTATTAGAATGCATATACAGCGTATTCACCTAGTGCGTGGGTGAAAGATAATTCCTTAAATAAAAAAAAATATTCCGAGACAAGTGTTGTACAACCTAGAATTATATTCAAGTATACAGGATATTCAGTTTCCGCAGCGCACGATACAAGTTCAGTTTTTTTTTAATGAAACAGCCTGTACGTTTTTGGATGCCTCTCTTCAATTCATGTAAATTTTCATCGATATTCGCTATACCTATCCACCTTAGTTTTTGAGATAATTAACATAATTTGTAATTTTGCGAAATGCCCCTATTTCTTTAACGGTTAGTATCTTAAACTCCTTACACACTAGAGTGGTGATTGAATATTTCTTGGAGAGTTTGGGGATACGTCAAAAAATTTTTGATATCTTGACTTGTATATTTTTCAACAATTTGACAGAAACTGTTATAAACAACTTCCAGTGTGTTCTTATTAAATTTTTTAATGCAGAAAATTTTATTACTATTTATTTTCCCTATTATGTATACGCGCTTCTTAACTTGTTAAACAATGTACATAGAAAACTGATGGTTACTTTAGAATAGATGCTGAAATTATACAAAAAGGATAATATTCACACATTAATTTTAATTACTATCTTTAGCAAAACAAAAGTTTAGAGTACTTCGTTACTACACTCTGTTTCTAAATATGACTGTATAGCTGCATATTTAATTTAGTAAAGGTATATGTAGATTCTGGAAAAATAGACGAGAAATGTATAAGATGTTCAATTAGAAAGAATTGAAAACGCATAAATCAAATAAGGCAACAATTTCGATGACCATCCTGTAGACACTAGTTGATATACAAAATTTTTCTGCATATTGCCGAAAACTCCAAGAAATACTCATTCCAATAAAACTTCACCGCTTTATCGTGTAAGGTTTTTGAGATATCGGCCGTTAAAGAAACAGCGGAATTTCGCTAAAATCTCAAATTATCTCAATTTTCTCAGAAACTAAGATAGATGGGTATAGAAAATATTAAATAAGGCCAACATGACTTGAAAAGGGAGCACCCAAAAACAATAATATAGAGAATGTTCCGTTTAAGAAACTAAACTTGTATCGTTTATAGCGGAAACACCTGTATATTTGAACATATCTTTATATTGTGAATATTTTTTATTTGAAAATATTTTTCTAAATTACCTAGGAAAGGGATTATCTTCTGACCATGTGAACACGCTGCATACTTGATAAAATATATTATATTATTAATTAACTCCTCATTTCGACCACTTAATACGAAATAAGAAAGAAGTACAGCGTAGGTAAGTACTTAGACAATGGCACACGCGAACAAGATAAAGAAAGCTCAACTATAAATCCAGAAACGTGGAAACTTGCCTAGGTTGCTGAATGTAAAAATTAATGAAAGGTATACAAAAAAATCTAGCAGAAAAACATAAGAGTATTATTCACCGCGAAAAAGTAAAACTTATTAATGTTCCCCCTTGTAAACAATATAACGTATTTATTATGGGTGCTCAACGTTGTATGCAGAAATATGGTAACGCAATATTTGTGTACTGAAGCTGTGGAAATCTACTTTTACTAATATGGATAATGCAGAAGTTTCTAATGTTAGTAACAAACGAATCGTACTTTCACATCGATGGTTGCATTAATGGCTAACAAAGAAGTATAAGCTTCCTGCCCAATTCCTGTGAGTTACACACGAAGTTAGAAAACATGCAGGCGATTATTTACAGAAAGTACTTTATTTGAGTTTGAAAAGGACGTCATAGTTAGTAACAATGCCGTAAACAGAACGATGCTCGTACATTACAACCTTAAAGGGGCCGGATATCGCGGATTTATTCATTACATGATAACCAAACAAATTTAATGCAAACTCAGTATGCGTAAACAAAGAACAACTGCTCTCCGTACCATATGTTCTATTACAGCACCACGTTACTCCTCTGCGTTTGTTTTAGTTTTTTTCTGTCGCCTTAAACAAGAACCAAGAATGACGTCATCTTGTCATTTGAACACATGTGGCCACGAATATTGTCGTCGAAGACACTGTCTAGATTCTACCATGCCTGCGTGTCTACGCACAGTGCCATGTAAGAGGCAAGATTTGTATACAACGTAAAACATTTCATTTTTGCGTCGTTCACAACGAAGTCCCAATGATATCAACAAGTAAAAAAACTTCCGATGTATCAAACAAAACCATGACTACACTAAATGCGCCAAATTGGGTTTGTTGTAATCGACATTATAACTATATATGAACGGTCGTCATCATGTGTATTAAGATTAAGAATTTAGTTATTAATTAAAAATTATGCATACCTATTTGAAAAAAGCTTTGAGAGCCTTGTAAATATAAAATATAACTGTAAATCACGAAATAACACCTGCATCAATTTATGTGAACTGATCTCAGTAATATTTTTAAATCTTACACAGATGTCAAGAAGTCAAAATTTGCTACGAGTCTTCACATAAATAGTAAATTTTGTCAGGGAGTTGATGTTATTCCTGTGGTAGTGTCGCAATAGAGCAAAAGGAGAAAAATTAAAGGAAAGTGAAGAAGAAAACAGGAGAGATTATTTATGTATATACATAACTTATTACTAACCTGGGCAAATATGCGGTAACAGCCAGAGGCGTGGCTAGCGCATAAAAGTTTACACATAAAATAGAAGGTAAGAAATAAATTATAAAACGTGTTGAAACACTTACCGTTTTAAAAGTCTTCCGTGAAATCACAAACTGGGTAACATCTGTTAAATATTTGAATCATTAGATATGCTTCCACAGCTGTTTCAGTCAAGTGAGTACGACGTGCGGAATAAATGTTTTATAATGCCGAAAACGACCGTTCGACATCTAGCGATGTTATATTTGCATATTTAAAATAATCTTTGAAACAACATAATGCATCTTCACACGCACCTTCACAAATTTGTCTTAATATAAGAAAATCGGAGTCTTTCTCTAAAACACCTTCAAATGTTCGTATTACACACCAATTTGTTTCGCCTTCTGCAGCGCACAACTGTGCGTGGACATCATTCACAATTTGAACAGAATCCACTAGCGACATCGAAACATTTTGTAATTTTTCTATTCCCTCCGCTAGTCCGAAGTAATTGCTGTGAATAGTTTGTAAATTTCTTTTAACCTGACTATCTTGAAATATTTCCTGGCTTTTCTTGATTGCTGCAGCTTCTGTCGGATTGAATTTTAAAACTATCTTCTTTACTTGATCAAAATATTTGATGTAATAAAACGCAGCCTGCAACCATGTTCCCCAACGTGTAACAATCGGCTGTGGTGGTTCAGGTAAATCAAGACATAGCTTGTGAAATAGTACACGTTACATGTAAGACGTTACCACTGTGTTTTTTAAGAGATCGGCCCAAAGAACGCATGTTTGTGGCACCATCACTCATAAACATTAAAAGTTGCATAGTTGAAACTTCAAATTTGTTCAATGAGTTCAACACCACCTTTAAAATCTCATCGGCAGTACAATTTATAACTCTTTTGGAAGCAAGTAAGAAGGAGGATGACGGTCGATGTGGTTCCATTGTACGTACCATTACATTAACCACAGAATGATTTTGATGATCTGTTGTTTCGTCCACACACAACCACAGTTTTTTATCCTTCAATTCCGTTTTCATTCTTTTTTCTATATGTTCATGAGCAAATGGCACTACATTTCGTATCGATGTCCGACTAGGTAATTTACAGTCTGCATTTTTATTCCAGAAGGAGACAAATGCTTTTTTGTCTAGTAAACGAAACGATAGATTACATAAAATAAGAGTAACACATAAATTAAATGTAAATTTTTCTTGGTCTCGTATGCCACTTTTTGCAGAAGAATGCTGTTTGCTTTCGATGTTACGTTGACAATGGCTTCTGGACCAACACATTAAAGGGATTTTACAAACTAGACATTGAATTTGGGCGCTATCAAAAATTAAGTCCGGCATGTCCACTATAAAGTTTTTAACTGTGTCTGCCATTGGTCGTTTTCGGGACGTACCTAACTGCGACATTTTTAAAGCAAACATAAGCGAACAATTACGAAATAAGTTACGACAGCCTACATATACACAGAACTACTCGCATACAGCATCGATTTAGTACTGACGCTGTGAACGCGTGAAATAAATAATCGCCGACTCCGCACCACATATCTACTACACTGACTGTTACCGCTGTTTGCCCAGACTAGTTACAAGCTTGCTTAGTTATCGTTTAACATACATGAATTAAAAATAAATTCATAAACGTAATTTTAGTTTTGAGTCGAGGACGTGCAGGCATGAAAGTATTCATCCAAGGAATAAATCGGATAATTTAACAAAATTGTTGGAGATATACATATGTACAGATCTGAATGTTCGAAATCGATTTCGCTGTTGCCATATAAAGTTCCCATATACGCATAGCGTTACTTGCACGGACTGCCTGTGTAGTATGTGTACTATATGAATGGAATAGCGCAGAAACAGCCCGAGGTGTATAAGTCAATATTTAAGTTTAGTTCGCTCGAATACGCTGATCGGCTTGTCGACTGGTTCGCCCGAATACACTGGCCCGAAGACACTGGTATGGGCAGGTGTGGGCATATGGTGTAATAGTGCATTCGCCATTTATTCATATAGTTGGTTTTACAATTATGTTATTTTTTTAACTTATCTATTAATTGACATACCGGAATTACCAGATTCAGCTACATTAGAAACCTGTAATACGTAATTTACGAAATTACGAGTTCCTAATGAACCTAAAAGGTATATGAATTGAAAAATACGTTCTGCACTTTTTGGTTTTCTTTACTACGTTAAGCATTAATAGCGTAGTTATGTATTTTATTCACCGGTTAACCACGTACACTAGACAGTAATAGAATAAATATGCAATATGTAAAGTTTACTAACGATAAGTACATAAAATATACCGGGTGATTCATTAAGGGTGGCGACCCGCCGTACCTCGGTAACCATTTGTTGTAGAACATGGACAAAAAATTATATGGGTAAATGTCTGAAGTTGATGGCGTAATTTGTTATTTAATTTTTATTTTTTTTTAATAATTTCCTGTTATTAAAGAAGGCGAAAAATAAACGTAAACAAGCCGCTGATAATTATTTATTTTTTGGTAAATAGCAATGCTAATATAAATAGCTTATAGTACTGACGGAATCACTGCCAGCAAAAACAATATGAGAAGAAAAAAGCATTATCGCTTTTTGCTCCTGTCCACATTGCCGTTTATCTTTCAGTTTATGCCATTCTTCAAAAACAGCGTTGAAATGCTTCCTGACACCACCTACTGCCGCCTAGAAATTAGCGACGTAAACCGGAATACAGATGCCATACAATGATATAACCTCTAACGTACAACGTTTCATGAACATTTTCAAAAGATACCGGTCAATGTAATATATTTTTTTCTTTTTATTACTATTTAACACGTGTACTAATTTAGCTATAGTTTTTTAAAATATATAATGGATGGCAGTAGCGTATCGGTAGCGGCGTGGGTAGGGGTAATTTTCAACTCGTAGTCGATCTCAACAGTACCGTGAGAGTTCAAAGCGACAGTACGTTGCACGCTGCACGCCAAATAAGTACGCGGAGATGGGACACCCAACGGGTGTAACGCTCCCTTCGAATGTGAATAAATATCTCAGGCATTTCCCTGGATTAGAATATAGAAATCCGCATATTTATTGCACAATATGCAATAGCGGATTGCTAAGTCGCGATAGGTTTGAATGTAGAAAACATTGTAAAAGTAAACGTCATGTATTGAATTTAAGAAACAGTATTCCATACTGGCAATTTTTATATGATTTTTTTTTGAAGCTGCCAATATCTATGCAATTACGATACAATTTGCCACGTGTGCAAGGTACAGTAAAGGAATGTATAAAAGATGAGTTGAGAAATAAGAAAATCTGCCTATGTGTGAATGAAACAACTGATGCTCAGAAACACAGCGTCATTCATGTTGTAGCGCGTCCTTTAAAACGTGATGGCCCACCAGCTTCATTGCTGTTATCCAGTAAAAGGATTCAGAAAACTAATGCAGAAACTGTTGTCAAGATAATAAAAGATTCGTTAAGAGAATTTTATATCACAGGAACCCAAGTCACAATGTTCGTTACTGACGGAGCCGCAACAATGCTGAGAGTTGGTAGGATGTTGAAAATATGCTTTCCGACTCCTCTTCACATAATATGCCTCATACACGCATGTCACCTCGTAGCAGAAACCATTCGAAAGAAGTATCCGATGGTGGATAAGTTAATAGGATCTACCAAAAAAGTGTTCATCAAATCTCCCAAACACATCCGCGTATTCAAACAATTGTGTCCGAAATTACCACTACCACCTCAGCCTGTAATAACGCGATGGGGAACATGGCTCCAGGCAGTAACTTACTATCAGAAATATTTTTCACAAGTGAAAAATATCATCTTGAAACTTGATTCAAATGATTCTGCAGCAGTTCGAGATAGTCAACAATTTTTTTTCCAATTCGGACGTTCAACAAAAAATAGATGAAATTTCCATGAACTATTCTGAAGTTACACAAGCTATTGACCAATTAGAAAACAGTCACTTACCTGCACGAGACGCATTAAAATGCATAAACAACTTACAAGCCGCTCTAGAAAACTTAACGAACACCATAGGAGTCGATGTTGCTCAAAAATTTGGCGCAATTTTAACGAAAAATCCCGATTTACAAAAGGTTCGGTCTATAACTGAAAATTAAGAGTGCCCAGATGAGGAAAAGGAATATCTGACATTTGCAAATATTACTTCACTGGATGTCGAACGATCATTTTCGAAGTATACGACAACGTATTCACAACACCGTCGACGGCTGAATGAATCGACAATGGAAGCGTTGCTGATGTTGCAATTCTACGCAGCTTTCCAGAGCGGTTGCCAATTGCCACAGCGAACATCAAGACGACAGGAAAAGGTAACAATATTATTTTTCACTAATATTGTATATTACGTGTCTACTTTTATGCGGTGCGCCACTGTCGGTACCACCTTTTTAACAAACTCTAATAATAAATAATAATAATACAAAAGGGGTAAATAAACTTAAATATTAACTCATTAATTATAAAACTACATAAAAATAATCCCTATTTAGTCACATTATTAAAGAAATAATTTAATTATACTGTAACATATAAAAAGAAAAACTTTTTCATTAGTTCATTCATTTACTGCTAATTTTAATTACTAACCTTAATTTTTTTTTTCATTATCGTAATTTTTCTTTTATTGGATATCCTGATGTATTTTTTTGGACACGAAAGCGATCGCCTAATTTCTCAATAGAACTTTGTGAGATCTAGACCATTTTTTCATTCCTACCTTTATATTATATTATTTATTAATATGAATATTTTCTTAACTTAAAACTAAATGATTTATTTGGAAAAAACATTTTTCTGTCTTGGATTTTCTAACCCTAAGAAAATATTTATTTAATCCAAATAAAGTTTCAAGAAAATTATTTTCTTATATTAATCCTTTCAGTCACGATTTTTTACGGTTAGTCATTTGGAATAGTCTTGGAGTCTTGTGTAGAGGACACGGTGAGCGAAAGGGTTAAACATTTTTATAGTCTTGAAATATCAATATTATCTTGAATAGAGACTGATTTTTGCAAAAAAATCTATTTTCTTGATGCAAGAAACCATTTCTCTGCGTGTATTATAAAGTGGTCGATGAAGAAAACCTTAAAGAGAGTCGATGTAAGAAAATAGATTGGGAACCTCTGGTTTAAAACATTCGCTAGTTAATCTTTTGCCAAAAGACATGTAACATGTAAATTTGTATAATTTGAGTTACTAGTACAAGCAAATTACACATATAAAAAATATTGTCAAGTGTATATTTTAACATTTATTTCTCGTTTAGAGTGCTAAGATCTTAATGAAATAATTGTATGTCGGTTCCACAAGACCAATATGGCAGTTAATGTTTCAAATTCCTAATTAGAAAATTAGTTCTGCAATACAATTTAAAAATATTAAGTAGTTGTTAAGTATTATGTAAGTACCAGAGTAGCGCAAATCATGTGGAAAGAGTTGCTTATTTCATTTAGAAATGCTATTACATACCAACTGATTGTATCTATTCTATATTTGTAAGTATAAGATTTTTTTAATATAATGGTATTACTTGCGTTTGCTGAGGATACTAGCAACTTAGTTGTCGAGATACGTATATAATTTTCTAACACTATTCTGGTAAACGTACATATTGTTTGTACTTCTATTTTAGATAAAGAAAGATATGTTCTTTGGTAATATGAAAAATCAGTGTTTAAGTTTTCAGAACTCCTCATATATAAAACGTATTTATTAATCAACTTATGAGATATGATATGGTATTAATTGCAGGGAATGTCATCATTGAAAAAATATACAATGTATGATGAAGATTATTTGTTCTTCCGCTATTCTTAATGCCCATTGTGAGAATGTGGATACGATTTGTGCAAAGAAACATATATTGGATGCAGTGGAAATCGCTTTACATTTAATTTACTAATTTTTATAGCTGTAGTATTCCTATTGGAAGTTTTAAATGATTAATGCTAGCTTATAATTTTTTAAAATATGTTTTGAGAATACGTAATTTTTTTTTTAGTTGAGAAGTCAATTTAGTACAGTTACAAGACATTTTATAGATTTCTGTTACCCAGTATAACGTCTGAGACTATTACAATTGAACCTCCAAATTTTACTTCAATTAAATATCAAGTGGGTAATTGTACGCGAAATTACAAAATAATTAAATCGTTCCTTGTTTATATTACTTTAAATATGGAATCGTATTAACACCGGCTAGGTTATTTGGAATAAGTGAAGTGAATATAGTTCCGGGTCCATTGATAGTCAACCTTGCGAAGTTAAAATAGCTAATCATTTCCTATTAACAGGCCAACACTGGCGTCATGTACGCTTTGACCTTGCGAAACAGTCAATAAAACTATCCCAGTATGTCATTTCAAGTACTGCTACCTGTTTCACATGTATACGCTCCTCATACTCAATTTGAAATGACTCCAGTCCCACCACATACTTCTAGAACCATACAAGCTTCGTATGTGTATACGTACTGCATATGCTGCTTATTATTTGGCCTTTCCTGTTATTTGTTCTCGGAATGCGCTTCGTGATATTTCGTGTTCTTAGATCGCGACTACTTTTTTATGTTTCGTCGCTTATACTTTCCGAAAAACTGTGATTTACACAGATGTGAAATTATTTAATTATTCACTATATTTATAGTTACGTTGATTGTCAAAGAACCGTGTTGTATATACTAATGTAATACATATGTACGAACTTGTACGTTCATGTATTTGTTTATTAAAAGGAAATGGTTATTTTCTTTCATAGTAAGTTTCATTAATAAAATGTCACCCACGTACATATGTAAACCTTTATACAAAAAAATGAAATGAATTACTTAGAAGCAATTAAATAACTGTTAAAAGTTTCAAGTATAAGAATGTTATTAAACAATTGTGTGAAAAACCGAAGAAAATAAATTATGTATAAGCACATATGCTTCCAAGCTAAACATATGCACACACATACATCTAATATTTACTATAATTTTGGGCAATTGAGCTTGAACTTGTGATATTTTAAAATTATTTATTGAAAAATAGAAATGTTGTAATAACTTAATTTGGGTTTTTTTTTAATTTTAAGATGCACACAAAGAAACGATTACTTGTATCAAAGCTGTCCGCCTTAATTCAAAACAATTACTGTTTAATTATTCGCAATACAATAACGTCAATAACTTTTAAATCAAGAGAAATATTTTCCCTTCTCGGCTTAAGAGAAGTATATACATATTTGTAATGAAATAATTGTATTTCTTTGTTTAAGATATTTGCTAACTTGATTCAAGAAAATCTTGCAAAAAAATTGATGAAAGCGATTTTAAGCGAATTTGTATGTTCTAAAAGTATAATGTACTATTGAATTTATTCCTCTTTAGCAAGCAACCTAGACGCAGAGAAACGTTTACTTGCCCGCCTTAATTCAAGACAATTTCTGTTTCAATTATCCGCAATACAATAACTGTTTTAAATCAAAAGAAATATTTTATCGAAAGTACAATTAAATAGCCATTGTAACAGGAAACAATATTTTCTTAAGGATAGTAAATAGTTTTCTTAATTTCAGAAAGTGTTTAGATATTGTTCATAAATCAATAGATTCATTTTTTTAAAATAAAGCATTTTTTACTTAGAATTCTTGAAATGTATACTATTTATATGCACATTATTAATTGCGCTTACCTTGTTTAAAATAGCACAACATATCCGTACATAATGCAGTAGATTATTCACATTACTTGTGATTTAAAAAAGCTAAAATAGAGGTTATTTACAGAATAATGTTGAAACAAAAGTGAACTTAACGTAGAAGTACACATGAAAAAAGTGCCTAGAAACAGTAACCAATATAATGCTAATAAATAGCTCTTGGTATTGATGGAATCACTACCGGCAAAAACAATATGAGAAGAAGCTACATTGCTCTTACATCTCTTAGTTTATGCCACTAATCTTCAAAAACAGCAACTGAAATATTTCCTGGTGACATCTAGTGCCAGTTGTTATAGCCATGCTGTCCTAGATAGTAGCGACAGAACTGGAATACAGATAGCACACTTACCTATACAACGATATAACCTTTAACTTACAACGTTTCATAAACATTTTCAAAAGATACCAGTTAATGTAATATATTTTCTTCTTATTGCTACGTGTACTAACTTAACTATAGTTTTTTAAAATATATAATAACTAATAATAATAAAGGGATAAATAAACTTAAATATGAACTAATTAATTATTAAACTACATAAAAATAATCCCTATTTAATTACATTATTAAAGAAATAATTTAATTATACCGTAACCTATAAAAAAACTTTTTCATTAGCTCATTCACTTGCTCCTGATTTTAAATATTAACTTTAGGTTTTTTCCATTATTGTAATTTTTCTTTTGTTGGATATCCTTGTAGCTAGCCTGATGTGTTTTTGAATATGAAACTGGTCGCCTAATTTCTCAATAGAACTTTGTGACATCTGGACCATTCTTTCATTCCTACCTTTAATATGTATACTTTCTTCACTTAAAACTAAATGATTTACTTAGAACAAACATTTTTCTGTCTTGGATTTTCTTGATTTTCTAATCCTAAAAAAATATCAGTTTAACTCAAATTGAATTTATAGTCTTAAATAAAAAACTAAAAATATTTTCTTGAATACAGACTGATTTTTGCAAGAAAATCCATTTTCGTGCAAGAAACCAATTCTCTGCGTTATTTCTTAACGATTTTATTATTTCTGTAATCCGTTCTTCATTCGGTGGTAGTATTGTCTCTCGTATTTGCTTATTACTAAAGCTGGCCACGAGCGGTACCGCGCAGTAGCGTAGAGTCGACCAGGCCTCGCGTTCCACTAGAGTTATTCTGCTAATAGAGATGTTTGCTGCCGCAAATAATTTCGCTCATCTTTTAAATAAAAATTAAATAACACGTGCTCAAACACTTATCATTTTAAGAGTCCTCCGTGAAATCACAAAGTGAATAATGTCTGTTAAATATCTGCAACATTAGATATGTTTCAGCTGTTGTTTCGGCAAAACTAGTACGTCATGAAGAAAAAATGCGTTTATATGACGTAATATTAGCGTAAGTAAAATAATCTTTCAAATAACTTAACGATTCTGTTGACACACCTTCACAAATGTGTCTTAATGTGCCAAAATCAGAATTTTTCTCAAAAACACTTTCAAATTTTTCTAGAACAGAAACATTTTTTGCGTCTTCAATCGCGCATAGCTGTACGTGAACATGTTGCACTATTTGTAGGCATTCTTCTAACGGCACCGCAGCATTTTGTAATTTTTCTATTGCATCTGCTAGCCCGAAATAATTGTCGTGAATGATTTTTAAATCCATTTTAACCTGACTATCTTGAAATTTCGACTGGCTTTTCTGGATAGCGGCAGCTTCCTTTGTATCGAATTGTAAAACCACGTTCTTAATATTGTCAAAATATTTATGATAATAAACCGCGGCCTGCAACCATGTTCCCCAACGAGTTAGAATAGGTTCTGGTGGCTCTGGTATACAGGGGCACAGCCTGCGAAATTCGCGAATACGTTTCGGTGATTTGACAAATACTGCTTTGGTATGCGCTGTTAAAGCGTCTACCTCAGGATAACATTTTCTGATACTATCCGCCACAAGATTGAGAGCATAAATTTTGCACGTAATGTGTAACAAATTAGCAGAATGCTTTTTAAGAGACCGGCCTGCAGAAAGCATGTTGGCAGCACCATCACTCACTAACATCAAGAGTTGGTTGTTGAAAGTTCAAACTTGTCCCGATTGATGAGGTTCCAATTTGCGTGCCATTGCATTAAGAATAGAATGTTTCTTCCGATCTGTTGTTTCGTCGACACATAACCACAATTTTTGATCTTTCAACTCCGATTTTATTTTTTGTTCAATATGTTCGCGCGCAGATGGCACAATACTTCGTAACGATGTTCGACTTGGTAATTTGCACTCCGAATAGTTATTCCAAAAGCAGATAAATGGTTCCTTGTCTAGTAAATTAAACGGTATATTACATGCGATAAACGTAACGCATAAATTAAATATAAATTTTTCATTGTCTCGTGCGCAATTTCTTTTTGAGACATGCTTTCCACTATTTACGTGTCGTAGACAATGTTGTCTGGACCAACACATTAACGGGATTTTGCAGATTACACATTTAATTTTAGCACCTTCATATATTAAGTCTGGAATTTCTGCAATAAAGTTTCGAAGTTTGTCCGACCGCGGTCGTTTTGCTCACGAAATCATAATTTTTCTAGGACAGATAAACAATTGCGCAAATGACCGGCAGCGAAAATGTCCGTACTGCTCCGCAGACGAAGTAATACTACCGTTCCTCTCGGTCCGAACTGATTCTACGCCGATGCGCGGTACCGCACGTGGCCAGCGTTACTTATTACTTATGTTGTTCCCCCTTCCTCCTTCACTTTTTACGCCACTTTCCTTGTTCAATAACACATCAAAGTACTCTCGTTATCTATTTAAACTTTCTTTCTCTCCAGTAATAATTTTCCCGTTTTTACCTTTATAGAAAACTGCCGTGGCCTGAAATTCTCTCCTTTCGTTCTTTACCATTTATAATCGTAATCTTCCTCTAATTTCTAACTCAATTTTACATTCTTCATCGAGTTATTCCTGTTTCACCCTTTTCTTTTCTTTGTGACTTATTTTTGCAGCATGTATTTTTAAGTCCTCCCATCTTTCTTCAATACCATCTTTTTTTCCATGTTTTCTAATTGTTCTGCTATGGCACTTTCATATTTTACTCATTCTTCTTCACTTTCTAATCTTATTGCACGTCTACACCTTTTTCTATTACTTCTTTGATTTCTGATCACTGCTAAGATTTATGCCATTCTTCTCCTTACCATGAAGTGGTCGATATCTGCATCCAGGTCCCTATACGATTTCGCATTTTTAATTGCTTTTCCTTCTAGTTTTTCTATTAATACATGGTCAGTTTGGTTTATAGTGTGACTATCCATTGAAGTTCTTATTATTATTACCCATAGTACTTGCCAATTCTGAACCAGGATTGCTATACTTAACTTTACTGGATACATCCTTTGATGTATACTCTGCTTCTAGATGAGCATGTATTACTTCTAGTAAATGCGTAGTCACTTTGCCAATATTATCTACAAGGAACATACGCATAACCATAATAGATCTTACACCCTCGTGAGTACGTAAAGAACCATATACATGAAGATAACATCCTTCTTTAACTGCAGGTAAATTTGGTGTACTTCCCTGTTAAAAGAAGAATATATACATATATATTCAATTTGATTTAATTTAACAAGATAATACATAAAGCTTCAGCATCTAACCACCACCCTTGTATATCTCGTTTCTTTGGAAATAAGTGCTAGCAATAATCGTATTCTTTTCTTTTGCAAAATCTATTTTCATTCGAAGACTTATGTTTACTAGGCTTGCCTACTTTAGCATTTGCATCACAAAGCATAATTTTCGTGTCATATTTAGCTATCCCTTCGTATGTTCTACCTGGTTCGTTCTTGTTTAATGTCCGCATTTTTTTCTTCAAATGATGCATGAAACTGTACAAAAATGATCTTTTGGTACTTTCCACTTATTCCTAGCAGACATATTCTATCCGAAATTTCAGTAAATTTTATTACGATGGATTTAAAACTTTTGTAAATCAGGAATCCTGTTCCAACAAACTATTAAGAAGTACATAGTCTTCAATTTCTAGTATAAAATTCCTAGCCTGTTTGGTTTCTTGTAAGTACAACTATATCGAATTTAGCCTTCTTAATTTCACTTACACAAAAATGCTTCTAAATAAAATTCGTATCTAAGTTGAACTATCTACAGACTAAAATTCAAGCTTTTTAAAGGTGTTTACGCTAGATATGAATTTAGTTTTCGTGCCAACGTTTTGTCACTACATTTCTCATCGAATAAAAAATTAATATTCAAATTAACATACAATTTAGATAGTCTACGTTATGAAAATGTATGTTTGTTTCGTGAAAAGAGGCAATAATTGTTGAAGCAATGCATGTTTTGTTGACCTGCTATACAACTATTACAATAGAGTTCAAAATACAAATTTAAAATTAAAATATCGACATTGAAATAACATTTTTAATCACTAAGAAGCAGGCATTAAATTATTGAAAACGTGCATATTCCGATTTTGTTTAATCTGTATATTTTCAAGAAAGATCTACACAACAGAATAAAAAAGCTTTGCAAAAATTTAAGAGATTCACGTCGGCTCTAATACGTCCATCTTCTATAATACCGCTTGTGTAAATGGTTGATATCGTGAATCTGTATCAGACTGCTTCTCATATTACTGTAATTAATAATATATGCTTAATTTGTAATTAATAATGATATAGCCACAGTAAAAACTTATGGAACAAATTTGGCGGGGGATAGTTGTAATGTTACAATTTACAATAACGAAAGCATAGCTCCATGTATAGTGCGTCCAGAAAACTACCTATGTCCACCAGTTCAACACCAAATCCCTCCGTGTTCCTTTTCGGTGCCTTCAGTCCTTTTATTGTTTACTATTTAGGTGGCGGGGGTTGTTAGAATATTATTAGTCCAATCCACGATGATATTGGGGAACGGCTAAACAACTTGTCTGCTGTACATTTCCTCGATATCCAAAAACTTCCAATTAAGTGAAATATTTTCCTACAGCAGTTTAAAGAATCAATTCAGTCGTATCTCTGTCCCAATATCGTAAATTAAATATTTATGCTCAAGAAGTGGCCATGTCCGTTGGTAAACTTTAATGTTCGAAGGTTGTTCGTAATGTCATATATTTGGGATCACAGAGTTACGTTTCAAAATGGAGAACCTTCATGACAGTTTAATCTATTTTTAGAATAGGGAAAGTTGTTTGAAATTTAATACCAATTTGAAATTCGAAAGGCATATCGTAATTGGCCACGATAAAATAACCACTATCGCAAACAAAGGAGTCAAGGGACGCTGATAATTTTTCTCAGTTTAGGTCAAATAGCCGTTGTATCTAACGTGTTTGTCTAAGTGTTCTCTTACAAGTGTCTAGTGATTACATTCAACGTTAACTACAAAGTGAGAGTCAAGTTTGGTAATTTCAAAATACGCTAAGTTCGTATATGTAAAATATAAAGATAGTGTTTATATTGAAACGTCACAATATGAGGTTAGTTTTCTCTTTTCAAACTTAATTCTTTTAAAATATAAATAGTCGGGGTTAATCTGTATTTAAACTGCCAAAAAAGTGTCTAGGGGATACTCCCGGATCTACAGAGCGTACAAATAATTCATTAATTTCGATAAATCAATTTTTCTCCTCGTTTATAACACTACAATACATGTATATATTCTTTGTCCTCCTGTAACAAAGTAATCAGTTTAACAGAAAAATCTGATTATCCGTAGATAATTTCCTGTTTACTACATTCCCGGATCATATTTAAAATACACCCTATATGCAGCATTCTATCAAATGAGATAGTGGCCTAATGTTTTAGGATTCGTAATGGTAATGAGCAGAGTTTGTTAAAAAAGTGGTACCGGCAGTGGCGCACCGCATAAAAGTAGGTACGTAATATACAATATTAGTGAAAAATAATATTGTCGTCTTGATGTCCACTGTGGCAATTAACACCCGCCCTGGTAAGCTGCGTAGAATTGCAACATCAGCAACGCTTCCATTGTCGATTCATTCAGCCGTCGACGGTGTTGTGAATACGTTGTCGTATACTTCGAAAATGATCGTTCGACATCCAGTGAAGTAAGATTTGCAAATGTCAGATATTCCTTTTCTTCATCTGGGCACTCTTGATTTTTAGTTATAGACCGAACCTCTTGTAAATCGGGATTTTTCGTTAAAATTGCACCAAATTTTTGAGCAACATCGACTCATACAGTGTTCGTCAAGTTTTCTAGAGCGGCTTGTAAATTGTTTATGCAATTTAATGCGTCTCGTGCAGGTAAGTGACTGTTTTCTAATTGTTCAATAGCTTGTGCAACTTCAGAATAGTTCATGGAAATTTCATCTATATGTTGTTGAACGTCCGAATTGGAAAAAAGTTGCTAACTATCTCGAACTGCTGCAGAATCATTTGAATCAAGTTTCAAGATGACATTTTTCACTTGTGAAAAATATTTCTGATAGTAAGATACTGCCTGGAGCCTTGTTCCTCATCGCGTTATTACAGGCTGAGGTGGTGGTGGTAATTTCGGACACAATTGTTTGAATACACGGATGTGTTTGGGAGATTTGATGAACACCTTTTTGATAGATGCTATTAACTTATCCACCATCAGATACTTCTTTCGAATAGTTTGTGCTACGAGGTGACATGCGCGTATGAGGCATGTTATGTGAAGAAAAGCCGGGAAGCGTATTTTCAACATCCTACCAACTCTCAGCATTGTTGCGGCTCCGTCAGTAACGAATATTGTGACTTGCGTTCCTGTGATACAAAGTTCTCCCAACGAATCTTTTATTATCTTGACAACGGTTTCTGCATTAGTTTTCTGAATCCTTTTACTGGATAACAACAATGAAGCTGGTGGACCATCACGTTTTAAAGGACGCGTTACAAGATGAATGACACTGTGTTTCTAAGCATCAGTTGTTTCATCCACACATAGGTAGATTTTCTTATTCCTCAACTCGTCTTTTATACATTCCTTTAATGTACCTTGCACACGTGGCAAATTGTATCGTAATTGCATAGATGTTGGCAGCTTCCATGAGGGAACGTACTTAGCCCAAAAAGCACGAAAGTGTTCATTAGATACTAGATGTTGTGGGATGTTGCACACACTTAACATAAAAATAAAATCATATAAAAATTGCCAGTATGGAATACTGTTTCTTAAATTCAATACATGACGTTTACTTTTACAATGTTTTCTACATTCAAACCTATCGCGACTTAGTAATCCACTATTGCATATTGTGCAATAAATATGCGTACTTCTATATTCTAATCCAGGTAAATGCCTAAGATATTTATTCACATTCGAAGGGAACGTTACACCCTTTGGGCGTCCCATTTCCGCGGTACTGTCGAGATCTACTACGAGTTGCCGCTACGCCACTGCCATCCCGTACCACCTTCTTAACAAACTACAGTAATGAGTAATGAATAGTTGCTCAATTTGCGCCAACAGCCAGTGGCGGGCGCATAAAAGCTTACACAAAATAAATGGTCAGAAATAAAATATAATACGTGTACAAACACTTACCGTCTTAAGAGCCTTCCGTGAAATCACAAAGTGAATAATGTCTGTTAAATATCTTCAACATTAGATATGTTTCCACAGTTGTTTCGGCAAACCGAGTGCGGCGTGAGGAAAAAGTGTGTTTATATGCAGAAAACGAACATTCTACATCTAGTGACGTTATATTTGCGTAATTAAAATAATCTTTGGAACAACTTAACGGTTCTGTTGACGCACCTTCACAAATTTATCTTAATGTGCCAAAATCAGAATCTTTCTCTAAAACACTTGCAAACGTTTCTAGAACACAAACATTTTTTGCGCCTTCTACCGCGCATAGCTATGCGTGAACATGAACACTATTTGCAGGGTTTCCACTAACGACACCGAAGGATTTTGTAATATTTCTATTGCCTCCACTAGTCCGAAGTAATTATTCTGAATAGTTTTTAAATCCGTTTTAACCTGACTATCTTGAAATTTCGACTGGCTTTCCTTGATAGCCGCAGCTTCCTTTGGATCGAATTGTAAAACCACGTTCTTAATATTCTCAAAATATTTATGATAATAAAGTGCGGCCTGTAAGCGAGTTCCTCAACGTGTAAGAATAGGTTCTGGTAGCTCAGGCATACGGAGGCACAGTCTGTGAAATTTGCGAATACGTTTCGGGTATTTGACAAACACTGCTTTTGTATGCGCTATTAAAGCGTCTACCCCAGGATAACATTTTCTAATACTATCTGCCTGACTGAAAGCATGAATTTTACACGTAATATGTAACAAGTTAGCACAATGTTTTTTAAGAGACCGGCCTACAGAAAGCATGTTTGCGGCACCATCACTCATAAACATCAACAGTTGGTTTGTTGAAAGTTCAAACTTTTCCAATGTATTTAACACTAACTTTGAAATTACTTCGGCAGTACATTGTTGTACTCGTCTGGAAGCTAATAGAATTGAACGTGACGATTGATGTTGTTCCATTGTACGTACTATTATATTAACCACAGAATGTTTTTTACGATCTGTTGCTTCGTCCACACATAACCACAGTTTTTTATCTTTCAACTCCGATTTAATTCTTTTTTCAACATGTTCACGAGCAGATGGCACAATTCTTTGTAACGATAACCGACCTGGTAATTTGCAGTCCGAATATTTATTCCAAAAGAAGACATATGCTTCCTTGTCTAGTAAATTAAACGGTAGATTACGTGCAATAAAGGTAACACACAAATTAAATTTAAATTTGTTATAGTGTCGTGTGCAATTTTTCTTTGAAGAATGCTGTTTACTATTTACGTGACGTAGACAATTCCTTTTGGACCAACACATTAAAGGGATATTACAAACTACACATTGAGTTTTAACGCCATCATAATTTAGGTCAGGCATTTTTGCTATAAATTCTGTAACTTTGTCCAACATTGGTCGTTTTCGCGATGTAGGCAACATTTTTAAAACAAACGTAAAACTACGAAATAGTATTTACGGCAGCGTACATGTATACACAACAGATCTGGTTGAGACTCGCAGTTATACTGAGGGTTGTATTGAACCTCCGCCATTGCCCGTTGGCGCTAGTGAGCAAGTCTAGTAATGAATGGAGTTAATAAACAGTACTCTAAAGCGAGTATAGCAACAGGCATATAACTTGGCGAGCGGTGGAGGTGTCTACGAAACGAATTTAAACCTAGCGTTGTTGGTTAGTGCAGTTTAGTATAACGAGTGGCTGCAGTGGCGTAGTAAAATGAACACAGTGGGCAACAAAGTTTTTCACAGTCAATTACGTGAACTTGTGTTTGATGTGTTCACGTACTTTTGTGAACATAAAAGCACCAAAAGGTATAAAAGGATGTGATTCTCCAGTAATGGGGGTGTCTGTGAGAACGATAGAGAGAATTGTTCAAGATATGAACGCAGAAAAACAAATTCTGGAGAAAGGAAATTTCGCAGTTCTTGAAAAAAAAAACGACAACGAACAAGTTCAGTAACGAATTTACCGGAACAAAATTTAAAATGTTCGGGATATAATTTATAACTTTCAGCGCACGGAGGAATGTGTAAATGAGTCAGCATTACGTGCAGATATGAAAAACGAGTTGGGATGGAACGAGTTAGGCAGATCTTTGCGAAGAATTTTGAAAAACATCGGTTTTAAAATTAGGTGTATGCAAAAACAATAGAAAAGCTTTAATTGAATGCATTTACATTCGCTTGAAGATACCCGATCGTTTATCTAGACGAAACATATAACAGAGCAAGGGTACATTATAGTGGATGAAGAGGGGAGTATGGCTTTTGTACTACACTATATGTTAATGTTTGAATCTGGCAGTAAAACTGGAGATTACCATCATGATATAAATGCAGAGAATTATGGAAAGGGGTTGGAATAGAAACTACCAAAGTTGCCAAAAAACTCCCTGGTTATCAAAAATAATGCACCCTGCTGCCACGTGCAAATTAATAAGCCACTTGCCAGTGTTAGTAAAAAAGAGGATATGACAAAGTGATTGACAGAAAAAGAAATTCCTTTTCATAATTCCATGTGTGAAGCGTCATAGACGTCGGTATATCCCTTACAGATTTTACGAATTTTTTAAAATTGGCACGTCATTTTAAGATTACCTCCATACCATCCGGATTTAAATCCAATAAGAATAATATGGGCTACTGTAAAAAATAATGCTGCTGCTAGGAACATGACTTTTAAAATGGATGGTGTGAGAGTGTTACTGGACGAAGAATTTAATAAAATTTCTCTTGAAGATTAGCAAACCCATGTTAGCATGTTATAAAAACTGGAGATAAATACTTAGCAAACGAAATTTTAGATGACATGGATTTAGAAACTTTAATTATTTTATTCCTTTAATTATGATAGTGACAGCGACGATTTCAATGAATTATCGGATGAAGGGTAGTTTGTATTTTACTGATGTAAAAGCAGTACTTTTAACTTGATCATCGATGTTTTACTCTTCAATGACATTTCTGAATTATAATTTCATTAGATATTTGTTAATATAGTCCTTAATTAAGAATTTTCTACACGACGTAATCAGATAATTTTGAGAATGTATCCATACTTAATAAAAAAATTAATTACAAAGCAAGATATATACTAGAAATGATTCAAATTAACAAACGCAAAAATGCTGTCAATGACAAAACTAAAATCGAAGGTTTATCCAAAATTTATTGTCCCATTTTGTGATATTCCCTTTAGTTCCAACATTGGTATACATATACAGTTTTACCTTGTTTTCACATTGATGATTTGTAAAAGATTTTTACATTTAAACAAAAAATTCTCATGTGTTTATTGCTGGGTGTCGATATCCTCGACGTTAGTAATTAAGGGTTAATTTACCTATTGACCGCCAGCAACAAACTATAATTGTTTTATTTTGTATCATTTTCAGAACCTCCTTGTCTACTAAATATTTCCTAATTTCAATTAGTAAAATAAGCCCCTAATTATTTAAAATAGTCTTATATGATATATTTGGAATCAGAAGATGAAAGGTTATCCAAAAATATAAAAATCTGCAGGATGTTGTATTAAAAAAAACAAAACCATGTTTTGTTGGCCGTGCCCTCTATATGCAATTTCGATATTTATGAAAGTTTTATTCGGCAGAGGTAAAATACTACCAGTTTTATTTGAAATATTTTTTTATATCTGCAATAGTAACGGAAATAAGTAGTGGTCAAAGTAAAATGAGAAACCTGTACATACGTGTGATCTTTCTCAATAAATCCCAAGGTGACTAAAAGTAGTAGAAACGCTGCAAAAGTTGTTTGGTGTACCTACATATCTATATTATTTGTTAACGAATATTCGATGGGTTTACATTGACGTCAGTGGATAGCTATTTCATGGAACTAGAAGAATCGATTTACAAGGGCCTAATACACCGAAAAACAAGATGTTAGGTCTTTTACGTAGTCGTATAAATAGACCCTTTTGGGTTGGGATACTGTAATACATATTGTATTAGCCACGCAAAACGTACAATATGGTACACTAAATAACATACGATTTTGGCAAAATGGATACCCTACGCATAATGCTGTAGTTGTCGGGAATATTTACCTACTGAATTTATACATTCATCACTAGTTTGGGCAAACAGCGGTAACGGTCAGTATAGTAGATATGTGGCGCGGAGTCGGCGATTATTTACTTCACGCGTTCACAGCGTCAGTACTAAATCGATGCTGTATGCGAGTAGTTCTGTGTATATGTAGGCTGTCGTAACTTATTTCGTAATTGTACGCTTATGTTTGCTTTAAAAATGCCGCAGTTAGGTACGTCGCGAAAACGACCAATGGCAGACACAGTTAAAAACTTTATAGGGGACATGCCGGACTTAATTTTTGATGGCGCTAAAATTCAATGTCAAGTTTGTAAAACCCCTTTAATGTGTTGGTTCAGAAGCCATTGTCAACGTCACATCGAAAGCAAACAGCATTCTTTTGCAAAAAGTGGCATACGAGACCAAGAAAAATTTACATTTGATTCATGTGTTACTCTTATTTTGTATAATCGTTTCGTTTACTAGACAAAGAAGCATTTGTCTCCTTCTGGAATAAATATGCGGACTGTAAATTACCTAGTCGGACATCGATACGAAATGTAGTGCCATTTGCTGGTGAACATATACAAAACAGAATGAAAACGGAATTGAAAGATAAAAAACTGTGGTTGTGTGTGGACGAAACAACAGATCGTCAAAAACATTCTGTGGTTAATGTAATGGTACGTACAATGGAACTGCATCGACCGTCATTCTCCTTCTTACTTGCTTCCAAACGAGTTATAAATTGTACCGCCGATGAGATTTTAAAGGTGGTGTTGAACTCATTGAACAAATTTGAAGTTTCAACTATGCAACTTTTAATGTTTATGAGTGATGGTGCCGCAAACATGCGTTCTTTGGGCCGGTCTCTTAAAGAACACAGTGGTAACTTCTTACATGTAACGTGTAAAATCCGTATTCTAAATCTTGCGGCACAAACGATTCCTACATGTTTTCCACTAGTAAATGCATTGATTGCTAGTACAAAGGCAGTGTTTCTAAAGTCCCCAAATTGTGTCCTGATTTACCTGAACCACTACAGCCGATTGTTACACGTTGTGGAACATGGTTACAGGCTGCGTTTTACTACAATAAATATTTTGATCAAGTAAAGAAGGTAGTTTTAAAATTCAATCTGACAGAAGCAGCAGCAATTAGGAAAAGCCAGGAAATATTTCAAGATAGTCAGGTTAAAAGAGATTTACAAACTATTCACAACAATTACTTCGGATTAGCGGAGGGAATAGAAAAACTACAAAATGTTTCGATGTCGCTAGTGGATTCTGTTCAAATTGTGAATGATGTCCACGCACAGTTGTGGGCTGCAGAAGGCGAAACAAATTGATGTGTAATACGAACATTTGAAAGTGTTTTAGAGAAAGACTCCGATTTTCTTATATTAAGACAAATTTGTGAAGGTGCATGTGAAGATGCATTAAGTTGTTTCAAAGATTATTTTAAATATGCAAATATAACGTCGCTAGATGTCGAACGGTCGTTTTCGGCATTAAAAGACATTTATTCCGCACGTCGTACTCACTTGACTGAAACAGCTGTGGATACATATCTAATGATTCAAATATTTAACAGATGTTACCCAGTTTGTGATTTCACGGAAGACTTTTAAAACGGTAAGTGCTTCAGCACGTTTTATTTCTTACCTTCTACTTTATGCGTAAACTTTTATGCGCTCGCCACGCCTCTGGCTGCTACCGCATATTTGCCCTGGTTAGTGATAAGTGATTCAAATTTTTAAAATTTTTTGTTTATTGTATGTAGTATAGTAAAATAGTGGGTCACCTAAAAGGTAGATGTGTCAATTAAGGGTCCAACAGTAGTCCGCAAGGATGCATGGACCTCAGTTTCCCTAGTATCATTATTGCGTCTTCTTAGACAGTATAACAATGACTAAGTGTTATGCTAACACTATATACATAGTAGTGAGTAATCTCCGGGAACAACTGTTATAAAAATCAGTTCAAGTGTACAGACAGATAAACGATTATTGTCTTCCTGGTTTAACGCTATTGTGTACTGTAATTCAAATAATAAATAGGGTATAACAAACAAACTAAGCGTGAAAAATTCTGAAACCATTTTCGAAATCAGTAAAAAAAAGAACACAAGAAAATCGCTTTAGTTGCTTTGTAACAAAATATGTGCCAATAAGCATAATTTATAAATAAATTAATAATAGTAATCACTAAAGCTGGCCACGAGCGGTACCGCGCAGTAGCGTAGAGTCGACCAGGCCTCGCGTTCCACTAGAGTTATTCTGCTAATAGAGATGTTTGCTACCGCAAATAATTTCGCTCATCTTTTAAATAAAAATTAAATAACACGTGCTCAAACACTTACCATATTAAGAGTCCTCCGTGAAATCACAAAGTGAATAATGTCTGTTAAATATCTGCAACATTAGATATGTTTCAACTGTTGTTTCTGCAAAACTAGTACGGCATGAGGAAAAAATGCGTTTATATGCAGAGAACGAACGTTCTACATCTAGTGACGTAATATTTGCGTAAGTAAAATAATCTTTCAAATAACTTAACGATTCTGTTGACGCACCTTCACAAATGTGTCTTAATGTGCCAAAATCAAATTTTTTCTCAAAAACACTTTCAAATTTTTCTAGAACAGAAACATTTTTTGCGTCTTCAATCGCGCATAGCTGTGCGTGAACATGTTGCACTATTTGTAGAGATTCTTCTAACGGCACCGCAGGATTTTGTAATTTTTCTATTGCATCTGCTAGCCCGAAGTAATTGTCGTGAATGATTTTTAAATCCATTTTAACCTGACTATCTTAAAATTTCGACTGGCTTTTCTGGATAGCGGCAGCTTCCTTTGTATCGAATTGTAAAACCACGTTCTTAATAATGTCAAAATATTTATGATAATAAAACGCTGCCTGCAACCATGTTCCCCAACGAGTTAGAATAGGTTCTGGTGGCTCTGGTATACGGGGGCACAGTCTGTGAAATTCGCGAATACGTTTCGGTGATTTGACAAATACTGCTTTGGTATGCGCTATTATAGCGTCTACCTCAGGATAACATTTTCTGATACTATCCGCCGCAAGATTGAGGGCATGAATTTTACACGTAATGTGTAACAAATTAGCAGAATGCTTTTTAAGAGACCGGCCTACAGAAAGCATGTTTGCAGCACCATCACTCACTAACATCAAGAGTTGGTTTGTTGAAAGTTCAAACTTGTCCAATGTATTTAACACTAACTTTGAAATTACTTCGGCAGTACACTGTTGTATCCGTTTGGAGACTAATAGAATTAAAGGTGCCGATTGATGAGGTTCCAATTTGCGTGCCATTACATTAAGAACAGAATGTTTCTTCCGATCTGTTGTTTCGTCGACACATAACCACAATTTTTGATCTTTCAACTCCGATTTTATTTTTTGTTCAATATGTTCGCGCGCAGATGGCACAATTCTTCGTAACGATGTTCGACTTGGTAATTTGCACTCCGAATAGTTATTCCAAAAGCAGATAGATGGTTCCTTGTCTAGTAAATTAAACGGTATATTACATGCGATAAACGTAACGCATAAATGAAATATAAATTTTTCATTGTCTCGTGCGCAATTTCTTTTTGAGACATGCTTTTCACTATTTACGTGTCGTAGACAATGTTGTCTGGACCAACACATTAACGGGATTTTACAGATTACACATTTAATTTTAGCACCTTCATATATTAAGTCTGGAATTTCTGCAATAAATTTTCGAAGTTTGTCCGACCGCGGTCGTTTTGCTGACGAAATCATAATTTTTCTAGGACAGATAAACAATTGCGCAAATGACCGGCAACGAAAATGTCCGTACTGCTCCGCAGACGAAGTAATACTACCGTTCCTCTCGGTCCGAACTGATTCTACGCCGATGCGCGGTACCGCTCGTGGCCAGCGTTAGTAATCACTATATATGTAATAGGATTTGCTAACATGTATGTAGGTTTGACACATTTATTTAAAAGAAGGTTTTGAGAATCACAAACATACATAACCTTTTTTTACAGTTTTTTAAAATATTAAAAGGTATCAAAAGAAAAGTATAACTGTGAATAGTACAATGACCTACACATTTGAAACTAAAGGTTTTATTTATTTACAGTAGAGCTAAAAGATAAAACACGTAATCTGTCTGTATTAACATACCTAAGGAAATTCTTTATCATGTTTTGTTTGCGTAAGAGTTAATAAAATATCTAATCGCGTATTTACTTGATTGAAGCAAATATACCCGTAATGCCTACATACATAAATATATGCCGATGTCAAAAAAAAAATTGAAAGTAGCCTGGTATAACACCAACAATTTTTTTTTTTGCAGCTGAATTGCCCGATTTCGAGGTACTGCCTCCTCCAAAAATTCGCGTGATTTTTTAATTTTTAAAAGCTGTTAATCTGTGTAAAAAAATGTCTGTCCCTTCATAAATTCATAACCCCGCAAACATATTTTACTGCGTTTTCTCTTTGTTTTTTGGCTCTCCGATTTCCTTATTCCTTAAGTAAACAATTTAAATTTCAACCTTGAAAAAGTTTGTCCTAATTTCATTACTGTATTACCCTTTCATTTCACACTATTAATTTTTTACTTCCTTACTTTCACTGAGACAACATCTTGTTGAATTTAACGCAATTGTGTTTGTCCTAAGACAACTGCGCGTTAATTATTATGACGCTGAGTACGTTAGATTTAACTTTTCTTTTGTTGCAAACTCATTGTGGTAATAGTAAACACAGTGTAGTGTTAAAAAATACACCACAAAAGAATGCAATTTTAACAGTAACATTTTGTAGTATTAATTGCAATTTCATTGCGGATTTAACAAATATTTAATGTAAGTGTTATACTTACGCTTGTATTTCTTACAATAGAGTGACGTATCCTTCACTAAGACAATCGTTCTATACACCTTTCAGAGATGTATGTGTCAATGAAGAGTTGTAAAAATTGCTTAAGTACAGTTAAAAATAAAAATAATTATATAATTGTAATCTTAAGTAATTTAGAAAGTACCTAATCGACTCTAATTCTTTGTGTAAGGAATATTTGCTAAATTGTTTAGGATTCCATATAAATATAAAACAAAAATTGAAAAATTAGAACAAAATTTAATTTAGAAATAATAATCATATGTAATTAAGTACACGAAGCCAGTTTTTAAATTAATGAAAAGTAGGCAATAACGGGAATGTCCTTTTGTATTACTTAGAATGAAAAACTATGGGGTAATTGCACAAAACTGTTCGTTATCGATAACATTTTATATAGATACTACTTCACCCACTACACTACCACGATATTTTTATTGTTACCTCTGAATGCGGCAATTAAAACTTCAAGACTTCACTCCATTTTCCACAAACGCCTCTATTTTCACTCACAACTGCACGATAAAAACTCAACATAGTAAAAAAAACTAAGATCTATAAATCTAGAGGGAAAATATCCTATTGGTTCAAAGAGGCACAAGCACTAAAACTGTTGTTGCTGAGTTAAAAGTTACTTATTACTAGTAAAGCGTGACAAACAGTTGCACCCGCTGTGTTTCCTTGTATGTACAGCGGGTGTAACCGTTTGTCACGCTTTACTAATAATAAGTAAAGTGTGACAAACGGTTGCAACGCTGTGTTTACTATGTACATACAAGGAATCGAGTGGACGTTCGGTTATTATCGGTTGATCGGCTACACGCACACCGATCAACCGATAATAACCAAACGTCCACTCGATTCCTTGTATGTACAGCTGGTGCAACCGTTTGTTACGCTTTTCTTATTAGGCATGTTAAACGTACATCCTCCATTAGTAAATGTAAATGATAAATCACGTGATCTTTAATCTGCAACACCCTAATGGAATTTATACAACCGGTGTTGTAAAAATTGTTTTTGTAATTTTAACTGTTTAATATGGGAGAGGTACAATCATGCTGCAGTAGTTACCACATCAGTTGGTGTGACATGTACACCAACAGCATTACAACATTTATATTGTAATTTTAACAAGAACATTTTTCTCAGTGTTGATATAAAATTTTAACTCATAAACTTCACTCATGTGCGTTGATTTTTTCACTTCTTCTTAAAAATGTTGACTATTTCGGGCTGATGACGAGATGGCTTTTTAAGCCGAAACTAGTTCTCGATGTATATTTATATTATAAGGAATAAAGAAGAATTTTATCTACTTCTATCATTTTTAATTTTTGTAAATATCTCGGGAAATATAACAGATCTAATTTTTTTAGAACAAAATTTAAAGTATATCTATTATATAATCTCAAGGATGATGTAAATTATTTTCAGAAGTATCCCGCACCCCTCTTTTGTGTTATAATTTCTTTTTTTTTTTTTGCTCATCAAAAATAAAGTCGCTTTTACGTAGAAAACAAATTTAGACAGTCACTCCGGTCTTACTTTAGCAGTAAAGGGTAAGAAAACCGTTGCAATCTTTGCACTCTACACATGATTACACAATTTTACCAGCCATTTCCTCAGACGGACGCTTACTTTCGTCATTATTTTTGGTATTAAATAAATCTAGGAATACATCTCGCCGCAATCATTGTAAACACGTAAACATGTAATATTTCTTCTTCAACGCCTGAAAAGCTCACTTCAAATAATTGCCAAATCTGGCTAACAGATGTTTTCTTCCGAAATATCGGATCAAACAGTGTTCTCTTGATTGATTCTTGGAGTGGGCATTGTGTTGCCGACCTTGAGAAATTGGTGCCAAAAGATAAAACAATTAAAATATACCCAAAAAAACAACAGCAATGATACAACCTGTAGATGTGTTTGGTTTTAGACTCTGGAATAATTGTATTAAAATTTTTTCTGATACAGTGATTTTTATGAATACGACAGATTTGTATCAGAGAGTGTCATTGTATTACGAGCCCTAACCCCTAACAACTAAATATTCGGCCAACTCTAATATTTTAAATTTTAATTTTTTATCTGAACATAAACTAATTTCAAGAGGAATTTAGTGAATTGATTGCAACAATTGACCTTTTTTTAACAAATCTCTTTGCACAAACTATAAAACTTTTAGTAGTAAACAAGAAAATTATTTTTAAGAACTGTATAGTACATATTCTTGACAACTATATGTTCGGCCATCACCTAATTTTCTTTATATTACATACAATAAATGTGCCATGAAGTAAGCAAATTAAGATTTTCACAAAACAAACATTAAAAGATTGTCAGTCTAGTCTTTGCAAGATTTGCAGTTTAATTTCATTTATATTTAAAATAAAGCTGAGAAAATGGTTAGAGGTGTTGCGACAAATAAGCAAACCCGAAAAATTATTTTATTTCAATTTCAATGCGCCAAATTGCACGAGATTTGAATATGCCACGAACTATAATTCAAGATATCATTAAACATCATCAAAGACTTTTAAATAATGCATTGCTACCAAGCATTGATAATTTGTACCCTGCAGAAAAGTATATTTTTCAGCAAGATGGTGCATCTTGCCATACAGCTAAAAGCACCAAAAAATGGTTTGGAGAGCATAACATTAATGCTCTGTCATGGCCTTCTAGCAGCTCCAATTTAATTGTGATCGAATCATTGTGGCATAAAATGAAAAAATTAAGAAACAATCCCCAGCGAACAATACTAGATTTAAAAAATAAGTTGCAAGAAATTTGGAGTTCATTTACTTTATACGATTGCAAAGCCCTTGTAAATACTATGCCAGCTAGAATCCAAGCAGTGATTAAAGCCAGAGGCGATATTACTGGTTATTAATATTTTTATTTTTCGTTTTTATTCTTTGGCCGAATATATAGTTGTCAAGCAAAATCTGCAAAGTTGATTCTTTAATTTAAATTGTTCTTGTTAAACCAGAAATATTTAGTTTAAGTTACGATTTCTTTCATTAAAATGTTTGTATTTACATGGTGTTTAACAAAAATTTTTAAAAAAAATCTTTACTTGCGACAATGGCTTCAAAACTAAATAAAACATAGGTGGCCGAATATTTAGTTGTTAGGGCTCGTATTAAGATGCAGTCGTTAACCCACAATCAGTGTTCTTCACCAAGATTTATCGACGTCTTCAAATACTCGTGGTATAAAAGTGGATGCGTGGATGAAAGAGCCGGATTGTTTAAAACTCCTGTAGAGTTGTTACCCTTGTTAAAAAAAACTGCGATTGTGTATTGTTCGTGGTGCAAGCAAAACCTGTGTTTTCAAAACTTATACTGACTATCATTATCGCAATAACTACTATTTACAATTATATCAATAATCGCATTACAGTGTGTAGTACATTAAATGTTTCATAAACATTATATTTTCTTTTCCGAAAATTTATTTATACATTTTAATATATAAACGTGCAAGTTATTACATGCATACGTATATTAATTGCCGCTCTACAAAATAGCAATGTGCAATAGATTAATAAAAATACATAATTATATTTCTTCGTTCTTCTTGTATACCATATCTTTTCCTAGTATGCCCACTTTTATTAGAAACTAGGCAAATTTATTTACTTTCAATGCTTAATTATTATTATTATTGTTACTATTATTATTAACTGTCTAAATTTGTTGTAAAGTACCGTTTCTTATGTAAAAGTGACTTTATTTTTGATAAATAAAAAAATACGAGGTAGGCGCCATAAATTCTCAGCCTAATATAGAAAAAATAAACTTGGTAAAATACAGGGTGACACACGGGAGACGGACGTTTCTGAACTGCGCAGTACTGAGAGCGCGGTGGTGGGGGAAGGTCGTATGACAGGCAGTTCTTCTCCACACAAGACGCCATTTTAGTAACAATGCAGCAGTGGGATTTGCAGCATCGTTTGTTTGTCTATGACAGTTTCGTTAAAAGTGGTGAATCTGTGCTAGTGAGCTAGCATGACCACAATCCGCGAAATTTGGACCAATTAAAGAATGCAATCACTGAAGAAATTACTGCCATCCCCCCAGAGATGTTGAACCGTGTGGTGCAGGATTTTTAGAAGAGAATTGAGACGTGCATTCGAAATGATGGACATCACCTCGACGACATTATTTTTCTCACATAAGTCTGTCTTACATAAAAATGGCAACTAGTGAGTTTTAATTACATGTCAGTAAACATACATTAATTTGTGAATTTTCTGAGTATTCTTTTATTAAAAAACGTCCTTCTCCCGTATGTCACCCTGTACAACAATTTTTATCTTTCAATATAATATCCCTTAACTTCTATAAATTTATTTCACCGATCAATTAATAATTCTATACCGTTGTAAAAATAATCTATAGTTTCTCCCTCAAAATGTTGTGTTACAGCTGCTTGCAACTCACTATCGTCCTTAAAACGACGTCCCCTTGGATACAGGATCATAATACAAATCCATTGTTTCATCTCCTGCGACAATGAACTCCAAAATCGGTTTCTAGTCGTCTCCACGTATGTTTAAAAACGATTGCGCACAATGGACCTAACGTTCACGTTGGAGAGCAGAAAGAAGATGCGGTACCCATCTTGCACTAATCTTATTCATACCCAAAAGGTTATCGAGAATTCGGCGAATACTTGTTTCAGAAATGTTAGACATCACTGCTAATTCCTTCACTTTCAAACGGCAATCTGCTAATACCATTTCTTCAACAATTGAAATGTTTTGAGACGTTATCAGTTCAATTGGCCGACCGGTTCATCATCTTCAAGGGATTCTTGCCCTAAACGGAAACATTTTGCCCACTTTTTTACAGTGGAATATGAAGAAGATAAATCACCATAAACGCCGTCTAAACGTTGTTTAATGTGATTCGGCGTATGCCCTTCTTTTATTAGAAATTTCATGCTAGCTACTAAAAACTACTATTCTTCGAGCCGTAATATACAGGCTGTTCATGGACAGGGTTATAAAAAGGTAAAAGTTTTTAATACGCGTTTTACTGAGAAAAGTTATTCTTTTTAAAAAATTCTGCTTTCCTCAAAATGTCCAAAAACATATTTAGAATTGACTGCAAATTTACACTTACTTATAAATACAATTATTGCAGCTGATACGTTTATTTTTCAACTAAACAACAATCACTCTTTTAAATAAACAAGTAAATAAGTGTTAATTAACTTAAAGCAAATCTAACAATCACTATTGAATGCAGCTGCCTCCAACTTGTACACATTTTTCAACTCTTTTAATAAATTCATTGTAATCTTTATGTATCGTAGCAGGTGCATTAATCTCATCCACCTCATCCACCTCATCCCTTATTGCTTGTTTTAACTGATCTAAGTTATATTCTACACCACAAACATACACTTTTTCAATTGATCTACACTTTTTCTTTTAACGCTCCCCACAAAAGAAATCCATTGGTGCAATATCAGCTGACCTAGAAAATTGACGATTTAACACATTTTCTATCAATACAGTTGAATGAGCTGGACATCCATAGCTGGACATCCATCTTGTTCCCAATAAATGTTTCTTCGTACGTCGGGGTTAATGTGATACAACTTAGGTAACGCAAACGATTCTATAAAATCCAAATAAACATGTTGAGTTAAATTTTGTTCTAGAAAATATGGACCAATAATACCACCATAGAAAATACCATACCATACGTTTACTTTTTTATAACGTTGGCTTCTTGATCAAATTTTAAGTTGTGGATTCACCGTAGCCCAATGTCCTGAGTTCTGAGAAGAAACGTGACCGTTAGTTGAAAATGTTTCTTCGTCAGTAAAGAAAATTTTTCCATGAAAGTTTCTATCTTCAACGAACTTCTCTCCAACCCATAAACAAAAGTCTAACTTTCTTGCACCATCTCCGTCTCCAAGTGTATGGGTTATTGTAGGTTTATAAAGCAAGATTTTATTATCTTTATAGATTTTTTGTAACAAACATTTAGAAGCGTTTAACTCTCGCGAGCGTTTCCTCAAAGACAACATCGAATTTTCCTCCGTCGAATTTATTGTTAACAACATCGCAGCGCCATTTTCGTCATACTTCTTACGTTCTTTTTTTAAAACCATTCCTGATCCAGTTTCGTCAAACTTATTTAAAAGTTTTCGTAAAGCTACGTGTGATACAAATGTATTGAGAAATTTTTGATTAAATAAATAAATGGCATATCTGTGTGAGACTTGTCCAATGCCATAGCATGTAACCAGATAGATACGTTCTTCTTTAGTGAGCGTCTTGGATGTCAAATTTTAAATACTTGACACGGCCTAAAACTAATTTAGTGACAGTACAATGCAAAGTAGCATACTTTATTTTAATAAGATAAATTGTTAGTATTTCGAGTACGCACTTGTGTACCTGATTGCGTTCCGATGTTTAAAGCTTATGAACCAAGTGTTATAAACATAAACGTAAAATAGCCAATAACACAATTGAAAAATAAAAGTATCAGCTGCAATAACATCCAATTTATAAGTAAGTGTATGTCTGCAGTCAAATCTAAATTATGTTTTTGGAGGTTTTGAGGAAAGTAGAATTTTTTATAAAGAATCATTTTTTTCTGTAAAACGTATATTAAAAAAGTTTTTTTCTCTTTGTAACCTCATCCATGGACATCTGTATATAGTGTAGGACTCGCACGTGTGCAACGGAGTTTGAACACGTTCGAACCTGTATAAGCCTGTCAGGCCGAAAATTTATGGCGCCTACCTCGTATGTATACAAACAAAAATAGGCGGTACGAGATACCCGTTCCCCCGTTATATATTTTTTTCCGAAAATAATGGCGAAACTAAGAGCTCGTCTGCAAAAATGACTGGTAAAATTGTGTAACTATGTATTGTAGAGTGCAAAGATTGCATAACATGTGCATTTGCATTTGCATCTTTTAGCCATGACCGCAACTTACAAAAAATACGACAATATTTATCAAAATACCGGAAATTAATACTTTTCGAAAGACTTACTGACGAAGACGCGATATACAGGAGAAATGTAAAATCAATTAATGAGATAACTTTAACTTTATAGCACAGAGAATAGTTGTGCGAGTATCGAGTATTTATTGAGGTTATATTTCATTTAATTGACTGCGGTTTACTGGAAAAAAAGAAAGGGTCGTTTACATTTTCAACTTAAAGGTTCGTTCACATTTCCAACTTCTGAAACATATTAAGCCCAATTTTCGATACATCTAAAATACAATACGTTTTCTTTTTAAATAAGTATACAGCACCCTAAAATAGAGTACTGTACTGTATAATATAGGACGGATGGTCACCGTATCTATATGCTTCAAGTCTGTAAATTGAACTGTTCCTAGGTGACTACAGAAAATTTTTTAGATTGGGTGAAATTTGTTAACAAATCTATTGATAACTACGTATCAATAAGTAAAATCTCCAGTAAAAATGTAATGGGTGAAATTACTATACGCTACAAACAATAAAAGAAACAGTTTCAATATATCTCATGTTTTATATTCGAAGACACGTGGGTCTTTATTTTCAGCCGCGTACCGATTGATGTGAGAGGACATATATTAAATCTAACGAACCCGTTCTATCCCTACTCTTCAAAAAAATATATACACATGTGTTTACTTTCGCCCCTTAGACTAAAAAGCAAGTTAAAATAAGGAGAAAAGGCGGAAAAAGAGTCATGTCACCACGAAACGCAAGACATGTGGTCATCCCACCCTAATAAAAATAAAAATCGAGTGAGACAACGGTTATGTCCTTTCTATCCGTCAAATTTGTATTCTTTTCGCCTATACCCCTCAACTAAATACTGGACATACTCGGAATATACGAAAGGATCGACGTCTCTTGTACACAATCGTAAAACAAATCTCTTTACCGTACTAAATAGAAGAGACAGGAGAGGTGTAAAGGTCCCTTCTCTTTATTGGTTAGGTTTGCATTCTTATTTATGTAAATAGTCTCATAGGCGTAGAGTTCACGCAGCGAAATCACGTTTTTAATCAATTTTAGGTTTTGTAATTTAAAATTATGCCCGGCATCGTTTATGTGTTACACTTGACACTTCTATCTTCTCGTACTTGTAACGCCCTTGAATCTAGTACCTATTGCTCGTTTCGTTTGACCAATATAGGCTTTATCACAATCACCACATGGAATTTTGTAAATTCCCGACCTTTCTCTCATGTCCAATTTATCTTTTGGATTGCCAAGAAGGTTTCTGAGTGTATTTCGCGAACTGAAACATACGTTCATCTCTTGTCCTTTAAAAACTTTACTAATACCTTTTCATACTCTATGGAAGGGAAGTTTCACAAATTTCTTATCGCGGGTTATTGTTGGGGTTAAGGTCGTGGAATTTCTGACATGAAGTCTACGTTGGACATTCCTAAGCATACGATCGACCTCTATAGAAGAGCAACTGTTGTAAATAGCTACATTTTTTATGAATTTTAGCGCTCTATTATACCTACTTTTACTCAAGGGGGCCTTCACCAGTCTATTACATAATTAAGAAGCTAATCGCGGCCATTTTGTGTTGTCCATAGTAGTTGGAGTCGGACATAATGTATCTATTAGTGTTTGTTTCCTTTCTATAGATGTCAATTTCCAGTTTTTTATTATTTATAATTACTAAACTATCCAGGAACGGGAGTTGATTGTTCACTTCTTCTTCTACTACTAATTTAATAGTTTCGAATTTTGAATTTAGTGTTGCGAGAAAATCCGGAATAGTACTTTTCTTCGTATCAAAAACCGCGTAAATATCGTCTACGTATGTACCTAAGTCAAATTCTAGGGAAATACACGTTGTCCTTTTTCAAACTAGTTTCAAATTTACTCGTAAAATATTAGATACAATATTTTTATTTTACTAATTAAATCTGGTTAAAAATGGTCAAAACTCATTTATAACTGAATTTTGAATTGTAAAAACCTTAACACCTTAAGGGAGGGTACATTAAAGATATAGATTATATATATAGTTTACCACATTTATAAATAAAATCATGATCTAAACAAACAACTATGAAGCAATTATAAGGTAACCTGCTGTTACCAACATCAATAATGGGAAGTCATTTACATTGATGTAAATTTTAAAACAGATTTCAGTAGAGTTACAGCAGCAACTTATACATAGTATTTACATATATCCGCAATACAGAAAATTACTTAATCATATTTGTTTACCACATTCGCTACACTCAACATACGATTTTTGCTTGTCAAATAGTATCTAATCTGGACACTTACATTAAATTTAATTTTTAGCTAAAGTAATAAAAATATATTCAGCTAAGACAAGATAACGACGAGTGCTAATGTATGTTTACGTAAATAGAGTAATGTTCGATAAATTAGATTATTAACTGTGAATTTGTAAGAAAAACAAATTTGGAATATGTTCATTCAAACCGAACGATATTTTTCCAAACTAAAAGGATGTTTTTCTTTTAGGTTTACGTAGAGCAAGTGACGTACATATATATACATATATATAAATTTGTTTTATATGATGTAATTAGCGGGTGGGGGTTTTCTAGAAGATTTTTATAAAAAGCGCCGTCGATTTTATCATTTGACCTTTACTACATTATTTTCGTCATAATTGTATTTTTGCTAAAGAAAAATTTTGATAAGTTCCTATCTACATATGCATGTATGTATAACGAAAGCTTTGATAAAACCAGGCAAAAATATAAAATTCAAGGATGTTTACCTTCTTCGTATTTTCGACGCCAGCAATTAGGCACCAGAGATATTAAGATACATTACTTGTATATAATAAAAAAAAATCTACCAGATTTAAGTAAGCCAATTTCTAGTTGTTATTGTTTAATGTATTATTGACCCTAATTTATTTACATATCAAATCTCAATAATAAATTTCGGAGTACGTTTAAAATCAAACACGAACATGACGTTTCCATAAATTTGGTTATCTTCCTCGGCACACAAAACTGAGCAGCTCTATCTCTAATTTTAAATCCGAGGAAGGAATTTCTATCAAAATCCTTTCAAAATATTACAGAGCATTTGCCAAGAAGGGCAATCAAAATTAACATGAATTAGAGAAGTTCTTCGATAATAATTCTTTAGTTCAAATGAAGAACATAAAAAATATGTTATTAAGCGAAATCTGTTCCTTCTCTGGTAATTCATATAAATTCATACACAGCGTGTCTTTCTGAAATTGCATATTGTGTAAATGATAGGAGATCAAAATTTTCTGATAACATAATAGACATCATAGAATATCTTCCAAACATTTTTTCGTGTGTACAGGGTGATCAATAAGTAGCGAATCAGGCACCTACTTTGTTATTTTAAATTGATCTTATTACGTTTTTAGTGTCTCCATGTAAAAATAAGCGAATAACCTGTCTATTTCTAACAGATTTGAAAATATTCATAGTTTCGTCCGCAATCGCCTAAATGTAGATGTATATATTTCCTTCAAGAAATCCAAAATTAAAATACACTTCAGCGTAAATTTTTATAAAATTAAATTACATACTTGGTTCTGTTTAAGCATGGCATTAAAACACTTTCGAAATATACAGGATGTTCAGTATTGAACACCAAATTTTGCCAAATTCATCATAATTTTTTTAATAGCATCATATACTTTTTCTGTGTCTACTGTATATAGGAAATTCATATCTCTAATGTTTTTGTATAATAATACGAGGGATGATCGTAAAATAAGGTTCCCAAAGCCCTACAGCAGCAATAAGACGTGTTAGGCGAAATCCGACAACATTGGCGTGTGCAGCAGCTCTCCCACTCTATATACGTACTACTCCCGTTTCGCTACGCCGCTCGGTGTTGGCTAAGCAGCCGTCCGAGATGGAACTCCCGATCGCCGCTACCGCCAGGTGCGAAATTCGCGCTGTGATACGTTTTTTAAACGCGAAAGGGGTTTCACCTATAGACATTCATCGTCAATTAACCGAAGTTTATGGAGAAAAGTGTATAGCTGTTCAACACGTCCGCAGATGGTGTAGGGAATTCACTGGAGGTCGGACGGAAATTCACCATGAAGAGCGGAGCGGAAGACCATCAGTTTCAGAGGAAATAGTTGAAAAGGTTGAGAGCATACTGCTTGAAGATCGGAGGGTCACCATTCGTCAACTCGCTCCTCGGATTCCTGAGATTTCCAACACCACAATTGAAAAGATTTTGACTGGGGCCAGAATTTTACGACATGCTTGGATAGAAATGGCGATTATGTCAAAAAATAGCTTAAGTTTCTATCTTTAAAACGATGTGTAATGTTAAGGAAATAAAGAATGCTGTCTATTTTTAAAAAATATGGGAACCTTATTTTACGATCATCCCTCGTATGTACGTAAGTGTAATATCCAAAACAAGAGAGCTATTTATAGTCAAAGACTAATAATTTATATTGTGTTTAGATATTACATTCACAAGGTTTGTGGTGTTAGTATGGTTTGGTTACCATGACAACAATAAACAAGACGTTTATAAACTGTCGATTCAACATTTTAACCCTAAGTAAAGAAGAGTTAGCTGATTAATCTGGTGTACATTTTAGGAAAAAGGTGAAGAAATAGTGTATTTTAGCTAGCAGAATGCATAATACACTGTGCTAAACAAAAATATTTGCAAAGATTTGATGCTGATGAAAGCATTCATTCTGCTGATATAGTAATTAGAAAAGAATTATAATAGGTATTAATGCGAAAGAAAACAAGGGAAATAATATTTTGATAAAAGTTTGTGCAGCAATAAGTAATATAAACATAAATATATAACAATAAACCTATAGTCAAAGCACAAAGCCTAAACTTTAAAATCAAATTATACTAACAATGCAATATAATACACTTTAAATATGCTATGAACAAAATTAATAACTTCTATTGTAACTTCTACTGCAATAATCAATCATTGTCTACTTATTATTTTATGTATCTATAGTGAACGTTCGAAATTTCTTATACATTTATACAGTTTCACAATCGTTTGTAAAAACTGTTTTCCACTTTTCTTAGTATATTAATTGTTGCATTCCGGAATGCTTGCGTTATATTCACACATAAACAGTATCATAATTCTTTATTTCTTAAATTCATTTTGCAAATATTTTCGCTAAAACATATTTGCACTTCGGAATGTTTGAGGGAAATAAATAGTTCTACATCTAGGTGATTGAGGATAAAACTATTAATATTTTGAAATCTGTCCATATTACAATAGTGTATTTATAGATGAAGAAATTAAAAATTATTAACACATAAGTGTTCCATTTAAAATAACAAAGTATGTGCGTGTCTTGCTACTTATTGATCAGCCTGTATATACCAAAATATTTTTAAAAGACACTCTATGATGGTTATTATGTTATCTGAAAATGTTGGTCTCCTACCATTCACACAATACACGCAATTCTACATTCCCATAAAATTGGAGCACCCTGTTAGTACATTCACTGATATCTGTAGTGAAATAATAAGTACAGCAACGCAAACTGCGCTGAAAGCCAGTGGCTGACGCATAAAAGTTTACACAAAATAAACATGGCCGGGACAATTCGGTATAAGCGTCAGTATAACCGCGACTCGAAAGCCGATCTGTTGTGTATGCATCTACGCTGTCGTAAACTATATCGTAGTTCTACGTTTGTTTTGAAAATGTTTCCTACGTCGCGAAAACGACCAAAGTTGGACACAATAAGAGAATTTGTTGCAGAAATGCCTGATTTAAAGTATGATGGCGCTAAAATTCAATGTGTAGTGTGTAAAATAGATTTAATGTGTTGGTCGAAAAGTGATTGTCTATGGCACGTAAATAGTGCAGGGCATGTTTCAAAACAAAGTTCCACACGAGATTATGACAAATTTAAATTTAATTTATGTGCTTATTGCATGTAATTTACCATTTCATTTACTGGAAGAAAGCATACGTCTCGTTTTGGAATGAATATTCGGACTTTAAGTTACCAAGTGAGAGAACATTACAGAGAGTTGTGCCGTCTGCTCATGACCATATCGAGAAAAGAATTAAATCGGAGTTGCAAGATAAAAAACTGTGGTTATGTGTGGACGAAACAACAGATCGTAAAAAACATTCTGTGGTTAATGTAATGGTACGCACAATGGAACCACATCGACCGTCACCCTCAATTTTACTAGCTTCCAGACGAATACAACAATGCACTGCCGAAGTAATTTCAATGTTAGTGTTAAATACATCGGAAAAGTTTGAACTTTCAATAAATCAACTGTTGATGTTTATGAGTGATGGTGCCGCAAACATGCTTGCTGTAGGTTGATCTCTTAAAAAACATTGTGCTAACTTGTTGCATATTACATGTAAAATTCATACTCTCAGTCTCGTAGCAGATAGTATCAGAAAATGTTATCCCAAGGTAGACGCTCTAATAGTACATATAAAAGCTGTGTTTGTAAAATCCCCGAAACGTATTCGGGAATTTCATAGACTATGCCCCGGTATTCCTGAACCACCACAACCTATTCTTACTCGTTGGGGAACATGGTTAGAGGCTGCATTTTATTATCTTAAATATTTTGAGAATATAAAGAACGTGATTTTAGAATTCGACCTAAAGGAAGCTGCGGCTGTGAAGGTAAGACGCTTGAAATTTCAGGATAGTCAAGTTAAAACAGATTTGGAAATTATTCAGAACAATTACGTGGGACTAGCGGATGCGATAGAAAAACTACAAAATTCTTCGGTGTCGTTAGTGGAATCTTTGCAAGTAGTGCACGCACAGCTATGCGCGATGGAAGACGCAAGAAATGTTTGTGTTTTAGAAAGGTTTGAAAGTATTTTAGATAAGACTCTGATTTTGGCACATTAAGACTAATTTGTGAAAGTGCGTCAACAGAACCGTTAAGTTATTTGAAAGATTATTTTACTTACTCAAATATAACGTCACTAGATGTAGAACGTTCGTTTTCGGCATACAAAAACACTTTTTCTTCACGCCGCACTCACTTTGCCGAAACAACTTTGGAAACATATCTAATGTTACAAATATGAAATAGACATTATCCACTTTGTGATTTCACGGAGGACTCTTAAAACGGTAAGTGTTTGAGCACGTATCACATTTAATTTATTTTGTGTAAACTTTTATGCGTCCGCGATTGACTTTCAGCGCAGTTGCGTTGCTCTAATAATAAGTCACTT
Source organism: Dynastes maya (assembly GCA_029619315.2). Classification (NCBI taxonomy): domain Eukaryota; kingdom Metazoa; phylum Arthropoda; class Insecta; order Coleoptera; family Scarabaeidae; genus Dynastes; species Dynastes maya. Next base: position 50,262,398 of record JAROYE020000002.1, read on the forward strand.
TAAAATATGAAATTATATACTTTTCTGTTTCTACCCTGGAAGAAAGTATCGGATCTTATACAGTTTTGCTGTCTTCTTCTATTTACAAGATGGGTGTATTAATCTATCTATCTCTGTCAGGCTCACAGATGCAATGCATTGATGAGCAAAATAAGAGTATCCACTAATTTCAAATTTGAAATGCCATTTAGCCATTAGCTTGTAGTTTACGTGCGTTGTTTATAATTTTATTGTCTATTATAAACAATATATACAAAGGACACTAACATCTACAGACTAGCATTTCTGTAGAAAGGAGACATAAAATAACTCTATTTTGATCCACACATTTTCAATAGCACCAAGCGATCAATCCTGTATATGGAAACAGTAATATTTTGATTGGAGGCATGAATTCTATGTGCCCAGTTGTCAACTTCAAAGTGAAAAAAGGAGTATTACGGTGTACATAATGCATGCTTACAAACGTGGTGAGCTGCATTGAGACACAATTAGCATTGTAGTGAGATATTCAACATTGTTTTGTTTATCGTGTACATACTTATTTTCGAAGAAAACGTATATTTTGTTTTTAGAGCGTGTTTTGCGTTAATAGTATACTTACACCTACGCTGGTTTTCTTGCAGAAATCATCTTCGTCTCCGGCGTATTTGTATGTAAATGTGTAACTTAATTTAAAAAATGGCAACTGCCAACTCTTAATGCTTACCAGTGACATTTAGTCACTGTACAGACAAGCTAGATAATTCAATAAACAAATTGAATTAAGTGCGCAAATTCTGGAAAATCTGTTAGTTCTCTGTAAATGACCGGGGGTATTTGATCAGAGTTGATGCAATTGACAAAGTGAAACAAAATATTATTGATTTTACAATGCTAAGTTTTTTTTTAATATACAGTGTGTCCACCTAGTGCGTAAACGGACGATAATTCCCTCCTTGAGCAATTTAGAGAAAAAGTTTTCAAATAAAAAATATTAGGAGACAAATGTTGCACATCATAAAATTATATCCAAGTATACAGGGAGTTCAGTTTCCGCTGCACACGATAAGTTCAAATTTTTAAATGGAATATTCTGTATATTATTACCAATTTAGATGCCTGTCTTCAATTCATGTCAACTTTCATCAATATTTCTTATACATACCTATCTTAGTTTTTGAGATAACTGACATAATTTGAGATTTTTGCGAAATGTCGCTGCTTCTTTAACGGGCCGTGGTGGTTCAAATTTTACTCGATTGAGTATTTCTTGCAGTTTCAGGCAATACATCGAAAAGTTTTTTATATCATGTGGAGCATACAAAATGGCCATCTAAATCGTTGCCATGTTTGATTCGTGATATGTTGAACTCTAAATAACATTTGTCTACTTATTTTCCTTATTTATCATTTGTTCGTGCTGGTTGACTTAATAGACAATGTACGAGGGCGAATCAAATATTAACCGGACTTTTGTTTTAGAACATTTATTGGTATAGTAAATAAAATTCTGAATACACCTTATTTTTCTATATAATCTCCTCTTTTATTCACACATGTTTTTTAATTCCGTCATCAAAAAATGAATGTGGTCGCGTCTGTAACCAATTGCGCACGAACGTTTCTACACCTTCGTCGTCGTCAAAGTGATGACCTTCCAGTTCTTCTATGAGTGGCCCAAACATGTGGTAGTCACACGGCGACAGATCGGGACTGTAGGGCAGATGTTCCAGTGTTTCCCAATGAATTTTGTCCAATTTTTCTTGGGTTAATGCAGCTGTGTGTGGCCGAGCGTTGTCATGGAGCAGAATCGCACTTCGAATAGGCATGTCTCGCCTTTTTCGTCGATAGGACAGTTTCACTTCATCAAGCAGTTGACAGTAGTACGCAGCATCTCACGGATCGCAAGAATATTCGTCTCACTGGTGCCTGTCCGCGGTCGGCGTGCATGGGTCTCATTTTGCACTGACTCTCGGCCATCGGAAATTTTTTTGTGCCAGTCGTAGACTTGAGTCCTTGAAAGCGTTTTTTCAGCGAACTGTGCAGTTAGTCGACGCAAAATTTCGGCAGGTTTTACGCCCTCCCGCGACAAAAATGTAATAATAATGCGTTGCTCAACAGACGTGTGCACCTCTTGCTCAGACATGATGCTACTAACAACCAATCTACTCTGGCGAGCCGAACCGATTTACTCCCCTCCACTATACATCCCCATCCAACATATATCAACACGTCATGTTACTCACTTCACCTAGGAAGCGATAAAAAGAAAAGTCCCGTTAATATTTGATTCGCCCTCGTATGTAGGAAAATAGTTACTTCGAGTAGGTGATGAAACTGTACCAAAAAAGATAGTGTTTACATGTTTGCATTAATGAGTATCTTTAGCGAAACAAAAGTTAATGGTAGCTCGACACATCACTAGAGCAACGCAACTGCGCTGAAAGCCAGTGGCGGACGCATAAAAGTTTACACAAAATAAATTAAATGTGATACGTGCTCAAACACTTACCGTTTTAAGAGTCCTCCGTGAAATCACAAAGTGGATAATGTCTATTTAATATTTGTAACATTAGATATGTTTCCAAAGTTGTTTCGGCAAAGTGAGTGCGGCGTGAAGAAAAAGTGTTTTTGTATGCCGAAAACGAACGTTCTACATCTAGTGACGTTATATTTGTGTAAGTAAAATAATCTTTCAAATAACTTAACGGTTCTGTTGACGCACTTTCACAAATTTGTCTTAATGTGCCAAAATCAGAGTCTACCTAAAACACTTTCAAACCTTTCTAAAACACAAACATTTCTTGCGTCTTCTATCGCGCATAGCTGTACGTGAACATGTTGCACTATTTGCAAAGATTCCACTAACGACACCGAAGAATTTTGTAGTTTTTCTATCGCATCCGTTAGTCCCACGTAATTGTTCTGAATAATTTCCAAATCTGTTTTAACTTGACTATCCTGAAATTTCAAGCGCTTACCTTAACAGCCGCAGCTTCCTTTGGGTCGAATTCTAAAATCACGTTCTTTATATTCTCAAATATTTAAGATAATAAAATGCAGCCTCTAACCATGTTCCTCAACGAGTAAGAATAGGTTGTGGTGGTTCAGGAATACCGGGGCATAGTCTATGAAATTCCCGAATACGTTTTGGGGATTTTACAAGCACAACTTTTTGTATGTGCTATTAGAGCGTCTACCTCGGGATAACATTTTCTGATACTATCTGCTACGAGACTGAGAGTATGAATTTTACATGTAATATGCAACAAGTTAGCACAATGTTTTTTAAGAGATCGACCTACAGCAAGGATGTTTGCGGCACCATCACTCATAAACATCAACAGTTGATTTGTTGAAAGTTCAAACTTTTCCAATGTATTTAACACCAACATTGAAATTACTTCGGCAGTGCGTTGTTGTATTTGTCTGGGAGCTAGTAAAATTGAGGGTGACGGTCGATGTGGTTCCATTGTGCGTACCATTACATTAGCCACAGAATGTTTTTTACGATCTGTTGTTTCGTCCACACATAACCACAGTTTTTTATCTTGCAACTCCGATTTAATTCTTTTCTCGACATGCTCACGAGCAGACGGCACAACTCTCTGTAATGTTCTCTCACTTGGTAACTTAAAGTCCGAATATTCATTCCAAAACGAGACGTATGCTTTCTTCCAGTAAATGAAATGGTAAATTACATGCAATAAACACATAAATTAAATTTAAATTTGTCATAATCTCGTGTGGAATTTTTTTTGAAACATGCCCTGCACTATTTACGTGCCATAGACAATCACTTTTCGACCAACACATTAAATCTATTTTACACACTACACATTGAATTTTAGCGCCATCACACTTTAAATCAGGCATTTCTGCAATAAATTCTCTTATTGTGTTCAACTTTGGTCGTTTTCGCGACGTAGGAAACATTTTCAAAACAAACGTAGAACTACGTTATAGTATACGACAGCGTAGATGCATGCACAACAGATCGGCTTTCGAGTCGCGGTTATACTGACGCTTATACCGAATTGTCCCGGCCGTGTTTATTTTGTGTAAACTTTTATGCGTCAGCTACTGGCTTTCAGCGCAGTTTGCGTTGCTCTACACATCACCCTACGTTTTTAAACAAAAAACTTATCTGCATAGCTTCATATTTAATTTAAAGAATTACGTGTTTTAGACATAAGGAAATGTTTACAAAAAAAAACTCTAAAAGAGCTTTTTCATTTTATTTTGTAAAAACATACAGGTGTTCCATTTAAAAACACTGAAACAATATGAATCAAACTTAGCAACGATATCGATTACTTTCTTGTAGAATCTGATTGATATAGAAAGATTTTCAATATTTTGCCAAAAACTCCAAGAAATACTCAATCGAATAACATTTGAAACACCACCCCAGCGTGTAAGACATTTAAGATATCGGCCGTTAAAGAAACAGCGACATTTCACAAAAATCTCAAATTATGTTAATTATCTAAAAAACTAAGATAGATAAGTATAGGGAATATTGATGAAAGTTGCCATGACTTGAAGAGAGATATCTAAAATAATAATAATATACAAAGCGTTCCATTAAAAAAGACAAACTTGTATCATGCGCAGCGGAAATTAAACACCCTCTATAATTGAATATAATTTTATGTTGTGCAGCATTTGTCTCCGAATTATTTGAAAACCTTTTCTCTAAATTGCTCAAGAAAGGAATTATGCCCCGTTCACGCATTGAGTGGACACGCTGTATATATATACACAATTATCCAATAAATTAACTTACCATAAATAATCTAAGATTAAATATCTAGGGCGTTAATAACTAAAAGAAACATGAAAACATTTCAAGAGAGTAGATACCATTATTTTGTACCTAGAGAAAATTGAAATAATTTCTTAAAATCATAGCAATGGTCAGAATATTTGATTTAATGTTTAAATTTAGAATGTTATCCTTTTATTATTGAATTTATGAAGTCAAGATAAAACTTCACTGGAAGTGGCTACACACCATAATTTGTAAAAACTCTTATTTAATTTTTATTGCTTGTTTTTTTTTTGTTAGGATTTTATAAATTTCTTCAAAAGAATTCTGGAAGAATATGACGTAATAAAAATAAATAAATTATTAGAATATTGGAATTTTGGCCTCAAATTTTATTATATATAGTTCTCCTTTATGTGCTCTAAAATAAAGAATTATGGTACCTCTCCCTTGAAGAAACTTGTTTTCTTAAATTATTAACACCCTGTACATCTAATCAGATATTTCTTTATCGTAAACTTATTCGTTCTACAAGCAGAATCGTTTATGAAGAATAACTTTTTATTGTGAAATTAGTAATATTTTTTGCTGTTCAGAGGATGCAGCGTAATAACTAATAAGTAGAGTTGCTCACTAGGGCCAACAGGCAGTGGCGGAGGTTCGATACAACCCTCAGTATAATTGCGAGTCTCAATCAGATCTGTTGTGTATACATGAACGCTGCCGTAAATACTATTTCGTAGTTCTACGTTTGTTTTAAAAATGTTGCCTACGTCGCGAAAACGACCAATGTTGGACAAAGTTACAGAATTTATAGCAGAAATGCCTGACCTAAATTACGATGGCATTAAAATTCAATTTCTAGTTTGTAATATCCCTTTAATGTGTTGGTCAAAAAGGGATTGTCTACGTCACGTAAATAGAGAAGCATTCATAAAAAAAAAATTGCACACGACACTGTGACAAATTTAAATTTAATTTATGTGTTACCTTTATTGCATGTAATCTATCGTTTAATTTACTAGATAAGGAAGCATATGTCTTCTTTTGGAATAAATATTCGGACTGCAAATTGCCAATTCGGGCATCGTTACAAAGAATTGTGCCATCCGCTCGTGAACATGTTGAAAAAAGAATTAAATCGGAGATGAAAGATAAAAAACTGTGGTTATGTGTGGACGAAACAACAGATCGTAAAAAACATTCTGTGGTTAATGTAATGGTACGTACAATGGAACCACATCAATCGTCACCTTCAATTCTATTAGCTTCCAGACGAGCACAACAATGTACTGTCGAAGTAATTTCAAAATTAATGTTAAATACATTGGAAAAGTTTGAACTTTCAACAAACCAACAGTTGATGTTTATGAGTGATGGTGCCGCAAATTTCACAGACTGTGCTCCCGTATGCCTGAGCCACCAGAACCTATTCTTACACGTTGGGGAACATGGTTACAGGCCGCGTTTTATTATCATAAATATTTTAAGAATATTAAGAACAAAATAAGCTGCGGCTATCAAGGAAAGCCAGTCGAAATTTCAAGATAGTCAGGTTAAAACGGATTTAAAAACTATTCAGAACAATTACTTCGGACTAGTGGAGGCAATAGAAAAATTACAAAATCCTTCGGTGTTGTGAAGGTGCGTCAACAGAACCGTTAAATTGTTCCACAGATTATTTTAATTACGCTAATATAACGTCACTAGACGTAGAACGTTCGTTTTCTGCATATAAACACACTTTTTCCTCTCGCCGCACTCGGTTTGCCGAAACAACTGTGGAAACAGACATTATTCACCTTGTCATTTCAAGACTCTTAAGACGGTAAGTGTTTGAGCACGTATTATATTTTATTTCTGACCATTTATTTTGTGTAAACCTTTATGCGTCCGCCACTGGCTGTTGGCGCAAATTGAGCAACTCTACTAATAAATTGAGGCATGCATATTCAGTAAATGTAAAAATTCTATTGGATAGGTGCATAAATTAATCGCAATTAACGTTTGCTTATGTAATTGAAGATAAACAAATTTGAAAATGTATAACCAAGAATAATATGTTTAACGATTATGAAAATATCAAACGCATAAGGAAAAATCTACAAAACTAAAGTTAGCAAAAAATATTCTAATTTTTTGTCTTTAGCGTGTACACCTAGAAGTGCTGGTTTGTTCAGTCGTAGCTAGTTTGTTCTAATATTAATATCAGAGGAGTCAGTAATCTCTATTTTTATTTTTGTTCTTACTTAGTGTATGATTTACACTATCATTGTTCTTATAAATTTGACTTTTTTACACGTAACTGTATACTGCATCATGGATACTGGCGCCATTGACAAAGAACTAGTTCTACGCAAATATAATGAGGTAAAACAAATTGTTTTTTTGTTAATATTGCTAAGCGCCAAGTTAGAATCCAGGATGTTTTTTGTAATTTCCTGAATCGAATATAATTATTAAGAGCCATAGCTTCTCTACATAATATTCTCTTTTTTGCTATCTATAGTATAGGCCACGCACTTTTTAAAGCACTATTTTTCAATTTTATAAGTACTGAAAGAATATTTCCCAGGAGGAATAGAAAAAATATTTTACTAGAAAATATGTGCCTGTGTTTCCAGATCCATTTTTCACATAGTAGAGCTGCTGATTTTGAACGTGAACACGAACCACAGGTGTACACGTATGTATATACGAACTTTTTATACTCACGTGTTTATACACGGATGTCGAACTTGATGGGTACAAACACGGGTTTGGAGATACGAACTGTTCGCCTAGGTCGAACTTTCACGGATGTGTTTTACGTGAATTTAACAATGCACGTACACTGCGCACCTTAGATACACGTGCAGTTCGCATACGTGTCGTTCAGAAGAGGTTCAGATTAGTTCGTGTACATGTATTACATGTATTCATGGACATTAACAAGTTCTATTACATAGTTACTTGTATACGGATTGTTGAGTTCTTTCGTTTTTAAGTTCTTCATTTTTTGACAATTTACGTGCTATGCCAAATTTATGATATCTAACAGATATGTGTATGAATTTATTTTTATATGACAAATGTTAATTTTTTTATTTTTTATTCTCATTGTCACATTAAAATTTTTATCACCTTTTATGCTGGGCGCGTCAGAAGTAGTCGCTAAGTAGAGAATTTTAATACCGGTAGATCAAGCAAAGAAATCACAACTATCTTGTAAATAAATGTATTAAGTTTAAATAATATAATACCACCATTGCAAATATAAAAATTACTTTGCTCAATGGGAATTTCGAGTGATAGCTATTGTACTTTCTAATTTTCTACAATTTTGAATAATTACTAAAACACAATCATATATGTACAAATATCCGCTTTCTTTTGATAGATGTTAAGATAAAAGGAACACTTAAATACAACCAAAACACAAAATATTCACTGCAAAAATAATAGAAATTACAATTATTTATTATCTTGAATCCTGGTACTCATTCGGGATCTTCCGGTTTTTGATCGATAAAAATCGTCTGAATGCATTCAGATACCTACATACAAGTAATACCGAACGCGCTGATAAGAGTAGAAGATAAACAACGAATACGATAACTGAATAATTTCACTATGGTCTGATTGGAACCATTAGAATCGTAAATTCTAGCGGCAGAACTTGTAATAAATAATTTTTGAAATAACACAAATTGTTAGGAAAACATTTGATATTCATATTTTAAGGTGCAATATAGGTAGTTAAATAAACATTTTAACGAAATGGATCTACAAACAAATTTGAATTAAAAAGTTCTCTCTTAAGTAACTTCCCCCGCTATTTTATTTCAAAGTGAGGCATATTAGTTGTCTGATATTAATAATCTTATAAGAATATTTCATGAATATAAACAAAATTTTTAATGATTACGATATACGTATGTAAGATTCACTTTCTTTCGCGAAAACGATTTCGCTGAAAGCGTGTTTTGTCCGAAACGAAAGGTTGGTAAAACGACAAATTAAGAATAAAAACATCGCTTTTGGATGTTGTAAGAAAGACGACGGAACAGTAAGGTCGAAAATCAGTCGCCTCAAACTCCAGGGTCCGATTAGTTTAAACGATATATCATTATCTCTTCTCGCAGCAGAGAAACGACTTTGGACTAGCTACGTCAAAAGCATGATTGGTTTTTAGTTGGCTGAGAGTCAAGTTTTACTGTAGTGGGGATATCGTAAGCTTCATGGTGTGGTGTCGTGTTCGGCCATAGTGAATTTCTGTTTAGTGAGCGGTTATACGTAGAACAGCAGGCACGCACGGTACCTCTGCGCTATCTCTGTAAAGAGCGCCGCCGATTTTTAAGTTTGTACGTCCTATAAAACATTAGAATACGAAGTTCGGTTTAATTTTATAGTTTTAAAAGCGAGTCTTTCCAGTTTTGACGCAGAATAATATCGTTTGTGTTTGTGTTTCATCCTATTAACTGCTATAGTATACCCACGCAAAATAATAGTGATTTCGTCGATCTTATTGTAAACGTAAAAAATCAGGATGTCGACTGCAGTGATGTCACAAAGTGCTATGTACGAGTTCGGAGACATAATTAAGGTATGTTTTTTAGCAAGAGGGATGTATGAGACTATCGCGTGGGTTCAGCACCTTACCTGCTTTTGTACTACCTGTTGCTTTGGATCAGGTAGAACCATCAAGGGCGTACTTGTATGCACGGAAAAAAACATTCCCTTTTCCTTCAAGCAAAAACAACTACGTTTCGTATATCACAAGCTGTTTTCACAATTTTTTTATTAGCCGCTACACTTATTGTCATTAGGAATCATATTTTTTGTAATTTTTATCAAAAATCCATTATATGGAGGATTATTTACATTATTTTTCGTGGTAAAGCATTTCTGGGTTGGTCAATTACTGCGTTACGATATGCATAGAGCGGCATCTGTAGTTATCATTACTAATTATACATATGGCGGGAGATTTCATGTAATACGTAAAATATTTTTATCGTAATATTTTTCAGAAAATAATTACTCACTTCATTAAAAATTGTTATATTCCATTGTGTTTTTGCAATTTTCGTTATAATTTTTCATCTAGATTTCAAGACGCATAATATACGTAGTCCTTTATCCTATAAGCCACCTTTTTTCATATCTACCAAATTTATAATCTAACTCTTCTCCAGGAATAATTCTTATGAATTTGATTTCATAAATTCAAGGCCTTATGACATTTTTATACCAATTATCTCGCTTAGTCTTTTCCGAGAGATATAGATAATTTTAATTTTGTGGTTTTCATAATTAGTTACGTTGGTTAGATTTAAAAATTGATGGAAATTTATCTCTCTTCCTGTTGCCTTGTTTATATTGTAAACTATTGTAATTAACTTTACGTTCACACTTTCTGTCCTATAAATTAGTTCTTAGTTTCTTAACTGGTTTTAACTGATTATTATTACTATTAGTAACTGTTGTATTTTGAAGTCAATACATTGATATTCAAATAAGACTATTTATTAAGCTAAATCATAGTTTTAGGTGTAAAAAATAGTAAAGGATAATAGGAATGCAATAAGTTTAAAATATTACTTGTTCTACAAATCTAATTATTGTAGTTTTTTTTTTTAGTAATATAAAATTGACCTTTATTTATTTAGGCATTAAACTGGTTTTGTAATTGCCCATCTAAAAAATTCCGATTGAATACGTAATATGCTTCTACAACGTTAGCCGGTTCAAAATTATAACACTGCTAAGTATTCATCATTATTAAATTCTTAAATTATGTTTAAGATTCTGTAATTGTAGAATTTGTTATATGATTTTAAATGACGGATAAAGTAAATTTATAATAATGCAAAAAATACACTTCGGTATCACTAAAGTAAATGGCATGCTGTATGGGCTTACACCGTATATAAAATATTCAGCAGTATTTTGGTTTTAATCATTTTCTGGATACTTTTCTTTAAATTCTGTATACTCACAAACTATAGTTATGTATATGTCAAACTTACTAATGTGGAGAATATTTTTTCTATTCATGTTAAAAGTGCGCCATTTCTCTTACGAAGATAAATGTTGTAGTTACGTAGAGTAATAGTAAACGTATTATATTACTTGCAATAAAAAGTCAAAGAGATAAAATCACATACATAACATAAATTTTAGTTATATTTACGATACATTTTAAAATTTAATTCGTCACAGAACTTTCCATTTCCTTTTTAATAGGCGTAAACACGTTTATATTCATCGTTTGTTAAATTGTACATTATACAAGGCAAACGCGTCGTTTTTTTAAAAACTTCCATCGTTTCGTTTTAAATAATTTATCCACTAAATCCAGCTTCCTTACCTGTTCGTTTAAAAACAGAGAAGAGAAATGCCCGGGTAGTTCTACCTACCTACCTACCTACCTCTTGGCTCACTCCCACTAATATAGCTTTCACATTGGTCTGGGCTCGCGACGAATCTTTACTGTCCATGTCACTACCTCGAGAAAGTAGGCTTTTAGAACAACTTTTACCGATTGTTGAGTGTGTTTTTCTCTCCATCTTAAATCTCGTCTTCTTCACTGATTCTATTTTCCTTTTCATTACAGAACAGCGTCCAGAACGCGGAGGTAGCCCCTGGCGCCCACCTCGCCGTAGGGTCCCCGGCAGTTCGTTACAAGCTGACCCGTATGGCCTCAACACCAGTCAACACAACTACAGCGGCGACAGCAGTCAATCTCGTGTCGTTATTGAACATATCCCACAGAAGATTGGAGCGCACCCAGTCCGCCCCGGCACCGAATGCAGCAGTCACTGCTACAACAGTGAATACGTCTAGATACAAAACGGAATTGTGCAGGCCGTACGAAGAATTCGGTGTCTGTAAGTACGGAGATAAATGCCAATTCGCTCATGGTGTGGCGGAATTAAGAAGTCTCGCTAGACATCCGAAATATAAAACGGAATTGTGTCGCACTTATCATACTGTTGGCTTTTGCCCCTACGGCCCAAGATGTCACTTTGTGCACAATCAGGACGAAGTGGTTCAACACAATCGTGTACAAGCTGTCTCTGCTGCCATTTTAGCTTCCAGAACGAATCGTCTAAGACCTGCCGCATTGAGCCCATCTCTATCCTTAGACAGCCCAAGCCCACCATGCAGTTTAAGCCAATCACCTACCTCTTCGATGGGTTCATTTTTCAGTAGCGAACCAGAATTACACTCGCCTGGTATAGAAGAACAGAGGCTTCCTGTCTTCAACAGATTGGCAGTTGCAGCTCCCCTACATCCACTAAGGGATTTGCTACTGTAGTGCGTCTACCAATTCAATTTGCAAGAATTTGAATTTTCAAAAGGAATAACATTTAAAAGCGCTATTTACTCAAAGACAATTTTTTTATTTAATTCAGTGTTTTAATTTATATTTTTACGATTTAAGGTTTAAACAATTCCGCCACTGAGCAATGGGCGACGAAGTGATTATGATATTGTGTGATTTTTAAAATAATATATATTATATATATAAATCTATTTAGATGAAAAAGATGCGTGTTTTATATATAAATAAGTATGTTGTTATATTAAAGAGAGAAGTAAAACTAAAAATTAAGAATGATGTGCAAGTTATAGGTTAGTTTATTTATATTTCCGCTTTTTGTCGGTCCACTTCCTAATATTCCTTTACGTGTAAATTTTTCTCAAACATTCCGCATTCAGTTTTAATTTATTCAATTTTTCCTTGTTTCTCATTTGTTTTGCCCCTCTATCCTTTATTTATCACGATTCGTACCCCCCGCATAGGACCGATACGAGAGAATTGATTTTTTTTGTTATTTAAATCATTATTTAATTTTGTGTGTTTCTCAATACAATACGTTTATGTTATGTAGTTAGTTATTTTATTATTGTATTTATATATAACTTATTATTTATATACGCAATAAAATATCGTAATTGGTGACATGTGTGAAAAACACCACATACAACTGTAAATGATGTGGACCCACGACTGTCCCCGAAGTAAAATACCTGTATATTTATATTTGTAGCTAATGTATCTCTATAGCATTATCAATAAATTATATTTTGTTCTTTAAATCGCATAATTTTATTTATTTTTGCGGAAAGTATATTTGACTAAATAACCACCTACAGTATACCTTAAAATTACATTAGAATGTAAATGTAATAAGTCACAAGCACTTTCTCTACGTGCGTATAGTAATACTGAAATTGCTAACTATGCTAAATCATAGAAAGTGAAATTATGAAATGTTAACGTAAAAAATAAGCGGCTGCTACAAATTTGAATTTACGTCCAGTACTATTAATTTAAATTTATCATAATTGAACTAAATCAGAGTATAGAAACGAATGTAAGGAAAATGTTGTATTTAACTTTAATCAAGGTGTAATGAACCTCTAAATAACATTTTAATTGCATAAGATTACAATAAAAAAATAAATAGGATAGATTTTGCTGTTCTTATTATGTTGCTTATTCTATTGATAATGAAATGTTAAATATTCTTGAGAATTGCTTTTAGAAGACAAATAGTTATTGAGTCCTGAATTTATAAATTTAATATTCGACAGAAATATTCAAATAAATATGATATATGTAAAACTCAAAATTCAATCTCAGGCTTCTATCTATAGAACAATCAATGGAATAGCACCATTAACAATTAAAGAAATACAGTAACTGTATATACATATTATATGAAAAATAGTTGTATATTACATATAAAGATAATTAAATTAACAAATTTCGTTAGGGCGCGTCATCTTACGAGGAAGAGCCTTGCACTATGTTGGGGATTACAGAACTGTAATATTGGTAATAGTAGAGTTCTATTTTATCAAGAAAAGAAATCTGTTTTGACAATTGTACTGTTCTCGCTATTCTGTCAAAAACTAAGGCAAAGTTACTAGTTAGCGCTAAAAAGCAAATAGTACAAGTCATCTGCTATGGAGGGAATGGATGTTGTTTTGCCTGAAAAAGTATGTAAAAAATTATTGTCAGAAAGATAATTTGCTGTGAAAACTATAGTTACTAGTATTACATTTTTGTTATTTAGAATTTGTGCCTAATATTTCTATCTTTAAAAATGTTAAATTTCCAGGATGAGGGCAGTCCAGCCGAACAAAAACAAAACCTCCAAGATATGGATATGGAGGATTTGTACACCAAATACAAAAAACTTCAAAAAATGTTAGAATTCTTAGAGGTCCAAGAAGAATACATTAAAGATGAACAGCGAAATCTTAAAAAGGAGTATCTTCATGCTCAAGAAGAAGTAAAACGAATTCAATCAGTCCCCTTAGTAATTGGCCAGTTTTTAGAAGCTGTTGATCAAAATACTGGCATTGTTGGTTCAACCACTGGCTCAAATTATTATGTGAGGATTTTGTCAACTATTGACAGAGAACTATTAAAACCATCAGCTAGTGTAGCTTTGCATAAGCATAGTAACGCTTTGGTTGATGTGCTACCACCTGAAGCTGATTCTTCGATTAGTATGTTGCAAGCTGATGAAAAACCAGATGTCACTTATGCTGACATTGGTGGGATGGATATGCAAAAACAAGAAATCCGTGAGGCTGTGGAATTACCATTAACTCATTTTGAATTATACAAGCAAATTGGTATAGACCCACCACGTGGTGTCTTAATGTATGGACCACCAGGATGTGGAAAAACAATGTTGGCTAAAGCTGTTGCACATCATACTACTGCTGCATTTATTAGAGTTGTTGGGTCAGAATTTGTACAGAAATACTTAGGAGAGGGGCCTAGAATGGTAAGAGATGTATTTAGATTAGCTAAAGAGAATTCACCAGCTATAATCTTCATCGATGAAATTGATGCGATTGCAACTAAACGTTTTGATGCCCAAACTGGTGCTGATAGAGAGGTTCAGCGTATTTTATTAGAACTACTAAATCAAATGGATGGCTTTGATCAAACTACAAATGTTAAGGTATGATAATGTACTACATATTGTGCATAGTTTCCATTGTTTTGTTAATTAGGTATGTGGATATTTTATAGCTGATGTCAACCAAAACCGATTTAGTAGCTATGTATCTAACAGAGAAAAGAATATTGTGGTAGATATGTTAGGTGGTATTGCCTACTATTACGATGTTATCTAAGAAATGTTCTCTGCTCTGTATGCAGCTATGAAATCAGATTTGGATAACTGATGTGGTAACTTATTTTTGAAGATAAAATTGCAGAGACAGTTAATAACGCACATATTATAGTAACAAAGTTTTTATTTTTATTATTTATTTGAATAAAAAAAATCAAAAAGGAAAACACATTTTTAACAATTTAATAATTAATAACTATAGCAAGGACTATGGAGTAGTATGGCAAACAACCCCTGAGTATCGGCACACTCCTCATCACACAAAATATTAATTAATTCGGAACAGCTGTTTCGAAGGCTCGTTGGGCCTCCATTTTCAACCGGATTACCGAATAAATCTGTCGAAATTTATTCGGTAACCCGGTGACAGCTGTTCCAAATTAATTAATATTTTGTGTGATGAGGAGTGTGCCGATACTCTGTATTGTTTGCCAATTTAATAATTATTGAATATGTTATTTTTGCTGTGTTATATTATTTTGTAAGAAGTATTTCCAATGTGCTCCTAATTAGTGCGTCATAATTTTTTTGCATACGCATAATTATTCTTCTGTGCGTGAATTATTGGAGTTCATATGTTGATTGATAGTGGGTGCTGATGTTTAATTCTTCTTCCCAGCATTGTGATAGTAATCCAACGCGGAACAGCCAATAACCTTCGGCTCTCTACATGCTGTCTAAGATATACCATCACAAACCGTTATCGAGCCGCCACCATATAATGTTTGCTGAATGTTACACGCAGCATATCTTTCATTTGGTGTGGTCTAGGACGGCGATTAGAACTGTACAGACAAAATCTGAATTCTTCTATATACAATACTTTCTCCCAATTGCCAGTTTACTAACTTCGCGCGGTGCCGTTCAGATAAGGTTTCCAAATGTGTTTTGCCCATTTCTGCACATTTTCTTTTAAAAATTGGGACGCTGTATTTCCATATTAATTTAGTTTTTTCTTTCCTTATTTTATTCTTACAACAACTATTAATTTTACTTACTTGAGTAAGTAACCTAATACAACTTGCAAACTCTAAACGCTAAGTTAATAATGTCAAAACAAAAATAAAATGTTCTCTGGATTTTCAAATTTAAACTGATTATTTGAATAAAAGAGTATTTGAAGGTTTACTTTCATAAGCCAGGCGGACTTGTTTTCTTTGACAAGCTAGATGGAGTTCTCTAGACAGTCACATTATTCCCGGGTGGAGGTCCTCGGACGGGTTGAAAATCCGGACACGTCCAGGGACGTCTGGTCCTCCTTCACTTAATCTAGGAATAGGTGATGGTACTTGAGGGTAATATATTTACTCAACAAGTCGGCACCTCTTAGTGTCTGTGCTGACTCTAGTCCATTGGTTGGCAAACTTTTATTATTAGGGGCCAATGTTTACAATACAGCGCAATAAGAGCAATTAACCCCTTAAGCGACTACCTCGAGAGGTTCACTGGCTACAGTAATGTTCCTATAATGACTATCCCGAACCGTTCACGGACTGCAGCAATATTTGTACATTGACGGGTACGCGACGTTTACGTATTGTTTATGATTTGTATTGAATCATTTACTATTTCTTCGTAAACTAATGACGTTTTTCATAACTCGTAACCCATTCATATGATCAAGACGATCCGTTCGGTACTGTTTGTTTATTATTTCTGTAGTAAAATAAAAAACCGTTTTGAATATAACGGTTTAATCACTTCAAACAACAACAACACCTTTCTCCGCCATCTCGTCTCTCCTCCCTCCTTCCCGCCATATGTTTCAATTCGAAATATACAATATTACAGTCCGGCCATCCTGACATAAAATTTCCCTCAATTTTAAACCTTAAAACTAAAAATATAGGATTTACCAAAACAAGTATACTTATAATATGCTAAACATCAATACTCCATATTAAATCTCTTTAATTTTCCTGCGGAATAGACACCACTATATGGTAACTGGGTCACTTGGTAGCCATCTATGTCTGACACCACATACCTATCATTACTTAAATATCTCTTTGTAACATAAGGGTTTTTATATTTGGGTATAACATTCTTGTTAAATTCTGGTGTAACATCTATGTTCGGTATCATAACATAATCACCTACGCCGAATATTGGTGCTGCTTTATGTTTCTGATCGTAGTAATTCTTATTGTACTCTTGAGTTCTTACTATCTTCTTCACTGCCTTTTCTCTTAAGTCTACTATTGATACGTTTATCAAATATGTTTTTTAACAAATTCCACCTAGTCGATTACCTCGACTCAATGCTTATTGTCGCCACTTAATTTGGCCAACATAGGGGTTAAAACTCTCTTTACCTTTTCTATTTGTTTGTTGGCTCAGGTAATTACAGCGACAATTAAGATCTGTTTCATATTCTGCTCTTGCATAAATTGAGTAAATTCCTTAGAAGTAAAGCAACTTCCGCGGTCCGAAATTAACTGGACTGGCTTACTATAACATTGGAAATAGCTTTTGAGATGTTTAATTACCTCCTGAGTATTCGTCGTTTTACATGCATACAATCGGATGAACTTACTAAACCCATCAATAATTTCAAAAACGTACTTCATTTGGTGATGCGTTTTTTCTAGCGCTCCATAGTGGTCGATATGTATTGTGTGGAAAGGGCTATCTCCTTTTGATATACTATGTAACTGGCCTTCTTTTGTTTGTGGAGTATATGTTATATATTTCAAGCAATTGCCAATGTAGCATTTTATCTTTTCCATCATATTTTTAAACCAGGAATTTTTTACTATTAATTCATAGGTTTTACTAATGGCCCATTTCATCATGATATATGTGAAAAATTTGCTGTTGCATACTAGAAGGTACGACAAATAATAAGTTACTTTGAGACCTACGGTACAATAATCCGTTCCGCATTTCATAATTCCGGCTTTCTGTTCTTTCCAATTCACGTTTAATCCCGATACATTCCTGATCTAATTCCTGTTTGAGTGTTAGATTTCGTTCCAAAAATTTTTGATTTAATATTTATTAGTACACATTTGCTCAGAGCATCGACATGATGCATATTCTTCCCTTCACGATGTTCTATCTTGTAATCGTAGCCCTGTATTATCAGAGTCCATCTTACAATTCGATTATTTATTTCTTTTTGTTTCCACAGCTAACTTTATGCTATTACAGTCGGTTACAATCGTGAACGAAATACCCTGTAAATAAACTCTGAATCTTTCTATGGCATTCACCATTACAAGCATTTCTAGCTCATAGCTACGGTATTTGCTTTCATATACTGTGGTTCTACGGCTAAAATACGGGATGAAATCTTCCTGTTTCTGAGTCAGCACCGCTCCAAATTCCCTTGCAGATGCATCACAATGCAATTGAGTGTTAGCTTGCGGATTATAAACAGCTAAAACAGGTGCACTAATTAATACAGATTTTAGATATTCAAATTAACTTAATTCCTCTGATCCAAACAAAAATTCAGCGTTCTTTCTTAGCAACTTATACAATGGCACAGCATGCAAGGCAAAATCTTTTATAAACTTACGAAAATATGAAGCTAGACCTACGAAACTATGAACATCAGTTCTACATCGGGGTATGGGAAAATCTAATCTAGAATTGCTTTAATATTGTCTTATCCTGGTTTGATAGCATTACCACTTACATGATATCCTAAAAATTCTATATGGTTTTGCAAAAACGAACACTTATCAAAACGCACATCTAAAAGATTTCTCTTCATTCTGTCTAACACCTCTCGTAGAATGTCCAAAGTCTCCTTTACAGTTCTAGTCGCGATCATATCATCTATATAGATTAAAATCTTACCCTCATCTATCAGAACTGTAAATATTCCATAGATCTACCGCATAAATACTGCTGGGCTATTTTTAAGACCAAATGGCATCTTAATATATTCATATTGCCCATCAGGAACAACAAAAGGTGTACACTTAACTGAATCTTCTGAAATCTTTACATGATGAAAAGCTCTTTTTTAGTCTAATTTCGTAAAACAAAATTGATCACGTAACGGTCTAATTTACAGTATTACTATTTCTAAGATCGTTTCTGCGATTAAAATTTAGTCAATATGCTTTTATTGCCTTATTGTTGGAAAATAGTAATTCTATAACTGTATCTACTTGTGCTAACATGTTTCTATCTCTGTGTGTGCAATATTATACATACATCATACTTAGTTAGTGATTGCATATATTATTATTTATTATTCTTATTTTATCTTTTTCTAGGAGTATTATTCTATTATTTTTTATCTATATATTTTTTTCATCAATTCTTGTATTAAAAGTCGTTCATACTGTTTGGGTTGGTCAATAGAACTCTCACTTCCACTCAAACAACTTAGTGTCCTCTATAAAGGTCATTATCTTGTCCAGGCGACATTTAAGTGCCTTGGAAGGCTCCGTTAGATCCTCCCCGAAATGTTTCTGTCTGAGTACTTTTAGTTCCTCACATGTGCAGATTATATGCAAATTCGTTTCCTCTTGTAGTTCACATCTTTTACACCAAGGTTCGCTTACTCGACCTATGCTATATTCATGCTTTTTTAGGAGGCAGTGTTCAGTTACCAAAATAATGGTCTTGGCTTCTTTTTTGGCTACGTCTAATTAGGCTAACAGAAAACTTAGCATCTCCATTCCCTATTAGTGTTTTAGTATGGAGTTGATCTTCGGTCAACCTCCATTTCTTTATCTAATCAAGACCAGATCTCCCTTCTAACGGAATTCCTTGTAATTCCTCATAGGGCTCTGGCCCTATGAAATGTCTTTTAGGACCCTTCTTGGCTAGTTCGTCGGCTATTATATTGCCTTTAATATCCCCATGTCCTGGCACCCAGATCGAAGATAATTTATTGTCTTGTGCCAATCTATCAAGGGACAGTTTACAATGTATTAATTTCGACCTAGTAATATAATTCATAACCTTGCCTTGGTGGCCGCCCGACTATCGGTCATTATGTTTATTTTTCTCCTCGTGCCGCCTCTCTTTCCGATAACTTCAGCACAAGTTGCAACTGCAAATAGTTCTGCCTGGAAAACCGTTGCGTACTTTCCCAGGCTTAAGAATATCATTTGTCTAGGGGTCAGTCCACAAATACTACTGTGATTTGAATTGCCAGGAACATTGAAATTATTCCGTGCCCGGTCTCTATTCGGCATTGAAATCTTCAATTTATCAGTAAAATAATTACAGATGTCATACTGTTCGTGGACATATGTAAGAAAGGCCCATCCAGTACCGTCCTCGTAGTATCAGTGTGCCCTCAACTCTAATATAGGGTTGCCATAAATTGTTGGTTTTTAGTCTAAGGATCGCAGCCATAGCGTCTGCCTTCGCATCAAGCTCCAACAGGGAGAGACCAATGGCCTCCAAGAAAGTGGTTCCTGTGCTGTTCATTGTTCCAGCGATTCCCAGCAGTGCTTGTCGGTAGACAGCGGTGAGAGATCTCATTGCCGGGGACACTTCTGCGTTATTCAACCAAACTACTGCTCTGTAGGTAATCGTTGGCCTCACCACTATAGTGTATAGCCAGTGGATCACCTTTGATTGTAATTCTCAGGATTTACGAACAACTCTCCTACAACGCCAGAACAGTTGTGTAGCCCTGTTCATTATTTTAACTAAGTCATTATTCCAGTATAATTTTGCATCAAGGATCGCTATTTCGTCTTTTTCTTTCTCCAAGTATAAATCGTACAATAAAAATGTCTAAAAAAATTGACATTTGCTATGGGGTTAATAGCATTTGTTATTAATCGTTTAAGAGGCTAGACGATTTCTTGTCTCTATCATTCACGGATGGCACAGTGCGCAATGAAACGGTTTTCCCGCGTGTCGTTCGATCGGTTTACTGAAAATGTGTATGTCCCGAATTTATTAAACATTGAAATCTTTAATGTTTGCATCTTAGGTGCCTATGTATCTTTTCAAGGCGATTATAGAAAGCAACACTAGAAAGCTATGATTCGTTGAAATAGTATTATCACGTCATTCCATTTATGCAATCGTACCGCTCAGAACAGTACTAAGAAGTTAGAGTAAGGTCGATTTTGCAAACAAATATGCCCTATCTCCTAGCGAACTGCTAAAAACTTGTCAAGGATAAGTTAAACTGGATTGCATGTCCATCAAAATACTCTTCATATATGTTCTCCAAAGTTAGTGTAGGTGTCTTTGGGCAATTGGTTAATAATTTTCAGTCTCATTTTGATATTTTTAGTGGTAAATAAGGAATTATGTTAAGCTTCGCATTAAATAGTTTCAGTAATCTTGCACAAGTTTACAACAAGTTTTGTAATTCCGAGCTGTGGATTCTTTAAATTAGATGTGGTTGTCAACGTGTATGATAAATATACTGCCATGCTAACTAAAGTCCTTTAACTTCATTATTATCATACCATCATGTAAACTTTTTGATTTAGGTAATTATGGCTACAAACAGAGCTGATACATTAGATCCAGCGTTATTGCGACCGGGTCGTTTGGATAGAAAGATAGAGTTTCCATTGCCAGATCGACGTCAGAAACGTTTAATTTTTAGTACTATAACGTCTAAAATGAACTTATCGGAAGAGGTAAATTTCTATATCCAATTGTAAAAAACACATAGTTATTACTTATTATACTTTTCAGGTTGATTTAGAGGATTATGTCGCACGTCCTGACCGTATTTCAGGTGCCGATATCAACGCCATCTGTCAAGAAGCGGGCATGCATGCGGTTAGAGAAAATAGATACATTGTACTTCCTAAAGATTTTGAGAAAGCATATAAGAATAACATAAAGAAGGATGAAAGTGAACACGAATTCTATAAGTAATTATTGTATTAATAATGTTCTATATATGTACTGTAATATCCTACGTGTGTATTTAATTTTGTCATTTATAATAGATCAAAATTAGATTTTTTAAATAAAAATATCACTATTATAACATTTTTATACTTTTTTCTCAAAAAAGATATTAAAAAAGGCATTGAGAAAAATCGGAAATTTACTAGTTGCATAGATATGGATTTTAATATACACGGTTATCACAAAGTAAGGTATATATTTCAACTTAATTATACAACTTCAACAAATTAAGCCAGCAATAGAAACTGAATTTCTTGAATAATAGGATTTCTTACGTCCAACACTGTTTATCGCAATTGTTTGAAATTGTTGAAATTAACTGCGAAGCCAGTGACTTTCTTGTAATGAAGACCTTCCTGAATGGTCGCCTGTAGATTTTCTGCCGACCATATTCGACAGTTTTGAGTATTGACTCCACCATTAAGAGAAAAATGGGCCCCATCTGTCTATAAAATATGGGGTAACCTTTCGGAGTCCATTTCAATCTGGGCCATTATTCGCAAGGAAAAATCGTACCTGATTACGAAATCTGTCTGCTTCAATCCAAACAGTTGTTGCAGTTTATAAATTTCGAGGATGATTTAAGTAGTTCCAGCAATACAGGACGTATTCGTCTGTATTACGTTAAGGAATTGGCGGATCTGCCCTTTATTGCCGGAACTACCAACTTTCATCCGCAAAATTTAAAAAATGCCAACTATAAAGATACATTTTTAGGATTATCCAAACGGTGGTATATGACATTGACACTAATGACTTTTAGCGGATTAGTACTGGCTATCTTTTAATTTTCCCGAACAACGTTTGCAACTTAGACATCATTAACCTTTGGTCTTCCTAATCTCCAGAAGTCAATTACAAACCCTGTTCTTTCAAATTTCCTAATCAACTTACGATACGCCTTCATTTTACAGAGACATGCTATCAAACTCATTCTCGTATGAAATCTCCGTAAATCAACAGTGTAACTACATTGTACTAAACTTATTCTTGTTTGCAAATCCATTTCTTTTTTAGTTTTTTAGTTCAACTCGTTGGAATTCAACGAGAAAACTATTTTGGCTCCTCTCGTAGATATACCGCAAACTAACCTATACCTATCTCTTTCATAATTCGTTTGTATCTAGGGTTTCAAAATTTGTAACCATAGTAACTGTGGTTGAAAATGCGCCACTCTCTGGTTGAAAATGTCATTCGCCAAGTTCATGCCACGTTCCTGTTTAGTTTTGAGCGTTTGCCTGTATAATGGTCTGTATTTTTCAGCGAATTATAATGGATGTCTTTATTTCGTACTCGTTTAGTTCTGTTGCTTGAAATTGTCGTTTAAAACTCTGTCTTTTCAAAGCTGCCTCTACGGACAAATTTAACAATTACAAGTATTAGAACTACAGCAATAGGTTCGTTTATGGTATTTGTAAATTATGTTACTTAAAAGTATGTTTATTTGTAGTACTATCGTCATAGACCCCAATTTAATGGGCCGGCAAGGTTTTTAGCCTTCTACGGAAATTCGCAAAGCAATATTTTTGCTTTAACGTGGACAATGTATTTTTTCTATTGAAAGACGCACTACATTGAAGGGCCCCCATACACCCTATAAGTACCTCGTCATATCTAGTCTTGAATCCTGCTAATAAATGTATATGCAAATGAAAACTTGTGTTTTGTATTAAGTACAGAATTTGACAAGCATTGAAGAAAATTTAAAATAAATAGACCGCATATTCTGCTGGTAGTTTCCGTTATGTCTACGAGAAGTGCCAAAATAGGGAACCACGTCCATGACCAGAGTTGCCCTTCTATCAAGTTATTCTATGGTAGTTGTCATGACGAAACATTTGTTTTACATAGATACGTTACAATCCCATTACTCTAACAACTAGGATCCAATTTTCACTTGCAATTATTTCAATTTCCTAAAACTGGATAAGAACTTAAAATATATCCCTTTCTTTGTGACCACTCCATATTTCATTCAATGTTCTTATTTACAACAGCAAGAGAACTGAGTGAAACTAAATCGATGCTGTATGCGAATAGTTCTGTGTATATATAGGCTGTCGTAACTTATTTCGTAATTGTACGCTTATGTTTGCTTTAAAAATGTCGCAGTTAGGTACGTCGCGAAAACGACCAGTGGCAGACACAGTTTAAAACTTTATAGTGGACATGCCGGACTTAATTTTTGATGGCGCTAAAATTCAATGTCTAGTTTGTAAAATCCCTTTAATGTGTTGGTCCAGAAGCCATTGTCAACGTCACATCGAAAGCAAACAGCATTCTTCTGCAATTTTTATGTAATCTATCGTTTCGTTTACTAGACAAAGAAGCATTTGTCTCCTTCTGGAATAAATATGCGGACTGTAAATTACCTAGTCGGACATCGATACGAAATGTAGTGCCATTTGCTCGTGAACGTATAGAAAAAAGAATGAAAACGGAATTGAAAGATAAAAAACTGTGGTTGTGTGTGGACGAAACAACAGATCGTCAAAAACATTCTGTAGTTAATGTAATGGTACGTACAATGGAACCACATCGACCGTCATCCTCCTTCTTACTTGCTTCCAAAAGAGTTATAAATTGTATTGGTGTTGAACTCATTGAACAAATTTGAAGTTTCAACTATGCAACTTTTAATGTTTATGAGTGATGGTGCCACAAACATACGTTCTTTGGGCCGATCTCTTAAAGAACACAGTGGTAACTTCTTACATGTAACGTGTAAAATCCATACTCTAAATCTTGCGGCACAAACGATTCCTATATGTTTTCCACTAGTAAATGCATTGATTGCTAGTACAAAGGCAGTGTTTCTAAAGTCCCCGAAACGTATCTGACTATTTCACAAACTGTGTCCTGATTTACCTGAACCACCACAGCCGATTGTTACACGATGGGGAACATGGTTGCAGGCTGCGTTTTACTACAACAAATATTTTGATCAAGTAAAGAAGGTAGTTTTAAAATTCTATCCGACAGAAGCTGCAGCAATCAAGAAAAGCCCGGAAATATTTCAAGATAGTCAGGTTAAAAGAGATTTACAAACTATTCACAACAATTACTTCGGACTAGCGGAGGGAATAGAAAAATTACAAAATGTTTCGATGTCGCTATGAATTCTGTTCAAATTGTGAATGATGTTCACGCACAGTTATGCGCTGTAGAAGGCGAAACAAATTGGTGTGTAATGCGAAAATTTTAAAGTGTTTTAGAGAAAGACTCCGATTTTCTTATATTAAGACAAATTTGTGAAGGTGCATGTGAAGATGCATTAAGTTGTTTCAAAGATTATTTTAAATATGCAAATATAACATCGCTAGATGTCGAACGGTCGTTTTCGGCATTAAAAAACATTTATTCCGCACGTCGTACTCACTTGACTGAAACAGCTGTGGAAACATATCTAATGATTCAAATATTTAACAGATGTTACCCAGTTTGTGATTTCACGGAAGACTTTTAAAACGGTAAGTGTTTCAGCACGTTTTATAATTTATTTCTTACCTTCTATTTTATGTGTAAACTTAAAAAATCATCCTTAACAAACGTTCGCGAACGTATGTTCGACAGTATGCCTCCACCAACCAAATATTCACCAACAAATGTTTGCAAATAGTTGTTTATCGTTGTTCCGACTAAAAATATTTAAAATGGCATCGAGTAAAAAGCTTATTGCAACATCTTTTGTAATTATGTGTACTGAAACAGTTCACTAAAACCCTTACCACAACACTTAATTCGTACTGGACGCACGTTTCGATAGCCAAGCTATCATCATCAGCAGCAAGACTGAACTCTTATTATGTGTAATTGAAATGAAGAAGAGAATAGTAAAAAAAGAGAGAGAAAACATTAGACTTCACATTTTTTAAAACAAGAAATTCAACGCAACTGCTACTGCTTTAAAAAATTTGTCGTGCCTTCAAAAAATTTTGAATTCCTAACTTCACTTATCGGTCCAATAATAAGTAAACTCAATTAACCGGAGACATTTTTTGTTGTCCCAATCCATATTTTTATTATAGGCGTCGCCTCTTGTCACACTCGCGCTAGCATCTGTTTCCACCAAATGCGCACAAACATTGAAAAACAACGAATTTTGATGTACCGACATTGCACGGAACAGCAGCAATCACTAACAAACGTTTGCAAATGCGCGTAATAACGGTTTCCACCGGACGAATGTATTCCCAAACATTCGCAAACGTTTGTGAACATTTTGCGCGCTTCGTAAAAACGCACCTCAATAATTTCAGTCGTCGATTAAAGTCGACAAAAAGAACGAAGTGTGCGAGGACCTTATGCACTTCAGCTTTGCAGATTGTCAATGCAAATAGTATAGGGAACCTTTACCGAACAGTTTTACGCACTGGTTAAAAATGACGAAAAAGGATGAAATGCGTGGAAGCCTTAAAATAGACAATTTATATGATTTAAGGTTTACTTAATATTGAGATATTCTTTCTTATTTTACAAAACTTATTGTATCTTCCACAACGTAAACCTATATAATATAATTAATAGACTACATGCAACGGAAACACACGAGGGAATCAAAGCTTTATGCTTGACCACCAGCCGCCACTGTCACTCGGTATCTCGTAATTTAATTCGGTGGCGAGGATTTGCCTTCTGTCAACACAAACGTGTGCGAGTATATTACCAGAAGACATGGGTTCAAATTAGATGCCACCGCCCCACCACGGAATGCTTTAGACCTAAGAGTGTTTCACTCTGTGGAACGGTCAGAAATCAAGAATTGGTATAGTCGCTTGCCCAAAATTTTTAGATTTTTTTATTCTTAGTTCTTTTTTAATTTGCTCCTGATTATTATTAATCTTGCCATTTGATTGCATTTGCAACTTTTTTTGGCCGAACGAACTAATATATTTTGAATAAACTTATACGTTTTCCTTTCATTCCGGTTTCAGAACTAACTTTCGCTCATACGCGGTGGAATGTTTTGCACGACCCATTATTACAAAAAGTAATCTACTGAATAAATTTATATAATTAAATTCTCTCTCAAGATACAAATAAAATTTTAGGAATCTACTGTTTTTTCAAATTTCACTCTGTAATACACACAAAAGCAATGACACTGCTATTTTAATGCTCATAGAGAAATTGGTTATTCCTTAAAGATGGGTAATTCCCCGGTAAGTGACAGAACAATTTCTACATTATCGTTAGCTTTAGATACTACCAGTACTATAAAACAATATAATGACATCTATCCGTCAATAATGTAAACAATTTTAAAAAGAAATGAACAAATTCTGATTCTCATTGAAGACTGCTATTTTCATGCACAGGTTTGTACATCTTTTTCTGAATTTTATGACAATATTTTCTCTTACAAATTTTATTATAGCACTACTACTACATAAATAAAACAACAATTGGTGTTGGAGTTTTATTTATTAGAAACGTTTTTAAGTAAAATCCATATATATCTTGTATTACTAGAAAGGCGTAAAATTCAAGAATTCTTTTAAAAAATAAATAAAAAGGCACCATCTAATGTATATTTATTACATATATAGGGATATATAGTTCTTTTTTCATCTCATATATAAATAAAATATTTCATCTCCCTGTTCACAACAATACAAAAATAAAATATCACATTCCGTTACAGCATCACTCGTTTGTGTAAACCACACGCCTGTTCTTAAATACGTCATCGAATAACGGAAAATGTCCCGTATTAAATTTATTGCGTGAATACATTTTACCACTGCGACAGTTGGAATCTGCGCACATAATGCTATGGAATACTCCTTTTATAATATACATAACTTTTTATATTATGTATACGCTATAACCTGTAAAATGTACTTTATGTTGACTATAAGGCTTTAATTGATAAACAGTATTTGGTCATTTTGTACAATTATTAACTACGATCAAATGTAAACAATATATAACAATCTAAATTACCTTAAATGACTACAATGAACATTTTCTGTACTTAATGTTAAGGCAATTCTTCTGCATTGTCTTATGCCCCAGACATTGTCTTTTTAATTTGGTAACTTACAATGACTATAAAGAACAAAACCTCAAATGCAGAAGAATAGAGTGTCATTCCGATACATCTTATTGAAATAAGGACTATGTAATAAGGCGTTTTCAAATAATTTCGATACATAGCGCAATGGCTATAATGCATACGTTAAACTTCCCATTAATGTAAAAATGTAATTTTAATAAGATATAGAAATTAAATCCTTTATAGAGGTATAACTTCAGTTTAATTTACTGAAGAGTTCTGTAAAATTGCTCTGTTACGATTACCACTATTCATATATGCATGACTATCTATTTTTAAAATAATTACTAATTACAAAAAACAAGTTATCAGTCAGAATGAAATTATAAGTAGGCTGCGCAAAAGAATGAAAATGTATTACAAAGAATATAAGAAGCTAACATGATAGTAGGTTCAATGAATATACTTGGAATTTATTAATTCAAAATTTCTTTTGAATCAGTGCCTTTACTCAAAGATACTGGATATGTTATGTGTTTCCACTAGCACTATACGGATCCGCTTTTTGATTAAACGTTTGCGTTTTTGTATGAATAATATGTCGTTCACGTCTTTCATCCTATTTTTATCGGGTTTTCATCTTGTCTCAGTTTGATAAAAAAAACACTGCCAAAACTATAATTTGTAGGAAATGATTTTTTCCCAAAGAGAGATTTGCTTTCAGTTTATCTTCACAGTGTAATAAGGAATACTATAGATGTACTTAGCAAACGAAATAATGAAGGTAAGGTATCTCTGCTCTAATATATTCAAGGGTTCTCTTCGCGAGTGGTGATGAATCATTTATTTCTATAAACCTGAAACCAAACGCCAATCTGCTGTGTGGGTGCTTCAAAATAAGGGGAAGCCAAGAAAAGTTACCCTTGTGTCGAAGAAAATGGTCGCAACATTAGTCTCAATTTCGAATCATATTGCTACAATTCCTTTAGATCGAAGAACGGTTAATGCCGATTGGTATACAACGACGAATCATCCACCACGATAATGCAGTTCACATAGAGCTCAAAAGACGATTGAATTTTTAGAGCAGCAAAACGTCAAGTTATTAATCATCCTGAGTACAGCCCTGACCTAAGTCCCAACGATTTCTTTACGTTCCCTAGAATCAAGAATGGACTGCGTAGTCAACGGTTCCAGTTGCCGGAAGGAGCAGTTGATATCTTTAAAATGGTAATTTTGACTATTTCAACTGTCTGGCATAATTGCTTTAACAGTTGGTTTGAAGGAATGAAAAAGTGTATCAATCTTTGTGGAGAATACTTTGAAAAACAATAAAGCGCTTTAAATCGATCTACTGTTTGCTGTTAGGGCTTTATGCAAAAGTAGAAACACAACCCTCGTAATCCACATCAAATTCCAATGTTGCAATAAATAGTCTAGAAGTTTTCCAATGAATCATGATAAATATTGTATATATTTGATGTTAATACAATAGACGCTCGATACTGTAAATAATTCTTTTCTTAACATCGAGGGCTGTATAGGGTGAGTCAACGATAGTGTAAAGTAAGTTTATGATTTATCGGTAAAATTTGCGATAAAACTGTATATATTGTGTGATATGGTTAGTAAGTCCGCACATTAAAAATATATACAAGTATATAGTATGCGATAAAAAGTAAAGCAACCAAAAGTTGTATTTTTTTAAACGGGACACCTATACATGAATTAATTTTTTAATTCTGCGCCTAATTTTAAAACTTTTTTTTTGTTACGTATTTGTTATGTTAAAACCTTGCAGTTTTCGAGATATTCAGTTTTAAAGGTAAAAACTCACATTTTCAAGCATCTATTTGAAAATTTTACGATCGTTTCTGTAAGAAAAACGCTTATATTTGGTAAGTGAAAAGACAAATGTTAAGTTAATAGGTACTATGTAAAACATTTGAGATATCGGCTACAGGATGTTGAATATAATTGCCCAAACATGAAAAAAGTGAAATTTAAAAAAAATCACTTTTTTCAAATGGCACATCCTGTATATTTTTATTTTATCTTATAAAGGACTCAAAATCCTCTAATTTTTGTTGAATATGTCCTATATCTTTAACTCTTTTTGAGATATATTTTTTTCATTTTCTTGTATGGCTTTCTAGTTTATTATTGCTTCAATCGATTTGCCATAGAAAACAATAGACAGATTAAAAATCCATGAAATGTTAATATAGAGAAGCGCAGTGACAGTAGTATAATATTTTGTTATTTCGCTCAACTTTTGTGACTTATTGCGTTTGAAATGGATTATCCAAAAAATGAATCAATTGATATGATCTATATATTAGGTGAGGCTGACAAAAACTGTGCTCTTGCACAAAGAATTTATAAAATGAAGTTTCCTGAACGGCGGACACCTAGTTCGCAGCTTTCATAATCTAAAAGAAAGATTTCATTCTACCGGTAGTGTTGATTATCCTAAACGTAAAGTCGTCAATAGAAAAGCTACTAATGAAAATAAGGAACTTCAGATTTTAATTAATATTCTGGTAGTCAAGTAAGTAGTAGAGAGTTAGCAATGTTATGTGATACCTCACAATCAACTGCGAATCGGACAAGAAAGCATAAATATCTCAAAAAGAATTGAAGGTAGGTATAGGACATATTCAACAAAAATTAGAGGATTCTTAGTCCTTTATAAGATAAAATAAAAATATACAGGGTGTGCCATTTGAAGTGATTTTTTTAAATTTCATTTTTTTCACGTTTGGACAATTATATTCAACATCCTATAGCCGATATCTCAAATGTTTTATAGAGTACCTATTGACTTAACATTTGTCTTTCCACTTAAAAATAAACCAAAAATAAACGTTTTTCTTACAGAAAGGACGGTAAAATTCTCAATTAAATAGATGCTTGAAAATGTGAGTTTTTACCTTCAAAGCTGAATATCTCGAAAACCGCAAGGTTTCAACATAACAAATAAATAACAAGAAAAAATTAGAATTAGGCGTAGAATTAAAAAAATAATTCATATATAGGGTGCCCCGTTTAAAAAAAATACAACTTTTGGTTGCTCTAGTCTTTTATCGCACCCTGTATACTTTTATATATTTTTAAAATGTGCGGACTTACTAACTATATCATACGATATGCAGGTCTTGTAAAGCGAATGCGTACAGCAAAAAAATAGTGAGTCACTCACTCCCTCCCAGCGATTGGAGATCAGAAGTCAGTCGCGCCGTCACGCCTTCTTCTGCTCGCGCAAGTATGTATGCTCTCACTTGCTGGGCATAACGCCCGCATTTTTTATTGTACGCATTCGCTTTACAAGACCTGTATAGAGTTTTATCGCAAATTCTACTGATAAATCATTACTTTACTCTATCGTTGACTCACCCTGTACAACAAATCGATACTCGTTAATGTTGACACATAGTTCATACGGCTATATTTAAAAGAGTTACTGTGCAATCAATGCATTAAACACCTCAATGTAATGCGTAGGAGAAAGTGGAGTTAATTATAACTACATTCAATTAGTAGAAGAATAAAAACAAACTACAATTTCGGAATATTATCAAAAGGCATATTGTTTTTACTACAAGGAAATAAATATTCATTTCAGTGTCGGCCAAATGACTCTCCTTAACGTCAACAAACCGTTAGTGTGAACACTTTGTTCACTGTATCAAGCGTCACTGTATGCAATTTATGACTTACTTTTACATTAGATACTATTCACATCATAACATTTATAATGGTTTCAT
The DNA here is from genome assembly GCA_029619315.2 of Dynastes maya. Taxonomy (NCBI): domain Eukaryota; kingdom Metazoa; phylum Arthropoda; class Insecta; order Coleoptera; family Scarabaeidae; genus Dynastes; species Dynastes maya. Next base: position 50,293,922 of record JAROYE020000002.1, read on the forward strand.
TTTTTTTCTAATTATATAAACGTTTTAAACGACAATACTATTGGAGTTTCAAGTTTGTAGGTTTATACTTCCAAAAAAGATATATACTAAGTATTCAATACACTTTCATTTCTATAGAGAAAATGTAATATTTTAAGTACAGAAAATACTCATTGTTTGGATGACCAGAAGATTGCTTCTAAGACAAATGAAGGTATATTACAAAACAAGATATTTATACAATAATCTATGTAAACAATCAATAAACAGGGTAATAGTGATTAGTCACTGAAATTATCAAAAACTTTTAACAGTAAATAGATTTGCTTTATGCACAATATATCATATAAATTAGTACACAATTCTTTTGTTTTAGATCTCCATCAGATCAACAATTATTGATAAAAATCTCTTAAAATTATTGCATTGAATAACATGTAATATAAATTTCATAAAAAGTATATATACATTTACAACAATTAAAATATAAAAACTAGCAAATTGATTTGGTTTAATTGATATATGTATATCATGACTATATAATATGGAATCTAAATTACAATAAAAACCGCCATAAAAACACGTTCGCAAAATCGCACATCGAATTAAATTTGTAATACTGAGCTTGTAATCAAAAATGTTTGAAAAACAAAGTATTCTATTGGTGTACCATAATTAAAGGCTGGAGTATATGCATTTTGCATATTTGCATAAAATATCCATTTTGTACATTACTTACATATTTTGTAGTAATTTCGCATGTTTTGCATATTTGTTTATAAGTATTGATACTGTATTTATTATACTAAATCAAATAAACATTTTATATAGAAAATTATACATTTATTATATGTATTACTAAAGAAAGTATGTCGCAAATATAAAATAATAATTCAATAACCACTCTTACATTAAAAGTACTTATAGTTTGTTTAAATATTTCGTTTAACTATGGCGTACGAATATTTGTTCTCTCCTTCTCCCATTATTTTTTAGGGCTATTCCAGGTAGTTTTGCGATAAGAGGTTCTAAAAATTTGTTAATGCTGTTCCCTTACACTTACTACCTTAAACCAAGCCTATATAGAATTCTAGAAAAAAAGTAATTGCACTAAGTCCAGAGCATGATCACGTAAACCTAACAAATATTTGCAAAAATGCCGAAAATAGCGACCATAATTTGATGGACTTTACATTATCCAGAATTGTATTTTGTGTAGCACAGCAAGCAACATTTAAGTTTATTTGCTCTTATTAACTTTATCCAAAACATACATGAAGTAAATTCAATATGTACTTTTTCCAAAAAATCGCCGAGACGTATAAACTAATTTAAATAGTAGCCGATATGTTGGATAAACTAAAACTTTTGAATTATTGAAGTATCTGCGACGTCACCTATATTTTTTTTATAATATCTAGAAAACGATTTAAAAAAAAATCTCTAAGATAAACAAACGAGTCTCTCAGCAATTAGCGTTTATTACAGCCAATTACAGTTTCATTTCGAATTCTATATTGCAGCTAGAAAAACAATTCGTGCCTCCAATCGGAAGCGTTGAGACAATAAACGAATTTGAAAAGTTACGTTCCGAAGTTAAAGAAAGATTGGAAAATGAGTGTTAAATAAAGAGAATGAGGGTTTTAAAAAGATAGAGGATATTACCAGAATCTTACGTGGTGATTGACGAGAAAATAGTGAATTCGTAGCAGATTTCATTATTAATTTTTAAAATGCTCCTGTAACATTGTCGACTGATAAACACAAGTTTTCAGACAATCGTCACAATTTCTCAATAGAAAAACGAGAAATATTTCTTTGCAAAATCTGTTTATAGTTAGCTATGTTATAAATTAACTTATCAACACAAAACAATATTTCCTCCCATTGCTTTGCATTTTTATTTACACATTTTCCATGAAAATGTGCATATTTGGACAAAAAAAAAACCTGCATATTTAAAGATTTCTTTTTGCATATATTCCTTCCTTTAATCATATATTCCTCAATGTCCACAATATTTTCAAAAATAATTATTTGAATAAAATATAATTCATTTATATGCTGGACTCTAGATAAGATGCAGTAAATATTGTATTTTAGATCGCTATACATATGTTTGTTTGTGTGCAGATTTTCTAAATATACACGTTGTTAATAGTGAACAAGAACAACAAAAAGGCTAGTTAAGTATAATAAGATTCTTAATAGAAATGTATGCTTTTAATCACTCTAATGTATATAATGTAAAAGTATCTTTTTTTTCATAAACTTTTGCTGCATATTTAGATTATCCACCACAGCATGTCAAGGATATAAGTAACAAATATTAGAAAAAAAAAACAAATATTTACTTCTTAACAATAATAGTAATAAAAACAATATATAACCAACATATGTAATAACCTCATTTTTGAGACTTTAAAAATAACAATCGACCGAATTTTATTTTGATATTTTCGAGTGTCAATCTTAGTCAAAAACACAATTTTAAATTTCTACCTCGGAAGTTTCGGTTATATACAATCAAATTTTTCGATAATTGCAAGCAAAAAGTGTTGGAGTTTCGATTTATCAAAGATTTAGAATATAGCCATCTATGTAATCTGTTTGTCTAAATCTATTACGTCTAAAGTTATTATTAGTATCTAAATGCTTTACAAATATTTTATTGAATAATATACAGGGTAATGATAAAATAACGTACAAAATTCTAAATAAGGGTTTGTGACCATAAGGAAAAAGCTTTATTTTAGAATAATTGTGGTAGCTATTTCAGTTGTTATAACGACGTTGTGACCTTGTCACTATCTTTTAAACGGAACCGTATGCATTTGTTTACGTCACTAAAATCTGTGTTTATTAAGGATTACGACGACAAGGCACTTGTTGCAAAAAAATGAACAATTATTAGAGAAAATTAATAATTTATTTTTATAAATTGCGAATGCTACTTACAAAACATTTGAAAAATATAGAAAAGCTATTACTTTATTAAAGTTAAACTAAAATTTTTATAATAAGTGTTGAAATTGTTGTCCGTACACAATTATTTAAAAATAAAGCTTTTTCAATTTACTATCTCACGTATTTCTGCACTTTCCTTATTATGGCCACAAAGCCTTATTTTGAATTTTGTGCGTTACTTTATCATAACCCCGTATATACAATATGAGGTTGCTGAAACTCATATCGTACTATTCTCCAACCCATCTATAGATGCAAATATAAATACACTTTTTAAAACCTCAAAAATGAGCAAGATTTTTAATGAAATCTCCCATGGTAATATTTGTGAACGCAGCTTAAGAACTAAATATAAGGTAAAGAAGCTTATATATTATATAAACAACTGTCATAGTTTTACTTACATACAATATAATAATAAATATAGGCACAGGAATTATTTTAATACTTTCTCTTGATTAATTTTCTCTTTATTGGAAGCAACTTCAGCTAGTGTTGTCAAACCAGACAAATCACCACTTTCGATATTACCCCCGTTGTCATAAACAAAGTGAGAATCTCTTTTCTCCAAATGTGTTATGCTCAACTTATTTTTTCGCTTTTTCGAGCCTGTTGGAACGTTATTATTATTGTTATTGATATTGACCGAAGTTGATATGCTATTTTGTAACTTTTGCTTTTGATAATTTGACATGTGCAGTAACTTACTCTTATTGAATTTTCGTTTCTTGATTTCTCGCTTTCTTTGTGTATAACTATCATAATCTAAACTGGGTAATTCATCTATTCGTTTCTGTAAGTCGAATTTATTCTTTATAAAACTGTCCTCCGAAGATTCAGAATTAGTTCGGATCCGTTCAACTTCCAGTTTTGGTTCAAATTTCTCCTCCATCTGGCTCAAGTTAACTTTGGTTCTTTCCGCTAATCTCTTAATTGTGTTTTGGAGATCAAAGTTAGGTACAACGTCTAGCTTAACCTCAGGTTTACTTAAGTTAACTTCGTCTTCCTCCTTTTTTAAACCTTCCAATGAGTTATATCTCTTTTCTCTTTTATTTTTAATTAACTTGCCATGCACCATAAATTCGGCGTATAATTTACCTTTACAGGAACGGCCAGATTTTCGTGGTTCTTTGCCGGTGTCTGAATTTGAGTAACTACTGCAATTTTGAGGCACTATATTTTGATTTTGGTACGTGTTATCTATAACTTTCTCTATCAATTCCTTATTTGTAATGCTTTCTTGTGAATCACTTTGTTCTTGGTTTATTTCTAACTTTACTTGTTTCAATTCCGGCTGATAACTATCAGATATGTCCGATTTTTCAACATTAAAAATATTTCTTACCGAACTCTTGTTAGTACTATCCAAAAAATCCTCCACAAATTTTCGTTTTTTTATTGGTTTCGGAGGTAGCGATGCTTCCTTTGTAATAGTTGGCGGGCTTTCTAAGCATGGCTCTACCTTAATAGCACTATCTACATTATTGTTATCGGAACTAAAATTATCATCTGGAATAGTAATATCTTTCGTTATTTCTTCCAAATTGACTTTACTTGGCGTATCATTAGACTTACTGAAACTATTAACATTCAGTAACGCAGACAAGCTGCCAAGTTGGGATTCATCAGCAAGTTTTCCAGGTGTAAATTCTGATTCGTGCGGAGGATTTGTTTGGGTTGGACTATGTAATGGATGTATTGGCTCTTTTTGGACGCTGCTTGGTCGTGTTGTTAATGTTCTTAAAGGCGGAGCTGGTAGTTTGTACCACTTAAAATCGGGATTTGCGCAGAAAAAGGCATCTTTGTACTGAAATAATAAAATATTCTATTAAAACAACGTTGTCAACTTTTGTATGTTAATATTAACTCTGATATTCGTAACTCTGTCATCTGTCATACATCAAAAGTCAAGACGAAAATTCGCAATGGATACAGTTGGTCATTTTGCATTTGCTTTCGCAGTCAAACGTGTTCTACAGTGTGACCCATTTGAAATGGAAGCACCCCTGTAAAACCTGTATTAAAATGAAATCCTTTTTTTTCAATATACAGTGGACCAAAATCAAATATACCGATAAGATGTTATAGTAAAGTTATTTCAAAGCAAGTGTAAAAGTCGAATGTTATATTTTACACAATGATATAGAAGGGAGAAGGAGACGCTTACAGGACAAACTATCTTAAAGGTTGGTAGACGCAGAAAATTTAAATCAACTGCTTTTTATTAAAAGTTGGGTTAACATCGATACTTGACAATGTACAGTACGAATATATTCACAAAGTGGTCTTATAATAAGTAGATCTAAAATCGGTACGCAAATATGACCAATATTTTACTCCATGCGCTCCATGCATTATTAGGTTAGTACAATAATATATGGAAAATTTCGGTAATCTCTTAAATAGTAGTACATAAAAATATTTACAATGATGGTATAGCACTATAAGATACACTTCATTCAATAATTATCGTTCAAAATATGAATAAATTAAGAATATTCTTAAAAAAAACAACTAATAGTACAGTAATACCGTATCGATAGTTGTGTTCTTTGCAAAATGGTTGTATACTATTTGGTTAAGTTAAAAAAAATCTTTTTACGTGCGGTGACGGTCCAACGGGGGCATATAATTATGTAAATTTGGTGATTACTTCTAAAGCAGACGATAAAATAGCATTATTAATATGTTCACCGTTCAAGTAGCCCATTACTGAGTTCTATGATATAATAAACTTAATCTCTATCAAACGTTTAAATTGCTTTCACATCTTTAGACCAAAATATGATGATTGTACCATGTAATTGACTGTACTTAAAATATTCCAGGTGCATATAATCTTGTGTTTGTTTCTCAGCGGATACAAAGTTTATTGTTTCCAAAGTTTTAAATAATGTTTTGAGTATCTTCCATAAATGACTATCAAATGAAATCAATCAACTTTATATGCGTAAAAACTAATATAGAATGTTGGTTTGTATCCAATCGTTTATTTTGTTTCATGGTCATGCCCAACATGAAGGATCTAATCTGCAGTAAAAAACATTTTTTGGAATTACTAAATGTTCTTATAATTAAATCTAGGAAACCTAACAAAAATACACATACATCGATTTTCAACCTTTCTACGTGTTTCGAAAAATATGGAAGCATTTCTGCGAATCTGACGTTTTACATCTGGGTTGCACACGTCAATTTTTTTTCAAAACAATGAATAACAGTTGTACATATATGGGGTGGTTGCTAAAGATATGGCAAAAAATTGAGGAGTGATTCCTTGAGTTATTTTATAAACAATTGTATCTTTGATGATTTTTCAAAAGTCGCTTCGTTTCTAAGATACAGGGTTATAAAGATTTTCAAGAAGTACAATACATTTGTTGTACTGATTACCACCAGCATTGGATTCATGCATGAATCCAATCTTCTCTTCGTTGACTCGAAAACATTAAAAGTGTTCTTTACTTACTACTTCTATCGACTATTCGATTACTTAATAGCGTATTTCATTGGACAGCACTAGAGCCCATTCGGACTTCTAGCTCGAAACTTCTGAATCGAGCAGTGCCAATGGAACGTATTATTTCGGCGAGGCGCCGAGCGATTTTACATGTCATGTTTCATTGGGAGTGGTTAAGTACATCAGTTATAATAACCATTGTTATATTTATAAATATCAGCTGTTATCAGTCAGCCGTATTACTCTAGGAGGAGTGATAAAAGTTGCTCTGAGTGCAATTCTGACTGCCAAAGGAACACAAATTATTGCTTTAAACTTTCTAATAACGTGCAACTCGTGCTCCGAGCATGAACAGACGAAAAAGACATCACGTGTTGCTGGTATAAGATATTAATAACAATAAGTATTTTGACAGTGTACAACAATCAATGTGCAAGTAACATTTTTATATGTAACTTCTAAGAGCTACAGAGTTCGATAAAAAAATCTTTCAAATTTATATCTATCATTAATTTACAAACTCGATAATTTTCTGCGCAATACATACCTCTTTAGCAAGGTCCTTATACGGATTCTTATCAATATCGTCAAGCAGCGCCCACCATTCGCCCAATATTCTGGTAACACCGCGATTTTCTAAATTCGGAAATTTCCTTCTAACAATGGGCCTATGTTTTTTACAAAATATTAAAAAGGCATTCATAGGTCTTCTAGCATGATGTGATGGTGACGTTGATTCGTTATCTAATGTTGGGGAGATCGCGGTATTACCATCGTTTGTAGCTACGTCTACGTCTCTATCCTCTTCTTCACTTTTAATATCGACATCATTATTATTCTGACTATTCCACGTAATCTTGCCAGAGGTGAGATTTAAGCTCAAATCCGGCTTAACTTTATTTTTATTACTAAAGGTTCCCTTGGTCCACAGGTTATTGAGAGCGACGGTTTCATTTTGACAACTAACGTTTTTCAGTCCGTTGTCCTTTATACTTGTGAAAACTTCTATGTTACTGTCGTTATTATTGGTGTTTGAATGTAAAGGTGATCCGAAAGTACATGGACGTGAATAATGATTGAATGTATTTGTGTTGGACAATGAGTTCATATTTTGCTATCTCTTGATTGCATATAACGACTCGCAGTAATTGCCGTTGTACGTTTTTCGTAAAAATCTGAAAAAAAAAACATAATTTTAATCATATGTACTTGTGTTAACTTAAATTAACATATTCCAGTATAGAAATGATCGTGTTCATAGTTAACAATTAACCATAGTTTTGTTAATTTGAAATTAGCAGCTGCGTTTGCCCAGAAACTGAATTTTTACGTACGGAGCAGGATTACTGTACTACTACAACGTCTACTTTTGTTGGTGTAATTTTTTTTGTACAGCAATTAAGAATTTGTATTTCTGTCGCGAAGCACACTATGCACTTCAAAATCTTCAAATTCTCTTATAAAAAAGTTCAACGTTTCTCGAAAGTTAATCAGGCAAGCGAAAAAAATATACAAGATGTTCCATAATTTCCACTAAAGGTTGAGGTAGCAGTAAAAAAATTAAGAACAAAATTCTCCGAAGCTTACTTTGCACTCACGAAACTAAGAAGGAAAAGTAAAACCACATCAATACATAGTTGATTTTCTACTTGGGTGGTTTATGCATTGAGTTGCAATGTTAATATTTCATTTTGTCACTTTTTTCATTACTAAAAGTGCTTTCTGCCAATGTAAGAGAAAAGTCAAAGTCAATATTCAATGTTATTCTCTCTATGACACAACCCAAACACAGAACATGGTTAGACTTACTGTCGTAGAAAAATCCTTCATTGTCCTCTGCTTTTTCTAAAAGAAAATCCTGATTTTCGGGTTGCATATAGTTAGGCTCAGTAAAATTTCAATCGAAAGAATGGAACAAATTATTCAGAAAATCAAACTAACGTAAATTAAGTGTTTTGAGGTGTAAATTGTTGAAAACACTTCACTAACATAGATATACGAGGGTGCTCTGAAATGTTCGCGAAATGAAACGGAAAATGAGATTTTTTTTTAGATACGTTTTATTTTTCTACATAATCTCCTTTAAGTTGAATGCACTTCATCCAACGATGTTCCAAAGCCATTATGCCATCACGAAAGTGCGATTCTTCAAGTCCTCCAAAATAGTTGTCGACAGCTGCTTTTACTTCTTCTTCTGTGGAAAATCTTTTTCCCCCGAGGAAAATTTTTAGTCGTGGGAATAAATGGAAGTCAGGAGGAGTCAAATCAGGCGAATAAGGTGTATGTTGCAACAGATCGTACTTCAGTTCATTCAATTTTCCCATTGCTATCGCACTTATATGGAGACGTGCATTGTCCTGATGGAAAATGATCTTATGTAAGCCAGGTCTTTTTTCTTGAAGTTTTTTATTCACTTGGTGTGGAATTTTTGCGTAATATTCACCGTTTATTGTTTGGCCCTTGGGAAGATAGTCTGTTTAGTAATATTCGCTTAGGATCCCAAAAAACTGACGCCATTTCGAGCTAATTTCACGGACATTGCTTTCTTTGGTGGTGGAGAACCCTTATGTCATCTTCTAGGTTCTCACGGCCATGTTTAAATTCCGTCACCCACTTATGAACAGTCGTAAATGATGGGGCAGAATCTCCTAAAGTATCCTGCATATCTTTATGAATTTCTGTTGCCTTCCAACCTTTTTTCACAAAATATTTGATAACAGCGCGCGTTTCAGTTTTATCCATTTTGCAAAATTCACACAACTAGCTTTATTCACAACGGCACAAAATTGATACTACTTGGCAGAACAATATCATATTTGACATTTGTGCACAAAACAATTGGCGCCATCCATTGCGTATGTTTTAATGGAACTGATGCTGCCATCTGTGCTTCATTTCGCGAACATTTTAAAGCACCCTCGTATTACATTAAAAACTATAGAAAATTGGTTTGTGTATTTTGTTTAACGTTGTTTAATGATAGTTTGTTGGTGGTAGGTATTCTATTTGATTTTCTTCACACTTATTACATTCCTTGAATCAAAATATTAATTGCTTCAAATCTCGAATACGAATGTGTTAAAATAAGAACAAATATATTAGGAAGATTATCTTTAATAAAAGAACTTTGAAATGATGCTTCACTTGCTTCATAAACCAATTGTTGTTTTTGAAAAGGGTGTTACAGGAAGGACTGGGATGAAATGTTATAATCTTTCAATTGTAGGTCAAAAAATGTCGCCCTTAATACAAAAGTTGCTCTGTTTCAACATTTTTCGTTGAAGTAATTATTTCAAGTTATTCCCGGTCTTACTTTTTAAATGGGATATAGTGCTTTGTTATTCCAACCTATAACAGTTATAATAGTAGTATCACATGCTATAAGGTATATATATATATTGGTGCAGGTATGTATCTCACTTGCTCAATTATTTATATTTAGTAAGGTACATAAATGATTCGAGAATAGGAATTGGAACTGGAATAGGGATTAGTGGACTTAATTGCCACGTAAAAATGTGGCTGGGGCTCCAATCTAACATATTCCAAGCAGAAACTTAGGCTTTCAAACTCTGCAGCTTTAGCTAGAACATCAAAACCATGCCACTCTATGTCAAGTCTTAAACCACCAAGGAATTGAAAGAAATGGAAGCTAGACAGCAAAAACCCTGTTGCTATGTGCAGTCACCTAAAATACAAGATTAAAAAACGGGAAGAAAATCAAAAGACCTTGTACCGCGGGAACACATCAGAAGAAATCTCTAACATCTACTGAACTGAAGGCTCCTTAATTAATGTTTATAAAAAGCTTTCAACTATTCTAACATTACATTGATTTTCAGCATCAATGCCGTGGCCCGCATCATTAATAATCAGAGAACGGCAAAATTATATGGGATGACGTCAGCCACAGCAGGGCCGTATGCAGAGCATGTGATGTACGCGGTGATTATTTCAAGATCGAGGAATCAGTGAATAGTATGCAGTCGCATCGAGCTTTCTCTTCAAATGATTTTACATATATTATATAATTATAATGTTCTTATAAGAAATAAAGGAAATAGAAATAATCCGTTCCCATTACCAAAAAATAATCACAAATTCATTTTATGTATTTTAAATACAATTGAATATATAGAAAATAAAGTTATGTAGAAAAATCAAGAAAAACTCTTAAGATTGAAATTAAAAAGAAATAACTTCACTTACATATACTACTTTCAATAAGGACTCCTTCTGGCGTATACAAGACAGTGAGAGTGAGGTGGCTTTTTCAAATATACTACAAAATAAGCGACGCGATAGATAAGAAATAGTTTGGCCGTAGAACTTTCGGCTTTGTTCTTTGAAAAAGATTTTACACAAAGATAAAAGGATTTTCGGATGAAGTAAGAATAATATTGATCTAATGCGGCTCTATGTGAGGAATACATCATAAAGTTGGGGGACAAGAAAAGTCCACTTTCTCACAATAACTCAAAATTTAATAAGAAAAGAGCGACCGGTTTCGGGACTAACGTCTCATCTTCACATCTTCAGGCTCGCTGAAAGTATCCAGAAATGTTATATAGTAGGCTTATATCATTAATAGATAGTAACTTGACAACAAATAATCCACACTAATTAATGTTAACAATTGTAAAAAATGAAGTTTAAATTAAATTTATAAAGTATTTTTTTTAATTAAAAAAAAAAACGAATTATAAAACATATTCCAACACATCGGGTTCATTCCCGATAAAGACAAGGGAACCAAGAAGGATTGCGTACAAAATACCAAAATAAAGGTTCCAAACAACTAATCTATTTAGGGAGAGTAAATGTATAAATCCTTCTTGATTTTTTTCCGCATGCTGGGAACGTAATAGAAAAAATTGTACTTACAGTTAAAAGTAGTAGTAAGGAAATTGTCAAATTAATAAATAAAAATAAAAACTACACATTCTATATATCAACAATTGTTGGACTACTTGTGTGGTGGATAATAACTAGAGTAACCTAAACTTGCGGACTCACATAGGCGTCGGTATTACGGGTTAATATAAGAATACGAAAAATTCATAAATAAACTAAACCGGTAGAGAAGCAGGCATGTAGTGTCGACCTTGAATATAAATCATGTTAAACCGCGCTGAGAGATTTCGTTTTAGTACCGGTTGAGCTGTTGCAGAGATTAGTCGAACGGTCAAGGTTATGTACTTACGTGTCGCTTTTGAAAATATAGCTGGTGTTTTTTGTGTGTTGTAGTATTATACCAAGTACATAATTAGTGTATCGTTTCATATAGAACTAATATTTACATACCTAAGAAAACAATGCCTCGTAATAGATTTGCTACTAATGTACATAAGTATGTGTCACTTTTTCCCCATTTAAAATATGGCGGTATTGCAGTTTTTTGCTTAATATGCAATGTTCGTTTGGCTGCATTGGACAGAACTGATTGCCAAAGGCATGTTAATGGTATTAAGCATATGAGAAATGCAAGAACTGAAATACCTTATACACTATTCCTCATACATTTATTAATTATGTTTACCTCTTGTAATCTTCCGTTGTCGTTGGTGAGAATAGCAGCTTTTAAAACGTTTTGGCGACAATACGTTCCAAAGTACCCATTACCCTCACAAACACAATTACAGAATCATTTGTCGCGAATGAATGAGATGCTAGAAAATGTGTGTAAACGTGATTTGTGTTCCAAAAAAATATGGATTACCGTGGATGAGACGACCGATATAAAGAAAAACAGTATTGTGAATGTAATAGCTCGCGTTTTATCTAGCGAGAACACAGCATCTCGATATTTGTTAGCTTGCAAACGTGTTCAACAATGTACCGCGGAAAATATTCAAAAAGTGATAATGAACGCTTTGAAAAAATTTAAAATTGCCCAAGATCAAGTTGTGATGCTTGTGACAGATAATGCAGCAACGATGTTAAGTGTTGGGCGATCCTTAAAACATATATTTCCTAACTTAATACATATAACCTGCGCGCTGCATGCTTTGCATTTAGTTGGTGAAGTTGTTCGACAACATTACGGAAACGTTGATCGGATGATTGGAAGTACTAAAGCAGTGTTTCGTAAATCTCCTAAACGTTTAAAAGAATTTCGTAAATTTTGTCCAGGTATTCCAGAACCTCCTGAACCAATTTTAACGCGATGAGGTACTTGGCTAACAGCAGCTTCTTACTATTTGATCCATTTTCAACAAATTCAATCAGTTATAATGCGATTTAATCGGAATGAATCCAAAGCAATTAGAGAAAGTCAAAGAGAATTTGAAATTCCTCAACTTTTGGAAGATTTAACAACAATATGTACCAATTATACAGTATTACTAGATGCCATCAGAAAACTACAATGTACTGAATTGTCATTGCAGGAATCATTAGACATAGTGGAGAGTGTAAAAAATAAATTACACACATTAAATGATACGCCAGGATTATGCGCTAGTCAAAAGTTGGCAGATGTTTTAAGGAAAAATCCCGATTTTAATACTTTAGAGGCCGTTTATAATAAGTGTAAGAATAGTGAACTTTTAAGTGATTTTGAAAAACAGTTTCTACAAATGTAACTTCCTTAGATGTGGAGAGATCGTTTTTTATGTATAAGAATATTTTTTCTTGTCGACGCACAAGGTTTAAAGAAGTAACTGTGGAAACATATGCAATGATGCAAGTTTACAGTAGTTCACATCCTGATGCCTCTAATTTTTTGAATAATTAGCAAGTAAGTGTATTTATGAATTTTTCGTATTCTTATATTAACCCGTAATACCGACGCCTATGCGAGTCCGCAAGTTTTGGTTACTCTAATAATAACTTCATTTACTCTAATTATCCATTATAGAAGTCTCTTGTGGTAATGACTAATTCTTTTCTCTTATTTCCTACTTGAAACAAATTTATTACATATGTATATCTGTTCTATTTCAATTTATAATTAATATATGAATTTCATTTAAATACATTTACAAAAACATAGCATCTGAAATATGCAACATACACTTAGTGCGTCTCTGTATCATGTTTACGATGCGCAGCTCTCCCTTACGATTTTGCCGTTCACCGTTAATAATACGCTCAACCTGTCATACCAATTGCTTTGGAATCTTTTAAAAAGTAAGTTCTTTAAGAAGTAAAGACTTAAAAAGTAATGTGTAATATATGCATAAAGCAGTTTTGAATAACATATTTGTTAGTCGATGTAAAGACAGAACTGTCATATGTACCAATTGCGAAATCTATAAATGAACATTTGCGCTTCTTTTACTCATCTTTAATAATTTGTCTTTGAAAAATACTTATATTTTCTTTTGTATTCACGTTCTTCCAGTGATTGAACATTGTATCTTACAAACGAAAAAAAATCATGTACTGCATGGCTTTATTATAAAGGTGATATGGTGTAATACTTCTTCAAGTAATGGGCAGATTAAGTTTATATTAATAACAATAAGATGCTTGTTGCTATAATCACTGGACTGCGTAATAAATATACGGGCGTTCCATAAAAAATGGCTTTTTAACAAAAATATGCCATACCAACTTAACACAATATTACGTGCATCTCATTAGCAATTTAGAACCACACAAGCACGTACGTATTAGGTCTTTTTCCGCCTAATGCAGGTACTAAAAACTACATCTACTTAATGCGCACTTCCGAAGAAATAACGGTTTCTGTAAATGTCGACTTTTCAAAAAAAGGGAAATAGTAATAAGGCCATAGTATCTTATTACATTTTGCCCCAGAATTTGACCAGGATTCTAGAAATGCAGAGATATATACATGTCCTATTTAAAAAATGCAACCAATTTTAAGTTTCCCCCACCTCTGGTTTTCAAGTAATGACATCATCAACAATTTTTTTAAATCACAACTCCTGATTTTTTTTTATTTTGATAGATCTTTTAATTGGCTAAGTGGTACTATTAAAATGTATGTTCCTCACAAAATTTTCGAAGAAAAATAATTTAAAAAGTAGAGTTAAGTTTTATTCATAATAGAAAGTAAAGATAAATGCTGCTATTGAAGAAATGAAACGATTGTTTCCTTTAAATCAAATATTCGAAATGCCATCCACTGACCTCATGTCAATAAGCAAATCTACGGACACAATCATTTTGTACATTGCGTATGACGTCAGGGCTAATTCAACTCATGTTATACCTAATTCTACTTTTCAAATAATCTAGATTTTGTGGTCTATAAACATAGATTAATAGATTGATTCTAAATACTCCCATAAGAAAAAATCAAGGAGACCTGGGGGCCACATGGTCCTTGTCTACCGATCCACCAGCCAGAAAATCAGTTGCTTAAAAACTCGCGAATAGAACGTACAAAGTGCGGAGGTGCACCAAATATTACCATCTCTCAAAAAATCCAGATTTTACTGTCCCGTGAGAGTTTCGTCAATGAAGAAAGCACCAAAGATTTTATTGTCAACTATCCCTGCCCACACATTAACTTTACGAGGGTGTTGAGTATGTACTTCGGTAATCCAGTGAGGATTCTGTCTACTCCAGTACCTGCAATTTTGTTTTGCGGATTTACTGTTCTATTTAGGGAAAATGAGGCTTCATCCGAAAAGTGAAATTGGCGGATTACGGTTGCATAAATCCTGCATTATACCACAAAACTACATTCGGCGATCAGGGTTCACTGAGTTCTTGCAGTAGTTGTATTTTGTAAGGATGGTATCTTTCTGTTTTTTATACACATAATACTGATCGCTGAGAAACTTCATTGTCTGCTGCAAATGATCGAGATACACTATGAGGATTCTCACCCACACTTAACAAAATATCACGTTTCACCTAGTATTTTATTGTACCTATATATTTGATCCGTAAAAACTTATGTATACTTTTTGCTAGGCTTTTCGTTAGTAGTAAAATTTATAAACAGGTAAATAGCATTTCGCACATTTGATTTAAAGAAAACAATCATTTAATTTCTTGAATAACAACATTTCACAAAATTCACAAAATAAGAAAGAAAATAAAACACTTGGTTAGTTTCACGATAAATATGTATATGTACTTGTACTCGACAATATTGTTTCGAACAGTTAGTTCATTATCAAGAGTAATATTATACTAAAGTAAAAGAGATGTACAGGTTCTTATTTTTTTTTAACAACATTTATCTTTGCTTTTTGTTATTAATAAAATTTATGTTTTACACCCTTTAAATGACTTATTCGAAAACGTTGTTAAGTGAGGTACTAAAATTTAGATAGTACGAATTAGACAATTGAATGACCTATCCAAATAAAAAAAATCGGTAGTTGTCATTTAAAAAAAAGTGTCGATGACCGCATTACTTGAAAACCAGAAGTGGGGGAAAATTAAAATTGATGCAAAACTGCTTATTTTTAAAACATAAAATTGACATGTGCGAGCATTTCTTCGAAAAACAAATTGCTTCATATTTAATGAATTTATTCCATAATTTTGCGGCGCATAGTATATAATTGGACAAATAAAGTCTCACATCACACAATCAATTTAATTTCAAATTGGAGATCATAAAAACAAAAAGCGATAACAATAACCGAATATGTGATAGTAATACACAGAAATATTTGCATTTCTTCTTTGTATACTGTCTGCCTACGCGTGATTAAAACGGTAACCTAAATAAGTGACAACATTAACTCCTGCTACAATGGCTCCCATGTAAAATATCCTTTGTGGGATGAGAAGCCCCTGAACTGTATTCGACAGTACAGGTGACAACGTGAGCGTTTTGTTTCGTATTTTTTTTATATTGGCAGGTGCTACAAGAGGAGAAACAAAATTGAGCTGTACCAATGAGTATACATATAGCTGCTTTCTGTTTGACCCAAAGTACTGTACTGAACCGTTTGTACGGTAGAGATTTCAAGTATGTGTTCCATTTGAAAAGAATGGATAGTTCCGACCCGTACTTTTTTTGAAACCCCCTTTCCCTTCGTGTCCTTACTGAATATTTGGTACGTTCCGTATTGTTCTGTTGACGCATGCGCAAAACATAGGTTTATTCACAAGTATATATTTGTACCATGGGTTTATTGATATTCTCCACATTATTACACTCACTGAGGTTAGGTTTGGGGTTACACCTGTGTTCATAATTCGAAATTTGATTTACGTTACATGCTGGCCTTATTTCGGCGAATTTTTTGTTTACATTTCTCAATATAGAAAGTTAGGTTAGAATGATTATACTATATTTATATCCAGTGCAAAAAATGCATGTTTCATTTAGCTCACTGTAAGTACCGTTCAGTACAGTACTCTGAGGAACGATACGGTACAGTTAATAAAACAAATGAAAAGCAGCTTATATGTATACTCCTTGGCTGTACCAATACATATGGCACAGTCATAATAGAACACGCTATATCCTGCTTGAAACTGTTCAGAACAGCTCTCGTGCAAACAGAAGCCACTATTATGTAAACAAAAATAAGCAATTACTAACTTGTACGCTTGTGATACATACATACATAGGTTCTAGCAAAAATTACATTACGCGAGCAATTAGCCTTAAAAACGCGAATCTTTACAAAGGGTTATGACTAGAGCAACGCAACTGCGCTGAAAGCCAGTGGCGGACGCATAAAAGTTTACACGAAATAAACTAAATGTGATACGTGCTCAAACACTTACCGTTTTAAGAGTCCTCCGTGAAATCACAAAGTGGATAATGTCTATTTAATATTTGTAACATTAGATATGTTTCCAAAGTTGTTTCGGCAAAGTGAGTGCGGCGTGAAGAAAAAGTGTTTTTGTATGCCGAAAACGAACGTTCTACGTCTAGTTAACGGTTCTGTTGACGCACCTTCATAAATTTGTCTTAATGTGCCAAAATCAGAGTCTTTATCTAAAACACTTTCAAACCTTTCTAAAACACAAACATTTCTTGCGTCTTCTATCGCGCATAGCTGTGCGTGAACATGTTGCACTATTTGCAAAGATTCCACTAACGACACCGAAGAATTTTGCAGTTTTTCTATCGCACCCGCTAGTCCCACGTAATTGTTCTGAATAATTTCCAAATCTGTTTTAACTTGACTATCCTGAAATTTCAAGCGGCTTACCTTGACAGCCGCAGCTTCCTTTGGGTCGAATTCTAAAATCACGTTCTTTATATTCTCAAAATATTTAAGATAATAAAATACAGCCCCTAACCATGTTCCCCAACGAGTAAGAATAGGTTGTGGTAGTTCAGGAATACCGGGGCATAGTCTATGAAATTCCCGAATACGTTTTGGGGATTTTACAAACACAGCTTTTGTATGTGCTATTAGAGCGTCTACCTCGGGATAACATTTTCTGATACTATCTGCTACGAGACTGAGGGTACGAATTTTACATGTAATATGCAACAAGTTAGCACAATGTTTTTTAAGAGATCGACCTACAGCAAGCATGTTTGCGGCACCATCACTCATAAACATCAACAGTTGATTTGTTGAAAGTTCAAACTTTTCCAATGTATTTAACACCAACATTCAAATTACTTCGGCAGTGCATTGTTGTATTCGTCTGGAAGCTAGTAAAATTGAGGGTGACGGTCGATGTGGTTCCATTGTGCGTACCATTACATTAACCACAGAATGTTTTTTACGATCTGTTGTTTCGTCCACACATTACCACAGTTTTTTATCTTGCAACTCCGATTTAATTCTTTTCTCGACATGCTCACGAGCAGACGGCACAATTCTCTGTAATGTTCTCTCACTTGGTAACTTAAAGTCCGAATATTCATTCCAAAACGAGACGTATGCTTTCTTCCTTAGTAAATGAAATGGTAAATTACATGCAATAAACACATAAATTAAATTTAAATTTGTCATAATCTCGTGTGGAATTTTTTTTGAAACATGCCCTGCACTATTTACGTGCCGTAGACAATCACTTTTCGACCAACACATTAAATCTATTTTACACACTACACATTGAATTTTAGCGCCATCACACTTTAAATCGGGCATTTCTGCAATAAATTCTCTTATTGTGTCCAACTTTGGTCGTTTTCGCGACGTAGGAAACATTTTCAAAACAAACGTAGAACTACGATATAGTATACGACAGCGTAGATGCATACACAACAGATCGGCTTTCGAGTCGCGGTTATACTGACGCTTATACCGAATTGTCCCGGCCATGTTTATTTTGTGTAAACTTTTATGCGTCAGCCACTGGCTTTCAGCGCAGTTTGCGTTGCTCTAGTTATGACGATTTGATTTAATTGTAATGTAACGTTTAAAGTCAACACTAAAGACTGCCCAGTGTCATACATACAAGTGTACTTTTCATGACAAATAGTAATAAAAATTTCATTTATGTACAAAAAAAACTCTTTAGTGCACTTTAAAATTTAAGAAGCAATAAAAATGTGAACATAATTTTGTTGGAATAGCTCTTAAATATTCCAGCTGACATAATAATTACCTTTCACATCTATATAGACGAGAAGCTGTGATAAAATATTATAGGAATAAAATGAGTTAGTGAATGGATACTTATGTATATTTGGTTGATTTGCGTTAAAGCACATTTACATCAACTTCCAAGTAGAATTGGAATTGAAAATTCTCTGCTTGTACAATGAAGAGTGTATGTAATCGTTTACATTGCCAATTTGTATGTGCTTAATTTCACTTCGAATTGGAATTGGTGGTCAAGCCGGTTAGCAATTGCAAGCAAAGTTGAAATTGGACCGCATTACACATGTGCAAAATAGCATTTCATTGTATATCTTATGATAACCACATAACCTATAATTAGTGACATTAGTGCTTCAATGTAAATGCTCTATCTCGCTTGAAGTAAGCACGTTTGGAATTGAATGTAAATGTAACTTTATACATTAATTTATTTGCTGTCAATCAAACTTATCGCTTCTAATGATTTTTTAAACATCTATAAATAATTTTTTCTGCACAAAATATGATTTATTACCTTGCTAAACAGTGCATTCATAAAAACTCAGAAACTCGCTAATAAAACATAACACTTTCTACAGAAACAGCAAGTCGAGTGTGGATGATCTCGTGTAGATAACTTTAGCATGACACCTAGGCTACCATTGCAAACTAGGCTAGCAGTAATCTTGAAAAAAGTGCTCACATACAGAGTCCGTTTTAAAATCAATGACAATTTTTTTAGGGATGGCAGCTACTGATAAAAATTACTTATTGTTTGTTAAAGAATTTTGTTAACATACAGGGTGCATGAATACTGTATTTCATACGCATATACAGAGTTCCATAAATAATAGAGAAACAGCTTCAAATGCTCGTTCAATTGTTTTAGTATCAGAGTCGCAAAATTCAGAAAAAAGTAAGTTTGTTAAACAATATCAACACAGTAGTGAGAGAACCTGCTCCAGACTGTGGCAGAGTTTAGCGTTGTGTATTCAAGTCCTACCAGGGTGAAGTGCCAAATTTTCCTGGTAACTTTGGTACAATCTCGAATCACCATTCCCGTATTGAGCAATAATTAACAGCGCTTAGCCCTTTACGGCAAGGAAGTGATAGTAACAAAGCCATAGATCATTTCACACACACCATTTACATGCCAAAAGGCTCTTGAGGTTATGACAAGCTTCAAAGCTTATATACCCCGCTTTGGTCAAAATATGCAGAAATATCCCAACATTATTTTCTCTCTGATTTGAAAGAGTATTTACAATAAATCTATTTACTATACAAAAAAGTTTATTAGATTATTCCACTGTAGCATTCATTCTCTCTCTATTAATGATAAAGCAAAAGATATGTGGAAATTTTCATATATAAGATAGTCATTCTTTCGTTAAGGTTAAAATAAAACATACTGAAATTTGTAATTTGTTGGATGACATAAAGTACATAACGAAGAGAAAAATAAAAAAAAACAAATGGAAACCTTTAATTCTTAAAAAAGATAAAACTGCACATCGGGAATTTTTATAGTTTTACAACAAAACGATATAATTATTTGCAAACCAATGTTATCACACGAGGATGGTATGAGAAGTACCCGTGTTGGAGACAGATGGCGTTTTGTGTCAAAATCTGCATTACCGACTGAGATTCGTCAAGTTTATATATTGGTGGAATCATGGAAAAAGAACAATATCGGTAATTCTTTTTTTTTTAGACAAGAAAACGTGTGCAAAAATCAAAGATAAGTTGGATGCAGTTTATAAAGACCATGCACCTTCGATTAGTACCATCAAATACTGGTTTAATGAATTTAAGCGTAGCCGTCTTTGCTGAGGAGTAGCCAGATCGTCGCAATGAGGTGACTACGGACGATATGATCAATAAAGTTCATGATATCAGATAGCAGACCGCCGGCTGCAGATTAAAGAGATTGCTAATGTGGTAAACATCTGAAGTGAACGTGTGCAAAACATCTTTCTCGAAAAACTGAGTATGACAAAGCTATCGGCGAGATGGATGCCATGTCTGCTGACGACTGATCAAAAACGAAAATGCGTGATAACTTCAAAACAATGTTTGGACATGTTTAAGCGCAATACGAGTGAGTTTCTGCAGCGTTATGTGACTGTAGATGAGACATGGATACATCACTACACGCCAGAAATCAAAGGTCGATCGATAAAATGGGTTTTTCCCGGCGACCAAAGATTGCGAAGGCGATTCTATCAGCCGGAAAAGCTACGGCAACGATTTTTTGAGATTCGCAAGGCATAATTTTAATTGATTATTTAGAGAAGGGAAGGACAATCACGGGGCAGTATTATGCTGATTTATTGGACCGATTCGAGGCTGAATTAAAGAGAAAAGGGCCCCATCTAGCGAAGAAAAATATTCTCTACTATCATGATAACGCCCCAGCAATTACGACAGGAAAACTAGTCCAATTGAGGTACGAACTGGTGCCTCATCCACCATATTCGCCAGATTTGGCCCCCAGTGACTTCTTTCTTTTTCCCAATTTGAAAAAATGGCTTAGCGGAATGCGGTTCACGTCAAATGAAAAGAGAAACTGTTTTGCAGCATTCGACACTGCAATATGAGATCGATTATTTACTAGTATCGCTTGGTGCTGTAATTATGTTTAAGATTAAGTCAGTGTCTATCCGTATCATACAAGATGGTGTGCGTGCTATGTACTCATTATATACCACATAACTCCATTCGAAAGGAGTCCAATTGTTGAGTTACGGCAAGATGGTGTTTCGTTTACAGAAATTGAAGATGAAGTACACGGTCCAAAATTAGTCCATGCAAAGATTTTCTTTAGAGTCAGTAAATTGTGCAATGTAGACATGCATCCGCTATGATTTACAACCATCGCTTATATATATTGAGATGTTTATCTCAGGGGTTTTTATTAAAAAATTAGAATTTTGTAAATTGATTACATTTTTAACTCGGTTGTGGGATTCGGGAGTACTCTTTGATATTCTTTCGGTAATTTTTATGAATTTTTGAAATTAGTAAAGGAAATTAACGAATGTAAAAATTGAAAAACGAAAACTGACCTTCATTTTTAAGAAGATGTCATATAAACACTACGTTCCATATGACATTTACTGGAATCTGCCTATTCAAACCTCCAATATCGAACATTTTAACTTGGGACCGCAGCCAAAATAGTTAACTCAAAGAAAGTTTAACCAGAACTGATTGACTTATTGGTGTCCCTATTCTCCGTTATTTTAATCGCGATGGCGATTGTTACTTTCCACAGAAAATTTTGATATCTACCTAAATATAATCTAACGAGGAATTTTGATGAATAAAGTTATTTTTAGACGTAGCATGAGAGAATGAATGTGGTGATGCTACTTGATGACCCAAACGAGACGACTCTGTGATAGACAAACCCTCATGTCATTATAAACCTAAAAATACAAAAAAATCCCCGACGTAAATGAAGATACCTTAATGAAACATATGTAATGCACGAAATAATGTTAGAAATACCTTTGAATGTACCCTGTTGTTTGTTGTAGGAAAATTTTACATTAATTTTGAAGAATTGCGAAATTAGAAGAATAAATAGAAGGGTAATTTTGTCTTCGATCCGCTAAGATCGTCGTTATCTGGATTTATATAGTTTATTTAATATCCACACTCCAAGGCCAGTTGGCCTGCGGGAAAATTGTGGGTTTCGAAAAATAGCTATTACCCGCCAGAGGGACCTTCATTACTATCGGGTGGCTATCCTGACTGCCCTATACGTTTGAGACTGACAACTGGTATTTTTGTAGTAGAAGTAAATATTTAACATAACAGTATATTGCATCGACCCAGGACCTTATAGTTTTGGGCGCTTTGCTACTCGGCATGACACGCTTCACGTTTTCCAACTTAAAACAATGTTTTCGCTCGATTTTTCACCAATCAAACGGGCGATGGTTTTTACAACATTCGATTCAAGGAGGAAATGCTTCAAGATACAACTTATGAGCTAATGAATTCAATACCAGACTATGCCAAACAGTGCATTAGTAAGAGAGGTAATTATATGCACTATTAAGTAGCGCTGTTTAATAAATTTATTTTATAATTAATTGTATTATATTTCACTTTTTATACGATATTAAGCTCCAATTCCAGGATGGTATATTTTCAATTGCTGACAGTGCATCATTACAATCAAAACAAACACACAAGGGTGCCCCAAACAGGTGGCGTTTTTCGATTACTGCTTTATCTTTCATTTTATAGAAAAGTGTTTTGAATAAAAGTTATTTGGTTCAAAGCGGAGCATAACCTAAAATATTTTCGACTCTACAAAGTGTCTGGAAGAGTAAATGGAGTATCCTGTATATTATTTCATTTTCTATTTTTATATTAAAAAATAACTGCGCTCTATATAAGCAACGATTTGGCTATTCTTAATATTAACGTTGTTAGAGAGGTTTCTATAAATAATGATGTCGGTGTAAGGTCCGGTAAAAGTGTTAAGTTGCATTCACATAGGGTAGCGCGAAATTAGTGTGACGCGAAACTATACACACGTCAAACTTTAACTCAATTTTCTGCGTTTGTTTTTGAATTTTTCTGTCACGATTACTGCAGGAACTGCTATTAAACATACCATGTAACGTTTCTATGCAATTTTAGGTTAGGTTATGACTAAAGCTGGCCACGAGCGGTACCGCGCAGTAGCGTAGAGTCGACCAGGCCTCGCGTTCCACTAGAGTTATTCTGCTAATAGAGATGTTTGCTGCCGCAAATAATTTCGCTCATCTTTTAAATAAAAATTAAATAATACGTGCTCAAACACTTACCATTTCAAGAGTCCTCCGTGAAATCACAAAGTGAATAATGTCTGTTAAATATCTGCAACATTAGATATGTTTCAACTGTTGTTTCGGCAAAACTAGTACGGCATGAGGAAAAAATGCGTTTATATGCAGAGAACGAACGTTCTACATCTAGTGACGTAATATTTGCGTAAGTAAAATAATCTTTCAAATAACTTAACGATTCTGTTGACGCACCTTCACAAATGTGTTTTAATGTGCCAAAATCAGAATTTTTCTCAAAAACACTTTCAAATTTTTCTAGAACAGAAACATTTTTTGCGTCTTCAATCGCGCATAGCTGTGCGTGAACATGTTGCACTATTTGTAGAGATTCTTCTAACGGCACCGCAGGATTTTGTAATTTTTCTATTGCATCTGCTAGCCCGAAGTAATTGTCGTGAATGATTTTTAAATCCATTTTAACCTGACTATCTTGAAATTTCGACTGGCTTTTCTGGATAGCGACAGCTTCCTTTGTATCGAATTGTAAAACCACGTTCTTAATATTGTCAAAATATTTATGATAATAAAACGCGGCCTGTAACCATGTTCCCCAACGAGTTAGAATAGGTTCTGGTGGCTCTAGTATACGGGGGCACAGTCTGTGAAATTCGCGAATACGTTTCGGTGATTTGACAAATACTGCTTTTGTATGTGCTATTAGAGCGTCTACCTCGGGATAACATTTTCTGATACTATCTGCTACGAGACTGAGAGTATGAATTTTACATGTAATATGCAACAAGTTAGCACAATGTTTTTTAAGAGATCGACCTACAGCAAGCTTGTTTGCGGCACCATCAGTCATAAACATCAGCAGTTGATTTGTTGAAAGTTCAAACTTTTCCAATGTATTTAACACCAACATTGAAATTACTTCGGCAGCGCATTGTTGTATTCGTCTGGAAGCTATTAAAGCGTCTGCCTCAGGATAACATTTTCTGATACTATTCGCCACACGATTGAGAGCATGAATTTTACACGTAATGTGTAACAAATTAGCAGAATGCTTTT
The DNA here is from genome assembly GCA_029619315.2 of Dynastes maya. Lineage (NCBI taxonomy): Eukaryota > Metazoa > Arthropoda > Insecta > Coleoptera > Scarabaeidae > Dynastes > Dynastes maya. The sequence continues at coordinate 50,318,623 of JAROYE020000002.1, forward strand.
TAAGAGACCGGCCTACAGAAAGCATGTTTGCAGCACCATCACTCACTAACATCAAAAGTTGGTTTGTTGAATGTTCAAACTTGTCCAATGTATTTAACACTAACTTTGAAATTACTTCGGCAGTACAGTGTTGTATTCGTTTGGAGACTAATAGAATTGAAGGTGCCGATTGATGAGGTTTCAATTTGCGTGCCATTACATTAAGAACAGAATGTTTCTTCCGATCTATTGTTTCGTCGACACATAACCACAATTTTTGATCTTTCAACTCCGATTTTATTTTTTGTTCAATATGTTCGCGCGCAGATGGCATAATTCTTCGTAACGATGTTCGACTTGGTAATTTGCACTCCGAATAGTTATTCCAAAAGCAGATAAATTGTTCCTTGTCTAGTAAATTAAACGGTGTATTACATGCAATAAACGTAACGCATAAATTAAATATAAATTTTTCATTGTCTCGTGCGCAATTTCTTTTTGAGACGTGCTTTTCACTATTTACGTGTCGTAGACAATGTTGCCTGGACCAACACATTAACGGGATTTTACGGATTACACATTTAAGTTTAGCACCTTCATATATTAAGTCTGGAATTTCTGCAATAAATTTTCGAAGTTTGTCCGACCGAGGTCGTTTTGCTGACGAAATCATAATTTTTCTAGGACAGATAAACAATTGCGCAAACGAAGTAATACTACCGTTCCTCTCGGTCCGAACTGATTCTACGCCGATGCGCGGTACCGCTCGTGGCCAGCGTTAGTTATGACAAAGCAAATCATTGGTCTTAGCTGTCAAATTCTTACACTAATTTCGCGCTACTCTATATGAGCGGAACCATAGTCAGTTGAGATGATCTGAGCATTTGGCGCAGTACATAGATATTTTAACACTTAAAATTGATTTTAATTAACCGATTTAGAGCAGTATTTTCTAATTCAATTGTTATGAGTAAGATGCTACATTGAATTGTGGATGTGCAAATAATAAATTTAAAAAGATTATAGCGTTGCATTCAATAGCAAAAAAATATATAACACAATCGAGAATAACTTAAACAATAACAACCAAATATGTATAGCGCTGGTAAATTAGATTGATGAATCACCGCACTGTTATTATAAGAGCAACAACATAAAGAGAAGTACAAGTATTGCATGCATGCATTTGTCTGTACGGGTGTCTATTTATTTAAGTGACATGATGTGCCCCTTTGAGCACTGTCTTTTGCATCAACTGTTTCTGTTGATTACTTTTTACACCTTTCAATATCATCAGTAGAGCTCGGTAACAGGGAGCCGTGCCATAGCCGTACCTGCCTAGTATACAAAAACAATAGTAAGAAAATAGAAAAAAAAATAACAGAACTAATACATAATTATAATATGTGAAAAGTAGTGAAACACTTACCCTCTTAAGCAGCCTTGGCTACGGAACAATAAAACTAGAAGCACCATTATCAGTATTAAGATCACATGGATAAGAGTGGCAAAAAGTTGGCACCATTAGATGTGTTTCCACAGTTGTCCTGCTGAGCGATGTTCGCCGTGGTGAGAAAATGTGTTTATATTTTGAAAAAGAGCGTTCAACATCTACCGATGTTATACATGTATGATTAAAATACTCTTTGTACTTAGTCAGTGGATTATTCGATACACCATCACAAATTTGTTTTAGTGTGCTAAAATCGGGATCTTTCTGTAGCACTCTCGAACTTTTCTAAAACGCGATTATATTTTGCGTTATGTATAGTCAGCAGCTGTGTATGCACTCCGTCCATAATTTGCAGAAACTCCAATAATGATAACGATCTATTTTGTAATTGGTCTATTGCGTCAGCGAATCCTTTGTAGTAGCTACGAATATTTTTTAAATCTGTTTCAACGGAAATATCTCGAAATCTCGACTGGCTCTCCTTAATAACTGCAGCTTCGGCAGGATTGAATTGTGCAACAACAGCTTTTACTATTTTGAAATGTTCAGCATAACAAAAAGCTGCATGCAACCATGTTCCCCAACGTGTAAGAATTGGCTCCGGTGGTTGACGAATACCAGGACACTCTGTGTGAAATGATCGTACGCATTTGGGAGATTTCAAAAATCCTTTTTTGTGCTTGCTATTAATGCATCTACCTCCGGAGAGCATTGTCGAATGGTTTCTGCCACAAGATGTAAAGCGTACACTTTAAACGTAACATGTAAACATTTGCAACCATGTTCAAGAAGAGAACGGCCTACCGAATGCATTATCGCTGCGCCATCGCTCATAAACATCAACACTTTATCTTTTGAAATTTGAAATTTTTCCAACGTACTAAGTACAACCTTCGTAATTGCTGCAGCAGTACACTCTTGTAGTCTTCGGCTAGCTAGTAACAGTGGTAATGTAGGTTTACTAGGGTCTAGTATGCGTACCATAATATTTACAATTGAATTTTTTTACAGTCTGTCTCGTCAACACATAACCAAAGAAACTGTTTTTTCAATATGCGTTTCATTTTCTTTTCCATGTCGTCGCGTACAAATGCAACATGCTTACGTGGCGTTTTCCCCGTTGGCAACCGCAATTCGGGATTGTATTTGTCCCAAAAGTCCTTAAACGGTTGTTTATCAAGTAAGCCTAGTGGCAAATTACAGTTTATCAACATAAGAATTACATTTAAAAAAAATGCACTTCTCGGTGGCATGCCCAATTTTCGTTTTCTATGCTGTGCGGAATTTACGTGTCTTGTACAGTTCCACTTCTTATTTGACATCAAATGTATTTTGCACACTTTACAAACTATCTTACTCCCGTTGTAAAACAAAACGGGAAAGTCAGAAATAAACTTATTTACTATGTTTTGAAAGGGTCGTTTTTTAGCCTTCGGCATGTTCACTAAAAACTACAATTAATAACTACAATTAATAACTACATCTGTATCAATAAAATCAAAACGCACTACACTAAATAATAACTACATCTATATCAATAAAATCAACACACCATATCCGCTATCCAATGCTAAACTGAAATGAGTGATGATCTGTCGTTTCGTATCATAATCGACCAGCCCTCCCCGCCCACCTAAACACAGTCACACCGCCGCTGCGACTGCTCTCCAGTTACCGGGCTCTACTAATGACTAAAGCGTGACAAACGGTTGCACCCGCAGAGACGCCTATATTGGGGGGGGATATACGTATATGGATGCAGAGTTCAGTAATGCGGCAGACATTATATTATACATTATATAGGCTATTCAATATGGAGGTGATACCGCATATGTAGTGGCCGCTTCTTCATTAGGTCAAATGATCAATGACCTCCCAAAAATATTTTCAAACAACTGACAAAATGTTAAAATAAAATACAAATCCTCTTTACTCCTTACAAAACGTTGTCAGTTTGTAAATATTTTTGGGAGGTCATTGACCAACCGATTTAATGAACGAGCCGCCACCGATAATTATGTACCAATGAATTTTTCTTTGAATCCGTTGATTCATGTACGGTCAACCACAATTTTTTACCGTACTTCACGCCGTATTATCTCTATCCTTTTACGCACAACTAGCAAATAATTTCGCAATGTTTATTCAGTTGATAATCTCCAGTTGAGGTTGTATTTGTCCCAAAACTTACAGAACTGTTCTTTTTAACAATTATTAAATGGAATGTTACAAACAGTCATCATTAAACCGTGACAAACGGTTGCACCCGCAGAGACGCCTGTGCGGGGGGGGGGGGATATGTACGTATATGGATGCAGAGTTGATTAATGCGGTAGACATTGAGGAGTGTGGTCGTTCGGTTATTTCTCGGATTCTTATTGTGTGTTTTCGAAAACATGGGACGTAAGCCTGGTGTACCTCTTACATCGTATGTGAAGAAATATATTTGGCGTTTCCCTGGTTTGGAATTTACAGGTTCGCACATTCGTTGCAAATTTTGCGGTATAGGGTTGCTAGGTCGCACGACATTGGAATGTAGAAGTCATATTAAAAGTAAACGTCATGTATTGAATTTAAGAAACAATATTCCGTACTGGCAATTTTTGTATGTCTTTATTTTCATGTTGAGCACGTGCAACATCCCACAACACCTAGTAGATAATGAAAACTTTCGCCTCTTTTTGGAATAAATATGTTCCATCATGGAAGCTACCAATAAAAAGACAATTGCGGTACAATTTACCACATGTGCAAAGTACAGTAACAGACTATGAAAGACGAGTTGAGAAATGTAATTATGTATTTTGAATGAAGAAGGTTACTTATTTATCGAACCTGTCGAACCTGTTACTACTAACGTTTTTTGGTCTTTCGGGTGCGACTGAGTAACTAGAAAACTAATGCCCATATAAACACTGTATGTACCCGATCGAGTCGTCTATGTAATTTACATGGTATAGGTAACGATTTTTCCTAACTTTTTTGTTATAATCGACAATATGTTGTTGATAAGCAGAACTGAGCTCTATCAGAATATTTGGTTTACCGAGTAATGCAAATGCCATTCAGGCATTAATGTGACCACCAGATTCTCCATGTTTCTCTTATTTTAGTGGTTAAACGATGTAGATCTTTCACACCAGTTCTAGCCCAACTAAAATCTGATGATACAGACCCAGTGTTATAGAACACTACACACATGGAATACAATATGATAAATTTCATCCAAATATCCATCTAGTTTTTTAAAAATTTCAATGGAAAATCAACGCGTGGACGTTCTATTTTCAGCTCTTCTTTCCGTTATTTGTTCCAATTTTAGTTGAGATTATGGCTTCCCTAACTCTTTTATTTTATTTATTTTTTTCTAGAGACAGTCTATTAAAGTCACTTCTTAAAATTACACTATCTCTGCTCATTTTTTAAGATTATACACCCAGGCACTTTCACTACATAAAGAACGCGGGAAAAAAACTATACTAAACAACAACACTCTCTCGCATAGTTGAAAGAAGAGTGGGCCGAGAAAATTGTACATTCCAAACGTATATATGCCAGCTAGACTGTGATTGGTCGTTTAGCCAGGCGTCGTATCGTTGCCATAGCAACTAAGGCCAAGATTCCACTGCGTCCCAAATATTTCATTTCAAATTATTGTACGTTGTATGTATGCGGTATGAGGTACAATTCATTTCATAATATTGACCACGGAATAGTTGAAAGTCGCGGTGTATTAAAACTGTATTTTCGAAATAATTACGTAATATAAATTTGAATAATTTTGTTTGTGAATTAAATTGAATTTTTAAACGATATATTGGGGAGGGCGCACGGACTTGCGGCCTTATGGACACACTGCCCCTGATGAGAATTAAATCGTGTCCAAGCGCTTTGAATTGTGTTATCAAGAATTAAAATGTGTTAACAAAGTGGCATAACTAAACTGTCACCAAGCCATAGTCTATTCACACTTTAAAAGGAAGCACAACCACATTATCAAATTCATCGTTCGAATAAATTATTTGACGCAATTATTCGATGTGTTTTTCGTATCAATAAGTACTACGGAAAATGAAACACAGAGATTAACCACATACTGACACTAAAAGGAACGAATACTATAAAAATGTAGTTGAAAAAGTAAAGTGTGCTTCCATATCAAAACCTAAGTAGAGTAGAGTAGAGTCCTGATAGGTCAAGTCTCGATACTTCGGAGTTCCCTGTATATTGTTCAAGATTATTCGTTGCAGCCACAAATATCGCAACGTAATATTTTTCCCGAATCCTCTTGAATCGTAAACCGTAATAAACATCATCGCAGTGTTTTAACGTATTTACTACATTGGCATAGGAATCTGAATTAAAAAAAAAATAAATTCAGTAAATTGTAAAAAAAAAAAAAGGAAAGAACTCCATTGTTTAAATCAAAATACTTCTATTTACTCATTTTAACGTTGAAAATCGCTCTCTCTGAACATAAGGTATAGAACTATAATGCTACCGATAACAAAAAATTCCAATTGAGGGCGCTCATCGGCATATTGGTATACTTCAGTACAAGCTTTTATCAGTCATATTTTGATATAATTATCAACATAAGATGTCAAATTAGTTACGAAATTATGAATAGACGTTCTAAAGACGTTCATTGTGCATTTGTTGTATATCTAAGTTAAGTCTGTATCACCAAGAATACCTAACACCACAAATAAAAGTCTTCATTATACTCTTCCCGCTACAGATTTAACCTATATTATAAAAAAAACGTTTTTAGAAGATCACCAATTAAAGTCTATTAGTAGTCTAATAATTTGATAACTAATTTGACGACCTATGTTGACAACTTATATCAAAATGTGACTGATAAAGTGATAAAGCTTGTAAGGATACCAATATAAAGCAATACGCAAGTGAGCGCCCTCAATTGGAATTTTTTGTAATCAGTAAAAATATAATTCTCTATATCTATGTTTAGAGGGGGCGATTTTCAACGTTTAAATGAGTAAATGGAAGCGTCTCCACCCTAACTTTGACGATTCCTGCACAAAAACCTGGCTACGCCTATGTGCAAGGCCCTTTAAATTATCATGTCATCAAACACATCTAAACAGTAAATTTTCAATTCAATAGATGGCTGACTTCTATCTGGCACGGCGTAGCATTCGAGTTTTCTTATAGGTTTTAATGTCACTTTTATTGCTTTTAATTTGTCTCATATGTTTAATATTATTAGTGACAAAAAAGAAGCCATAAAATTATAAACAACGCATGCAAATTAGAAGCCGATACAAACATAAATAATATTTGTAATTGACAGTTGACCAGTCATTAATGACCAGTAAAGGTTGTAAAATGTAACTCACAGATGTAATGTATTGCAAAAACCTTTCGCATTTATTATTAGTGCACATATTCTCAGAACAGCAAAAGGTAACAATAGTTCATCAAACCCTTTACCTTTTAAGGTGCGAACACTCAGTTGTAAAAACCACTGAAAAATAACTTGTATTCAGAATAAGTACCTACTTACTATGAATTTGTAATTAATTTAAATTTGATGAAATATAAAATTACAGCTTATAAAAAGCTTGATATGCAGCTTTGTTGGCGTATCTGATTCTTTAGTAGTACAATTCATTGCCACACATTGTACACTACCGCTCATAACAGAATGGACAGTACGGGATTTAAAAATAAAATAAATGGAGAATAGTTCAAATTTATGAAAAGTGCTGTAATTGTGTTTGTATTAATCTTTAAAAAATTCCCCAGTGATCTGAATATATTAAAATGTAATGATTTAGGAATTACTAATTCAAAATGCAAATATAAATATTTACTGATTAATGGGGTTTAAGGAATTTACGGAAACAGTAATTTAATGTTATGTTCGGGGCTTTCGGAAAATCATAAATGGTACAATAAGCTTAATTGTATAAAAAAGGAGACGGGTGAAAACCTCTCTTCTTTTAACTGCGGTGTATTAGCTCCACATTACATCAGTATTCGAGTTTATGCGATTCAGTGCACATCTGATAAAAAAAAAGTAATAATAATTATAAAATGCATCGAGGAAAACCAACAGAAATTGACAAACGTTCGGCTGTAGTTACTCTACACCAAGAAGGGTATTCAGTGCGACAGATAAGCAGTAGAATAAATTTAACAAAATCTGCTGTGAATAACATCATCCGGCGATATAAAGCGTAGTAGTAAGCGATAGTAAGCGTAATCGAAGAGCAACCGCACCTGAAATTGCAGCAGATTTCAATCGCGATCGTGCCGTGTCCGTTTCCGTCAGCACAACCAAACGTCGTTTACTAGCTGCGAAACCTAGACGTGTAGCAGTTCATAAACCTCTTTTAGGTCGAAGGAATCGACTTAAAAGGCTATAATGAGCACGAACACATCAGAACTGGGCAGCAGAACAATGGAAAAAAGTCCTTTGGACGGACGAATCAAAATTCGACGTGTTTGGGCAGAGAAGACGATCCAAAGGAGAGAGAATGCTTCCCGGTTGTGTTGTGCCTACTGTAAAGCATGGTGGTGGTTCGGTTTTCGTTTGGGGGTGTTTTTCATATGCCGGGACTGGTGATTTAGTAAAAATTGACGGGATTATACGAAAAGAAAATTATAGACAGATACTGGAAGAAAATGCGATTCCATCAGGTTTGCGTTTAATTGGACAACAGTTTGTATTTATGGAGGATAATGACCCGAAACATACTGCTCGGGAATGTAGAAATTATTTGGTGGCTCAAACGAAAATATTTTGCAACGAATGACGTGGCCTCCCCAGAGTCCTGATCTCAATCCTATTGAGTTGCTAAGACAGAAAGCTTCAACTTCAAAGCAGCAATTGTGGACCATCCTCCAAGAGGAATAGATAATGCACTGCACAAATTAGTTGACAGAATGCCGAGGGTTACGCGAGCTGTATTGGCGAGTAAAGGAGGATTCTTCGACGAAGGCAAAATTTAATTTAAAAACAGAAATTTTCCTTTCTTTATATGTAAATTTAATAAAGAAAGTCAAGCTTATCTTGTATCCTTATGTTGTGTAGTATTTGTCCCATTTTTATATTAATTCTTTTCTTAAATTCTAAATTTATTCAACTATCCAATTTATTATGAGCGATAGTGTAAGTCTGTCGGTGATTTTTTGTTGACGAACCCTATATTTCAGTTTTAATAAATGTAGAAATTATATTATTAAGATTTCACTATTCTTTTTATAAAGCAATAATATGCTATTAACTGGAAATAAATATTAAACTGTTATTAATTAAATATAATAATCCGATCATTTTATTTTCCTAAAAGAATGTTTTATCATTTTAATAGCGAATAAGTAATTGTGTGCAAACAGACGACCACAACGATCTATGCATATCTTACAAATTGTTAATTTCTGCAGCAACGGTTACTTTTTATCTACAAAATGAATTTATGGAAGTATATTGCTCACAAACAACAGCTATGCACAAGACATGTTTGATCAGGAACAGATGAAGTTGTGTACGTACACTCGCCGACAAAGAGAATGACCGGTCATCCGAGAACCTGATCACAGTTACTACCGAAAACACAAGACTAAACAGCTTTGACGTCATCAGGCTGTGACGTATTTTGAACTATCGATCAGCCAAAAACGCGTTTACACATTCAAACCGTCTCTGCGTTTAGAATTGGTTTATCCAAATTATATTGGTTTTATTTAAAAAAATACTGTGTAGTGATATTTCTGTACTTTGTTGGTGATACCAGTAATGTGTTTTTAGCGTTGTATAAGCGATAAAACCTTTTCTGAAACCATAAAAAACGGGATAACCTAAAAACTGTGGCGTCGGCTGTTTTTACACGTTCGGATCGTTTGTTGCATTTTGAATTGATTTATCAAAACTATATTCGTTTTATTAAAAAAAATACTGTGTAGTGATATTTCCGTATTTTGTTGGTGATACCTGTAATGTTTTTCTAGTGTTGTATAAGCGATAAAACCTTTTCTGAATCGATAAAGACGAGGTAACCTAACCTGACATCGCGTCACCTGTTTTGTATGTTGTTTGTTTCAACAGCTACAGGTTCAAGGACCAGGGAAACTATAACTGCAAGTTTAAAAAATCCTAGACTGAAAAAAATGCTATTCCAACTCAATCCCCTAACTGTCCGTTGTATTTGACAAAAAACGTGAAGATGTTATTATTCAAATAGTTTTATATTCTTACGTTATAAGTATTTAAGAAAATTATTTTTGAACACGAAATGTTTTTAAATGTCTGTAGTAAACGTTCTCTTTTAATACAATATATTTTAAATTATATCACCGAACGTAGCCATTTTGGATACTGATATATGTAAATGTCATATTCACAGCAGTGAACATATTGCAACAATTATAATAACTTGTTCTACAAATACTCTTCTTAAAAATGATTGTGGGAAAAGTAATGATAGAATAGGTAAAACACCACATAATAGGAGAGATTAAGCAAAAAGGCACATAATAGGAAATTAAAGACCCTGTTTAAATAGCATGTCTAAATTTTCTCGTGAAATTGAACAAAATTTTAAATCAAATTGCAATTACTGTATCATTTCAACCTTAGTTTCGTCCAAATACATGTACAATTACAAATAATAATAATTAGTCGATTAAATATTCACCACAAATTCATCTTTCACGAAAACGGTGCTCGGTTACGTGTTTGGTTTTTGCTTTGAAACTTCGTCTTCCCATAATAGAATCGAATGGGGTGCGAAGAAGGGCTCAGTTGACAACTGGCATCCTCTTTAAACCGGAAGCCCTTCAAAACTTTAAAAAAATGAAAAAAAAAACGATTCCTTTACCGCTTAGGCTAATATCGTGCATGGCGATACATAGCCTACAATCGAAGCGCGCTGAGGCCTTTTAGTTTCGGTGGCAACGTCACAGTCCACTGCGCGGGTCGGCACCGAGCAGCAAACTGTGACCAAATGCTCGGGTGAGTGATCATTCTACTTGTCGGCGAATGTACAAGTGTAAGTACATGTAATTTTTACAACTCCTTTAAAAAATATACATTCGCCTTGTGTGAAGTTGGTAAGGTCGAATTTTGACGAACCTTAAAAATAGTAAAGATGTTATCTATAGAGTTGGCACTTTCGGGCGGCGCGCCACCATCGTAGTAAGCAATAATTATTTTCATTAGCTACAAATTCTAATTTTTTTCATCCCGATAACTCGAAAATGAAAGGTAAGACGTCCATTTCAAATGTGGCCATTTAGTCTCCGCCACCCTGTATAAAGCAATGTTAGTCACTTGCGCTCATATTATAAATAAGTAAATAACGTTTGTTGGACTACTGAAAGTAACACTTAAGAAATTGAAATGAATTTATAAACAATAAATCCCAGTGAGGCCGCTTTTATTAAGAAACCGCCACCGTTTTTTAAATAAGCATTAAACACACAAACGACTCATTCCAATTAATAACAAAAGCTTTTCAAAGCTCTTGTTTCACTTACATACAACAAGCAGTTTACGATATTTGTGCAATTTTATTAACAATTTCTACTAGTGGCAGCTGGTAGTGACAGAAATGGAAGGGCAAGGACAACTCTTCGGTTTTCTCGTGTATTTTATTGTCTAGTGCAATGTACACGATATAATTGCGTTACCACCAGCCACCACTAATTTTTACTATCAAATAACTCCGGAGAGAATTAACTACCCAACATAATTAGTTACTGATCAAAGAATTTTTCGGGTTAGCTTGTATTGATTACTACACTTTTTACTATGTTCACTGTGTCAATGCAGATCTGAAATATTTTACAGCAAGGTTGTCTAAAAATACAGGATCATTCAGGACGATGGCCTATTAAAACTATCTCTGGAAATAAAGTATCTTTTGGAAATTTTGGTGAGCGATTTTATGGATAATGATACTTAGTTACTTAATCCTGAGCTTCTTTTACCTTACGGTGTCGATGAGATAATGATGTATTTCCTAAAAATATTTTTAACTTCATGGCACTCTTGATTAAGCTGGAAACAGATATCAACTATCTTATTTCAAATGGTATGCTTGTATATTCTGCTTCAGATAGATGTTTCAAAGACAGGTGCAACGATGTACAATATCATAGATGTAGGATGTAATCACTTTTGAGACATTTCATTTTTTGTGAAAAATTTGACAAATGCAGAGTTTAACTTAAACATCAATATCTTCTATTCGCTACCATGTAAACCAGTTTTGATATTTTTATTGGCAACATAAAATACTCTTTATTGTTGTAAGTACATAGGTATCAAAAATGTTGTACAGAGTGTTAAAAAATTTCAATTTATTAAAATGGCCACTTTTATTTTCAAGACTGTCTACATATTCTAGTTGAAAAAGTGCAGCTAAAACATATTTTACTTCCTATACTTAAATTCCCTCGTTTCCGAGTTATTTTTAAAAATTATAGAATCGATTATTTATTACCAATAAACAACTAAAATTGACAAAGTTGGCTTTGCTTACGTCAATGACAAATGAACATCATGACATTTACGTTAGAGTTTACTGGGTACTTATTTGACCTAAGTGCTTTTATACTTTATTGAAGTACAAAAACTATTAATAATGCATATCTTTAAAGTTTAAAGTAAATAAAGGATTAGCTTGCAGGCTAAAGTAATATAAATTTTGTATTAAAGCTAAGTATTTAGTTTATTATAAGTAAATGTTTAATTAGTAACATTAACATGAAACATGATATTGAAAAACAAGTATAAATAATATATTGCAGACACAACAATATCCTGGGGAGCTCGGAATTTACCGCCCTTTGAATATCTACTCCACTAATACTGGCAAAAGCTCTCCTTGCTCGTCTCTCTAAGATTTGTTTCTATACATCCTTCAGATACAGAAATCAGGAGGAGTTAGGTCAGGGGACCTGGCTGGCCATGTCCAAGGTCCTAACTTCCTCATCCATTGTTCATCAAACATTTCCGTTAATTCATCCGCAACCTCAGGCGTACAATACGCCGAAGCTCCATCTAACATTATTATTACATGCTCTCATTTTGTCTACCTTTAAACTATTAATAAATTCCATTACGGTAGTTTGTAGTAAATTTAAATATTCAATGCCATTATAGAAAAATGTGGATTAGCGATAGCCCAATAATGTTTACTTACATACATCCCTTCTCTCGAAAATGCTTCATTGGTTCATATTACTTTAGAAAGAAAGATTAGGTTCTGACATAGATACAAACGCGATGTCATTAGCTTAAGCAAAACAAAGTCAATTTTGTCAATTCTAGTTGTTTATTGGTAACAAATAATCGATTTAATAATTTTTTAATGTAATTTGGAATCGACCGAATTTGGGTAGATTATGTAAACATTCCCAAAATAGGGGCTACCATTAAAAAAATGAATTTTTTTTTAGTTTAGTATGTTAGTGTCTGGACTAAGTTTTTGGAACATCCTGTACAACATTTTCCATATGTATTTTTCTCAAAAAATGAAATATCAGATGGTACAACGTACATCTATGATATTGTATGCAGTTGAACTTTTCTTTGAAAGGAAGCATACTGTACAGGCTACACCATTCGAAATAAGAAAGTTGATATCTGTTTCCGGTTTAATCGAGAGTACCATGAAGTTGAAAATATTTTTAGGAAATTCATCATTGTCCATAATATCGCTCACCAAAATTTAAAAAAGATACTTTAATTATTTCCAGAGATACTTCTAATTTTTAATAGGTAGACTTACCATACGTCCCTATTTCAGACAGTGGTCCCGGGGTCCCGACCGGTTTGGTAAAATGTCCCGGTAAAATTTAATGCCGAAAAAGAAAACAAATTCACTATAAAAAAATTTTAGTAGATCAACTTACATTGATTTTGAATTTTTATTACTATTGTAAGCATTTTGGTATCTCTTACTAATCGTATTTGTTTAAATTTACCGAATTAGAAGTGTTTACGATGCTCAAAAAGAATTGTAAGTTTCTGAAAAAGCTTGGGAAAATCTATGTATCTATATACACATAAGGAAATAAAATGTTTAAGTATACGAAAAAGCGTACATGCGACAATGGTAAACGCGAATGGGTGATTCATCACAAGTGGAAGGGTTCGCGACAGTCGACAGCTTACGGTTACCAATGTTGTTAGATACAAGGTAGACTGCATTATGTGCGGACGATCTTACTAAGAATTTCTTTTTCTTTTCTTTTATTTCATCAGAATCAGTAGTAACAACAAAATAAATATGCGAATCTCTCATTTCCAGGCGACCATGACTTCAAATTATTACGTGAGCTCTTGCACACAGTAGGTCTACATCGCAACGTTGTTAGAAGCGTACTAGTGCGACTCGCATCGAATTAATCGGATTCCACTCAATCCTCTCCTCGCTCTTTCGCCGTACATATGTAGATATAGTTAATTTCACATTTTTCCAATGTGTATACTTAACACACGGCAATACATGATTTGGGTTTCAGAACCTCCGACTGCACTGTCGTAACTGATAGTAAAGGTTTCTGAACCAAAATTTGGCTCTGCAAGAACCAAATGTGGAGCAATTATTTTAAATATTCTCCCATTTTTCCATATATAAAGAAAAGTTACACAACACTACTGACACTTCAATCAGAAAAGACGTAAAACTAGAACCTGTGGTAGTCTGACATTTCTCAAGTTAAGAAAGGTGTACAAGTTAAATTATTAGATTTTGAGTCAGTTCACGGTGAAAATTCTGAAATTTTAACTGCTGTTAACAATAAATTGACATGGACTAAATAAAAAGGTGGCTGTCTTTTGTAGAGAAAACTACAACACACACTTTGGAGACGTAAGAACATGAGAAAATAACGTTTACAGACGACCTCCTGTTCCCCTTCCTTTCCCTGTTACCAGCAATAGAAAAAAATCAAGCAAGTACCATAGATATAATTTTAGAATTACAAAAACTGAAGGCAACTATATATTTCAAAACCACTGGATAATTATTTTATTCCGCAAAGCGCGAAACAATTGTTAAGGAATCATAAAGAAGACATAATAATTTTAAAATCATCTTTTATAAACGGTGTCTTGATTATCTAGAATTGCGAAAAGTCAACTTCAGAGAAGCTGAAGTTTTCATAGATCTGTCATTACCATGATTTAAAATGAAAAGAAATTCCTGAAGCAATTAATTTAAAACATGGTTGGTGAACAAAATTGACATTGATGGTCTTTTTGACAAAGTTCCACCAGCTAGATCTTTTATTCATCAAAGAAGGCGTAATTCACTGCAGATTACGTTGAAAAATGAATTCCATTATTCAAATACTTCCAAGAACAACACAAATGTTCCAAATCTGAAAAAAAAATTCTTGAATACATTTTGTTCCTTCTTGGAGCCCATGGAGCAAGTATTTTCCATAGTGAAAAATATTTGGTCGGAAAAACGCGAACATATGCAAGTATATACAGTAAAAGCAGTTTTATACTACAAAATGAACTTCGGTGTTACGTGCGCCAAGTTCTATGATTAAGTAAGAGGCAATAAATATATATTAAAGAAAATTCATTCCAGCGAAAAGTAACAATGGAAAAAAAGCTAATAAGTTTCTAGATATTTTTTATAATAGGATTGTATTTTATTTTATTATTTTCAAATTATAACATTTTTTGGTAATTATTTTTCCCTCAAGACTTATTTCCGTCCCGGTTTGTAATTTTAAAATTATGGTAAGCAGACCGGTGTGAAAACAGCAGCCGAAGATAATATCCAATTTTTACGGAAACACCCGAACATCCAGTGACGTCCATAATAACGGATTAATTTAAGATGCACCGCCACAATTTTTCACAAAACAACATATGACATTTACGGTTACAATGGAAAGAGAGTGCATCTTCTATATTCTGAAAATCACTATTTGTAAATACCATAGAATGATAGAGGACAAAATTTAAGAAAATCACATATGCCTCCGGTGTTGTTCGCCGGACCATAATGCGCTTTGGCAGTTATATAATTCACTTATATTCCTAGCTCTATAGGGAGTATATTCTCCAAGTATTGTTAACTTGCCGAGGACCCCAGGAAGTGAAATTTAATAAAATCGCATATGCGAAAATTATATTTCCCGTGTTATTTGTCCAACCCTAATGGCAGTCATGTATATTTCTAGCATGTTGACTTCAAGACAATTTCAAGCAGAACAAGAAACAAGGATGCTACTTTACTAAGTTCGATAAAAACCTGATCTGAATATAACAAATTATAAGCCAACTTGGAGTAAACTTCAAATTAAAACATTTCACTACAATAATTCACACGCAGAGAAACATTTACTTGTATCAAAGCTGTCTGCCTTAATTCAAGACAATTACTGTTTCAATTATCCGCAATACAATAACTGTTTTAAATCAAAAAAAAAAATATTTTCTTTGCGTTTCTTTCTCCGCTTAAGAGAAGTATACTTGTAATGAAATGATTGTATTTCTTTGCTTAAGACATTTGTTAACTTGATTCAAGAAAATCTTGCAGAAAATTGGAAGAAAGCGATTCTTACTTAGAATTCTTGAAATGTATATTATTAATATCCAATTACATATACGTACGTCATGAAGCAAATTATTCACGTTGGTTGTGATTTTAAAAAGGCTAAACGTAGAGGCTTTCAACAGCATAACATTGAAACAAAAGTGAACTAAACGTAGAAGTACACATGGAAAAATGCATTGAAACAATAACCAAGACAGATAATGCTAATAAATAGTTCCCGGTATTGATAGAATCACTACCAGTAAAAACAATATTAGAGGAATAAAAGCATTAATGCTTCTTACTCTTAGCCATATTGCTCTTAGATCTCTCGATTTATGCCACTAATCTTCAAAAACAACAACTGAAATATTTTCTGGCGCTAGGTAGTACCAGTAGTTATAGTCATGCCGTCCTAAATACAGTATACATATATGTATACTCTTTAGTAGAGAGCAGGGAATATAGAAATCGAAATATAGATGGCATGCAAGTCGCGCGTTGTAGGATGGCGAGTTCCGGCGCTGTCCGAAGGTACTGTCGGACATCGTTCGGGAAAATTCAAGTTTTAATGCAACATGCAGTGCCGTAGCTCGACTTATTTTTAAAATTATTTTAGCATAATAAAAAACGACTATAAAATAAAGTCTTGTATTTCCACCGCGTATCTGAAGCGTTCGCCATCCTATAACGCACAAACTGTACTTACCCATGCAATGATATAATCTTTAACGTACGACGTTTCATAAACATTTTCAAAAGATACCGGCTAATGTAATATGTTTTTCTTTTTGTTACTATTTACCACGAGTACTAATTTAACTATAGTTTATAATAAATAATAAAAAAAATGATAAATAAACTTAAATATTAACTCATTAATTATTAAACTACATAAAAATAATCCCTATTTAATTATATTATTAAAGAAATAATTTAATTAAGATAGGAATAAAAAACAATGGTCCAATTTCTCACAAAATTCTGTTAAGGTATCAGGTGACCGGTTTCGTGTTTCTACTAACACATCCTCAGGCTCAGCTAAGAGGGTATCCAAACAAAAGAAAACGTGATAAATCAAAGAATTCGTGTTCTCTTTTTTTTTTAATATGAGTATAAGTTGCAATATAAAAGCATCTACACTATAGAATGTAATTAGATTTTAATTTAGTAACTAAATTATTAAGTATCAAAATGTATAAAAAAAACTTCTCCTCCTTCTGTTCCTTCCATCGCCAAAAATCTTACTATATAGATTTTGCAAATTATGTGGTGCAATTAGTGCACGTGGTCATTGGTAATGAAAGGGAGAAGAAAAATTATCTTCAAATTCTACTTACAATTATATATAAGCAGTAGGAGGTGATGTCAAATATTAAAATTAAAATTTAAAACTGTAAACTACATTGATGACTGTGTAAAATTTATTTAAATCGAAGTGCAAAAGTACAAATAAAATTGTAAAAAAGGCACGTACACAGCAAGTTAAAAACTGATGTATTATAATAAAACTAGATGTGACAAATTGTAATTTTTTTATATGATATATAATAATCCTTCTTAAATGTTAATAATAAATAAGGAGACATTTATGGTTGGTGGGAAGAACTAATCCAGCAAAATCGTCAAAGTATACCCTAGCCTGAAACCACATACGACAGAAAGCAATAACCCAAGCAGTGATTATTGAATAATCCCTAATTAATAATTTAATTATACTGCAACCTATAAAAAACACTTTTTCATTGCTCCTAATTTTAATTATTAACTTTAGGTTTTTTTTTCATTATTGTAATTTTTCTTTTATTGGATATCCACGAAACTGGTCGCCTAATTTCTCAATAGGACTTTTGCACCATTTTTTCATTCCTACCTTTAATATGGATATTTTCTTAACTTAAAGCTAAATTACTGCTGGATTTTCTGACCCTAAGAAAATATTTATTTAATCCAAATGAAATTTCAAGAAAATTATTTTCTTGTATTATATATTTTTATTGTCTTGAAATAAAAATATTTTCTTGAATAGAGACTGATTTTTGTAAGAAAATCTATTTTCTTGATGCAAGAAACCATTTCTCTGCGTGCACTAGCAGTGGACGCACGTTTCGATAGCCAAACTATCATCATCAGCAGTAAAACTGAATTGTTCAGTTCCGTTTTACTGCTGTTTAGTGAAGTGTTTCAGAATTCGAGTACTTGATTAAACTTAGCAAATTAGCAAGTACTTATATGTTATTATCTGAAAATAGATGGCAATAAGTAATAAATAGTATCCAACTTATAGATATTTACCATTAAGAGGAATTAATTAAGATGAAAGATGAAATATTAAATAAAAATGTGCGTTTTATATGCAGCTTTAAATCCAAAATACCATACAAATGTCCATTTTATTCACATTAGCTTAGTATTTTTTATTTTTATTATAACCTCGTCTCGTAATAATAACAGCATTAAAGATGGTGTACCTATGTAAATAATGAGTCATCTTAAAAAACCTTTTAATGTTATGTTACGCAAATTCTTCAATATCAAATTAGTAAACTAATGTTAACAAGTTTAAGGCTTCATCTTATAGACTACCACTGCATTTATATGCCGAACCTTTGCAAATATATGCACATATCCATGCGTATCCACTAATTACAAGATTTGGAATAAAAATAGAACAAAATGATGAGAAGGATTTCATAACATTGACGCACTCAAAAAACGACATTTCATTCTTCCTAACTTTACCTTTATGAGACAAAAGGTAGGTATTTTTATAAAAGCCAGTTAAATTTTCCAATTAAATAGCCTACGTTAATGTGTATTCATATGTTAGCCTACGTACGCACAAATATTTTATAACCAATATTTATAATTATGTATTTAAAGTTCACAAAATTCGGTTGTCAATGCACAAATCGAATGCAATACATATTCCAATACTATTGATTCACGTGATCTTAAATTTTGGGTGCTTATAGAAAATATGCAATGTTCTATGGACAGTAGTGAATGACATCGATATTTTTTCTACGAATATTAAGAACAAAAATAGTAAACAAATACGTTCTGTGTAAAATGGCACATTACAAAACTTAAATAGCCTACCGTATGCACGCACAAAGCAAGCAAATCTAACTTTAACAATATGGTAGCGTTAATATGTACATTACTTAACATATCGAAATATTTATTTCACTTTCAATGTCATTCACGAATGTTAAGAATACATGTATGTATTGCGACATGATTAAAGACTCGCTAACTTTCCACACAGAAATTATGTACAAAAAGAAAACACAAAACAATTGTAATTTCACTTTGGAAATGTATTAGGAAATGAAGGAACGATTACGATAAGTTATCGTATTTTACAAGTTTTTACGAACGATAGGTGGAATAAATTGAATTTCAAGGACAGTCAGCACATCCACAATAAAAAGCGATATTCTAAATGAAACTATTCGCTTTAATATGGGTTTTATATTAAATACTTCTAGATATTAGAAGTAAAATCGTGTGTTATGGCTCTGATAAAACTATACAAGTAATTAACAGAATAAACATATATTTACCTAGAATGTTGTATACTGTACAAGACGCAATCTCATGACGTCACCGCAGTTAAAAAATACACAAAGCGTTGACAGTTAATTATAATGCATTTATCACACAAATCACCTACTACACTAATATTTTAGAATAGTGCCCATCACTTATCATGTTTCTGTCATTCTTAAAACAATGTAGTCGGTTCGACAAACACTGCAATGTACAAGATGTCGTTCGTAGTGTTTAGATTGTCAGCTGTTCCCCCTCTCCCCACCAGCTGTGTTTTAATTGGTCAATAAGTCTCGTGCATAAATTACAATTTCATTTTATCTATTTGATTTTATTAAAGTTTTTTATTGAACAAATTGTTATTGAAGAGTATTTTTTAAGAAAAGATACTGCTTCGTTAAGTCAAGTTACTCTTTGTTTAATTCATGTAAAATAAATTCTTTTAATAATTACTCCCCACCATTACTTTTTATTTAATTATGGAATCATTACTCAGTGGGCGTTTTAACACACTAGCAATTGTTTTTGCCTTGCTAGTTTTTTTGGCCTAATAAACCAGAATAAGAATCGAAAAGTAGACGTAAAATTGGTAAACAACCTTCGAACTAATTTGCATGTAGTGTAGGTAATGCAATTTCGCCATATTAGTTCTGAAAGATGTGCAATTATTAGTATATATAGTTTAGGTATATGTATGTATATCATGTATAAACTGTTAGCATCTTAAAAAACATAAGTACATTTACTATTTACACATACGGAATTTAACAACACTTCCGGATCACATGAAAGCTGCTAAACAGACATTAGGAGTAATATGTTGAGTTAATGTAAGATTTTATACTAGTAGAACAATAGTTTCAGATTGATAGCTTTTTATTGGATAGGTGTAAAACATTTTTTTTTTTGTTTCGCATTTCTCACAAATTGATAGATATAGAACAACGAACCAGTTAAACTTGATTTAATCGGTAAAAATTATGTCAAATATTTATTCTCACCTTTTGACAATTTTTGATTTAGATTGAAACAAAGCGGCGGTAAATTAATTATAAATGTACCAAATTATTGGCTTACTTAATTTATTATAAGATTAGACGTAATAAACTGCCCTGTACTTCGTATTTTGGCATAAATTATGATGTGAGAATTTTATTATATGAATAGGTTCAAATCTAAGTGCAGAATTAGTTTTAAACCCATAGTTTTAAGAAATAAATTAGATTTTACACCCATCTATAACACATATACATTCGTAGTATGAAAAGGACGGCTTCTGTAACTTAAATAATTTAAGTACTCATAAATACCTAATGAATAATTGTATCTTTTAGTAAAAAAAGAGTCCACTTGTTGAGTTTTCTGATTGCTCAAAATAATAATAATGTAAAAAATTGCATCTATCTCATGAACTTAAGTTATGTAAGGAGTACCTTATTTTTTAGTTAATAAAACGAGAAGATACTTAAGGCAGATAAAAAATAACAATTCAAAAAAGTGAGATGACGAAGTGAAAAGACATTTTCTGCACGTAAAAGATAAAAGTTTTAAATTTGATGAACGCACGGCTAGAGTTATTCCGTCATTAAATTTGTTTGAAACAGAAAATATTGTCCTACCTAATGGACAAGTGGAAGATAATTCCTCCCATGAGTAATTTAGAGAAAAGGTTTTCAAATATTTTATTTAAAATTTCCTAAAAACCCACAGAAAGAAATTAGACCCATAGAAAGAAATTAGATCTACGTTTCTTGGGTTGTATAAACGTAAAAAATTCATTTGCACTATTTGCTCTTTTAACCAATATATCTCTTTCTTGCAAGAAGTCTGAAGAACCTTTAGCGACTGAAAGTTGTGTTTTTTAAAGTAGAAGTTTTCGGTAAGGTATCTCCTTTTGAATTTTTAAGTGACATTTTTAAAATTTTTCATTCATAAACTTGGAAGTAGAGCAATGCAAACTGCGCTGGAAGCCAATGGCTGACGCATAAAAGTTTACACAAAATAAACACGGCCGGGACAATTCGGTATAAGCGTCAGTATAACTACGACTCGAAAGTCGATCTGTTGTGTATGCATCTACGATGTCGTATACTATATCGTAGTTCTACGTTTGTTTTGAAAATGTTTCCTACGTCGCGAAAACGACCAAAGTTGGACACAATAAGAGAATTTATTGCAGAAATGCCTGATTTAAAGTGTGATGGCGCTAAAATTCAATGTGTAGTGTGTAAAATAGATTTAATGTGTTGGTCGAAAAGTGATTGTCTACGGCACGTAAATAGTGCAGGGAATGTTTCAAAAAGAATTTCACACGAGATTATGACAAATTTAAATTTAATTTATGTGTTTATTGCATGTAATTTACCATTTCATTTACTAAGGAAGAAAGCATACGTCTCGTTTTGGAATGAATATTCGGACTTTAAGTTACCAAGTGAGAGAACATTACAGAGAATTGTGCCGTCTGCTCGTGAGCATGTCGAGAAAAGAATTAAATCGGAGTTGCAAGATAAAAACCTGTGGTTATGTGTGGACGAAACAACAGATCGTAAAAAACATTCTGTGGTTAATGTAATGGTACGCACAATGGAACCACATCGACCGTCACCCTCAATTTTACTAGCTTCCAGACGAATACAACAATGCACTGCCGAAGTAATTTCAATGTTGGTGTTAAATACATTGGAAAAGTTTGAACTTTCAACAAATCAACTGTTGATGTTTATGAGTGATGGTGCCGCAAACATGCTTGCTGTAGGTCGATCTCTTAAAAAACATTGTGCTAACTTGTTGCATATTACATGTAAAATTCATACTCTCAGTCTCGTAGCAGATAGTATCAGAAAATGTTATCCCGAGGTAGACGCTCTAATAGCACATACAAAAGCTGTGTTTGTAAAATCCCCAAAACGTATTCGGGAATTTCATAGACTATGCCCTGGTATTCCTGAACCACCACAACCTATTCTTACTCGTTGGGGAACATGGTTATAGGCTGCATTTTATTATCTTAAATATTTTGAGAATATAAAGAACGTGATTTTAGAATTCGACTCAAAGGAAGCTGCGGCTGTCAAGGTAAGCTGCTTGAAGTTTCAGGATAGTCAAGTTAAAACAGATTTGGAAATTATTCAGAACTATTACGTGGGACTAGCGGATGCGATAGAAAAACTACAAAATTCTTCGGTGTCGTTAGTGGAATCTTTGCAAATAGTGCAACATGTTCACGCACAGCTATGCGCGATAGAAGACGCAAGAAATGTTTGTGTTTTAGAAAGGCTTGAAAGTGTTTAAGATAAAGACTCTAATTTTGGCACATTAAGACAAATTTGTGAAGGTGAGTCAACAGAACCGTTAAGTTATTTGAAAGATTATTTTACTTACGCAAATATAACGTCACTAGATGTAGAACGTTCGTTTTCGGCATACAAAAACACTTTTTCTTCACGCCGCACTCACTTTGCCGAAACAACTTTGGAAACATATCTAATGTTACAAATATTAAATAGACATTATCCACTTTGTGATTTCACGGAGGACTCTTAAAACGGTAAGTGTTTGAGCACGTATCACATTTAATTTATTTTGTGTAAACTTTTATGCGTCCGCCACTGGCTTTCAGCGCAGTTGCGTTGCTCTACAGTCATTAGTTAATTTAATAACATTGGTAAAAACCAAGGAAATAGTATTTTATGTTTATTTTATATTTATTTAGAAGTAATAAATTTCAGAATAAAAATGTTTGAGATAACATACTTTACACTGCAATATTTATTCTTGTTTTATCTAATGTATTTTGTAGTATTTGTTTAATATTTTTTTCTATTTTATTGTATCGTATATATTCGTTCGTGTCTTAGGTTTATACCTGTTGGATGCATAAATAAACATTATTACTTATTACTATTATTGTTGTTTGATCCAGGTTAATTTAACCGCTTGATCCAAACTACCATAAAAAAGAGTTCATTCTAATACGCTATGCTGTAACAATTAGTACATAGGAGATACTCTGACGTTTTTCTTAAAACTATCAAAATTATTGATTGTTTTATTTGCAATGGCAATTTACTTGTAGTTGTATAGAGGATGGCAATGTGCTGGAGCCTAAGATATTTAATTGTGTATAATTCAAACAAATCAACAAGTACAGATTGTATGGAGGAAAATGGTGGCCGATTTGAAGAGATATTGGAATTGTAGAAACCTATAAAATATTTAGTACACTTTATTTTTTAACAAATACATACAGTTTGTGCGTTATAGGATGGCGAACGCTTCAAATGCGCGGTGGAAATACAAGACTTTATTTTATAGTCGTTTTTTATTATGCTAAAATAATTTAAAAAACAAGTTCAAGCTACGCCACTACATGTTGCATTCAAACTTGAATTTTCCCGAACGATGTCCGACAGTATTTTCGGACAGCGCCGGAACTCGCCATCCTACAACGCGAGATCTGTATGTATTAACATGAAAAACTTCATCGCACGGGACACATAGGCATAGGGAAATGAAAACAATTCTAAATTAATATTTCTCTCAGATTCTGAAAAAATAAATTTAGGATGCTTCATTTAAAAAAATTGAAATAACATGAATCAGATTTCGATTGCCACTTTGTAGAATCTAGTTGATTGAGGAAATTTGACGGTATGCTGCTGAAAACGCTAAGCAATATGTGGATGAAGTCGAAAATTAAAAAGAAAAAATTGTACCTAGTTCAAAATGTGCACGTCTAAGAGATAAGTAAGGTTCGCAAATCGCGGTTCCCGATTATAGGCGTCCAGTTGGGAAATGCGTAACTGTTTAAGTAAGAATAATTTATGTTATAATTTATAATTAACATAATACATATAGAGAAACACTTACCCGAATGTATTCGACTTAACATTCGAATGGTTTTTGAAACAAGTAAACGTATCTCTAGGAGTACTGTTATTATAAATCTGTCTTAACATAGCCAAGTCTGTCAATTTTACTCGTACATAAACACTTTTCCCGTCACTTAAAGTTTCCAGCTTTCCAGCTCTCTTTGTACGTTATCTATTATTTGCAAGGATTCGACTAATGGTAATAAAAGCCTTTGTAATGCTGTGGTAGCATTCGTTATTACTTGGTCGTTATTAAAAATAGTTTGTAATCAATTTCAACTTGATGGTTTTGAAATTTTAATTGACTTGCTAAGATCGCAAGACTTCTTTTGTATCAAGTTGTAACATTAGGGACTGGAGTGGACGGAAATGTTGAAAATAATAGAGCACAGCTTCCAAACACATTCCCATCGGATCAAAACTGGCTGTGGGGGTCATGAGATATTAGGACACTGTTTACGAAATTGCCGGATTCGTCTGGAAGATTTGGCAACTACTTATTCAGTATAGTAGTTTCGACTACGAGATGTAACTCATGCAGTATACACGTTACACGTAACAAATTAGTGAAAGTAGATTTAAGCAAACAGCCAGCACGAAGCATAGCTGATCCGCTATCAGTCCCAAACATTAACACTTTGTAAAGTGGCACATTTTTAATGGTTTCACCAGGTTTTACACGATTGAAGTTTTATATAGGCTATTCAATATGGAGGTGATGACGCATATGTAGTGGCCGCTTCTCCATTAGTTCAAATGATCAATGACCTCCCAAAAATATTTTCAAACAACTGACAAAATGTTAAAATAAAATACAAATCCTCTTTACTCCTTACAAAATATTGTCCATTTGTAAATATTTTTGGGAGGTCATTGACCAACCGCTTTAATGAACGAGCCGCCACTGGCAATTATGTACCAATGAATTTTTCTTTGAATCCGTTGATTCATGTACGGTCAACCACAATTTTTTACCGTACTTCACTCCGTATTATCTCTATCCTTTTACGCACAACTAGCAAATAATTCCGCAATGTTTATTCAGTTGATAATCTCCAGTTGAGGTTGTATTTGTCCCAAAACTTACAAAACTGTTCTTTTTAACAATTATTAAATGGAATGTTACAAACAGTCATCATTAAACCGTGACAAACGGTTGCACCCGCAGAGACGCCTGTACGGGGGGGGGGGGGGGGGGGGTATGTACGTATATGGATGCAGAGTTCAGTAATGCGGTAGACATTGAGGAGTGTGATCGTTCGGTTATTTCTCGGATTCTTATTGTGTGTTTTCGAAAACATGAGACGTAAGCCTGGTGTACATCTTGCATCGCATGTGAAGAAATATATTTGGCGTTTCCCTGGTTTGGAATTTACAGGTTCGCACATTCGTTGCAAATTTTGCGGTATAGGGTTGCTAGGTCGCACGACATCTGAATGTAGAAGTTACATTAAAAGTAAACGTCATGTATTGAATTTATGCAACAATATTCCGTACTGGCAATTTTTGTATGACTTTATTTTCATGTTGAGCACGTGCAACATCCCACAACACCTAGTAGATAATGAAAACTTTCGTCTTTTTGGGGATAAATATGTACCATCATGGAAGTTACCAACAAAAAGACAATTGCGGTACAATTGACCACATGTGCAAAGTACAGTAAAAGACTGTATAAAAGACGAGTTGATAAATCAACTCGTGGACGAAAAGTGAAACTACTGATGCTCAGGAACACAGCGTGATTCATATTGTGGCGCGTCCTTTAAAATGTAATGGTCCACCAGCTTCCTTGTTGTTAGCCAGTAAAACGATTGAAAGAACTGATGCCGAAACCATTGTAAACATAATAAAAAATATGTTAAGAGAATTTTGTATCGTAGGAGCCCAAATCACCATGTTAGTTTCTAACGTAGCTGCAACATGCCTCATACACGCATGTCGTGTCGTGCCAGAAACAATTCGAAGCAAGTATCCTTGGGTTAATGATTTAATATCATCTACCAAAAAAGTGTTTGTGAAATCTCCCAAACATATCCGCGTATTCAAGCAATTGTATCCGCAAATTCCGCAACCACCTTAGCATGTATTGACGCGATGGGAAACATGGATCGAGGCAGTATCTTACTATCGCAAATATTATTCCCAAGTGAAAGATGTCATTTTCAAACTGAATTCTTCTAATTCTCAAGCGGTTCAGGAGAGTCAGCAACTTTTTACCGATTCGGACGTTCAAAAAGAAATAGATGACATTTTCATAAACTATTCTGTAGTGACACAAACTATTTCGCAGTTAGAAAATACTCACTTATCTATACAAGACTCGTTAAATAACATCAACAATTTAGCAGCCGCTCTAGAAAGATTGACGGAACCTATAGGACTAGATGTCGCGCAAAAATTTCGTGCAGTTTTAAATAACTTGACATTTATCAGGCGATGTACACGTTACAAGCGTATTTAATAGACTTAAGAGAGAAAATATACTCAAAACAATAGATTTATCTTATATTCAAATATTACAATAAGAGGTACGCGAAAACAGAAATAAATGCAAAATGTTCAGATAGAATTACAAATTTATTACAACCTTAAAGAAACTGTTAATTCCTAACAAAACCACAGATATGAATAAAACACGCGTGAAGTGTGAACATATACAAAAAAACCTATAACTAGTGTTGGGCATAATCGATATATTTCAATAATCGAATGAATCGAAATAATCGTTTAAAATAATCGAATGATCATTCGAAATCTACTAACGATTTCGATTATTTTCCACGATTATTTGACAGAATCCGAGTAAATTATTTCGAAACTCGAAGTTTCGAATATAGATCTCGAATCGTAATCCGTTTGTGTGCTCCTGCACAATCGAAATGAATAATGAATGATTTTTGAAACATAATCGAATGATCGATTATTCGGGTATAATCGATATATGTATCTCGATTATATCATTCATAATCGCCCAACACTACCTATAACACAGCTTTTCACTTCACAATATAACAATGCGCATGCGTCTGATGGATCACTGGACGATAATCTTCAAACTGGAGCAACTATCAGCAAACGGTTAGAAATTAATTTGGAGATGTGCACGAGCGCCTAATTACGTCAAACTAGTAGTCAGAGTTTGGCGTTTTAACTGCATGAACACTATTTTTGATTTCAAACGATTTTAAATCGCTGCAGGAATAAACCTATTATATCAATGAATTTTCTGTTGCGTTTCTTGTTTTACTTGGTTAACTTTTTTGTGGATTTATTGATTTGTGTTTAAATATTTTATCATTTCTGCTGATAACGTTCTTATTGGAACGTAGGAGGGCTTTTCCTTTCAGTTTTTGTTTACATATGAATAAATACAAATAGTAATTTATTAAATATTAAGAGTACTCGAAAGAGAATAACTACAAGCCACTGCTGATTTCGCTAAGAAGTTATTTTCATAAAACATACGAACGGCAGCATAATACAGCAGTTTAACATTTACGTCGCTTTCTTGAATTCGCGGGGAAACACGAAATTGGACGAATGTGGTCACTCGCTTGCGTTAGCAGCCCATGCGTAAATTCTATTTTTTGCACAGGAGATATTAGCTTTCATATATATTTTTTGAATATGAGATCCTTTTAATAATAATTAAGGTTCGACAAACGCGTGTTACGGCAGAACCGCCGAGAGGGGATTTAGGTAGTGAATCGACAATGGAAGCGTTGCTTATGTTGCAGTTTTACGCGGCTTACCGGGGCAGTAGTATTTTGTCGCAGTGGACATCAGGACGTCAATAAAAGGTAAGAATATATTATTTTTTAATAATAGTGTATCTCACGTACCTACTTTTGCGCGATACGCCTCTGACTCGCACTCATTTGTCGAACCTTAATAATAATAATAATCACTAGTTAACACACACCTTCACGCGCATGGTGACCATATTGTCGTGTATGCAACCATTACGTCATGATACTAACAAGCTGCGAGCTTTTGTGTTACTTATTGGTTCTTCAGAAAAACGTGATTAAATTTCTTTCTCTGACTAAGGCAACCGCCTATCATTTAGTTTATTAATCTTACTTAGTCCATTATGTCAGAGTAAAAATTTATTTTTATAGCGTATTTCTTGTATATAATAAAACAAAAAAAAAATAAGGGTTGCACATATACGAGGGTGTATCAAATATAAACGGGACTGATTTTCTTAAAAATTCCGGAGGGTTTCTAGACCTGGAAGGGGTTGATGCGCACGTAGCCTGTACTGTTAGGGAAAGGGAAGAACCGACCGTAACTCCCTCGGGTCCCTCTAGTATCAAAAGAAACCATGAGCGAGTGCAGCGGATTATCATCAAGTTTTTGGCCAAGGAGGGGGTGAATCCAACCGAAATTTTGCGGCGATTACAGACACAGGTCGGGGACAACACCCTCTCAAGAGCTTGTGTGTTTGTATGGCACAAAAAATTGTCTGGAGGGCGTGAAAAGGTCGAGAACGAGAGTCGTGATCGCTGCCCAAGGACAAGTGTGACTGAGGTCAACATCGAGGCGGTCCGAAATCTCATAGAGGGAAATCAATATTATTGTGAAGTACTAGATGCCGCGAAATTGTCATTTCGAAGGAAAAGGAAGAAGCAATCGACCAGAGGTGTCATTCTTCTGCATGACAACGCCAGGCCTCATGTGGCTAACGCCACGATGCAAAAAGTGGATGCATTAGGATGGGAAACGCCGGAACATTCACCCTATAGTCCATCTTGTGACTTCCATCTTTTTGGACCCCTGAAAGAAGCGGTTGGAGGCCAGCGTTTTGACGACAATGAAGCGGTGGAAGCGTTTGTGCTCCACGAACGTCCGAAGAGTTTTTACGATGATGGAATAAAAATGCTCCCAATCCAATGGGAAAAATGTATTTCTAGGGCGGTAGAGTATGTTGAAAAATAATATATATTTGTAAGCTTAGTTAAATAAAGCTAGAATTTAAAAAAAAACGAGTCCCGTTTATATTTGATACATTCACAGAAGTGAACGGTAATGATTCCAAAAGATTGCCAATAAAAAAATTTTTGTGTTTCAGTTGGTTCAGCAACTAAGAATTTAATGTATATTTATTCTAAATATACCTTGCAATTCAAATAAAGCGATATTCTATGTTAATTACGGGATGAGTTACTTACATTTTTGTCGAAAAGAAAACGCTTATAGTAGGATTACAATGAATTGTACTAAGCCAGATTGATCTACAATATGCATTTATTGCAGTTAGGCATAAATTTACATAATTTACTAATACAAAACAGGGAAATCAGTATTGCCAGACTGTGACAAATTAGTAAAGCGAGGTGATATCTCTGCGCCGCATAGGCGTGCGCTTCCTAATAAGTAAGTACAATAATACCAAAAAATATCTAATAAATCGAATAATAATAACAGAACCAATCAAGAATTATAATATCTAAGAAGTTGTGAAACACCCGCCCTCTTCAGCGTTATCAAGTAGGTTGGCGGGCTGCATCGGAATTACCGAACATTAAAAGTAGAAATAGCATTATCATCCACTGGATAAGAGTCGTAAAAAGTTGACAGCATCAGATATGTTTCCACAGTTGTCTCGTTGAACGATGTTCGCCGTGGTGAAAAAATGTGTTTATATTTCGACATATACAGATGTAATACGTGCATAATTAAAACACTCCTTGAATTAAGTTAATGGATTAGTTGATGCACCATCACAAATTTGTTTTAATGTGATAAAATCGGAATATTTCTTTAACACACTCTCGAACTTTTCTAAAACGCGATTATATTTTGCGTTATGTATAGTGCGTAGCAGTGTATGTACTTCGTCCACTATTCGCAGTGACTCCTCTAACGACGACGCTTTATTTTGTAATTGTTCTATTGCGTTATGTAATTTTTTATAGTTGTTACGAATAGTTTGTAACTCTGTTTCAACGGAAATATTTTAAAATTTTGTCTGGCTCTCTTTACTAGCTGCAGCTTCGGTAGGATTGAATTGTAAAGAATAACAGCTTTTACTTGTTTGAAATATTCAGCATAATGAAGAGCTGCCTGCAACCATGTTCCTCAACATATCCTTCATTAAAAACCGACCATCCCGACCAGGATTTGAGGCAAGTATTATTATTATTATTATAGACAGGCCACGGCACAGATGCCTTTAGTCACTATGACCTTAATAGATCTGTTGTAACAATAAAGGCAAGTAACTGAACCATTCTACCACCAAGGTGGTCTATTCGGGTTTAATTTCTCTATAACTTTCCATACTTATTGTTAATTTAGAACACTGATGATAGTATCTTCCTGATTTCATCAGATGAAGATCATAACCAACTTACAAACAAAGAAAACCTACCATTAAATGATGCTGGTACCTTGCTACTTTTTGACATTATATTATATTTGCAAATTATAAATGTTTCTGCCTTCATATTTACCTTGTAGAATTATATGCAAATAAAAGTATTCAATATACTCTTTGTGTTTTGATGATAATAACATATAACCATTTCACATTGCTATTTTTCTACAAACCAATACATATAAGTCAGTTAAAAACGAAGATTAATGTGCGAAGCATGATAACAAGTGTGCCAAGTATTATTTTTACTACATCAATTCGCCATTCTCCATTGAACAATTTGGCAGCGTTGGTACGCAATCCCCTTTTTAGCCGCTCCTCTCAGTTCCTATCTTTTGCAATACTTGACTGAGTTTGGGGGCGGAGGGGTGAAGGACGCATATTTTGACGTCATTAGTAGTAATATATAGATAATACATCTTAACCTTTAAATTGATAGATCTCATATGTTCTATATTCCACTACCACTGACGTCCATTGCGCACGCTTCTTTTAAGCTGAGACCACCTTTAAGTTAATGTATTCTCCCAACCTTGATGTAAAACAGCCTAATGCATGCGAATAATCAGTGAAATTTTAAAAGAATGCGAAGTGGGAACGTCCTATTAACGGACTAAATGTTATTGGTGGATACAACGAAATTTGAATATAATAAGTTTGTTTCTGCAGCCGATTTGTAATAGTTTGATCAGAGGTTAATTTGGATTAATCTACGCGTGCGCAAACTAAAACTGATTTAACAATTTAACTGCCCGAACGCTTTTTTTACAATTATCAGGCGATGTATAAGTTGCAAGCGTATTTAATAGACTTAAGAGAGAAAATATACTCGAATATGCATATTAAAACAATAGATTTATCTTACATTCAAATATTACAAAAAGAGGTAAGCGGAAACAGAAATAAACGCGAAATGTTTAGACAGAATTACAAATTTATTACAACCTTAAAGGAACTGCTAATTCCTAACAAAACCACACACCTGAATAAAACACGCGTGAAGTGTGAACATAACAAAAAAACCTATACCACTTTTCACTTCACAACATAACAATGCGCATGCGTCTGATGGATCAGTGAACGATAATCTTCAAACTGGAGCAACTATCAGCAAACAGTTAGAAATTAATTTGGAGATCTGCACGAACGCTAACTCACGTCAAACTAGTAATCGGAGTTTGGCGTTTTAACTGCATGAACACTATTTTTGTAATGCGCATGCTCTAACGATTTCAAACGATTTTAAATCGCTGCAGAAACAAACCTGATGATGGAAACTTCTTGCTCTCTTGATTTTGTTTATAATTACAAGTGAATTCTATTATCTTTACAATTAAATATGTATACCGTTTTATTTAACTGTGCTTTAGCAATTTTCAAAAATGGTATTTTATTCTTTAACTTTTAAATAATAGTTCTATTTGTGCACATTTATTTGTTTTTGTAATGAATTACATTAAAAATGATTAGTTCTAGAACATGCAAACAGCAACGGGGCTCAACGAATGTTATTAAATTTAGAGAAGAGAGCTGCAGCGAAAGGGTACAAAGCTGTAAGATAAGATATACATAGATGAATATTGATCGGACAATATAGTGATTTTTTTCTAGTAAAGGAGGTTGGCGGCTATCATATCTACTCAGCCTATGCACAATTTTACTACAAACACACATGCACACATGCGCACTTTTTAGGTACCGATTCTACATGTTTATCCTGATTTATTAAGACAATAAACAAAAGAAAATTCAATCTCATTCTATGTAGATAAATATTTTATTTATCAAAAATGTCAATATAACCATGAATTATTTATAATCTAAGTAACTATGGTTACAGCCAATTGCTTAAATTGAGATACACTTATTAAATATGTCTAAACAAGGAAGGTGCTTCATATTGACATAAATCTATTGCACCCATATGTAAAAGAAGTGCATGTTAAATTGAGAAAACATATTTTGTATGTATATGCTGCAACTCGCAGTATAGTCTTGAATACAACGAAAAGTATTTCTTCTTTATATTGCATTACACAAAAACAATATTGTAATCCTTGATATATACTGTAAAAACTGCATACATAAAATATATATATAGTAATATCTGATGAATACTGAAATAACATTAAGGATGTTCTATTTTATTCAAGATTATTCTGAAATTTGCTCTTGAATAATTTTCATTAACGGCAATGTACAAAACTATGAAATAATAAACTTAACTTCCTCCATTATTAAAAGGACCCTGTTCTTCTATTCCGTCATTTTCTGAAACCAAAGCTCTTTCCAATATGACTCTACCTTCTTTGTAACGTTGATTATCTTCTGTAGCATATTCATACATCCATCCAAGTTTGCTCTCACAAAACTTGCATGAGACATCTCTTACCTACATTGAAATATATGAAAAAAACAATATTTTTTAATTATTTATATACTTTACCATGTGTCGACCAGTTAGCATTACTCTGTCTTGAACATCACTATACACCAGATTTACAACTTTATTGAAAAGAAATGCACGACCTGTGGCGCCTGTAAAACGCGTGCTAATTAATTCGGCCCTATTCGTCAGATTTGTAGTACATCTAGCACAAGAAAAAAGGCGACTGCCGCCCATATGTTCCAGAAATACTCTGCCCATTCTAGAAATAACACTAAAAAATATACATTTTGCATATAAATTTGATTATGAAAATGTGCTTACGTTTTAAGTAATTGTACGTAAATTCTGTTAAAATAAAACACAATAAATTTGTTGCAACTTCACAATTATTTTTCAATGGTGGAACATGAAACAGCTGTTTTTATTGATACAAAACGTCATTTACCTACAAACGTCAATAATAACTGTGGTGTTAGCAGCGATTGGTTACACTAATATCAAGGTTGGTAGAATACATTTACTCCACAAAACCAGCGTACATATATCAATAGGTTTGTTTCTGCAGGGATTTAAAATCGTTTGAAATCGTTAGAGCATGCGCATTACAAAAATAGTGTTCGTGCAGTTAAAACGCCAAACTCTGACTACTAGTTTGACGTAATTTGGCGTTCGTGCAGATCTCCAAATTAATTTCTAACCGTTTGCTGATAGTTGCTCCAGTTTGAAAATTATCGTCCAGTGATCCATAAGACACATGCGCATTGTTATATTATGAAGTGAAATTTTTTTTTTTTCTTTTGTATATGTTCACACTTCACGCGTGTTTTATTCATGTATGTGGTTTTGTTAGAAATTAACAGTTGTAATAAATTTGTAATTCTGTCTAAACATTTCGCGTTTATTTCTGTTTTTGCTTACCTCTTTTTGTAATATTTGAATGTAAGATAAATCTATTGTTTTCATCTGTATATTTGAGTATATTTTTTCTCTTAAGTCTATTAAATATACTTGTAATTTGTACGTCGCCCGATAATTGTAAAAAAACGTTCGTGCAGTTAAATCAGTTTCAAATCAGTTATAGTTTGCGCATGCGTAAATTAATCCAAATTAACCTCTGATCAAACTATCACAAATCGGCTGCAGAAACAAACCTAATTGTAGATATTATTATAGGTTCGTAAGGTTTAAATTGATCTCTACTTTCATCTTTGTCCTTATAATTAATCTGTGTTTTTTTCTATGAATCTGTTTTGTTTTCTATATTTAATCTACTTTTTAAGGATCTAAATATTTTTATTCTTTAATAAGTGTAGTTACATATTTATTTTACGCTGCTATAGCTATAACTAAGAATTGCGTAACGAATTTATAGTCTAAAGGGTTTACGCTACATATAATATCTACTATTGGTATGCACGCATACCATGTTTATTAATCGGTTGTATGAGAACGCGACTGACGATGCTTATCGTTTCAGGGAAGTTAATAGCCATGTTCGTTTGCGTTGCTGAAAGTGCTCAATATCAGCTTCGTCAATTTTGTTGTGTTCGTTAGAAATTTAGCTGCTCACAGGTATTTTAAAAACGCATTCGTTTGCATTCGGCAAATTGCTTATATATCCAAAGTAACATGCTATATCTGCTCAAGCCTAAAGCGTTGAGCAATAATAGCAGATTTATTTGCTCAAACTGATATATGCGCTATTTGTAAACGTGCTACATATGCTATTTTTGACAAAATTGATCAAATTCAGCAACGCAAACGAACAGGGCTAATGTTCCCCAGGAACATCGCGGATGTAAATCGCGACGTTTCCGAGGAGAGTCGACTGCTTCGCTCCTGTCGTGCGGTCGGGCTACAGCGCATCGTTCCAAAGTGAAGATTGAAATGTATACCGCTTCATTGACATTTACTGTTCCACAGGAATGTCGCGAATGTAAATCGCTACCTTATCCATGTCGCGCGACAACCCGTCGTTCCAAAGTAACGAGTTATTTCGGTGTTTAGGAGCGCGACACGTCGCGACAATAAAATACCGCTCCAAAATACTGTTACTAAAATAGCGACCCACAACTGGTAGCTGAGTTCGGGTATTCGTTCGGAGCAGATGAAGAGTACAGAATACGTGGACTGAATCAGAAGTAGAGCAAGAGTGGATCACTCAATCCATACTTCTAAACGAATGGATGGAGTAACTACATTTCCGAACGCGAAAATGCGCGAGTAGGGTATTTGGACTAAATGGAGTTACTCCGAACGAATACCCGAACTCGCCTACTATAGGCGCATGCAATTCATTTCAGTTTCAGTTTATAATCATAAGGACGCCTTGTTTTAGTTTAACCAGCGATATATGTACGCTGGTTGAACCTATATGCTAAATGTGTTGCCCGAAAATTCCATAATATTTTTTTTGATTTTTTGTAGCTTTTTTTAAATTGTGAAAATGCGTCAAACCATATGTGCTGCAATAAACAAATACAATATTGACGATGCTATAATATATTGCAATGAAAATGGAAATATAATAAGATTAAAGTATAAAGATGTGAGTGCAATAAGCAATATTTTTTTTGAAAATTTAAAATATTTATCCAAGGATTCATCTTGCTTTGGACTCTTAATGGATCACAACATTTTAATACCTTCTCTAATTATTAGGTAAATATTGAAAACATTGTAAGAAATTGTCTTTTTATCAAAAGATTTCTAGTTTGCAACAATTGGATTGTTCATTTTTATTTCTGGATGCAGTTCAAAGTGAAGCTTCTGGGTTAATTAATACAATAGGTATAAAGTACATTATTGTCTATAACCTCGACTGTAATATTCGCGGCACCAAATTTTTGTTTTCTATAATGGTTGATTTAGAAAATTCTTGTGATGTTTACTTAAGTGATACTAAAGCTTTTATACATAAGAATATTAATTATATTGTGCAAACATCTGGAACAACAAGCATGCGAAAGGTTGTACGTGTTGAAAATAAGTGCATTAAATCCAACATAAATTGTTTAAGGTAATGTTACTTGCAAAGTAATGTCGGTATTAGGTAAGAGTCTTTTTCTTACAGGAATAGATTACAAGTTACTAATGCAGATACAATATATTTTGGTACAGCATTGACTTTTGATCCTTCAATGATTGAACTTTATTTAGCATTGACCACTGGAGCTAAGCTGCTGATTCTATCAAAGGCAGTTAAAGACAACCCTACACTTTTATATAAAATATTGTTCCGAACTGAAGCAGTAGATACTACATTTCTCCAAATGTGCCCATCAACTATTTTATTGTGGACTATAAATGACATAGAAAATATGCTACAGTATTCTTCTCTAAGAGTGTTACTTCTTGGAGGTGAAGATTTTCCTATAATTTTGCAGAACATGAAAAGATCTAAAATCTTAAAGGTATATAATGTTTATGGTATTACGGAGGTATCTTGTTGGTCATTCCTTGCAGAATTAAATAAAGGCGAAGAAATTAATTTGGGCAATCTTTTGGATAATACCATTTTTGAAGTCAAAGGGAAGAATTCTGAAAGTATAAATGAAGGAGAAGGAGAATTATTTGTAGGTAATATTCATTATACTATTCTGAAAATTATTTTTATTTACCGTATTTTAAATGGATTTTTTCCATACTTATTTTATGTATGATTTATCTCAGTGGAACGATTTGCGAATTTACCTTGTTTTTCTGCAATCACTTGTAATAATTTAAAAAGTAATTATCATATCCCATTTGTTTTCATAAGATGAATAATGTACACATTGTAAGAAGTAAAAATAATAATTATTATTGGTTTCCCAAATGTCCTTCTGTCCGTAATTTATACACAGGTAAAGTAGGATATTTGAATGGCTATATAAAGAATTTCCAGGATTACGAATTTTGGCGATCAGTCCTATGGACATTGTTTCTGTTGTCTCAATATTTCTTCTTCTGCTGGTTCCAATATTCTTGAATAAATGGAAGTTGTAGTCCAGGATGGGATGATAAATCACTATTTATACTCCACCTCTTAAACCATCTAGATAGTTTATCAGTTAGTTGTAGGCTTGTATGGTGTTACATATATTATTGCTGTAAAAGAACAGCATTCGTCGGCATATTGCAATATATACGATGACTGATCCTTTAAGAATACCTCATAAATAGGCATAGGGTTTTATCCAAAGAAAACGGCTGAAATATGCACATATATATGCAGATGTTTTTGTGAAAATATGCAGAAAAAAACGTAAGACATGAATTAAAAATATGCAGTATTTTGTAAATATATCGTATTAACTTATACAATGATAATATTAAAACTTGAATTTTGTAGGAAGAAAGATTATGTGAAATAATAGAGTATATAAACCAATTTACATATTTATTGTTCATAAAGTTATATAGCTACACAAGAAAGGTAACATAATTAAAGTAAAAAATAATAAGTAAAAAATGTAATACAAGAATCACATTAATTAATGTTTCCAAAGTAATTAACAATTAAATGTTTTTCAAAATTTCTCCTTTCTAGGTCGACTGATGTTATAGGACAATGTTTGAATTTTTGACATATTTGTGGATCTATACGTACTTCGACATTTGCACTAAAGTTACTACAAAAAATTTGAGAAACATTTTTCAGCTTTTTGTATCCTATATTCTTATCAAGAACTGAAGCTAATTGTTTACATATCGAATTCCCTATCTCGCCCTTCACTATTTGATATTTTTTTCAAAATCATTTACTAAGTTCACTGAATCAAGTAAAGGCAAATTTTTGCTTTCGAGCTTCGCAATTGTCATATGTACAAAATTGTAATTGGTTTTGATAAAAATTAATTGTTAGCAATGGCGACTTTAAAATACGCTTACTATTTTCAAGGGCAACGCACGAGTTGGCATGAATGTCATATACTATAGGTTTGATTTCATGCAAATAATCAGCGTAAAAAATTGTAGCTTCTTGCCAAGTACCCCATATAGTTACAACGGGTTGTGGCGGTAAGGGAATGTTAGGCAATTTTTCCTTATAGTGCTCTTAAAGGTGCTTCAACAAATATTTTTTTATATTACTGATTAAATCGTTAATAAGTGGAAATTGTTTTCTGATTTCTTCTGCTACTAAATTTAGACCATGAGCTAAGTAAGTCACATGAATTAAGTTTGCATAAAAAATTTTTAGATTGTCTACAGCCTTAACCATATAGCTATTGTTGGTTAATATTAACAAAATTTTTTCACGTGGAAGTTACATTATTTGTTTTCAATAACTTCTTTGACGCAATCAGATATGATTTAGCTGCGTATTCTTCGTGTAAAACCCCTATAAGCAAATTTCCATTGTAACCAACCAGAAGGGTCTGTTGTTTCATCAACTACAAGATAAAATTAATTATTTCCAATAATATTACATATTTCCTTAAGTATGTTATTGTAACATTTGTGCTCATAATTTTTTTTATTGTCCTTTCATCCGAAATATTACGGGTCTGTTATATCATCTGCATTATAGTCAGCAACAATTCCTTTAAAAACAGGGTATTAGACAGGTTATTTACACCAAGTTGTGCTGCGCAGGTTACCTACCTTATTCTGTATCAGGAAAAAGCAGTGGATAATCTGTTAATTGATCAAATAAATACCAAGGAACCTAATATAATGGTTTTTCTAAATTACCTGACATTTATGCCGTTCGTTATAATAAATATCTTCGATGTGAAAGTGAATGCAAATTTTTAAAAAATTGAATTATTTTCCTAAAAATGAAAATTTATGAATGAATATGCAATTTTTAACAAAATATGAAACAAGTACGAGAAATATGCAACTTATGCAAAAAAATGATTGTTTTTTTACCCATATTTTTTGATAAGAATGCATTTTTCATAAAACCTGAAGCCTACTCATAAGTTATGAAAAAAGTATGAATGTGATTTGTGTTATTTTTTTTTTGTTAAATTTTGTGGTAATAGATAACCTGCAACTGATGCAAGGGAACCGCGCATACTTTAGACGCAAAACCACACGAATTTTAACATGCACGCATGGTGCACGCGTCTCGTGGTAGCCTGCTTCTTCTTGTATTCATATCTTATGCTGTAGGTAGTCTTTGGTATAAAATTGTGTGTATTAATTTATAAGAACATGCTATTTCTTTCTCGTTGGTTTTTAATTATATTGTCTTATGTTGGCAGGCAGTTTTGAGAGGATATGTTATCTTGATAACGAACAATCGGCTGCAGTGGATAAACCAGTAATGAGAAAGACGGGTGATGTGGTAATGGTAAAAGACAATAAAATAATATATAAAGGTCGCTGCGACGATGTGATTAAACGGTTTGGCAACCGTGTGAATTTACTTTATATAGAGCACTCCATTCAAATTCACACAGGTCTTAAAGGCGTTTGTATATGGCTAGAAAAGAGATACAAACTTATATTATATGTAGTAATAAAAGAAATTAACGAAGTAATTGCATCCAAAATAAAGGATAAGCTAAGAATAAAAATATTGCATGTTTTACCCAAGGAATGTATGCCCGATTATATAGAATTGTTACCTTCGTTGCCACTAACAAAAAACGGCAAAGTTGATAAGGCTTTGCTGGTGCTGAAAGCAAATGCTCTTCTTTCCAGAACTACTAATCTTAATAGGTGTCTGGTTGATCTATTTACATCGTTGTGGCAGAATTATTTTGGAAATAACTACGATTTCATGACGAAAACGTTCTACGAATTGGGCGGAACATCTATAACACGAATACAGTTTACTGAGGAAATTAAACAGATATATAATGGCTCTTCTCTTATTTTTGATTATATTTTCACAAATACATATGATGATGTATGTAATTTTCTTCGAGGTTTGCAAAATTCTATGAGCAAAAGAAAACTAATGGACGATGACGTCAGCAGTAATAAAGTAAATAAATCAAATGATAAAGCAGAACTGGAAATATGCTGGTCTTATGATCTTCAAGCTTGTGTTGACTGCACACCAGTAGTACTGGCTAAGAGTAGGTAAGTCAAATATTAATTTCACAAAATTATTTCATTTCAAATTCCTAACCTAATTAACAGATGATTTAAATAAAACTTTGTCGGTTTATAGACTAGTTTTATGTGTTTTATAATTGAATCAATTGTAAAAACGCGCACTACTTCCTGCTCATTTCTTAAGGTGTGTTTATAGTGAAGCTGTGATAGTCGATAAGAGCGACGGTACTAGCAGCGATAAAAGAAAAATATGCATCGCGGATGACATTTATGAAGCTTTAATAAGCGCATCACTTTGACAGTCGTCAAAATATTTTCATTAGTCCTTCCTTTTTGATTTTGGTCTTTTTGATCCCACGTTAGGGACCTAAGGTAAATTTTGCTTATTAAATTCTCGATATCCATTAAAACTGGAATTGATGAAAGCAGATAAAATTTGACAGTTCGATTATAAATGCTCTTATCTTTGCTCACCATCGCTGTCCACAAATGTCGCGTAGTTCCAACGTAAACACCCGCATACAAACGATGTATCTCATCGCTTTGCTATTATCGTCGCTCTTATCGAGTATCACAGCTCGCTTCTGTAACCATGGTTACGCAAAGTTACAGCGCTCTCTGATTGGCCCGTTTTGCTAACGCATCGCTCTTACCGACTATCACAACTTCATTAGAAACACTTAGTCTTCCGGATTAAAAAAGTTCATTTTTTTTAACTGATGCTTTACTTTTAGGCGAGTTGCGGTGGGATCATTTTCCAACATATTTGTTGTGATATGTATAGATACTGGACAGGAAATTGCGAAAGTGGTGTTACCAAATGCCATTGAGAGTTCGTGTCTTGTTTCTTCTTGCGAAAATTATGTTTACA
The DNA here is from genome assembly GCA_029619315.2 of Dynastes maya. Classification (NCBI taxonomy): domain Eukaryota; kingdom Metazoa; phylum Arthropoda; class Insecta; order Coleoptera; family Scarabaeidae; genus Dynastes; species Dynastes maya. Next base: position 50,359,662 of record JAROYE020000002.1, read on the forward strand.
TAGGCTGCTTCGATTACAATCTATATTGTATCGAAGTCTCTACAAGTAAGATAGTGTGGGTGTATAGCACTGGTGATCGTATTAAAAATAAGCCGGTTTTTGTGAGCGACGATGCCATTCTTTGCGGTTCATATGATAAATACCTCTATTGTGTGAACTGTAAAGTAATTAAGCATTTTAAAGTTTGGTCTCCGATGTTACAGTAAAATAATTTTAGACAGGTGCAAAACTTTGGCAAACACATGTTGGAGCTCCTGTAACAGCTGACATTCTATTAATAGATGATAATATTGTTGTTGTAACAATTAGAGGATACTGCTGGTGCTTAACAAAGTATGGTAACGTAATCTGGCAAGTGGAATTGAATTCTCCTGTTCTGGCTTCGCCAACACGTTTAAAAAAAGGGATTATCATACCAGATGTATTAGGCATTGTACATTATTTAAGTTTATCAGGGGAAAAGGTAAATTTAAACGATTCACAATAATTAAACACAAACGATCTATAAAAATTTTTTCGTTTTTTTGTAGCTGTGGGATTTTAAGGTGGACGGAAGCATTTATTCTTCTATTCTTGCAGTTAAAAATTACCTGATATTTGGAACTCATAATTCAATGATTTATTGCTTCGAAAAACTAGCGAATGATGCCGTTAATCCTTTATTAAAACATAAAATAAATGTCGAATCTGCTACATCGTCTACTGCTACAACACTCACACATAATCATTGCACTTACATGGTTGTAACATGCATTGCAGGTTATGTATATCTAATTAGTATTGGCGACTTTTCAATAATATCGAAAATCAAATTAAGGGGTGAAATTTTTACATCACCTGTAGTATTTGAAAATAGAATATTTATAGGATGTCGCGACAATAATTTAATTTGCATTAAGGTACGATGATATTGATTTGGGATGATTTTTTTAAACGACTTTGCTCAAAATGGTTTTAACTATTTTTCAACCATGTCCTATCAATATTTTCTTATTACATGGTTTTGAGATTTGTATGGAGTGTCCTATTAGTGCGTGGGTGGAAGATCATTCCTTTCCTGACCAATTTAAAGTTAAACTTCTGCACACCATAAAATTATATTGAAATATACAAAAGGTTTAGTTTCCGTGGCGCACGATACAAGTTTGATTTTTTAAATGGAACACTCTGCTTATTACTGCATTTTGAATGCCCCTCTTCAATTCGTGTTAACTTTCTTCAACATTCGCTATTTCTATCTGGCTTAATTTTTTAGATAATTTCAGATTTTTGCGAAATGTCGCTATTTCTTTATCGCCAGACGTCTTAAACGAGAAGATTCTATAGGTGACCATCGAAATCGTTGAAGTTCGATTCATATCATAATTTTTTTTAATCTGTATAAATATTACTCCCGAAATAGTATATGTTCAACAAAATATAAGAAATAGCATTACAATTCGAATGTAGAAGAATGGTGATAACTAAGCCCAGCACAAAGAGTTTCACGCCAGGTTGGAAGTAAGGTTGCCCGTCCCATAACGCGACGTATGCATGACGAGTCGGCACGAGCTACCTCAGCGAATGAAATTATTGATTTATTGCAACCGTTTCTCTGCAACGTTTCGCAGCGTTACACGTAATTATAAATATATGTATGTATATCTGGGGTACGCAAAGAAAATAAACGACCGTTGGCTGATAAAGTCACTAAGTTTATCAGTAAATTTCCGGATTTGAATTATCATGGAGCTAATGTATTATGTAATGTTTGCGAAATACCTTGAGTGTGCTGGAACAATGACCACTGCAAAAGACATAAACAGTGTACAACACAAAAACAAGAAAAATGGAGTGCCACCTCAAACGCAATTTAAGTTACATTTACTTTTCGTATTTTTTGTTTGTGGGCTACCGCTTGGCTTACTCGATAAAGAACCGTCTCGTGTTCTTGCGGACATACCTGCTAGCGCAAATTTATTTTTTTGTATTATATTATTTATTGAAATGAAACTTTATGCAGCGCATTAAATTAACATAACCCTTAATTTTAAGAAGCAATCAATGTAAATATATACATTCGTTATCTTTGAAACACAAAAGTGTTCTTTACTACATACCTATAGTTACTCATTCATTTACGGTATTAAGTACAATAGATTTCTTGAAGAAACTACTTTGTTTACTTTTTACGGTTATTACAGTACGTACATAACAAATGCTGTTTTCAAACAAAAAGAAATAAATAATGGCAATAAAAATACTTCAACACGTGCATATATTCGCTTTATTTAATCAAATATTTTTATTGCATCGGTTTTTATTTTTTACCATAGGGTATTGATTTCGAAATTTCACTTCTGTCGGTCATGAATCACACATACACTCTTTATTTATAATACGCAGTCCACGCGACCGATCCGATTCTGCCGGGAGGACCGATTATGCTAGGCTTAAGCGAGGAACACGTATATGCGATCACGACCACGATCGCGTTGGCGATCAGACGCGTCACACGAAGGAAATTAAAACAGCACATACTTGTTGCGACCTGTTGGCGATATAATCGATTTGTGCAGCGTTCATTCGCGTGCAGACGCAACATGTTGCATTTATCGCATATGACGTGAAGAATATTTTACAGATAATGACATATCGCAACCGCGTATACATGTTCGCTGCTTCCTACGATCGCAATCGCCAACCATTTTCTCACCTTCCTATTGTCTTTTATTATGAAAGTTATACCTTTCCACAATAATACTTACTGTACGTTTAAACTTTAACTTTAATGTATCTACTAACTCTTTATAGGTTTTACTTTTGGGCGTGTCTGGATTTAGTGGTGTTTTTTATGCTCTATACGACTTAGAACCTAGTAGGTATATCAAATTTGCGACTTTTAATTCATCTTTCACTTCATTTACAATAAAGTATTGCTGCAATCTTTCTTCCCAACGTTCAAATGCTTCTACAGCTTCGTTATATTCGCTAAGATTATTTCGCGTCATTTCCACATGTTGAGGTTGCACTAACTTAACCCACGAGATGCTCAACTTTCACTTAACTTACACAACCAGTATATTCTCAATTCACTATGAGTCCATTCGTCGCCAATTATATGTTGTGTATTTGGAATAAAATACGAAGACTACTTTTAATATGTTTTAATTCACGAACACAAAATGGCTATTCCAGGTTACCTAAGAACAACATGCGTATCCCGCACATACAAATTATATATATCTATTGGAGTGAAGTTAACACATAACAATCACTTGAGTTAGTGGCACTTTATTCAGAATTTGAATTTCCTTCTCTGCTTTGAACACAATCTGAAGCATCTGCATCAGTTATGTCGTCATTTATATCGGTATTATCTTCGTCACTCTCTTCGGCCATTAAGATGTTTCTAAGTTCTTTATTGTCCTTTTCATTGAAAAGGTCATATTTCTTTTTATAGGCCATTGTAATTCCTTCAATAAAACGAAAACGTAAGTAGATGCGGGTATCTCCCAGATACATCGCAGTTTTTATTTACAATCTTTAGCTATTATAACAAAAAATATTAAAATATGTGAAACTTTAGAGATATCTTCCGATAAATATGTGAAAGTAACCAAAAAGTCAAAATTTGTAAAACTTACCTCAATAGGCGCAGTATATCTGGGAGATACAATATGCGGTTACAGCTAAACACTTACTCGTATAAACACGCAAATAGAACTGCACCACATGCGCAGTATATCGGACAGATACATGGCCAACCATTAGTGTCATCTATCGGAGTACTAAGTTATTAACGATTCTAAGTTTACCGGTATCTGTGAGATACCCGCGACTACTGAAAGGTTAAGGGCAGCAACAGCAGATTCAGTGTCAATATCCATTACAGCAGGTATACTATCTACCGTACGAGCGAGCGTGCTATGTTTACGTAGCGTAATCGGCATTTTTCGGAAATGCGCGAGCGAAGTCGAGGCTTGCTACGTTAGTAGCCGATGCGATGTATCTAACAATTTAGGTGCAGAATTGAATTTGCGTTCACCTAATTTTGACAAGCAAATGATATCCGTGCGGTTGGTTTGATTAGTAAGAAGGGGTTGTAGATTAATAATATACCGTACTAGCGAGCATGCAGTAATCACCTTGCGTAATCGGCATTCTTGTGAACGAGGTGTTGAATTTGCCTTCACGTAATTTTGACAAGCAAAATGACAGTACACGTTTAGATGCGCTGAGTTCGGGTAAAATCGGGTGAGCATAGTACGCTCGCTCTTACTGTATATCCACATCTATTTTAAATTTGTGGTTGGAATCTACTAAGCTATATACACTGCGCGACACTTGATTGAACGCAACATGTACAAATATCTTAGAAATTCAATTATTTTGATTAATTACTTGTTGTATTTCATAGAAACAAGCAAGTGTACGACAGGAATAAATAGCGGATACGGATAACGGCAATAAAATTTTATTACAGTTTAAACAGCTGCGACATTTAATTGAACGCACCAATTTGGCATTAGTTTTACTTTAGTATTGTTCGAAGTAGAACCGAAATTACTTCGTTATGTTTATATGTAAGTCTTTTATAGACAGTGTTGACGTTCCTTTTTAAGTTGTGGGATCATGTCACAGCAACTACCGTGCGTGAAAAACGCCAAATTTTACGGATAGTTTCGAATTCAGCGGCATCAGCACGTGAAATTAGGGATGCTGTAGGCACGTCGGCATTTGTAAGAACAGTGCAAGGAATTCTGAAAAGGGCACCAAACATTGTTCGGCGAAAACTAAAGAAAAAACCTGTTTTAACAGTCAGACACAGAAATGAGCGACTGAACTTCTCCAGGACGCACATGGGATGGAACGAGACATGGTGATTGACGGGCCAGATGGTAATCGGTATTATTGGCATGATTTGAGGAAAGAAAAAAAAATTATTTCTAGAAGACGTCAAGGCGGTGGAGGTGTTATGGTATGGGGTGCAATTTCTTACGCTGGGACAATAGATATAGTTTTTATAGATGGGACCTTAAATGCTAGAAAGTACTTGGAGTTACTTCAAAATGAACTAGCGAAAATCGAAGAGAAAATAGGAACCCAAAATTACATTTTCCAGCAGGACAATGCGCCAACGCATAGCGCCCGTATCGTAAAACAGTGGTTTACCGACATAGGGATGACTTTGCTGCCATGGCTAGCGTTATCCCCAGATTTAAGCATTATAGAAAACGTGTGGAGATATTTGTCACGTAAAATCTATGCCAGCGGAAGTCAATTTGGAAATCAGGACCAATTAAAATCAAATTTGAAAGCTTGGAACGAAATACCACTGGATTATCTACAAAATTTATACAATTCCTTACCCGATAGATTGTTTGAGGTAACAAATAACAATAATAATTTTTTTATAGTAAGTTTGAAATGATTTATTATCCTGCGTTCAATCAAGCGTCGCACTAATTTTGGAGAAAGGCAGTCTCTTTTGTTACTTCTTTATTTCCGTAAGTTGTTATGAATATTTTATTGAAATTACGATAAATAATAAACAAGTACAAAAAAATTAACTAATTCTTATTATTTTTAAAGTTATAAGTATTGCGTTCAATTAAGTGTCGCGGAGTGTATATTATAACGAGCTTTCTTATCAACATCAGCAGATGAATTTGACGATACATCCTCAACTTCTTTTAAGAAATTTTAAACCTTTCCCTTACAAACTATGGCTAAATGCCCAATTTTACTACATATTTTACATCTATAATTTTTGTGGATACATTTATGGTTAATTTTACCGCAAGCAAAACACTTTAGTTTATTTTTCGTATCACTGGCTTCTTTCCCTTCGACTCCCTTCCATATTTTTCCCATCAGATCTTTCAGCTTACTGTAGATTGCTTTCGTGTTATTGTAAACTGCTCTTGGCTTCGCATCCCTCTTCATTAAAAATACTTCACTTGAATTCACAGAACTAAGTTAAAGTGATGCTTCTTTCTTGACTGCCAATTCTTGTAAACTCTTAGTGGTAGGATCTTCTTGACACATACAATCCAGGATTTTTCCTTTATGCATACCCGTAACATATCAACAATTTATTGGCTCATTTGCTTCTTGCAGTGCATTATAAAACGTAATTTGTTCATTTTTCATCTTGAATGTTATTTGCAATAAAAAATGGTTCTAATTTCTCTTTATATATATGGATTAAATTCCGGTATGCTTCCTAATAAAACCATTGCTACAAGCTTGTTAATACTTCTTAATCTTCGTCGCCATATATTATGTCCGAATGGAGGCAAAAAAATGCACAAGGAGAACTTTCTAACACTTCAATATTTATAAAATTAATCAAAAAGAATCTGACGCCTTGCCATATAAGGCGAGTTCGGGTATTCGTTCAGAGTAACTCTATTTACTCCAAATACCCTACTCGCGTTCGGGAATGTCGTAGAGTTACTCCATCCATTCGTTTAAGAGTATCAGTTGCGTGATTCACTCATGCTCTACTCCTCTCTATTCCTAATCCCCTCCACGTGCTCTGTACTCTTGATCCGCTCCGAAGGAATACCCGAACTCAGCTATAGAACAAAGGGTGTGTTACATGCTTTTTCGCAGTCTTTTCGGAGCCAACTTAATAAACTTCTCGGGCTAGCAACATACTTCGTAAATGTAAACTAATGTGCATACATAACAGTATTCATTGTATTGTGCAGCGGAAACTGAACATCCTGTGTACTTGAGTATAATTTTATATTGTACAAGACTTATCCCTGAGTAATTTTTATTTAAAAGGTTTTTGCCTGAATTGCTGAAGAAAGGAATGGTTTTCCACCTCCCTTCATTAAACGAGTATCGTCGAATCTACTAAAATATGTTTTTCAAAAAGTCTGTGATATATATATGTTGATTATTACGTTGTTTTAATTCAATATATTGAATATAGTTTAACCGTTACTGGCTTTGTTTTGTTACCCATTTATTACCTGCGACCGGCAGCCAATGATGGGCAAGGTAGGGAAAATTACTACTTTTTGGGACGACTAGATACTCTCGTATTTATTCGTCTTATGGGAAGGGGTCCGTGTTACCTGCTGGTTTTCTCGAGAATCTATAAAACACGAGTTTGTCTAGTCGCTGTACAAAAGGAGTAATTTCTCTTACCTTGCCCTCCACTGCCTGCAACCCAGCCTACATACAGGGCTTGTATAAAATTCAACTGGTTAATATGGTAAAAAATAGCAGTATTTGACTAGGTGCTGCACTTAGTGGCGCCAGATTTCAGGATTTGATAGAAAATCTTACGATCTCGTGATAGAGATATCAAGTTTTCGGTTTCCAATATTAATAAAAAATAAGACAAATATTTTCTGGGCTGACATGTTATAAATCGGAGGGTTTAATATAATTTAAATATTGCAACATTGAATATCATATGAGGCACGTTCAGGAAATAAGTTCCGTTTGTATTTATTGCCGCGGCAACGCTGCAATTGCAGTTGGGCGCGTGCGTGGTAGTTGCTCTGAGTTGAAGAGAAGGAGATGACGCCATTTCGAGATCACTGTTTGTTGTTTACAGTTTATAGTGCTTGGTTAAAATGGCGAAGTTGCAATGCAAATGTTTACTGTGAGACGCTTAGGAAACTGCATTGCGCAATACGGAATAAGCGCTAAGGTATGCTCACAAATGGTATTGTTTTGATTCATGACAATGCCCGACCTCACACTGCGAACAAGACGCAACAACTCTTACAGCATTTTGGCTGGACTCAGTTTGACCACCCTCCGTACAGCCCTAACCTCGCCCTTAGCGGCTTCCATCTCTTTGTATCTGAAAACGTTCCTTCATGGTCAAAAATTCAACAACGACGAAGAGCTCAAAGAACATATTACCACATGGCTGCCAGCACTGACGATGAGGAAGGCATACAAAAACTTGTGCCACGCTGTGACAAGTGCCTACAAAATGGTGGGAGCTACAGTGACTCACAGCTTAAAAGATGTAGCATATATAAAATCACATGGTGCGGGAAAAGAAGGGGAAATAACAAAAAGAGAGTAAAATAGTAAATAATCTTTAATCAATCATAATGTTGTTAAGCATTATAGATTAAAATTAAACTTAAATTGTTATAAGTAACGTGTATAGTCAACAAAAATCAAAATGATGTTCAAAAAGTAGCACACATGCAAAACGTAAATGTTGTATTTACAAACTTGGAACTCGGGGAGTTCCCTAGTTCTATATTTTAAAGCTCTAACACTGTTTGCTGTCTATTTAATAACATACTTGAAAATGGGCAGACGTACCACAATTGAAGATCGTGAATTAATTATTTTACATTTTAAACATGGAAAAACTTAAAAAAAAATTGCCGATATAGCGAATAAGAGTGCCTCCACCATCCAACATATTATAGAACGCTATACACGTGAAAATCGTTTAGGAAATAAATCAAGAAAGGCGCCGAACAAAATATTTTCTCAAAGGGAGGAGTCGTATATTGTACTTAAAGTAAAAAACAATCCGATGTTAAGTGCCCAAAAAATATCAGCAGAGATAGAAAAGCACTTACGAAAATCGCGTAATCCAGAAACAATAAGAAGAATATTGAGAAAGGCAGAGTACAGAGGTCGACTAGCTAAAAAAAAACCTTTCGTAAGTACAAAACACAAACGGCTTAGAGCTGAATTTGCTCGCGAACACTAGCATAAGTCCCTAGAGTTTTGGAAAATTCAATTTTTGCGGATGAGAGTAAATTCAACCTTTTTGGCTCAGATGGTAATGCTCATGTCTGGAGAAAAGCGAATGAAGCGTTAAAACCAAAAAATTTGCGTCCTATTGTGAAATTTGGGGGAGGGCATGTGATGGTCTGAGCCTGTATGGCCGCCTCTGGAGTTGGTAATTTCGGCTTCATTGAGGGCAATATGGACAGGTTTATGTATCTAGATATCCTGAAACAAAATCTTAAATCCAGCGCAGCCAAATTAGGTATACAACAAAATTTCTCTTTTTACCAGGACAACGATCCTAAGCATTCCTCCGCTTTGGTAAAAGAGTGGCTACTGTATAATTGTCCACATGCGATTAAACCTCCCCCAGTCTCCCGACTTAAATGTAATAGAAAATCTATGGTTTAAATTGGTACGCGAGATCAGAAAATATCAAATAAACAAGATCTCAAGAAGGCTCTTGTGAAAGAATGGGAAAAAATCACCCCAGAATATACACTTACATTAGTCAAATTAATGCCCAATAGATTAAAAGAAGTGTTAAAGTTCTTCGTAAACAGCAATGCTGGTAAGCTATTGAAGTCCGGTCCACAACGAGTAGTAATCTAGTAATCAATTCACTGGACTAATATAAGCGCATATGGCGTAATATGCACTTCTCTATTTGAGGCTACTCTACAATTAATAGGGTAAATTACAGTTCTCTGTAGGGTAAAGTGTTATCGGGAATACCGAACCGACACCAAATTTTAATAGTCAACTATGTATATTTCAGTCGGTGATAAAGATTTTGAACCCTAGTAAAATAACATTAATTTTTTTGAAGGTAGTAATAAAGTTATTTTTATACTTTCTTGATTTTTATTTTAATACCTTAAATTTTTGCATTTACACTTCTCTATTTTGACATTGTATAAAATATGAATTGGCCATTATTTAAATGTAAAAAAATGATTTCTCATATTCATACCGTATTTCTAAGCTTGAATTTTTCATTTGCTAGATTGGCAGTAGTGATGATAATTTAGGCACTGCCGCGTCAGACTTAAAGAATTCTTTCAAGCGGATAATATACAATTATCATCAAATTTCCCCTGCAATTTTTATATCTCCTTCTACTCATATGTAGACATTGGACGAAATAGAATCTGTCCTATTTGTAGGTCATTCATGTATAGTCGGGATTTTTTTACATTTCGCTTAAATTGTTGGTTCCGGCAATAAACGACATATTCGCCTATATTACGTTAAGAAATTGGCGACCATGTCCTTAATTGCTGGAACGACCAACTTAAATCATCCGCGAAATTTAAAAAATGCCAACTCTATTCATGTATATTTCTGGCTAGAAATATATATGAATGAGAATGTAGAAATTTCTACAGAAATTTGGTAGAATGTAATAAATGCGCATGAATATTGCGGTGCGTGCATATTTCATGTCATATTTTAATTTTCGAATATAATCTCTATTTCTAATGTCTTCTACTAGTGACTACCTAACAAACAATAAAAATGCAATGACAATATTATAGCCAACACTCATTTTCTACTTATACATACCAATAACTAATTTTTTTTTTTCATCCTTGACAGTTTTAAATGTAAACATGTATTCTGACAAATTGAATTTCAATTTTTCTATGTATTTGAATGGCGTACATTTTTTTTTTCATCTGGATTCGTTTCCGTGTAGAGCACAAAATGTAAAATATCACTTTAGTAATATAAATACGAAGAAAGTTTTTATATTATCTACCTACTTATGGAAACGAGTTAGAGAACAAATAAATTTTATTTTTCAATGTAAGAACTATTAACACTAACACACTTATTCCAATGTTTTTCTAATAATGTTATGTGGAAGTTAAAGCGCCCGTTAATAAGTAAAGTAATCATAACAATTACCAAACTGTCAAATTTCAATTCCAAAAGCATAATTATTTTTGTTGTTGTTGTGTATTGGGCGAAGCGTCGGGTTACGGAATACACTTCACACTTCTAGGCATCGATTACAATGATCATTAGCCGACCTCACTAGAATTTTGCCGAATTCAGGTGTTCCAACCTTTGGTAGGGATTTTTAACGTGCCAAACATCGTAGTGACACAGGGCCTACGGTTTCACTTCCTTATCCGAGAAGAAGACATACTTTGATTTTTATCCGTAATTAAAAAACAACCGTCTCGACCGAGATATGAATCCGCGCCTTTCGGTTATTTATTTTTATTATATCCTGCATTTTTCATACTTCCGTTCTTTGTTTGTTCTCGTCATTATTTTCTCTCACAATACTTTGTGTTGTGGTAAGGGTTTTTAGTGAACTGTTTCTATGGTAGGTTTGTTTAAATTTGTTACTTTTGATAGACAATGTGCTTAAGTTTCAGTTCTTTCTGTTGTTGATTTTAGAATGGCTTCCGCGTGGACTACGTAAGATAAACATTAAGTACCTAATTTTAATATTCGGCGAATTTGGCAACAATTACCAGGAAGCGGAGCATAATGAACATATGCCTTTGTACAGCTGGAGATATTTGAACTTGCGCTAAATAAGGATAGATATAATAAAATCTACAGAGCGAATTGCTTTAACAGAAGATTAAAATTTAGATTATCGTACAATTTGTTGTGCAACCACGGCAAATAAGGTGATAATTGTTGCCAGATTCACATATTAAAATTGATCCAGCAATTTTGCATGGTTTGTGTCGAAGCCATCATAAAAGTAACAACACAAAAAACCTAAAACAAAGACATATTGTCTATTAAAAACTAACAAATTTAAACAAACTTACCATAACTAATTAACTACAATAAAGTTCGACAAAAGAAGTAACAACAATTGACAAAACATGTTAAAATGACAAATGGAATAATTTCCGCTTTTGGAATTGAGATTTGACAGGCAATTATGATTACTTTGCATAGTAACGAGATCTTTGGATCAGTCTGACGACAAGAAACAATTTAGCGTTTTTTCCTAGCTAACTTTGCGTAACAAAAACAGATTACCAAAACCTTTATTGCTACATATCATTAAGTTAAAGTATAACATACTTGGTATTGTTGGATTCGCCATTCGATTACCTTTCCAAAAACGTAACAATATTCAATGTATAGCTAGGTATTTAATATGAAAACTCCCCTCGTCTGAAGAGATCTATTTAATTTAGTGCAAATTAACTGGTCATTCCTATGGAATTACTACTGTGCTCTTACGGGTTTGCTAAATACTTTGTGTATATGAAGGTTAACAATGAAAATGCATTTGTGTCATGAAGCATTTTATTTCTCTTCATGTTTTACAACAAATTTTCTTCCAAATAAGCTATCTCTAGTACCATAACACCATAAATACATTCAGCAATATGATAATTAAATTCTTAAAGTACGGGTAGATCGTTAGTGTTTAACTAAGGTTTAATAAATGCATTGTTTATATGAAGATATATAAAACTATTATGGTATTAAAGATAACTTGCATATGATGTATATATTTTATATATTATATAAATGAAACCACAAAAAACACGAGCTATAAACATTCGTGAGCGAACAGAACTATCCTAATTTTGGAATGCAAAAGCTCAGTGAAACAATACACAAGTGTAGTAGACATATGGTTTCCAAGTATGCATTTTTTAATCTTTTTGGTATCCATCACAACAGAAATTCAGTGCCATATCACCAACATTTCACCAGACATGCATCTACTAAAATATAAAGCTAGCAATATAATTATAACAATTTAAGATGTTACATTTTCCTGTCTTCTCAAGCTCTTTATTATGAAAAATGATATAAATATTTTTCTAATATATATAGTAATATTAAAATGTACATAAATTGCGCCAGAAAATTAAACAATGACTTGAAAAAACCTAGTCATAAAAACATTACTGTTAAAGGAAGTTACGTAGATACATATTAAAAGCACAATTTATGTAATTATACCAAAATAATTAGAATTTAACAAATGGTTCTTAGATTACATTAAAATTGAAATATAGTTGTTTGGAAATGACTTATTGTTTTAAATAACATGTAGAAATCAAATATGTAAGAGTAATTATTGTATAATGTAAATAAATAAAATTATGTAAACCGTATTAGCCAAAAATATTGTGAGAGATTACATTTTCTTCATAAAACAACAGTATTTGCAAACAACATTTATATCATACATGCATTCAAATTCTAATCTTGAAGTTTTCAAAAATAAATACACATAATTAAACTTAAACAAATATAAAATACATAGTTAATGATAATAGCACACATATGTATAAGGAGTATACGAAAATCGCAGTAAAAACCTTGCACATAGATTCTAATTTTTTCAAGACAGCCTACTGAAAGCTCCTCTTATTGTTCTTCGTCTCCTAGTTCGTGTTTTATCTTGGAGAAATCAAATTCTTCTCCAGTGCCTCTCTTAAATATATCTAATACATCCAAACAAGTAGTTTCGAAGTGTGTTGTTGCATCGAAAGATTGAGAGATGAATATTTGTGACTGTAGGCCTTCATCGGTTGGCTCGTAATAATCGGAGATTGAAACGAATTTTTGGCGAATAGTTCCTAAAAGTTCTAATCCAGGCTTTATTTCGGTTTCTGGATTATCAGTTTCAACTGTGGTCGATACCATAGCAATGAACCAACCTTTAGCAGCTACCTGATGGGTATAAGAGACCATGGAAACATAAATATCAGAATTACGGCCGACTTGTTTTTGTGGAATAATTATTTGAGTTGAGAGAGCATCTTTCGTATTAGCAATTGGGTGATCCATGAGACAGATGCATCGAATTACTTTACCCCTCTTGCGTACTCTGTCAGGAACGTAGCTCGGATCGCAATATACTTGTTTGCATTTTGCAATTTCGTTGCCTGATCTTACTCCAACAACATGACCTGCTTCACCTAGAACGATTTCGTCGATCGGTTTGTCTAACATGTAGGTTCCTCCGTAGATTGCGGACAATCTTGCAAAACCTATAGAAAACGCATCTTTCAATTATTAATGCAGGAAATATAACAACGATTTTACGAAATTTGTGTTATATAGGTGCAAACTAGTTTGATGTACTATCGCTTGCATAAAAATCTTGGACAACTTTTATGAGCTCATTTTGACATTTTTTCAATCTTATGACAATGACTTGTCCATTTACGATTGACACTAGCAGACAATTTGACCTATTTTTTCATAGTTTACAAAAGACATGTTTAAAATGGATAATGTCGCTTGTCCTAGATTTTTATGCAAGTGATGGTACCTTCAGTGAAAATCTGTTCTCTTACATTTGTTAAACGACTCTCCTTTATACTTCTATTTATACATTCACAGTTCGTTATTTCTAATTAACTTTTGATCTAAACCAAAAAACGATTTTACCTCCTTACCAATATTAATCGACTTGAATAAACGAGTTGCAGATTTAAAGCGGCTAAATCAAAAATTACCACGGAAAAGGGAGAATTAAGTTGTCAAAAGTTGTATACAGGACTGTTTCTGTTAGCATGCTAGAAAATGATGATTTCTTTGAGCAGATGTTCTATGCATGAATAACTTTTGGTAATGAAAAACTTATTTCATATTTAATTTACTTTAGATAAAAGGAAATGCTTCTATTTTTTTTGATTACTTTATTAAACTCTCTGCCAAAAAAATAAAATACAAATCAAACTTCAGACGATGTTAACAGCCATCTCGTAGAATGTAGGTAATATTGGAAAATCAATATATACGATTAAAAATTAGGAAATACTTAAAACGAAAAAAATTGAATCATCATTCTAGTATGGGGGTAAAGTATGGGGCGCATCTAAAGTAAACTGAAAACTTAAGCTAGATAAGTATAGGAAATTGTTGTGTTAAGTAACTTTAATGTTTTTAGTTGGTTGGAGATTCTCAACCCTGGGGATTAGAAAGAGGGATATATTCAGATTCTACTGATGGGAATATACACCATTTTTGTATCGTATTTTGCCTTCCATAATACTGTGAGTGTACAATAGGAATGTTGAAGAAAGTTAACATGGTTGAAGAGAAGCATCTAAAAACACAGTATACAGGATATCCCATCTAAACAAGCAAACCTCTTTTGCTTCGCGCTCGTTGATGTTCAGTACATATTTGGGCTCATTGTCTCTAATCGAAAAGTAATTTTAACATAAAGTTCGTAAGTTCACTAAATTGAGATTATAGTGAATAGATGTTGGTTTTGGTACATTTCGATCTTGATAAATAAATATAGAAAATTTTGAGAAATGATATTCAACAGTCTAAAACGATTTCGTTTTTGTTCCAAGGAGTGCCCACCACGAGCACCTTTCCGTTATGGAGCAACCGCCACTGCTGCTTACTAAACTGAACAAATATACTTCTATGAATGAATAATGATGAACCATTTATATTCATATGGTTCTTGGCAATCGAGTCCGTAAAGTAATAAATCACAAGACATCAAAAGAACCACTTTACGATAAGAAGCAGGTTGTTTCTTTATTGGTAGAGTTGCAACTCTCGGCGGCGTCACAGGCTGTATGCTAGATAGCAATTTGATATTTTGGGTATGTAATATAATATTAATTGTGCATCTTTAGAAAATATATTCCGATATAGTGGGTGTTTTATAAAATTTTTACATTATTCAAGATCCCTAACTACACTCCATTCACCCCCAGATTATGAAAGTAACCCGTTTTGTGGTTTACAAGTTACAACTCTTTCTGTTGAAAAAAAATTGAAAAATTACATATCCCAAAGAAAGTCCTACGTCCAAACGCATTCAAATTTAGCAATAAAATTTGTTGTGTAGATTGGTTGAGATTGGGTGACTACGTCAGTAAATTGTTTTTATCACCGGATGTACTTTACCAATTTCAAAATGATTTTTTTCGATTTTGTTAAATGGAATATTAGATTTCCCTGTACCTATTTTTACTGGTTTCTACAATAATCCAGAATAGTCAAATTTTCAAAGTTGTTAATAAACTCAATGTGCCTAAAAGATTATCAAGCTAGCGGCTAATAAGAAATTAAACAAATGGCATCCAGAAAAGGTTTTTTGAAAAACTAATTGATTTGTTGAAACGTGAACTATCGTTTACAAGAAATGCGAAAGAGCAAGAAATGAAGAAAACGAGTTAAACGTTGTGTTGGCAATTGCTGAAGATTCAAATACAAGCCAAAGAAATATAAGTAAGAACACAGGTATAAGTGGACAATTTGTTCTATGAATATTAAACAAAAATCATTTACATCCTTACCATATTCACTTATATCAGGGGCTTACCGAACAGGATTTCGAAAACCGATTTTAGTTTTGTAACTGTGTAACTGGAGATACTTTTGATAATCAGAAGAAAATCCCTATTTCATTTTTAAAGTGTTATTCTCTGACGAAGCAACTTTTCACAAAACTGGATCGGTAAATAAGCATAACTTTTATCATTATGCAGATGAATATTCTAGAATTTTGCGGCAAGTGAATCAGCAACATCGGTGGAGTTAACGTTAGGGGAGGCATAATCGGTGAGTATGTTGTAGGATCCTTTTTTTTTTTAATAATGTTAACGGATTTATGCACTTGGAGTTCTTACAAAATGAACTACCACGATTATTGGCAAATGTCCCTCCTGAGTCCGGGAAGAAATACGGCTGCAGTATGGCGGAGCACCACCACACTATTCTATTTGCAGTACGAGATTATCTGAATAACTCGTATCCCGAAAGATGGTTAGGAAGGAATGGTCCTGTAAGATGATCGCCTAGATCTCCGGATCTAACACATCTCGATTTCTATTTGTGGGGCGCGTTAAAGAATTGAATATGCGCAGGGGTCAACAGCAATAGAGCACATTAAGCAGAGAATTATTAATGCATTAAAAAAATGTAACATCTGAAGAATTAAGGTGAGGTCAGAGAGCATTCAAATAAAGTCAATAATGATAGCAAGGACTGTGGGGTAGTATGGCAAACAACACGGAGCATCGGAACACTCCTCACCACACATGATGTTAATTAATTCTGAACAGCTGTAACAGCTGTTTCAATTTACAGCGTGTCCACCTAGTGCGTGGACGGAAGATAATTTTTTTCCGGAGCAATTTTGAGAAAAAGTTTTCAAATAAAAAACATTCGGGGACGAATGCTGCACTTAAAAAAAACTTAAAATTACATTAAGTATATAGGGTGTGTAGTTTCCGCTGCGCACGATACAAATTTGATTTTTTTAGTGGAACATCCTGTATATTATTGCGATTTTAGAAGCCCCTCTTCAATTTTTAGCAACTTTCATCAATATTCCCTATACCTATCTTAGTTTTTCAGAAAATTGACATACTTTGGGATTTTTGCGAAATGTCGTTTCTTTAACAGCCGATACCTTCAATTCCTTACATGCTAGGGGGTGGTGATTCAAATTTTATTCGATTGAGTATTTCCTGGAGTTTTTGGCAAGGCATCAAAGATTTTCTTATATGAATCAAATTCTACAAGATGACCATCGATATCGTTGCCAAGTTTGATTTATGTTATTTCATTTTTTTTAATGCAACGCCCTGTATATTTTTACAAAATATAATAGAGAAGCTCTTCTAGAATACTGTTACGAAATACAGTTATAAAATTTGTTTCGCTAAAGATATTTACTAAAGCAAATGTGTAAACGTTATCTTTTTTGATACAACTTCATTATCTACTTGAAGTAACCATCATTTTACCACATATATTGTCTAGTAAGTTAGCCAGTATGTATAAATAATAAATAGCGAAAGTAGACAAATGTTAATCATTACAGTTCAACATAAAAGCAATAGATTTATTGGGTGAATTTCTTATGGCAGTGCATAACATGGACATTAGACAAAATTGTACTCTCGAGATATTAGTCAATGTTCAATAAAATGCAAGGAATCGCATTATAGTCTGTATGAAGCAAAATGGTGTTTACTACAAATAGATGTGAAATTGTTTGCATAAATTAAATTTTGCAGTTTACATTTAATGAATATCTATAGAAAAACAAAAGTTTATAGTATTTCGTCACGGCATGAATTTTAGCAAATAATTGATCTGCATAGATTCATATTGAATCTTCTAAAGAACAACACATTTTAGGTATAGGGAAAGGTTTATAAAGAAGTTCTATTACAAATTCTCTATCAGATCACGGAAAAATATAGAGGGTCTTTCATTAAAAAAAAAATTGAAATAGGATAAATCAAACATGGCAACGATTTCCATGCCATATTGTAGACTCCAGTTGATATAAAAAACTTTTCGAAATGTTGCCTGATTTTAAGAGGAATATATTGCAGGACTACGAAACTGTTTTAATATATGTACAATAGTTGGATTTGGTTTGAGATTCAAACCAAGAATGATAAATAATAAGATTAAAAAGAATAAACAAAAACAGTAATTGTGTATACGAAATAATAAAATATCATTTCACAGAAAACATGTTTTTGAGAGTAGTATAAAACACATCTCAACATGTATTTACTGTTCCATTTGGGAATACAATAAATGCTTTCATTGTATTGGCGAAATACATAAATATGTATCAGTTTTAAATAGAATTTTCTACACAATTACCTCTTGTGTATTCCTAAACATAGGACTGAAACTTATAAGTAACCTGGGCAAATATGCGGTAACAGCCAGAGGCGTGGCGAGCGCATAAAAGTTTACACATAAAATAGAAGGTAAGAAATAAATTATAAAACATGCTGAAACACTTACCGTTTTAAAAGTCTTCCGTGAAATCACAAACTGGGTAACATCTGTTAAATATTTGAATCATTAGATATGTTTCCACAGCTGTTTCAGTCAAGTGAGTACGACGTGCGGAATAAACGCGTTTTTACTGCCGAAAACGACCGTTCGACATCTAGCGATGTTATATTTGCATATTTAAAATAATCTTTGGAACAACTTAATGCATCTTCATACGCACCTTCACAAATTTATCTTAATATAAGAAAATCGGTGTATTTCTCTAAAACACTTTCAAATTTTCGTATTACACACCAATTTGTTTTGCCTTCTACAGCGCATAACTGTGGGTGAACATCATTCACAATTTGAACAGAATCCACTAGTGACATCGAATTTTGTAATTTTTCTATTCCCTCCGCTAGTCCGAAGTAATTGTTGTGAATAGTTTGTAAATCTCTTTTAACCTATCTTGAAATATTTCCTGACTTTTCTTGACCGCTGCAGCTTCTGTCGGATTGAATTTTAAAACTACCTTCTTTACTTGATCAAAATATTTGTTGTAGCAAAACGCAGCCTGCAACCATGTTCCCCAACGTGTAACAATCGGCTGTGGTGGTTCAGGCGAATCAGGACACAGTTTGTGAAATATTCGGGGTCTTTAGAAACACTGCCTTTGTACTAGCAATCAATGCATTTACTAGTGGAAAACATGTAGGAATCGTTTGTGCCGCAAGATTTAGAGTATGGATTTTACACGTTACATGTAAGAAGTTACCACTGTGTTCTTTAAGAAATCGGCTCAAAGAACGTATGTTTGCGGCACTATCACTCATAAACATTAAAAGTTGCTTGGTTGAAACTTCAAATTTGTTCAATGAGTTCAACACCACCTTTAAAATCTCATCGGCAGACAATTTATAACTCTTTTGGAAGCAAGTAAGAAGGAGGATGACGGTCGATGTGGTTACATTATACGTACCATTACATTAACCACAGAATGTTTTTGACGATCTGTTGTTTCGTCCACACACAACCACAGTTTTTTATCTTTCAATTCCGTTTTCATTCTGTTTTCTATACGTTCACGAGCAAATGACACTACATTTCGTATCGATGTCCAACTAAGTAATTTACAGTCCGCATATTTATTCCAGGAGACAAATGCTTCTTTGTCTAGTAAACGAAACGATAGATTACATAAAATAAGAGTAACACATAAATCAAATGCAAATTTTTCTTGGTCTCGTATGCCACTTTTTGCAGAAGAATGCTGTTTGCTTTCGATGTGACGTTGACAATAGCTTCTGGACCAACACATTAAAGGGATTTTACAAACTAGACATTGAATTTTAGCGCCATCAAAAATTAGGTCCGGCATGTCCACTATAAAGTTTTTAACTGTGCCTGCCATTCGTCGTTTTCGCGACGTACCTAACTGCGACATTTTTAAAGCAAATATAAGCGTACAATTACGAAATAAGTTACGACAGCGTACATATACACAGAACTACTCGCATACAGCATCGATTTAGTACTGACACTGTGAACGCGTGAAATAAATAATCGCCGACTCCGCACCACATATCTACTACACTGACTGTTGCCGCTGATTGCCCAGACTACTTATAAGCGTAGCTTTACTTATAGCATCTCCAACATCCTCAGTACTTATGTGCTACTTTGTATAGATCTCGATGCCCCGATTAATAAAATTAAGAGCACACTTAAGCAGAGTTTATTTACACATCAAACTCATTGTATCTGAAATATCCGCATGTACACATTTCGCCCGTCACGCACATTAGGTTAATAGTATTGTTTTCTTTTTATTTTTGTATATTCCATTATATCTATCTGTATTTTTTTTATATTCTTTTTGTAAAGGCTAAAGGAAGAACGCCGTATATCTTCTTTTCGAAGTTACGCGATTTTGTTTTTTTTGGCTGTCTGAGTGCAATTACTGTAATTTTTTTCGGTATTGTGCACTATTTCGCCAATAAATTCTATTATTATTATTACCGTAAAAAAAATCAAGATGGCGGCCATTTGTAAAAGATATTTGTTTAACGCTAAACCAAATGCTTACTTATGCCCAAACGCTCAAAAAGTATTCTAGTTTCATCATATAAATTTTTAAGTTCACAAATTAAACCATTTCTATACTGAAGGCAAAAACTTGCAACAAATATTCAATAATTAATCAAATGCGCGTTTTTTCCATTATAGCCTAAAGTCGTAAAGGTTACTAGAGTCACTTGAAGCGTTTAACCCTAGTTTAGTAGAAGGAATGGGCATATCACATAATATAAGCGTTGATTAAGCGACCAAAAAAATCGGTTGCCACTGAATTCTATAAACTGTACAGTAGATGTAAAATGATACGGTTATATGCACGCATAACAGGTAGAAATAGAATGAAATGTAATGTTATGAAAAAAGAAACGACTGGTAAGAATTTCTCAATCATTTTGAAGCGAAAGTAGGTACTCTTATTTCAACAATTTACTATTAATATTTATACTAAGAGAAAATATTTTTAAAAACATTAATTGCAATAACGGATGTCGTGACATAATTGCGGCAACTAGAAACAAATTCAATTAATAAATTACCGTATTAAAAGCGAGCTCTCTCAAATAATACGAAGAAAGTGTGGACACCAAAAAATTATGATATTAATAAGTATAGGCGCACTAATCAGTTTAAAAGCCTGTGTTCACCTGACCTAAATCTGGTAGGATTAAGATTATAGAATGGAACATTATGTTTAGAATACATTTATCTCTGTGTTTTTTTTCTTTTGTATTTGAAAATTAGTTTTTTCTTTGTTCAAGCAAATATTTAGTTATAAAATGAAATAATGTAGATGTTAAAATGTTTTCTGACATGTGTTGCTTAAAACTTTCTTTATTTGTACTATTAGGTGCTATAAAGGAAAATGACTGAATACATTTATAGTAATTTTGAATAATACGGCGATAAAAGTATGTTAATATTTCTTATGATTAATACAAACACATTGCTTATAAAGCAAAATCAAAAATTTCATGATTAATAATACAATTGCTCTCTATCATCTCACACTCAAGTATTTAAACAATGCATAAATGGTGCATTGCTTGTATGGTGAATCAATAAATTCAAAATCAGTGATCTTAAATTATGCCAAGTCCTTTGATTGCTTTTTGTTAGAAAATATAAATGATTGAAATGGCATATTATAAAAGGAAATTATTTCCTTTAAGAAGATGTAAAAAAATCAATAACAATTTGAAAGTAAGATGGGAGAAACAGTTACATACAAATATCATAAATGTTATTGAGGTGCATTAAGTTAAAATCAGTTTGTTAAATATGCATTTTGTTATACTCTAAACTGCTTATTCGCTCACATACACCATTACTTGGCTACTAAAGATTTATATTCTCATTTAAGAACACAGTTATATAACCTTGAAAATGCCTTGTCAATGACCCCTCATGCATTAAAACATAAAATTACTTTTGCCATAATATAAGTACATTAATTAAATGAATAAATAAGGAAGTTTTGCGCTTACCTTGTGGTAATTCACCAAGACCATACATTGGGTATAAATATGGTGATTTACCATAACGTGCTAGTGAATCAGAATACAGTTTAATTCTTCTGATGGTTTGAATGGCTGGCTGCTCCAGATATTCATCATCCCTATACAAAGCCAGGGCATGTCCAGTAAAGTCTTGTGTATTCTTGTCCAAGCCGAATTTTTCATATAAAGCCTGCATATTAGAGCTATTAGGGTCAAAGTCCTTCCATGTACGTGGATCTTGTTCTTGGAAATCTTGGACATAAATCAAGAAGTTTCGGAATCTCCTTTTCTCAAACATTCCCATTAAATCAGATGCAAGAGCTTCTTTTTGATCGACAGGAACCTAATTAGAATTCCAATTAGATTTACATTTTAAATATTAATACTATGCAAACTACTTACTTTGGAGATTTTTCCACCTTTATATACATAGCTACCTTCGACGGACTTGAATTCCAAGTATCGCGTAACACCTGTATGTATTAAAAGTTTGACAAGTTGACCATTAGCCATTAAAAATTTGGGTATTAGATCGACATTCCAATCACGTCCTCGTCCATAGGATTCATCTGGAGCAGGTGCCCCAAATTTACTAAAAAGCTCTTCTAATGGGCAGATGGAGGCCGACTCCCCTCCGTAATACTTGTTACGGTCTATGTGGAGCACCTTCTTTCCGGAAACAGAAAGCATTCCACTTAATATACATTCCTTAAGACCGGTTCCCAGTACAATCGCATCATATTCTTCATCCATCTTTCTGGTGATTTAACGATTTGTCAATAAGAAACGATAAACTTCGATACACCAGCAAGGCCCACTATGCGCAAAGCAGATGTCGCACAGGAAAACGCCGACGTCAATTTGCAATCCTGCAACGTCACGACAATAAAAGAACTAGACGTTCCTACAATATAAAGCCACAACAACCTTCGGCTATAGTAAGCTAGTGCCATCTGTTGTTGTAAGATTACAAATGATTAACCCAAAATTCAACGCTTCAGTATTGATTTTTGTGGCAGTTCTAATACAATTAATATACTTTTACGGTGAATTATAATTGTGAATTATAAAATGTAGATCTCTCTAATAAATTACGAAAATGTGTCGTTTTTATTATTTTCTCAAGAATATGCTGCCATCTAGGACTTTTTGTTTAAACGTACGTTTATAACCATTTGTATTTTATACTTTATTACTTATTATTGTATATTTTTTTAAAGTTTCTTATAATAATATCCTTAATTATCAATATATTTTTTAAATACTACATTTAATTCTTTATTTGGTAAAGTACTTTTTATTCCTATTGTTGCTCATGCGCAAACGTACTATTTGTCATATGACGTTTAGCAGAAGCGTGGAGTTTAGTAAGTAAAATAAGATTAGTTCGCTACTGTACGGTTAGGGGTTTGTGTACATTTTTTTTTCTAAATTAATTTTTGTCATCACGTACACAACATCAATAAATCTGGTGAAGGCGATTTAGAATTCTAATTTCGACGATTGTGAATTGTGCTCCTTTTTTGTGGATACTAATTGGAATATTTGAATTTATATGATTGATCAGCAAAATACTAAGAAGAGGATTACTTTTTTTTGACGTTGTAGTGATGAAAAAGACATTAGATAAAAGAATAGTGCATTTCGCTACTTATACAATTAAATTATGTCGGGGAGTGGAAAAATAAATGAATCAAGTAATAATGGAACACAGATGGATGCTCCTGTACAATGTTCAACATACACATTTCCAGAAATTAGGACTCAAGAGATGATAAGAGGTCATGGTAGAAGCGCAAGCCATGGAGGAGGTGCCACTTTGGGTACGAATAATTCTGGAAACATCGTTACTCGTTCTGCTCTTAAATCTAGCAGGGGTCATCAAAGAGCATTTTCACAAGGACAGATACCAGAAACTGGAAGTATGCGTCCGGGACATAGTCGAGTTGGTTCAAAAACCGACTTTATTTTACCCCCTGGACACAAAGAAAGTGATACAGCTTCCGGGAGCGCTTCAAAAACTTCAGCAAAAGGTCACTCAAGGCAAGCATCTAGGTCTGAGTCCATATATACCTTAAGACGTACAGCACCGCCTTCTATGTGGCGAAGATTTCTGTGTTTTGTGTTACGAAGAGCACCGCGCTATGAACACGAAGAACGGTTTCGCATTATTGTGCCTAATCATACGGTACCGCCGAAAACTCCTAGA
This sequence comes from Dynastes maya, assembly GCA_029619315.2. Classification (NCBI taxonomy): domain Eukaryota; kingdom Metazoa; phylum Arthropoda; class Insecta; order Coleoptera; family Scarabaeidae; genus Dynastes; species Dynastes maya. Next base: position 50,383,884 of record JAROYE020000002.1, read on the forward strand.
AAAGAACATCCGAACGGTTCGCGGCCTAATAATAAAATTAGGACGACTAAATACACTTTACTATCATTTTTACCTAGAAATCTATTAGAACAATTTCATAGGGTAGCTAATTTGTATTTCATTTTTATCGTGTTGCTCAATTGGTTTCCAGCAATAAATGCGTTCGGCAAAGAGGTTGCTATGATTCCTGTATTGTTCGTTCTCGGTGTTACGGCTGTTAAAGACTTGTTTGAGGATAGAAGAAGATACGCCAGTGATAAAAGGATTAACAATTCAACGTGTAGGATATATCACAGGTACGCAATTATTTCTTTTTCTTATCTTTTGTAAATGACAAGCGACTGTGTTTATCATTCATATAATTTTAAAGGAATAGGCAAACACCTGTTGTAGTAATGTTATTTAGATATGTAAATACTTTCAAGATACACAGTAAATGAAAAGTCAAACAATAAATAATAAACTTATTGAGATTCACATCCTTTTCTATTGTAAATACTATACTCATACATAACCTTATCTGTTTGTTTTTAAGTTAAGCATAACCTGAATATTGTTAATATCTACTCCTTCGCGTTATAGATAGATCCGTTTGAGTCATTAGTGAAAGTAAACGTAAGGGTTTACCTGACATCCTAACCTTATTTCGTAAATGGAATTGAAACATATATATAACAAGTCATTTAAGATACATGGTGGTTCTGAAGAATACAGCGCATGTCTATCTTCAACAATTTATATTTTATATAACATCTTTTGTCAGTATTCTTTGTAGGCCTATAAGAATTGAAATTTTTTATAAAAAAAAAACAGAATCGTCCATCGCGAAGTACCACAAAAATAAAATATTTTTGATTGATGCTAAATCTTAATAGACGCTTCAGAAACACTGAAGAAAAGTAAACAGATAGCAAAGTCTATTTACGTTATTTTTTTTTTATTTATATTCATAGTTTTAAGATTTTTATAACGTGCGCCTAATCAATTGTATATAGTGTGGCGATCATATAATTAAAAACGCTACACTATAAGTGATGTTTAAGCCGGGTACAATCGGTCTTCGCTGCACAATCGGATCAGTCGTATGGGCCGCAGATTATAAATAGTGTGTGACTCACAGCCGACAAAAGTGATATTTTGAAATCAATACCTCAGTGTAAAAAATAAAAGCTGACGCAATAAAGATGTTTCATAAATAAAGCGAATATATGCACACCTTGAAGTGTTTTTATTGCTATTATTAGCTTTTTTTTGTTTGAAAACGGCATTTGTTGTATATGTAATGTAATAACCGTAAAAAGTAAACAAAGTAGTTTCTTCAAAAGTCTTGTACTTAATACCGTAACAATAAATAATAATATAATACATGAGCGTAACTTCTTAACAGTGTGGATACGGATTATTGAACAAATTTTTAAATCTGTTTCAACAGAACTATCTATAAATCCTTTTTGGCTCTTCTTAATAGCTGTAGCTTCGTCAGGGTCGAATTGTAAAATCACAGATTTTACTTCTTGAAAATGTTCAGAATAATAAAAAGCTGCTTGCAACCATGTTCCCCAACGCGTAAGAATCGTTCGTAGTGGTTCGGTACCGGGACAAAGTCTGTGAAATGCTCGAATCCGTTTGGGAGATCTGAGAAACACCTTTTTTGTATTTGCTATTAATGCATCCACCTCCGGGTAACATTCTTAAATAGTTTGTGCCACAAGAGGTCAAGCATGAACTTTACACGTAATATGTAAAAGTCCCTCACATTTTTCTTTAAGAGAACGGCCTACACTACACATTGTCACTGCACCATCGCTTATGAACATCAACAGCTGAACAGTTGACACTTGAAATTGTTGTAACGTATCGAGCACTACGCCCGTAATTGCTTAGAAAGCACAGTTTTTTAGTCAATGAGATTCAAAAATTTCGGTTTGGCAGGACCTAATACTCGTATTATAATATTCAAAATAGAATTTTTTTTACAATCTGTCTCATCAAGACAGCCACAGCTGTTTATCTTTTAATTCTGCTTTGGTCCTATTTTCGATATCTTTATGTATATTTGGCAGCTCTTTCCGTAACGCTGTCCGTGATGGCAAGTTCCACTCGGGATTGTATGTACGCTAAAACGAAACGGTTCTTTATTGAGTAAACGAAGCGGTACACCACAAACAATAAACATTAAAAGTAAATCCAACTTAAATTGGGTTTGAGGTGGCACGCCATTTTTCTCATTTTTGTGCTGTACACTATTTATGTCTTTTATAAGTCGTCTTTGCTCCAGCACCTTAAAGGTATTTTGCAAACGCTAGACAATACTTTCGTTCCATTATAGTTCAGATCCGGAAATTGATACATTTAGTGACTTTATTAGCCAACAGTCGTTTATTTTCCTTGCGTATGACAGACATACTTATATACATATATTTATCTCTATAATTACGACTAACGCTGCGAGGGGTTGATGAGAAACTGTTTCAATAAATCAATAACTTCATTCGCTGAGGTAGTCCGTGCTGATTCATCTGTATACATACGTCACGTTGTGGGTGCGGCAACCTCACTTCTAACCTGGCGCGAAGTTCTCTGTGCCCGGCCTAGTGATATATATATATGCGAGTTATTGAAAGTTGGCATACTGCAAACAGAAGAAAATATTAAAATATGGATACAAATTAAAATACAAGGAAATATTCAATTTATATCTCTTCAGTAATATCTATAAAAGTAAACATAACAGTGATGGATATATAGACATAAGAATGACAGATTATAGTAACGAAACCAAAAATAGTTGAAGAAAAAGGTGATTAATATGTTTAAACTTTAGTATTAGTATTTTATGAGATACTCTTTAATTTTTAATATTTCGTCACATATTTTACCCATAAATTCAATAAAACGTGTTTTTGAGGAATAGCTTGGTAGATGATCATCACTTCTTGAAAAAGGTTTTTCAAATTGTTCTTGTCTCAAAATCTGTTTTACATTATTGCACAAATGTTTGATGCGGTTTAACTCTGGACTTCATGAGGGCCAGTGCAGAATCGTGCCAAATTTTTACTGTCCGAGCTATGTGTTGCGGGTCGTTGCTGTGCGATCGACCAGATTAAAATGTTAATGTGCTTGTTTTGGTCCAAAGTGCTTTGAATGTGGTGAATTGGGGTAGGTTCATGCCAAAAAAAAAAAACCGTCTTTAAACGAGGTACACAAATGTCAAACAGAATTTCCAACTACCAAAGAATAAAGGGAACAAAGACCCCAAGGGTCTTCCCTAGACTGAGCTGAAGATCTCCGTCGTCAAACAGAATTAACACAGATTTGACCCAAAGTACTGTACTGAATCGTTTGTACGGTACAAATTTCAAATATGTGTGTTCCATTTGAAAAGAACGGATAGTTCCTACCCGTACTTTTTTTGAAATCCCCTTTCCCTTCGTGTCCCTACCGAATATTTGGTACGTTCCGTATTGTTTTGTTGACGCATACGCAAAACATAGATTCATTGATATTCTCCACATTATTACACTCACTGAGGTTAGGTTTAGGGTTACACCTGTGTTCATAATTCGAAATTTGATTTACATTACATACTGGACTTATTTCGGTGAATTTATTTTTGTTTATATTTTTCAATATATAAAGTTAGGTTAGAATGATTATATTTATGTCCAGTGCAAAAAATGCATGTTCCATTTAGCTCACTGTCAGTACCGTTCAGTACAGTACTTCGAGGAACGACACGGTACAGTTAATAAAATAAATCGAAAGCAGCTTTAGAATCTGTTGTAAATTATAAACTGAAGGATGCTGATCGATGGCAAGCGATGAATGTTGCTCAATGCAGTGAGACCAGTTACGTTATTTTACACGTACTCTTATTTTGCATGATGTTTATCCATGAATATTGATCTATCTGTGAGACTGCGGCCTAAAGTAGCGTTCACATAGGGTTGCCTGAAGTTATGTAGGTTACAACATTAGTGCCATTGAATACTATTTTTTAAAATACTTTAAGTGCTTGGCTATTTGCTTATGTGGCTAGTTCATTTCATATAAGTTTGTACTAGTGCTGTAGGTATTCGAAAAAATTGAGATCCGGATCCTGGGATCCGGATCCACTATCGGATTCTCGGATCCGGGCACGTTACTATTTTGCAATATAGAAAGTGTTTAATAGAGAAAACATCGAATTGGTGTTACATGGAGAAAAGGTGCGCCTTTTAAAATCCGTGCACTCAGAATAATACTGAGTTTCCATGCGCACAATTTAAAGTTATTTTGCATTGCATAGGTTTTCGATAAATCTGGACTCGGATAAAATCAAGAACCGTATATCCGGATAGTTAATTAACCGGATATCCGGATAGTAAACTATCCGGATCCGGATAACAGCTCTAGTTTGTACTGCATTTTCTCGTTCTAGAGTTACAGTTTTTATTTTCCACATATTTTGATAATATAATCAAATATCAACTGCAATAATGAATTTTCAATGTGCATATTAAACGAATTCTACAACTAATGTAAGCGCACAGAGTACAGGAGGTCAGAATAGAACTCATGAAATTATACCAATACGGGGCACGTCCAGAAACTAGGTTCCGTTTGATAGTAAAAACAAAACGAGTGCAGATATAGAAAAACTATTTATTGCAAAACAGCTACAAACCTTCAACTATCTTTCTACATAGTTCCCACCATTTTGTAGGCACTTGTCATAGCGTGGTATAAGTTTTTGAATGCCTTCCTCATAAAACGTTGCCGCCTGTGTTGCCAACTATGTGGTAACATGTTCTTTGAGCTCTTCATCGTTGTTGTATTTTTGACCACCAAGGAACGTTTTCAGGTGCAAAAAGAGATGGAAGTCCCTAGGGGCGAGGTCAGAGCTGCACGGACGGTGGTCAAACTGGGTCCAATGCCCGACCTCACACTGCGAAACTGGGTCCGGCCAAAGTCCTGTAAGAGTTGTTGTGTTTTGTTCGCAGTGTGAAGTCGGGCATTGGACCCAGTTTGACCACCATCCGTGCAGCGCTGACCTCGCCCCTAGCGATTTCCATCTGTTTTTGCACCTGAAAACGTTCCTTGGTGGTCAAAAATTCAACAACGATGAAGAGCTCGAAGAACATATTACCGCATGGTTGACAACACAGGCGGCAACGTTTTTGAGGAAGGCATACAAAAGCTTGTGCCAAGGTATGACAAGTGCTTACAAAATGGTGGGAGCTATGTAGGAAGATAGTGTAAGGTTTGTAGTTTTTTTTTTGCAATAAATAGTTTTTCTGTATCTGTACTCGTTGTGTTTTTATTACCAAATGAAACTTAGTTTCTGGACGTGCCTCGTATTTATATTAAATACTAGTTATTTTGTAAATAGTTCTTAATTATATGGTACTGTATGTAATACCGCGCAATTTTCTATTTTTTAAGAAGGGAGAAAGTTACTTATATCAGCTAATTCATGTAAAATAAAAAAGGAGGAACGGCGGGATAATAAAAACATGAAGAATTTAGTTGTCCTATTTGTTTAAAATGCCTCCATAACAAATTCTACACATTCCTAGATGTAAGAAGGACAAAAAGCAAAATACTCAAAATAGTTAAAACTATGATAACGGTATTATTATGTGCGCAGTATGAAGATTTAATATGCATACGTACTGTGCTAAAAGCAGATTAATATCACACCATATCGGAAGGCTGCCGATTAGAAAAATATGTAAACAACTTACGATTATAGAGTACCTATCTCCCAATCACGAAAATAATCCACATGTTTAGCCGTTCCTTCTGTTAGAAATGTATTTTTTAACCTTTAAAATAAATTTCTCATGTAAACCACCTTCGAAAATTAAGTAAAACGGTACCTATGAAAAAATCAGTTTGTGTAGAGTTGATATCTAATACTATACACAAGATGATTTGTTTCAGAGGGAAGGAAATCCTTGCATTTGCAGTGCAAGTGAAAATAACTTACTACAAATTTCCTTGATAATTAAAATTAAGATGGAATAATATGTTACGTTTTCACTTTATTTGATAATAAGCATTTTGCATATGCACTGCATAAAACGTAGACTCACATTCGTAGCAGTGGAAATTTTTCCACTCTACGAAAAAATTAAAAGTTAAAACCGAACACAGTTGTTTCAGAGATAATTCACACATGGTTCACATTTAGCTTATACTGCATTAGAAAATCGAGTTTAGGAAATTACCGCTGTATAGTACAATTAAAATTGTTAAGAAATAACTAAAATACAATTTAAATTATTTTTTTATTTAATTATTCTTGTAAAAAATGTGTTTGCTTTTAATCATCTCATCAGCAACAAACAAATTACTCGGGCGGATGTTGTTGATAGAGATTCATACTGCTTATAAGGAGTGCAGAGTACAAACTATATACGGAATGTTTTTAAATATTTGGACCAAATGCTACCCACGTTCTCCGTTACTACTGTTTAACAGTCGTATATAAAATAATACATAATAGTGCTCTAGAACAGAAATTAAATTTTTGTGTAGAGTGAAGTTTTACCGCATATTCTATATAAATGATAGTGCTGGATCCAAACATGAAAAAAATCTAATTGGTGTGGTACTCCCTAAATGTTTCAATAGATAACTTGGTTGTTTAAAATAAACGGTAACGATTAAAAAGTTTTTTTGCTAATTTATTGCTATAAGTGAATGGAAAAACATTTTAATAATCAACATTTTTATATTCCCTTTTTATGAATTTATTACACAAGTAAGACGGATCACAAGAAACTGTAAGGAAGAACAGCGACACGAACAAATAAAACAGAAAGAACATGAAAAATATCTATAAAAACGGAGTGAGATACTACTAGAGCAATAAAAGGTCAATTTTTCCCTACTTTTACAAGTATAGTAGGGAAATTAGGATTTATTATTACTGCTTCAGTTGTTAGAAGATTGATAGAAGCCAGAATAGGCTGACTGTCGTAACGTAAGAGAACACGAAGATTTAGGGTGTCCCTTATTTTTCAATGTAAAAACATTTTGAACGCATACCATCTTATTGTTGTCGTTTTATCACAAAATATAAAGTTTGGAGCATGTTAAACCGTGCCACATTGCGCCGAAACATTTACAATATGTCCGCGGATAGAGTTCAGAAGAGGAACAGCTTTTATTTGTGAGTTCAGAAGAAAAAATCATTGTTTATAAAACCGTCTGCTTATTTTGAAACTACAATTTCGAATATCAGATTTGGGAGTGCTATACAGGCTACATCAAAAATAACATTTTGAATTACTTCGATTTCATTTTTTTTTTTCAATCTTATGAAACGAAATAATTTCAAAATTTATTACACGAATTGTGCGAAAAAGTCTAATAAACATTTTCCCCACAGTAGTTTCCTAGCTAATTGCATATACATTCTCGCCTTTATTTTTACTTTTGCCTTTACTTTTACTTTTAAGTAAGCTGGCTTCAATCATTCAGAAATATTAGAATAATACAATATCAAGTATATACAGCGTGTCCACCTAGTGTGTGGACGGAAGATAATTCCTTTTCTGGGTAATTCAGAGAAAAAGCTGTCAAACAAAAAATATTCGGAGACAAATGCTGTACAATATAAAATTATACTCAAGTATACAGGACGCCCAGTTCCTGCTGCGTATGATACAAGTTTGATTTTTTAAATGGAACATCTGTATATTATTCCGTTTTTGGATGCTTCTCTTCAATTAATGTCAACTTTCTTCAATACTCTTTATACCCTACCTATCTTAGTTTTTGAAATAATAGACATAATTTGAGATGTTTGCGAAATGCTGGTGTTTCTTTAAGGATTGACATCTTAAACGCCTTCCATGCTAGAGCGGTGATTCAAATTTTATTCGATTGAGTATTTCTTGGAGTTTTCGGCAAGACATCGAAGATTTTTTTATATCAACCAAATTCTACAGGATGATCATCGATATCGTTGCCAAGTTTGATTCGTGTTATTTCAATTTTTTTAATCGAACATCCTGTATATTTTTACAAGATCTAGCAGAGAAGAATCTCTTTTGTCAACATTTCCCTATATCTATGCAGATAAGTTTTTCGTCCAAAAACTTAAAGTGCTTTGAGGAAATACCATAAAATTTTGTTTCGCTAAAGATATTCATTAATGTAAATGTGTAAACGTTCTTTTTTGGTACAATTCCATTTTCTGCTTGAGGCAATCATTAGTTTTCTATATATACATACATTATCTAGTAAGTAAACCAGCATGTATAAATAATAATGAAAATAAGTAGACAAATGTTGATTAGAGTTTAACATAAAAGCAATATATTTATTTAAAGCATCACACACTAGTTTTCTCTGCAGTAAAGAATATAGTAGGAACATACTGAATGATGTTTCGGAGTTAAGCTAAATAGAAATGTTTATGAAAAAACTTACTGGATGATTTTTTTAAAGGCAATGCGTAACGTGGACATTACACGAAATAATACTCCGGAGATGTTAGCAAATGTTGAATAAAGCACAAGGAATTGTATTACAGTTTATTCAAAGAAATATGGTGTTCACTTCGAATAGATGTTGAAAACTTTTTCTCTAAATTACCTTCTGTCCACGCTCTAGGTAGACATGCTGGATAATATGAAATGTTTTAGTTGTGATCTTTCAAATTGATAGTTGCGTCATAATTTTGTCATAAAGCTAATAAATCTGCATAATAGTGAAAGTAAAAATGTTATTTTTAATGTGCTGTGTATAACAATCGCAAATCTGATATTCGAAATTGTAGTTTCAAGGCAAGCAGACATTTTTATAAAAAAATGACTTTCTTCTAAACATACATTGCATAAAGCCGTACGTACATATATTATGCAGGTAAATAGCATATACGCGTCAATTATTGGTTACTTTTCAAAAGTGCAAGACATGTTTGTTTTATTCATTCAAGATAGAAAGAAAAACGAGGTACCAAGGGTTGTAGAAGTATTGCTCCTAGAGCTAGGCACTAACCTCGACGATGGTAAGAGCTACTTATTCGCCAAAAACATTCCTACAGCGTTCTTAACTCATTAACCGCCGACTATAAAAATAATCAAAACTTTTTAAATTTCGGGTGATAGATAACTAACAGAATTATTTGTGCAATATTATAAATACATTTAGATGGCAAAAACTGTAGTGTAAAGTCCGCCGTGTTTTTTCCACTACTGTGTCGAATTCCCGAATGCCGGTTGATATACTTGTGAACCCCCGTTTCGAACGAAAATACACATATTTGATAGGAAAATTCCTCTTTCTATCTACGTCGATCGCGCGCGTCCTTCTCGCTCGCTCTTTTTCGTAAATCGCGTACAGTTTGCTCCCTTTTAATCCTCTTTCCCGTCTCTCTCGCGCTTACGGACGACCGATCTATAACCGAGGATGCAAAAGTGGTGATTTTCACAATCAGATATTATTTTTAGGTATAATTAGTCCTGAGTAAATGCAAACACAAGAAAACATTGAAGTATTTGTTCTTGTTCATTGTTACAACCTTTGCCAAGCCGTAGCTTGAATGCAGTTTAACAGTTCAAGCAGCTTACCAAGATTAATGTTTCCATCCATAAAGTCGTAGAAAAAGTGTACAAGAGCATCTATGAAGCAATTTTGAATGTGTTTTGCAAGCACTTATAGCATCTTGTCACATGATGAGGTTGACGATCATTAAAGATGGTGACAAATTTAACCAAAGAAAGTATACTGCATTCAGGAAAATTCTTTAAATTCAGAGAATAACACTGATCATTTTGTTTCATTTTGTTCTACTGTCTAGAAATGAATAACAGTTTGCTTGAATTGAAGAATAATATCTCACTTCATGAAGCTAAAAGGAATCTATTAATTGTAAATAATACTGGTCGAAGAGCTGGAAAGTTAAGATAAGACTTACATGGTTTAATAACTGTAGGGGGGGACTACATTCAGTGCGCAAAAAATTTGCTTAAAAAAATCTATATCCGATTGTTATGTTTAGGCGTTAAATAGCGAGAATATGAATAATTTTGATAGATTGTTACCTTAGCTTGAATTATTTAACAAAATGTAAAACCACTATTTAATAGCAACTCTTTGCCTTACTTTACAGTCAAGTTGGGATGAACTAACAAGTTCCAATGTAGGTAATATTTGGTAATGGGCTAATTACGACAATTTGCAATGTATTTAGAGAATATGCCTATTATAATTTCCAAAAACCTAATGACTCCTAAATAAGGAAACCTAATGTAGATGCTATAGGGTGATTAGTCTTTTTCCTCTTCTATACCCCTTTGTATGCTTTCGATTTTTTAACAAATGCCCTAGGCGAATAAAACAAGTATGTCTTGTTCAATTGAAAACAAACAAGTATGTCTTGTTCAATTGAAAACAAACAAGTATGTCTTGTTCAATTGAAAACAAACAAGTATGTCTTGTTCAATTGAAAACAAACAAGTATGTCTTGTTCAATTGAAAACTAACCATTCATTGATTAACACGTGCGGTTTTGTCAGCGCAATCTATACTAACAAGACCGCATGCGTTCAACGACTCTCTACTTTGAAAAATAAGGAACACTCTAACCTGCACCGTCTAAATGACCATATATTTTATGGTCCAACCCAACGAAGACCGAGTTACTTTGTAATAAAATAGTCATACACTGCGTTCGACAACCTGCAAACACAGAGTTTCTTCAACAATTCACCAAAAAGACCGTCGAACATGGTAGCGGTACTTCAATAATAAGACGGGAATGCTTTCCCTGCCCTGGAGTAGCGTCAATTTATGAAATAAACGCAATGATGATAGCAAATGCATAATGAGAGACATGATGTAGCCGTATGCGCTGGATAAAATATTTCGTTGATCGCATGTGCGTATCAATGTCCATCGAAATTAACCAAAGCATACGACCAAAAGGGTTAAGTTAAACCATTCAATATCTGAGAGTTACGGGACAAGGTTGAAATTACCTGGAGATCTATGTAACGTCATTAATATTAGCACCGCATAATAAAATGTTCATTATTGGTTGTTTTTAGGCAAACATTTATTGCATTGTAATAATAATTTTATACAAGAATTTATTTTTGGTTTAAAAGGGTGCTATTATTTTGCACACAACATTTATTTCCTTTGAACAAAGGTTTAGTATCTTGAAAAATTATACATACTTGACATTGTAAATTGCAACAATGTTTTATGATGTATGAGTATGTACATACGAGCATAGTCCGAAAAATTTCCTAACACAAGAACAAGTATTTTGTTTTGTTAAATTTAGTTTTATTTCTCCACATAGTCTCCTTGTAAGTCCATACACCTAACGGTGTTCCTATCTCTTTATTTCCTCCAAATAGTAGTTGACATCTTGTTCTGCAAAATAGGCGTTTACGAATATGATGGTCTCCTCAGTCGATGAAAATCTCTGTCATTCTAGCGAAATTTCGAGTCTAGGAAACATAAAAAAAAATCGCTGGGGACCAGACCTGGTGAATAGGGTGGGCGGTCTATCAATTCGAACCCTAATCTGTGAATTTTTGCCATGGTGATCATTGAAGTATGAGACGGTGCGCGTTGTCTTGCTGGAACAAAACTTTCTTTTTCTTCAAATGCGGCCGTTTTTCGAAACGAACCGATTCTCCCTTTGCAGTCCACTGCTTCGACTGTGTCATGACTTCAGGAGCGTACTGATGTATCCAAGTTTCTTCATCTACAGTTATTAACCATCGCCAAAATTCCGACTTATTTTGCTTAAGCTGCTTGAACAGGACTTTGGAAATGTTCATTCGAATGCGTTTTTGGTTCTCAGTTAGCAAGCGCGGCACCCAACGCGCAGTTGGCTTTTTTATGCCCGAATCTTTAGTCAATGTATGACAAACACGTGATATTCGTTTTTTTTTTCCATTTCTACAGAAAGACTAACATCGACTGAAATTTTCAAAAGTATATTTCAACGCATGCGCAATTATATTACCCGAATATCCTTGACGAGTAACGCCATCTTCGTGTTGAGGCTTAAAACTTTTCAGACTGCCTCGCACTTATTTTTTATTCATTCCAGAAATGCCAGAGCATCAAGTTCATTTTTGTAAATAGGTGCTTATGTGTTTTTTTTGTTTTCTCATCATATGTTAATGGGGTCCCAAAGCCGACTTCAAAACTAAAAAATAACTAAAGTGCCTTTACATATTCCAATTGCCTACACGGCATTTTACTTTTCTTTTAAATTTTTCTCCGATTTCCTTGATAGCACATGTATTATACCATTGTAAAAAAGTAAGCTATTTGATTGGAAAATAAAAGAAGTGGGGCGTCTATTAAAAAAAATACATTTATTGCGCTGACATTTTCAAAGGCACTTCACGTTGAAACAAAAATATGCGTATAAATTAATATATTTTGGCTTCCGTCGGTGAATTATGAAAATCTGTAATTTTCCTTGGAATTTCCGACGAATTAATGAAAAATGTTCCGGTGAGGGATCGAATCTCACCTCTCTTGCTTACCGGGTAGGCGTGTTAACCACTACACCACAAGGACTATTCAAGGATCGTTCACTTTTTAATACCTAGTTGTTATTTTTATCTGCAAATATATCACAGGTATTAAAGAGTGAACGATCCTTCCATAGTCCTCGTGATGCAGTGGTTAACACGCCTTCCCGGCAAGCAGGAAATGTGAAGTTCGATTCCTCACCGGCACATTTTTTCATTAATTAATTACGTTGGAAATTCCAAGGAAAATTATAGATTATACGTATAAATGTCTGTTTTATTCTACAAAAAAATGTTGCTACAATAATATGTAATTTACTTTCGAATTATTTCGAAGTTATAAAGAGTATAAGTTAAAATCGTAATCATCAAACATTCCTTTCTAAAGTAACTTTTTCAAAACAATTGAAACTTTGGTTTGAATATTTATCAGAATTAAATTTAGCAACTTTAACAACTTAAACTTTAAAAGTGTATAGGGGGTGGGTTCTTCGCAGCTGTCGATAGATAAAGCACTGACAAAAAAAAAATCGATGGGGACCTTACTGTCACCACAGAACGATCTTTATGCAAAGAACGCAAGAGGGTTTGACTGGGTACAGTTTAGAAATATGACAGAAAATCGTAACGAGAAAGTAATAGCTTTTTATAATTTACTTTGTAATGACTTATTTGCAAAAGGACTTCTCATATGACAGCCTGCATGCAGTGACCCATATAAATCCAAAAGGATGTTAGTAGTAAATCAAATCATATTCTTGCATGGGGCATTTGATTTATTTTATTTTTAATTAGTCACTAAAAATTGGCACACACTGGCACCCCAATTTACGTAAATTGCAGTTTATTGTTTAGGTTTGTTTATGACATCACGTCTCTATTCCGAGCACATTGAGCTTGCTTGGAAGGCTCTGATAATATCGCGAAGAACGGGGCAAATTTGCTCTTGTGTTTGAGCAGAGAACGCATTAGAGCGAATCTGAGGTTTCCGAGTAATGCACCTATAATAAGGTTCGACAAACGCGTGCTACGGCAGAAGCACCGAGAGATGATTTAGGTCGATGCGAAGCCAGTGGAAGCGTTGCTTATATTGCAGTTTTACGCGGCTTACCGGAGCAGTAGTATTTTGTCGCAGTGGACATCAAGACGTCAATAAAAGGTAAGAATATATTATTTTTTAATAATACTGTATCTCACGTACCTACTTTTGCGCGATACGCCTCTGACGTTGCACTAGTTTGTCGAACCTCAATAACAAGTCAGATCCCCACAATGCTAATGGCCAGCGATTTAGGGGCACCTGTACATCAAGAATTTCATATTCCAAATCAAAAAAAATGCATTACTGGAAATTATACTACATATTAATTAAAAGTATAGATTAATGAAAAATAATAATATTCCCTTCCATTAATCATCCACAGTATGAACTCTTCATAACTGAAAACTGTTTTGTATCAAGTACACCTAATCGAAATGAAGATCTTATCAATTTAGGATTGAATTATTTATTACTTTCGCTATAGGTTTCCCATTATGCCTTAGATTTTATTTGCTGATATGTATTAAATCAAATATAAATTGTGCTCAGGTGTATCTATTGATTTAATTTCTTACCAGATTGGCAGATTATTATTTTTGTCGATGAACGGTATTTTAGCTAAACAAATTTTAGTTCTGAAAACGTTTTTGAATCTGCCTAATCTGGCTACAAAAAAATTAAAATTAACCTTAGACATTTCAGAAATAATCCTCAATTCATAAGATTTGAGTCTATAATTAGAAAAGAATGTTTAAATACAAATAAAAGTAGTAACTTGGCATAATAAAATCATGAAAATAGTTTCCGTTCTACATAAACATTTATGGAAGAATTCCATACTTCTGAAAATCGATGTTATTGCTGTGACGTACTAGTATTTCTTTTACGTTACTGAAGTTTCTTTATTAAGTACTTACGTAATTTAGAATGCTTTAAAACTTAGTAACATAAATCTGCAGCAATTGTATGACTCACCAAACCAACAATCAGACGTACAACACTACCAGTCTGCTATCCAGATAATCAATATTATTCACTGCTTGAGCAATGAATACCTTTTCACGTACGCGGTATTGGTTTAATATGGAAACTTACCAGGTATATCTTTTTTGGTTATAGTGGATCTACGTACACACATAATCGATAATATACAGAATGTCCACGGTTAGAGTGAATAAGAAAGAAAAGCTTTTTTATTTTACATTTTAGGGAAAAGGAGCATACTTGATAAAAAGTTTTGCTTGTATTTAAAATGAGATTGCCGTGGAGAATGTTAACGTTCCACATACCGGGTGTCCGGAAACTAAAAAAATACGAAAATGTCAGAAGAGTAAACTACCATTATTTTTACTATTTCGAAAAAGTGGCACTAGGAAAAGGTTTTTGGAATTAAAAGTTACGTCAATTTATGGGAAAATTGGCCTACTTTAATTAAATAATTCGTACACAAAACTGGTTACATTTTTTAACGTAAAAAAAATTAAAATAATAAAACATTCGAACAGTCCTCCACCAACGTCCACACAAATTTGAAGGCGCGCAAGAAATTCTTTGCAACTTCTTCTAACCTCTTCTAAGGATATGGACTGTACAGCTTCCCTAATTCGTTGCTTTAAGTGGTTCATGTCATTGTCCAAAGGTCTGCTGTAGAGAATCTGTTTGAGTCGACCTCACAAGTAAAAGTCCGTGATCGTTAAATCTGGACTCCACGGAGGCCATGGATGTGGACCATGTAGGCGAATCCAGCGATTAGGAAATGTATCCTGTAACCAAGTCCTAACATTTACAGCAGTATGTGCCGGACAACCGTCTTGCTGGAAATACAAAGAATTTCGGTAGGCCAATGGTAAATTTTCCAATTCGTCGGTGAAAAACGTTTGGAGCATATTCAAGTAGCTATTTCCGTTGCACGTATCTTGAAAAAGTATGGTGCTATTATTCCGTAAAAGGAGACGGCACACCAAACATTTACTTTTTTGAAATATTGTCGCCTCGACGGTATTCTAAAATGAGGATTCTCGGCTGCCCAATATCGTGAATGTTGCGACGCAACAATGCCATTTGTCGAAAAAGTGGTTCCACCCGAAAATATAATTTGTTGGTGAAAATTTCTTTCCATACCTCCGATCCATAGACAAAAATCGAGACGTTTCACTTCGTCGCCTGTCTCTAAACTATGATTAAATACTGGTTTGTATGGCACGATTTTATTTTGTTTTAAATTTTTTTGTATTTGGGACTTTTTCGCCACTCCTAAGTATTCCGAGCGTCTCCTCAGTGACATCCTTGGATATTCATTCACTGACTGTAAGACTAGTACAGTAGCGGCATCTTCATCGTTATAATTTTTCTATTGTCTCGGTGTTTTCAATAGTGACCCTGTCCTCAAAAATTTATGAACTATTTTATATAATGACGACTGTGGCACATGCACACCGGGGTATTTTTCATTAAATTCTTGAATTTCTTGAAATTTTTTGCTGTAGAGTTAGCATTTTTTGATAATTATTATTCTTGGGTGTTTCTAACGATGTACAGTGACACAAGTGAAACATAAAATGTCATTTTCGTCACCACCTACTGTTTGAAGTAAAGTGAAATAACGCAAAGGATTAAATAATAATTATTTTAAATCACAAGCAAAATTTTCGATAAAAATATTTCTTTACAATAAAGGAGAAAAAGACCATAAATTGAAAATCTGTCGTAACTTTTAATTCCAAAAAACTTTTCCTAGTCCCACTTTTTCGAAATAGTAAAAGAATGGTAGTTTACTCTTATGACATTTTCGGATTTTTTTAGTTTCCGGTCACCCAGTATGTGGAACGTTAACGTTCTCTACGGCAATCTCATTTTAAATACAAGCAAAACTTTTTATCAAGTATGCTCCTTTTCCCTAAAATGTAAAATAAAAAAGTTTTTCCTCTTATTCACTCTAACCGTGGACATATTGTATACATCAAAATGAGGTTTTACAAATACAGATGAACTTGGATAAAAAGAAGTCGAAGAAATTTCCCGAAATGTTCGTTTTAAGCAAGCGTTCGCTACAAAATGTTCTTTTTTTATGATTCATTTGAAAAAAATACATTTTCTCTCTAATAAACCTAATTTATTTTCTGCCATTCTTCTGAACAAATATTCTGAAATCTACATGAAATGGTACAATATCTTTGTTGTTAAAAAAGGTATTGATTTCATTTTTTTTCACATATTAGTTAGAATTTAAAATTTTTTTGATATTATAGAAGTACCATTTCCGGTTTAACCGAAAGTCGCATGCATCAAGTTTCGTATTTTAAATGGAAAGCCATACTTTCTTATTGCCTATCCGATAGATTTTTTTTCCTTTCAATGATATAATACATGTACACGTTCCTTTTGATAGTGCCCTCAAGATTAATCCAAAAGATACTTTAAAAAATTTTTACCTTAGTAGACTAGAGTAGAGCAGACTAGAGTATTCATGTAGCAACCGCTGTATGTATGGAACTAAACCGATTTCATATACAGTAAGCTAGCTATGGAAAACAAATTTCTTTTTTGACAGTTTCAGTTATGCGTATTTATAATTAATGTTTTTTACTATTAAGGTACGGTCTATCTTTCGCGTTTAGTCGCGGCGAGTAAACGTTTCGAGAAAACGCGTCGAGTAGTCGCTTTGGCGTGGTCTATTTTACAGGCGATTAGTGAACACAACTCTTGTTAGTTAATATTTCTGAAAGCAGTTGTCTTCTGATAATTGTGTAGGATTGAATGTTACAATATTTATTAAATTTTTAATACAATACAAAGTTATGAGAAAAACTGTGTTAGCTGCCGTTACTTTAATTATTGAAGAAGAAGAGGAATCTTTAGTAACAATACTCTGTAATTATAGGGGCAAGAGAAAGAAGATTTTTGTAGATAGAAGGACAGTAGGATGTTTAGTAAATCTGATAGAAAGGCACTTAATAGACGATGACACTAAATTTAAAGAATATTTTAGACTTACCAAGAACCAGTTTTTGGATATGTTTTCGTACTGGTTTTGTGTATTTAAAAAATATTTAAAATAAAAACCAAATCTTAGTATTGCCCAAAAAAGGCATCCCCGATTGTAGAAAAGATCTTTCCAGTAAAGAATATGCTAATAATAATCATATTACTTGGACGAACTTCTACGTTAGGGAAGAACTAGCATGTCTTGCATATTTTGCATGTCTGCTATATGTTTAGATATATGTACGTATTAAAATGATAATGACTTTGTTCTTCTTTTTTATAATAGTTTTCGTTTTAGGTTTATTTAGATTAATTCAGTACAGCATAGTATATTGTGTTTCCTTACATTTTGCAAATTTCTTAAAATTTTCTAAGTGGCTATTCTCTTTTCTGAATATAATAGACCAAATTCACTATCGCGACTAAACGCGCGCATTTAAGGTACGGTGTATCTTCCGCGTTTAGTCGCGGCGAGTAAACGTTTCGAGAACTCGCGTCTATTGCGCTTATGCAATATGCGTGTCTGTGGTCTATCTTGCGCCTCAAATTTCGGGAAGTCGCAGGAAGAAGACGCGAATTTTAATCAAATCGCTGTGAAGGCAACTTAAACGCGCACGTTTAGTCGCGATAATGAATTTGGTCTACTATATTCAGAGAAGAGAATAGCCACTTAGAAAATTTCAAGAAATTTGCAAAATGTATGTAAGGAAACACAATATACTATGCTGTACTAAACTAATCTAAATAAACCTAAAACGAAAATTATTATAAAGAAGAAGAACAAAGTCATTATCATTTTAATGCCTAGGTACATACAGGTGTATCTAAACATATGGCTGTGTTATATGTTAAATATTATGTAGCTAACATTTGGTTAAGTTTTGTCGAATAAAGTTATTACTAACGCTGGCCACGAGCGGTATCGCGCATCGGCGTAGATTCAGTTCGGACCGAGAGGAACGGTAGTATTACTTCGTCTGCGGAGCAGTACGGACATTTTCGCTACCGGTCATTTGCGCAATTGTTTATCTGTCCTAGAAAAATTATGATTTCGTCAGCAAAACGACCGCAGTCGGACAAACTTCGAAAATTTATTGCAAAAATTCCAGACTTAATATATGAAGGTGCTAAAATTAAATGTGTAATCTGTAAAATCCCATTAATGTGTTGGTCCAGACAACATTGTCTACGACACGTAAATAGTGAAAAGCATGTCTCAAAGAGAAATTGCGCACGAGACAATGAAAAATTTATATTTAATTTATGCGTTACGTTTATCGCATGTAATATACCGTTTAATTTACTAGACAAGGAACCATTTATCTGCTTTTGGAATAACTATTCGGAGTGCAAATTACCAAGTCAAACATCGTTACGAAGAATTGTGCTATCTGCGCGCGAACATATTGAACAAAAAATTAAATCGGAGTTGAAAGATCAAAAATTGTGGTTATGTGTCGACGAAACAACAGATCGGAAGAAACATTCTGTTCTTAATGTAATGGCACGCAAATTGGAACCTCATCAATCGGCACCTTCAATTCTATTAGTCTCCAAACGAATACAACAGTGTACTGCCGAAGTAATTTCAAAGTAAGTGTTAAATACATTGGACAAGTTTGAACTTTCAACAAACCAACTCTTGATGTTAGTGAGTGATGGTGCTGCAAACATGCTTTCTGTAGGCCGGTCTCTTAAAAAGCATTCTGCTAATTTGTTACACATTACGTGTAAAATTCATGCTCTCAATCTTGTGGCGGATAGTATCAGAAAATGTTATCCTGAGGGAGACGCTTTAATAGCGCATACCAAAGCAGTATTTGTCAAATCACCGAAACGTATTCGCGAATTTCACAGACCGTGCCCCCGTATATCAGAGCCACCAGAACCTATTCTAACTCGTTGGGGAACATGGTTGCAGGCCGCGTTTTATTATCATAAATATTTTAACAATATTAAGAACGTGGTTTTACAATTCGATACAAAGGAAGCTGCTGCTATCCTGAAAAGCCAGTCGAAATTTCAAGATAGTCAGGTTAAAATGGATTTAAAAATCATTCACGACAATTACTTCGGGCTAGCAGATGCAATAGAAAAATTACAAAATCCTGCGGTGCCGTTAGAAGAATCTCTACAAATAGTGCAACATGTTCACGCACAGCTATGCGCGATTGAAGCCGCAAAAAATGTTTCTGTTCTAGAAAAATTTGAAAGTGTTTTTGAGAAAAATTCTGATTTTGGCACATTAAGACACATTTGTGAAGGTGCGTCAACAGAATCGTTAAGTTATTTGAAAGATTATTTTACTTACGCAAATATTACGTCACTAGATGTAGAACGTTCGTTCTCTGCATATAAACGCATTTTTGCCTCATGCCGTACTAGTTTTGCCGAAACAACAGTTGAAACATATCTAATGTTGCAGATATTTAACAGACATTATTCACTTTGTGATTTCACGGAGGACTCTTAAAATGGTAAGTGTTTGAGCACGTTTTATTTAATTTTTATTTAAAAGATGAGCGAAATTATTTGCGGCAGCAAACATTTCAATTAGCAGAATAACTCTAGTGGAACGCGAGGCCTGGTCGACTCTACGCTACTGCGCGGTACCGCTCGTGGCCAGCTTTAGTTATTACCCTATATCTGTTCTAGTAACATGTTTGGCTTGCCAATTAATACTTCCAAATCTACTATTAAAATAGTTTTGAATTCATTTCTGTTTTGAAACGCTGTTGCTGAAGAGTTACCACATGTATAACGTAAACTTATAAGATTTTCTGTGGGTATCTGAATATTAAAGTCATCTTCTTGGGTACTAGCATGTGAACCTCTTATCATATTATGTAAACAGGACGCAACCAAAACGATGTCATTTACGAGAGATGGAGAAGTTGCAATGGATGTATATAACATTCGAAAAGTTACATAAGGTAGCATAACACTGGTGCCAGGTAAAATGTTTTCTTTAGGCATAAATTCGTTACTATGTATAAGTTAATAGATTGAGGACCTTTGAAATATTCCACTGTCCTTTCCATAAGCACCAATATCAACCCATATGAATTTGTACCGTGCATCAACAATGGCTAACAAAACAATGGAAAAATATGATTTGTAGTTGAAAAACAGACTTCCTGTTCCCTTTGGGCAAACTATACGAATATTCTTCCCATCAATCGCTCCACAGCAATTTGGAAAATGCCATGTTTCATAAAATTCCGTAGCTGCTTTCTTTAAATGTTTTTGGGTGGGTTTGGGTAAGTAAATTGGAAGTATTTTATCCCGCATTGCAGCCAAAACTTCTCGTACTATTTTACTAATGTGATTATGAGATATTCTGTAATTAAAAGCCATCGATCGGAACGATTCCCCGGTAGCAAGAAATCTAGATGGAAAAGTTAGGAATTTTACATATTTATTTGTAGATACATTCAAAACTGAAAAAATGTATATAGATACCTCAATGTTAGAGCAAGCAATTCAGAGGCCGAAATAGGATGTTTTACAAACGTGGAGGGCGCTTTTTTTATATCATCGGATATATACGAAAACACATCCAAAAACATTCTTGGTAAGTCTAAAGTATTGTTTAAATTTAGTGTCATCGTCCACTAAGTGCCTTTCTATCAGAGTTGTGAAACATCCTTCTGTCCTTCTATCTACAAAAATCTTCTTTCTCTTGCCTCTATAATTGCACAGTATCGTTACTAAAGATTCCTCTTGTTCTTCTTCAATCATTAAGGCAACGGCAGCTAACACAGTTTTTCTCATAACTTTGTATTGTATTAAAAATTAAATAAATATTGTAATATTCAATATCACGTAATTATCAGAAAACTACTTTCATAAATATTAACTAATAAGAGTCGCCTGGAATATAGACCATGCCAAAGCGACTACTCGACGTGTTTTCTCGAAACGTTTACTCGCTGCGACTAAACGCGGAAGATGACCGTACCTTTAAGTTGCTTTCAAAGCGATTCGATTAAAAGGCGCGTCGTCTTCCTGCGACTTCTTGAAATTTGACGCGCAAGATAGACCACTCACATGCATATTTCCTAAGCGCAATAGACGCGAGTTCTCGAAACGTTTACTCGCCGCGACTAAACGCGAAAGATAGACCGCACCTTTACGGATTTTACTAATAGAGAGAAGTATGATATGCTTTCAATATTTGAAGAGTGTCGTCGGAATCGCCGTGCTGCCCGCAGATTATATCAAAAACGTTTTCCGGAAAGACGCCTACCCAGCGAAATGTACATATTTCATGCTGGCGAGAAATTTAAAGGAGCAAGGTTCATTTAGAACAAAAAGAACTATCTTCACCCAAAAAAACAGCTACAAACGACAATAATGCAGCGGTTGTTTTAGCTTTTTTAATATCGATAAAATGGCCTACCATCAAATCTTACTAAAAGGAATCTTTATTTCAAGGAATTTAAGATCATTATAAAATGGTTTTTTTTTTCCATTACTTTTTGTAAAATGCTATCTTGTAATATTTTGAATGGTCTGGTGTCAAGATTTTGCCCACAGCAATGCAATTGTGACCGAGTTCGTTTTGAAGCTTCCAGTTCTTCGAGAATCCATCCTCTCCTTCTAAATTCATAAGTTAAAAGGAAATAAAGATATACTTTAAAAACTCACAGCTTCTAATGGAATTCGGCCTGTGTTTTCGCTTGCAATGTCAAATATTAAAATAATACTTCAATAAACACAACTTTATGATTTAATAAATTAATTTTATTATTTTAGTTTTATAAAATTAAAAAGAACAAACTCAAAAATAACCATAAAAATTTAAAATTGTTTAAAAATGTCTCCATCTCTTTTCAAGCAGCACTGCTCTTCGTAACAGTTCACGACCAGATGCCAATCTTATTGTATCAGGATTAATTCTTCTACATTTATTAACGACCCGCTATTTTAGATCAAGATACACTAATGGTCTAGCATAAACCTATTACTCCGTGGGTGTCCATCCATTTATTTGGGAAAAATCTCGTTTAGATAATCGGCTACTCTACGCGCTCCGTAACCAGTCTTAGTACCCAGTGGACTGAAACCTTGCTGACGCTCAAACATTCATGAACTTGTCTCATACCTATTCCTAGATTAATTAATTATTTTTCTATCGCATTTCAGTAAATTCTTCAGGCAATGTTTCGTTCATTTACACAAGTGCTTGAGCGTCCACTGCACGGATCGTCTTCTAATGATCGTCGCCCATCTTTAAAACGTTCTACCCGATAAACAGTATTTTTAGATTCTGTAAATCCATGTATCCCTTGCAGACGTTGAACGATTTCAGATGTTTTCACAGCCTCTTTCTACAAAAGGAAAATGATTGCTCCTTGTGATTATTTTCTTATATTATACATTTTTATACTCTTGAAATAAAAATATTTTCTTGAATAGAGACTGATTTTTGCAAGAACATCTATTTTCTCGATACAAGAAACCATTTCTCTGCGTGCTTGAATATAACCTCCATTAAGTAATTTTAGTAACGGAAAATCCAATGGCAATAGGGTAACGATATTTTTATTAAACTATCTAATATGTAAGATTGATATTTAACAAATTTTCAAAAATGGATGGTAAGTGATACTTGTACATATTTTATTTACTTTACATGTACAATTTTTTTAAGTTAGTACCTAGATGTATATACATATTTTAGAAAGAAGAAAACTAGCATGCTATTTGTGATTACGTAAATTGTAGTTTTCATTGATTTTATTCAGTTGAAACCCGTGAAGTTGTACACCCACAGTTAAAATTACAAAAACATTTGTAAACTACATGCAACCCATTTTTCACATTTTGGAGCACAATCCTGAATGTATTTTTCGATGAAGGCCTTGTATAGGATCATGTTATGTGTAAACAGTACAATGAAGCTATCGAAATTGTTTACATTCAGCAGTAATTTAAATAAAAAGGGCTTTTAGAGAATGTTTGAACATTATCGGATATTGACCACTCTTACATGAGTGGTATAGTTAGCTTTATTTTGAATCAGTTCCTGACTAATTCTAGATCGTTTCTAATTTGTTTTTTTTGACATGCAAGCGCTTAGTTTGAAATTAGTTTAGTATTTTGTATAAATTCTTATCCTGCGAATATAATTTGTAAATACATATAATAATTACAGCACAGCGGTCTCTAGAAGCATTTATGATTTGCATAGATTTGTTGTTAGTTTATCTTTCTTACTTTCAAAACCTTTCGCTAATTTAAATCAATAAATAATTGTGCGGTCGCACTGAAGACACGTATTTATATTCTATGCTAGACCACTGCACGGACCTATTTTTCACGGCCTGGCCCGCCTGTGACTCGTTGCAGTATGAAGTGGGCCCGCCCGGCCTGCTCGTTGCGTTCATTACCTCGGCACAAAGCCCGCCCGTTAGGATGTTTAGGCCCGTTCGGCCCGTTTAAATTATTTTAGCCTGTTTAAGTAATTATATCTTCACTGTCTATTTCTAAACATTTTTAACTACCACATTATAATGAGTAGAATGAAACATTTGTTTTGTTTGTTTTTGTATGCTATATTGTATGAAACCAAAAGAAAACGTAACATAGCATTGCATACATTAAAATTGTTAATACAAACGACAGCATAAAAACTAAACAGCATTTACTGCGTACGTTATATCCATTCGGTGTATTTAATAAAACATTCTCGGCCCGTCAGGCCCGTACGATTTTAGGCCCGGCCCGGCCCGCAATGAAAAGAGATGAGGCTCGCCCATGCAGTCCTCTATTCTATGTTATCTATCTTGTCTGTAAATTGTATGTAATAGTTGTACGCATTTGCGAATTTGAAATCAGAAATAAATCTTGGAATTATCCTGGTAGATTGACAACCGTTTCTATTTGCAGTTTGAAAACACTGCGGACAACGAGCTGCAATCTGAAATTGGTTCAAGTTTAGGGATCTTTTTGTGCGAACGGCAAACATGCAATATATGCGTCAAAAGGTATCTGATAGTTTCTTGCTGATCTTCGAACAAAACTATTAATACATGTTTCAACAAAGTACACCCTTAGCCCAAAATTAACAATTCCTTCCCGCAATTATTTAGCTATGCAAAGATATCGCGGCATAAAATGTGCTCCACCCAAAACCAAATAAAGAAATGGTTGTGCCACCATAAAGAATGGCATTTGTAGGATTTGCATGTCGAATATTTTCCTGTCTTAAATTAGTTTTACTGCAATATGCTTACATCCCTTCGCCGTAAAGGGTGAAGCGCAGTTAATTGTTCCCCAATATGCGAATGCTCGCTCGGGATCGGATCGTATCCACCAGAAGAATCTGCCACCAATCCTAGCAGGACTCGAATGCATAGCGCCTAACTAGAGATCGATTTATAAAAACGTTTGTAGTAGTAATAAAAATATAACAGCAGTTCTGACAGTTATACTACACGGAAAAAATGTTATAAGCAATTGTAGAACAATTGACTACAATTTGTTTGTGTATATACGACTGGCTACAATTTGCGTAAATCCCTACTACTCGATTGTAGTTAACGGATTGTATTTCTATTAAATACATTATTGTTGTAAAACTTTAGTCAATGATCTGTTACAACGGCTGCTGCAGTAATGTACAAGCTTCAGTTATACACGTTGTAAAAAATGCAACAATATTGTTCTAAGGATTGCTACATTTGTATAAGAAATATCGAAAATTGTGTCTATAATTACCACACTTTTATGATATTGTTCGACAAGATACTACAATTTTATATTAAGAAGTTCTAGAAGTTATATCAAAAATAAAATATTTATCTCTCGAACGCAAAGTTTTGTTTATATATACATAGATCGCATCCAATCCCAGTATATCATAAAGCGAGCAGCAGTACGCACGCTTGCCCACTCAATCACGTAATATTATAATTCAACGCCTTCTGACAAAATGTGTTAATACAGAATTACTGCGTAATTTTTCTGTATTCTCAGATTGTTAGAAAATGCAGTTTCTTATATTCATTTTGTTGCTGCTATGCGATGTAGGAGAACGAAAAAGTAATTTCTAAGTAGGAAAATAAACAACGATTCTTATAAAATTAAATTAAAGAAAAATGAATTCGATTATTTTACAAAATAAATTGAAATTCTAACAATGTTACATTATTAAAGGGAAAAATCTCCTGGCGATTTTGAACATTGTAACTTTTGTATTTGTTCGTCTATTTGTTGCCATTTACGCAGCCAAGTTTCCCAAACGCTTTGTCGATCCTTTCAATCGTCGAATGCAAAGGAATAAGACGATCCACGTACTCTACGGCAAATAAATCGACTGTGCTTTGGTAGGAATTTCCAACAAGATACCATGTAATGATTTGTACCTTCTCTGCGGTTGTATAAACTAACATAGTGTATCCGTAATCCACGATCACTTGTTAGAACCTTGCGAGCGCATAGATAGACAAAGAATGCTTGAGAGAGGCGTCTTAGAGCTACGGAGTTGCGCACCAGGAAGTTAGCCGGCGGGGATAAATGCAAGTATGCCAGATCGCGCTACGTACAATATATCTCGCATCCCGGTGTGAGCTGAGCCTACTATATGAACAATAATAATTGTAATATGACCATACACATATATAAACACATTTCTTTTATAAATAACCGAAACTACTTGTTTACCTATAGAGTTAATAAAATACATGAATGGATTTTGCGTCAAATATTTGTACACATTTTTACACCCAGTACAGGGATAAGTTTCTTAATCTTATTTAAACTTGAGTTATTAAAGCATTCTTCATTTATTTTGTTATCTAAAACAAAAATCAATTAAGGTTAGATAACACGAATAGGTTTTCTACCATCAAGCAAACGGAAAAGACAGAAATTATACTCGTTATTATTGTTAAGAAGGATTGTTAGTAGAATCTGAATCACTATCAGCTATACCTGAAATATTAAACTTTTCCTACTTATCTTATCTTCAAAGACAAAAAGTAAATACTTCAATTTCCACTATTGTAGCTTATTTATAACAAACTTATCCATGATCCTTTTCCGAAACATCCCCCGAGTTATGTTTAATGGGTGCTTAAATATACCAAACTAAACTGACTAAATTTTGATAGTGGTATACCGCAATAACACTCAGTGAAGGCTGGAGAAAACGAATGCAGCCGCAGTAATCTCTACAAATACTTACGTATCACATTGTTTTTACTGCCCAAATTTGCCGTTGGTGTATTTGGATGAAATCACTTGTTTAGAAACAAAAATGTTGAAAAAATTAGGAAGATAAATTGCCTCGACATAAACATTGTTGGAAAAAAGATACATTTATGTGAAACAATACAACAGAAACTTGACCACAACGTTGAAGTATTATCTGTGACAACAACGTATAATAATTAACAAAAAAATCTGCGGTCGGACTACATAATTGTGTTAAAAACTGCTGCAATATTTATTATTCTAGCAATTAAAACTGCAGCACTGTTGAACTTTTCCAAATTTCTAATTCTACATGATGCGATGAAAATACATGATAGACTATTACGCAAAATAGTTGAAACCGCAAAACAACTTGAGGTCAGTCATAGAAGTTTATGTTTAAACTCAAAAGTGAAGCCGACATAAAGCCAGAATATTTACATCCATCACTTTAAGAGTGGGGTAAAACAGGATCGAAGTTTGTTTTTTCTAATCGTAAGTCACTGTAATTATTTTGGTTGTTATTAAAAAATTATTTCATTCTGTTTTCTCTAATCGTATTAAGCACGTCACGCCGTCAATTTTTTAGCAAAACCTGGTGAGTTGTTAGATCACATTTGCCTACAATATCGACATTATATTACCTTACTTCACCCTGGCATGTATTGAATAGTGTGCGATACTGCTTCCAGTATTTCAAGTTGTTTGGTTCCAACACAGTTGCTTTGAAAATTATGCAAAGGCACATAGTTAGGCTAAATTGCAGTCCTCAAACAAATGCTTTAAGTTAGACTCTCGCAATTTTCAAAGATCGCATTAGTAAATAATGAGAGCAATCAAGAAGTTCGTTGACTCCTTTGTATATCACTATTTGCATAGATGAAAATACGAGAAGTAGCGAGTTAAACGTAGCATGTCTTTGTTTATTAGTGTCTTGATTGCCAAAACAATGTACTATGACTTAGTGACCTCGTTTCAAACGCTTGTGAGTAACGGTATCTAATTTAGAATTTTTATTTTTTGTATTTCGGTCAGCTATTTAGTTAAGTTGTGAATTATTACTTTGATTGGTTATTGAAGTGTTGGGGTGTACTACAGTATCGTGCAATCGAATTAGGGCCACTTTGATTTTATACAAATATTTGCTATTGATATTATAATAACCAAAATTTCTAAATATTTTCCGCAATAAAATGATTTTAATTGTATTTGAGATAATCCTCTTAAGTAGGTATAAAATCTCGTTATTATAACCCCCACCAAACATTCCTTTCTATCCAAGGTACGTTTAGGGTCGGTAATCGGTGACTGGCTTTACCTGCTTCAAGTTAGTTTACGTGTAGTTTTGATGGTGTAAAGTGCAAGTATTAATTATATTTTCGTGCTATAATATTCGTTTTACATGTTGTTTTAGTGTAATTAAATTGAAATTTCGTGACGTTTAGTTTTCTTTTTTTATTGATAAATTTTGTGAAATGGGCAAACGTAAAGACATTTCAAATGAGAAAAAAACAAGAATTCAAATGTTATTAGAGACGGGGCTGTATTCGCATCGGGAAATAGCCAGAAGAGAACGAGTTTCTCGTCAAACAGTCGACAGGGTAGCGATGTGAAAGAAAGAAAATTTACCAGCGACTTCAAGTGGTCGTTCTCATTGTCGCGGTATTCGCAAAACTTCGCCACGGGAAGACAGAATTATCATAAAAAGGGCATTAGAAAACAGGCAACTGTGCATTAAAGAACTTCAGCGTACATTACAGGCTGATAATATAAAAATATCAGATCGAACATTAAAATCGCGCTTATGTGAAGCCAATATCAGAAGTAGACGCCCTGCAAAAAAGCCGAAACTTACTTTAAGGATGAAAAAGGCGAGATTGCAGTGGGCGCAACAACATCGGCATTTTACTATTGAGGATTGGGAAAAGGTATGTATCAATATTTTATGTATATTTTCAAAATTTGGAACATTTTTAGTAAATTCGAAAATGTAATGAAAATTTCTGTTTCTAAAGGTTGTTTTTAGTGACGAGTCACGGCTAGAGGCTGTAACTGAAGTTGCTCGTTTTGTTAGAAGAAGACCATCGGAACGGTATGATGAAAGCGCAGTGGTAAAAACAGTGAAACATCCACCGGCAGTCATGATTTGGTCCTGTATATCAGGGGAAGGGCACGGACCGCTCTATTTTGTAACGGGTACCATGAATCAAATTCAATACAAAGAAGTTATGGAATCAATCTTAATCCCGTATATGACATCTTTAGACCCTGAAAATTACTCTTACACATTTATGCAAGATGGTGCACCGTGCCACAGGGCAAAAACAATTCTAAATATGTTTTCAGCAAGAAAACTGAAGATATTGCCATGGCAAGGCAATTCCCCCGACCTGAATCCAATCGAAAATGTTTGGAATTCTTTTAAACGTACAGTTTATGCATCTCCCAATACAACAGTTGACGTTTTGAAAGCAAACATAACAAATACCTGGCAAAATAATGCTCATCTTAAAGAAGTTGCAGCAGCGTGTATAGCAAGCATGCCACAAGAATTGCTGCTGTCATAAAAGCAAGGGGTGGATCGACGAAATATTAATGTACGTGTTAATATAAATATGTATATATAAATAAATAAAAATTGTTTTTATCAAACGTTGATACTTTGTATTATTTACTAAGCTAAAACTCAAATTTATATAGTGGCCCTAATTCGATTGCACGGTACTGTAGTTATATGTTATAAAGAAAAGATAATTCATTTTAAACGTGTAGTTAATGTAACCATAACTTTAGATTACGTGTTCTTTCGGATATGTTTATACGTAGACAAAAAAAGTGAAAGCCCAAGTTAAACATTGAAATATCAAGTTGTGTCAACGAAATCTTCAAAATTTTATAATGCTTCTTTTTCCCTGCTATTGTGAATAAGAAGTGTTACGCATCTCCAATATCGTTCCTAGTTTGATTGTATTTTCACTTTTTAACGGGTATGTCTAGCGTCTAGCGCGTTGAGGTTACTTAATAGCCACGAGTCTTTCACAACGTTCCTTTTACTCACCTTGGAATCTCTGCCTACCTCTTCGATCGCTATCGTGCTCTTGTCAACTAACAATACTCTAAACTCTAAAGTATCTATGTACTTACATTGTATCGTATTTCCTAATATAGGAAATTGCTAACTGTAGCAGAGACGACGGATATTAGATTTATTAGATGTATTGGCATTCTTAGTTTCCTTTTCAGCGGTTTTATATTTTCATGCATTATGCTTCAAAAGAATAAATGAAATTACAGCTTGCAAGTGTAACTTTCTAGTCATTAATTAGACACGAAAACTAGGACTGACATTAAATGTTACGTTTTTGCGAACATAAATGTTGCATGTTTTATTTATTTCTGTGTTATACAGGAAATGTTTGTAATAGAGGCATCCACTATTGCTACTGGAATTTTCATATAACTACATTTTTACTATTTCCCTTCATCATTATAAACTTTATAAACATCAATTGATGGCATATTGTTGTTTTATAATTATATTGGTTAAATCTCAATCATTTGTTGTCCTTTCACAAATTAAAAAGTATGAAGATTACAATTGAAGCTAATTCTGAATGAAATTAGACTTTATTATTCGATATTTCTAAGAATACATGTATTGTTAAATTTCAAAAAACAACAATGTAAATATGTACCTGCTTCTAATAACTAGACTCTAAATAAAGATTCCCTTAGTTTGCGTTTTCATTCATGTGAGGTGTGCGTCATAATATGCTGCAGGTGTTCCCAATAATGTAAAGGAAGTTGTGTTGTGCAATCGCCACTGGAGATGGATCTCTTGACGGAGGAATGGTTGAGTATTATTTTCGCTTATACGGAAGCGATCGTGAAGGTGGGCAGTTTGAAAAAGGTGGCAAATCAATTCCGGTACCAAGTCCGAATCGGTAGTGGTATCAACAGGACGGATCAACCAGCCATACAGCTAGATAATCTCTAGCCATTCTGCAGGACAATTTTGAAGAAGTTTACGGGAAGAATTATTTACCGAAGTACTGACTTCCCATACCCGTTCCACTCCCCTGATTTTATACCACCTGATGCCTACTTGTGAGGTATGTTAAAGGAGCGTGTGTTCAACTGTGAAAATCCGCCAAGAACTGTGCTTGCATTACGAGAGCAAATCATCGCTTCTTGTCGGAGCAACAACCTTTGTTCCGGGATAGGTTTGAGGATCTGCATAAACGATATGAACTCCGTCTATAGCGAGGCGGTGCACATTTGGAACAA
Organism: Dynastes maya; assembly: GCA_029619315.2. Lineage (NCBI taxonomy): Eukaryota > Metazoa > Arthropoda > Insecta > Coleoptera > Scarabaeidae > Dynastes > Dynastes maya. The sequence goes on from JAROYE020000002.1 coordinate 50,414,898, forward strand.
CATTATGGGGTTATTCCATGTCAAGTGATCAAGTCCCCACGCTTGACCATCTCAGATTTACTTCAAATGTTGTGAGTAGGTTCCACAACCGACTAAAAGTAATTTCCCAAATTCTTAGCTCCTGATATGCAATACATGACCTGCAAGAGCCTCTTAAGTGATGACTGGTAAAATGTCGCAGATGCTCACGGACACTTTTTGCCATTTTTGTCAAGCTGTTATTCTGTAAGTAAAAGAGATATTTGCCTGGAAATTGCTGTGCTTGCTTAGCAGTTATCAGTGTCCCAAATTTTAACAAAAACAGTCAACTAGTTCTCTTGCTTTTGGTCCTTAAACTTGGCTGAAAATTTGCCGCGACAAAAAAAAAATTCTAATTTCTGCGAAGTCTGTATTCCAGGAAAATCAATGCAGAAAGCTCATCTTCTGTGTAACTAGTGAAAAAATAGTTATAGTTGTTTTTAATTGTTTCAAATTTTAAGGAGACAAAGTAACTGCTTGAAAGGATTTTTTCTCCGTCTTTGTCATCATGCAATCCAGTAAGCCAATAAAATATTCTACTGAAAATTAATGAAGCTGTTTAAAATTGAGTAGAGTATGAGTGCTGAAAAGTTTAAGGAACAATATTAAAATCCTTTCTTACCACATGCACTTAAAGTTGGGGGAAAATGCAGTTTCGACAATGTTGAAATTTCAGCAGATGCTTTCTTTATCTGGTCGTGGTTATTTTTAGTACTGTTATAGCTTGCGTTGGTCCATGGTGACTTTTTGGCACTACCATTTTAGAAATGGTATCCCCATCGCCAAGGGGCCACGCCCGATAGCCAGGCAAGTTTAGCCACGGGTAGGATATTTTCACTGAGATTTCAAAGCCTCAGGTTGGGTAGCTTGGCCAAGGTTCCCAAGCCTTAAGTGAGCAGCTTAGCAAAGGATCCCAAGCCGTATTTGGCTCAAGTGGGCTGCTTTTCTTGGTTCCCAAGCCAAACAACTGACTACACTACAATGAAAACAAGCAAAAAACTACTGCAAAGAACTGAACTTCTTGTTAGTGCTTTGAATAACCGCATTTGGAAAACAGTACTGCCGCCCCAGCGCTGTTGCTACTGAGGGTGCTTCCAGGTTTTCAAAAATGTGCTGCACAGAAACCCAACAACTGTTTTTTCCCGACGGCCAGTGAAATGCATGTGACCCGTCCACAATGAGATCATGAGTGCTCCTGCCGTTTTCAATAGCATACTGTTTGCACACGCCCCTAATCGGTCATGTCTGTATCTTTTGCGCTGGATCTGAGTTTTTATTACCATGTTTATTACTCAATAAAACATTCAATATCTGATATTCCTAAATTCTGTACGATTAAACGTGAAAAAACGTACGAATGCAGTTCCAACTTCAACAATAGTTAAATAGAATTACATCGACGTTGTTTTAGTTACATCCTTAACTTACCTTCCTTATACTTCGTACGGTCATTAAGCAAACTTTTGAGCACTACCTTTTTTTTTTAACTTACCAATCTTGCAATATATTTAAACCTGTAAAACTTGTCTGTATTGTCTATGCTTGTCAACATTTCTTTATATCTAACAATAAATGTATTTTGCCGTAAAATTACAGTTTTCAGTTTATTTACTAATTGTCTCATGCTCCCTAAGTAAGAAACGGAGCTAGTCTATTTGTGAATTAAACACTTGAGTGAACTAACGGTTTCAGTTCACTTGAGTGAACTGAAATCGTAATAAATGGCATTTCAAACAATTAATATGAATTGCATGAAAAGTTTTTTTGTTAACTTCGACAGCGTGTGGTAAGAAAAGGATTTGCTAAAATTCATTAAAATTTGCACTGTCATTACCCTACCTATTTTTAAACAGCTTCACTAATTTTCAGTGGAAAATCTTGTTAGCTTACTGGATGGCATGATGACAAAGATGAAGGAAAATTTTTAAGTAACGCGCGCAGTCCTTTCAAGCAGTTACTTTGTCTTCTTTTTTTAGTCTTATATGATGGGGTCCTTTCATATACACAGAAACGAAGTGTGTTGTAGAGAAAACTGAGAGCTTTTAAATGGTTGTGGAGTCAAGAAGCTCTTAGGTTTTCCAGTTGATATATAGACGCTCAAAGATTTTTTGAGGTCATGTTTATCTTCAAGTATCTCAGAAACTATTTGTCAAAGGAGCTTAAAATTTGAAACAGTTAAAAGCAACTATTGAGCTTTCTGCATTGATTTCCCTGATTTCCCCCTGTCGCAACAAATTTTCAGCCAAGTTTAAGGACCAAAAGCAAGAGGACTAGTTGACTGTTTTTGTTAAAATTTGGAAGTTTGGAACACTGATAACTACTAAGCAAACATAGCAAATATCTTCCTTATTTACAGAATGACAGCTTGACAAAAATGGCGAAAAATGTCGGGGAACATCCGCGACATTTTACCAGCCATCAGTTAAGAGGCTCTTGCAGGTCATATATTGCATATCAGGAGCTAAGAATTTGGAGAATTACCTTTAGTCAGTTGTGGAACCTATCCCACAAAATTTAAAAAAAAATCAGAGATGGTCGAGTGTGGAGACTTCATCACTTGACATGGAATAACCCTGCTACTAAATAAACATTTCAGTACTGTATATTTTGGCGTATACTGTATTTCTCGGTATACAATGTAAACTTTTGCAATTTGCTTATTTGCACTGTATTATGTTTATCTGTTGTTAATTACGAATTACTTAGGTAATTGAAATAACATCTGCCTTCATAATTTCGAGTACTGTTTTTCCCATTTTTTTTTTTACTTCACAAATCTAACCGATAAGTTTGATAATCAAAATGGGCATGCCGAATTTTAATTTAATGATATAATCTATACTACTGTGTGTTCCTGAGAAACCACTTATTCGCCAATTTACTTAATTGCTTAGATCATGAGATGAAATGAGATAATACGTACCCATTGTTTTCTGTTCTATACAACATTGTAAAGATTATGTGAATGATGGGGCTATTTTTTATGTAATAACCCTATGTAAAATTTAGAGGTTTATACTAAAACCATTTTTAGTTTAATATCATAGCACAGAAGAAGCGAAAACTGTAGCAAGTAATAGTCATATACTCACATATCTTATCCGTGAAACTAAGAACAGTGGGTAATAATTTAATAGTCAAAAGTGCATCTTAGCAAATAATTGCTTGTGTGTAGTAGGTACAGATTGTAACCGTGAAACTGCATGTACATAAATACTTATTGAAATTGTAATACCAAGAAATAAATGAAATTTTACAGATAGAATAAAATAATTAAACGTTCAAATTTACAAAACACGTAAAAATTTAGAACTATTTAAGAATCTGCTGTTGCATCTCTTCTATTCTTCGCATTGTGTCGAAGTATGAACAGACAGAGTTTTGCGAGGTTGCACTCTACACCCACAATTTCTTTAAATTTCTTCGGGATGGATATGATTAAAATAATACCTTTTAGAATAACAACGAATGAGGAAAGAAAGAATACTACGGAGTGTAAGACTGTTTCAATATAAATGAGACTGGAAATATTGCCTTCAACTACTGGTATCATAACTGATTGCAACCCAGTCCAAAATATTCATATTAAACAGTTTATTATGTTTGATACGGATGTAATTTTCGCGCTTTCTTACTCTGTAAATACAGCGTCTGAATATTCGTCTACTGTTTTGATTCAAACAAAACCTGGATGCATAAGAAAAGACGACTGCATGCTATACCTACATCTGCAATTGCATTTCTGTCGCCGACTGCAGCCTTCATTGCCGATGTATAACTGCTAGTGATACACTCAACACTGATTGTTTTGCTACAAATTAGCCCCATTGGAAATAATCGGCGTCAAAAAGCGTCGGGCAATAGAAGTCGCGCTATGCTCCATAACCACGATCCTCTGAAGATGACGATCTTCACGACTGGTAGCTGTGCGCTATGCTTCCGACAGAATATAGTGGCTATGGACAATGAGAGGGTGAGATAAATTCCACAGCATTTAGGCCTCAATAGGCTCATTATGGATGTTCTCTACGCCGGGAGGTCCTCTAGGCTATCAACCAATTTACTGCCTTGGCATAAGTTAGGACGTTACCTAGAGGAATCTCTCTAATGGCGGCAAGATGTAGTCGCTCGTCACCCAGCATATTTCTTCTAATTGACGTCAGCGCAGGACATTTGCAAAGGAAATGTTCCATTGTTTCGACTACAGCTTGGCAGCTCCTACATAACAGGTTTATCCCATCTCGCGGAGATGCCCCTTTAGCTATCCGGCAATGTCCAATCATAATCCCAACAGCCATGCGAAGGTCTGTTCTTGACAGTCTCAAGTATCTTGTTGTCCGTTTGTTTGGATACGTCAAAGTGAGCAGCAGGAATTAACTTTATCCCATCTCTTTATGGGTGATAGTTCCGATCCTTTTATAAAGCGCATACACTGGTGATCGAATGGAGGGTTCTGGACAATGTACGAACCCCTCCGACAGGGTAATATCATTCATAGAAACATCGCTGTCGTCTAGGACTAATGCGCCCCCTTCCAAATTCGCTTTTACTTGCTGGTGGTATGTATCTTATTGATAACGTAACATTTTTATTGAGGTACAAGGATTATTAAAGACTAAGAAGATTTGTAAATCTGTTCGAGAGCGGATGGTACTATGTTCTCTGCTCATAGGTATATTATCGGTTCTGGGATAAACATTAAAATACACCTTTCAAACCCTAATCTTTCTCTAATTGTAGTATGCATAATCTGTCGTGACCCCGGTTGATAACAATGGAATTTTGAAATAGTTTTGCGTACTCTTCACAACTAAAACTATTTTTAAATAAAATTCACATCTAAACACGTCTATCTTCTGCCTTCTAGCACTAGCGTTTGTTAATTTTCGGCCAATAATAACTTACAAAACGGTTTATATTTGTAAGTATTTAACCAAAAATGTCATGCATTCCATAAGTGGTGCGTTAATTTTGCTGTTTAGTGTAGTATGGAGACGGGTTATGTTTTTGTTTCCCAGGAATTGTCTGTTGTCTGAAGATATATTTACTGTACAAATCTCCCGGGTTAGAAAGAGCGGACTCGGCTGTATAAACCACTGCAACGTTATGTTAGGTGTTGTTAGAACGTCGCCACTACCTGAACGTACTTGAAAGCATGCGGCTGAACAATGTTAACCATGCACTAATACCGATTATAGCGATATAGCGTTATTTTTAACATTACAGTACATACGCTACATATCTATAAAAGTTTTTTTAGTTATTTTGAAGAAAAATATGTTAATTAAAATCTAAACATTTACAAGCTTAACAGCTTGTAAGCAGTAAAGTAAAATGAATTATAGTTCCCGTATACTTACATACATTTTCGTTATTTGGATATTTATTTTGTGCGTAAAATGATTCGTGAATACCTATAGCTATTAGTTAATTGAATTAGAAATGTACCCTTTGTTTCTAGGAAATGTATGACTAATATTTTTTACGTTAATAAAATAGAGCACCTACAGTAAATCTTAAGTGGTTGTGGAAGGATACGTTTTTATATGTACAGTACCGTTCATGGAAGTTCGGGCAAGCTGACAAATTATATTAACTGTTTAGGAAAAAATTTTAAAATTACATAATATACATTTCTGTGAGGAATTATTAAAACGAACCTTTTCTGGAAGCCTTTTACCAATTTCCAGGTAGTATTTGTCTATTATAAGACCGTTATCATAAAATATATAATTATGTTGGAAATCCCCAATAATTATAGTGACAATAAAGCTTTATAATAATCCCTAGGAGGGTTAGCTGATTCACTCGAGTTACCTGGAAATATTCGTATACCCTTTATAAAGTATTATAAAATTTGTAAACGCAGTAGTTCTGAAGAGATTGTTATTGTGAAAGTATCTGTGGTTGTGCAAGTGAAAAATAAAATAATTTCGGTTTGACTGCTTAAAATGCCCCGTGGAAAGCCTCTAGCTGTTTCAAAACGATCTGCTATTATTACCTAGCACCAGGAAGGGTACGCAGAAAGACAGATTGCGGATAAATTAAAAATAAAAAAATCTACAGTACATGATATTATAGTTCGATTTAAGACAACCGGTGACGTGCAAGATCGTAATCGGCCAGGACCGTCAAGAAAAACGACTCCTACGGAAGATTTACGAATAAAAATAATTAGTAAGCGCAATAGAAGACTAACAGCATCAGAAATTGCTGCAGAATTCAATAATGAGCGAGATTTCAAAGTTTCTGTGAGTACTGTGAAACGTCGGCTGAAAGAGGCTGGGTTGCATGGGCGAGTGGCTTGTCGAAAACCGTTACTCCGAAGAGGAAATAGGCTGAAACGACTGAAATGGGCACAAGCTCATAGAGATTGGACGATTTTAAAAACGCTTTGTGGACTGACGAATCCAAGTTTGAAGTTTTTGGAAATAGACGGAGAGTTTTCGTACGCAGATCAAGAGGGGAAAGAATGTTACGGGAGTGTGGTACGGTGAAGCATGGAGGCGGATCTGTAATGGTTTGGTGTTGTTTTTCCTTAATCGGAACAGGCGACTTGCTCAAAATTGAGGGCATGATGAAAAAAGAAGAATATCGGAAAATCCTGGAGGAAAATACCATACCGTCAGGAGTTCGATTAATTGGTCGTGGATTTGAATTTATGCAGGACAATGACCCCAAACATAAATTTAAATTGTGCACAGACTACCTGCAGCAAGAATAAAATGAAAGAACCCTAAAAATTATGGAATGGCCGCCACTGTCCCCCGATCTGAACCCGATAGAGTTGTTATGGGAAGAATCAGACCGATGTGTTAGGAAAAAGTGTCCAAAATTGAAGGAACATTTGTGGACCATTCTCCAGGAGGTATGGACAAGCTCGAAAGCTGAAAATCGGATTTAAATTATTTGTATTAGATTAACTTTTTCATTTTAATAAATTTGTGTTTGAAAATATGTAAAATCATGTAAGTAAGTATTAAATACATGGCCATTTAATATTTCTCTTATTTTCTTTGACTTCCGTACATTTTTTTGCTTGCCCGAACTTCCATGAACGGTAGTGTATATATAACGAGTTATTTTGTATCCTAACGTTTCAGAAATGCCACAGTTTCGTGTTTTCTGAATATGCAACTACTTCCTTTATTTTCCAATTGAGTAACTTATTGTACCGGTGTGAAAACAGCAGCCTAAGATAGCAGCCAATTTTTACGGAAACACCCGAACGTCCAGTGACGTCCATAATAACGGTAAAATTTAAGATACACCGCTACGATTTTTACTAAACACCAAATGGCGAAAAATTTACGGTTACATTAGAAAGATAGAAGATGCACCCCTTCTATACCGATAGGGAGTATATTCCCTAAACAGCGTTCCCTGAAATTTAAGAAAATCGCTAATGTAAAAATTATATCTCCGGTGTTATTTGCCGGAACATAATGCGCTTTGGCAGTTATATTCCCACTCCTATAGGGAGTATACACCCCAAATATCGTTAACTTGCCGAGGGTCCCTGGGGGTGAAATTTATGAAAATCGGTAATGTAAAAATTATATCTCCGGTGTTATTCGCCGGAACATAATGCGCTTTGGCAGTCATCTTCCTAGTCCTATAGGGATTATACTCCCCAAATATCATTAACTTGCCGAGGGACCCTGGGGGTGAAATTTATGAAAATCGCTAATGTAAAAATTATATCTCCGGTGTTATTCGCCGGAACATAATGCGCTTTGGCAGTTATATTCCCACTCCTATAGGGAGTATATTCCTCAAATATCGTTAACTTGCCGAGGGTCCCTGGGGGTGAAATTTAAAAAAATCGCTATTGCAAAAATTATATCTCCGGTGTTATTCGCCGGAACATAATGCGCTTTGGCAGTTATATTCCCAGTCCTATAGGGAGTATACACCCCAAATATCGTTAACTTGCCGAGGGTCCCTGGGGGTGAAATTTAAGAAAATCGCACATGCAAAAATTATATCTCCGGTGTTATTCACCGGAACATAACGTGCTTTGGCAGTTATATTCCCAGTCCTATGGGGAGTATACACCCCAAATATCGTTAACTTGCCGAGGGTCCCTGGGGGTGAAATTTAAGAAAATCGCACATGCAAAAATTATATCTCCGGTGTTATTCACCGGAACATAATGTGCTTTGGCAGTTATATTCCCACTCCTATAGGGAGTTTACACTCCAAATATCGTTAACTTGCCGAGGGTCCCTGGGGGTGAAATTTATGAAAATCGCTAATGTAAAAATTATATCTCCGGTATTATTCGCCGGAACATAATGCGCTTTGGCAGTTATATTCCCAGTCCTACAGGGAGTATACACCCCGAATATCGTTAACTTGCCGAGGGTCCCTGGGGGTGAAATTTAAGAAAATCGCACAGGAAAAAATTATATCTCCGGTATTACTCGCCGGAACATAATGCGCTTTGGCAGTTATATTCCCAGTCCTACAGGGAGTATACACCCCGAATATGGTTAACTTGCCGAGGGTCCCTGGGGGTGAAATTTAAGAAAATCGCTAATGTAAAAATTATATCTCCGGTATTATTCGCCGGAACATAATGCGCTTTGGCAGTTATATTCCCACTCCTATAGGGAGTATATTCCTCAAATATCGTTAACTTGCCGAGGGTCCCTGGGGGTGAAATTTAAAAAAATCGCTATTGCAAAAATTATATCTCCGGTGTTATTCGCCGGAACATAATGCGCTTTGGCAGTTATATTCCCAGTCCTATAGGGAGTATACACCCCAAATATCGTTAACTTGCCGAGGGTCCCTGGGGGTGAAATTTAAGAAAATCGCACATGCAAAAAATTATATCTCCGGTGTTATTCACCGGAACATAACGTGCTTTGGCAGTTATATTCCCAGTCCTATGGGGAGTATACACCCCAAATATCGTTAACTTGCCGAGGGTCCCTAGGGGTGAAATTTAAGAAAATCGCACATGCAAAAATTATTTCTCCGGTGTTATTCGTCGGAACACAGTGCGCTTTGGCAGTTATATTCCTAGTCCTACAGGGAGTATATTCCTTACGTATTGTTAACTTGCCGTTGGCAATGAGATTAATCTAAAGAAAAGGAGAACTAATGTAGACATAATTCCAGAATCTAATTGTGAAGAGAGAACAGCTGAAGAAAGACCGAGTAAAGGAACTAAACAAGCAAGCACCAACTTCACTGGGTCATATATAAAAAATAGAAAAATAGATAATGTAGGGGCCCATTTGAGCGAATCAAAGACTCAAGTGGAAAGCATCAGAAGTATATGAAAGAAATCCATGTGGTCACCCTTACCAACGCTGAACTGAAGAACTAAGAAAGGCATACATTAGTTCACGGAAGCTTGTAGAAGGGAAGGAGACCTAGAAGAAGCATCTTCTTTATTTGTTAAAATATTTAAGTGTAAAGAAATAACAAAAATGTTGATTGTTCGAGAAATAAGAACTGAAAACAATGTTATAACTGAAGCAACTGGTTTTAAATACGAAGACATTGCTAGAAGAAAATATGTGAATGAAAACCAAAATGCATGTAGAAGTGGACTTATAATTTACGGAAAATACCCATTCTTAGTTTGCACATCAGATGGATTTATTGAAGATGATGGTGTAATAGAGATTAAGTGTTCTCATAAGTATAAAGATTATAATAATAAACTTTATAATAAACTTTATTCGCCCAACAGGATACCCCAATTACAGGACGAAATAATAATACGAATATATGTGCACATAATACAAAGAGAAAAATAAAATATAATACTTAATAAAAGATAACTGAAAAATAATAGAAAAAAAAATATATATATATACTCCACCGATTAATGCGCCTATTATGATCCTAATTATACAAATTTTGATTTCTTAAATAATGACGATTCTTTAAAGATGTCATCCAATCACCATTACCAGGTGTAAGGCTTACTCAATGTAACTAAAAAGAAATGGAGTGATTTAGTATTTTATACGTTTAAAGGAATCTAAATTGTGAATGTATAGAGAGATAACGAATTTTAGGAAAACCATATGTTGCCAAAATTAGCAGGCTTTTATCACTTTTACTTATTACCTGCAATAGTCTTCTCTGTTGTAACTTATTCCTCATACGATGGCAAAAAATGGCGATCACTTAAACAAGTTACCCTTCTGCTAAATGGATTAGTTAGTGATGTTAACTATTATCAAAACATTCCTGATAGGCGGAAAAGTAGAGATTCGTGTAGATAACCACGTCATCGATCTTGTGTAGTTATCCTTTTCGAAAATGTCACTTGGCCGGAAAATCGTATTCTGATACAACCTTAGATGCTGGGGAGGAGCTTTCTAGTTTTGCAATTGATATAACTTCATATTTGTTGAATGGACAATTTGATTCTCCACCGTTTTCTATAAAGTTATCTACTATCGTCTTCGCTAATCAGTCCCCTCCTTACCATGTATTTTACATCAATGAAACTTTTGCAATAATGCCATTTAATGAAAATAACCGCCACTGCGCTTTGATAATTTTAAATATTTCCAAGAAGGAATACATCTTTTTTGATTCAAATTACTCTGCCTATATAGGTAAAGAAATGGATTCCTCTTCAAATGATTCTAAGAACTTTTAAAACGACTATGTAACTGAATGCCAATTTGCAACGGGTTGGCAAACTCTCCTAGGAAACACCATCTTTCAAACAGAGACAATTCTAATTGCGGCATGTAGGCTATATATTTTTTCGAACAATTCATTAAAAACCAAGCTTTAGAGGAGAAAAGTTATGAACGACTATAGAACGGAAGTCAAACACCTGCTCCTAAAACATTTTTCAAATCTTGCCGCATGCTTCATCGATGCATCCAACCCACAAGCTGCCTTCCGAAACAATATCTGTGATTTATGCAGACAGTATTAATAAACAATACATTAACACAAAGCGCCGACAGAGTTTTACCATAGCATAACTCTCCTGGATATCATTTTTGCAACTTCACAATATTTGGGGAGTAGACTTCCTATATATAATTTGTTCAGTAATAGTATCAAACTTATTACATCTTTCCTCAGTGATAGATTGCAGCTTGTAAATTTCAATGTTTTTTCAGATATTCTTACTATTAACCACGGAGTACCTCAAGGATCTGTCCTTGGTCCCTGCAAATTTTTAATCTATATGAATGATTTAGAATATTGTGATCACAATACAAATTTTATCCTTCTCGCAGACGATACAACTGCGACTAATTATAATCAATCTTTAACTGATCTCAGAAATGAAACTGAAGATATGAATATAAACATTAAGAATTGGTTTTCTGCAAATAAGCTTTGCATTAATCTAGATAAAACACAGACACAATTATTCACATTACGACCTTTTGTAAATGATTCACCAAAAGAACCTGTAAAATTTCTAGGTGTTTATCTGAAGGAAATTCTCACTTGAGAAAGTCATGTCGATGCTTTATCCAAAAAACTGTCAACGACAATTTTTTTGATACGATCTTTAAGTTCCAAATTGACAGTTAATTCTCTAAAATGTGTTTACTATGGTCTGTTTCAATCCCCCGATGGCAGTGGGAATATAACTGCCAAAGCGCATTATGTTCGGGCGAATAGCACCGGAGATACAATTTTTTCATGTGCGATTTTCTTAAATTTCACCCCCAGGGACCCCCGGCAAGTTAACGATATTTGAGGAATATACGCCCTATGGGAGTGGGAATATAACTGCGAAAGCGCATTATGTTCCGGCAAATAACACCGGAGATATAATTTTTTCATGTGCGATTTTCTTAAATTTAACCCTCAGGGACCCTCGGCAAGTTAACGATATTTTTTGGTATATACTCCCTATAGTACTGGGAATATAACTGCCAAAGCGCATTATGTTCCGGCGAATAACACCGGAGATATAATTTTTACAATAGCGATTTTTTTAAATTTCACCCCCAGGGACCCTCGGCAAGTTAACGATATTTGAGGAATATACTCCCTATAGGAGTGGGAATATAACTGCCAAAGCGCATTATGTTCCGGCGAATAACACCGGAGATATAATTTTTACATTAGCGATTTTCATAAATTTCACCCCCAGGGTCCCTCGGCAAGTTAATGATATTTGGGGAGTATACTCCCTATAGGACTAGGAAGATGACTGCCAAAGCGCATTATGTTCCGGCGAATAACACCGGAGATATAATTTTTACATTAGCGATTTTCTTAAATTTCACCCCCAGGGACCCTCGGCAAGTTAACGATATTTGGATTGTATACTCCCTATAGGAGTGGGAATATAACTGCCAAAGCACATTATGTTCCGGTGAATAACACCGGAGATATAATTTTTTCATGTGCGATTTTTTTAAATTTCACCCCCAGGGACCCTCGGCAAGTTAACAATATTTGAGGAATATACTCCCTATAGGAGTGGGAATATAACTGCCAAAGCGCATTATGTTCCGGCGAATAACACCGGAGATATAATTTTTACATTACCGATTTTCATAAATTTCACCCCCAGGGACCCTCGGCAAGTTAACGATATTTGGAGTGTATACTCCCTATAGGAGTGGGAATATAACTGCCAAAGCACATTATGTTCCGTGGAATAACACCGGAGATATAATTTTTGCATGTGCGGGTTTTCTTAAATTTCACCCCCAGGGACCCTCGGCAAGTTAACGATATTTGGGGTGTATACTCCCTATAGGACTGGGAATATAACTGCCAAAGCGCATTATGTTCCGACGAATAACACCGGAGATATAATTTTTGCAATAGCGATTTTTTTAAATTTCACCCCCAGGGACCCTCGCAAGTTAACGATATTGAGGAATATACTCCCTATAGGAGTGGGAATATAACTGCTAAAGCGCATTATGTTCCGGCGAATAACACCGGAGATATAATTTTTACATTCGCGATTTTCATAAATTTCACCCCCAGGGTCCCTCGGCAAGTTAATGATATTTGGGGAGTATACTCCCTATAGGACTAGGAAGATGACTGCCAAAGCGCATTATGTTCCGGCGAATAACACCGGAGATATAATTTTTACATTACCGATTTTCATAAATTTCACCCCCAGGGACCCTCGGCAAGTTAACGATATTTGGATTGTATACTCCCTATAGGAGTGGGAATATAACTGCCAAAGCGCATTATGTTCCGGCAAATAACACCGGAGATATAATTTTTTCATGTGCGATTTTCTTAAATTTCACCCCCAGGGACCCTCGGCAAGTTAACCATATTCGGGGTGTATACTCCCTGTAGGACTGGGAATATAACTGCCAAAGCGCATTATGTTCCGGCGAATAATACCGGAGATATAATTTTTACATTAGCGATTTTCTTAAATTTCACCCCCAGGGACCCTCGGCAAGTTAACGATATTTGAGGAATATACGCCCTACGGGAGTGGGAATATAACTGCCAAAGCGCATTATGTTCCGGCGAATAACACCGGAGATATAATTTTTTCATGTGCGATTTTCTTAAATTTCACCCCCAGGGACCCTCGGCAAGTTAACGATGTTTTTTGGTATATACTCCCTATAGCACTGGGAATATTACTGCCAAAGCGCATTATGTTCCGGCAAATAACACCGGAGATATAATTTTTACATTAGCGATTTTCATAAATTTCACCCCCAGGGACCCTCGGCAAGTTAATGATATTTGGGGAGTATACTCCCTATAGGACTAGGAAGATGACTGCCAAAGCGCATTATGTTCCGGCGAATAACACCGGAGATATAATTTTTACATTACCGATTTTCATAAATTTCACCCCCAGGGACCCTCGGCAAGTTAACCATATTCGGGGTGTATACTCCCTGTAGGACTGGGAATATAACTGCCAAAGCGCATTATGTTCCGGCGAATAACACCGGAGATATAATTTTTACATTACCGATTTTCATAAATTTCACCCCCAGGGACCCTCGGCAAGTTAATCATATTTGGGGAGTATACTCCCTATAGGACTAGGAAGATGACTGCCAAAGCGCATTATGTTCCGGCGATTAACACCGGAGATAGAATTTTTACATTAGCGATTTTCTTAAATTTCAGGGAACGCTGTTTAGGGAATATACTCCCTATCGGTATAGAAGGGGTGCATCTTCTATCTTTCTAATGTAACCGTAAATTTTTCGCCATTTGGTGTTTAGTAAAAATCGTAGCGGTGTATCTTAAATTTTACCGTTATTATGGACGTCACTGGACGTTCGGGTGTTTCCGTAAAAATTGGCTGCTATCTTAGGCTGCTGTTTTCACACCGGTACTTATTGTTTCTGTTTAGTGAGAGAGTAAAAGCGGTATTTGGACACATTTAGAAAAAAACATTTTTCAATTTCAAAATGTTTAGTGGGAATTGGACTACCAAGTAAAAGCTTTTTCCATATACATATGAATTTCTAGAATATCAAGTAATAGACTTTAGTTCCTCATGTAAATTATCTCTTTTTATTGTGTTATAAAAATCTTTACAAAGAATCGAAAGGTGAAATGCTTCAAATTTATTATAAATGCAAAACGGGTCAGTGGCCTAGATGTAAGAGAGCCGTGTCTGTCTATGGAGAGTTAGGCGCTGTTCGCGTTCCATCAGGGTCAAGTGGCAGATTTTTTTGGTGGGTCTGGTACAATCCCGGGTTACCATTCGCATGTTTGGATATAATTAACTGCGCTGCATCCTTTGCGGCGAGCGGGTGTTAGTAACAAAGCCATTGAGCACTTTACACAGACCATTTACATATTAAAAGGCTTCTGAGGTTATAACAAGCTGTGAAGCTTACATACCCCGTTGGGTCTTCACCACACGGAAAACTATTAAACAGTTACTCGGAGCATACATACAGTGTCTTTCAAAAAAGAGGAAACACTCAATAACTTTATTATCTTGAAATTTACAAAAAAAGATTAAATAATTTTTTGTTTGAGATTATGCGTGCTGGTTGGCGGACTTTCAAATATTTTTTCCATTTGCGGTTAAACCGGAAACGGACACAACGTTGGTTTTTTAAATGTCACTCTGTATATTCTTTGACATTTCAATTCATCACATTTTTGCTTTCTGTACATATACAATTTTATGGATGTTGCATACGAATATTTTGCTGTAAATCCCACAAAAACTCTTTTTTCAAAATATTTCACGTCTGTCAGAGTTTGTTTGCATGTAATTATAGAATATTTTACGAAATTTAGTATAATACTAGAAATTATTGCAACCTTTCTGTGTGTAATAAAAATGAATAATAATGCCAAAGTGTATTTACTGTTGACAATATAATATATATTAGGATCCCCATTTCGAATTTTGGCATGACCAGGAGTATAATACTAAAGCAATGTTACAATCACAAATTTATATACAGCGTGTCCTAGGATTGATGTTACAAGAGGTATGAGGAACTAAAAATCTTCGAATCCTAATTTGACCTTTTGGAATTAAACCCTGCTTGGTTTGAAACTTATTTTTAGTTTACTTTCGATTTCCTGAAATCAAGTATACCTTAAAAGTTGAACAAAAACTATTTTCGTTTCAGGTAAAGTTCCTTTTTCGTCCACAGTATGCTAAAATGTTACTAAGAAAAGTTGTTCAGAATGAAATGTTATGGCGTTATGCAAATTTTCTGTATGATAAACCTACTTTTATAAAATCCATTATTCGTCAACTTCGTTTCAGATAAAGTACCTTTTCCGTTCACAATACGACAAAGTTTTACTAAGAAAAGTTGTTAAAGAAGATCTACCTACTTTGATTAAACCGTCATTTTTTAGTTTAAACAAAATAAATTGTATTCACTCACAAATTAAATTTACAACACTTCAATTATGTATTCATCAAAGAAAAATTTAATCTAAAAAATAACGGTTTAATCAAAGCATATATTTGACTTTTTTGAAATTTGTATAGAGCCATAACCTGTCATTCTGAACAACTTTTCTTAGTAAAACTTTGGCGTATTGTGAACAAGAAAGCCACTTTACTTGAAACTAAATTGACAAATAATGGATTTTATTAAAGTAGACCGATCATTCAAAAAAATTGTATAACCGCATAACTTTTCATTGTGAACAACTTTTCTTAGTAATATTTTAGCATATTGCGAACGAAGTAGGTACTTCACCCGAAACGAAAATAGTTTTTACTCAACTGTCAAGGCCTATTTGATTTTAAAAAATCGAAAGTAAACTAATGATAAGATTCAAACCAAGCAGGGCTTAGTTTCAAAATGCCAAATTGAGATTCATTGAGATTTTTAGTTCCGCACACCTCTTGTAACATCAAGCAAAAGTGCAATAAAAGGTTATTTACACAAATATCTAAATACTATAACCCTAATAACGATAATTACTCGTAATTATGGGAAATTACTTCGGTCTTGCTAATGAGGGCGCTGTTATTCGAGGGTTGATAAGCGGAGAATGAAGGATGTTTACATTGTCATTTAGGACCGATTAGAGATTATCTAAAATTTCTCTTTTGATATAATATTATTCTAAAATATTTAATTTAAAACCTTTTGTTCCCAGACATAATATTTTTAGATTATCTAATGGACATGCATGGTCCCATTTCTAGAAGGTGATTAGCAACGTTAGAGTCCTCTTTATTTAATCTTTAAGATCTTAAGAGCTCCTCAAACCGAATTTTAACATTTCTACCCGTTTGGCCTATATAGGCTTTTGAGCAATTATTACAATTTATTTTATAAATACCCGAATTCTTAAATTTATCGGATTTAATTTACTGTTTACTAGAGACTTTTAGGGAGCATTACTATTGTAGTACGCAATTTTGAGATTTAGTGTTTTCAATTTGTTGTTTATTTTTAAAATAATGTTACTTATGAACGGAATTTTTACCCATCTGTTATTGTCTTGTTCTGAGGCTTTCGGAAAGATTGTTTTAAGTACTAAAAATTTCATATGTTTAATAGTCTATAAATCATTGAGTTTAGGGCTGAGTGTTTTATGTTGACCGGATGCAAGGAGTCACTAGCAAATTATCGCGTCAGAGAAGGCTGCTTTTTTGTATATCGAAAAATCTAGTTTATTGTCGTCTTTCTAATTTCTAAATCGAGGAAATTGATAGTATCATCTATTTCTTTTTCCATAGTGAATTGTATTTTCCTATTAACCGAATTTAAATCTTATTAATTTATCTAACTGTCTATCCGTTCCGGACCATAAACATATTACATCGTCCACATATCTGTACCAGAAGATAATGGGGTCAGTGGCTGGGTTTTTAGTGCATTCAGGAAGTTGAAACATCAGTTGCAGCGGTACACAGAACTGTAAAAGGACACAAGCTGCATTCCTATAAACCCATTTCATTGCAACACTTACACCTAAGAGATTCTGATCGTCGATTGACTTTTATTGCGTGGCTAATGTAACTGCTTGATGATGAACCAGACATTTTAGATCGAATTTCGTGGATTAACGAAGCAAAGTTTGCTAAAATGGTGTTATTAATAAACAAAATAATGGTTTCTAATCGAACGAAAACACACATTGGACAAGAGATACGCATCAAAACCGTTTGAGGTACTAACGTCTGGTGCGGTTTAATAGGAGACAAGCTATTGGTATTAGGACCTTGTTTTTATGACGTGGTTAAAATTGTCGGGATGACGACCAAGGCTTCAGAAAAATGTAACTTTTAAATTCCACCAATATTTCGCTTTTATTTTAAAGCTTCATTAGGGTCATAATGTGAGTTAAAGTGATATCTAAATTTGTGAACTTAAAGATTTAATGATGTCCATCTGAGGAGCTATGACCGATTCACAGGCTGGCTTGCTAGCAGTTAACACCTGATGTGATACATAACGTAACAAATGAAGAACTGCGAAAAAGATTACAGGCATGTGTTGTACAAATTGCTGAGAGCTATTTGTTAAATAGGCTTCTATTTATCGCACTCCTGCCTAGTTACCTATTAAAAGATCCTACTTTTTACATGTTGTTGCTTTTTTTTGTTTTTGTTAACATTCTCCAGCTATATCGATTCTAACTAATAAAAAACTTGTTGGCTACAGATATTTTTTTAAATAGCTCAAATCTTTTTTTTTTAATTTATAGCGCCATTTTCTTCTGCAACACTCATAAAATTTTATATGTACAGAAAGAAAAAATATGAATCGAAAAATGTTGAAGAATACACAGTGTCAAACCAAAGTTTGTGACGAACCGCTGATCGTCAATTTTTTAAATCATTTTGCGACTATTTAATTGTATTCTTACGTAAACAATCGTTTGGAAAACCCTATAGACTTCTTCTGAATGACAGTGCATATTTGCTTCATTTATCGATCCACATACTCGTCTTGCTTTTTTTTTGTATCGTACGTCATTTAGAAGAAGTGCTACGTCACCATCCATAAGGGTATATAAACCGTTGTAAAATTTCATTCTAGAGGAGTCTTCTCCTGCTTATAACGCAGACGGTGTACAGCACTGTCCTAGGCGAAAACCACTCTCGTAACCGTGATATTTTTATTCGCCAGATTGAAATTTATTTAAATCTAATTCGCGATAAAATAGCAAAATTTCTGTATATAAATTTACCGTATATAAATTGATTACCAAATTTTGCTTAGTTTCATTGCCAAATATCTTTTGTAATTTCGTAAATCAAATATACATTTTTGTACGTAAAGTTGTCACAGAGCTTGATTTCTGAATTCTGTTTAATTTTATTTTTTTTTCTTTTGTAAATAAAACATATTTTTAAGTGTACTCACCTCTTTTATTTCCGTTGAATCTTGATCATAAAAGTTACCCAAGTTACCCAAGACTTGTTTATGAACGCTAAGCTCACAAAAACACCACGATACACTGCTCACACTATTTCCATTATTAACAAAATTAATTTACATTTTCACGGCGTAATTGTGTCAATCACCGCATAAACAACACATGACAGTTGGAAAAATATTGTTTCCTGCAATCATATTCAGTACTGGCGTCATCTGGTGGTGAGAGGCGCAATTACAAGGAATAAGTAGCACCGACTAGATAACCTTTTTGTTATCTCGAAAGACAAAGTAAGAAACTAAACTATTTTATTTGTGAACAAGTTAAAAATTTGCTAAGATTAATTAACGTTAATTCTTTGTATATTAAAAGACCTAAAATTGATCAGAACCGATTTATGAGTTTCCAAGTGAGCAAAACGCGTTACAAATTGTGTCCACTTCCGGTTTAACCGAAAATGGAAAAGAACATTTGAAAGTACCTCCAAATAGTGAGCATGATCGCAAACAAACTATGTAATCGTCTTTTTGTAAAATTCAAGATAATAAAGTTATTGTGCCCCCCCCCCTTTTGAAAGGCACTGTATATGAGAAAGTTTTCCACCAATATTCACCCCAAACACAACCTATTTTCTAAAAATTAAAAAAGTCCCGAGCTAGATACTAAAATAAAATATACGAACGAAACGAAGGATTGATTTAAGTAGTGAGAAAACACTCTCTTTAATTCCTTGTGTTTTATATCATTGTAATCGTTGCGTATTTAAAATAGTTAACTTGATGCTGTAAAATTTTAGAATATAAAATCAACATAAACGGACTATTTGTGCACAACTGCCAGAAAATCCAATTTTACCAAAGTTGCAAGATATAAGCGGAAATTGTAATCTTGCCATTTTCTTTTTTTTTTCGTTATAAGTTATTAGTACTATATAACTCAAGTCTGAAGATAATCGAAATTCTTTATTCGATTGTTTGTTGCAACTAAATGGTAACTAACGGCACTACCTTGCGAATTTGGAACATCTGACGTTTCATATTTTACACTTCTCTATATCAAGAAAAAGGTGTATTTTCTAAGCACATAATACCATTCACTTGTAATTGATCACAATGCATTATTATACTTAGAAGTTATTAATTTTATGAAAACTAATAGCACCTTATCAACCTACTTAAACTTGAAATTTATAGCACTTGATAGTGGAACAAATCCATTGACTACTTGTGGACCTTGTGTACCATTGCAACTATTATTGCTGGATAGAACCATAATTAGTGGAATAATAGCTCGTTCTTTTGTGTCAAGGGTAACTCTGTTTTTTATTGTTACTTTTAGTATTATTTCAATTCAAATACGTTTGAATATGCTGGGGCAATTATTACCTTTTTCGTTTTATGATTAAACGGTAATAATGTTATCATAAAAAGCAGTATCTGTGTGCTTTTAATGTATTTTAATTTTAATTGGTCGTAATGCAACTAATAGAGTTGTCGGTACTAATCTTTCACTTATGTTCACCAAAAATTGAATTTTAAATTGGGCGTCTTGATTCGTAAGTATTGCGTTATAAATAAGCCTTCCTAATTTGCATGGTTTACATCGGATGTTATTTCTTTCTTTGTACAAGATTTAAACTTGGCTGTTGTAGCTGTTGAAAAAGAAAGTGTACGAGGTGTGGCAATTAAATAACCGGACTGGTGCTACAAAATATTTTGTTGATCACCAATTACATTACAAAGTTTATCCCCTTCAATGTACTCTCCTTGCCGATCGCTACAACGCTCCATACGAATTTTCCACTGTCGAAAGCAGTGCTGCAAGTCCGTTTTTGTCATCTCCGTCGCTTTCGCTTTCACCGCTTCCACACTATCAAATCTTGTCCCCTTAAGCTTCGATTTTACCTTAGGAAATAAAAAAAAGTCACAGGGGGCCAAGTCGGGCGAGTACGATGGGTGGCCCAACACGGTGATGCCGGATTTCGCAAAGAACGCCTTCACAGACAAGGCGGAATGGGCTGGCGCATTGTCTTGGTGGAGCATCCAGGATTTGCTCTTCCACAAATCGGGTCTTCGTCTTCTCACTCGTTGACGAAGGGTAGTTAGAACCTCGTGTTTCACAAGAAACTTGAAGTTAACTCGTTGCTCGATCTGAATACTTTGCATTTTTTGACGCGACGCTAGCTTAAGGACTTGAACGGACGATTGCTACAGCGAGACTGAGCGACGTACAACCGTGCCCATCGAGCTCAGGGTGGGGGAAACATCTACAAGCACAGACATGTTCAAACCTGCCGTGGCGTGCTCGCTGTTTGCCAATAGTTGCACCAGTCCGGTTATTTAATTGCCACACCTCGTATGTCAGTAAAGTAAAGAATCGAGGGAAAGGAAAAGGCAGATAAGCTGACCGAGGAAGCAGCGAATATGCCTTTCATTGACCCTAACTTCTACTGTGGGGGTGTACAAAAGAGTCGCCTAAAACAGGAAATTAACATATGAGACAGCAAAGATGATTGTATCTTTTAGCTAACGGGATTTTATATTACGGGCCGGATTTTTTTACACAAGTGATGTAGCTCAAAAATGCCACTTCTATGAATTAGGAGATTAATTCTGTCGTCTATGCTAAGAAAATCTGGAGACGGGAGAATACATTCTATGCAAATGTGTTGCTAAAGTTACATACGACATCAACACTTGAGTGGGCCATTTCTCATGCTTACTGAATTGCAGGAAGAAGCTCCTAGAGTAGTATTAAGGTTCATTAAAACTTTCCAACTACTCTAACACACTCAAGGGCACTGAAACAATAGATCTATTTAGGTCGCAGTGACTGAAGGCACCAATGCTCGTCTCAATAATAATAATATAATGTCAATAAAATATATGAAAAATTCAGTGTATATACAATGTGTCCACCAACTGTGTAGGTGGACGATAATGCCTTCCCTGATTAATGTATAAATAGTGTAATGTTATGAATACGGGAAATTTGTTTTCTAAATAAATAAATTTCTACGGTCGATACGTCCGGGAGTGTCACCTAGATACTCTTTCGGCAGTTAAAAAAAATAAAAGTAACGTTTACCGCGCGCTTTCTAGTAACGCACGGCGTAAGGAAAAACCTTGCGTTCTTTCGAATAATCAAACTTGAATTAAATTTGTAATTGAAGCAAAGTTCGTTCACTACCATACTTGAACTTGCTTTTGAATTGAACACTTGGCTAAATACGGCTTCCCTAAAGGGCGACTCGAACTAAAGAGACAGATTGTCGTCTCGTCCCATCCCTCCTTTGTTATTCGATAGCATTTGTGAAAACTCAAGACCAATTACAATACACATTTTGAATATGCAATATTTCATAATATTCTTTCAATTAAATTTTCAATCAACTAACATTTCCTTTCTAAAAAAATACAATATTACAGGCTGTAATATATATATCATAGGAGTTCGCGATCTAACGCCCAACTACTTAACGTTAGCGAGTACTGGCAGTCTGGATATTTACTACCGGACTTGACGATTTCTTACCGAGTGATATTTAATTTGCGAAACTACTGTAAAGACAAAATAGAATTTATTCTAAACCTGTTTGTTGGAAAATGTTACATTAAAAACGAATATCTACGACATGAAGAAAATGGAATGAAGCCGTTTCATTCAGTTATTCATTTGGAGGAATAAATAGTTACTTGTTGTTCATTGAATCTCGGAATCATAGTTTTTTAGTACTGTTGTTCTTTTTTGTTTTTTCGGGTGCGGCAGATTAGATAGAAAACCAATGCCCATACGAGGGTAGATTAACAAGTTTCCGGAATCGCTGCTATTGCTTTTTTCCAAATACTTTATGTCCTTGTGTTGGCAACTCTTTCGTATTAATTGACTGTAAATGTCAAATCGATCTGTCAAATAGTCTAGTTTTAGCAAGCATTGAAGTTAAGTACCTTTTTGTGTTTTCAATTGTGGACAAAAACGAAGTTGAGCGGTCATCAAATTTTTCTATTTGGAAGGGAAAACCGCAACCGAAATCAAATCAAGGTTAGATGCCGTCCATGGGGATTCATCACCTTAATTTTTCACCGTGAGTTTTTGGGTTTCGAAATTCAAGCGTGGCCGCATACAAGTGATGAACCACGTTCAGCACGTCCGAAAACGGCTACCACGCCAGAAATTGTGGACAAAATCCATGACATGGTTTTGGCAGATCGCCGAATAAAAGTGCGTGAAATTGAGGAAGTCGTGGGCATCTCTTATGAACAAGTAGTTCATATTTTACATAATGAATTGGGTTTAAAAAAGCTTTCTGCAAGATGGGTGCCGCATTTGCTCAATTCGGAACAAAAACGCATTCGAGCTCGAACCTTAGCCGATTGTTTGGAGGTTTTTACGAGGAATCCAACGAATTTCAAGAGACGATTCGCGACCATGGATGAGACCTGGATTCATCACTACACACCAGAAATAGAAATGCAATCAAAACAGTGGATTGAACACGGTGAATCGATTCCGAAGAAGGCAAAGACCATTCACTCGGCTGGAAAGATGATGGCATCGGTTTTTTGAGACGCAAAAGGAATTTTGTTATTTGATTATCCTGAAAAAGGAAAAACTGGCCAATATTACACACTTTTGGACAATATGAAAGCAGCAATTCAGAAAGACGCCCGGGAATAGTCAAGAAAAAAGTGTTATTTCACCACGACAATGCGCCCGCTCATTCAATTCCAATCGCTCAGCAAAAATTGACAGAATTGACTATTCGAAATCCTTCCGCATCCGCCGTATTCGCCTGATTTGGCTCCGTCGGACTTCCACCTGTTCCCAAAATTCAAAAGATTTCTGGGTGGAAAGAGATTTTGGTCGAATGAAGAACTGATAGAGGCTGTAAACGATTATTTTGGAAACCTCGAAGAAAGTCACTTCTGGGAGGGAATCAAGAAGCTAGAGAAACGTTGGACCAAGTGTGATGAGCTTCGAGGTGATTATATTGAAAAATAAAATTAACTTGAATCCGACTTATTTTGTTTTCATTGTCATTCCGGAAACTTGTCAATCTATCCTCGCATAAATTTTGTCCGTACCTAATCGTAGACGTCTCGATTAGGTACATGTTGGACCGACGAAAAACGCAGAAATAAGCTTTATTTAATCTATTGGTAATTGCATTCGATCGAAATTAATTCCTTTTGAAAATGTTAAGTACATATTCGCAAGATTTTTTCGACCTTGTAAGTAGTTTTTCCGAAAAAACACTTATTCTGCTGTTGTGAATTTTCTGTTGTAATATTATTGCAGTTTAATACATTTGAAAGTTTGCCAACGTATATTGAATATCCCAAACAGTTAACTGTAAATATATCTCCGTATCCTCAAAGTTGGATGATGTTTTAAAAAACTACATAAGCTACAAATATCTTGGAAAATATCAATTTTAGATGCGTAATGAATGTGACATTTTTTTTGTTTTTTTGTAAGAGCAATTTGATAAAGAGAAAAATGGGTAGTTGTATTAAAAAAAAAAAGTTTTGACACTTTTTCCATTTGAAAGTTTAATCGTAATTGTCGTACATGGTGTATAATGTTTTCGAAAAACTCATTCGATTTCTAACACTGCCCTATACGGCCAACAGTTTCTGCAAAATTTCAATTTTCCAAGTTAAACACTTTCACAGTTATAAAAGTTTACATGCACTCGTCCATCTGTCAAAATCTTTTAAAAAATGTGGTTAGAAATAGCAAATATGGTTAGAAATAGCAGTAGTTGTTTTCTCAAACAAACCTTAAAATTGAATTAGGAATCCAAAAATGTAATAATATATACGGTGTTTTGTTTAAAATAACAAAGTTGACAGCTACTTCTAATATTTTAGTACAAT
Organism: Dynastes maya; assembly: GCA_029619315.2. Classification (NCBI taxonomy): domain Eukaryota; kingdom Metazoa; phylum Arthropoda; class Insecta; order Coleoptera; family Scarabaeidae; genus Dynastes; species Dynastes maya. The sequence goes on from JAROYE020000002.1 coordinate 50,439,578, forward strand.
AGTACATGTAGGCTTGAGTATATAACCAAGTTTTCAGAATCTTCCAATGTATACTCTTTCATGTATCGATCGATGCAGTTCCTCGTGAGACACTCCGTATAAATTTAGACAATAAAAGTTAAAAACTATATTAACAATTAGGAAGTACTACTATTTTACTCTTAATGCACATCTGATTAAGAGTAAATATCCATTATATCCTTCACATACGATGGAACGTAGGAAAATTCGTACAAACCGCATTTGTTTTCAGATAACAACTTGCGTGTGTTGTGCATATCACATGAAAAACCATATTTGAATTGCAAAGAATTGCATTTTCTTTTAATTATTGTAAAATATTTTCAGAAATTGTAATTCTATTAAATAAGTTGTTTCTTTACGAGAACAATTAAAAATAGCTATGGAGTTGCACTTCATCAAACCACTTATCATAATCTTCATATTAGGGATTGTTCTTTTTTTGATAAGTTTTGTAATTTCCTGTAATACTTACCCGATTGCAAAATGAATCTTATCATTTATGAGCAAACGACTGTTTTTTCTAAGCCATTGGAGTGCCAATGTTATATTTACTTATTGAAAGGTGCGAATAACATTTATTTCTAATGAAGAAATACACTCATTTAATAATTAGTAAACGGTCTTGAATGTTGTAAATCGTTAGCGTGAGTCTTTCTTAATTGCAATTACAGTCCCTGACCAAATTACTTGAAACACTTAATATTTTGTAGTTTCTTCATAATAAAATATAAACTATACATGTATTATATTTCTTATTTATAAAATATATTGTAAAAATATGTAACATATGTAAATATTAAATAAGTAATTAATATTTAGTCCATAACCCATGATTTTTAATAACACCCTTAACTCTTCAGGGCATACTTTCAATGCAAGATATGATTGTCTCTTTTATATTTTCATCGTTCTCCCATACATCCTTTATATTCTTCATTAATATTTCCTTTGTAGGGTTTTCTCTTTCATATACCTTACTTTTTAGTCGATTCCATACGTTCTCGATGGGATTGAGGTCCGGTGAATTTCCGGGCCAACGTAAAAGAGGTATGTGATTGTCTTCAAAGAATTATATTGCGTAAATATACGCCCTATCAGTATGCGACGTCTTGACTTAAAATACGGCAATAGCGTGTTTTTTAACACATTTATGTATTGCTCTTGATGCATTGTACCTTCTACAAAATACTAAGGGCCGGGTCCGTCTCCACTCATCACCCCCCAAATCATTACCTGCGGAGGGCGTTTTACAGTTCGATGAACCGTGGACTCTGTGAGACGTTCGCCAGGTCGTCTACGAACAAATTGTGGTCGCTGCACTAACACACGGAGCGAGCACTCGTCGCTAAAGAAAACCTATTAAATAATGCAAACATTAATTCAGTAAAAATCATGTTGTTAAGTTATTCACCTTTTTCCAATTCTCGTCTGTGAAATGTCGATATTCTCTTGCAAAGTTGAGACGAACAGATTTAATTTTTTCTGTTAAACGCGGCTTTTTTACAGGTCTTCGGCCCATTAGGCGATTTTCGCGCAATCGGCGCCTAACAGTTCTGCTCGAAATCTCTATTCCTCTCTCTTGTATTTTTTTTTGAATCATTTTAATTGCAGCAAATCTATTGCTCAAAGCCTGATGAACAATTTCACGGTCAGATCTCTTCGAAGTTTTTCTTTTCAGACCGCACTTTGCCTGTCTTTGTGTCGATGTGCTAGCTCCTTCGTTTAAGTTTCTAGCTAAACGCGATACAGAAGGAGATACTTTCTGTAATTTTGCAATTTTTCGTTGTGAATGTTTGATTGTAGAAGAGCTTGTATAGCGATTTTTTGTTCACCTGTTAACTCTTCCTCGGACCTTTTCTACAAAAAACCCTAAATATTTCATTTTTTTCAAATTCCAAATAATTAATTATTAAGAGAGAGATAGAATAACAATTTTACCTTTGCAATAACGATGTATCAACACAAAATACTTAACGATACTCCACAACTTAGCTTTTATACGGTTATGACGAAATATTTAAAAAAATTTCGATGCATTCTCTAAATTGTGAACTCGCTAAATGTAAGTTGATAACTAACGCTGGCCACGAGCGGTACCGCGCATCGGCGTAGAATCAGTTCAGACCGAGAGGAACGGTAGTATTACTTCGTCTGCGGAGCAGTACGGACATTTTCGCTGCCGGTCATTTGCCCAATTGTTTATCTGTCCTAGAAAAATTATGATTTCGTCAACAAAACGACCGCGGTCGGACAAACTTCGAAAATTTACTGCAGAAATTCCAAACTTAATATATGAAGGTGCTAAAATTAAATGTGTAATCTGTAAAATCCCGTTAATGTGTTGGTCCAGACAACATTGTCTACGACACGCAAATAGTGAAAAGCATGTCTCAAAAAGAAATTGGGCACGAGACAATGAAAAATTTATATTTAATTTATGCGTTACGTTTATCGCATGTAATATACCGTTTAATTTACTAGACAAGGAACTATTTATCTGCTTTTGGAATAACTATTCGGAGTGCAAATCACCAAGTCGAACATCGTTACGAAGAATTGTGCCATCTGCGCGCGAACATATTGAACAAAAAATAAAATCGGAGTTGAAAGATCAAAAATTGTGGTTATGTGTCGACGAAACAACAGATCGGAAGAAACATTCTGTTTCTTAATGTTCTTAAATACATTGGACAAGTTTGAGCTTTCAACAAACCAACTCTTGGTGTTAGTGAGTGATGGTGCTGCAAACATGCTTTCTGTAGGCCGGTCTCTTAAAAAGCATTCTGCTAGTTTGTTACACCTTACGTGTAAAATTCATGCTCTCAATCTTGTGGCGGATAGTATCAGAAAATGTTATCCTGAGGTAGACGCTTCAATAGCGCATACCAAAGCAGTATTTGTCAAATCACCGAAACGTATTCGCGAATTTCACAGACTGTGCCCCCGTATACCAGAGCCACCAGAACCTATTCTAACTCGTTGGGGAACATGGTTGCAGGCCGCGTTTTATTATCATAACTATTTTGACAATATTAAGAACGTGGTTTTACAATTCGATACAAAGGAAGCTGCCGCTATCCAGAAAAATCAGTCGAAATTTCAAGATAGTCAGGTTTAATGGATTTAAAAATCATTGACGACAATTACTTCGGGCTAGCAGATGCAATAGAAAAATTACAAAATCCTGCGGTGCCGCTAGAAGAATCTCTACAAATAGTGCAACATGTTCACGCACAGCTATGCGCGATTGAAGACGCTAAAAAATGTTTCTGTTCTAGAAAAATTTGAAAATGTTTTTGAGAAAAATTCTGATTTTGGCACATTAAGACACATTTGTGAAGGTGCGTCAACAGAATCGTTAAGTTATTTGAAAGATTATTTTACTTACGCAAATATTACGTCACTAGATGTAGAACGTTCGTTCTCTGCATATAAACGCATTTTTTCCTCATGCCGTACTAGTTTTGGCGAAACAACAGTTGAAACATATCTAATGTTGCAGATATTTAACAGACATTATTCACTTTGTGATTTCACGGAGGACTCTTAAAATGGCAAGTGTTTGAGCACGTGTTATTTAATTTTTATTTAAAAGATGAGCGAAATTATTTGCGGCAGCAAACATTGCTATTAGCAGAATAACTTTAGTGGAATGCGAGGCCTGGTCGACTCTACGCTACTGCGCGGTACCGCTCGTGGCCAGCTTTAATCATCAGCGATCAAGCAAATGAAAACAAATGTCCTTTGAAAATGTCAGAATTAAAATATAAACATTTGCAAGTACTATTTCAATTGCATGTTTGGTTTTGTAATTTTCGCAAAATATCCACTAATCCTTTTGAACGGCGAAATATAAAACGATATGTAAATACGGCCACGCACCCACAAGCCGCTGACGTCTCTGAATGCGTTGATTTTACAATTGTGTCACGCGCTATTCGATTACGAGTAAGGTGCTGAATCCAGTTTCTTGACCCTGAAAAAGTAACGTTATTTACATTGATTTGTACTAATATTTCGTGGCATATGGAGTGCTTCAGTGTTTAGTAAACTTTGTCATTGCCATACGAAGTAGATGATGATAATTATATATAATGATACTCATGTCATTCTAATCTATTCGACAATAACTTATAAATATTTATTAATGATTTTTACATTGAACGGTAGGCTTTTGTGTATAGGGCAATATTCTCGAGCAGAGGTTTTCGTAAACCAGTTGAAATGTTTTATTCAAACCCAGAATTTATTTTTTTTCGAAGACAAAATATAATTATATTTTATTTATTTATTGTATTTATATTAACAGCACTTTTTAGTGGCATTTGTTGTTTGTATAAGACTTGCTAATTGAAGTAATACATTTTGGTAACAATTTTTTAGTGAAAATTAGCATTTTATTCCTTACTTCGGACTAATAAAAATTACAGTAGGATATATTACTTGTTTGCTAATTTTTTGTAAAAATTACACTTATCAACACTGCAAATCTAAATTTTGCGCTGTATGCCAATCTTGAATAAACCACTCACAAATCATGATCATTTACTTTCCTTTCTGCTTTTTGCTTGATGTTAAAATTTCACTTTGAATTTGAAATTTGGCATTTTCAGAGAAGAAAATTCGTTTTTCGTTCCTTCTGCAACACCTGTGTTTTTGACAAGTTATGCCTTTATAAAAAGCTTTAGTTGATGTCACTTCCGTTATGGGTAATTCATATACACTTAAAAAAACGCTACAGAGATTGCAAAACTTTTTGGGTAGCAGTGTGATGCTTTGGATACCTAGGCAATCTAAGAATAACCTATTTTGTTGATTGCTCTATATTTATCGCATTTTATTTGATATTCCGAAAATCTAGCCACGCTGTTCACCAGTCATTTAAGAACTAAATCTTATTATAAATAAATTAAGACAATATAACATTGTCTGTAAGAGTAAGGTAGCGCTGGCTAGTGCGAAAAACTTAATTTGTATATTAAAATTCTCTTCAACATTGATAGAATTGTTTTAACGTGTTTGTACTGTCCAATTTATACAATAGTTTTTAATTAGTTTTTTACTTATTTGAAATTGTGCCTCAATTACATTAACTGATCTTTGGGTGTACTTGTAATCTTAGTCTAAAATATCTGGGCCTGATGATGTGTGATATACAGACGAAACCGGTAGCGTAATCATTAAATACGATATTTCTGAGACTTAGCCCCTTTTCTCATTTACCTACGTTTAACTTAATTTGTATTCATAAGCCTATAAAGATAAATTCCACAGATATTTTAAATAAAATTATTTGCAGAGTACTTCACATTAAGTACACAGCATTTCTACTTCCGCTCTTAGTAATGCTACAAAGTAGGTTAAATCAGCAAAGTAGTTATATCCTTAATGCTAAGTATGATGTACTTAACGAGTAAAAACAGTTGAGATGGATTTTTATATTTTTTAATGAAAAATCCTGTATATTAAAAATAATTTGATTTGCCGTATAAAAATTTGAATACAGTATGATTCTAAAACGAACAATAAAAAATATTTTAGTTTATGTGCAAGATACGACTTTGTAAATATCTAGATTCTGACCGTATATGATCAAAACTTACATAAGTGTTTGCCGCACGCTATAAAAATGTTATTTCTTTCGATCTTATGAATTATTTTCCTAGACGTACCTATCATTAAAAGTAATTTAAATTTTGGTGGCTCATGTTACATATACTTTCTTAAAGCATTGTCAATTTTAGTGTATACAGAAAAAAATAACTTCTACAACTGTAGTAAATGCCACTTCAAACAGTTATAGGTTTCATGAGGCGGACAATTTGTAGCAATTAGCGACATAATATTGTAGGAAGCAAGAGTGGCGCAAAACTTGCAACGTTTGCTACAATAAACTTGCATATTTTTCAACAATTGTGCAAGTCTATGTATCGAACTTATTGAAACGCTAATATGACGAATTTTAGCGTAGATTACACAAATTGCAACGATAATAATTTTACAAACAATACAAAATAATTATATAGCTATGGAAACATTTAAAACACTATAAAATATATTTAACCACGGATTTTTAAAATAAATTCTCTGCTTACAACTGCCTACATATGTACCTATGTAGTTGAACTATCACTTTAGACATTCTTAATTTTACCATACCGTGTAGAAAGCGTCGATTCGATCGGCTACGTACAATATTTATATGGGCATTTGCTTTGTAGTTAATCCGTCGTATTCGAAAGAACAAAAAAAATAACCTTGGTACTAATAATAAGGTTCGACAAATGAGTGCAATGTCAGAGACGTATCGCGCAAAAGTAGGTACGTGAGATACAGTATTAGTAAAAAATAATATATTCTTACCTTTTATTGACGTCTTGATGTCCACTGCGACAAAATACTACTGCCTCGATAAGCCTCGTAAAACTGCAACATAAGCAACGCTTCCGTTGTCGATTCACTTACCTTCGACGTTGGTCCGAAAAAGTTTTCGCGTATTTCGAAAATGATCGTTCTACATCTAGCGAAGTAGGATTTGCGTAATTCAAATATCCCTTTATCTCTTCTGTGCACTCTTTATTTTCAGTAATAGACCGAACCTTTTGTAAATCGGGATTTTTATTTAAAACTGCACGAAATTTTTGAGCGACATCTAGTTCTATAGGATTCGTCAAGCTTTCTAGAGCGGCTTGTAAATTATCTAAGGTATTTAATGAGTCTCGTAAAGAATGTTTTACAACAGCGACATAGCTTGTACAACTGCAGAATAGTTTATGGAAATTTCATCTATTTGTAATTGAGTGTCCGAATTGGAAAAAAGTTGCTGACTCTCTCGAATCGCTGCAGATTAAAATTTTAAAATCACATCCTTCACATTTGCGAAATATTTATGATAATAAAATACTGCTTAGAACCATGTTCCCCATCGAGTTATTACAGGCTGAGGTGGTAGTGGAAGTTTCGGACACAATTGTTTGAAAACGCGGATATGTTTGGAAGATTTCACAAACACTTTTTTGGTAGATGCTATTAAATTATTCACCATCGGATACTTCTTTCGAATGGTTTCTGCAACGAGATGATACGCCTGTATGAGACATGTTATGTGAAGAAGAGTCAGAAAGCATATTTTTAACATCCTATCAACTTTCAGCATTGTTGCTCCATCAGTAACTAACATTGTGACTTGGGCTCCTGTGATACAAAATTCTCTTAACGAATCTTTTATTATCTTCACAACGGTTTCAGCATCACTTTTTTCAATCCTTTTACTGGTTAATAACAAGGAAGCTGCTGGATCATTACGTTTTAAAGGACGCGCTACATGAATCACGTTGTGTTTCTGTGCATCAGTTGTTTCATCCATACTTTCGCAAATTTTCTTATTTTTCAACTCGTCTACTATACAGTTTTTTACTGTACCCTGCAAATGTGGTAAATTCTATCGCAATTATCTATTGGTTGGTGGTTTCCACGAGAGAACATATTTATTCAAAAAAAAGACGAAAGTATTCATTGTCTACTAGGTGTTGTGGGATGTTGCACACATTTAGCATAAAAATAAAAACATACAGAAAGTCCCAGTACGGAATATCGTTGCTTATATTCAGTACATGACGTTTACTTTTAATATGTCTTTAATATGAAAAGTGCTGCGTCTCGCAGTCCCGCTGTACAGCAGTCAACTATACCGTTCGAGTCGTTTCCGACCGGCGCACTAAAAAGGTATATCATCTTTAGGACGTATATACAAAATATAATTGCAAAATCGACCTCGTTAAAAACAATTGATGTAAACTAAATACGAATAAATAACATCCCCATGAAACGGTTCCGCCATAAGATATTCTAATTCTAAGTGTGCGTATCGAACTTATTGAACTGTTTATATAACGAATTTTAGCAGTTACTATACATTAGATAACACAAATTGCAACAATTACAGCAGTATCCGGATATAACGAACCGCAAGGGACCGAGAAATTCAGTTCGTTAAATGCGGAGTTCGTAATAAACAAAACGGATGAAATACGTTTGACGAATTAGAAAATTAATTAAAACTACATCATTCAAACAGTATTGATTTACGTAAGAGTACAAATTTTGAGAAATACTGCATACATATATTTTAATATTACATGTATTAGTTACTGATTAAAAAAGTCTGTAATTTTTTACCGTTTCAATTTCGCGCCAGCGTAAATTTGTTAAATATTATCCTCAATGCTGGCGAATATATCCAAAGCATCTTTAGGGGTGTTATAAAACCCTACAAAGTAGCGAAGCTTTCTTAACATATTGCAGCGTTTCTTGATTAGCAGGGATTGGCATATTTTCACAAGTGTTACTTTCATCACTACTGGAATCGTCTACAAATTCATTGAGTGCGCTGTTGATTATGTCATCGTCAGTTAAGAATTCGGCGATTGCAAGTTGATCATCTACATGAAAGAATTTGTTAAAATTGGTATTCTGCATAACTCTTTTTACGACTTCACTATCAACGACAGATAAATCAATAGTTGTTAAAGATGATTTTTGCTTTTTCAACCATTGTGAAACTCATAATTCGTCATCGGAGTCAAACTCATCAAAAGAAGTACAGAAACCAGCATGTTTGAAACAATTACTGATAGTTTTCTCCGTAACTTTTTGCTATGCTTTATGACTCAAATTTATTGCATCCAGTAAATTTATGGACTAAATTTACCTTCGTCAATTGAATTAATTAAGTTTATAAGCAAAAAATTTCGATAGTAGCTGCTTTTAAATGCGGTTCATAGGCTGAAGCTTGGAGCTAATGTTTAGTGGCATAAACACTAATTTAATATTACGCAAAGCCTTCACTGGAGGATGAGCAGGGCATTTGTCAACCAATAGAATAATTTTTCTATTCTTCAGGAATAAGTCTTCATCCCACAGTCCCAGTTCTTCTGTAAACAAATCGCCCGTCATCCATGCTTTTTATTTGATTTATAAATAATTCACAGGAATGTGTTTGATGTATTTGAAACATGGTGGATTTTGTGACTTACCTATCACTAGAAATTTTCTTTTTCCATTTCCCGTTAAATTAGCGCACAAAAATAAGGTTAATCTATCTTTTGAAGGCTTATGTATTTCTTCTTCTTAAAAAGACTTTTGCTTACACAAATACATTTGCAGACACATCAAAAATATAAAATACAAACATTCGATTCAGTACACATATGAATGTGCTCGATGTTCTTGTCTGTGTTACCCGGGCTTTCCGAATATTGTATGCTGATGTAATATCTAAGGTTCGACAAACGAGTGCAACGTCAGAGGCATATCGCGCAAAAGTAGGTACGTGAGATACAGTATTATTAAAAAATAACAGCATTATGATTGATTAAAGTTTATTTACTATTTTACTCTCTTTTTGTTATTTCCCCTTCCTTTTCAGCACCATGTGATTTTATTTATGCTACATCTTTTAAGCTGCGAGTCACTGTAGCAACTCTTATTTTGGACCTCATTTACGTATTTAAAAGTTAGAAGTAAAGTATATTTTACTTTGTATATCTCTAAAATCGCTCGTTTCCAAGTCATTTTGAAAGATTCATAAAATCGATCATTTCCCAATAAAAAATATCGTTAACAACTAGATAGGCGACAATTCTTTGCATATAGTATTTGTTTTGGTATAGAGTATAAGAAGCCTACGATGATTTTTAAACATTAAAAGCTAAAATACACTGTCTTATTCAGCATTAAGACACCATTACTTGGCTAATTTAACCTGCATACTTAATTTGAATCACAATCAAGTTAACCGTTGGATTTGCCTCTGATTCATCTTACATAACAACATTCAAATTCTCTTATTCTCAAATATTTATATATAAGCAAATAAGGTGTTTATTGTTACACTTTTAGGCAAGTGTGTATGTTTACTATTTTCATTGCTGCTTATTAGGATTACTGGTCCATAGGTTTTAACATGTTCTCTATTAGTCATATCTTTAAGTAATATTGTCAATACATTTGCTAACTTTTACGTTCGTTTGTATTGATTGATAATAACCGATTATTTACAACTGGATCCAATTGGCACTAATGCAATGCACATTACGGTGTGTCCACCGGGTGCACCCACTGCAGTGCATAGGTGGAAGATAATTCCTTTCCTGAGAAGTTTATAGAAAAAGTTTTCAAATAAAAACTATTTGGGGATAACTGTTGTACAATATATGTAAAACTGTATTGATATAGCATTTGTATTACAAAAAAGCACCAAGAACAATTTTTAATTCAGGACGTTATGAATCTGTGCGAAGCACGTTTAATGAACAAATTGTTGCCTGTATACGACGTGTACATTGTAGATATAGTGTAATGGGATGTTTCAACGTGAACAGCGTATGTTAAATTCATTATAATTAATATTATATCAAAATTCGCCGAGATTAGATTTTAATAGAGTTTTATGCGGAACTTGAATTACTTTCGATTAATATTTGAGTTCCGACATTTTTGATTATTTATATTATCACTCCTTTCTTTAAAAAAAGACTCGGTTAATGACATGTTACAGGGGAGAGTCAAAATCTCAGCTTATTTTAAGTTATTTATATATTAAAAACATTATTTGTAAAAATGGCACATACACACACAAAAATCACATTGTATTTGGAAATGACCGTTAAAATCCCTTACGTTACCTACGACACCGAGTTGGAAGTTCAAAACATCAAAATTTAAATGTCAAGTCATTAGATTGGCAATGCTAGGGACGACGAGAAAAAAAACAGAAGTCAGCAACGAAAAACAATTCTGACAGATAACAACATCTTTTCGATTGACTTTTAGAAAATTGAGGCATAAAAGTTAAAACATCGTGAGTCACCAGTGCAAATATATAAAAAACATTTCAAGTGAATTATAAATGATATCCAACGATTGTTAACGATATTTAATCAGTCACAAAATTTTAAGAACCATTTGAAGAAATTTAATTGAAGAAAACCATCAGAGGGCTTCAAAATAAGGGGATTTTACGAAGAAGAGGGAAGAAGGAATCAAAAATAAGAGGATTCACGAAGTAGAGGGAAGAAGGAACCAGTAGGATTTTACACACACACACACATATTAAAAACACGCTATAACATAACTGTAAGTAATTTTAATTAGATTAAACTCATTTTTTCCTTTGTAAGTAAATACTTAAAATAAAAACAAAACAGATTATCTCCCCAATTCAAATCTTTTAATTGTTATTTGTAACATAACAATAGTTTGTTTCGTTTTTAAGCATTGGGATCAATTCGGTATTAGCAAATGCCATGACTACAGCACAAGGAGTGCCAATTATCTCTTACTTCCTCGCCATACTACCGCCTTTTTTCAGAAAAACCTTATACAGTAGTGTCCGGATATAACGAACCGCAAGCGACCGAGATATTTTAATATTACATGTATTAATTACTGATTAAAAAAGTCTGTAGTTTTTGACTGTTTCAATTTCGCACCAGCGCAAATTTATTCAATATTATTATTAGAGAGGCTTCCTAACACTGTGGCGCTTCTTGATTAGTAGGGATTGGTATATCTTCGCATTACTTTCATTACTACTGGGATCGTCTACAGATTCGTTGAGTACGCTGTTGATTATGTCATCGTCAGTTATGAATTCGGCGATTGCAACTTGATCATCTACATGTACGAAAGTTGGTATTCTGCATAACACTTTTTGCGACTTCATTATCAACGACAGATAAATCAAGGGCGTTTGAAGATGATTTTGCTTCTTCAACTATTGTAAAAGTGATAATTTGTCATTAGAGTCAAACTCATCTAAAGAAGTGCAGAAACCAGCATGTTTGAAACAATTACTGATAGTTTTTTATGACTAAAATGCATCCAGTAAATTTATAGACCCGGATTTAACTTCGTCAATTGAATTAATTAAGTTTATAAGCAAAAAGTAGTGATAGTAGCTTTTAAATGCGTGTATTATTCCCTGGTCCATCGACTGAAGCTTGGAGCTAGTATTTGGCGGCATAAACACTAGTTTAATATTACGAAAACCTTTCACTGTAGGATGTCCAGGGCAGTTGTCAACCAATAGACTAATTTTTCTATTCTTCAGTAACAACTCTTCATCCCACTGTCACAATTCTTCTATAAGCAACATAATTTGTTTGACGTATTGGATTTTGTTACTTTTCTGTCACTAGAAATGTTATTTTTTCACTTCCTGTTAAACTAGCGCACATAAATAAGGTTAATATATCTTTTGAGAACTTACCGCCAAAACATTTCTCAATTTTGAATTTTAATGTCCTATCTGGTGTTAGTTTATAAAACAATCCAGTTTCGTCCCCGTTAAAAATGTCTTCATCCTTATACTGTCTTCTAATTCCATGCCAGTTATTAATATTATTATTTAACCAATCTGTCACAGCATCCAAAATAACATCAGCGGCTTCTACAACTATGAATATCATGCCTTGTTTTAAATCTTCCAATCCGGCTTCGACTACAAATAAACTGTTCACCATTTAACTTTTTTCCTAGTTCTGTAGCTTTTATTTGTAAAACTGAACCGCATATGAGCCCATTATTGTTTCCACAAGGCAACGTACGTGTATTAATACAATACGACATTTATTTTTTTTTATGAATGGTGCATTTGACTTAACAGAACGGATTTAAATAATTGAATTCTTGTGTATGCATTTCCTCTTCTTAAAAAAACGTTTGTCTTAATGTGCAGACGCATCAAAAATACAAAATACAAACATTAGGTTCAATATACATATAATGTGCTCGATGTTCTAGTCGGTGTTGCCCGGGTTTTCTGAATATTGTATATTGATATAGTGTCTAAACAAGTTCGCTTTAAACAGAAACTATTTCTGTTAAGACTCTAAAATTGGTTCGTATTATACGGAAGTTTGTCATAAGAAGGTTTGCAATAAAAGGTATTTTTTAATATTACTTTTATGGCAAATATAATGGGACCCTCGGTTTTATTTTAGGTTGAAGGTAAAAAATTGTTACTGTACTATTGTGAACTAAACGGATACTCTAAAACTGTGGTACTGGAACACTGAAACAGTTCACTAAAACCATTCCTTATAAGGTTAGTTTTTCACTTAGCTTGTTAGTTCAGTCTTGCTGCTGATGATGATAGCTTGGCTATCGAAACGTGCGTCCAGTACGAATTAAGTGTTGTGGTAAGGGTTTTAGTGAACTGTTTCAGTACTATTGTGAGTTTTTTTGTTCTTTTCGGTGTATTTTTCTCTTTATTTTTGTGTCACAAAACAAAGATTATTATTACTATTATTCAAGTATACAGAATGCTCAGTTTCCGCTTTACATACAAGTTTGATTTTTTAATGGAATTATTGCGTCATTCGATGCCTTTCTTCCATTCATGTCAACTTTCTTCAACGTTCCCTTTACCTATCTTGCTTAATTCTTGAGATAATATAAGACTTTTGCGAAACGTCTTACATGATAGAGTGGTGATTCCAATTTTATTCGATCGAGTATTTGTTGGAGTTGTCAGTAGTTTGTCGACAAATTTTGCAAGAAGGCCGTCAAAATCGTTGCCGTGTTGTTTGACTGTTTTAAAATAGAACACATGTTTTTTTCCAGAATCTAGCAGAGAAGCACTTCTAGAATTTAGTTATAAACATTTCGCATGTCTTTCTTTAATAAAGTAAATATGAAATTATTCAGACAAATTTTTCGTTTCAAAACGTAAAGTGTTGCAACAAAATACTATGAACTTTTGTTCCTATTGGTATTCATTAAAAATAATACCTAAAAGTTTTTTTTAGTTTTGGTACAATTCCAAGGTTTAGTTGAAGTGATCACCATTTTCTAGCATATATTCTCCAGCAAGTTAACAATTACCTGTAAATAATAAATAGCGAAAATAAGATTTGTTTAGATTTGTTTCAGGCATCGCATACAAAGCTTTTTCAACAGCAAAAAAATAGGAACATACTGGAAGTTCTTTAGTAAAATACAAGGAATTGCAGTCTAGTTCGTATTTAGAAAAATGATGATTATTTCGAGTAGATGTAGTAGTGCAATAACTTTTACACATTGTTTTTAATGAATATCTTGAGAGAAAAGTTTATAGTAAGTATTTCGGCATAGCACTACGTATATTTATTTTCGTATTTATCTTACTAAAGAAGGATGCATCTCTTAGGTGTAGAGAAATATTTATAAAAAATTCTGGAAGAGATTTTGGAAAATATATAGTATCCCATTTAAAGGATCGAGTCAAACTTGGCTATCTTGTAGAATCCAGTTGATGAAAGAAATTATTCGACTCACTGCTGAATGTCATAAGAAGTATTCATTCGACTAAAATTTAAATCACCACTCCAGAAACATCAGCATTCCGCAAAATTCTCAAATTATCTCAAAAACTAAGAGAGATAAGTATAGGGAATGTTGGAGAAAGTTGACAGGGATTGAAGAAAGTCATCCAAAAGCGTATGATGTTCCATTAAAAGATCCGAACTTATATTGCGTGCAGCAGAAACTGAACATCCTGTATACTTGAATATAATTTTATGTTGTGCTGAACTTGTCTCCGAATAATGTTTATTTGAAAACTCTCAGAATAGCTCCGAGAAGTAATTGTCTTCTATCCACGCACTAGGTGGACACGCTGTGTATTTTGTTATTATAAACGTAGTGGTTAGATTACACAATTTGTGTTTTCATTCAACAATGTTTTACGTACGAAGTTAAAAAGTTAAGTATGAGAAATGACAGCAGAATATTACAGGAAATGTGAAGCTTATTTTGTGGTTTTTGTTTTTATACTTGATTCTATAATAGTCAAATGCTTGTCATCACCTAATTACTACTATTTATATTTTGATGGTAAGCCAAGCGCACAAATATTAAACTATGTCCTTAATGAAATATAGAGCTATCGACATCCTTACTACTTTTTGGTAGGTGTACTATTTGGTCGTTGTAAATGTATTTGTATGTCCCCATAAAATTAATTCGTAGTTGGAGAAGTGTGAAGTCGTAGGAATCGTTTTTTATAACTTATTCAGTGCATTAATCTAATGAAATAGCTTGGATATTTCTATGGTGAGTTTTGTTTACAGGTTTCGTGTGTATCGGTGCATTAAGCACAATTTTCTTTTATATTTCCGGTGAAATTCTTATTCTCCTAGTAGGCATTTTTATTGCATGCTTTAGTGTGATGTATACCACCGGCCATAATTATTTGCCTACCCAAAGAAATACGTATAAATAAAGGAAGTGTTAACTGGAAAAGAAATTGTAATTTTGCATTTAATAAAATACACTTAAAACAAAGGAATTGATAGTCTTTATTCAATTATAAAATTTATTTGATGCAAAAAAATTAATCTTTGCTTCGTCGAAATGTCCACCTGGACTATTAATAATATTGCGGCACACACTTGCGGCATTCTTTGTTGTTTCCACAACGATTCCTTGGAGGTTGGAGGATTTAGTTTCACCTGCCTATTGAGTTCCTCCCACAAAAGCTCTACGGGATTAGCATCTAGACTTTGAGGAGGCCATTTCGTAATTATGATATTGCTATCGCGTTGCACCGGTTTTAAATATTCGCGGCCTTAGTTTAGAGGTGTGTTTCCGACCATTATTATGTTGAGATATAAAAAGTCACCGATTATTCTCATTCCAGATGGTATAGCATTTGTTTCCAAAATTTCTCGGTAGCGCTCTTTTTTTTTTAATTCCATCTATTTTAACCAAGTTTCCTACGGATGCGGCGTCAAACCAACCCCGAACCATTACCGACCCGCCCCCATGCTTGACTGTAGGTGTTACACATGATTCTGCTGCTTGTTCTCCTTTCGACCTTCGAACGAACATTCTTCTCTTGGAACCCAAAAGTTCAAATTTGGACTCATCGATCTACAAAACATTTTTCCACTCGTCAACTGTCCAATGCTAATGCTCTCTAGCCCATTGCATCCGTTTTATTTTATTTTGCTAGCGTAAGAGTGGTTTACACAGCGCTGTCCGGCCAAATAAACCACCCTCTTTTAATCTCTTTTACTTGTAGATAAATAATTATACCCCCTAAATAACAATAAATAAATAATTTTCTAAAATCCAAGCAAAAATGTAGATGGGCAAATAATTATGGCCGGTAATATATATCCGTAGTATGTCGTGTTGTACGTGTGTATATTGTATTCCAGAAATACCCTATGAAATTTTGAAATTGGGTCATGCATATTCCGGCATGTTACTACCTTTGATTTATGAGGAGGTGCATTATCTTGTCGATTTCATAACACACCAATCACACAAACTAGGATAAAATATTGAAAGCATTTGCTCCTATATAATATTTTTCATTTAATTTTCGTTTATTATGTTTAAAATACAATATTTGAAAATTGACTAAAATATCAAAATATTTCAATAGAGTCTGAAATTTCTTCTTTGACTTTTCGTTTTGATTAGCCTACTAGCTTTTTTCCCAATGATGCATTTGTTCTTCCTGCAATTGTCGCATGGGAACGATAAGTACTGTATGATGCTTGCAGGCAATAGTAGAATTCAATTAGTGTGTATTATGCATGGATGTATGGATTATACAAGATAACTCGTGTGCGAGAACGTGCATGCTCATTATAAACAACGAACTCCGTTTGAAGGGATGGAATTGTTGCATTATGGAAAGGTACACAGTGAGGACCTAAAGTGTGCAATGTGTGCAAAGTTTCAATTTTTTATGTTGTTGATGTTACAATGGCCTCCGCATGGATCACATAAGATAACCATCAATGTAATTTTAATATTCGATAAGCTTGACAACAACTACACAAAGTGGAACATTATGAATTATGAATACTGCTCTTGTGTAGCCGGAAATATTATAACTTTGCGCTAAGTAAGCATAAATAGTATAAAATTTACAGGACAAACTGCTTAAACAGAAGATAATAGATTTACATAAATTATTGTACAATTTGTTGCGCAACCATGGCAAATAAGGTGAGAATTGTTGCCAGATTTACATGATATTAACATTGACGCATGGTTCGTGCCGAAGCCATCATAAAAGTAACAACACAAAAAGCCCAAAAAATAGACATATTGTCTATCAAAAACTAACATATTTAAACAAACTTAACATAATTAATTAATTGCAATAAAGTTCGATAAGGTAAAGAAATAACAACAATTAACAGAACAAGGTGAAATGAGGGAAAATAATAACAAAGAAGGAACATGTGACATTTGCAATTGAGATTTGACAGTTTGGCAATTATTATGATTACCTTGTTTAGCAACGAGTTCTTTAGATCAGTCTGTCGTCACAAGAAACAATTTGGCGCTCTTTTCCAGCCAACTTTGCGTAACAACGAAAACAGATTACCAAACCTTTATTGCTGCATATCGTCATATTTCTTAAGTTAAAGTATAATATATGTGGTATCGTTGGATTCGTCTTTCGATTACCTTTCCAAAAACGTAAAATAATACAAGGTGTTCTATTCTCGGAAATAGTTTTGTTTAGAGAAATCGCATGCAAACTTAATCGAAACTATTTTACTATATTGCGGACATTTCTTAAAACGACTGCTATGATTTAAAACTATAATTCGTATGGAGTTTTGTTGAAGATTCCAAGGATATTACGATTTGAGTTGTTATCCAATTTCAGTCAAGCTCACTCTTAGTGTGGATTGATGACACTGACACTACGTAAATATTATATTCCAACCCGTAGCGTTAACGTTCAGACTGAAAACGATGTGTTATGTATTCCTAGGCCCTACCGATTACCCGATCTTTCACAAATGGAGAATTTGCACTTTTTTTTAATTTCATGGTAATAAGAAGGTAGATAAAAAATGAAGAATTTGGATATATGACAAATTGGTATTAACTTTTTACTTCCATCACAAAGATTCAAAAATAAATCGCATTTCAAATGTAGGTGCTTTCGGTCAGCCTTTTTGTGACCGTGATAATCAACTATTTCATTATTTGACGTTGGTAGAAGTATATTTGTATTGTTGTTTTTGACATAACAAACCTGAAATATATAACGTTTTGTACCTTTGATATGACAATAATTTGAGATTCACATGACAGTTCAGTGCAGAACAAAAGGGTATCATTTTCTCTAAATTGCTGAAAATTATCGTTCGTCCACGTACTAGATGAACACATGGAGTTACAAGAGGTTTTGGGCGATCTTTATCTATGTAGTAAATTGTATGTCACAAAAATATGGTTTATTGAAAGTAACTTACAGTTTGTTATTAAATGGGATAGTCATCTCGTTACAATTGTATGGTAAATGAATTAGGATAAAATATATCGTGACTCACAAATAATACAGATAAATTTTATTTGCTCTATACCATATAAGTTAACGTCAGCACGCCTTAAAAAAAAAATAATAAAGGTATAACAATCGGAGATCGATATCAAGAATTCCGTTATTTACAACCTAATATTAGAATTGGAATTATACCTACTATTAGACTCAATTCGCAGATAAAGACACTAAGGGCCGTATGCAGAGTCGTTCGCAAACCTATATCCGGTAATGTCGAGATTGGCTGGCGAACGACTCTGCATACGGCCCTAAGTGTTTGTAATAACATTTCTATTTACACTGAGTTACTTTTCAACAATAATGACATTTTTTATGTCCTATATTTATTACTCAATTTTTTTTGAATCACCGGGCGGGTAAGCAATTTTGTTTTATAATGATCTAGATAATGATAGTAATTGTAAGAGTATACATAGAGATAATATTAACAGTTTATCATATTGTCTAATCCACCTCTCATCTCTTTAATTTTACAAACTTACGACAGCAAACGGATAGCATGCAATGTTTCGTGGAATTTTATGATGTAGTTAAATGTATGATAACGATTAAGAGCTACGGTTTAATGTAACACGTGTTCCATTATTTGTGATAAAAATGATTGAATTCATTATTTATAAACATTTTTACATGGAATCAACATTATTTAATTTTATTTTAATGCCGAAAATAATAATTAATAAATAGGCAAATATACCGAACATTTGACGAAAGTTGGGGAATACGTGGGGTGGGTGTGGGTACATCCTAGCGTGTGCTGGGCCACAGACAAGATAACAGAGTAGGTACTTTTGTCTATGGCTGGGTTCAATTGGGTCTTAATGCATAGTTGACCATGTTACCACGTTTTTTTTTGTGTATCATATCAACTTGTATGTTTTTATTTTATCAATATTACGTGCAACATTCCATCAATCTTATGATTTGTTAACGTACATTGTGGTGTTGATACTGTTAACGTACATTGTGGTGTTGATACTTTCACGGGAAATGTTTTTTTTTTAGGTTGATTTGAGAACATAAAAAGTAGCTCCTTGATTTCCTGGATTTGATTTAATTTGCTACCACTTCCAGTAGCGTGCTCTACATTGCGGTGGCAAACAGTGGACTAGAATGTTTTTAGTTACAATTTCGTGACCAATATATTTTGTTGCAACAAATACTACGATTAGAATACTTCCTTCCGATGTTAAACACAATGGCGATTTTATAAACACAAGGTCAAAGACTTTAGGAATGTAGAAATAGCTATTTACCAGGTGTTTTTATCTAATCTTTTAGACACGTTTTTCGTGAGTAAGTATGAACTTTATCAAGCCTCATCGAATGTTAGCTATATTTTCCTTTAATTTTGCTATGTTGTTATGCAGTACTGACAAAAAGGTAAGTTAAGCTTGATGTCCTGGCTTCGTAGGTTCTTCTAGTAAATGATGTTCAGGCCATTAGATTCTTCAAATTTTGAGGAGGCATTGGAAGTTGTAATTCATCCTGAAATCTTCATAAAAAAACTTGGAAACTATATTAACTATTTTTGGAAATTAATAAAAGAGCTATGCTGGAAAATAAAAATTAGAAGAAAATGAGCTTTTGTAGAAATCTCGAAAACGATGAGATGAATCCATATTAAATTTCGCTAATTTTAATTTTCGAATTTATTTCGAGAAATCAGCATACCTTATTTTTATGTATTTCCGCTGCAAAGTACCTATATTTACATGTTTCCATAAAATTTGGGCGACCTATACACATACTGTGCAAAAAAATAGATGCACATGATAATCTAAGGAAAATCAAGTGTATTTATCAAATTAATGAATAAACTATGAAAAACATATATATTTTACTTTCTCACATATATACAAAGGTTAAACATAAGAACTTTATTGTACAAATTTGTAAATAAAATAAATTAATATCCAAAGTATATAAATTTACCACAAAAATAAAAGGAACTCTTGTTATTAGCATATACACGTTGATCCAGATGCGAACGGGGGATTGGTTTTGTAAATGGCAACAGCGCATTCGAGTCTCACTGAGAGATCTGATCCACCCGTAGTATATCATAAAGTGGGGAGCGGTAAAAGTTTTGGACCCCAGAACTGCATGCTTTGGACTTAATTAACATGGTGGTAACAACGTGGTTCCAACAAGACGGTGCCACATCGCATACAGCCAGGATTACATTGGAATTACTGCGAGGCGTCTTTCCACAGCAAATTATCTCAAGAAATGGTGATGTTGATTGGCCTCCACGGTCGCCGGATTTGACTACCCCGGACTTTTTTTTGTGGGGATATTTGAAGGGCAAGGCTTATGCAAACAAACCAGAAACCCTTGAGCAACTTAAACAAAATATTCGTGGTGAGATTAATGAAATATCGGTTAAAATGTGTGAAAATGTAATTAAAAATGTGCTCAAAAAGAGCTCGCATTTGTGAGGCTAACAGAGGCGGACATTTATCTGGTATTGTATTCCATACATAATTGCCACATTAAATAAACCATTTATCGACATTAGATCCATTCGATTTAATTTAACCAAAATTTATAATCAAACAAAGTAGTATGCCTTCCAGGCGGACACCCGATATAACGTGAAGTAAACAAATTTAAAGTTGGGGTTATTTTCAAAACGGAAAATGCAAATACTTAGTTTAGTAAACAAAAATCTTATGAAGTTCTCGGCCTTTATATATTAAAAACTGGCAAATTATAACTGTAATAGACAGTAAAAAGAGTACAAGTCCAAAATATGTGAAATTACTTTAAAGTTTTTAAGTTTAGTTACGTATGGGGCAAGTAAAATAAGTATAAATTTTGTTTAGCGTACAAAAGTCAAATGTGTTAATTTAGTGAAAAATACGTATTTTATTTGTGCCATTTTTCCCACTCCATAGAAGTTTTTTAAATATAGCTAGTTTTAAGGCTTTGTTTTTATTCATAGTCTCAGTGATTAAACTGTCATTGAATTCAATACCTTACCTCATATCTTAATCCATAGTTTAGTGATTAAAGAAGCTTATGTATTTATATAAATAAATATATAAATTTTCCTGAAAAATTCGTAGACAATACTTTAAAATCACTATGTATTAAATCTAGGGGTACATTCAGAGCAAAGACTTAAAATTATCTATTTAAACAATCGTGTTCCGAGAACTATTAAATATCTCAAATGCTTTTGCATAAAATTATAAAAACAACCTCCAACACTTCCTGCATAAAGAAACTGTCCGACAAAAAAGAACAGGCATTTATAAATGTCCATTCAATTAATCAGCAAGTGAAACTGCGCAGGCCAACCGACAAAATAAATGTTGACAGTAAACTCAATTTCAAGAATATTGTTATAATTAAAAAACCGTTAATTTCAGACTACTAACATGTTAGTGATTTTTTATCCTGAATTACGTGAAAAATTCAAAAGTAAAATAATATCTTTAAAAAGGATTGCATTTTTTAGAAAAATGTAATATGAATGTCACGCAATATTTCGCCTATTTCCGTTAGATATTTGGTAGAACACAAATACGCGTGCACTCCTTTTGTCCTTTTGTAGCTAATCTAAATACCAACAAAATTATTCCGTACACCTTTTTTTGAAACAGTCTTTGACTTCGAATACTTAAATTTTAGGGCAATAGTACCTTATTTTTTATGTTAGAAAAAGAGAGTAAGACAGGCAACTTAATATAGAATATTAAAAAAGGATATCTTATATACATATGTTCCAGGAAATATAAAGCATGTATCTATTCTATTCTAACAAAGGCAAACTAAGCGTTCTCGCTCTTTCTCTCAGAAAGGACGTCCACTAGGCAATGGAAAATTTCTACTTCAATTCCAAATTGCTGTTTATAAGCCGCAATATTAAGAAATATTTTTGAATGATCTTGTACATTTTAATAAACGTATGAACACTTTTTACGAGTTTATTGCTACTGTTCGTCGCAGCGGTAGGGGTGACGTAGTTTTTACCAGAACTGTATTGGGGTCTGAATCAGTAAGAGCAGTCATGAGTTGTATGTCGGATAGTGACGTCACAGATTATCTACAGATACAAAACTTTGCATTTCAAGTATTTAACCGTAGGTGGCGGCCATATTGTTAGTGGTGTTCTTAACAAAAACATAACTAAATTGTTATTAATGGCTTTTATTTATGAGCTTAGTTTAGTATTTCGCCCGTTTGTATTTATTGTAGCAGGAGCTTATTTTTTTTTTGAGTATCTATTTTCTACACTAGGAGACTAAATCAAGATTGCTTGGAAAACTTTTTTGGAAGTGTGGGACAACCAAGTGGAAGTGCAAGAAATCCAAGGCCAATTCAGTTCCACAGGGCTTTCAAAAAATTATTTTGTACAAATTTATTTTGATATGCAAGGGGAGCAAATTGCAGATGGTTTGGACGGTGTTTTAAAGAAATTGGACTAATCAAATTTTGAAAATTGCAAATTGATTTTCACGCAAGTAAGGGTTTTAAAGATAAGTTTATAAGGAGTGGTACCGACTACAGAAATTTAATATACCAGCTATTTTAGTTTTCAGGCATCTAGGGAGTATCGCCGGAGATTGATAGACGTCAACCTTCTCACAGACTTTTGAGCTGTACTTTTCAACGACTTAGAGAAGCTGGTTCACTTGTTCCATGTAATAATCGAGGTAATCACGCTAGATAATAATGTAAACAACGAAGGAAATGTAGTTGATGCGGTATTGGGCAATCCCACCTTGAGCACTAAACACATTGCAGCGCAGTTTTGTCTTTCTCAAAACTTTGTATGGCGGACACTACATCGTGAACAGTTACACCCCTCTCACATTCAACGCGTCCAAGCATTACAACTGGAACATTACGGTCAGCGTATAGAGTTCTGTACTTGGTTGCTACAATGAGGCCAAATTTATTGAATACTTGGGTTGGTATCGATAACACAGGCTAAATGCAGAACGTTATCTTACTTTTCTAGATGAAACGCTTTTTGAGAAGATCGAATATACTCCGCTTCTTAATCGTTAGCAAATGTGGTTGAATGCACATTTTCCTGAACGATTGGTCGTAGAGGTTTTATTACTTGGCTCCCAAGATCTCCCAACTTAAAGCCCTTGGATTCTTTTTCTTTGGGGCCGTTTGAAGCAGCTAGTTTACAGTGTTGAAATAAACGCACGCGAACAATTACTTGACCAAATTAAAATTAGATTTAATGAAATTCATCAAGATAGTACGATAAAAACGCGTGTTTACGACTGAATGGTTCGTAGGTGTCATATCTGTATTTTAATAATCATTTATGATATTTAACAATTTTTTTGTTTTAAATGACTTCCCGATCAACATGTCAAAGTTTTTTGTACCTATGTATAGTTTATTTCAAATTATAAGAATACAACTGTAGACTTACAAGGCCTTTAATACTTTTATTGCACCTTCTGTGACGATAATAACCTGGCAATGCATATTGAATCTAGGGGCCGTATTGACTATAAATTACGGCCCTATAAGATAATTATATGTTTATGTATAGTTTATTTCAAATTATAAGAATATAACTGTAGACTTACAAGGCCTTTAATACTTTTATTGCACCTTCTGTGACGATAATAACCTGGCAATGCATATTGAATCTAGGGGCCGTATTGACTATAAATTACGGCCCTATAATATAATTATATGTTTATGTATATATATTTTACAAACAGTATAAATTTACATAGTAAGCAATTCGATGTTACAAGTAATTAAAGAATTTACATTTTAAATGAGATTTAAATCTACAAACAGGTAGTTACGCATATCGCAAATCATAATTCCATTTCTATTCAGTTCACTTAAATTTTGACATTACGGTCCTCAGCAGTTTGTTTGCGTATCCAGGTAGTTATTACCGCAGGTGGTGCAATAACAGCATTTAAGCTGTTCAAAGTTATATTCTTATAATTTGAAATAAACTATATGTACCTATGTACAATAACTTTAGTTTTTACCAAAGGCATGTTTATGAATTTTAAGTAGAATAGGATTATATAAATTTTTATTTTTGTTGCCTATCTTATCATTGATTATTAAATTTAATGTCTTTACTATCGTTTATTAAGTTAGCCAGTTTATCTTAGCTTAAGACGAGGAAATTCCAGTAGATACCTTCGTTAAGCCGTATGATTGAATTTGCATTTTGATGTGATTTGTTTTGGCCATATCAATTACTATGATACAGTAACACGGTACTTCCATTGTAATAATAATTATTACAGTCACAGGTTAGTGTTACTTTTTTAAGGTCTACTTTAAAGCGTTAATTTTAAGTAATGATATGTTTGTTATACCATATTGTTTTATTAATTAGTTTAGTATATGCTGACGTTATACCCATACGCATATACACAACACATACAAACCTGTGCATAAAAATAGCAATGGTCACAAGTGTAACTTAGTAACAAATTTATGTTAGAGTTAAGGTGTAATGTGGATAAGGTTCTAACTTTATTATTATAATATACGTAGACGCCAACAGATTATCAACAAACAACAGAACTCATTTTTCAATTAAACTAACATTTTATTTTACACAATTTATTATATTATCACATGCCATTGCTACATCTAGCGCCTTAAAAAAAGAAAACCAAAATTTCCAAGTTTCACGCAAGCAACTATTCACCAGAATTTCTCGAAAGCGACACCTTCATCCAGGGCGCCAGCCTGCTCGTCGGCGAGGAAGTGGGTCAGTACTACTCACCAATAAAAATAACAGATAATTTACAAGGCTTGAAACAACCCTGTCTGGTAATCGGGGTAAACAGGAACCCACGAAGATGGTGATAAGAATAAATTATTAGGGGAAGAGAAAACGCGTTGCGGGAAAATTTGAAACATTTTGAAAATTTGCAGTAAAATGACCGAGAACAACAAGAGGCTGCGTGCACGTAATGTGAACAAACGGGCTACTCGAAGGACATACAGAATGCATCTAAGATCTATCAATCTCATGTAACCTAACTAAATCAGCTGTTCAACACATAACCCTACTAAATGTAAACACTTTCAATTGAAGTAGAAAATATTAAGAGGAAAGCCACAAGGGGTTACCAAGACATGGAAAGGGAAAAGTATAGATCATTAAGAAAAATAACAGACTAAGTTTAATTCTATTCTAGCTATAAGAAAATTAACAGCAATGCCAAAAGCAAATCCTATGAAGTATCCGATAACCAAAGAAGCAGAACAATTAATACTAGGACAAATAACCAAAAGGAAATGCCATAAATAAACAGAATCTCCAACAACAAGAGCAAAAGTCAATATCGCAATAAACTAAAATCTCAAAAACCTAACTAACGCTATGGAAGAGGGTTAAACCGATAAATTTTAATCGGAGGCAAAAAGACTTACCAAATTAAGGTAAGCGAAACTATACTGTGTGACTAAAATTTTAAGAGTTTGTCACGTAGGTCACCATGCCTGTGCATAAAAAGAGTGATAATAGAAAATAAAATAAATTCGTCTCTAACTATAATAAATTAATATTTCCAATATTTTAAAGATTGGTACTTGATTGCATGAATCTTATTTTTAATAACATTGCAACGAAATGGCATGGTGTCAACCAGCCAGTCCGAATATTTATTCCAAAAGAAGATATATGCTTCCTTGTCTAGTAAATTACACGGTAGATTACATGCAATAAAGGTAACACATAAATTAAATTTAAGTTTGTCATCGTGTCGTGTGCAATTTTTTTTGAAGAATGCTGTTTGCTATTTACGTGACGTAGACAATTTCTTTTGGACCAACACATTAAAGGGATATTACAAACTACACATTGAGTTTTAACGCCATCATAATTTAGGTCAGGCATTTCAGCTATAAATTCTGTAACTTTGTCAACACTGGTCGTTTTCGCGACATAGGCACCATTTTTAAAACAAACGTAGAACTACGAAATAGTATTTACGGCAGCATACATGTATACACAACAGATCTGGTTGAGACTCGCAGTTATACTGAGGGTTGTATCGAACCTCCGTCACTGCCCGTTGGCGCTAGTGAGCAACTCTACTCATCACTCCATAAAATATGTATTTCTCCATCAATATACTGGCCAAGTGATGTGCTCATTTACAAAATCTAGTTTTGCTATGCTCGTAATCTTAACAATGGCACTCTTTCTTCTAGCGTAGAGATACTATTAGTGTTTTCTAATAGACGTCTCCTGACTGTCGATCTACTAATATTAAGGTTTAATTCGCTAACAATTGTAGATTGTACAAATGGATCATTTATTGCAACCTTTACAATTTGTCTATGTGTTTTTCAGTAGTTTTTCGTTTGCCACCTTCTCTATTTTGACAATTAATCGCACCTGCAATTTTCTTTTGATATTTTTAATTGAATTTTCTTGTATTGTGTAATACTTTGCGCGACCCATGACAGTAAAATAATTACCTTACTTTTATATTAATAGTCAACCTCAAATCTCAAGGAAAAACTTAATTAATGTAAGGACACCTTACACTTAGGGCAATTTTGTATTTCATAGTTGCAATATCGATTCTCTTCCGTCATTCTCGGATAAGGTTGCATTCTGTAGAATTGATGAACAGAGTTCTATTAAACTACACTGCTATAAAATTAGTTACTGACCATTTACTAGCTTCACAGAAGTGGTGATATAGGTAAACCACAATTTCCTATCTTCTGAAATTGTTCATTAACGAGTGGCAATAGAATGTATTCTATTCTTCATTGCTAAAATATTCCATGGGATTTTGTATATCCCTAATGTATCTCTCTGTTTCAGTAAAAAATTACGATGAAAAAGAGTTCATAAAACAAAAAAATGTACAGACTTTCTACTTGGTACTGCTGTCATTTTGCACAGGTTTGTAAATTCTTCGAGATAGATAAGTCGTAGAAAATACGCAGTGTATTTATCAAATATTCACGCCCCCCAATCGTATAAATCAATCGCGTTAATTGTTTGAAATTAAAGTAGGTTAAAGGGTATCCTTCGGTTATTCTTGATTAACAGTAAGAAGGTGGTATGTGAAAACCGCATTCGTGCATTATTGACTATCTAATTGTTATCTATCTGACCTACGCGTAGACTATACCGCATGTTGGTCAAGTTGTTACGTGTCAGCCAACTTCAAGTTCAAGAGCTTGACTCGGTAAGAATGATAATTAAAGATTGATCGAGCAATTAATGTCATATGTGTGCGTATCAATATACAGTCCACTGCAGAAGTGTTAGCAGAGCAACATTAATCAATATCACGCGTATACAAGATGTTGGCATGAAAATATTTATTTGCAATTAATTGTATTGATACTGGCGACCTGTCTGCATATTTTATAACGGATGGAACGAATGCTTTGGACTTTCCCAAAAATAGAATTTTACTCTTTCGAAAAACTTTAATCAACTCAAATTTTTATACATTAATTAACAAGGTTGAAACTTCTTAAGCATAACCTAACTAACACTGAATGGTTCAAATTATTCAATTTTCTCGTAAACATAAAAATAAAGCCCAAAATGTTTCAATAGGCACGTTGAGGCACGTTTGGTGGATTATGCGCGGGAGATGTGTGATTGTGCATTTCTAACCATTGTGTTGCTTCTTGGGCGTAATGACTTGAACCTAAGTCTGGTCAGAACATAATTTCGTAATTTTGGTGATGCAGATTGATGAAGTCAACCAATTTTCGCATGCAACGTTCATAGTAAAGGTTGACGGTTAGTGCTTCTCCTCTCATGTACTCTATGTACGGCTTAGAAATACCTCCCTTTAAATTAGCGTACCAGACTAATACTTTTTCTGGGAATTTGTCTTGTATTTTACTTCGTCGGGTGTCCCATCAACATTTCTTGTGTGAGAAACAGCATTATTAGGAATATCCCCGTGACAAAGTGAAAACATATTTTTCATCATCAACAATGATAATTTTGTTTCGAAGGATGAAATGAATATATTTCAAAAATCGGCAACATCCAGGAATTCTCTGAAGTTGAGCTTGGATGTATCTTGGGCACTTTTTTCTTTTCCTGTGTTTTACGCCATTTCTTTTCATCTCTTGAGCAATAATGGCGTGAGAATTGTGAAAACAACGAGCAAGTTTACGACTAGGCGCTCCGACACGATTTTCAAGGTACGAAAGCCTTTCTTGAACCCTGGTCGCTAACTGTCACCGGTCTGCCGTGACTTTGTCAAAACGCACTTTTCGGTAGGTTTTGACAAAGTTTAGGAAATATCTTCGTCCGCAAACAAGCGTACAATTTGCCGTTTAGTCATTTTGCCATCTAAATTATAAATTTTGTTTCGTAATTCTAATTTGTAAGACATTTTAAAACAACTTGAAGAAAAACTGACAGGTAACGTAAATAAATAAGGTAACTGCGATAATGCTTGACCATAGTTCACTCTTCAAAATTATTCCTCAAATACATACCCGATAAAAAAATATTGTCCCAAAACTCGCTCCAGCCGTGTGTTCAGGATTTATTATTATAGAGACGTTTTTAGTCAATCTAAATAGATCTATTGTAGCAGTGCCCTTGCGTGTGTTGGAAGCTATTGATAAACCTGATACTATATGTAGTCATGTTGTGTGTGACTGATGGCAACAGATTTACATATAATCTTTAGTTCTTCCTAGTTAGATAAATGGTATTTTAGCGCTGTATAACCTGTCAAAGATCCTGCCAGTAATCCAATATCCCCTTTGCTGAAAGGTAACACTGTCTTTGGCGAGCCTAATGTAAGTATCTTTATCCGATTTTGTCCTGGTATGCTTTATCAGTACGAGGCCTTTTGATTCTCCTTTCACTTCTTGGTTCCCTGTTTTAGGTGGCTCTTTTGTAAACGATAGTATAGGTTTGGACTACTAGTAACTGGAGAACCCACACTTGGGTCCGGGCACACCAGAATAAAAACAACAGTAACAAAGGATGTCCTATGACAAACCTTTCAAAGTTTTCTTGAATTGGGAAGAATAGAGAGATGGAGCGGGGGGAAAACCGAAAACTCAAATCTGGTCCAAAATGGGCACTACTTCTGGCGTTGGTGTTTATGAGTAAAACCAGGGATACAAAGTATGTGCATCACTTGAGCGCTACATCACGATATACACGGTGTTTCAAATAGAAATATATGCCATACAAACCGGCTAGCGAGGGAAGGCTCAAAAATGAATTACATAGGCCCTGAACCGGGCCTAGGTATTACCAAGAGTGCAGTGCGTGGTGCAAGAGTGGATCATAACAAAACATGGAACCATGCAGCTGGACAAAAGCACAGCAAGCGGATGATGGGAAGACCGTCACAACATCTGACTGCTGACTTGCATAAAATGGGGACCTACAAAGATGAATCTACATATATGATTTATAGACTTTGCAATGAGGAGGAAGAAATAGCCGCTCATATTATCTTCGAGTGTGCAGCGCTAACTCAACGCAGATTCGCTATGCAAAGCGCAATTGATCTACCAATGGAGAAAGATTTAGTACATAGGCTCTTAAATCTGATCGAGGGAACTAACCTGTTCAAGCAAAGCGAAACCGAAGCAGGAATAATACAATAGGCTACTAAGCCTCAGTGTTAAGGATGTAAAGACTAACCCTGCTTTGGTAGGAAATCAATTAATCAATCAATCAATAGATTTGGACAAATGAAAGACATATTTGCTGCCTCTTGGGTCAGCTTATCTGGCTTTTCATTTCCCTCGTAACCTTAGTGCATTGGGACTCACCATAAAATAACGTAGTTTTTGCGTTTCAGAGCCTTAGATTTGTGTATCAGCTCAAATTCATATGTGTAGGCTTTGACAGCTTTTAGTTCTGCCAGTGAATATATTTACGGTTGCGCCTCGTATGAATTTTTTGGTATAAATTTGTACATATGTACTATACATCATATGTTGTGAGAACAGATCGTTCTAATTTATTTTATGTATTGGCAAGAATATCGTTGAATCAAGTCCTTTCATTATTACATTTTCGGACATGTAATGACATTTCCTAAACACTTTTACATGTATTGCCAAAACTATCCTACACTCTGTTCATTAAGTCAAGTTAGTAACAAAAAATTTGAGATACAATTTTATGAATGGAATTCATGTTGTAATTCGAATAATAGTTGATGTAGTTAATCTGTGCACTAACAATCGTGTATCTAACATCGGATACAAGGACGATGTAGCAAAAAAATGTTCGGCTCTGCAACAATAGTGAATATAATGCAGACACCATTAGTCGAAAAGCCAGCGTCGTCTTTGACATATATTTCGATTTATGCAAGTTTGAAAGATGAAGCGATTTTCTTTTAATCATGACTTCTTCATGTTCTATATTTTTAGGCGTCAATCATTCTTGTATATCGGCTACCTTTCAAGCTGTGGTACGTAACCGTTTTAACTTCTTACTATGATAGGGCGCGTTATTCATAACGACGACAGACTTTTTGGGAATTTTGGGCAATACCTTTGCACAAACCAATCTTCAGACACGGTTGAATTTGACCTCGTAGTCACCTGTCCTTTTTGACTCGAAACATAGGAGAGTATCGTCCAAAAACCCATTTTCGCGGCCAATGTGAGATTATTAGTCGGAGGCATTTACCAAAAGGATTCTTTAAACCGGTTGACAGCTCTTCCACAAGTAGTTCTCCTTGCTCCTTATATCTATATAGCCATACTTTTTTGACAATGTAGCCCTCATTGCCTTCGTTGCAAGCTACAATTTCGTCTTTGTCGGCCAAACAACTTTGTTGAGTTCTTTTCTCATAAAAAAAAATGCTAATATAGCTCATGGTATTGGTGGAATCATTCCTGGCAAACATAATGCGAGCAGAGAAAGGAAAGCACTAACACGCGGACATGTTTCTGCCTACCAGGCGTCATCAGCGCGGTTACGAGCATTCTTACTGCTGCCTGCATTATGTTTGCCGGGAATGATTCCACCAATACCATGATATTAGCATTACTTTTGGTTTTGTTACTAGGCATTTTTCATGTGTATTTTTGTACATCATGGTGAGCCTGAAAGATCATTTGTACGTACAGTTGCCTAGCGCTTAGGCGCAACGGCACCTTGTGTTCAGCAGCCCAGGAGTTGCTTGATAGGTGGTGGACATCTGTACTCCGGTGTGTGTCGCCACGGTCTAGGACGGAAGGACTGTGTTTTTTGGCGCTAGGGGGCGCCGGGTGATATTTTCAGTGCTGTTGTGAATATTGGGGGTATAAACAGAGAGGTGGACATAATGCAGGCAGCAGTGGGAGAGTGCTCATAGCCGCACTGATGACGCCGGATAGGCAGAAACATGTCCGTGTGCTAGTGCTTTCCTTTCTCTGCTTGCATTATGTTTGCCGGGAATAATTCCACCAATACCATAAGCTATATTAGCATTTTTGGTTTTGCTACTAGGCATTCTTTCCTCATATTTGCAATTTAAACCTTGCAAACCCTAGGTGCAAAACCTAGTTGGTATTTTTTTAAAAAACGAATAGACCATGCGTCGTATTGAGTTTTTCATACCATCGCTAATATGTATTTCTCGTCTTGCACCTTTCGCTTTATTCAATGGTATAGATGGTGCGCCATTATTTGCCTCTTATGTCATAAATTTTAAAACAGAACTTATTATTTCTCGAGATTGCCCTCTCAAAACCTGCAAAAGATATTGATTTGTTGTTGTTTTACTTATTATTTCCGATAAATGAAGGTACGGTTGTTTTGATTTGCTACCTTATTTAAGTATACGTTTTACTAAACTAATTAAATTAACTTACTTTACGTTTAACTTTGCTTTTAAACGCCATTTTCACATAGATATGTCACTATTAAAATACTATACTTTTCTCTGAGACTGTACCAACGATGTTTATACCTTGACGGCGACTGATATTGTGAGCTTCGTTACCACAACTATCCCGTGACTACTGCGCAACTTATTTTCACCGCTATTCGTACATTGGGCGGGCTGTACAATAGTACGCCACTGCCTATCGCATTTTAGTATTGGCTCGACATAAGGAATAAAGTATAGAACAAACCATTCTGCAACTGTTTACATAGCGCTAACTTTTTGTATGTATTCCAGTAATACTCAAGTTTTTCCTAATATGAAAAATATGTTTTTGCATAAACACAAAAACGCGTTGATTGTAATTTATCTCAAAGGGCTATCCAATGTGAAAGGATCCTTAGGAGGCTATGACATGACTAACCCTGAATATGCTATTGTGACTAATTCCTGTGTAATTAATAAATATTTTTCTTTAGTTATTGTATTAATGTTATTAATATTACTGAGTTAATACTTGGTGGAGCATTGTATACAATAACTCGAAGAACGGTACATACATTAAAATGGTCACACATACCGTGCACGTTTGTTGATGTTACGTTTTTGCATCATAAGTAAACAAATGTACGTGACCTATGAGTAATGTTGTCATTCCCCACGTACAAATAATGAAATATATTGAACGGAAACATTGTCAAGTTTCTAACATAAAAAATGAATTTACGTGGTTTTGATTGTGCCATACCTATAAAGTAGTTCTAGTAGATGGGGGAATAGCCAACATTAATGGTACTCATAACAGTCATAACTCGTAAATTTAGATAAGACAGCTTAAAATACATATTAATAAAAATATTACGTAGTAATAAATCAAATTTAACTAATGTAATAGTTTTTCGGAAACATACAGATCGTACAATACAACACACATGTTTATTAATTTCTTTGAGATCAGGAATTTGCTGAATAGAATCTTTAAGGTCAACCGATTTAATACCACATTGTTTTTTTTTTCTCAGAAATCTACAGAACAAGAGCACAATGTTTTGAAATATGTACTATGTTAAATTTGCACAGTTTATTATAGTTAGTTACTTACATCGCAAAAGACGTAAGTGCCATTATTTGCGAATATGATCGAAAATTGTCAATATACGAAACCGCAAAAGAGCTAATTTGTCATTAAATTTGATATTTGCTTATACTCTGTTATAATTGTCCAAATTATCAAATCAATACAGAATAGTTATGTATTATGTATTGAAACTTGTTGATACAGTTATTAACGTATTTACATCTATAGTGATTTAAAATTCTAAGAATTCTTGTCTTAATGAATATAAAATTCTAGTAAATCTAACATAAATAAGCAGTTAAGCTGGTAATGACTTCCTTAAACTTATTATTTTTAATTATTATTAGGTTGACAGTGTATTGAAAACATTGGGAATTTATTTTTTCAAAATTATCCAATTACCCGTGTTTCACTTAAATGAGTATATAAATATTTACCTGTTTTTTCATATTTCTACAATTTTCACCTACAGGAAAAGCTTCAATTCATTAGTTTAATGGTCTTTAAAACAAAACTAATGGCTGTGAGTAGAATTTATATTCGTTACGTTTAATAATATTAATTACTCTCATTATAGCGAACAGGCACGGGGGAAAGGATAATGTTCGTTATACCAAGGTGTTCGTATAAATGAATTTTCGTTAGTGCGAATTAGTTCCTTATAAAGAATAATAATTGAATAACTTTTATTAGATACGTGCTAACCGGAAGCAATAGCTTTGTCAATTTTGTTTTTATTTTTTATTATGGTAGATTGATTGATTGATTTTGCGGTGTAAATTTTTTCCACGATCTTAGTTTTGGACATTTGTCTTATTTTACGCGTTCACAGCGCCAGAACTAAATCGATGCTATATGCGAGTAGTCCTGTGTATATGTAGGCTGTCGTAACTTATTTCGTAATTGTACGCTTATGTTTGCTTTAAAAATGTTGCAGTTAGGTACGTCGCGAAAACGACCAATGGCAGACACCGTTAAAAACTTTATAATGGACATGCCGGACTTAATTTTTGATGGCGCTAAAATTCAATGTCTAGTTTGTAAAATCCCTTTAATGTGTTGGTCCAGAAGCCATTGTCAACGTCACATCGAAAGCAAACAGCATTCTTCTGCAAAAAGTGGCATACGAGACCAAGAAAAATTTACATTTGATTTATGTGTTACTCTTATTTTATGTATTCTATCGTTTCGTTTACTAGACAAAGAAGCATTTATCTCCTTCTGGAATAAATATGCGAACTGTAAATTACCTAGTCGGACATTGATACGAAATGTAGTGCCATTTGCTCGTGAGCATATAGAAAAAAGAATGAAAACGGAATTGAAAGATAAAAAATTGTGGTTGTGTGTGGACGAAACAACAGATCGTCAAAAACATTCTGTGGTTAATGTA
This sequence comes from Dynastes maya, assembly GCA_029619315.2. Taxonomy (NCBI): domain Eukaryota; kingdom Metazoa; phylum Arthropoda; class Insecta; order Coleoptera; family Scarabaeidae; genus Dynastes; species Dynastes maya. The sequence goes on from JAROYE020000002.1 coordinate 50,474,248, forward strand.
ATGATACGTACAATGGAACCACATCGACCGTCATCCTCCTTCTTACTTGCTTCTAAAAGAGTTATAAATTGTACTGCCGATGAGATTTTAAAAGTGGTGTTGAACTCATTGAACAAATTTGAAGTTTCAACTAAGCAACTTTTAATTTTTATGAGTGATGGTGCCGCAAACATGCGTTGTTTGGGCCAATCTGTTAAAGAACACAGTGGTAACTTCTTACTCTAAATCTTGCGGCACAAACGATTCCTACATGTTTGCCACTAGTAAATGCATTGATTGCTAGTACAAAGGCAGTGTTTCTAAAGTCCCCGAAACGTACCCGACTATTTCACAAACTGTGTCCTGATTTACTTGAATCACCACAGCCGATTGTTACACGTTGGGGAACATGGTTGCAGGCTGCGTTTTACTACAACAAATATTTTGATCAAGTAAAGAAGGTAGTTTTAAAATTCAGTCCGTCAGAAGCTGCAGCAATCAAGAAAAGCCAGAAAATATTTCAAGATAGTCAGGTTATAAGAGATTTACAAACTATTCACAACAATTACTTCGGACTAGCGGAGGGAAAAGAAAAATTACAAAATGTTTCGATGTCGCTAGTGAATTCTGTTCAAATTGTGAATGATCACGCACAGTTATGCGCTGTAGAAAGCGAAACAAATTGGTGTGTAATGCGAAAATTTGAAAGTGTTTTAGAGAAAGACTCCGATTTTCTTATATTAATTTGTGATATTGTGAAGGCGCGTGTGAAGATACATTAAGTTGTTTCAAAGATTATTTTAAATACGCAAATATAACATCGCTAGATGTCGAACAGTCGTTTTCGGCATTAAAAAACATTTATTCCGCACGTCGTACTCACTTGCTCGCCACGCCTCTGGCTGTTACCGCATATTTGCCCAGGTTAGTCATCACTTGATTCATTTATTCCCAATTCTAATAAAAGATTTTGGTGGATGAATTGTGGTCGCTTTTTGAGCCAGAATTCCATCCAGTATTTTGAATGTTTACATTTACGTTCTGTAGCGTCAAGGCAGAGCACTAATACAAAAGCTATAACACTGTTTTCTTTGCAATCCACAATCCATTGTTAAACGCAATAATTTTTGAATAAATTATGGCGATCAAGCATATTGATATTAATGTATTGAAGAATCTTATTGTCTGTGGTTGGACCACTCTAATCCGTACAAGTTCAATAATTTTGGCGACATTATCAAACTTTTACCGAATTTTGAACAATATTCTGCGTCAATACGTCAAACAGTCAATACTATTGACAGTATTAAAATTATCGTCATTAATATTGACTGTGTAGAGGGTGTATTAGATAAAGAAGTTGCAAGTTTTCGTCCAATCTTAGACTGCGAGCGAATTTAAAAAATAAAACAAAAGAGTTTGGAGTATTCTTAACTAGCGGTGTTGGTATCTGACAAAATGGAAATCCGAATATCCGGATCCAAAACCCGCTATCCGGTTCACATATCACATATAGATTTGTAAGAAATGTGAATTAATAAATTACGTACATAATGCTATTTGTTTCTTCCATTGTATGGGCAAATATTCTAGTAATTCAAGAACACAATCATCCTCCGTAGTGGCGATTTCAGCAACATAGACATAAAACTATGTTGTTGTTGAGGCGCTTTATATTGTAAGTAAGTATAATATTTATGTGCTTTATACACTTTGTGAGTAAATAGATAAATTAACAAGAATACGTTTATAAGTACGCCATGTACATATGTTGCAAATATAAATAAGATACCGTACTTTGTATGCGCTACCTATAAATTCCGTGAACGGTAACGTGGAAGCTCGCTAGAGTAGTAAAATTTTTAGGTAGTTTGGACCACCTGCGTTACCTACCTTAACATTAACGGTTATTTCTCACGTTATACATATATATTCTAATTGTATTCAAAACGGGGCTTCCGAAACTATAGGAATGCTAAATTTACATGTACTTTGAGAACTTTAATTTGTGTTTGTCACAGTTACGATTTCTACCTGTAAAATGTAAGTTGTCTATTTATATATGTATATACATGTACTGTCGAAAATAAAAGCGGTTAGTTGTGATAAATAATTAACTTTCAACTATTCACTTAAACAAATTAATTGTAGAAGTAAGAAGGTATTACATATCTTCACGCAGAGAAATGGTTTCTTGCATCAAGAAAGCAAAAATCATTCTGTATTCAAGAAAATATTTTTATGTCAAGACAATAAAAATGTATAATACAAGAAAATAATTGTCTTGAAATCTTATGTGGATTAAATAAATATTTTCTTAGGGTTAGAAAATCCAAGACAGAAAAATGTTTCTGCCAAGTAAATTATTTAGTTTTAAGTTAAGAAAATATTCATATTAAAGGTAGGGATGAAAAAATGTTCTACATCTCACAAGTTCTATTGAGAAATTAGACGACCGGTTTCGTATTCAAAAAACACATTAGGCCCAGCTACAAGGATATCCAATAAAAGAAAAATTACAATAATGGAAAAAAAAACCTAAGGTTAATAATTAAAATTAGGAGCAAGTGAATGAGCCATTGAAAAAGTTTTGTTATAGGTTGCAGTATAATTAAATTGTTTCTTTAATAACGTAATTAAATAGGGATTACTTTTATGTACTTTAATAATTAATGAGTTAATATTAAAGTTTATTTATCCCTTTTTTATTATTATCTATTGTATATTTTTAAAAACTATAGTTAAATTAATACACGTGGTAAATAGTAATAAAAAGAAAAAAAATACATTAACCGGTATCTTTTGAAAATGTTTATGAAACGTCGTACATTAAAGGTTATATCATTGCAAGGGAAAGTATGCCATCCCCGGTTTCTATATTCGCTAGTTGTTAGAACTATTGGCACTACGTGGCGCCAGGATATATTTCAGTTATTGTTTTTGAAGATTAGTGGCAAACAACCAAGAGCAAGAAGCTTTGATGCTTTTCTCTTCTTTTATTGTTTTTGCTGATAGTGATTTCATCAATACCAGGAGCTATTTATTAGCATTATCTATCTTAGTTATTGTTTCCTAGGCACTTTTTTCATGTGTATTTCTACATTAATTTCACTTTTGTTTGAACATTATTCTGTAGATAACCTCTACTTTAGCCTTTTTAAAATCACAAGCAATGTGAATAATTTACTGTATTATGTACGGATATGTTATACTGTTTTAAACAAGGATTCCTGTAATGTTTAGTGCCAAGTTTCTCGGCTGTTTCATTGACGAGTGTTTGGCGTGGGAGGACCATGTGTCCCAGCTCTGCGCTAAGTTGTGCTCTTTAGCATATGCAGTCAGTAGATTGGCGTATATCGTTAACTCTGAAACTTTACTAATCTTTTATCATGCACACGTTGCGTCTAGGTTGAGATACGGTGTAATTTTATGGGGTCAATCCTCTCACTTTTTGCGCGGTTTTGTGCTGCAGAAAAGGATTATAAGGGCAATGTTTTCATTGCATACAATGGTTTCATGTCGTCCAATGTTTAGACGTTATGGCATCATGACTTTGCTGTGTCTTTTCATATATGAATGTGCTGTATTTACGCATAGGTACAAAGAATTGTTTGTACGTAACGGCGACATAAATAATACATATAAAACCCGAAATGCAAATGAATTAGCAATTCCGAATCACAGAACAACAATATACGAAAAAAGCCCGAGGTACATGTGCATAAAAATTTACAACTTACCTCAACAAATCAAGGCTCAAAACACATATTTTCAAAAACCTTTTAAAGGAACATCTTCTTGAGAATTGCTACTGTAGTGTCTCTGAATTCTTTGTCTAGTACACCTGTGATTGCTGGACACCAATTTTTCATGGGTTTTTTTATTTATTGTAATTGCATGTGTGTTCTGTTTTATTTTATCATATTTGTAATTTTCCGACGAAGCCTATATCCTATTGGATCAATTGGCAAATAAAATTATTAAAAAAAAAAAAAGGTAAGCGCATTTAATAATGTGCATATAAATAATATGCATTTCAAGAATTCTAAGTAAAAAATGCTTTATTTGACGAAAATGAAACTTTTGATTTATGAACAATACCTAAACGCTTTCTGGAATTAAGAAAACTGTTTACTATCCTTAAGAAAATATTGTTTTATGTTATAATGGCTGTTAACAAATGTAAATGTAACAAAGAAATACAGTTATTTCATTACAAATATATACTTCTTTTAAGCGGAGAAAGAAACGCTAAGAAAATATTTCTTTTGATTTAAAACAGTAATTGTATTGTGGATAATTGAAACAGTAATTGTCTTGAATTAAGGCGGATAGCGTTGATACAAGTAAACGTTTCTCTGCATGTATGTGTAGTGTTATTGACGACCGAGGAAGCATAAGTACCAGACTATATTTATTATTAGTTGTGAAACATAATTTGCATACTCAATCATTTAGCCGCTTATTAAAAATGTCTTTACATAATGATTATTCGAATTCATTAGGCAAGTTTTTGTAATCTCTATAATCCACTTAATTAATTTCACGTGTATATTTATGAAGATTTTATATGGGCCGAGTTTGTTTGAAATACGCTTTCCACTCATTATTCGTCTTTTTAAAATGTTATTGTTGTTTGATATGATTGTTTACAACAAAACTTTAAACTAAATAGATAGGGTGATACATAATCATCGACGGTTAAAAGGATATGGGAAACCAGGCAAGATTTTCATTTGAAAATTTGTAAGTTTCTGCTCGTGCCGCCCATTCTGATTGAAATGTTTTCATGTGTGACTTCCATTATTACTGAAATATTTTATTTTAAAATTTATTTTGAATTCTTTACTTGATTTTAGATCAAATTTATGTCACATACTATAATTAAAGTAAATAGTTTTGGAAATATCCCTTCTTATTTTGTTAAAAATTGACAATTGTCAATGTTCAAGGGAATCATAATTTACTAAATGTTTTTGAGGCTGGTATTTGCTGTAAACAATTTTCTTTAAAAGGGAAAATATGGTGTAAAATTATTAACGTTAAGCATAAGGATTGAGAAGTGTTGCCTTATTTGTTGTTCAAGAATTGACTGCAATAAAGAATACATGTGATTGCTATTATAAAGTGCTAAACTTTTTTTAACACCCTATATGTCACTTATTACGTTGAAATTTTATTTTGCCTACTTTGAGACCATTTAGTAAATTACGTTTTCCTTCCGCAACGATAAAATAGAAATAGCTACAGCAAACAACTAACAATCGGTGCTATACGTAATAACCACCCGCGCTTATTACATATTCTAGTCTTTTTGTCGATGAATTTATTGGTCGCGTGCAAAACTAGGAAGTTATTTCCTGTCATATTTCAAAACAGTGTTTCAAGTTCTGTCATTACCCCACTGCTTAACCATGCGAGCCGATAAATGTTCTGTAGGATGATGATCCTGCAAGCGCGCGGGCCAATTTATAGCCACTACTTCTGGATACTGCTGCAACCACCTCGCCACAGTTCAGGTATGAACGGGGTACTAGTGGTATTATGTATGCTCCTAAAATATCCACACAGAAAATCGCATTTAATTTGGTATGAGTAGGCATGATACCTGCTGCTCCGTGCGAGCACATCCAACCCCACCAGTTACATAGTTTTCTTGATATCTGCTGATTATCTACTGCTAAATGTATTACTCCCGGAACGCTGCTTCGTCGCGAAAACTACATTGATCCTGTCTTTGCACAAATTCTCTACTGCAAACTAACTTCTTTGCTGCATTTTATTCCTGCAGTCAACAGCCGTTTCCTTGCAGTATATCTAGTAACATTTAAATTTCTCTCCTGTACTAATTTCGTTGTATTGAGAAAATTAATGTTCTGAAGAAATACGCACTAGCAAGTCGTCCTCTTATGCAGTTGTTATTTTTTTTACTAGCTCCAGATTGGAGCTTTATTCTTGTGTTCCCTTCTACTCAAAACCGCCGAATCCAATGCGACACTGCAAATTGCTAAAAATAACATTTTACGTTTTTTAACATAACATTCTTCATATAATTATTAGAAAATTGCATTTTCGGAAGTGCCGTAAATTTGTCAAATAACATAAAAAGTTAAATTAATGAAGTGCAAAAAGAAAACAATATTTGGCAGTATAAAATAACTTCAAAAAGCTGAAGTATGTATCTTTGCCGATAGGCTTACACGGGCGGTAATATATGTACCTCGTAGAATAATTTTTACTTCAAGGTGTAATAATTCCAGCTTTTGTAGTTTCTGTTATATTTTTACCCATTTTGTTCTTTTTCTTTTTAATTTCGGTAAACTATAATGTGAGAGCGTTTGAGGTCTTCTATGCCGATGAAAGAAATCTCGCGCGGACACAGAAAAAACGGGAGTGTTTTGTTTAGTCTAGCAGTTGATGTCGATCAGAACTTTTAATCCTTCCTTAACCTTTTCGGGCCTCTTGGTATATACGGTACATTACAATTTAAAAAATCATTCCTTACATGCCCTGTGGTATGTAAGGCATATCTCCATTGCTGCTGTGAATTGTAGAGCGCCATCTAGTAATTATAGATGTAAGTTTTACTTTTCAGCTCTGAGTAAGGTTAAAAGTTAGTGCTGTAGGCATCCGAAAAAAACTGAGATCCGGATATCCGGATCCAAACTATTCGGACATCTTGGATCCGGATCCGTTTATATTTTGCAATATAGAAAGTGTTTAATAAAGAGAACATCGATTATGTTATGTGGAGAAAAAGTGCAGTAGTTTTTAAAATCCGTGCATTGAGAATAATATTGAGTTTTTAGACGCTCAATTCAAAGTTACTTTGCACTAGATAAATATTCAGTAAATCTGGTGATCACTCCAGCTGTATTGTTTGATAATTACTCGACCTATTGCAGGTTTCCAGAGTTTACTACGAAAGTATGTTACTTACTATTTGCTCGAAAAAGTTATTGGAGAACAGAACTGGATTCTTGTTATCGAATAACGGATTCGTTCAGATAAAGAATCCGAATTCAAGATTTCGAATAGTGGATCCGGATCCGAGGTTTCGGATAGTGGATCCTTATCCGAGGTTTCCGATATTAGATCCGGATAGTAAATTATCCGGATCTGCAGATTATTCTTGTCGAAATATTTGCGAGGTGCTTTATAACTTTATGTTAAGCCCGCACTGAACAACGCCGAAACAAATGGACTTCTAGTATGTGTAAGGTCGCCCTATGTTTATCCGATATAAAAGTTGTTTTAAAAAATGTTATAAGTAAAATAAATATTTCTTTAAGGAAAAATGTCTAAATGTCTAAATTTCTGTTTTTTTCCTTTTATATACTGACGGTAATTTAGCTTCTTGTGACCTTATGGTATAGCCATTATACCACATACAAACTCCCACTTTTCCAATAAATTCTTGTTTTAAATGAGATATTTTCAATGTAATGGACTTAACTACTTTACACTTTATAGAGCATACAAGGAAAACAACAAAATGTTAATGCGGCTCGGAAAGAGTTAAGCGTTTAGAGGCACAAAATACTAAACGATTGATTTCAGTGCACTATGTTTACAGTTGCCCGGTTATACAAGTTGTTAAAAAAGTGTTACAAACCTAGAGGAGGTCCAAAAAGTTTTAGAGATACGTAACATTATGCGTTTACACAACTTTTTTGTTATGTACAAACAATGTAATTTATGAACAAGCAACAAAGGGAGTAAGTCAAATGAGGTGTTCGAAGTGCCGTTCCTCAATTTCACAGCAGCCACCACATCTCCACAGCAAGGACCTTCGAACTTTTTCGAAAATGCCTGCGTTGGCTTGGATTCGGTGACATCCTTGATCTATTCGTTGCGGCTCCTCGGGGTCATTTACAGGCGTAGTGTACACTAAAGTTTTCAAATATCCCCAAATAAAGAAATCAGGCGATCTTGCAGTAGCACTATTGTGCCAGAACCACATTTGTTGCGCTTGGTTTACAGAAATGTTATCTAAAAGATCATCCATCGTGTTCTGCAGAATGTTTAGGTAAGTAGAGCCTGTTAATCGGTTTGGTAAAGCAACAGAACCTACTAACCTGTCATCTAAAATACCCATTTCATAATAACATGGAGTCTCTCATCGGCCCATGCATGCGAATTGTGAAAATTAAAAACTCAATTTCGTATGAACCCGGCCTCATCAGCGAAAAGAATGTTGGCAGCAAAATCGAGGTCCTCAGTATCATTGCGTAGAAACCGGCAAAAAACCAAATGTACTCGATGATAAGATGGATTTAAGGCCTACACTCACTGTACATGGTAAGAGTGAAGCTGCTGGTTGTGGAGGATTCTCCAAACGAGAGAAGCACTAATTCCTACCTTGGCTGATATTCTTTGCAAACTAGTCTCCAGATTCTGCTCTACACGTGCGCTAATGTTGCTTCTTTTGCCTCAGGAATAGACATCGACCTTGGTCCATGAAGCGGTATCACGCAATCTTTGGTGCCGTTTTACAAAAACACGAACTGAAGGAATGTGGCGATTGGGATGAGCGTCAAGATTGCGCTTCTCTGGCATTCTCATTAGCACGATCATACATGATAATGCTTGGCGGCTAATTCGATGTTAGAGTGAATTGTCATAACGAAAATTCGTAAAATTGTACACTAACTACTGAATATCAACTACAAACTGTTGTATGTTCGACACAATTGTCAACTACGATAAGAAAATGCAAGATTTTGTGAACGAAAAAATAAATACGCGAAAAATACACAAACGCTACAAGAAGAAATAATACTCGTAACCGAGTAGAAAACAGGTGTGAATTTGTGCTCCGTCATATAACCTAAGTTTTAGGCTGCGTCGAGTAAAATCTCACAACAAGAATAAGTGGATTTAATTTAGAACCTTAAGTTTAATAGAGCAGTAAAAAAAAACCAAAGAATAATTCAAAACGCGAAATAAACAACTATTTGGAGATCGCTGATAAGGAATATAACCACCGCGAAGGCGATTCGGGCTATTTCCTTCGCGTAGGGATAGACAGATCTAAGTTAAGGTATAGGCAGCACATAATACAGAGTCAGAACCGGCGCGAGGCCGAAAAGGTAAGAATATGAGCTTAGACGAAAGAGAAAACAAAGAGGATATGATAATAGAGATGATGAGAGAATTAATGTAAAGAAACAAAGAGCTAGTAAAAGAAATAAAGGAGATGCAAATAGAGCAAAAAGAAACTTGTAAGGAACTGTTTTCTATAAAACAAGAAAGCCTACATAAAGAAAGTAATGACAACGGCAAGAAATTGATTGAATTCACGGCAGAAAATCAAATGAAAATAGCTAGCACAAGTTATGACCATAAGAACATACACAAGGTGACATGGATATCACCGGATGGACGTACAAGAAACTAGATGGGCCATGTACTAATAGAAAAGAAACACATTAAAGCAATTAGACTGTAGAAGTTATAGAGGGACTGATGCAGACAGCGATCACATACTTGTCATAGTTAAACTTAAACAAGAATTTCCAGGACTAAGTAAAGAGAAGAATGTCAGGCATAGGTACGACATAGAAAAAACTGCAGGAACAGAGTGTAGTAAATGATCTTGTAGAAGAGATAGAATTGAGGTTGGTGAACGGCATTGGAATAAACCAAACAATAGAAGATGAATGGACATCAATTCAGAACGGAGTAAAAGAAGCAATGAATGTCTGCATAGGAAAGAGACAACATACAAGGAAAGAAGAATGGTTCGACGAAGAGTGCAAGAGAGTCCTAAATGAGAAATTATGCGAAAATAGAAAATGACCGAAAGGGAACAGAAGAAACAAAGAGAAATTATGAACAAGCGAGAAGGAGGGCAAAAAAAATATGTAGGACAAAAAAGAGAGAGCAACTAGAAAGACAATTAGAAAAAATAGGAGAACACTACACCAATAAAGAAGTAAAACATTTTTATCAAGAAGTAAAACAGTCCAGACAAAGTTCGGACACCAGAACAATTTACTGTAGAGATGAAGAAGGAGGGTTAATAGGAGAAGTAAAAGGAAAGTTGGACGTATGGGCAAAATACTTTAGCCAGTTGCTAAATGGCATAGAATAGGAATGAAAACGTGAACAAGGACCTTCAGAACTAGTAGAAGGCAATGAGGAAGAAATAGAAGAACCTATAGAACAAGAAGTATATGAAGTTATTAAAGAACAAGAATAATAAAAGTGCTATAAAAGCAAGGAGGAGACAAACTGCAAAAGAAATTAGCGCAATTGATACGAAAAGTGTGGAATGAAGAATCATCAAACCGGTTGTCCTATATTTAAGCGAAGCCTGGATAATGACAAGAAAAGATGTACAAAAACTGGAAATTTGGGAAAGGAATATTTTTGGGAAAATCTTGGGAGGCGTAAGAACAACGGAAGGTGAATGGAGAAGACGCACAAACATAGAGGTAATGGATTTGTACAAAAAACCAAGAATAATACAAAAAGTTCGAGCACAAAGAATGAGGTGGTTAAGGCACATTACTCGAATGCCGGAGAAAAGAGTTGCTAGGAAAGTGTTATATGAAGGAGAAGGATTGAGAAAGAGAAGAGGAAGGCCAAAGAAAAACTGGCTCAAAGAAGTGAAAGCTGATATAAGGGAGATAGGTGCAAATAATTGGGAAGAAATAGCAAGGGACCGAAAAAACTGGAAGCAAATACTAAAGAAGATTGAAGGCAAGGGCCTCTAAGGCCAGCAGCGCTAGAATATATTTCGGGTACGAAGGTAAAAATGATTAACTGGTTTTTGTATTTACCATCTTTTTACGGTAATAATGGAAAACTTCTAGTATTGACTGTCCTAGTTTACATTAACTTCTGTTAAACATTCCCCTAACATCTAATTTTCGTGTTAAATATTATGCCACCGCCGTTTAATATACGAGTAGTTAACAAAAATAGTACTTACATTATTAGCATTTTCAATGGCGACATTAACATTAATAATTTAGTTAAATATTTAGATACCACTGTGGTGTTAGTGGTCCATAAAGGTCGTTGCGTGTTTAATTTGTCAATATTAATGCCGCTTATTTATTTAAAAATCAAAATGTTTACAATTGCTTTTAGGAATACTTCCTGTATAAATGAAAACGTTTATTCATATCAAACCAAGCATAATAATAGATAAACTGATAAACAGTTGTCGTAATGAATGTGTTTGGAAGTAGTTTGTTACCTTAATAGTTACTTATTGTATATGAACCGTTAATGATGTATTTTATGTACGGAAGAATCTCAATGCCGCAAATATATGTAGGTACATATATATTATTGACTGTCATCGCAAAGCTTCGTATATATGTATAACAGAAATAAATACAGAAAGAAATTATAACAGCATTTATTGATTGATTATTAGTGACGTTTCAAGGGCACGTATATGTAACGACGATCCCGTTAGTCGTTTTCATAGCATGTCATGATTACGATGATATGTGAGACATTTGGGAGGTTAACTATTTCATTGCAATAAAATATGCGTATACCTATTAATTTTAATGGAGTAAATTTTAAGCAATTTAACTCATTTATTCGACGAACGTCTCAAATTCACTATTGCACTAATACAACGTTTACATTCAAAGTAGATTTCCGCGTAATATTTAGTAGAGAGCTTGTCTAGGTAGTTTTTTTAGTAAAGCTCTTTTCAATATTTAAATATTCTATGATTAAGAATTAGGACTGCCACTAACTATTTAGTTGTTCCATTCAACATCGATTCAATTTTATAATCAATTCGCCGCCGATTTTTCTTTTGATTTAAAAGTCAAATAAATAAAGTAATTTGAATAGCATAATATACCGGTTATCAACCAAAACTGATTTAACAGCAATGTATCTTGTTTTACACGTCGTGGTTTATTGGCAGATTAGTTGAACAAGCTGATCTTCGATTTTATTGTAACGTGCAAAACAGCAAATAAGGTACGATTTCTTGAGCAATTTACTGTACGATTAATTATATTGAAGCATGTTCTATTTTTGCCACGATTTTCAACGTTCTTGCACTAACTGCTGTTTTAATACCAATCCAGTAACAGAAAAGTATCTACGAATTTTGTTTAAATCGCGACGTGTAAAATAGGCTTAATAGAGAACAGTATATTGTAGCGCCACCTACCCTATGATGTATAGGTACCTATGAAGTGTTCTTTTCTCTATTAGATACGTATGTAGTTACTAAATCAAATTTGGTTGACAACAGGTGTACAGAGAATCGATTAAGCACTTGCAGAGTCAAATTGTTTTTGGTTGAAATGTGCTCGAAGTGTATTTACAAAATTTACAGCGTGTACAGTGTTTACCTAATGCTCGGGTGGAAGATTCCCCCCCTGAGTAATTTAGAGGAAAAGTTTTCAAATAAAAATTATATTTAAATCTACAGAGTATTCAGCTTCCACTGTGCTCGATAGGAGAGGTTTTTTACACACTAATTTTAATGAATATCTTTGGTTAAACAAAAGTTATAGCAGTATACTCTTATGTTTTTAAAAACGAAAAACATGGCATATTTTATTTATTAATGAGGAGCGCATAGGGAAATGTCTAAAATACCTTGTCTGCCAGATTCTGGAAAAATGTACAGGGTGTTCCATTAAAAAATTTAAATAACGCGAATCAACCATGGCAAGGGTTTCGATGGCTATGTTGTAGAGTGTAGAGTCTAGCTGATATAATTGTTTTTACAATAAAAAAAAAACAACGATATTTCGCAAATATCTCAATTTATCTCAAGAACTAAGCTAGATAAGTATAGGTAATGTTGAACAAAGTTAACATGAATTGAAAGAAAGTATCTAAAACCGTAATGATGTACAGGATGTTCAATTTAAAAAACCAAACTCGCATCATGCGTAGCATAATCTGAACACCTGCATACATGAGCATAATTCAGTATTATGCAGAACTTATGTTCGACTAATTTATATCTGAAAGCTTTTTTCCTAAATTGCTCAGAGAAGGAAGTATGTTCCGCCCACGGAGTAGGTAGATACGCTACGTATGAAAAGCTTAAAATATCACGCAAAGAATTTTATTAATTCTCTTAACTTTAAGGGTAGGATATGGAACCCACCATAAAAGAATCTTTCACTGTTTATTGAAGAAACCCAATAAATTCCGATTGTTCCCTTCTTCTTCTATGGGTATATATGTAAATTAAATATATTAAATTATTTTTGGAAGTCATCTTCAAAATTTATAATTTCTTCTGGGACTGCAGGAACTAAACGATTTACTATTACTAGTCTATGCATTCATTACGATGACATAACTTTGTTGTTCTAAAATCATTTGGTTAATTCAATTTGACTAAACTATTGACCAACGTCGGTTGTCCTTATAGTTGAAATAATTAAATATATACTAGGCTTAGTAGATTAAATTAAGCAATAACGATTTACAAATTTTGGTCTCAAAATTCTTCCATTAAATATACAGATTGGGAAAATTAGAAATTAGCTATATCGGTATCCCCTCCTCGCTCTCTCGCTGTACATGCGAGAGAGCATGGAGGGGACTGAGTGATATCCCAGCAATTCGATGCGGGACGTGCTAGTCCTCTTGGAACAATGTTGGGATGTAGATCTATTGTGCGAAAAGCGCACGTAATAATTTGAAGTCAAGGTCGTCTGGAAATGAGAGTTTCGTATATTTATTTTGTTGTTGCTACGAAGTTTAGACGAAATTAATAAGAAATTCTAAATACGAAAATAAAAACAGATTTTGATGAAATGAAAGAAAAAAAAAGTAAATATCCTAGAAAAATATGTACAAAATAGTTGGATTAATTCGAAGGATTTGAGGCTGTTCGTCCATTTGGTGGCATTTTCTGCAATACCCGACAACACAGGCAAATTTCTTAAACGCATCGACGATGTTTGAAATCGTCTGTGCGCTTGGAATAGGCCGATTGACGTACTCTACAGAGGAGAGAACGATCGTCTGTTGTTGGCTATGTCCAGATAAATACCACTGAATAATCTGAACCTTATCTACAGTTGTGTAAATAGACATCTTGTATTCGTCAATCACTTAATTCTTATTGAGATCGTCCACACATAAGGCAGTCTACCTTGTAACTAACCACATCGGTAACCTTGAGCCATCTATTACCCGCTAACCCCTCCGCTTGAGAGCGAGGAGGAGATAGCGATATGGCTAATTTCGTTTTTTCCTAATCGGTATACTTTTTGAATTTTAAACATTAAAAATGTAGTTGTAATACCGCTGAGAAGTAGAAGATTAATTCGATTAACATTATCGAGAGATTTTTAAGAACAATAGTCGATAGAACAATCGAATGAAAACACTAGTTGATAAAAGTCATTCTATAAAAATAGTTCATGATAGCATCGTATTAAAAATACATAGTGTAATGCATAAAATGATAACAATACTTTTTGCCTTTTCTGGTTATTATTTTTTAATAAAATAAAATTTCCAGTGTTGTTAAATATAATGGAGACATTTTAATAGTCGGAATAATTGAATTATGTAATTCATTTAATATTGCCCATCACCAGTTATTTTAGTACGTATTTCTATTAGTATCAACATTTGCTTCGTTGCATATTATGTTTTGTGCTCAGTGTAACCAGCAAATTCTTAACATTTGTGCAGTGATGTTGATGTGTTATTGTTTTGTAACATTGAAAATAGCATTGCAAAGGATGGCCAGTCTGGCGATCAATGGTGTTTTGAGTATCATACCGTAACTGGCTCTAGAAATTCTCCGCTACTTTATTCCCCTTCAAATATTGCTGGAGAGGAGAGAAGCCCGGATAGTTGTGTTAATGTGGTCTGTGCGTGGACAGGAATCTTCAATAAAATTGCGAGGCTGCATGTCCTCGATAATGTTGTCATAACATGTGCATACTACTCTGACAGAGACTGTTGGAGCAACAATTGCGACTTCGATTAAGGATGATATACCTTTACGCTGGTAGTACCAAAATGCACACGGGAGTCAACGCTGCCGCAAACCTTCATTTAAGCCGATATATACAGCATCATTCACGATGATGGCTTATTGGACATATCTCTGAAAATAATTAAACAATTTTTTTGAAATTTTGGTAAACGATATTAGGGATGAAGATCTATTTCTTGAAAATACCTTCAATTTTATGGCACTCTTGATCACATTGGGAACGGATCTCAACTTTCTGTATACTATAGACCCTCTGTATAGCTCTCTTAAATGTAAGTTAAATGATGTCGCATCTTATGGGTCTAAGATATACCAACTTTGAGAAATTCATTTTAGCAGATGCAAACTTCAATTCAAACATCAATATCCCTTCTTTGATATTAGCTATGTGAATTTTTGAAACCCTTATGAATTATTTAAATAACTGTTTTTATTTATCGATAAATAATAAAAGTACAGGGTGTTCCGGAAATCCAGCCCAAATGTAGATCTATTCAAATAGGAAAGTTTTTTTTTGAAATAGTGACCCCTACTTTTGATAGTTTCTACATATGCTACCCAAAAAAACAAAGGTAACACATATTTTACTTACTATGCCTAAATTCACTACTTTCCGAGTTATTTAAAGAAATTCATAAAACTAGTCCATTTTCCGATAAAAAAACAACTAAATTAACAAGGTAGGTTGATATGGTGGAGTTCAGCAATAAAGATATTTTGAATTTCTTGGTAAAAAAAAACGGCTTTTGGAACAAGTAGAGATTTCAATGAACCATATTTATTTCTGATTAGAAAAACTGTTGATTGAAACAAAGTTCAGGAGAAGAGAAACAATATTTCTTTATTTGGCGAATCTTTCATAACACCAAAGAGTCTGAAGAAGCCTCGCTGGGTGATCCGGAATTCATTAGAAGGATAGGTCCACTCGACGAACTTTCGGATTACTTGGCCAGCCTATAATAAACCTTACGGGTAGATGTAATATATTCTAGTATGAATGGGTACTCTTAATTAGGTCCACGTCCATCAAAAGCCCTCCGTTGGGATCAATGTATATCTGAACACGTTTCAGTAATGAGCTCATAATGAGCTTTGCAATAACTTGCCTGATGTTATTTTTTAAATCTTCCAGATTTTCCGGTCTAGTTTGGTACACTTTTGACTTAATATAACTCCAAATCACAAGACCTTGGCGGCCGGGACTGATCTCCACGCTGAGATACAGATGACCTGGAAACATCTCACGCAGGACTTCCATTGATAAATTAGACGCATCTGGCCTTGCGCCGTCTTGTTTATATCAAGTAACGTCTAATGGTAACTGAAGTTGATGCATATCGCCCGTCAAAAATGTCTGTAACATTTCCACGTATTTTTCACTAGTAACGGAAACTGCGTTTCCCTCTTTCATCTTCAAAAGAATATGGGCCCAGGATTCCAACTGAGCAAGTACCGCACCAAACAGTTACTTTTTGGTTTCACGAATACCAGTGCGTGGATTTTCAGCAGACCAACATCGCAAATTCTGTTTATTCCTTTCACCATAGAATTGGAAATGGGACTTGCCGCTCATAACTGTGTGGTTAATGAAATTTTAGCCTCCTAAAATCCAATGGCAAAACTGTAAACGTGTGTTATGGTTATTTACCTGGTTTGGGAACAGGGCACAAAGGTCATCGAGGGAATGTTAAGGCAGACGAATTAGCCCGAGCAGGCTCGTCAAATGCTGACAGAAACCCAAAACATTCGGTGGGCACAGCATATACGGTAGTTAAAGCAACTACTAAATGGAAGAACGAGAAATCTCATGACTGGTGGAAGAGTATCCCAGGTCAGAGACAGGCCAAGCAATTTCTGAATCGACACAGGCCTACTAAGCAGGGACAGAAAGTCTGTCAGAACAATAGTAAGCCTGTTAACAGGACACTGTATGCTCAAGAAACATATGAGCAACTTAGGCCTGATAGAGGAAACATCGTGTAGATTCCAGGTGGAAGAAGAGACTGCCGTCCACGTGCTGTGCGATTGTACAGCACTAGCATGAATACGGCTCTTAGAAGTGGGATCGGAATATCCAAAAGCCGAAACCTACGCAAAGGGATCACTCATAAGGCTGTCTGGTGAAAAAGGCAAAGCTAGCGTAATTGATCTAATGAAGAAGAACCACCTCAATACTGAATCTAAATCTAATCGATAGTCATTTAAAATGAGGTTTTGAGCTTTTTGCCACTTGTAAATATGAAGTGCAAGTATCTTTTTAATATTGCTCACGGACTATCGCGATAAGTGGCGTAAGGATTCACTAGAATATTCTTCAATTGCATTTCTAACATGCAAAATGTTAATGTTACAATCCTCTACTGATCCCCTCAGGCGATACTTTGTGACCTATCTTCTAATTGCTTTGCCAGAAGGAGCCATAGCAACACGAAATTCACGTAGAAATCGTCGTTGCGTCTTAATTACCGTATCTCTTTTAATAAACTGTTCTTCACAAAATACTCTATGAGCAAACGACCAATTTATCAAAATTATAAGATATAACAAAACATTTAACAGTTAGAATCATTGTAACTTGATACTTCAGATTTTTGTAAATAAAAATTAAAAGTGGGTTCTTCTAATTTGACACTCTTCAGATTCGGTGTGGACTGGGTGGAATAAAGAGGCTCCGCTGTTGTTTATAATTGCCGACAAAGGGATGATGCATTGAAATCGTTTTTTATTTTGATCTATGGTTTTTATTTTTATGTTACCATGTTAGTGGTGCGACTAATAAATAGTGAACTTACGGCTTTGTTCTTAAAAAAAATAAATTTGACAAAAAGATAACATGATTTTCAAATAAAATAAGGGTAATATTAACTAATTTGAATTGAAGTCAAATGCGAAGCAGCGGAAGAGTGGGACGGTAACCACACAAACAATCGCATTACGTTATTGAAATTTCTGCCAAATTTGTTTATACACTTTACTAGAGTAACCGGAATGCCCAATTATTTTCTTTGAAATTTAATGGTATTGTACATGTGTACTTGGGTTTTCAGAGGTGTGCAAGTTTAACTTTAATAATAAAGAAATTTGGCTTAATTATTGATAATTTTTGTTTTCCATTTTCTCGTTATGTCAAATTGTGAGAATTGAAATTAGCATAACAATATGTAAATGTAAAATAATTTTGGGACAAAATTCAACGCTTTTGCTTAGTTCAGTATCGAAGTAGCACAGACTGATTAGCACGAAAATATTACGTCTAAGTTTACAGAGTAATTGTTACCCAAGGATAACTCAAAATTAGTTTTAAAATTACATACATTTTCCATTAATATTCAGTAAACATTATACATTCTCTGTGTATTTAACGCTTACATAACAATTATTCTTAAGAAAATACATCATATAATGGATCAATAAAAATTCAGGGCCTACTCGCACTTCGAGTAATCAAGATTCCTAGACGCCTAATAGGTGAACACGCAAGCACTAAATATGCATAAAGCTAAATTACGGGAATCGATAGTTTCTCTGTTTGATTTGTTTGAATATGAAAGACTGTCTTTAGTTCTAAGTTGCTCGACTACTGGAATTCAATAATTGTCTTAACTAGATCATATTCTTATATGTACATTACGGAAACTATAACAGATTTCATTTAAATTTGTTGTAGACGTTTTTGTTTAACGGAATATTCCAACTGTTTATTGTTTACTAGTATTTAATTTTCTAAACCTTTTCATGCAATTTCTTTCCACATATACTGCATACAGCGTGTCCACGATTTAACGCATGGATAAGTAACGCAGGCAGAAAATTAATGAGTTGAAATTTCTTTTGGGGTTCAGCCATGCTTAAATAGTAAGTAATTTGTGCCATAATTTTATTGCCGAAAAATCAAGCATATCTTGGAAATTTACAAAAAAGGAATTTTTTCAATTAGTAAAATGTATTTTCTATAAGAGATACGTTAATAGGGTTATTAAAAAACAATGTTCAGAGTAATAAGTTATGCTAGTACTTAGTGTATAAGCATGGCTGAATCCCCAAAAGATGCAAATTCAACTCAATAATTTTTTGTCTGCCTTACCTATCCATGCGTTAATCCAGGAACACACTGTATATTTGTGTATGTGTGTATGCATATACAATATATAGTGAAGTCGTATTGCTGATTTTTAAGTTTATTTTATCAAATGTTACTCAGTTTTGGAAAGAAAATACAAGGAAGAAACTGAAATACCTTATTATTTTTGAAATTTTTTTTATTATAAGTATTTGTCCATGTTTAAAGGAAACAAGTTCGTGCAAGCAAAAAAATGTACGGAAGTCAAAGAAAATAAGAGAAATAGTAAATGGCCATGTATTTAATACTTACTTACATGATTTTACATATTTTCAAACACAAATTTATTGAAAAGAAAAAGTTAATGTAATGCAAATAATTTAAATCCGATTTTCATCGAAAAACCCACCTTTTGTCTTTAGGACTGCTGTCACTATTCTCGGCATCCGATTCACTAATTTTGCTAATGTTTCATTGGGCAAGCTTGTCCATACCTCCTGGAGAATGGTCCACAAATGTTCCTTCGATTTTGGACACTTTTTCCCAACACATCGGTCTAATTCTTCCCATAACAACTCTATCGGGTTCAGATCGGGGGACTGTGGCGGCCATTCCATAGTTTTTAGGGTTCTTTCATTTTCTTCTTGCTGCAGGTAATCTGTGCACAATTTAGATTTGTGTTTGGGGTCATTGTCCTACATAAATTCAAATCTACGACCAATTAATCGGACTCCTGGCGGTATGGCATTTTCGTCCAGGATTTTCCGTTATTCCTCTTTTTTCATTATGCCCTTAATTTTGAACAAGTCCCCTGTTCCGATTAAGGAAAAACAACCCCAAACCATTACGGATCCGCCTCCATGCTTCACCGTAGGAACTATACGTTCCCGTAACATTCTTTCCCCTCTTGATCTGCGTACGAAAACTCTCCGTCTATTTCCAAAAACCTCAAACTTGTATTCGTCAGTCCACAAAGCGTTTTTAAAATCGTCAACTGTCCAATCTCTATGAGCTTGTGCCCATTTCAGTCGTTTCAGCCTATTTCCTCTTCGGAGTAACGGTTTTCGACAAGCCACTCGCCCATGCAACCCAGCCTCTTTCAGCCGACGTTTCACAGTACTCACAGAAACTTTGAAATCTCGCTCATTATTGAATTCTGCAGCAATTTCTGATGCTGTTAGTCTTCTATTGCGCTTACTAATTATTTTTATTCGTAAATCTTCCGCAGGAGTCGTTTATCTTGACGGTCCTGGCCGATTACGATCTTGCACGTCACCGGTTGTCTTAAATCGAACTATAGTACCATGTACTGTAGATTTTTTTATTTTTAATTTATCTGCAATCCGTCTTTCTGCGTACCCTTCCTGATGCAAGGTAATAATAGCAGATCGTTTTGAAACAGCTAGAGGCTTTCCACTGGGCATTTTAAGCAGTCAAACCGAAATTATTTTATTTTTCACTTGCACAACCACAGATACTTTCACAATAACAATCTCTTCAGAACTACTGCGTTTACAAATGTTATAATACTTTATAAAGGGTATACGAATGTTTCCAGGTAACACGAGTGAATCAGCTAACCTTCCTAGGGATTATTTTAAAGCTTTATTGTCACTATAATTATTGGGGATTTCCAACATAATTATATATTTTATGATAACGGTCTTATAATAGACAAATATTACCTGGAAATTGGTAAAACGTTTCCAGAAAAGGTTAGTTTTAATAATTCCTCACAGAAATGTATATTATGTAATTTGAAAATTTTTTCCTAAACAGTTAATACAATTTGTCAGTTTGCCCGAACTTCCATGAACGGTACTGTATGTATTGGAAAATCTCTTTATTCCTATGAGGGAGGAATATCGTTCCCTCATCCAGAATCCACTTTTCACACTAAAACTAATTTCAACATTTTACGATTCACCTCTTAATATCCCTAAAGATTATTACTATACTTTAAAAAAATTTGTATATCTCTTTTAACATCGATAAATTTCCAAACAAAACTTTGTAGATTTCGGCTGATGATGCCTATGACGAAACCAGTTTCGATGTAAATTTTAGTAAACCTAAAGGAATAAAGAGACTTTCCAAGACATATATTTTTTTTATTGTTTAAATTTACTTTTGTAAATCCCTATATTTAATTAAAATTTAATATATGACAACAAAAATTTAACTTGAATCCCTTATACGTTTCGAAAACTAGCTTCATTTCGCTAGAAATAATCGCTCATCAGATGTGATTTCGATTTAGTTACTTTTCTACGTACAAAGTAGTAACATACTTTATGGCGGTCACTGTATACACAATTTCCGAAAGTTTCGTTGTAAATTGAATTTAATTTTAAATCTTAGTATTAATAGCATATTGATTGCAAAAGTAGAGCATCTGGTTTGGTCATCAAAGTTATGAATAAATAAGCACGTGGTCTTACTTGGAACTTTTCTAATAAAAATCTTTGAATATAAACTTATGATGAATATAAACGAGACATTATTCAACAACGAAGTTAGCGTTGTGCGTTGATATCGGTTAAACCACCAAATTTGGGCTGTTTTTTTCGCTGATTGCGATAGTGTAAGCTAATAACATAAAATAAAATAAGAATTGCCCAACGTGTTTTCGAGTTAACTTAAATGTTTTTCCTTTTCGATTGAAAGTAAACTTCTGCATAAAATAGTTTTATTATTTTTAACGGCTAGGTGGTCCAATATAAGAGGGCCTGCGCCTGACTGGATAGAGTTAGGGCGCTGTGCGTTCGAGATCCACCAGGGCCAAATTTTTCTGGAGAATCCGATACAGTCCCGAGTCACCATTCGTAGGTTGGGGAACAAAATTAACTGCGCTTGATCTTTTACGGCGAGGGAGTGATAGTAACAAAGCTATGGAACACTTTACACACGCCATTTTCTCAAAAAAGGCTCCTGAGATTATGACAAGCTTTAAAGCTTATACACTCCGCGTCACATGAATACGACCAACAGATTTGTTGCAAGCTTTTGGTAAATTCGAAAACAATGAATTCATTAAAATTGTAATGCAAATCTGTAATATGATATGGCGAATAATACGCATCATTGGGTAATATTGCTTAGCATCGTGCACTCGCTGACGTATGTACTGGATACCTATAAAAAGCACTTCGCCGTTTGGATACGACCAGTATCTGGTATTAAGCTGGCAATGCTTGACATTGCGCAAAGATGGGACGGCAAAAGTGTTTAACGGCGGTAGAGATTGGAAAAATAAAAGCGCTCCATCAAGAAGATTTCTGCTCAAGAACTATTGCCAAGAAGATACGTCGATCACACCAGGTTGTGGACGGTTTCATTAGGGCTCCCGAAAATTATGGAAAACGTTTTAAAGGGCGTACAAAATTCGTTACAACTGAGAGAGAACGTCGAGCCATATTACGCGAAGTATCGAATTCGGCGTTAACGGCAAGACAAATCGCGACTAATGTGGGAACGAATGCATCGGTGAGAACTGTACAAATGGCACTGAAGGCTTGCCCACTGTTAAAGCGCCAAAAAGTGCAACGATGGCCTGCTTTAAAGAAATTTCAGCGCGCTGAACGTCTTCAGTTTGCCCAAGCAAAAATAGGGTCGACAAGAGAGTGGCAAACTACTATTTTCAGTGACGACGAGAAGTTTAATTTGGATGGTCCGGATGGACTTTCCTATTATTATCATGATAACATGGTTTACGTAAAGAAGAAGTGATTTTGTCTCAATGACGTGCCGATGCCGATTAAGTCATGGTATAGGGAGTTATTTCCTATAACGGACCTGGTGATTTAGTAATAGTGAAGGGCAGGCGGAATTCAGAACAGTACATCCGTCTTGTAGAATAGGCGAAAGACGTTATGGCAGGCCAGGCATTTATTTTTAAACAAGATAATGCCAGGATTCACATCGCGCGCGTTGTTCTACGCTGGTTTCAAGAACAAGACATGGAGGTGCTTGATTGTTCGTGGCTCAGCCCTGACCTGGATATTATAGAAAATGTGCGGGAATGGTTGTCGCGTAAACTGTATTCTAATGCGAAGTTGGGCGGAACTTCCCGTTGGTTACTTGAGAACCCAGCATAATTCCATTCCATCCCTACTATTTGAGGTTATAAGAAACAATGGTAAAAGTACTCATTGTTGCTCAATAAAGTATTTTGTTATTACAAACAAATATTTTATTTTGTAGATTGGTCGTATTCAAGTTCAAAATTACCGTGTTGGGTACATCTTTTTATACCTCCGTCCAATTTTTGAAATAACAATCCCAGCGCGCTACTATGTTTATAGTAACTACAAATGCCACATACGTGCTTGGTCGTATTCATGTTGCGCGGAGTGTATACCTCATTGAGCCGCCATCGCACGTAAAAAGAACGACGTGATTACTTACATAAGCTATGGAGATGAAAATATCAAACGTATATAGTTTTATTTTTTCTGACGACAATGGTGCAATCGGCATTACTATATATATATATATGGAAAAGTATCATTTTTTATAAGATCTACTAGCCAAGAAATATGTAGTAACGCCATCGTTTGAATGATTAGCACCCAACAAATTCATCGCTTCGTGTCTAATCCCAAATTCTTTCATCTTTTCATGAAATCCATTTCTTTTTGAAAATGTAAAGTAATAGATAACTGAAGAAAACCATAAATAACTCGACTAAAGATTAACGCAATAAAAAGCGATTAAATGTGTTACTATCTTGTCGCGTTTCTGAATGCCTTGTAATTACTACTCCCTTTATTTCACACCTAGACTACGGCTGTTGCGAATTCTATTCGACATGCGTATAGGACTCGCACTGGCAAAGCATATCAAAACAAAATCAGGCGAAGGCACTCATATGAAGCACAAAGATAATGCTATCAGCAAAAGGAATCTTAGGTTACCGGCAGGATTTTCACAGGCCATGCAAGTCTAAAATACCACTTATACAAACCAGGAAGGGCTGAAGATCAATTTTGTCGCCTCTGCCAAGATCTGGAGACGGCAGAACACATTCTAGGTAATTGTGTTGCCAATAATCATACACGACATCAACACTTCAGTAGGCCATTTCATTCACACCTACTGAACTGAAGGAAGAAGATACCAGAGTAGTTTAAGATTCATTAAAAGTCTGCAACTATTCTAGCACACACAAGGGCACTGCTACAATAGATCTTTTCAAGTCGCAGTGACTGAAGGAATCAATGTCATGACCCGTCTCTATAAAAATGTATAAGCCAGGTGGGAAATTTTTACTTAATTTTTCCCAAAGTTGGATGGATAATGTGCCTTGATGTTTCAGTATATTTACATCGTACTAACACGAAATCTGCCGCCAAACTGAAATCTTAGACCATGTCCTCCTCATGGAAGTTACATCAATTATATAGATCCTATACCAAATTTGTTTAACAAATATTGTAAATTAATGTGTAAATGGGATGCCCAATTGTTTTTTTTTGTTGTCATTACAAACAGCGGAAAAATACGACTAATAATGACAAAATTACCAATAGTCGGGCGATAACTTTGGACAGCCCAAGTATATACATACATCCGCATGCATCCGGTGCGGTGGAAACGGTTTAATATTAAATATTTATTAAAACGTAGCATAAACAAATAACATTTTAGTCGTAAGTATGTACTATCATGTTCAACCAAAATGCACTGTTGAAATCGAGCATAGTAAAGTTCTAAGCGAAGTGCTGAGTTATGAGACTTATAAGATTATTGATTCATTATAACCAATCAATAATCTCATAACTCAATTCTTACAATAGTTATTGCAAATATTTAAATGATAAATTATTCTGTTCGAGCTAGTAATTACATTTAACCTCCTTTGAATTAGACGTCACACGATTACATCAAATATCGTTATATTTATAAAATTTCAAACGTTTTTCTATCATGCTTCAATTATATTTTAATCTTTCCCAAAGTTTCAAGAAATAAAGTACGCAGTAATACTATCCCTTTCAAATGTTCCTTATTCACAATCCGTTGATCTTAATTTCATATTTACTGTTGTAAATCTATTTCCTTGCCTAGGAGACAGGAAAATATAAAACGACTTTCTTGCGTTTCTTGTTATACTGCGTGTCCACCTAGTGCGTGGACGGAAGATAATTCCACTCCTGAGCATTTTAGAGAAAAAGCTTTTAAACAAGGAATGTTCGGAGGCAAAAGCTGCAGAACAAAAAATTATATTCAAGTATACAAGGTGTTCAATTTCCGCTGCACGCAATACAAATTTGATTTTTGAAATAGAACACCCTGCATATTATTACGTTTTAGGATGCTTCTCTTCAATTCAGCTCTACTTTCTTCAATATTCCCTATTTTTTTGGGATAATAAACATAATTTTAGATTTTTGTCAAATGCCGCTTGTTTCTTTAACGACCGTTATATTAAAGGCCTTACAAGCTAGAGTGACGATTCAAATTTTATTGAGTATTTCTTGGAGTTTTCAGCAAGACATCGACATTTTTTTATGTCAACCAGATTCTACAGGAAAGTCATCGATGTCGTTTCACTCATGTTATTTCATTTGTCTTCCATCAGAGTGAAACATTAAATTACATTTATTTGTGTGAAATAAATGTAATTTACAGACAAATGGTGTGGCGGAAGCCTAGGGCAAGTTTGCAGAAACAACACATACAAGCAACAGTAAAGCTTGGAGGAGGTTCCGTCATGGTATGGGGAGGTTTTTCTGCGGCTGGAGTTGGACATCTTCATTTCATCGACGGAATAATGGACAAGAATATGTACATAAACATGTTGAAAACACATTTGAAAGTCAGTGAGGAAAACTAGGATTAAAGGATTCTTTTGTCTTCTATCAAAACAGTGATTCTAAACATAAAGCGCATATAATTTGGGAATGGCTACTATATAATTGCCCTAAAGTGTTGGATACTCCTCCCCAATCCGCGGACATTAACCCAATACAGAACTTGTGGGCTGAACTTAAAAAATAAAATAAGAGTACACCAAATTTCAAGTAAGCAAACATTTAAAGAAAAATTGAAGATAGAATCGGAAAATATTTCTTCGAATATAACGCAAACATTGGTGGAATCTATGCCGAAGAGATTAGATGAGGTTATTAAAAATAATGGTTACCATACTAAGTACTGAGAATTTTTTATTATACTGCGGAATCCAGATTATTGTTATTGTACGAATCTGAATGTGATATGAATTTTGTTTCATTTTGTTGTCTCCAAAGGACAAAATAAGATATAGATTATTTAATATTGTTAAATAAGACATGTTTTGTTTTATTTCTGTTCTATATGCATGCTGTACGAATACGACCGTGAGTGTCTGTACATTGAATCAACTAGCTAAAATTTAGTTCTGACACAAATTTAATTAGTATAGTAAAATATGAATTACACATTTAGAATTTAGAGGTTATACTTTTTAACGTGTTAATATGGAAATTCATATAATCTCAATATTGTATCTTCGGGTACGAATACCTTTCCCCCGTAAATCTATTAACATATTACATATTACTTAAAAGGGTCAAGGGGTCATCCCATAACCCAACGCTTCGCTTAGAACATTACTATGTCGATTTCAACTGCGCATTTTGGTTGGACATGATAGTACATACATATAATGATGATTTCACCATTCGATCAAGGCGAGCCTTGCAAATGACATGTTCAATTTTGTTCTGGGAATGGTTTCTTCAATGTACAAAACATTTTCCTGTGATTGATATCCATCTTGATATTTAGATATTGTTTACGTTGATGAGAATTCATTCAATTTTGACGTAGAAGTGACGTGAAATCGAAGTAAATATCAAGTAAAGTGTAAATGATAAAGTA
This sequence comes from Dynastes maya, assembly GCA_029619315.2. Classification (NCBI taxonomy): domain Eukaryota; kingdom Metazoa; phylum Arthropoda; class Insecta; order Coleoptera; family Scarabaeidae; genus Dynastes; species Dynastes maya. The sequence continues at coordinate 50,501,118 of JAROYE020000002.1, forward strand.
ACTTAAGTGTTTCAAATACGTTCTACGTCATATACGATAACATCAATATTTTAAGTCCTGCAATTTTTCACGCGAGGTAATTACGTAAATAGTTACGTTGTGTAAATCCAAGGAATATTAACATTCAAAAATTACTATTATCAAAACTCACATGTGAATACAAATTCCAGAGATAATTTTTCTTACTCAAAATCTGTCTAAATTTTAAAATACATATATATATTTCTTTCTGTTTTGTGTTTGAAATAAATTTTGTGTATATTCAAAAATGGTCCGGTTTCAATTGAGTGGCTCAATGCAATAAATAGACAAGTCCACTTTTGCAAATTTTTTAGGAGAGCTTAAAAACGTCTTATAGTGTAATATACTGGAAGCACTTACTATTTTGTGAATGCATAATGGTGATTATTGTTTAAAGTTTTAATTTCAATGTTAACAGACGTTATTTTTACTTTTGTATCTTCGGAAAAAAATTGGAAATCTTGGACATGTGCATTTTATGCCAAGTAACGAGGAAAATATGGCAAGTGATGATAGTAAAATGCTTTCAAATAACCTTATTAGTTTATTTATAACAATGAAACAGTAACCATGGTAACCAGAAACAAACATAGTGCCCAAAAATAACCTAAATGAATCATCGTCAGATTCATACTCAGAACAGGACTCCCTATTTTCATTTTCAAAATGTTTGTGATAATCTGCGATTCGCTTATAATACCACATGTCTGCAGCTGGAACATAGCTCTTTGCAAGTTGCATTACATGTTCAAACTTTTTTTTCTTAAGCAACCGAGGTCCGTTATATAAGGCTTGCTCATCACTTGGCAAAGAGACAGCTTGGAATGTCTTTTTCATTAATGAAAACTCTTAAAATATCTGCGTCCTAACCGATTCACTACACGAAAATAATGTTGGCATATTCCGATCGTATTTAAAAATTTTGTATTTAGGTATTGTAAATTTTGTTTGCTTGGTACTCGGATTTCATCGAAATAAGTGAGAATAATGTTCTTTGAAATTTAAAAACATATTTTGATTAACTTTTACGACTTTTGTCCAGATTTGTACATTATTTGGATATATTCGTCAGGCAAATAAATTCTATCGTGTTTCCTTTTTAAGCGTTCAATAGCTCCAAAACTTCGATCACATGGCAAGTAACTATGTCCGGGTTCAGGAAAACGATGGTAAATAAAATTAAATGTTCCTGAATGAACCAGGCTGTAAATAAATTCCACCATGACAGTTTTTATTCTGCGACGAGCAGTTGTCCGAAAACATGTAAACATCGGTTATTTCTGGCTTGATTATTTTATAAAAAAAAAAACCACAGCATACTTATAACTTCATTTTGACCTTTTCCACCCATACTTTCGTCATAAACAAAAAAGTAGATTCTTCCAGTACTTCCCACGTGTATATAACCACAACAGAATTTTGTAGAAAACCTCACCACTTGAGATAAATTTTGTTGAAAATCAAATGAAATAACTTCTATATTATTTTGAGACTTAGCCAGCTGTGTTTTTTCTTTTAAATCATTATAAAATGTTTCCGCTTTAGCTACGTGTATTTTTCCTTCTGTAGACAATGCATTTTTCTCTTCTTTCGAATTTTCACATTCTACTTTTTTTTTAATTTGTCGCATATTTGACATGCATCGGACTTGGGTTTTCCAAAGCTTATATTAAAGTTTTCAACAAAAAATTTCCGAAGAATTCGTATTTCACTTTAGGATTTATTTTTTTATTTTCAGTCAATGAAATATATTGTTCAGGTTTGTATTTTTGTAAATATAATTCATGCGTCTTTGTTGTATTTAGCAGAGGTGACAGGTAATAATGTGTTAAATTATCTTTTCGACTATAATGGGACTTGTATCGCGGAAACGAAAGAATGTTCTACCGTATGTTGTTTTTTGTTTCCAGGGAGATCTCGTTGGGCCTAATAATATGTTTACCACGTTTATTTACAGGAGGGGTTACGTTTTGTTTTAAATGGTTCACAATCCTGTCCAATTGACCTTTTGATATTCCATGTATAGCTATCATTGCCTTCTTACACACTGTTTGGGCAGTTTTTCCATCCTGAATCTGTGTAATATGAAAGGAATAAAATAAATAAAAAGTTATAAAACCAAAAGTACTTCCCTACCTTGTAAGTACATGTTACATGTTTAGTTTTATTATTTTCTTTTTGCCGGGGCCTCCTTCGTCCAACATTGTGTATATTTATCTTCCCAAATAAGTAAAAATCTTGCTTAAGAAATGACTCGTAAACGTTTTTTCTTACTTCGGGAGTTATGCGGCCAAAGCACTGCAATTTACAGTTACAGTTACCACTCATAACTCGTACTGGGACAATATTGCCCATAATATTTGTATATTGCTCACCAGCTATCCTTTTTTGCTTTTCTTTGATTACGGTTCCATTCTTTATTTTTGCTTTTCTTTGATTACGGTTCCATTCTTTATTTTTGCTTATCTTTTTTTCCCACGTATAACTTCTAGGTTATGCACGCCACTACTACCTTCTGTATGGTTTTCAGGCTCTTCAATATAACTATCACATTCTGCTGGTCTGTAATCACTCACTATCTATGCGAGTGCTAGCAAAAGGATCTTTTTCGCTTTCAAAACTCATTTTTGATGTTTTCCGCACAAACACACACTAATACACCCTCCAACGTGTGCCGTCACAGTTACAGTATGGTTACAGTGCAATAAATGTACTAGTCCGGACATGTCCACTTTATGCACTGTAGAAGTCAAAGTAGACAACCACCAATATGCCCAAATATACAAACCTATAACCGATACACATTCCCATATTGTACAGGAAGATGTAAAATTGCTATATGAACATGTCTGGATAGATATTTCAATTCACCTTAAAAGTGGACATGCCCACTTATTGCATTGTACCCCTAAATTATATTCCTAGTGTCGTAATTTTAATTATTACAAATACAGAGGAATGATTAATTAAAAGATCTGATGCCATTTTAGATGCGAATTCCTCTACTGTATCACATTTTCACCTAGCTGGTTAGAAAGAAAAACGTCCAATTCCTTTTTCTGTGTTACATCCAGTTTCACTTTTTATATTTAATGTCTTATTTTGTTTAAGTGTTTCCAATGTTAGTCAAACTATCAACGAAGGTCTAATATATATATTTAGTTTATCTTTAAGTTACCGTTATTGCCTTCTAGCATGTTTTTAATTATATTTTTCTAATGTTACTTTCTTATAATATCCTACTCTGAATAAAGAAATTAAGAGAAAGTTACAGAAAGTTGTTTTAGTTTTGTTAGAACGCAGTTTTATTCGGCAATTATGAGTTTACCTCATGTAAAATTGTTAATTCTTTTAATTAATAGCAGTTTGTTTAGATGTACCTAACATCATATTTATAATGTTAGAAACAGAATGGACCGTCTTAGAGATCTATTTATTTACTATACATACAACAGTGGTCATTAAGACAGCAACCAAAATGTTTACCAATTTTTTTTTTTGGCACCAATATTTAAGTTATCCATCTATTTTTACAAACTGTTTAAACTAAAAAGAATATTACCAATTTGAAAAATTCACCTAGATACAAAACTTTGAGTAGGTCTAACAGAAATATTCCAAGCTAAACCATTGGTATTAATGGTAGACAGTAAGTTCTTGCAATTCATTAAATAGCAGTTTCTGTACTTTTATTTTTTGAAGAAGTCATACTGGGTTGGTCTAAAGAGATGATTTTCTGTAAAGATACTGTGAATATGGTTTATCGAGAATTTTTTAGAATAACTGTGAAAAGGAACTCGAAAGTGATACAGGTCTATAATTTTCTGCTAATTCATGCAACGGCTTTACTATTATTTGTTTAAGTTTTTCTGGGAAAATGCCATCTTCCAGCGAACCATTTATAATATGCAGTAGTGGTTCTAACAGGCAATTTACACCTGTTTTATAACATATTCATATTATGAAATCGTTTCTAATATTTTGATAAACTATTAATAAGTATTTACATTTTCTATTATCCAATACAAAATGGAAAATCCAGGTTCGTGATTAAAATCTAAGAGCGAATTTCTCAAGGCATCATAAGAATACCCGCTAATAACGTATTACGAAGAACATGTTTGCACTGTTTCTACATAAACGTACTTGGAGTGAGAGAGGTCTACGAGATTCGTAGCATCAGAAATGGAGATCAGTGTATAATTGTGCTATGTATATTGTTACCACTTTTATGTCATACCGATTGGTTGTATGAATAAGCTATGTTTGATACATTTGAAAGTAATTTTTTAGGCAAAGATCGTGTTTTGGGAAACATACCGTGTGGAAATCGTCGATTCGATCGGGTACGTACAATATTTATATGGGTATTTGCTTTGTAGTTAATCCGTCGCACTCGAAGGAACAAAAAAAAACAATGTTGGCACTAATAAACTATGATTCCCAGTTTCAATGAACAAGCAACTCTATTCATTCGAAATAAGTAACTTGATAAATACAAGAATTAACAATGTTTTATAAAATTAAAGAAAAACTCTAATTCAATGAATCATTAGTTTGAATAAACCTTCCTTTTTGACTCTTGCATTTAGATAAGAAAAGTGCTGCGTGTCGCAGTCTCGCAGTGCAGCATTAAACTATAGCGTTCGGGTCGTTTCTGACCGGCCGGTACGTACATATTTTGTTTTACTGCGCTTAAGTTTAAGTTATGCGATGATTAGTTAACAGGAAATGCGAACGTTTGCATCAATTACACAAGCGGGCTGATACATATACATACATTACGTGACTAAACAGATTTGTTTCGCAATCACCTATAAATCATTCTGTTTGAAATGAGTGCAATTATGCGTTTACACTGAATAAACTGAAGCATTATACAGGAAACGTTAGTTTTACTGGTTAAGATGACCTGAAAACTAATTTTTGTCGTGAATCCACGTGTATATATACATTCTTACAGCACTTTTTTGAAAATGGGACTAGTTGTATTTAGTCTTCTCTAATTTTAGTTTAATTGAATATTATGAAAGCAGTAAATGAGTACTACTATTTGATATTAATTGGTAAATACGTTATAGTTGCTATTCGTCTGCATATAATGCTGTATACGAAGTGTGGCAATTAAATAACCGAACTGGTGCTACAAAACATTTTATTGATCACCAATTATATGTAAAAGTTTATCCCCTTCGGTGTATTCTCCTTGTCGATCCCTACAACGCTCCATACGAATTTTCTGTCGAATGGCGCATTGTCTTAGTGGAGCATCCAGGATTTACTCTTCCGCAAATCGGGTCTTCGTCTTCTCACTCGTTCACGAAGGGACGTTAGAACCTCGTGTTTCACAAGAAACTTGAGGTTAACTCATTGCTCGATCCGAACACTCTGCATTTTTCTGACGCGATGCTAGCGTAAGGACTTGAACGGACAATTGCTACAGCGAGACTGAGCGACGTACAGCCGTGCCCATGGAGCTCAGGGTGGGGGAAGCATCTACAAGCACAGACATGTTGAAACCTGCCGTGGCGTGCTCGCTGTTTGCCGATAGTAGCACTAGTCCGGTTATTTAATACACTTCGTAAGTCTCTCGCCTTCAGTACAGTATTGTATAATTCTTAAAAAATTCTGATCTTTGTGTATTAGGTCTTTTTTGACATGGTTCTATTGAAATCGTAAACTATATTATTTTTACAAACTTCTAATCCCAATTGAAAATTTCAGGAATTTGAAGTTTTATAGTAATAGTAATAATTTATTTGGTCCTGCGTACAATAATTGAAATGGAACTAGAATTTAAACTTACGTTTAAATTCATTTTAAGTTCTGCCACTTTTAATTTCGGGACTTAATTTATTATAAAAATATGCACCTGTAAAGAAAGGTGACTTTCTATAAAATGAGTGGTAATGTCTTTTTAAAGTAACATTCTCCCTATGTCGCCTGCAATGTCCATAAACGTCCTCAAATATGGGTAACTTGTAAAGTTCTTTTCCACTAACGATTGCTGACTTGCCCACAAACTAAGTGTATTATTTTTATCTAGACAATCTACATACATATGTAGTTACAGTCTGTGGTCCAATACATACAACTCACTATTTTGTTCTTTTTTTTTATATGATTACAAGGTAAGTCGATGTTTGCTTTTGACATCGATATTTGTATCGACGTTGTCTGATAAAAATATTGATAAGAAGCCATCGATATTTGTTAAAAAATATCGATATTTGAAAAACAATATACATCGTCCATCCCTAGTTCACACTTCACACCTGTATATTCATTATGATGGTCTTAATCTCACAAAAGCTCTAATAATAATTTGCAATGGATCGTTTGTTTTATTCACGTCTTTGGTTTTATTACTAAGTAATAGATCCTTTAAGGTTATAATAAGTTTGTAATTCTATCTAAACATTTTGCGTTTATTTTTTTCGCTTCTGTTGTTTTCATCTGCATATTTGAGTATATTTTCCCTCTCAAGTCTATTAAATATGCTTGTAATTTATAAACCACTTGATAAATGTAAACAGAGGCAACATGGAAATAACAGAGAACCAGTTGTGAATATGGCGCATGTTAAGTATTTATCTAAATATATAGATGTCGCTACTGTGCTTTAAAAAGAAAGGATCTGAATAATTACTGCAGTTAGTATATTCATATATACGTGTGTATGATATGAAAAGCAAAAGTTGTACAAAAAGAAACGACAGCGAATAAAACAATATAAATATAAAAGTCGTGTATTTGTTGACAAAACAAGAAGAGAGATATAAATGAAATAATCACAGGTTATGGGCCCAGAAGTATTATAAAAACATAATCTGTGAGCAGTAAAATAAGTTCTTCAAAAGCGGTACAAAGAAAAGAAGAAACAAGATGCCAAACGCAAGCAATCAACAGAATTGTCCACAACTATCGACAACAAATTTTTCAAATTGGAAATTTAGAATAGAATGCTTACTGTACGAAAAAGGTGTCAAAGATGTAGTTGAAAAAGAAATGACACAGGAAAATATGGAAAGTTTGTCAGACAAAGAAAGAAAAGAATTTCTGACTAAAGACGCGAAAGCAAAATCTCTTATTGTACAGATAAACACATTGAATATATCAAAGATACAAAAGTGCATATCTAATGATAAAGAGCTTGAAAGACGTTTTTGAAAGAAAAACTACTTTGTCAAAATTATATGTTCGGAGCAATTACTGTCACTAAAACATAAGGAAGAGTGCGATTTACAAGATCGCTTTGGAAAATTTGACAAATTGATTCGGGAACTTGAAAGTGGTGAAACAATCTTGGATGAGAGCGATAAAGTCTGTCACCTGTTGCTTACTACGACGGAAGCTTATGAACCTGTCATCACAGCATTAGAAACCACCACTACTGTCTTAACCTTGGAATTTGCCAAGAGTCGATTACTTGATTTTGAACTAAAATTAAAAAATGCAAAACAAAAGGATGTAAACAAAGATCTTGGCGAATGTTCATTCAATGTGAGTAATACAAAATTAAGAAAATGCTATGGATGTGGAAGCCTAGAACATTTAAAGATGGACTGTCCAAAATTTCACGAAAGAAACAGAAACATAAGCAGACGAAGAAGAAGAAACTATCGACGTATGGGCAACAGGAGTACATTCAATCTGATGTTTAAAGAAGATGCAACCTCACCTATGGTAACTCGCCTATTTGCTGTAACCATCTCTTGGGCTTGCTGAATGTTGACGGCCGTCCAACTCCCTCTTTTTGTGTTACGCTCGTGCGACCACTTTGAAACATTTCGATCCACAAAAAAACGCTTTTACGAAATTAAGCACTGTCCCCGTATTGTGACAAAAGTCTCCGGTGAATTTCAGCACCTTTCACACCCTCTGACCACAAAAATCGGATCACTGCTCGTTGTTCCTCTTTGGTGCTGTTGCAACTAGCAGACAAATGACGCGATCGTGATTAAATTCCGTGCACATGGCCACAGAGGCGCCAATTCAACGCATGCGCAAGCGGCCGCCACTACGATAACCTTCAAAGCTTGTTATGGCGAAAGTGTAGATAATATTTGACTTACCCTCGTACATATGTAGTCCGTTGGCATAAACACCAACAAGGCGAGGTGAGCTATATTACATGTCAGTCATTGACGATTTCACACACTTTTGTAAAATATTCTTATTGAAAAAAAAGTCAGATGCAAAAGAGTACTTAAAAGAATATATAGAAGAAATGAATGCTTCTGGAAACAAAGTGTGCAGATTACGAACAGATAATGGTAATGAGTATTCCTCAACTGATTTTGTAAAGTATTGTAAACAAAAAGGTATCAAACGGGAGTTAACCAGTAGGTACACACTACAACAAGGAGGAGTAGCAGAAAGAATGAACCGATCTCTTTTAAATAAAGTGAGAACAATGTTTATCGATAGAAAATTACCAAAGTATTTATGGGGTGAAGCTGTGCGATGCGCTGCTTTTCAATTAAACGGGTCACCATCATTAGCAATAAATGGGCAAGTACCTGCAAAATTATTTTTAGGGAAAATAAATCTACAAAAATTAAAAATATTTGGAAGTAAAGCATGGATAATGTATACTTCCTGGAGAAAATAAATTGGAACCAAGGGCCAAGGAGGTAAGAATGATTGGTTACGCAGGTAGTGGTTATAGGTGTTGGAATCCAAACACAGATGAGATAATAATCTCAAGAGACATTCAGATGGATGAAGCAAAATATGAATATGAGAATAGTGAATTAACAAGTGATAATAGAAATCTATATCAAGAAGAAAATGAAGGAATCTATGAAGAAGATGAACGAGGCATAATAGAGGAAAGTACTGATAAACAAAGTATTGATGATGATCAAGAAACAAAAGAACATGAAAATAATACAAGTCAAATGATAGACTAAAGCAACCAAAGATCAAAAAGATACTCATCTTCCAAAGTATCTAGAAGAATTTGAATTATACACAGCCTATTGTCTTATAAGCGAAGAAGAGGATCCAAAAACTTGTGACGAAGCTGTAATGAGTGGACCAGAATGGCAAGATGCTATCAAAAGGGAATTATTAGCACATAAAAAGTTCAAAACATGGGAAGTAGTAAACTTACCAGAGAATGCCAAAGCTATAGAGACAGAATGGATCTTCCGTACAAAACAAGATGGTATTAAAAAGGCAAGATTAGTTGCAAAAGGTTATCAGGAAAATTATGTTCAAAATGCACCTGTAGCAAAGATGCCCACAATAAGAATGGCTTTAACACATGTATTAAACAACGACTGGAACATAAAACACTTTGATGTACCTACAGCCTTCCTAAACGGTAAGCTAGAAGAGGAAATTTTTATAAAAATTCCCGAAGGTGTCAGTGAAGGCAACTCTAAAGTATTGAAATTAAAACGAGCCCTATATGGATTGTGCGAAGCTCCCCGCTGCTGGAATAAATGTTTTGATGAATTTGCTATACAAAATGGATTAAGAAGATCAGATTACGATGTATGCTTATACTTCGACCAAAATGTATGGCTAGTACTATTTGTAGATGATATATTGATTCTCGGTGAAGAGAAGAAAGTTAACAAAATTACAGAATCACTAATAAAAACATTTAATGCAAAAGACTTAGGTGAGTTAAAATGTTTTATTGGAATAGAAATCAGCAGAAACGAAAATAAATTAGTGATATCTCAACGGAAATTAATTGAAAAAATATTAAAGAAATTCAAAATGCAAGACTGTAAAAAGGTGAATACACCTATGGAATTTGGTTTTAAACATGAAAGTACAAAGGAAATAATAAATGTACCACTCAGGGAGTTGATCGGAAGCCTCTTATATCTATCAACAATCAGTAGAAATATTTCATAATCTTAACTTGGTATACCTGTAGTAGTCGCGAAGCTTGCTCCTTCATAAATTACCTTTGAAAACAGTGGCCGATAGGTATTAAAATGGTGTTGAATTTTGGTGAAAATATTTGCTAAGACGCTGATGACGTTTTGTGTGATATATTTGACGCTTTATAACAGAGTTGATTGCATTCGTTTTGGAACAAATCTTTTATTTTATTAAGGAAGTAATTTAATAACACATTGAATTAGAATTTTATTGTAATTCTGTTTTGTTTTTGTCTTGTTATATCATTGTTATTATGAAATAGGGTACATCGAAACAATAAGTAATTACTCGTTTACGTATGTAGACAAATGTTGTTATCGCTTTCTCTTTTCATCATGCTATTCACCCTTTGGTTCTTACATTGTAACATTTTAAAGGTGATATTAACCTTGTTTATTGTTATTTTATCTTGCTAACATGACGTGCACTTTGCCAATGCCAATTTTTGATGTTCTTATCTTATCTAGCAGCCATGTAGTGTTCGGCAGTTGGGGAATTTGTTACTATGTTTTTACTTTCGGGCAACCATTTTTTTATATCATATTAAGTAAATAAACGAATAAATAGCAATCATTTTTCGACATTCTTTGAATTTTTGATGTTCGATTCATCAAGATCTGTTGCATTCTTTGTGTATGCTTTTTTGATTGATGTATAGATACACTACCAACCATAATTATTTGCCTATCTACATTTTTGCTTGGATTTTAGAAAATTATTTATTTATTGTTATTTAGGGGGTATAATATATATAATATAAAAAGACTTCTCTGGTACTTAGTTATCGATTGAATCTCATTAATACGATAACTAGGGATGCAGGTAAGGCCATAAAAAGATCCGAAATGTAATACAATTGTCCTTCACTAACAAATATGTAATGTAGTGCAGGTAAAGATGACAATTCCCTGTTTACTCCAACTGGGATTATGAATTTAGACTTAGTAGTTATTTTTCTTTAAAACAGGGAATATCGTTAATAACATTATCTAAAATTGGTATTAAAATGCAGAAATCCGCGCAGTGGTTGTTGCTTTACATAATCTTGGCCGAAGTATTAGAGATATCGCAAGAAAATTGAAATTAAGAGCAAAATTCATAGTCCTAACTTGCTTAGCACTCAACTTCACCTCATCTGCTACTCATACTAAACTCACTCAAATGATCCTCATTCAAACCTCATTTTTCGGATTCATGGAGACTAGGAGATCAGTTCTTAACATGAGGAAGATATGAGGAGGCATCTGTATCTTACGTCAGAGTTTTCGTGACGTTTTTAGCACGAGTATGCGCATAGCCAAATAATTTTGAAAGGCGGCAAGTGAATTGTTAGGGCTTCTTTTAACGGTCCGAAAGTTAGAACGTAAAACACATGTTGCGTTTGCAAGAATTTATTATGTAGAAAACTTCTATTATGAATAATAAAAGATGTTTTTTCGCCGGGAACGAGAAAATATTTTTAAAAGTACAAGGACATCCTAGAATGCAAAAAAACTGATAGTTGGTTTGGCTAATTTTACCTGTATCGTAACCCTCTAAAATTGTATTATTGTATTACCTCAATGAACTAATGAAAATGCATTCTCAGTAGAAATCAACCGCTTGCATAAAACCGTAGAGCAATTACACAATTTCATAATGGGAGGTATTGGTAACCTACGTTAATTCATCGGTGGATCATCAGGATAAACTAGGGAAAGTATAATATTTTGTAGAGTATTCCTTGAAAATCTATGTCTTTGCAGTAGCTCATTATTATTATATATTTCTAGAAGATTCTGCGCATCTCTTATTATGCGAACCCATTCATTAACTGTATTTGAATTTGTATACCGTGCTACGCGTAAATAAGAAAAATCATCTACGTAGTCAACAAATTCCCAAAAATCATCCATTATAAAATTTAAGATGTCCATAAATGACTTTTGTTTTATTTTCCAGCTACCGGATGCCTTTACTTTTTCAAAAATAATTATGAGTGCTTAGTTAGTGTCCTACTCCCGTACAATTACTTACTTCTTACTCACTCACAACTCAAATATGAGCGCCAATGAATACCTAATTGTCTATGAATTCCGATTTGTCGGAAGAGGACGCTATGAGTGACGGGTGAGGGTGAGTGTTACTTTAGGAACATCTATGAATTTGGCTCCTAGTCGCCGAACTGTTGACTATAACTATACTGCGGATGCGGGACCGCCTCTATCTTCGACGTTTGAGACAGAGTGAGGCACGATACATTCGTTCAATCACGGCATGTATATGCGTTAGAGAAAGCGATACACAGTCGGACGATACTACTTGTGTATGTTTGTCTGACTAGAGACGTTCAATCTAAATGTAAAATATCAGTGGCATTGATGCATCGAACGGAAAGCATTGGCGATTGACTTGCATGGAGCGCGGTGAGGAGAGTGAGTTGACTGACGGACATAATTGGCACGACTCTGTACGAGCGTCTATGCGAAATGATAGAGGCGGTCGCCGATCCGCAGTGTGACTATAACGTTAAAAAATATTAAGAAGCTGGCACATTATTAAATAGAAAACGAACAGGACGACGGAAAGTGACAACACCAGCAGAAGATCGTCGAATAATTATGACGAGTAAACGGAATAGACGAAAAGCTGGACCTTAAATAACGTAAATACATATTGAGCGTGAAAAACAAGTTAGTTTAACCACTGTGAAAAAGATGTCAAGAGAGGGTGATTTATTTAGCTGAGCGTTGCGTAGACCACTCTTACGCAAGCAAAATAAAATAAAACGGTTGCAGTGGGCTACAGAGCATCAACATTGGACAGTTGATGAGTGCAAAAATATTTTGTAGGCAGATGACTCCAAATTTCAACTCTTCAGTTCCAAGAGAAGAACGTTCGTTCGATGGTCGAAAGGAGAACAAGCAGCAGAATTATGTGTAGTACCTACAGTCAAGCATGGGGCAGATCGGTAATGGCTTGGGGTTGTTTTGGCGCTACACCCATAGGAGACTTGGTTAAAATAGATGGAATTTTAAGAAAAGAGCGCTATCGGGAAATTTTGGAAATGCTATACTATCTGGAATGAGAATAATCGGTGATTATGTTATATTTCAACATGATAATGATCCAAAATACATCTCTAAATTGTGCCGCGAATACTTAGAATCGGTGGAATGCGAAAGCAATATCAAAATAATGAAACGTTTGATAGTGTAGATCATTCGATACTATTGCGGAGATTTGAATACTAGGGAATAAGGGGTAATGCTATAGCTTGGTTTTTCTACTGTCTAAATGAGCGCTAACAAAGTGTATGTTAAAATTAAAAAATAAGATTACTTTCAGGTAATATAGTCATAACTAAAGGCGTACCATAAGGTAGCATATTAGATTCCTTATTCATTGCCTACTTTAATGACATCTGTAATCTTACACCTATATCTACTATAAATAATTTGTTAACAATAAATTATGCCGACGGTAAAACATTTTTAATAACTGGAAGTGCGCTGGATGAAGCTATCGATCTAGGTAGTACTTATATAGATACAATTGAAGAATGATTAAGCACTAATAATCTTAAAATTAACCACGATAAATCAAATGTCTTCGAATGTAACAAATTTCAAACGTTTCTTTAGAAGTTGTGAATATTTATAATTGCGGGTTCGTGTCCGACTTTGCGTTAAGCTGCTGTTTAAAATGGGATGATCATATTAATGTATTTTGCAAAAAATTAAGTAAGTATTGCTTTGCGAATCGTCGACTTAGAGGAATAGTGAATTGGCATTGTGTTATGTATTATGGGGTGCTGCTATTCAAACATAAAATATGGGATCGTTGTTTGGGGTGGCGGTAGTGACCTAAATAGAGTTTTTTTTCTTATACGGCAAAAAGATTTTACGTGCGATTAATAAACTTAGGTACAATCTGTCTTGCAGAAGATACTTCAAACTAAATATATGTGTTGACTGTATATGGTATTTACATATTTGAATTGCTGATGTTTTTATTTAGAAGCAAATATTTATTCAAAGATTATGATTTATAACATGAGTATTCTAGTGGGATCAAAACCGATTGCCGCTAACCTAAGCATCGATTCACCCTAAGTGAGAATCAGTTAAAAGATTATCAGTGTTTAGGTAATACATGGACAAATTATTACTTGAAATAGAGCCATACAATATAGAAGCACTTTTAACTTCAATATGTAGTTATATAAGTTATAAGTATTGTTTCTGCTTTGACATATGCATTTCTTTGAATCGAAGCGCTGCAATAATAAAGCTATTCTACTCTATTCTTCGAAAGTAAGAAAAACATATTTAGCAAATATTGCGCATTTAGATGTTGAAAGTATTTGCTACGTTCCCTTGGTTTGAAGTAAATCTGTTATACGGATTTGGATAATTTTGGATCCGGATAATTTACTATCCGGATATTCGGATCTTGGTGTAATCCGGATCCAATATCCGAAACCTCGGATCCGGATCCGTTATCCGAAATCTTGGATCTGGATCCAATATCCGAAGCCTCTGATACGGATCCTTTATCCGAAATCTTGAATTTGGATTCTTTATCCGATCGAATCCATTCGATAACATGGATCGACCCTGTTCTTCGATAACTTTTTCGAGCAAATACTAAGTAGCTTAAAGTTTCGTAGTAAACTCTGGAAACCTGCTATAGGTCGAGTAATTATCAAACAATATAGCTGTAATGATCACCTGATTTATTGAACACTTTTGTAATGCAAACTTCGAATTGTGCGCTTAAAAACTCAATATCATTCCGAATGCACGGATTTTAAAAATTATTGCATTTTTTCTCCATATAACATGAATTCGATGTTTTCTTTATTAAACACTTTCTATATTGCAAAATAATAACGGCTCCGCGTCCGAGAACCGATAGCGGATCCGGATCCGAGAATCAGATAGTGGATCCGGATCCTAGGATCTGAATATCCGGATAGGTTTTTCGGTTACTTACAGCGCTAGTTTGAAGAACAGAAGCCGCTAGTCGTTTACTTTGGTGTAAACTTCTTATCAAGAAGACGGACCGATTGGTTTCCTTAGAACCTAGCAAATATAAAAGGTTTTTTGCTCGCTTACTTGGTTACTCTGTGTGAAACACTTGGTATGTATAAAAAATAAATTTATTAATTAAAACAGTTCAGCTTGTACAGAAATAAAAAAATTATTGTATAATACAATAATGCGGTTTCCTTATTCAATTTCTATGTACATATATTTATATGTATTTACATATATATTTGTATAAACGTACTTAATACGAGTACAAGGTATTTGGCTACCTTAAATGTCAATATAATGACTTAACAAATTTAAAATGAAAGCTTTAGTCTACAATGGGTAATAAAAGTATTAATACACCGAGTTCTGCTTTATAAAGGTAATTATAGATAACTGATATAGAGTAATACTAAAAATAACTCATAGAAAAGTGTCCTACGACTTTTATGATAAAATTTTTTAAAGTTTTTATAAATTAACTTTATGAGTATCAAAGTATGTTCTATTTTGTTTCTAGAGTTAATTATTTCTATAAAAATTAGTACATTTTTGAGTGAACGAAGTTTTTTGTGACCAAGTGTAAGTTTGTTTTGTGAGAAATTAACAGATAAAATCATCAAATCTTCAAATATTTAGTGAAAAATGTATGACCTTGAAATATGTTCGAAGAGGAAAAGATTGCGTTTAGCCAAGGATATTTAGTCTGTGATGGTGAAATAAATTAGAATATTTTATAGCGGAACCGTTTCATGGTGATCTTGTTTATTCGTATTGAGTTGATGTCAATTGTTTTTAACAAGGTCGATCTTTGCAATTATATTTTATATATGCGTTCTAAAAACGATGTTATACCTTTTTAGTGTGCAAAATACGTAACATTTTTGTTAAAATTAAGAATGTCTAAAGTGGTAGTTCAACTACATAGGTACATATGCAGTTGGGAATTTATTTTAAACATCCGTGACTAAATATATAAAAAAAAAATTGCACTTGTACCCTTCACCAAGAGAAGGAAATTGGACGGTTTAAGAGAGCCGATTCTTTGCAACGAAGCAGTACAGATCAGTCAGGAGGCTAAGTTCTTAGGTGTAACCTTGGACTCTAAACTGAACTGGAACTCGCATTTACAAAAAATGACCGACAAGTGTAAGAGGGTGTTAATGACAACCCGTAGAACAGTTGGGAAAACATGGGGACTCAAACCACATATGACGTACTGGTTGTACACTACGGTGGTAAGACCCATGATAACTTATGGCTGCCTGGTTTGGTGGCCTAAGATTACACAGAAGCATGCGATAACTAGTCTCTCGAAAATTCAGAGACTGGCATGTCTGTGTATAACAGGAGCTATTAAAAGCACTCCAACAGCTGCTATGGAAACCATGCTAAACCTACCTCCTCTTGAGATTTATATCGAGGGAGAAGCTAGAATGGGTGCATACAGACTGAAAAATACTAGCAACAGGAGATCCCACAGTGGATCTGGGCACACCAGAATAGAAACAGTAGTAACTAACCCTATCTATGATATGGGTAGTGATACAACAATCTCCAGGATCTCCTATGACAAACCTTTCAAGGTTCTCTTGAATTGGGAGGAATGGAGGGTCGGAGAGGGGAGAAAACTGAAGACCCTAGTCTGGCACACAGATGGGTCCAAAACGGGCACTACTTCTGGCGTTGGTGTATATGAGGAAAACCAGGGATACAAAGTATGTGTATCACTTGGGCGATACACCACGGTATTTCAAATAGAAATTTATGCTATACAAACCTGCGCGTGGGAGAGTCTGCGTCGGCGACCGCAGGGTGAAACGATTTGCATTATCTCTGACAGTCAGGCAGCCTTAAAGGCACTAGCATCCTATCGTATAACCTCCAAACTAGTATGGGAGTGCCTGCAAACCCTAATGGCTCTGTCTAGACACAACAAGGTCACATTGATGTGGGTGCCAGGGCACAGGGGCATAGCGGGCAATGAAATTGCAGACCAGCTAGCGAGGGAAGGTTCAAAAATGAATTATATAGGCCCTGAACCGGGTCTAGGTATTACCAAGAGTGCAGTGCCTGGTGCAATTAATGAGTGGATTATAACACAACACCAATTAAATTGGAAACATGCAGCTGGACGAAAGCACAGCAAACGGATGATGGGAAGACCGTCGCAACATCTCACTGCTGACCTGCTTGAATTAAGCAAGATACAGCTTAGGGCAGTAACATGTCTATTAACAGGACATGGCTGTTTGAGAGGCCACTTGCATAAGATGGGGATCTACAAAGATGAGCCCTTATGTAGACTTTGCAATGAGGAGAAGGAAACAGCCCCTCATATTATTTTCGAATGTGTAGCGTTAGCTCACCGCAGATTCGCTATGCGAAGCACAATTGAACTACCAATGGAGGAAGATTTACTACATAGGCTCTCTAAACCTGATTGCGGGAACTAACCTGTTCGAGTAAAACAAAACCCAAGCAGGAATAATATAATAAGCTACTAAGCTTCAGTGTTAGGGATGTAAAGACCAGCCCTGCTTTGGTAAAAAATCAATCAATCAATCAATCAAATATATTTTAGAGTGTTGTTTCCATAGCTGTATAAGTATTTTCTATATATTTTCATTGCAATTTGTCTGATCTAAGTTAAAATTCTCTATATTAGCCTTTCAATAAGTACGATACATACAATTGCATAATTGCCAAAGAATGTGCAAGTTTATTATAGCAAATGTTGCAGGTTTTGCACCTCTCTTATTTCCTACAATATTGTTTCACTGATTGCTACAAATTGTCCGCGTCACGGATCTTATAACTAGTTGTAATGCAATTTGCTACAAATTGTAGAAGTTAAACGTTTTTTTTCTGTGTAATACCATTATTTACGGAATATAACATCATTTAACTATCTTCGTCGGAAGCACTGGCAGGAACGAATCCAAGAAGAAGTCTAGGCATAGAGCACTGCACGGACCTATTTTTCACGGCCCGGCCTGCCCGTGGCCCGTTACAGTATGGAGTAGGCCCGCCCGTTGCGTTTATTACCTCGGTACAAAGCCCGCTCGTTAGAAAATTTAGGCCCGTCTAAGTTATTTTAGCATGTTTAAGTAATTATATCTGCACTGTCTATTTCTAAACATTTTTATATTTTCTTTAACCAAAAGAAAACGTAACATAACATTGCATACATTAAAATTGTGAATACAAACGATAACGTAAAAACTAAACAGCATTTACTGCATACGTTATATCCATTCAATGTATTTAATAAAACATTCTCGGCCAGTCAGGCCCGGTCCGTAATGAAAAGGGAAGACGCGCGCCCGAGCCCGCGAGCGGGGCGGGCTTTTCCTAGCCCATGCAGTGCTTTATCTAGGGATGTTAAATCACACGAGCGAGAAGGATGATTGACTAGTACATTTCTGGGAGATTTCTAGACATACCGTGGGTATTAATATAGTGAAGAAGCATGGAAGTCACATCGTTGGCATCTTTTTTGGCGATAGATTTATTATAAGTGTACATGGCCTCATTTGTGACTAGATCATCTATTCGGAAAACATGAACCATATCTGCCTTGAGTAGAAACCAGGATTTGACGGAATATGTGGTAACGGCAGGTTTTACGTAAAGTTAAAACTTAGACATGGTAGTTCCCCAGTTGTAGCTTAGTTTTCAAAACTCCCCTTTATTTCCTATTTATTTTGATCCATTTTGTATAACGTATAATATAACTTAACTGCGTAAGAATACTTCTGAATAATAATCTGCGTGTCTGACCTCAAAGAGCAGATGCTAGTTAAAAGAGCACATGACCGGATTTGTGTGGTTTTTACAAGAAACCGAATGTACATGTGCGGTTTTTGCAGATATGCCAGATCTTCAAAGCCTTGCATGTTGGTGCCTATGCTAGTGTTCATGAAAACGAGTTTGCTAGCTAGCGCATTTAATATTTTTCTGACAGATGACGTAAGAATACTGATTTCGGCACAAATGGATAAGTGCTGTTTTTACTAGGAACTCGCCAATTATTAAAAAGTAGAATACCTACTTGGTGTTATATAAGGATTCCTAATTTTAAATGAGCTAGCAGTTATTGCAGCAATAATTTATTTTTTATTGTATCTTTTAGATAAAGTATTGACAGGATTTGTCCAAAACCCAACAAGTTTAGTTATGATAGAAAATTGTACGATCTTTCCATTGATAAAAAGTGTGATAAACAAGTCTTAGCAAGTTATACGGGAACACGTCATTGTTAGCATGGTCGTTTATTCGTGCTTATATATAGGAAGTAAGAGTGCATAATAATATTCAGTATTCCGCAGATAGTAGAGGATATAGCACATAGTTCTGATACCAAATTCTATTTCTACACATTTAAAGCTCCCTTGGTTTATATATTGCTGATTGTCTTTCAACTTATTCTTAGGTTTAAATATATTAGCGTCTAGTTTTTTGTCCCAGAATTACTTTTTATTCTCCCGACGATGCCAGCAGTATTGTTCAATGTAAATTAATTTTAGAAAATGATTTATTAAGCGAATTACAATTTATAAATAACCATTTTACAAACTTAATGACGACAATAAAATATTTTGAGAAGAGCAACATAACATTAGCGGAAATTCCAATTACCTTAAATTATACAATTATAAGATATTCCTGGAGAATTTGGAAACAAGTTGTCAGTGTTCAACAGAAACCCAGATTTACATACGTATTTACTAAACGAACGGCGTATTAATGAAAATCTAATCGATGTACTCACAAAATACCCTAAACGCTTTTTGTAAAGGTATTAATCTTTACTAAAGTTACTATAAGTTCTTCTGTAATTTAAGTGTTAGTTAGGTTAAAAATTAAATTATCTTAGTGAGATTGGCCATAAACGCTAAAATCACCCGAATCCATGTTTCATCACCAACTTTCATTTCTTTCGGAGCATCATTATATTGTTTGTCTGGTGTTAAGTGATATTCCAAGCAACTTTATACTTATTTTTATTAGTAGCGGTACGGTACTGTTTTGAGTAATGTAGCTGTTTTGCACGTCTTTCTCAATTTTTTAAAATCTTTGGGCAGTTTCCATCTTAACTTAACATAACTCGTTAACAAATGCAGCTACAAAAGCCATTGTTGGCCTTATATTTGACAGATAAATAACAAATATGTTGTATCTTTATGGAAACTTTATTTCAACGCCTACTATGACAACAAATACTGTACTACTCTCATATGTGTATTTCTGTGGATATTTTGCTACTTTCGGAAGAGGGATTACCATTATTTGATTCTTTTCAAAGTTTTAAACTTGTTAGATAAGTTTATATTAAAGGTAGGAATGAAAAAGTGCTTTAGATATCACAAACTTCTGTATTGAAAAATTAGGCGACCGGTTTCGTGTTCAAGAATACATCCTTAGGCCAGGAATGTGTTCTTGAATACGAAACCGATTGTCTAATTTTTCAAGATAGGATTTTGTGAGATCTGGACCGTTTTTTCATTCCTACCTTTCATACTTCATCTTACATAGAGTCATTATGGATTATTTAAACACTGACTTTAATAATTTCATAAGTATAGTACAAGTTAAAAGTGGATATCTTTGATACAAACATTACAACTGAAACGCATGATTTTCTTAATTCTTGTAAAATAAAAATCGTACCACAACTGAACAAATTTGATTATAATGTTTCATAAACTAAATCATTGTTTATATGACTTTCCAGTATTAGTAGGTATCTATTCGAAAAATAAATGTAGGATACCACTTGGTACGCATTTATTTTTTAATGTAGAGAAGAATTCTGCAGGATTTTTTTTTTTTTAATTGGAACCCAATTTTACTCTAAATGTAAAATATCAGAATAGAGTTTGTGTCTCTATTTAAGCTTTAAACAGCAGATTGATATAATTTCTTTGCTATGAAACAGGGTTAACTTAAACCTATGGGTGCGTTTATGTCATAGTCATCATTTTAGCTATTATCTTATAACATTCATGTTCTGTGAAGAGAAGAACACCAACAAAGGTAAATCTCAAAAATAGATGAAATCAGAATAAAAAATTTGAGTTTCCTGAATAGACAAGTTTAAACTATTTGTTTTATCTTTCTTGGTAATCGTTTTTCTCTTTTTTCGATACAGAGGTCAAAGAATGATTTATGCACTCCCGTAGAACAGATCTCCATCTATAATTAAAAAAGTTAATTAGTTTACAAATTCGTTTCCTGTGATAGTTTTTGTGTTACGTGAACAACACATAATTCTTCATGTTTTTTTTGTTCCTTTCAGTGAGGCTGACAGATATAAAAAGGTACTGTGGAAAGACATAAGGGTTGGTGATCTCATCCATCTCTCCAATAACGAAGTAATCCCTGCCGATATACTATTGTTACGATCTAGCGATCCAAATGGACTTTGTTACCTCGATACCGGTCATTTGGACGGTGAAACTAACCTCAAGCAACGTCAGGTAGCTAGGGGTTTTATTGAAAAGGTATGTACTTCGTATTATATCAGTAAATTGAATATCTGTTTTGCATACAACTTAATTTTTTTACTTTAATGATTACTGTGCATTATTTCACTAAAATTTGTAGATATGCACATAGGTTGATGGTTCTAAAAAAATATTTTGGAATACTTTAAAAAGAATTCCGCTTGCTTTACTTTTAGGCAGTTCGCATTGTATTTTTCTTCAGTACAGATAGCTGCATTCAGTTCATAAATAATAACGAATTTAGATAACCAAAGTATATTTGCATATTTCGAGCCAGCATTGAAATATGCAAATATACTATATCATGTTTGTAGTATCTGTCAACAAATAAGATGATAAATAGTTTCTCTGAAATATTTAATTTATAAGACTTGAAGACGATTGATTTTATGTGGTTCATAGTCTTTTTGAATGAATACTGGATTAGTGGAAAGTCCCGGAACGGTCGAATAACTTTGTTGTTTGACAAGTATTTTTTAAAAATCTGGTATGGATATATACGAGGGTAAGTCAAATGTTATATACACTTTCGCCATAATAAGCTTTGAAGGAGACTCTTGTGATCATACGGGGACAGTGCTTTATCTCGTAAAAGGTTTTTTTTGTGGATCGAAATGCTTTAAAGTGGCCGCACGAGCGTAACACAAAAAGAGGGAGCTGGACGGCCGTCAACCTCGACCACCGACGACAACATTCACCAATCTCGAGAGATGGTTACAGCAAATAGGCGAGTTACCATAGGTGAGGTTGCATCTTCCTTAAACATCAGTCACTATTCTGCTTAAAAATGCGTCACCTTCCGCGTTGAAACGATCCAGTAAGCAATTGGCAGATGTCCAAACGTTTGGTTTTGTTTTCTGCGGTAAGCATTCGTGGTACCCATCGCACACACACTTTACAAAATTTGAGTTCATCGCGGATAATTTGATAGACAGAACCGTGACTGATGTTTAAAGAAGATGCAACCTCACCTATGGTAACTCGCCTATTTGCTGTAACCATCTCTCCGAGCTTGCTGAATGTTGCCGTCGGTGGTCGAGGTTGATGGCCGTCCAGCTCCCTCTTTTTGTGTTACGCTCGTGCGGCCACTTTGAAACATTTCGATTCACAAAAAAACGTTTTTACGAGATAAAGCACTGTCCTCGTATTGTGACAAAAGTCTCTGGTGAATTTCAACAGCTTTCACACCCTCTGACTACAAAAATCGGATCACTGCTCGTTGTTTCTCTTTGGTGCAAACTAATAGCGGAGCTGACATCCTTATGTTGTTGTAGCTAGCAGACAAATGACGCGATCGTGATTAAATTCCGCACACATGACCACAGAGGCGCCAATTCAACGCATGCGCAAGCGGCTGCCACTACGATAGCCTTCAAACCTTGTTATGGCGAAAGTGTAGATAATATTTGACTTACCCTCGTAGTTGAAAATAATAAACATACACTTATTTTCTTTTAGTGTGTGCATTGTTACATTTTTGGATTGATTAGAATTAGTCTCAACTTTCTTAAATATTCCCTATGCCTAATTTTAGTTTTTGAGATAATTGAGATAACTTGCTAGAGGCAAATTTTATTCGATTATTTTTTTTTTGTTTTCGCCACTGCATAGAAATTTTTTTTAATCCACTAGTGTCTACAAGACGGCCACCGAACACATGCCATATGTGATTCATGCTATTTCAATTCTTTTAAATGGAATACCCTGTATATTTTTCCAGAATCTGATAGAGAAGCTATTCCAGATTTTTTTTATAAAAGTGTGCTGTCTTTTAGTAAATTAAATACGAAGCTATGCAGACAAGTTTTTTGTTTAAAAACATAGAGTACTGCGACGAAATATTATAAACATTTGTTTCACTAAAGATATTCAATAAAACTAATGTGCAAACGTTATTTTTTTTTGTACAATTCCAATATCTACTGGAAATAACCATCACTTTCCTACATACATTAGGTTCGTTCCAACATGCAGTTTGTGTATCGTACATGTACGATACATGGATTAGTTCATGAACCGTTTTCTACGCATGCGTTAAAAATGTATTACTTTCCGACCGATTCCGTATCGTGGCGTGTTGGAACGACTTATGGACATTTACTGAATTTGGACCTGCCTGACACTTTGAGTTTACCTGTGACTATACATATAGGTTCCCAAAAGAAATGGGAGAACTGGAAGAACTATTTAAGAAATCGGAGAAACCTTCCAAATCCCTCATTTTAACAGATTTCTTAAATAAATACTAATAGTAAACAATTACGTTATTTGAAGGTTATAATCTGCAGTCATTTATTGCAAATAAAAAAAAACAAATAAATATACTAATTACATACTGCGCATGCCTCTGACTAGCGGTTCCACAAAAATTTGCGGATCGATTCGGTCATCGTCAAATTTTATGTTGGAACATCCGACTATTCGTACACATTTCAGTCAGAAGTTATGTTGGAACGCCAAATTTGCTTTGCGCATGTACCCGACGGTTCACAAACTGGTTTTCTGGTGTGTTGGAACGAACCTATTATGTAGCACGTTAGCAGGCACGTATAAATTATAAATGGTAAAAATAAGCAGACAATTGTTGATTAGAGATAAGCATAAAGGGAATAGATTTGTTTAAAGCATCACACACTAAGTTTCTTTAGCAGTAAAAAATATGATACTGAAGAATGTTTACAAAATTTCGTAATTTTGCCAAATAGAAATCTTTATGAAAAAATTGTCTAGATGGATTTTTAAAGGCAACGCACATTACATAAAATATTACTCCCGGAATATTAGTAAACAATAATAATATCAGTTTATTGTCCAACAGTTTTACAACCATTAATAGGACAAAAATAAAAATATATAAATGCATACATATAGTTCACAACAATTGATTCATATTATTATAAAAAATATACGAATAATGAAAATCCGCTGACCCAACACATTGTAGCGAGTGGTAAGGCATGCAGATCGTTCTAGAGAGTGGTAAAGAAAAGGAAGAGGAAAGGCGAGAGGAGAATCAAGAAACACGAAAATTAAGAGAGGAAAGGAGGTAAGCACTGTCAATAGAACCATGGACTAGTTTCCACACGAAGCGGGCTCCCTGACATTCCCGTCTCGACAATAGTGATGGGAAACCATTTCTACCAAGTAGTCTAGAGTAATTCATTCCTCGCTCCGGATATACACCATCCTCTCTATAGGCAAGGTACTTCAGAAATCGCCGTTGCACTTTTTCCAAAGAAAGCTGAAGGTAAACATAGCGAGGAGACCACACTTGTGATGCATATTCCAACATACTCATGACGAAACTATAGAAGAGGGTCTTTAATAATTGAACATCACGAAATGATTTAGATGAACGTATAATAAAGCCTAAGGTCTTAGAAGCTGATAAGCAAAGATCTGTTATATATGAGGAGAAACTCATCGAAGGGTCGAACAAAACTCCAAGATCTCTGATCAATTCAACTTTCTTCAAAAATCTATTATTTATACTGTACGTAGAAGGAATAGGATTGAGCTTGCGAGTAAAAGACATGTAACAACATTTGCTGAAGTTCAAGTGTAGTTTAAATTCATCGCACCAAGCAATAATATGGTTAATATTATTCTGCAGGCATATAATATTATCCCAGTTAGAGATAGATTTATAGATTTTAATGTCATCAGCATGTGCAAGTACCGGGCAAGTCAAATCTTCAAGTAAGTCATTTATATAGAGTACAAACAGCAGGGGCCCCAGATTAGACCACTGAGGAATACCAGATTTCGGAAAGAAGTAGTTGGATGTATATCCATTATAATGGACGTAGTTGCACCTGGCGTAAATCAGTCTTAAGAACGATGTACTTAATCCAAACCCTGATAATTTGCTAAGTAAAATAATAGAATCAAAGGCACTGTGTAAACCACGTCAACTTGACCTTGTCTATCCAAATCTTGACAAATAAACTGAGACATAGTCACAAGATTAGTAACAGTTGATCTGCCACGAATAAAACCATGTTGATAAGGAGAAATAAACGATTTAACGTTCTCATACAAGGTGCAGGAAACACCGATGTCTTAATTGATAAATTAATGATAGATGCTAGCGGCTTAGCAAAAGCCATGCCAGCTTTACGTAACATAAAGGATGGGATTAAATCATCACCAGAATCGCTATTATTTGCAAAAGAAGTCATAATTCTGACCAACTCTCCCAACAATACAAGGAATCGCAATACACTTTGTACGAGGGAAAATGGTGGTCAAATAGGTGTTGACATTGTATGCATAAATAAAGCTTTACAGATTATTTTTAATGAATATCTTTTGAAACGCAAAAGTTTATGGCATTTCGTCGCAGCAGTCTATTCATCTTACCAAAACACTTATTTGCACACTTTCATATATAATTTATCAATCGACGTATTTTAGGTATATGGAAATGTTTATAAAAAGATTCTGGAATAGCTTCTCTATCAGATTTTGAAAAAATATACAGGATATTCCATTTAAAAGAATTGAAATAGCAGGAATCAAACATGGTAACAATTTTGTTGGCAGTCTTGTAGGCGCTAGTTGATATAAAAAATGTTTTCATGTATTGCCGAAAACTCCAAAATATACTTAATCGAATAAAATTTTAAGGCGCATAAGATACCGGCCGTTAAAACAACAGCGGAATTTCGCAACAATCTGAAGTTATCTCATTAATAAGATAGATGGGTATACAGAATATCGAAGAAAGTTGCATTTAATAAGAGAGGCGCCCGAAAATGTAACAATAAACTGGGTACCGCATAAAAAAAAGTAGGAAGCTTTTCCTGTCAAACTGAAAGTGAAAAAAGTGCTAAAATATAAAAATAAATTCGTTGTTTTTAACTACAGTCCCTGGCCATATTACTTGAAACATGTCATAAATCAACCCTTTTACCTGGAAATTTCCTTCCTATTATAGTGATATTCTTTTGCTTTGAATCCGATCGTTTATAGGGGGATTAGATTATTGTATCAATAAATAAAAATACCAGAGAAATGATGTTTAGAAGAGTAAAGTACGTATATATAAATATTTCAGTTATCAACTTACATTTAGCGGGTTCACAGTTTAGAGAATGCATCGATATTTTTTAAAATATTTCGTCATAACCGTATAGAAGCTAAGTTGTGGAGTATCGCTAAGTGTTTTGTGTTGATATATCGTTATTGCAAAGGTAAAATTGTTATTCTATCTCTCTCTTAATAATTAATTATTTGGAATTTGAAAAAAATTGAAATATGTAGAAAATGCCCGGGAAAGATTTAACAAGTGAACAAAAAGCCGCTATACAAGCTCTTCTACAATCAAACAAACATTCACAACGAGAAATTGCAAAATTACAGAAAGTATCTCCTTCTTCTATATCGCGTTTAGCTAGAAACTTAAACGAAGGAGCTAGCACATCGACACAAAGACGGGCAAAGTGCGGTCGGAAAAGAAAAACTTCGAAGAGATCTGACCGTGAAATTGTTCATCAGGCTTTGAGCAATAGATTTGCTACAATTAAAATTATTCAAAAATATTTACAAGAGAGAGGAATAGAGATTTCGAGCAGAACTGTTAGACGTCGATTGCGCGAAAATCGCCTAATGGGCCGAAGACCTGTAAAAAAGCTGCGTTTAACAGAAAAAATGAAATCTGTTCGTCTCAACTTTGCAAGAGAATATCGACATTTCACAGACGAGAATTGGAAAAAGGTGAATAACTTAACAACATGATTTTTACTGAATTAATGTTTGCATTATTTAATAGGTTTTCTTTAGTGACGAGTGCTCGCTCTGTGTGTTAGTGCAGCGAGCACAATTTGTTCGTAGACGATCTGGCGAACGTCTCACAGAGTCTACGGTTCTTCGAACTGTAAAACACCCTCCGCAGGTAATGATTTGAGGAGTGATTAGTGGAGACGGACCCGGCCCTTTGTATTTTGTAGAAGATACAATGCGTCAATAGCAGTACATAAATGTGTTAAAAAACACGTTATTACCGTATTTTAAGCCAGGACGTCGCATACCGACAGGGCGTATATTTATGCAAGATAATGCTCTTTGCCATGTGGCAAAAAAGGTTAACAGATTCTTTGAAGACGATCACATACCTCTTTTACGTTGCCCCGGAAATTCACCGGACCTCAATCCCATCGAGAACGTATGGAATCGACTAAAAAGTAAGGTACATGAAAGAGAAAACCCTACAAAGGAAATATTAATGAAGAATATAAAGGATGTATGGGAGAACGATGAAGATATAAAAGAGACAATCATATTTTGCATTGAAAGTATGCCCCGAAGAATTAAGGGTGTTATTAAAAATCATGGGTTATGGACTAAATATTAGTTACTTATTTAATATTTACATGTTACATATTTTTACAATATATTTTATAAATAAAAAATATAATGCATGTATAGTTTATATTTTATTATGAAGAAACTACAAAATATTGAGTGTTTCAAGTAATTTGGCCAGGGAGTGTATATATCCACTTCTCAAACAAACTTATTCGATCGTTCTGAGACTTTGTACCAACCCTATATAACATTATTTGAAAATTACTAAATTGTAACACCAGTCAATGAACTTTATCAATTAGAAAGGCAAAAAAGTTAGAAAAGCCTAATTCATGCAAGGTTTTTACAAAACAAAACCAAATAATAAAATTTAATATTATCAAAGTAAATCTGCTTAAATGCAACTTAACTTTTCGATGTCCTTTCTATAGTTGATGGAATCAGGACACTTATTAATATATTTTTAAGAAGCAACGTTTAAAATAATTTTGTTCAATATCAAGTATTTTAATATCAAAATTAAAGAAGTACCATTCTGTAAGGGGTGGGTGTTTAAGGCAGTGAATACGAGTAGTTACAGACATCACCAAATTTTTCAGCTTTTATGACGTTTGGTCGATATAGCAACCAGAACAGTCATTGCAGCTAATTTGATAAATCACGCTAAGCGTTGCTTCTTAGATTAATAAGTGTTCTGATTCCATCATTTGTAGAAAGGACATCGAAAACTGAAGTTACATTTACGTAGACTTACTTCAATAACATTAAGTTTTATTATTTTGTTTTGTAAAAATCTTGCATACATGGTATTCCACTTCAGTAATTTGTATGTTGTCTGGCTTCCCCATCTTTACATCCTTTTCAATACTGTTTTTCACGCTCTTCGAATATATTTAATATTAGAAATGTTAAGGCTAGTTGTTCTAAAACATTCTGTGTCGCTTACTTGTACATTTAATTTTAAATTTTGATGTACGCAATATATTTTATTTGATTTTCAGTTTGATGAATGCTTAATCCTTAACTGGTGAGGTATTTAACTTTTAACATAAGTGGTGACGTGGGGTCAGGCACACCCCAGTATGTGTTATTAACAAAAAAAATAACCAACTTAATTCAAGTAATGACATTATACTTTAGGAATTTATTTTGAAATATTCTTTATATTTTTTCTTCAATTATAGCGTTAGAAGTTACATTTAGATGCAGCTACATTTACCACGACAAAAGAATGATAGGTAGCCAAAGTTATAATTTATTTCAATTTTGAAAATAAGTTTTAAACAATAAAATTGTAAGAAAATAAGATTCTAATATATTATCTACGATTTACATCAGTAAGTGTGGGGTGAAAAACTGCACTCATAAAAAGTGCAAACAATCATTCCAACTAATCTTGACCATAGTCCTTGCAAATGCAGGCAGTACGTTCTACACAAACAAGCCTCTCGTAACGTTCACACTGTTTTTTGGTTTTCTGTTTTTGAATCTTGGGCAGAAAGCACATTGTCTTCTCTTATTTTCAGTACGGTCTTTGACTAGCATTGGCAATTTTGTCATTTTTGTTATAGCTACTCGAACTTCTCGGGGTATTCTATCGTTATATAGACGGCGTTAAAGGTGAGGTAAAACGAGTTGATAAGCCAATACTATTACAAAATGTATTCGCAAAACACCATTGGCAGTCGGAAAGCAAATAAACAGGATATAAGAATTTACATTGTTTTTTACAAGACCTTTCAATGATGGAAGATGACTTCGGATAATATTATGACAGGGCGCTCTACCAGAAATTTAGGGTACAATGGCTGACCATTTGAATATATTTTTACCATAATAGATTTGCTGACTCCAGAAACTTGTTCAAATTTTTCTTCGTCCATTACATAACCAGTTTGTAGGATACCTGCGTCAGTATTGGAAGTATACTTTTTACTCTCCGTTTCAGGTTCTTCATTTTCACTAGTTTTGTCATCAGTACTGTGTTCACTTCATTCCTCAAAGTCGTTTTCTCCTCCATCAGTTTCTATCGATATAGTACTTTCAAAGTCTGGACTGCCGTATTTTACACGTTGCGTCGAACAAGCCATAACGTATATAGAATACAAATTGCTACTACTACTAGTGAGGTGGGGTATTAGATACCCCGAAGCAAATAAGGCGGGATACTTGCAAAGATCGCAACATAATTTTATCGAACGCTATACTGTATCGCTGATTGCATGTACTGCGCAGCTATAGAGAGATTCAAGGTTACACGCGCGCGCATAAGCTTTAGATATCACACTAAAGAATGCATGGGGTCTTCAATACCTCACATCACCAGTTAGGAGTTGAGATGCCTATCCACCAAGCGCGCAAAATGTTTACAAAGGTTTGCAAATGTTCACAAACACGACATATTTAGTGGATACATAAGTAACCTGCATTTGCAAGCGCTTGTAAGCATTTGTTTGCATTTGTGTGCGTTCCAACTGAAGTCGGTAATATCAAAGGAATTGCGTTGTTTGCGTGCATTCTTATTTTGTCGGTGGAAACAGCAGATCACAGGTCGACAACAAACACGTCGTTTTCACAAGTACAGTTTTTGGCGTGAGATTTGAAATTAACGAAACTATATTTTATTTATTTAAAGATACCGAAATAAGTGAAACGTAACGGGACGATGAGAAGTGTCTGCAGTTAGTGGAGTTTATACACTAAAACCCGAAATATGGCAAAGTATACACAATTTTTAAGTAGGCCATATCGTCACTCCTTAAATCAGTCAGTAGATGCAATGAATTCCTTGTTAAAAAAAAATGGATATCTAAAATCTGTTATCTTCTTTTTTATCTTTTTCTTTTCTAAGTAAATCACTTATACATACATAGCAAGCGTTTACTAAATAATCACTTTTTGGTAGATAAGCATCGGCACCTTTAAAAGAATTTTCATTTGTAAATTTAATTTATATTTGTAACCTTAATTGTTTTTGGGTAGTTCACGCTGATGAGGAGTGGAAGCTCACCCGAAAAGTTTTGCTGAGAGAAATAAAGGAAATTACATGAATTTAGCTTTTCCAACATTTTTGTCTTTCGAATCGGTGCTCGTTGACTGGCGTTACAATTTAGTAGTTGAAACTATTCCCAGTGTGTGATTTTATCTACCATGTTAAAAGATAAAATTATTTTTCTATCCATACTTGGCTTCAAATATTCAATTTTGGGTACAAAGCTACAAACCGGGACTTAATAAAGCGTGATTCGCGAAAACTGAATAAAAAGGAAATCATATTTCAAGTTTTCTTTGTTAAGTACATCACCTCATAATTAAACAGAGAACTAATCTAATAAGTTAATCAGCATGTCGTAAAACAAATACAGTTGCGGACATAAAAGATAGGCAGGAAAATAAAATAATAAAACATCTGTTTCATAAACAAAGTATTATTTCTTGCAAATAATAAACTGCGGAATTCTACTGTGTCTGTTGTTATTTTAGTTTTGAATGCTATCTATAAGAAAACAATAGACTAACCATATGTCCCACAGACGGCATTATATAGATTGGGTTGTCGATAAAATTCGAAATTGAATTCGAATTTCGAATTTAACATTTAACATTTGAAGTTCGGATTTCAAATTCGAAATTGAAATTGCGAATATTAGATAAATACTAGAAACAGTATAAAATAAAAGAAAAACGTGTTTTATTTCATTCTGCAAATATTGTTTATGTCTGTGTAAGTCTGCCATCTCTGAATATGACCTCCAATGTATTTGTATTCATTCGTGCTACAACAGCTACAATTGTCACTACAACTTAATACATACATACATGATTATATGTCAACTTTTGTAAATCTAATAATAAAATATAAAATAAATAAATAGATGAAATAAATAGATAAAACGAAACGTAGAGGTGTATATGACGAACCAAATTTGGACAAACAAACAAACATAAAAGACTCTTCATATTGGTCATAACTCATAAAAAAAAATCAGAAACACTACAGAAAGCGCCCTCTACAAGGTAATCCTCAAGCGATTTGGTGAAATGCTCGCTATCCATCGCTCGAGTTCTGGACGGAAGATGGTTGTAAAGCAGCAATCCTACATAATTCGTAATAATGTGTCTTTTGTATTAAACTGAACAACATAGGGCTGACCCAGGTGTCACGGTAACATAAAAATAAAATAAATGAAGAAAATAAGTAAGCTTTTAATCTTTCAAAATTGGTGGTGTATCATAGAATGTCAATTTTAACCAAAATAAAGTTAATATAGCTCCTCATGGTATCGATGGAATCACTCACGCAAAATCAATGTGAGGAAACAAAACACTAGCCAAGGGATATGTTTCCGCCTACTCGGCGTCATCAGTGTTGCTCCGAGTACTTCTATATCTCACACCGCTATTTGCTTATATCATTATCTTTCGAAACAACGAGCAAAATACCTTTTGGTGCCATCTAGTGCCAAGAGTTACGCGCCTGCCGTCTAGAAAGCAGCGACAAAAACCTGGTACTGATCCCAATCAAATACTGTTTCCTCATATTGTTTTTGCCGTGAGTGATTCCACCGTGATATTTTGGTTATTGGTTCCAGGTATTTTTTATGCTAATTTTAAAGTTAATTCTTTCGGTGATTAAACTCAGGTATGCACTATTACGTGAATTATAAGAATAAATATTTGCTTTGATCTCAAAGAGGAATTAAGCGTAGCGATACACCGGGTGCCATTAACTAATCGTGACTAACTTGTGCCAAGGCCGATGGCAGTTGAACTTATGGACTGACGAATATGGAGGTGGAAAGAACGCAATACCGCAGTTACGATCCGACAACTGTGTACGCTTAATACACGGCGTTAGACTCCGAAGATATTTGGTTTCCATTCGTGTATACTGCAATATATAGCGTGACATCTAACTTGTCAGTGAGCCGAATTTCAAGAAGTAATTGAAAGCTGAAAATGCATAGGGTTTGTTTGCTGGGAATACTGCTGTGCAATGCTAGGATACAAATCTGGAGAATAACGGGGTGAAACAGCGGAAAGTGTTGTAATGAAACTTATTTTTAATTCATTAGAGCTTTCGCTGTTTTTTTGGCAGTCTCTTCAGTGATGTTTACTACAGAAGTGTGCATATATCTCTGGATGTGGTATCGTTATACACTAATATACCCATTGATCTTTTGGTGGAGATACTGCAAAGACATTGGCCTCGTATCTAAAAAAATTACTAGTACCAGTAAGATTGACTTTATTAATTTCATTAAATTTTTGTCTAAATCTTCTTCCTTTATTATTAACAACAAATTCTTTAAACAACAATATGGCTGTCCGATGGGTAGTCTGATTAGTCCAATAGCTGCCATAATTATAATGGATGATATATTGGGCACTTGCGTTTCCAGTCTACCGTTTTGTTTGCCATTTTTTATACAAGTATATCAATGACATAATCATGCCAGTTCCACAGGATAGCATCGATTCAGTTTTAAATACGTTTAATAACTTGAATACATCCCTTCAATTCACTGTTAAAAGGAAAAAGAATCATTCGGTTCCATTCCTAGATACGTGATGTATTCGTAATAATAATCAAAGAATATCTATTGATTTGTATAGAAAGTCTACGGCCTCAGGCCGTTGTGTCAACTACCATTCCAACACACATTTAATCAAAAGATAAATGTGATCGTATCCCTAATGAATCGTATCTTAAAAATTTCGGATGTTTCTTTTCATAAAAAAAAAACCCTTAGAATTAACGGCTACCCCACAAAGCTAGTCAACAGACTACTTTACAATTCCCAAGTTAGTGACATTACACCCTGTGGTGAAACATTGCACACTTTTTGGGTAACAGATACCATATAAATATTTCAAGTTTCCATTCTTGCCAAAACTTTAGGAGAGTATAAAAAATATCTTTAAAGAATTTATGCAGGATCCTTTCCGAATAGCAAATTATAATATAAAGACTATTGCATCAATTCTACCAAAATTTAAACAATCTACGGAAACAGATTGATCAATAAATACAGTCTATATGATACCTTGTTCCAACTGCTCTTCTTTACATAGGCCAGAGCTCCCAGTATTTGAAAAAAACGAATTAGTCAACACCGCTATGATTGCAACTCTGGATCCAGTGGAACTAATCATTAGTCTGTGCAATCAGCGGTAATAGTCAGTGTAGTAGATATGTGGCGCAGAGTCGGCGATTATTTATTTCACGCGGTCACAGCGTCAGTACTAAATCGATGCTGTATGCGAGTAGTTCTGTGTATATGTAGGCTGTCGTAATTTATTTCGTAATTGTACTCTTATTTTATGTAATCTATCGTTTCGTTTACTAGACAAAGAAGCATTTGTCTCCTTCTGGAATAAATATGCGGACTGTAAATTTTCTAGTTGGACATTGATACGAAATGTAGTGCCATTTGCTCGTGAACATATAGAAAAAAGAATGAAAACAGAATTGGAAGATAAAAAACTGTGGTTGTGTGTGGACGAAACAACAGATCGTCAAAAACATTCTGTGGTTAATGTAATGGTACGTACAATAGAACCACATCGACCGTCATCCTCCTTCTTACTTGCTTCCAAAAGAGTTATAAATTGTACTGCCGATGAGATTTTAAAGGTGGTGCTGAATTCATTGAACAAATTTGAAGTTTCAACTAAGCAACTTTTAATGTTTATGAGTGATGGTGTCGCAAACGTGCGTTCTTTGGGCCAATCTCTTAAAGAACACTGGTAACTTCTTATATGTAACGTGTAAAATCCATACTGCGTTTTACTACAACAAATATTTTGATCAAGTAAAAAAGGTAGTTTTAAAATTCAATCCGACAGAAGCTGCAGCAATCAAGAAAAGCTAGGAAATATTTCAAGATAGTCAGGTTAAAAGAGATTTACAAACTATTCACAACAATTACTTCGGACTAACGGAGGGAATAGAAAAATTACGAATTGTTTCGATGTCGCTAGTGGATTCTGTTCAAATTGTGAATGATGTTCACGCACAGTCATGCGCTGTAGAAGGGTGTGAATTGGTGTGTAATACGAAAATTTGAAAGTGTTTTAGAGAAAGGCTCCGATTTTCTTATATTAAGACAAATTTGTGAAGGTACCTATGAAAATGCATTAAGTTGTTTCAAAGATTATTTTAAATATGCAAATATAACATCGCTAGATGTCGTTTTCGGCATTAAAAAACATTTATTCCGCACGTCGTATTCATTTGACTGAAACAGCTGTTGAAACATATCTAATGATTCAAATATTTAACAGATGTTACCCAGTTTGTGATTTCACGGAAGACTTTTAAAACGGTAAGTGTTTCAGCACGTTTTATAATTTATTTCTTACCTTCTATTTTATGTGTAAACTTTTATGCGCTCGCCACGCCTCTGGCTGTTACCGCATATTTGCCCAGGTTACTAATCATCTTTCCAATTTTGATAATGTTAAGGTATTATGTATTGAACAGAATTATTTCAGAAGATTATTTTTGGAAATGTATTACATTCAAAAATATCCGAATACTATTAATTTTTGAACAGATATTAATAACCTTAGTAATATATTCATTGCTTTTACATTTAGATAAGAAAATAAAAAATAATATGTCCTATTCCCTCACGTCATTCAATTATAAATGTAATTCGTCTTCAAAAATTGAATTTTAAACGATGATGTATATTATTGTATATTAAATTTTTGGGTTGAAGTTTTTTTCATACATAAAAAAAAATATATATTTATATCATTGCCATATTCGCATTTCTTGTTCATAATTCGTGTCATGCAGACATTTTTAAAGAATTATTAAACTGTGTAACTTTATTAATATATTTTAATATTAATTTTAACCGAATTATACAGTTGATTGGTACATTAATCAAATTAATGAGACCTGTTGCTCT
This sequence comes from Dynastes maya, assembly GCA_029619315.2. Taxonomy (NCBI): domain Eukaryota; kingdom Metazoa; phylum Arthropoda; class Insecta; order Coleoptera; family Scarabaeidae; genus Dynastes; species Dynastes maya. The sequence continues at coordinate 50,536,803 of JAROYE020000002.1, forward strand.
ACCTTTTGAATGCGGTTTCGCTGGCTTCCTTAACTAAGTTGTTTTTGTTTTTAATACTGTTTCAATAATGGTTGTTTAATTTTGTTTACACTTCTGTAGTAAACATCACTGAAGAAGTTGTCAAATAAACAGGGAAAGCTCTGATGAATTAAAAGAGTTTCATTACAAGACTTCCCGCTGCTTCATCCCGTTATTATCCAGATTTGTATTTTATAGGGTTTATTACAAAATTCCATGTAACAACTGTAATGGTGTATACGTAGGACAACATTTAATGATAGAATAAAACCTTATAAATACCGAAATAATATTATAGCTATAAAAACAAAGGATGGATACAGGATTGTAGGATGGCCGGTAATGTTCTCAAAATAAAAGTATACACTTTACTTTACGTCTCTTTTAATTATAATTGATCACTATCACATACATTTCGTGTTTTCTCTATTCTTACATGTCTCTACTCTCTACATATAACCTTCTCCCATGAAAATCCCTAAGTTTTAATTCCCGGTGATGCCAACCTATACACCTACAGGATACGCATTTAATTTTGATAATAATGATAATGTATACTTAATAAGGAAGTTAATTACAAAGCCAGAGCTATATCAGAAATTATTCAAATTAACAAACACAGAAGTGATTATCCAAAATTTATTATCCTATTTTATAATGTTCCCTTTTCATCAATTTAATTTAATCAAGTGTCAACAAAATCAGACATTTCTTATAAAACAAGGAAAAACTCCAGAAATTAATATTGAAGACATTTTGTCTGTATATTGCTCTTCCATATCAAAACCATTCAAACGTGGTCGAGAATCTTTGACGTCATCAAATGTTAAAATAGCAAGTCTTTTGTATTGGAGGAAAAAGGTTTGAAAAAGAGACAATTAACAGGCCTATCAATTTTAAATATCACGTTTTTTAGAACGAAACGGTGCATAGTGGTTCAGATGTCCGTTACTTTTGACTAACAAATATATGCAAATCTGTTGTTTATGCGAGTAATCAATAGTTAAATAGTTACCTGTTCCTATAATATAAATATTAAACCCTTTTAGAAGAACTTATAGAATTAGAAGTATCTCTTTACATTTACAAGAGTTACATAAAAAAATATATAGTACATCCCATTCGAAAAAAAGATGTTATATCATGAGATGTCAAACGTCAATGTTTGTTAATGTTAACTTTTCAGTAATAGAATTATCTTTACATTTACTAGTGAAACCCACATAAGACCAAAACATACATTACATGGAGTCTTTCTAGAGTGGGAGTAAAACGTGATTGAACTTTGTCGTTTCAATCTTGGCCTGGTGGATACCTACCGGTAACTTTGAGATCGCATCTTGTGAATTTCAACGTATTAAGATGATAAAAACTAGTGTTGGGCATAATCGATATATTTCAATAATAAAATGAATCGAAATAATCGTTTAAAATAATCGAATGATCATTCGAAATTTACTAACGATTTCGATTATTTTCCACGATTATTTGACAGAATCCGAGTGACGAGTGAATTATTTCGAAACTCGAAACCTCGAAGTTTCGAATACAGATCTCGAATCGTAATCCGTTTGTGTGCCCCTGCGCAGTCGAAACGAATAATGAATGATTTCTGAACCATAATCGAATGATCGATTATTCGGGTATAACCGATATATCTCATCGGTTATACCCGAATAATCGATCGTTCGATTATGGTTCAGAATCATCATTCATAATCGCCCAACACTAATAAAAACGTGCAATGTGTGAAAAAAAAATTTGGTATAAAAAGCGTCATAGTTTTTATGTGATTGTGCTTATTTTTATTAAATTACTATCTTGTGTTATGTTTTTTGTAACCCTATGAAACATGCCAGGCTGCTTCGTAATTTTATAGCAAAAATGATTCGCTGCTGGGTTGGGAGAAGGGATGTGTACAAAATCGACCCTGTTGGTTCCACCTCACCATACAACAAGTACTGATACGTATATTTGACATTTTTTAAATCAGTAGTTCTGGCAATAAAGGACATATTCGTCTGAAGAAATTTGCGAGTATGTCCTTTAATGCCGGGACTACCAACTTAAATCATTCGCAAAATTTAAAAAACCGAGGTGTACTGATAAATTAGTACTCGGGAAATCTTTTTCTGGGGATTTTCTCAGCAAAGGGTACAAGTGTATAGAAATAATAAATGTCTATAATGTAATAATCTGCTGCCATTTTTTGCGGCGCAGACAAAAGACTCAATTATATGAGGCATCGATAGAACGTCGCTACGTGAACGCACCTGAATGCATATGGTTGAATAGCACTACCATAGTGATTACACAAGCGTTATTTTTAACATTACAACAGTGGCGAAGCGTGTAATTTATGTTGGGGAGACTAAAGCAATGTAAGATAAAACTTATATCAGTTTATCATGAACTTCAATTCGTCCTCCTTTCATCGTCTTCCTTTTCATCTCCTTTGCACATTGACGTTCGTAAAGTTTTTACACTTAAAAAGCGCCCATGTTTGTGTGTTGCTTGGCTGGGAGATGAGATTCCCGCATTCGCCTTTTCGCTGTATGGTGGCCACATAATTTCTCACAAAATGGCCAATTTTTATCAAATTATACTGCAACAATGTAATAGAAACTTCAATCTTGTAAAATTAGCTTTTTTTAAGAATCATTATTTATAAGATAAAAACAACAAAAAAACTTGAAACTAATTACAAAATTTAAATTTTATGGATTTTAAGAAAAAGAAACAAATTATTTTCTGAAGAAGACAATAAAGTTTGTCGAAACGTAAAAAATACATATGTTTTTTTCATTCATGTCGACCTTAAACCGTTAAAATATGGAAAACAAGCCTCCGTTTAAAATAAGTAAGTTGACATTCACTTCCGGTATAACCAGAATAGCAACGTTGCCGAAAATACTATTATGGAAAACCCCTATACACAAATTTTCAGATTTCGATTAGAATTACATTTTCAAATTCATATACATATATAGACATAATATATATTCTTTTCGCGTATTTTTTGTTACAAACAGTTGTCATACACTCATTCATTACATTACTGCTTTTTATATATGTAGATAGCGGTGTGGATGACAGACATAATGTTATTTCATGTTGTTTACTCTGTTTGGATATTTTATCTAATCCTAATTTAACGAGAATTATTTGTCGTCTATCTCCTACATCTTATCAATAATCAAATTTCCTGTGGGTTATTGTTATTTAAAGATATGATGCGGTATTAGATATCATCTGTACATATTTCAATAATTGAAAATACTTTTTAGCTGTAGCATCAATCGCAAAAATGTTTAATTTGGGGAGAGAATTTTATCTTTAAGGTCTTCATTCGAATACCTTTTTGAATGAGATCAGGGATACCTTTATGATTTAACCAAAGCAGATGACAAACTAATTAAGTGAATGGATAATTTTGTATCAATGATGAAAAAACAACAATCTCAAATTCAAAGTTGATACAAATATTTTTTATTTTATCTTGAGGCCAACGTCTGTATAAAAAGCAAGATCGTTTGTTTAGAAACAAATAATGGTAAATGATAATAGAATTTCTTAATTTAACTGAATTGCAAATAATACTAGAAAGATAACAAATTTCTGTCATGAGAGAACTACTAAGAATTACTTATGATATGAACTAAAAATTTGGACAATTTTATTGTATGGATTTGGATATTGCTGGGTGCGTGCCATGCATGAAACCGGTCTCATTCTTTGATTACCATATATATTGTAATTTTGTGAGGAAAGAACCCCTTTTATTTCCTTCTTGCAATATGAACAATACACAGTCACCATAGATTATTTCATTTTATTTCAATCTTTATTCAGTAGAACTAAAGAAACTAACTCTAAAGCAGTATCGCGGCAATTGGAACGCTTGGGTGATGCTCGTACGGCTGACAAACACATATGTATGTGTTACTTATTTTATCGATTTGTTTTACTTGTATTATGTCATATAATAATTTAAATATGATTAAGAAATCATACATCATACATTTCATCATCAAAGTACCGCGACACTGCATTGGAGCAAGTTTATTCATCAGAGAACCTTTATTTGAAATAGCCAAAGTGCTTTGAATTTGGACAGTCTGTGCAAACGTGAGTGGGCTTATGAATAAAGCTGCCGACGTGAGTGCTGCAACTTTAGCAATGCCGTCGGTAAGCCAATACGTATCAGTTACAATAATTTATACTAGCTGAAAAACCCAACCTCAAGCGTTTGATTGAGAAACAATTTTCGAGTACACACATAAGGATACCAGCTACAGTTTACCCACCCCAGCAAGTTTTCTAGATACATAATCATAGAGATACCAGCTGCAGTTTACCCACTCCAGCAAATTTTCTAGGTCTATACTTATAGGTAAAGCTGGCCACGAGCGGTAGCACGCAGTAGCGTAGAGTCGACCAGGGCTCGCGTTCTACTAGAGTTATTCTGCTAATAGAGATGTTTGCTACCGCAAATAATTTCGCTCATCTTTTAAATAAAAATTAAATAACACGTGCTCAAACACTTACCATTTTAAGAGTCCTCCGTGAAATCACAAAGTGAATAATGTCTGTTAAATATCTGCAACATTAGATATGTTTCAACTGTTGTATCGGCAAAACTAGTACGGCATGAGGAAAAAATGCGTTTATATGCAGAGAACGAACGTTCTACATCTAGTGACGTAATATTTGCGTAAGTAAAATAATCTTTCAAATAACTTAACGATTCTGTTGACGCACCTTCACAAATGTGTCTTAATGCGCCAAAATCAGAATTTTTCTCAAAAACACTCAAATGTTTCTAGAACAAACATTTTTTGCGTCTTCAATCGCGCATAGCTGTGCGTGAACATGTTGTACTATTTGTAGAGATTCTTCTAACGACACCTCAGGATTTTGTAATTTTTCTATTGCATCTGCTAGCCCGAAGTAATTGTCGTGAATGATGATGATCCATTTTAACCTGACTATCTTGAAATTTCGACTGGCTTTTCTGGATAGCGGCAGCTTCCTTTGTATCGAATTGTAAAACCACGTTCTTAATATTGTTAAAATATTTACGATAATAAAACGCGGCCTGCAACCATGTTCCCCAACAAGTTAGAATAGGTTCTGGTGGCTCTGGTATACGGGGGCACAGTCTGTGAAATTCGCGAATACGTTTCGGTGATTTGACAAATACTGCTTTGGTATGCGCTATTAAAGCGTCTACCAAATAACAAATTAGCAGAATGCTTTTTAAGAGACCGGCCTACAGAAAGAAAGCATGTTTGCAGCACCATCACTCACTAACATTAAGAGTTGGTGTGTTGAAAGTTCAAACTTGTCCAATGTATTTAACACTAACTTTGAAATTACTTCGGCAGTACACTGTTGTATTCGTTTGGAGACTAATAGAATTGAAGGTGCCGATTGATGAGGTTCCAATTTGCGTGCCATTACATTAAGAACAGAATGTTTCTTCCGATCTGTTGTTTCGTCGACACATAACCACAATTTTTGATCTTTCAACTCCGATTTTATTTTTTGTTCAATATGTTCGCGCGCAGATGGCACAATTCTTCGTAACGATGTTCGACTTGGTAATTTGCACTCCGAATAGTTATTCCAAAAGCAGATAAATGGTTCCTTGTCTAGTAAATTAAACGGTATATTACATGCGATAAACGTAACGCATAAATTAAATATACATTTTTCATTGTCTCGTGCGCAATTTACGTGTCGTAGACAATGTTGTCTGGACCCACTGGCTCGTGGCCAGCGTTACTTATAGGGATACCAGTTGCAGTTTACCCACACTCGTAAATTTGCATTTACTTGAAATAGCCAAAATGCTTTGGATTTGGATGGTCTGTGCAAACGTGAGTTGGCTTATGAATAAAGCTGCCGATGTGAGTGCTGCTACATAAGCAATGCCGTCGGTAAGCCAATACGTATCAGCTATAATAATTTATATAGTGTCACTTTATATAAATTATTAACGCAATGAATTTACTAGATTGATTACAAGCTTTTTTCTCCAATTTCTCTCCATATTTTCGATTTCTGAGTTGTATCTGAATACAATTTATTAGAAAAATCATACAACTCACTTTTTTCATGAACCAATTCAATTAATAATTCATCAGTATTAACTGAGAATTTTCGGGCGCACCATTCTGTCAGTTTGACACGCAAGAACCATGCTCACTGATCCGACTCTGCTAGGCATCTGCCAGGCATCGGCTCGGCAAATATTCTTAAAGGTCCATTCACACTGTACTGCCAGACGTCTACTCTGCTCGTGCTCTGCTTAAGACGTGCAAAATTCATTTTACCGTATATTTAATGGGCTTTCCGGTCGCCCATTCGCACTAGACGTGCTCGCTACCTGCCCAACTTCCGACTATCTTTTTAAAGAATATTTGCCGAGCCGATGCCTGGCAGATGCCTAACAGAGTCAGATCAGTGTGAATGGTTCTTGTGTGCTAATCTGGCAAAATGGTGCGCCCGAAAATGTTTACAGTTAATACTGATGAATTACTAATTGAATTAGTTCGTAAAAAAATGAGTTGTACGATTTTTCTAACAGATTGTATTTAGATACAACTCAGAAATCGAAAATATGGAGAGAAATTGGAGAAAAAATGAAAATAGGTAGGTAGAATACATTTTATTCGATTACATTTATACAGGTAAAGTACACAGAGTATTTATTATATTATTTATTACTTTTTATAGGAACCTTGCCTCGTAAAAAAATATTTTTTTTCATTTCGCCATGACACAGATTTCGTTTCTGAATTAAAAAATGTGTAATAGCACACAGGAATCTTTTTTTTTATTTCCTTCGTTATTTGTTTGCAACAACTGATTAATTATATTATTTCGCAAAAAATATGTAAAATACATGCCGAAATAATATTTTCCACATAACCAGGTTTGACATGTAATTTTCTAAGGTATATACGAAATCATTGTACCAAAAGCCCAAAGATATTTTCGACTATGAGCTACCTCAGTATTTAAAAGCTCATGTGAAGGATAAAGAAAGAATCTCTTCCTTGCCTGCCACTCAGCAAGAAAAAATTCTGATGACGAGTCGGAAGGGGAAGAAACCAGAGAAGAGGAAGGGGAGGAAGCTATTGAAGTCGCTGACACTGATTCTCCATCCCAGACTGAGTCTACCAGTACTGAGTCCCAAACGCAGCCAATAAAACCTGTCAAAAAAGCGAAATTGAAAAGAAAATGTACGCCGGAGTCAGCAAGTGGGGCATTAATGTCTTTTCTTTTAGAAGAAGAAAAACAAAAGAAAGTTGACCAAAAGGATGAACTGAATCACTTTCTTGACAGTTTAAAGTGCACGATTCGAAAATTTTCCAATATAGACAAACACATAATCAAACACAAATTTTTTATAATTGTGTCTGAGATGGAAACGAAATATCTCTATGGATCACAAGTTCCAGGAAAGTCTACCTCACACCCGTATACCTCTCATAAACAGCAATACAGACATTTCACAAGTTCCGCCACAAGAAGATTATACGCAAAGCCCAGTCGTATCGCGACAATTCACCAATATCGCCACGTCATCCCGAATCCCATGTGGACCTTCCGTCAGTTCAATATTTAAAGGATCACTTTTCCTACCAAAGTAATGGAAGCTCAATATTTTTAGCGCAAAATATGATGCTACAACTAGAATCGCCTTTCCCACAGCCAGCATCCAGAATCTCTACCCCAATAACCTCGCCAGAATCTACTGAAAATAATAACAGTTTTTCGCCGCCGGGTACTATATAAAGTTATTTCCTAGTATGTTCATAAAATGTCTTGAATAATAATGTTTTGAAGTATAGATTTTTTCTTTTATTTGTTGTTGCCCGAAGAAAAAATAGATAATGGCAACAGAACTTCATACGTGACAATGCCGCCACTGTCCAAATTTCTTGACATATCGTTGCTTGTAATATTTAAAGAGTAGAGTTAAATATTTTAAAAAGGATAACATTAAGTAGTTAAAAAGAACTTTGCAATGTTTTAATTTCTTACCTTAAGCAAACTGACAATTTCTCAATCGGCGTAATTGATTCGCGAAACTGTGAATATGGCTTACTAATAATATCCTTAATATGTGATAATTGATTATGGAATTCACCTATTGACATTCTATAGTATACATAAAATTTCGTTTCGTTATTCATATATTCTTTAAATAAGGTGTAGTATTCTCCTTCTACTTTTCTTTTCTTAATCATTGGATGTATCCAAAAACGCCTTTTAGTAACTGCATTTCTTATTTTATTTTCCTCCTCTTCGGCTTTTAATATTAATGCAATCTTTACTAAAGTGGTCGTCGAAAGCATTTTGGAACAGCAGCGCGACAACTACCTCCTGTCACTGCCAGCAAAAGACTAAAATTTGATGAGAAGCATGCGGCGAGCACGGAGAGTGTGAATACTCTTCAAAAGCATGGCCAATGCCGATCAGACGTCGGGCAGAGGCCTGGCACATCTAGTGAGAATAGGCCTTTAAAAAGATTGTCCGAAGTCTGGCAGGTAACGCGCACGTCTAGTGCAAACGGGCGACCAGAAAACCCATTAAATATAACGTAAAATGAATTTTGCACGTCTCAAGCAGAGCAGATGCCTGGTAGTACAGTGAGAATATGCCTTTATTATTATTATTATTATTATTAAAGTTTTTAAACAATATTTAAATATTAAAATAAAAACGAAAATACAAATAATAATTAATATATAAATAATTAAACCAAGGTCAAGAAAAAGAAAGCAAAGTATATACGATGGAGGAACGGGCCAAACTCCAGGAGTGTATTGCACACGTGAAAATAATGTAAAAAGGCTCATATGTTCTTATGCGATTTTCATTTGTTTTCAACTTATAGCGTAATCGTATTTTATACATATACTACATACATCAACGCTTTTTAGTGTGTACGTCATTGCATTTTTCAGCAAATTATCTGATCTGTATTAAATCTTGTTGTCGAATTGTTTCTATTTTAGAATCAATTAACGTTGGTAGAAGGTATTTCACATCTATATACTTGTTTATCATATGAAAAATATTACGTATATTGTTCAAATTATTCTGTATAATCGAGTGCGGTTATTAAAAAAAATGTAAAATCAAGTATAAATACTAAAAGCCAGTATGTGTATGTCGTTTTATTTTGAAATTAGTCACTGACTACAATGTATAAGAACAGCTGAATATTATGTCGTGTCTTTTCAATTTGCTTCATATTTCTATTGCTTTAGTTCATTCGGTCTAAATCTTTTCGATATGTAGAAGCTTGTTCTATTCAGTAAATTGTATGAGATAATGCTAAATGGAAAATTGCTGTCTTAGTACCGTGTTGCAAATTTAAGAAATACTGTCTAGTTTTGAATACATAGAAATTTGATTAATTTTCCAGTAATTACTGCAGGAATTTAGAACATTTCAATCAACTCGTAATTCAAGGAATATTGACAGCCAGGGAACAGGTAGAGGTAAATGGTGTACTCTCTAAAAAAGTTTTCGGTACATTATTTAGCGGTACACTTACAATGTATTCGGACGATAATATTAATTAATAATAATAAGATGCTACACAAGTGTCTTGTTTTGCTTTGGTTTCGTTGTAATCGTTTATTATGAAACAATGGAAAGACTGCGTTCATAAGCTTTAATTTGCGACTGTGGAATCATTATTGCTGCTTGTAGTACGTTGTAATAAGTTGTGTGTACTAAATTTTTGGGTTTGCGAGTAGACATGGGCTTGACTTGGTACGAGCATACAAATAATGTTTGCAATAAGTTAACAGGTGTTTGCTATACTATTGTCAGACTGCGTTTTTTAGGGCCATGACATATTTTGTTATGGTACTATTATATTGTCCTTCAATCGAGATTGAGATATGGGATGGTTGTTTGCAGAGATTGGTTTGGAATACTTAAGTTATTAACTTTGCCATGTCTATATATCATCGAATCTTTGCCAGTTATCCATCAGAACCTGCACATACTCTCCAAAAGAATGAGTATCATTCGTATTTTACTCGGGGCAGGAATAATCTTGCGATACCTTCATGCAACTTGACGCTGAGTGAAATTGAAACATAAATAATAAACGTAAATATGTTTGAAAAAGAAATGAAGAATTTTTTAGTAATGCATGTCATTACAGTGTGGACGAATTTCTTGATAGTCTTACCTCTTATTAATAAAATTTTCAAATGCTATTTGTATATTGATTGTCACGCATTAAGTAGAAACATGACTTGAGGATTTCGGAAAATACATTAGTATTATATCTTAAATCGAACGATATTATGGTATTACTTTATCAGAAGCTTAAAATCAGGATGTTTAGGTTAAAGTTTTATTTAAATGTTATCTATACTTTGACGAACATATGGATCTTTATTTTTGTAAGACCTTTTGTGCCTACTATTTCTGTATACATACATGGCAGGCGAAATGTGAATGTACTAGTATGAATAAATTTATTTGATATTTGAATTTGCACCACGCATTATTTAATTTTTACTTACTTCCGTAGAAAATCGCGCACCTATTTTTCACAATTTAAATTTTCTGACTTTGTTCAGTATTGGTAACTACCACCGATTTTTTATTATTATTTTTTTAATTACAAATGGAGAATTGCAGGTATATTGTAGCACTTTGAATATACGTTAGAAATCTTCTAGTAACAAAATCGTACTCTTTCAACGAAAGAACCTCAATTGTCAGTTAAAGGAATATACGTTACGGTACTAATTTTATAAACTTTGTTTTATACGTGTGAATTGTTGTATCCAAATACGTATCCTTGCCAGAACAGAAAAATTATCACTTAAATATGGTTTAAGTGGAAAGCACTTATTAACTTGCTGTTTATTAACACACGAATGTAGATAAAACGAACATATGGAAAATTGGTTATTGCCAATAAGCGGAAAGAACGCGTTATTATACACTAACCTTGTATTTCGATGATAACACCTTCTTGTTTAAGTGATAAATTTTAATAGCGATATTGTGCATTAACTTTTATTACCTATTCTACTGGTGTACGGTGTGATTTTTTCAAGACGATCCATTTGAAATATTTCAGAAATTTAAACGAAAATAAAACATTTCTAAAAACACAGCTACTTTTCTTGTAAAAGAGACATGCTTTAACATATGAATCACAGTTACGTTTATACAGGGTGTTTGGCACAACGATGTAAAGTTTTGAACAGCCGATAGGCGAGGTCTTTAGGAACCATATTAACCATATTTACCTTAGTCCAAAGTCTAATGGATTTTAAGATATTTGAACTTTTAGTAAATTTTGATTTTCCGGCAAAAAATCGCCACTAAACATTAATAACTTTTCTTATGTTTGTGGGATCACGCTAAATGTTGTTTTTTATGGAAGTTAATACATCTTTCTTTGAAAAGAGGCAATTAATTAAAATCCGAAGTTATTCAGAAAAAAATATAGGCCTAGATATCTCACTTAACGAGATAGAAAATTTATAATTCTCAAGTTTGTGGTGATTTTTTTCTTTTTAAATAAAACAATTCGAATATTAAAATTACTTTGAAAACTTCCTTACTTTGTGCCCTTTCGAATAGTACCTCACTTGTAACACAAACTTTTAATAATACCAAGAAATTCAACATAAACTATGACAACGCAATAAATTAGTACTGCGGGATAAGGGAACAGGGACCACTACCTTCCTATCTAGCTGTCATATCCCGTCTCCTAGACAATGAGTAACTTAGTAACCTAATTCTTTGACATTTGTCGGGTTTTGTCTGCCTGCTATTCAGTGTGATCACGACGCTAAGAAGTTTTTTTTCTGTTATTATTGTTGTTTTTATCATTACGTTACGTTGTTATTATTTGTTTCTTTTTCGTTATTATTTATTACACCCGTTATGGCTACTTATAGCAACGAAGAATACAGCGACATACTCGTAACGTATGGTGGTGCAAATTGCGTTGCGGTGGAAGTGCAAATTGCGCTGCGGTGGAAGTGCGACGACTGTATGGACAATTATATCCAGGGAGAAGATTACCCAATCACTAAGTTTTTACCAATACGTATCGACGTATGCGTGAAACCGGAAGCGTTCATCACCAGGAACCCCAAATTAACGTTCGACAACATAATGTGGATGTTGATGAACTCATTTTAACCGCACTTGAAGAAGACCCTACTACTAGCATTAGAGATGTAGCCGCTAACCTTAATGTGTCACCGTGGAAAGTTTGGTCTGTACTCCGCACGAAAAAGAAGCACCCCTTTCACTATACACCATTGTAAGGTTTAGAAGTAGGAGATCACGTCCAACGGATACCATTTTCGCGATTCCTATTACATGAGGATATTGAAAATAATTTTTTTTTGCGCAGCATCCTATGGACTGATGAAAGCAGATTTACCAGAGAACGATCAATTAACTTACACAAAAAAGCATCAAACATCGTTTCAACACAAATTTAGTGTAAACGTGAGGGCCGGTAATCGGTAATTCTCTCGTCGGCCTATATTATTTGCCTGACAACCTCAATGGAGAGACTTATCTACAATTTTTACAAAACGATCTGCCAGAGTTGGTACAGGATTTGCCACCATTTGTAAATGAAAGACGTCCTATATTTTTTCAAAATGATGGTTGTCCGGCTCACTATCGTTTAACCGTGAGAGAATTTTCAAATAACGCTTTTCCGAATGCATGGATTGGAAGAGATGATCCCATTCCGTGGACGCCACGCTCACCAGATATGACTCTCCTCGATTTCTTTGTTCGAGGGCGTGCTAAAAGCTTTGTCTACAACGAGGAAATTCAAAATCGGGACCATCTAATTAGAAAAATCAATAGTGCATTCGATATAATGAGGGAAGGGAGACTGAAAATTACCACGGTATAGATGAGGAGAAGATTAAGATCTTGTATAAGGCATGAAGGAAGACACTTCGAGCAAAAGATTTATTGACTATTAATTATTGTTGTTTTATTAGGTTTACACCTAACATTAATAAATACGCTTTACCTTTTTTAGCGTTCTTTACTAACACGATATCTGATTATCCTTGTAATATTAATGACCATCTACCGCATGTCCTATTATTCGAAAGGGCATAAAGTAAGGAAGTTTTTCAAGTAATTTTAACATTCGAATTGTTTTATTTAAAAAGAAAAAATCACCGCAAACTTGAGAATTATAAATTTTCTATTTCGTTAAGTGAGATATCTAGGCTTATATTTTTTTCCAAATATCTTCGGACTTTAATTAATTGCCTCTTTTCAAAGGAAGATGCATTAAACTTCCATAAAAAACAACTTTTAGCGTGATTCCACAAAAATAAAAACTTATTAATGTTTAATGGTGAATTTTTGCCGGAAAATCAAAATTTACTAAAAGTTCAAATACCTTAAAATCCATTAGACTTTGGACTAAGGGAAATGAGGTTAATATGGTTCCTGAAGACCTCGCCTATTGGCTGTTCAAAACTTTACATCGTTGTGCCAAACACCCTGTATAATAAGAGGACAGGAATACTAAGTGATTCAACAGTTGGGCCCCTATTCGTTAATGAAACGCTAAATGATGACGTTTCTTTGAATATGTCGGAGAACATCATCGGTCCTCTTACAACTGAGGAAAACCAGTGCGAAGAAGAAGATAATCAAATGCTCGACGAACATAACTTTTCTTTCAGAAGGATCGTGCTCTGAAGGTTTTGCAAATTACTGGATTCGTAGACGTGAAAAGATAAAATGACCTCCACGATTACTGGACTTGGCAACTCTCGACTTCTTTCTTTGGGACCATTTAATATCAGTAGTTTATATACCTCGACCAGTAGATTTAAACGATTGGCGTCAACGAATTGTCAATGAGTGTAGAAGCATTTCACTTTCCAGGAAATAAGGCAAGAATTTGAAAACCGGCTTTACTACTGCATGGAGACCAATGGTACTCATTTTGAGCAGTTCTTGTGAATATTGTTTTTTCAGTTTAAGAGCCAAATTCATAATCCTAACTTGGTTAGCACTCAACTTCATCTCAAGTGATCCTCATTCAAACCTCATTTTTCGGATTCATGGAGATTAGGAGAGGAGTTCCTAACATGAGGAAAATATGAGGAGGCGTCTATATCTTACGTCAGCGTAGAATGCAAAAAAACTGATAGTAGATTTGGGTAATTTTACCTGTATCACCAATAACTCTCTAAAATTGTATTATTGTATTACCTCAATAAACTAATGAAAATGCATTCTTACTAGAAATAAATAATAAAACCGTAGAGCAGTACACAATTTCATAATGGGAGGTATTGGTAACCTACGTTGATTTATCGGTGGATGATCAGGATAAGCAAGGGAAAGTATATTTTGTATAGTATTCCTTGAAAATCTATATCTTTGCAGTAATTCATTATTATATTTTTCTAGAGGATTCTGGGCATCCCTTATTATGCGTCTGTAATAAACTGTAGGTTATACATCATTCATTAACCGTATTTGAATTTGTATACCGTACGCGTAAATAGGGAAAATCATCTACGTAGTCAACAAATTACAAAAAATCATCCATTACAAAATTGAAGATATCCATAAATGACTTTTGTCTTATTTTCTAGCTACCGGAAGCCTTTACTCTTTCATAAATAATTATGAGTGCTTAGTTAGTGCCCTACTCCGGTACCTTAACAATTATTTACTTCTCACTCACTCACAACTCAAATATGAGGCGCCAATGAGTACCTAATTGTCTATGAATTCCGATTTGTCGGAAGAGGACACTGTGAGTGACGAGTGAGGGTGAGTGTTACTTAAGGAACATCTATGAATTTGGCTCTTAGTTGTTTATTCTAATTGTAACGAAATACATTAAAATACTGTTATTGGCAACGCCTATCTAGATGTTTAAATACTTATTGTCAGTTTTGTATTGTAGATCAAACTATTAATTTTCAGTTTATAAATACATTAAAAAACAAGAAAAAAGATACGCTGCTGTTTTCTTTGGAGAATAAGCTTTCATTCGAGGTACCACACGATGAATTATTCCATTCAAAATTTTTTGGGGTATTCATGAGTGTGCAGATGTAAACGTCATAAGGGTGATCATACATCAAAGCATGTCTCCTTTACAATACAATCTGTTTCACCTCAAGAAATGTTCAGTCTCTCACAAGTACAGGGTCTGACAAAAATAACGAAGCTATTTATTTCACTTACAACTATGACAAATAATAAAATATTTTGTAATTGTAATTTTGTAATATCTACTTTTAATTAAGGCTTTAGGTAAATTGTTACATATTACTTGAAGATTACGTTTTTTAAATGAGCTCCGTTATTATAACGACCAGATTTGACTCTTTTACCGCATTTAACATAACTGTATCCAAAACATCGGTTGATATGTCTGCTATTTCTCGCCTTCAAGTGTTCCAGCGTTTCTAGTCTATCTTTGTAAACTTTGTCCTTTAAATAATCCCAAAGAAAAAAGTCTGTGGCAGTCTAGTCCGGCGATCTTGGCGACCAAACGATATTGCCACCATGTGAAATAAGTCGACCTGGAAACATGGTTGATAGTTTCTCGACTTGTATGCGATGTGGCGCCATCCTGCTGAAACCACATGTTTTTCAGATTACATTGTTCCAATTGGTGTTTCAGAAAGTTGCGTAACATTTCATGGTATCGTTCGCCATTAACAACAACGGTATCACTTGCAGCGTTTTCAAACAAAACCGGTCCGAAAATTCCTGCATTGTAAACACCGTATCATACGGTGACTTGAAGGGGGTGTAACGGAGTTTCATGGATTATTCGAGGAGTTTCTGTACCCCAATATCGGTTGTTTTGCTTGTTAAGGTGTCCACTTAAATGAAAATGTGACTCGTCGCTCAAGATAATTTTTGTATGGAAACCATTAATTTCGTCATTTAAGTTGATAAACGTGTTGCTCCATGTTAGGCGCTTTTCATAATCTGTAATGAGTAGTGACTGAGTTATTTGGATTTTGTAGGGATATGAGTGAAGGTCTTCTTTCATAATTCGTCGTAGAGAACGATCACTAAGTTGTAGTTGCTGAGCACGACGGCGTGATGATGTGCAATGTTTTCTTCGATTCCACTCATGCAATATGGCGCGCTTCTCCCATACTGAACCAATAGTGGAACATTTTGAAATTAAATTGCGAATAGTGTTTGAATTTGTTCGAAATTTTCTTTGCACGCACACAACACTTGATTTATTTTCGTAATACCACTGAACTAGTTTTACTCGTTATTCCTACTGAATTGTGAAACGCTGCATAATGAGTGCCTAATGTGTTACTTGTACAACTGTCAAAGCACGACTAATAACTAAAATTGATGCTGCTGTTATTTTTGCAGCACTCTTTATAATTAATTCTTAAGTTACTGTTGATTGTCCGAGAAAGAGAATAATTTAAATGTCTCTAAACGTCATTAGGCTAAAATATTAATATAAAAAAAAATAAACCTTAATGCTGGATTAAAAGTATTTTTTTTCGTCATTTAACTATAGGATACTTATGTAGGTCTATACGCCATACAAATTTAAAGTTACAATCCTACTCAATTAATCGCAGTTAAACCTTGGAATATTTACGAATCTTCTCTCCTTGACGATAAATATCGATTCACGCTTGTGTATATACACACATACTATATTAGGACATTATTTAAAATATGTATCTGGTTATTTATTTTAAATGACTCTAATGACTGTAGTGAAGCGTTATGGTCGTTGTGGAAGAGTATTCCATAAATGGTCAATAAATAGAGTAAAATTACCGTTTTATTAAAGAACATATTGAGAAATTGCTATTTTATGATTTCCACGTTTCACGATGAATGTGACCTTAGAAGTATGATATCATCAATTCTAGCAGTATTTTGAACAATATTGTTTGTAGATTTATCAAACTCTGGAAACGTGCAATTACACAGTTGTTATTGTTATTTATATATTTTGAATTGAAATTATTAAAAGCAAATTCGGTGTTTGTTCGTCTATTCGAGGTACATTTATGTTCCAATACAGTTAACCTTTATAAAATAAATATTAAATTCACATCAAGGTTCCGCGAGGCCACGCTTTAAATAGAAAAATATTTTTTATTCTTCATATCCTGTGTGCAAAGGTTTTGAAATTGATGTTCAACTCCAAAAATGTTTTTGTGTTACGCGTGCTATAATATTAGAACGTTGGGCAAAAAATACAGTTCTCATTCGAGTATTTACTTCCTTTCTTAAATTTTTTGTTTATTGTTCATAGTTTTATAACGATTAACAGTAAAGTTGCAATTAAAAAAAAATGTAGCACTCTGGATTATGGTTAAATAGTAGATTTTTTGACACCAGGGCATCAGCTTGTAAGTAAAAGCTTTGTAAAACTATCCATCACATTATTTTGGATTTGTGTGTAAATTATTCAAGCACTAATGTATGTATAAAAAGGTTTTCACTTTTAAAATTACCATGCTCTGTTACTCCAATACCAATTGCTTTCGTTCCACTATTTAAATGTATAGACTACGACTTCTTTATACATAAATAGCATCTTTATTGGTAATAGAATGTAACAACTTAAAACATATTTTTACATTGTATGAATAAAACAATTTTATTGTATCTAATTACAGTTCCTTTGCGTTTCAATATACACACAGAGAAATGGTTTCTTGCATCAAGAAAATTGATTTTCTTGCAAAAATCAGTCTCTATTCAAGAAAATATTTTTATTTCAAGGCTATAAAAATGAATAATATAAGAAAATAATTTTCTTGATATTTTATTTGGATTAAATAAATATTTTCTTAGGGTTAGAAAATCAAGAAAATTCAAGACAGAAAAATGTTTCTTGCGAGTAAATCATTTAGTTTTACGTTAAGAAAATATACATATTAAAGATAGGAATGAAAAAATGGTCCAGATCTCATATAGTTCTATTGAGAAATTAGGCGACCGTGTTCAAACAACATCACCAGGCCGGCTACAAAGATCAAATAAAAGAAAAATTACAATAATGGAAAAAACCTAAAGTTGAAAATTAAAATTAGGAGTAAGTGAATGAGCTAATGAGAAAGTTTTTTGTAGGTTACAGTATAATTAAATTATTTTGTTTAATAATGTAATTAAATAGGGAT
The DNA here is from genome assembly GCA_029619315.2 of Dynastes maya. Taxonomy (NCBI): domain Eukaryota; kingdom Metazoa; phylum Arthropoda; class Insecta; order Coleoptera; family Scarabaeidae; genus Dynastes; species Dynastes maya. The sequence goes on from JAROYE020000002.1 coordinate 50,555,027, forward strand.
TATTTTTATGTAGTTTAATAATTAATGGGTTAATATTTAAGTTTATTTACCCCATTTTTTATTATTTATTCTATATTTAAAAAAAACTATAGTTAAATTAGAACACGTGGTAAATAGCAATAAAAAGAAAAAAATATTACATTAACCAGTATCTTTTGAAAATGTTGTTTGAAACGTTGTTACATCATTGTATGGGTAAGTATACGTCGCTACTATGTAGGACGGCATGACTGTAACTACTGGCACTAGCTGTCGCCAGGAAATATTTCAGTTGCTGTTTTTGAATATTGGTGACATAAATTGAGATGCAAGAGCAATAATGCCAAGAACAAAAAGCTTTAATGCTTTTCTCTTCTTTTATTGTTTTTGCCGATGGTAATTCCATCAGTACCAGGAGTTATTTATTAGCATTATCTTGGTTATTGTTTCTAGGCACTTTTTTCATGTGTACTACTACATTAAGTTCACTTTTGTTTGAACATTATTCTGTAGATAATCTCTACTTTAGCCTTTTTAAAATCACAGGCAATGTGAATAATTTACTGCATTATGTTTGGATATGTAGTTCTGTTTTAAACAAGGTAAGCGCAATTAATAATGTGCATATATGTAAATAATATGCATTTCTAGAATTCTAAGTAAAAAATGCTTTATTTTAAGAACGAAACTATTGATTTATGAACGGTACCTAAACGCTTTCTGGAATTAAGAAAACTATTTGCTATCCTTAAGAAAATATTGTTTTGTGTTACAATGGCCATTTACTTATTCTTTTGATAAATTGATAAAATATTTTTTTTGATTTAAAACAGTTATTGCATTGTGGATAATTGAAACAGTAATTGTCTTGAATTAAGGTGGGCAAGTAAACGTCTCTCTGCGTGTAGGTTGCTTCCTAAAGAGGAATAAACTACTTTAACCAGCTTTCCCTAAAACCTACTAGATGTAATTAAAATTCGTGATGTTTTCGAGATGCTGATTTTGTTAAATGATAAATTAAATAGTACGTTATACTTTTAGAACATATATACACTTTCTTACTGAGAATTCTGCTTTAAAGTAATTAAAGATAGTTCATAATATTATATACTTCAACATCTCAACATTCCTGAAGCACTAGCAGCAAATAACGCACAAGATTTTAGACATTTACTAAATCGTTAAGCAATATTCACTCGTCTATAGAAAATGGTTTTCAAATTTTTTAGCAAAATATAAGAAAAGTATAAGTACGTTCCTCGTCAAAAGTGTTTTTTTTTTGCGGGTGTATTGATAAAGGTTTTTAATCTAGTTCAGTAACTTAATTAAACCAATTTGTTACTACTCTTAATAATAAATAATGCAATTTTCCAATAGTAAATCAAATATAAAGCGCCATCTCATTATTAGTTTATGTATGTACGTTCAATACAGCGCTATCTATTAGGCAGCCCTAATATTAGTTTCGTAATGAAAATTGACATGGTAATAGCAGTAATATTGTAATGAGTTGGCAGTTTGAGCTAGGGATGGGACTAGAGCAACGCAACTGCGCTGAAAGCCAGTGGCCGACGCATAAAAGTTTACACAAAATAAATTAAATGTGAAACGTGCTCAAACACTTACCGTTTAAGAGTTCTCCGTGAAATCACAAAGTGGATAATGTCTATTTAATATTTGTAACATTAGATATGTTTCCAATGTTGTTTCGGCAAAGTGAGTGCGGCGTGAAGAAAAAGTGTTTTTGTATGCCGAAAACGAACGTTCTACATCTAATGACGTTATATTTGCGTAAGTAAAATAATCTTTCAAATAACTTAACGATTCTGTTGACGCACCTTCACAAATTTGTCTTAATGTGCCAAAATCAGAGTCTTTATCTAAAACACTTTCAAACCTTTCTAAAACACAAACATTTCTTGTGTCTTCTATCGCGCATAGCTGTGCGTGAACATGTTGCACTATTTGCAAAGATTCCACTAACGACACCGAAGAATTTTGTAGTTTTTCTATCGCATCCGCTAGTCCCACGTGATTGTTCTGAATAATTTCCAAATCTGTTTTAACTTGACTATCCTGAAATTTCAAGCGGCTTACCTTGACAGCCGCAGCTTCCTTTGGGTCGAATTCTAAAATCACGTTCTTTATATTCTCAAAATATTTAAGATAATAAAATGCAGCTTCTAACCATGTTCCCCAACGAGTAAGAATAGGTTGTGGTGGTTCATGAATACCAGGGCATAATCTATGAAATTCCTGAATACGTTTTGGGGATTTTACAAACACAGCTTTTGTATGTGCTATTAGAGCGTCTACCTCGGGATAACATTTTCTGATACTATCTGCTACGAGACTGAGAGTATGAATTTTACATGTAATATACAACAAGTGAGCACAATGTTTCTTAAGAGATCGACCTACAGCAAGCATGTTTGCGGCACCATCACTCATAAACATCAACAGTTGATTTGTTGAAAGTTCAAACTTTTCCAATGTATTTAACACCAATATTGAAATTACTTCGGCAGTGCATTGTTGTATTCGTCTGGAAGCTAGTAAAATTGAGGGTGACGGTCGATGTGGTTCCATTGTGCGTACCATTACATTAACCACAGAATGTTTTTTACGATCTGTTGTTTCGTCCACACATAACCACAGTTTTTTATCTTGCAACTCCGATTTAATTCTTTTCTCGACATGCTCACGAGCAGACGGCACAACTGTCTGTAATGTTCTCTCACTTGGTAACTTAAAGTCCGAATATTCATTCCAAAACGAGACGTATGCTTTCTTCCTTAGTAAATGAAATGGTAAATTACATGCAATAAACACATAAATTAAATTTAAATTTGTCATAATCTCGTGTGGAATTTTTTTTTTGAAACATGCCCTGCACTATTTGCCGTAGACAATCACTTTTCGAAAAAAGAGAAGTTGATCATCAAATATTACTCCAAGGTCCATCATTGTTAATTTGCGTGAAACCAGATTGTTGCCTATGTAGTAATTTTTGTGTATAAGATTCCGTACCTTAGAGTATGATACAACAGCACATTTGTTTACGTTTAGTAATAGATCATTGTTCATACACCACTTATGTATGCTTTCCTATTTACGTGCCGTAGACAATCACTTTTCGACCAACACATTAAATCTATTTTACACACTACATATTGAATTTTAGCGCCATCACACTTTAAATCAGGCATTTCTGCAATAAACTCTCTTATTGTGTCCGATTTTGGTCGTTTTCGCGACGTAGGAAACATTTTCAAAACAAACGTAGAACTACGATATAGTATACGACAACGTAGATGCATACACAACAGATCGGCTTTCGAGTCGCAGTTATACTAACGCTTATACCGAATTGTTCCGGCCGTGTTTATTTTGTGTAAACTTTTATGCGTCAGCCACTGGCTTTCAGCGCAGTTTGCGTTGCTCTAGATGGGACATCGGTTATAAATAGAGCGGGCCAAATTGCGCCATCCAACAGAATCGGAATCAGGCGCAACGGCCGCTTATTGTAAATAGCGTATATGTGAGTCACAGCAGATATGTGATATTTCGAAATTAATACACAAGAGTAAAAAAATAAAAGCTGACGCAATAATAATGTTTAGTAATATATATATATATATATATATATATATATATATATATATATATATATGTACACGCTGAGGTGTTTTTATTTTCATTATGATTTTTTATTTGATTGAAAACGGTATGCGTTGTAAATGGGATGTAATAAGGAAATAACTGAGAAACTGAACGCTTTTTTTATTCTGTTGTACTTAATAATGTAACTGTAAATAAAGATATAATAAATAAATTCTATCCTTCTTAATAATGCGGATAGGCTTGTTTAAAAAGTTGCACCATCAGATAAGTTTCCACATTTGCCTCGGTGAAGGATGTTCGCCGAGACGAAAAAATGTTCTTATATTTCGAAAACGACCGTTCTACGTCTACCGAAGTAAGACAGGCGTAATTAAAATAATCTTTAGACTTAGTCAAGGAATCTGCAGATGCCCCATCGCACATTTGTCTTAATCTCGTGTAGTCCGGATTCTTTTTTAAAACACTATCGAACTTAGCTAAAACTCGTCCACTTGTTGCATCGTTTATACTGTGTAACAATGTACTAACTTCGTCCACGACTTGCACTGATTCTACCAACGACAATCCAGAATTTTGCAAATTTTCTATCGCGTCTACTAACCCTTTGTAATTGTTGCTAATATTCTTTAGATGTGTTTCAACAGAAATATCGAGAAATCCCTTCTGGCTCATCCTAATAGCTCTAGCTTCGGCAGGGACGAATTGCAAAATAACGGATTTGACTTCTTGAAAATGTTCATTATAATAAAAAGCGGCTTTTAACCACGTTCCCCAACGCGTAAGAATGGGCTGTGGTGGTTCTCGAATACCAGGGCATAACCTGTGGAATGCCCTAGTCCTCTTAGGACTTTTGAGAAACACTTTTTTTGTGTTTGCTATTAATGCATCCACCTCCGGGTAACACTCTCGAATAGTTTGTGCCACAAAATGTAAAGCATGGACTTTACACGTAACATGTAAAAGTCCTTCACACTTTTCTTTAAGGGAACGGCCTACACTACACATTGTTGCTGCACCATCGCTCATGAACAACAACAGTTGACTGGTTGACACTTGAAATTTTTGTAACGTTTCGAGAACTACGGCCGTAATTGCTTTACTAGTACACTGTTTTAATCTTCTGCTGGCTAATAGAATTGCAAAATTTGCTTTAATAGGATCTAATACGCGTACTATTATATTCAAAATAGAATTTTTTTTTGCAATCTGTCGTCTCATCAAGACATAGCCACAGCTGTTTATCTTTTAATTCGGCTTTAATTCGATTTTCAATGTCCTCACGTATTCGTGGAATATCTCTCCGTAACGCTGTCCGAGATGGTAGTATCCACTCGGTATTGTATGTACCCCAGAATTTTCGAAATGCTTTTTTATCAAGTATACGAAGTGGTAGACCACATACCATAAACGTTAAAAGCAATTCTAATTGAAATTGACGTTGTTGTGACACACCATTTCTTTTATTTCTGTGGTGTGCGCTATTTATATGTCTTTCACAATCACGTTTGCTCCAGCACAGTAGTTTCTTTTTACAAACTTTACAGAAAATTGTACTCCCATTGTAGTGTAAATCCACAAATTCACTAAGAAATTTATTAACTTTCGTAGGTAATGGCCGTTTATTTTTAACAGTTACGTTAGACATAATCACTAAAGCGAGCACACCGACGCTTGTTTCTAGTATGCCACGAAGTGGTGCAAACGTAACATCTGCAGACTCGTCATTTGTTGATGAATAGAGCGCGTCATCCGTAAATGAATAAGCGCGCTGTTAGTTCGTAGCCGTCGATGAATGAACTTTTTTTTTGTAGTGGCCCACTGTGAACAACGCCCTATTTATCAACGAACACCCAAACTACAGGTGTATATTTGCGCGTCTTCACGACGTAATAGACAGTGGTTTTGGTCCTCGTCCTAATAATTACATATTTAAATTACCTATGTTTACATACATATATGCGCCCGGCAGCCTGATTGCGAACCTGGCGCGTGGCGCTCTTGGCCCGCTCTAGTTATAAAACATCGATGCTGATTATCGATGTAAATTTCGAGCACCAATATCGATATTTGGAAATTATCGACTAGAATTATTGATGGTTTTCTAACATCGATATTTTTTGTGTAACTAAACATTTTTCAAATTTCCCAAGTGCAAAAAGAACTTATTTGTAACGATAAATATTGCTTCATAAATGAAAATAAACTCCAGTAATAAATAAGAATATAAATAAAAATAAAGTCTGTCAACAATAAACTCCACTAAAATTATTTCTTAAATAATATTGATTCCTAAAAAAGCACTCAATAATTAATTGGGAATTTATATATCCCAAAACGTTTCATTTACTAACCAAAGAAATAAAATTTGGGGGACTTCTTCGTTTCAACCTATTTCATTGCTGTGGGAGCGTTACACCCGCGTTTGAAGATAAACGCTCCGATGGTAACGATGTTGCGACAATAGCCACATATGGTTGAGCTATTTTTGAAAGTGGTGGGAGTTTCGCCATTTATCTTCCACCAATTCAAAGGATTTTCTTCAAGCTCCACAACAGGACTTCTTAGACACAAAGCCAATTCCGAGAGTTGGTCACTTTCCCCAATTTGTTCTTTTCCACTAGCCGTTGCTGATTTGTCCACAAACTAAATGTATTATTAATATATCATCTAGACAATCTAGACGCATCGTGACACGATACATACAACACACAATTTTTTTCTTTTTTTAATAGATGGCACTATACATATGATTAGAATATAAAAACATAAGTCAATATTTGTCGACATCGATATTTATATCGATGTTAGTTAATTGATAAAAATGTCGATAAAAAACCATCGACATTTAAAAAAATATATCGATGTTTCAAAAACATCGATATACATCGCCCATCCCTAGTTTGGGCAGCTCGATAGAATCGGATCCGCTCTGTTGTGTGTGCATATACAGTTCGTCTGAAGTTATTGGCTACATTGGTACTGATTTACTTAGGTACTGATCCTGTTCCATATATCCAAGGCAACTAGAAAATTTTTACTTACAAAGTATATAACAAACAAACCGTAAACAAACAATATTTTATTTCTTAACGAACTTATCACAACGAAAAAGGAATGCATAACTTTGTTGAACTTCGAATAGTAATATTGTACAAATAGTAACATATTGTCGTAGAGGTGAAAAATAACTACTTTTTAAGATAATACAAAATTAGAGCAAAATTTTACAACAAATATTCAAACAGGCCGCCTTGTTGAGGTAAACAATATCCCAGACGGCTGTAAAAATTTTTGCGAACGTGATTTAGTATGTCTGGCGTAAGTGAAGCTGCAGTTATAATAATTTTTCCCTTTAGCACATTTATATTTAGCAGGTGTTTCTCGTTGGAGATAAATACAATTTTTTATACGTCCCTAAAGAAAGAAATCATGAACTGATAAGTCTATGGCCTAGGTGGCTGTTGTATATTTCCCCGTCTACTTATTACGCGCGCAGGAAACATAGTGCTAAGCGTGAGCTGGAGAGCCATACTGCTGGTACCAAATATCTTCTAATCTTACATTTGCGGTCCTAAGTGTGGGTAATATTTCTATGGCTATTCAATGAACTATTAATAAAAAAGGCCAATAATCCTCTTACTTAAAACACTAGTCCAGATATTTAATTTTTGAGCATATTTTGTCCAGTAGTTGTAATACTCATGATCGTTGGTACGGGACCAGTAGCGTGCAATTGAAGCATTATGATGTCCATGAACAGGAAAAGTACTTTGGTCAGTGAAAAAATGTTATTAATAAAATTTTTATTTTCATTTGCAGTGGTTATCATAGTTTCGCGGAACTCCATCCGTTTTATGTAATCTCTGGGATATATTTACTGGTTCTTTCAAAGTTTGAAGTCCTTGTAGTTGTTCTTTCTCAAAATGGCCCTCACCTGACCTTTACCCATGTTGATCATGCTACTTACATGTCGCAAAGATTGAAATTTATTTTCTATTGCAGCGCATACCTGTATTTCCATGTTTTCCTGGTCAGCAGCTCCTTCACGAGGTTTTCTATGATTTTTAGGTGAAACGCATCCAGATACTTCAAATTTCTTTATAATACTTTGAACAGTCCTAACAGAAGGAATTGGCCGATTTTCAAATAGAATTTGAAACAAGAGAATATCCTGGGAAGTACCATTTAACAGTCTGTACTCTTTCATGGACTAAATACTCTTCCATTTTGTAGCTGCTACTGGAAAAACTACAAAAGCTATAATTTTTTATTTATGACATGCATTTTTGACATTATCATTAATTGTTGCTTGTGATGTATGCCTTCTATGCATAAGGGTATAGTACCTTACGTGGCTAGTAACTTCTGACAGACTGTATATATGCATCTCTGATCGGCGATCGATGTTAATATTCGCACAGTCCGCTCGCTGTCTGTGGGTATGCATGTACTTACTAGGATGCTAGCACGCCGCCCCAAAGGGTCAACCCTATTTATAAGTAAGGCTGCCGAAGTAAGTGCCGCAACATTAGCGGGGCCGTCGGTAAGCCAGTACGTATAAGTTATAATAATTTATATAATGTGTAACTTTTACCCAGTTAGCATGAAAAATGCCGATTGGCTCGGCTAAACATACGTAGCATTGCCTATGTCTCTAAAGTTTTTTCCGTGAGCGATATCTGGTGCGGTGAAAAAATTCTCTTATCTAAAGAAAACGACCATTCAGCAAGATGATATTCACATACTTAAAAAAGGACTCTGAACTTATTCACAGAATCCGTTGTCGCTGTTACTATAAATATGTCTTGGTCCAAATTTTGCGATGAACTGATTTGATGATAAATGAACATTTCGGATTCGGGTAATCTCATAATCTTCATTTAGTGCCAGTCATATTTTCCATGATTAAAATTATTATCAGTGTTGAAGTAAATCTACATGGCAAATTTATCAAATAATTGAGCTATTTAACCTAGATTTAGACAATTTTTCGTTTTTAAGAAAAAGAGAACTTTTGTAGTTTTTAGATGTAAATACTGTTTTTAAAAGCCTGCGAAAACACGGGACTAATATTAACCCTTAACTGGTGTGGTGGCTTATAATAGCGTTCAAGTTATGGCAGGGTCGACCCTGCGCCAATTTTTAGATAAAAACATAAAAATATGTAAGTTTACATACGGCATTTAATAGACAATTTACATCGGGTGCAAGAAAAGGAGCAATTTAAATACTGCAAAAACTAAAGTATCTGCACACTCCGCACCACACAAAATCTTTGACTAATATGGAACAATTGTTTAGAGAATTCGTGGATTCCTATCGTCAACCGTGAGACCAAATCATGTGAGAAGAGAAAACTTTAGTGGGTTTACCATACTACCCCACAATCCTTGCTGTCGTAATTTTTTTTACATTTTTTTTATATAATACTACAAATAACAAAATTATAAAAAAATATAAAAAATATAAAATAAACAAAAAAGATTAAAATTCTGGTACTATAACACGAAGCACTACGATTACAATTTGCAGTGATGCTACTTATGTAGATTAGTTATGTGACAACAGAACTGTTTAGTACCTAGAAGGAATACCTGCAGATGATGTTGCTAGATCTCATAGTTTCTGCATGAATTTTAAATTGATTAACTACACAGAGAACGATTTTGGGGCAGCAATCCTTGTATTTTAAAAATAAGAACAACTTATACTAAGAATTACAACACGTTTACTTAATTTAACAAAATATGTAGTTGCTCTAGTAAAAATTATAGTTGGATTTAAGATATGTTGCTGTCATATTTTACTATATGTATTATTATTTTAAGTATATATCTTTCTCGGTGCATAGGGTAAAAATTGACCCTGCTATACCAGTTAAGGGTTAAGTAAGCAATATTTTGGTTTTCGCTTTATATATTTATTTACCACTTAATTATGGACTTTACAACTACTTTATTAATAATAATTATACTTTTCTTGATGTTTTCAGCAAACAGTATTCGAACCTAGCCGTTTTAAGAGTAGAGTAGAAGTCGATCCTCCAACAACAAAGATCTACCGGTTTCATGGTGCCATGATTCACTCGACTGGCGAACGAGTACCTGTTGGTACAAACAATCTACTGCTCAGGGAATGCCTACTCAAAAATACAGACTACGTGGAAGGAATTGTTGTGTACGCAGGTATTTAGACATATACAAATATCTTTGTGTTGAGAGATTCTCAATTATATTTTTAGGTCATGAAACTAAAGCGATGTTGAATAATGGAGGCCCAAGATACAAAAGATCTTCCCTAGAAAAACAAATGAATCAGGATGTAATATGGTGCGTGTTGACATTGGTTATCCTGTGTATTATTGGAGCTGTGGGTTGCAAGCTTTGGCTTAATACTTATTACCATTTGGGCGAGCCTTTTGTATCCGATGGGATGTCCAATTCAACTGAAGCATTTTTGGCGTTTTGGACATACGTTATTATTTTGCAAGTACGTAGTACTAATGAGATTTTCAATCACTTTTTTCTAATTTCTGTAATTATTTGAATGATGAAAAAAATTCACTCCTTATGTTTAACATTTTCTACAGTTAGCAAGTTCGATTTATTTGCACTCAGAGTGCGCTAGAAACATTCCGCACTCTGTTAGTGCAATAGTCAAAATAAACAATGCAGGGTCACATAGAGGTCATTTTGACAGTGATCGTAAATCGAACACGCTAGTTGCTCTGAAATATATTTAGTACAGAGTTAGTGCACTAGAGTGCACTAGAAATACTCTCCACTCTGTTTGTGCATTTATCACAAATAGACGATCTTGATGAGCTTTGATGGTTTCGCCATCTTTGTACTGAATGTTTCTCTAAAACCGAGGCTAGGATGAATATCAAATCTATGAACAACGAGTTTGATCCTTATTGCAATTGTTTCATGAAACATTGCGATACTACTCAAATTTACTACAAAAATGTCAATAAAAACGCTAATACTTCGTCAAAATCTGAAGCGAAAATTTGAAAACGAAAAAACGATATATTTTGAGTTCAACTTTTATTAAGGAGATTTTTTATAATTCATAGTAAAGAATCTGTCCGTCCCGTATAATGTATTTTAAAATAAGCCTATTTTGTTTAATTTGCACGATACAAATAAACAATTTTAATTATACCATAAGATGCAATATTTTGTAGAGTGAGTAGAAATTGTGGAATAATTAATGTAAAATAAAAACAAGTAAAATTTTAGGAAAACGTCCGGTTACTTAAATTATTATATTTATTATTTTCAAACATTTTCGTTGTTGTAATATCTCTCACAAGTTTTAACTTCACATATTTCAAGTTATGACATCATCGCATTTTGTTATACTACAACATATTTTTTTTAGTCTTGCAGTATTGCTCTGTCCAATGTCTGCAACTCCAAATCCAATCGTACCCTTTTTGGGTTTAACGTTGATGGCTGGTTGTCAAAATTTTTGATAAGCTTTTAAATTTCAGCAAAGGCTTTGATCTGACAAAGCAGTTAACATTAAAGCTGATACTCAAAATGAACACTATTCGCAGCCCAACATTGACCAATATGGTACACTAATGCAGTTTGAAATCCGATCAATTTCTACAGAGATTACAGATACAGGTTCTAACCAAATTTATGTACGTACGAGGGAAGTTTTTTATTTCATCTATCTAGCTATGAAAACAATATGCTCTCCCGACAATTTTCTTATGTCAAGTTTCTGTGACATTTTATAGTGTCATCTCCAAGTTTGGTTCCAATCGTTTAACATTTATCATTTATATATCAGTTTGAAAACGCGAAAATGAGAGAACGGTGGCAGTGTACGGAGAAAATAGTCCGTCCTATTTCTAAGTCAAATGTTGGTGCAAGTAGTTCAAATGGGACAGGGAATCCATTCCTTATGACCCAAAGTGTGGTGGAAGATCTCTGGAAGCATGAACTGAAGAAATTATCAACAAAGTTGAAGATTTGATGTTGATTGACCGTCGAGTAAAAGTTCAGTTATTGCTAAAGAAATGGGAATATCAAAAATGTGTGTTTTTAAAATTCTACACGAGGATTTGGGAATGATTAAAGTGTCGGCACGATAAATTCCCAGGCTGCTCAATCCCCAAAAAAAGGGTGTAGACGACAAATTTGCGAGAAGAATTTAAGTGCTTTACCCCAAGATGAAGACTACATCTATAGAATTATAACCGGGATGAGACCTCGGTACACCACAGGGACCCTCCCACGAAACAAGAATTCATACAATGCATTCATAAGGGCTCTACACCACCCAAGTGATGGGCACAGTTTTCTGGGGCGCGGAGGGGGGGGGGGGGATTGTCTTAATTGAGTATATGCCAAAAGAGACTACAATAACGGGGAATGTCCTCAAAGGCACAATTAGGAACTTGGAAGCGGTTATATCCCCAAAAAGACACCATAATTATGATTAGAAAATTGTGCTTCTGCGCGAAAACTGCAGGATGAATGCGCCTCTGAGGATATACATCTACCTTACAGTGTCGACTTCGCCCACTGTGACTATTAAACGCTGTGGAGTCGTATTTTGTAAAATTACCAAGATTTGTTTTCGAAGGCACGTCGTTATTAGAAAAACGTTGGAATAAGTGTGTTAGTGTTAATGGTTCTTACGTTGAAAAATAAAATTTTATTTGTTCTCTCACTCGTTTCTCACCTCGTCATAGCTAGGTAGATAAAACATAAAAACTTCCGTATATCCTCGTATATACCGTGTTACTCACTGTTGGGCCGTGAGTGGTCGTCACTTTGAACACCAGTTTTAATTTTAACTGTTTTGTAGGACTAAAATAAATTTCTATTAAAATTAGAAAGATTACATTTGCTACTGTTTGCCACTATAACAATGCGCCAATCATTCTGATAGTAATTATAAATCGAATACAAATTGGACTCAAATGTTTTCAGTGCAGAGCTCGTGCAGTAAATTGTATTCACTATAATAGCGTTTAGAAAGCACTAGAGCGCACTCGGAGGTCGCACTTCTAGTTATATTGGAATTTTTCTCTTCATGAGACATGCTGTAATCCGCATTTTGAATAACAGTTTTTATTTTCTTCACCTTTATTTTCTCTTCGAAAAGGTCCTCGTAAAATTAATAATTCACAAATAACTTCAAAATCGTATCATAAGAGTGATAAAAATTTCTTTGAATGCAACTTTGACTGCTCTGATCTTACCAATCAATCGTATATTATTGCTGTAAACTTTCCAATGGGAAGTGCAACGCGTGCTGCGAGTGTTCTAGAACTACCAATGGAAAATGCTTATTGTAAACGCAAATGTCAAATAAATATGGACATTCAAAACTAGCGTAGTGAATGATTTTTTAAGTTATCTCTGTACACGTAGAGAATCTTCAATACGCAAGGTCGTTAATGCCGAACGCCAGGAGAGCTGCTCCAAGCAATCTTGAATAAGGGGACGCAAACCGCACAAAATTGCACGCTCTGCATTCTCTTGAGCTATATCCGAATGCTCTTAATATATCAACTGTCTAATCTAAGCTGTGTTTAAATCTGTAATGTCCTGTGACGTTCTGTAGACATGAGTCATTTTAAATACTGCTATGTAAATGGCATTATTACCATACGTATTTTTTGTCCGAGATAATATAAAAATCTTACTCTGTAATCTACCAGATTATCGTATTCAAAGTGGTTTTAATTTCGTTTTACTATTTTGATCTCTTTGATTAGACAGAAATTATTTTTACGCTTACTTGGTTCCAAATGCGATAATTATAATTGTATGGATAGATTTTTGTTTTTATGACAATATTAAATACAGACGTACTTACTGCTCTAACAGTACCAATCTAAATTTGAAATCGGCTTCGTTCAATACCTCATTTTAACAATATAAACATCTACACTAATGCAATATTTTTAAATTAAACTAAAAGTACCACTAGAATTTACTAGCAAGTTGTAGCCAATCAAAAATTTATAATTCTGGAGTGATCTAGAACTTCTCCTGGGGGTAGTCTAAAAAGTTTCGAGCCTCCACACGAACATCGTTACTCGTCGAAAATATTCTGTTAATATAATTGTGCATGCATTTAAAGATAGTTTTGAAAATTTCAACTATGTTGAACGCTCAATTGTTGTTTAACAGTCATCTGTGTCAGTCGATGTTAGTGTTTCTATAAAATTGGAACAAAGTCGAATGTCGAGACGTCATTAAATTCTTGCGTTTGAAAGGGTATACGTCTGCGCAAATTAAAGTCGAGACGGGCGCTGTTTACGAGGACTCTGCTCCATCATTTGTCACAATGACATTTTGGGCAGCAGAATTTAAACGTGGTCGTACTAGCTTGGTTGACAATGAACGTTTGGGACGGCCAAAAACTGCAACCACAACGGATAACATCGGACAAGTTCACCAAATGGTGCTAGACGACCGTCGAATTAAGGTTAGATAGATAGCAGAGACTGCCGGCATCTCAAAAGAGAGTGTTTGTCATATATTGACTGAAGATTTGAGCATGAGAAAGCTATTCGCGCGTTGGATGCCGAGCTTGTTCACTCAGAACCAAAAACGCATTCGAATGAACATCTCCCTAGCCCTGTTGAAGTAGCTTAAATGAAATATGTCGGAGTTTTGGCGTCGATTAATAACTGTAGATGAAACTTGGATACATCAGGACACTCCGGAAGTTAAGGTACAACGGCAAACGAAAGTACACACAAGGCACAGTGGTCTGTCGGTCGGGAAAGTGTTTTGTTCCACCAAGGCAACTCGTACTTCAGTGGTCGCCATGTCAAAAATTCACGAATTGGTAGACCGCCCACCCTATGCACCAGATCTGGCCTCCAGTGACATTTTTCTGTTTCCTAGGCTCAAAGTTTCGTTCTCAAGACAGAGATTTTTATCGAATGAGGAAGCCATCATATTCATAAACGCTTATTTTGCAGAACAAGATGCCAACTACCATTTGGAGGGATTAAAGATATGGGAGCATCCCTGGGAAATGTGCATAGACTTACAAGGAGACTGTGTTGAGAAATAAAACTGAATTTGACAAAAGAATTACTTGTTTCTGTATTAGGCTGGAAACTTTTCAAACTACCCTCGTATTCTTTGATGTTTGGTAATTTTAAAGGCTTGCATAGGTACAGTGCCTGCAAATTTAGAATTCCCTTGTAAAAAGTAATTACAATTATTGGAATAGTTTAAAATAGTTGAAAGGCAGTGTAAACTTACTCTTACAATTCTCCCGTAGTACAAGCTTGAGTTGCCAGTACGCCAAGTAATATTATTGCATGTACACTCAGAAACCTATACATTATTGAATGAAAGTTGATGGTTGAACATACATGAGCTACGCCATCTACGTGCAATCAGTATTTATATATTTTTCTTGAAAAAAGTTCCTAGAACATCGTAATTTTGCAATGTTTTGATAATTGTATCCTGAGAAATGTTTCTCAGAAAGTTTAACCAAATATTTGAATATTTTAAATGTGATGCAATTTCAATTGCAGGGACTGTAAATTTTCTATAGTCTCATTTCAAAATAATTACAATCTTTAAGCATACAAACTCTTTTCTTTTGAGATTAAAGCATAAACAAAAATGAAGATTAAAATTAATTAACTAAAAAAAGAAAATTATTTTTTCTGAAGGAAATTGAGATTACCACATTATACTAACCCCGTCTAACGCTAAAACCTTTTTTTCCTTATAAAACAGTATTCAAGTGACTAATCTCGAGTGACATGAAAATTCCATAGTGTAAATAGAAAATATGCTACCTAATTTTAATACAAAAAAAATAGAGTCAAAATAGAACCAAACTTGTTCTTTATACGCCTTTTTATATTTGACTGCCAATAAGCGTGCGCGTACAGTCTGCCCATCAGTGTTTTTATTTAAATATGAATAATTATAATCATGTCAACTCATTCTATACGGTAGTACTGTATTAAGTATTTTGAATAATCTTTTTAGTTGGAATGATTTTTGGCTGATTTTGTTGTTGTAAATAAATATTCTGACCTCGAATTATATATTTACTTCAATAATCAGTTACTAAAGATGGATAGCCCTTTATTTAAAAGCTCTTCCAAACGACAAAATCTTTACAAGTTAATTCGACTTTTACATATTTTGTATCTTTTGTTTCTAGATTTTAATTCCTCTTTCGTTATACGTAACACTTGAAATGTGCAAGATCATACAAGTATACCATATACATAATAATGTTGATCTCTACGATCCCCTGATGAATAAAAGGACACAATGCAGGGCGTTGAACATTACTGAAGAGCTTGGTCAAATTCAATACATATTCTCCGATAAGACGGGTACATTGACGGAGAATCGGATGATTTTTAGAAATTGTTCAATTGCCGGAGTGGATTACGATCATCCTCAGCTTGTAGATGAAGCAAAAGGGTTAAATAAGCTGACATCTTTGAGCGTTGTTTGTAATCAAAAGCTACTAGATGACCTAACACTAATAAGTATCAACGACAATGAAACCCTTGTACAAAGACAATTACAATCCGCACGAATTCAAGAGTTCTTATTACTTTTAGCAGTTTGTAATACAGTAGTGTGTTCACATCATCCTCATGTCGACTTGATGAATGAAAGTGGCACTATAGATCAACCGTTCGATGGCGATAGCTTAGACGCTAGCAGTAGCAATACTCAAATTTTAAACGATAGATACGCGAGACTGACTGAATCTAGATCCGTAACACCTTCACCTCCATTAAACTCTAATTTGTATAATGAAACCAGGCGCCACGTGCCTTGTTTACCTCCTATAGCAGATACCTCGCCAATTACAGAGTTTAACGACTCTAAAAATACTAAATTGAAAAAGATCAGTATTCCCGCACTGCCTTTTTTAGGAAGAAAGAACGGTGCTTTAAATTTAACAGACGAACAAAAATTGAAATTAACGCCGTCGCCTAAAGACTCAAAACCTATTTTTGAAGCAGAAAGTCCCGATGAATTGGCCTTAGTAGATGCGGCCTACAATTATGACTGTAGATTAGTTAAAAGAACTCCAAGTACCGCGACAGTGGAAATGCCTGGAGATAATAGGTTAGAATATGAGATTTTACAAATTTTGCCTTTTGATTCGATAAGGAAATGCATGTCTGTAATTATTAGACATCCAATAACAAAGAGGATAATTTTATATTGCAAAGGAGCAGATTCTACTCTTTTAGCCAATATGGCGCCAGTGGAAGACGACTCAGAACAAAAGCAAATTATAAATAAAACTCAACAACACATAAATTATTATGCGAAACAAGGTTTAAGGGTCTTAGTTATGGCTAAACGAGTTTTAAGCGTACAAGAATACAACGATTGGTTAAGAAAACATGAAGAGGCCGAGTTAGCTCATGACAGCGTAGAAAGGCGGCTTCGAGAAAGTTACTGCAATTTAGAGTCTAACCTTACGGTTATGGGAGCAAGCGCTATAGAAGATAGGTTACAAGAAGGTGTACCTGAGACGTTAAATTCACTGATATCTGCTGGTATAGTTATATGGGTATTAACAGGAGACAAGCCGGAAACTGCTATAAATATTGCGTATTCTGCAAAGCTATTTTCTCCGCACATGGAAATTCTTAAAATTATGGCGAGAACAAAAGAAGCCGCGGAAAATTCTATATATTGTTATTTATCTGATATTGAAAGGGATCAAGATTCGAGTGATGAATCTACGTTTTCCGTAGCTCCTATTAATACCCAACGAAGAAGTAGGTGTCAGGGGCGAGCATTAGTACTTGACGGAAAGACTTTAACATTTATTTTAGACAAGAGATCTAACTTGACAAAACCATTTTTGAAGCTCTCTACTTATTGTTCGTCAGTTTTATGCTGCAGAGCAACTCCATTGCAAAAGGCTTACATAGTGAAAGTAGTAAAAGAAGAATTAAAAGTGAGAACACTCGCTGTCGGAGATGGCGCCAATGATGTATCAATGATACAAACTGCCGATGTTGGAATTGGTATTTCTGGTCAAGAAGGAATGCAAGCTGTTATGGCTTCCGATTTCGCTCTGCCTAGGTTTAAATTCTTAGAAAGATTTTTGTTAGTTCATGGACATTGGAGTTATCACCGATTAGCGAATATGGTGTTGTATTTCTTTTATAAGAACGCGGTAAGTTATATTATGATTGCGTATTTCAAATGGTTTAAAAGTTGTTTTCTTTCTACAGGCATTTGTTTTCTTACTGTTTTGGTATCAACTATTCTGTGGTTTTTCTGGCGCTGTGATGATAGATCAGATGTACCTAATGTTATACAATTTACTTTTTACGTCTTTACCTCCTATCGCAATTGGTAAGTCCGCAGTTGAAAACTTAAACGACTATACGATGGATTAATTTTATTAGAGAAAATCTACCTAGTAAATGCTTTTATGTGTATAATATAATTTTAGATAAATTGGGCAATATAAGTAAGCGATTTATTGCTTGTTGTAACATATGACGTGTCCGATGTCTGCTAATGTAGATATATGTATATACCAACTAATTCACGCACTTTTGTAATTTTGAATTTTGTTTATTTTCCAGTAGTTGAAAGTGGTTATTTTTGCTTTGAAATATATTCGGCGCATAAAAAAATTCGAGTCAAAATTAAATATTCTGTAATGGGTACGATAATAAAAACTGAATCTTAAGATTTTTAAAACCTTGGCCAAATATTTTTATCTAGCGCAGTAATTCAGTTTAATACAGGTAGTAAGATTAATTACCTTTACGTTAATAATAATATATTCATAGCATCAACGTTCATCATTTGAATTTTCACTGAAATAAAGTGTCATTTTATAGCATCTAAATATCGAACAGTTCATTTTCCATGTTTCTTTTAATGTATCTTGGAAATCAAGTGATTGAATACGTATTCTTTTTCCGTAGATTTTCATTATGATATTTTTTTTTGTAGCTGTAATACTAGATAACGATAATAATACAGTAGAACTTCTCAAACCCGACCTGGGACCATGTATGAATCGGGTTTGCAAAAAGGTCGAGTTTTAGAAGGGAAATGAAATTTGTATAGAAAGGAAAATGCAAAATTAAAATAGAACAAAACCGGAATATGTATTGTACATACCTATATATGTATATATTTTCAAGAATATAATTGTTAACTACATCATATCACAATACTTCATGTAAAAAAGTTATTATTTTATTTTGCTTTAATATGGATCTTCTTCTGGTTGCCGCATGCTCCCTCCACTTTTCAATCCAAATTATATCCATGGGTGTAGACTAGTCTTGT
Organism: Dynastes maya; assembly: GCA_029619315.2. Taxonomy (NCBI): domain Eukaryota; kingdom Metazoa; phylum Arthropoda; class Insecta; order Coleoptera; family Scarabaeidae; genus Dynastes; species Dynastes maya. The sequence goes on from JAROYE020000002.1 coordinate 50,573,941, forward strand.
TGTTCTACATACTGAAGAACCGTATCGAGAGCCTCTATAGCTGCAGAGTGCTTAACTTTAGATAAAATTTCCCCCCTATCTGATTCATCTTCATCGCAGTTTTCTTGTTCTACAGCCCTGCTTGCACTAGCATGCTCTAAAATTTCTTCGTTGTTGATATTGTTGCGTTACTACATGGAGCAACAGTTAACCTTTCCTTGTATAATTTGAACACACTTAACTCCATTTCCTGTTTTGAAGCGAGAGTTTTCTGTGGCAGCATTTTATAATTAAGCCCGGTTTCATCTATGTTATAAATTTGTTCAGCAGTTAATCCGCTTTCCTTTACGATATCATCAAACTTTTGAATAAAATTTTCGGAAGCTAAGTGATCAGCTGAGCGTTTTTCTCCAGAAATTGTGACCTGATGAATTCCGTGTCATTTTATTCATTTGTCCAACCATCCCTCACTTGCTGTGAATTCCGAGTGAGGGTCAATTATTTTATTAAGGGCAGTCGCCTTTTCTTTAATTAATGGTCCTGTTAAAGGAGTTCCTTTTAATCGTTCCTGACTAAACCAAATCCATAGCTGTGGGATTCATAAAGAAGATAGCTTTGTCTATGAAGAAAATTCAACTTATCGCTTTATCTAGAACATCCAGCTTTGGTTTTTTTATTGTTTTCCGGGATTCTAAACCAACCTCGGATTCTACGATTGCTGTTGCAGACTGCAAAGTGTGTCTATTTTTTTTTTCCAATCCTTCAATGTCGTAATACCGATATTTAAATTTCTTGCCACATTTTTGACACTCTTACCTTTATCTAGCCTATCAAGGGCTTCCAGTTTTTGTTTATTTGTAAGTAATATTTCTTCGTTTTCTAAACATTTTCAATATCATCGGCGAAAATCTAATTGCAGACTGAGCAGAGTTCACACAGAAAAATAAACTGGATAACGAATTTTGAATTTCTAGGAAGAGAGTAATAAAAATAGACTGGATAACGGATATTGAAGTTCCAGGGAAAGAGTAATAAAAATTTAATCGTGTTCTCGGACAAGTTGTAAACACGTGAAAGATTAAGAAACCGTTTGCATCTACAGTCGGGGTCGGGTTTCGGAGGAACGGGTTTCGGAGAGTCGGGTTTGAGAGGTTCTACTGTACTAGTAATAGTTTTTTTTACGCTTGATCACGATAGAATGCGGTGTTAAAGCTTGTCAGGAGCCTTTAGTGTATAAATGTGCTTTGCTCCATGATTTTGCTATCACCCCCTCACCGTCGTGAAGGGTGAAACGTAGTTAATTATTCTTCAACACCAGTAATATTTGCCATTTGATCTTGGTAGAACTTGAACGCAAGCCCTCTTACCAGCTAGCCACCGAGCCGCTAATAATAGTAGCAATATAGAAACAATTACATAATAAAATAACATAAAGCAGTACGTAACATACCTGCAAATAGACAATATGAACTACACATATTAGTTAATGAGAGTAAAAGATTCGAATACATTATGTTTTTCGAAATTTTATTAACTTTCTATTTCTTCTCGCTGACTCCGCCAGTAAGTTCTATTGATAAAAACGCGTATTTAAATATTTTATTCTTTTTTTATAACAATTATAACAAGAAAAATATAGCAAATTTTAAAAATACTAAAAAACACCTTGCAGTTCCAACATCGATTGCATTGGCCATGATTTAATAGGCCTGGTTTCATTTTTCCCAAAAAAGAACTTTAGATACTACTGTCTGTGATACCATAAAAAAAGCATCGGAAACCATCTGCAATATTTCCTATTAATAATTTAGTTTAATTTGTTTTTAGGAGACTATGGGAACCACTATTAAATTTAATACATAAAAATGCACGAATTTAAATATACATTTTCTAGTCCTTTCAACCCTGACAATTTTTTATCGCTTTGAATCTTCTTCCACATTTCGTTATGTTGTTTGTTGGTTTTCATACTTCTGGAATTGTGATATGCTTGAACTATAAGATATGACAATTTCTGAAGAAGTTGTCAGCATAGATACGCTGAAACCAACACACACAGCGAAAGCTGGAAGAAAGTTAATTATTGAACAATTACTTTGTAGTAAGAGTATGCGATAGGCCCGAGTACAAAAAAGTGATAATGGAAAAGTATAAAAGACATTGTTTATTATTCCAGGTGTCTACGACAAAAATGCTCCTGAAGATTTACTTAGAAGTGAACCGCTCCTTTACACTTCTGGCAGACTTGGAAAAGCGTATAGGCTGCATTCTTTTTGGTTAACGATGTGTGATGCTTTTTATCAGAGTATAGCTATATTCTTTATATGCCTATGCACCTATTACGACACAACGGTGGATATTTTTTCGTTTGGAACTGTTTGTACGACGGCCTGCATGTTTGTGATGTTATTACATGCGGCCATTGAAATTCGATCATGGGTATGCATTCAAAAGTTATAATTTTCGATATTATGTTCTAATGCGTATTCTACTTTCAGACAATAATACATGTTGCAACTATCACATTTTCTATAGCTGTGTTCTACATTTATAGTATAACTTACAATACTTTATGTCATGGCTGCTTTGGATTACCAAGCACTCATGGAGTAATTCAAAATACCGCCAACACTTTAACTTATTGGCTCGTGATACCCATATGTTGTGTAGCTGCTCTACTGCCAAGGTAAGCCAGATTTTATTGTTTACAACTTACACGCTGAAAACATCTTTAGGGAAATTAAATCTGCAGTAACACTCACTCGCAATGTTCAGTCATGCACTTGTTTATACTACAACTATATTTAGATGTTTAACAATAAACAATTAATGAAGGATGCAAAATGAATATTGATTCTGATAGATTTGGTGGTCGAACGGTTGGCATACTTGCTTTTCGATCCGAACGACGCGGGTTCAAGTCCTGGCTGGGACGGTTGATTTTTAATTAGGGATAAAAATCGGAGTATGCCTTCTTCTCAATACAATGTTTGGCACGTTAAAAATCCATACTGGAAGTTGGAACACCTCTATATTCGGCAAAATTCTAGTAGGGTGGGCTAATGATCATAGTAATCGATGCCTAGAAGTACTAGGTGTATTTCGTAACCCGACGATTCGCCCAATAGTGCAACAACAATGAAAACAATGTAGTAATAGATATGAATAGAAAGTATACACTTTTTATCATGTTATACCCATAGGGATTGATTTCGACGGCTTTTTCGGACCAAACGTCAAATTGGGAGTGCAAAATCAGGTACAGAAGCACTGATGTAAATTAATAAAAGCGTATTAATAACATTTTTATAAATTTTTATGTATAGTACTCGCTGTGATAAGCAATCAAGAAGTTGATGCTCAACTTGATAGACAAGAAACAGTTTTTGCTTTTCTTGAAATATTTCGCTTTCATTATTTTTCAATACAATTACTAGTCAAACGCGCATATTATAACAAATAAATTAAATTAGTTTAGAATCTACTATTGCACATAATAGGTTAGATTTACACATGTGCACTATAAAAGATGGATTTGTCGAGTGTGACTACTGCGCTTAATTTCAGATTCGTGTTATAGAATGGCGCGTTTAGCAGGATAACCTATGCAGGTAGTTGTTTTATTTTACACCTCCATCAAGGAAATTCGTTTTTAACTTTATACTGTTAACTTTCCTCTTTCTTTTGCTCTATTTCAAGTGATTTTATTTTATTATTATTACTATTTGTACAGTAGATACATATACATATGTATGTTTGTACTGACAAAACGTCAATCAAAGTATGAAGATATGGCAAAAACGTCACTAAAGGAATTAAAAAAGATAAATATTATACGTCTCGCAAGTCATCATTTAAAAATTGTGATAGCTATGATAGGCATTGCCTGCCAACAAGGATCGAAGCCCCTGAGTTAGGTAATCGATTGAAACATTTACAGGCATTATACATTAAACGTTTTTGATAAAGTACGGTGCTATGAATGTCTGGTTTCAAGTAGTCCTTAAATCGAGCAATCATAATGATGATTAATACAATTTTTGTTGAATAAGTCATGATTTTTATAAACAAAACAGCAAATTTAATACATATACGAATATGGCAACGTTAATATCGCAAGATCGATAAAGGAGTTCCTACACGAATCAAGATAACCAAGCCCAGCAATAATTCTTATTGCTCTCTTTTGTATTCTAAAAACTCTTAACCATTCAGTGGTGATGCCCCAATGAACAATACCAAATATTAAATGAGTTTGGAGGCAAACAAAATATAGTGTACGAACTGTTGCTAGTGTCGCATATTGCTTAATAGTTTTTATTGCACAGCAACAACGAGATAGTTGTCCGTGCAATACGTCAATGTGGTCGGCCCATGTCAGCCCCAACTCCAAAGTCAAACTTAACATTTGCGCAGAGTTAGAAAAAGGAATACTTGAAGTACCGGTAGATAAATTTTCTTGAAGTTTAACGTTTATTGAGACCAAAATTAACATTTAAATTTTTATATTCGTTTATCGAAAGTTTATTTTTCGTCACCTAATACTGAAATTTACGTAACGTTTCAGTAATTAAATTTCTGCTTTTAAGTGTTAAAGTGCAAGCCAATACATTAATGTCATCAGCATAAGATGTGAAACTCATAGAGTCAAAGCTGTTCAAATCATTTACTAAAACAACGAATAATGTATTAAAGCACTGAGCCGTGGTGAATTCATAAAGCGCCCATCTGACATTGTTTCATTTATTCTGATCATTCTGAACACGATCACTTAAGTAAGACCTGAATAATTCTACAGAAATTCCTCTAATCCTGTACCTTGATAGTTTTTCAAAAAGTAATAAATAAGCCGGGCACAATCGGTCTTCACAACAGAGTCGGATCAGTCGCATGGGCCGCGGATTATAAATAGTGTATGTGTGACTCACAGCCGACAGGTATACCTGGTATGTATTGTTATGTTATGCTCAACGTCGTGTTTACGACGACAACAATTTCTCTCGGTTGTCATTTCGATACTGAAGTAAATGTCAGGCTGGCCACTCGTTGGCAACCAAATACCCCTCTTGCGGGGATAATTGGTAATTTTTGCGTTACCATTCCCCCCCTAAGCCAACCGTCCTTGAGGCGAGGACGGTAGAAGTTAATTATAAGTCCAGATAACGACGAGTGTGGGGTATCATGGACAATTCTACTCATTTATCAATTTTCCTATTCAATTACTTCTTCTAAATTCAAGTAAAAATCGTCTGGAATAAGCAACAACGTAAATTTCAAAGCGCAACAGATAATATTTCGTCAATTAAATCCTTATCTGAAAGGTTTCCATAAATTAGTAGTGGATTTTCTCTTTTAAAGCTTGTTGGTGACAATTCGTACCACAGAATCATCAACAAACAACCTCCTGGCTAAGTCACTGCATTCGTTCTCGAGTACTAATATCATTTTGATTGAAAGTCGTCGAAAAGTTAGTTTCTATTTAGGCAAATTATCAAAATTGGCCGTGAAAGAAAACAATCGCCGGTCTTTCGCGATTTAAAATAAATGAAAGAGTAACGACGCCCTCAATTATCATCAATCTTTATTCGGCCTTGGTTGAATCAAAGTTTGTCGTGAATCCAATCCAAAGATAAGTGTTCGTGGTGTATTCAAAGTCATTATTAGAAAAGCAAATTGGGTTAAATATCCAGAACAGGCAGTTCCTGTGGTGTGTATTTAAACAGAGTGTTTATTTACATTGGCGTCGTTCGAAAGTTTAAAGGTTAGTTGATTTTAAAATCTTAAAAATTCGTTAATCTGATTTCATTAAGTTACAAATTCATTCAAAATTGCCACAAGGGTATCTAGGGATAAACCCCGAACCTACGAAAATCATTTAATAGAGTTAAATTTGAAAATTTAACAAAATTTAGAGAAAGATATTTCAGTATATATCCATCATCCACCTTCGATCAGTATGGCAAATTTGCAAACCTAGCCAAAATTCTAGACTTCAGTTGTGATTCTTAAAACTTTATAGAGAGCTCGCAAATGTACTAGAAAGGAAAAAAAATATGTGCTAAAATAATAAAAAATTCAAATAGTAGAGACACTTTATATTTTTGCTGTATTAGATGCTATACTTTTAATCATGTTATATATCCTCTACAAACATTAATTAAGAATGTACAAAGGAATCTATAAAAATATTGAATTATATGGATTAAGATAAATGAAATAAATGTATTTCTACTTTAAAGTAAACAGATAAATATGCAAACGAAGGGGTTAAGTCACAGCTTTTAAAAATCTACTCTTCAATCATCAAACTCAAATGTTTGATCATGTACTATTAATCCACAACCTCTTACTAATCATATAAGCTGCATTTGAAAATAATCATTCAATAAAAGATACCAACTAACCCTATTAAAGCCTAATATATTTAGAAACAGTATTTTGCAACATAACTCCCCCATCCACTTGCCCCTTCAATCGCAAAAACTACATGAAAACCGAACTTGAAATAGGGATCAGCAATGGAATAATTTGAACTAAAAATAAAACTAAACGTAAATAAATGATTCGTAGATGATCGCATATATTTTCAAACTTTGTAGGAGTTTGAAACTTTGCGTCAACTAGTGCTTTTCTAGTAATGTTCTTGTTTCGAGCCTGAAATAAAAAGAATCTCATACATCAAATTAGGTAATTAATATGTGATCAATTAAGATATTTTTTTAACCACTGGCGATCGTATGCGATAATTTTTTTGTTCATTATCGTATAGCTAAATAACTACCTCACAAGGGACGAAAAAGATTTTTACCCAGAAACGCCCGGAAATATGAGAAATGTATCAATAAATGTTAGTTTAGTAGTACACTTTACATACTTGTGCAAATATTCACAAAAAAAAATTACGAATTTATCACGCAATTGTATCCTAAAGTATATTATAAATACTAAACTTACCTGCAGGTATAGGATCCATTGCAATAAAGCATTTGAAAGTACTTATCCTTACTTCAGAAATTCGTATACGTTTGACGTAAGAACTGTTATACTCAACTTTCGACTGAGCTGAGTCTTCAAGTAGCACTGCTACCCTCTTCATAAGGGTGTGTTTATAGTGAAGCTGTGATAGTCGATAAGAGCTGTGATAAGAGCGACGACAAGAGCGTCGAAAAATATCCATCCCGCATGACGTTTATGAAGCTTCGGCAAGCACGTCAGTTTGACAGTTGTCAAAATATTATCATTGGCCTTTCTTGTTTGATTTGGGTGTTTTTGGTCCCGGATTGGGGACCTACGATAAATTTCCCTTATTAAATTCTCCATATCCATTAAAACTAGAACTGATGAAAGCAGATAAAATTTGACTGTTCGATTATAAATGCTCTTATCTTTACTTACTATGGCTGTCCACAGATGTCGCGTAGTTCCAACATAAACTAAAGTTACTATATATATAAAGTACCGCAATTATCCGCCATTTTGGGGCAAAAAATGGCGGGAGCTTTAAAACGTAAAAGAAGCAATACATGACTGATTCTCCAACAATTTGTTCTTTGGTATCAAATGAATAAAGCAGTGATTTTAGAAACATTTTTGGAAATTTTCTGAGCAGCATGCAATGTGGTAAATACATTTATTTAAAAAAAAAGAAAAAAACAGTAAGATGTATACATATTTATTTTAAACTTATTACATTATTGTTATAACTACATATAATTATTGTAATGGACACGGCCAAACAACCAATAAAATACATTACTCATTAATTAAAAAGCTTACTTTCAGTTTTAACACTTCAAACACTTCGTGCAAAATACCTGATCGAAATTTTATATTTCTTAGACGATGAAGTGTTCTTATACTTGGATATGGAAGTTTTTGTCGACAAATTTCCGCATATCCTTTAGTATCGCAAGCCATGCATAGCTTCAATGCTTTTGTAATGGTATTATTAGACCATAGAGATCCTTTGCTATTATATGTTTCAAGATATTTTAAATGATCTGCATTGAAAATGTTTCTTAAATTATTTGAACCTTCTTGTTGTAATTTTGTTTCTAATTTACGGCACTTTCGCAATGCTGCTTTTAATTTTGGTTTTAAATCGGCAACTAAAGAAACCATACTTTTTCCTGACCTTTCCATTGTCTCCAACATGTCCCACTCCTTAATTTCGTCATGACTGTCATCAATAGATATATCGCTTGTTGTTTCATTTAAAACATATCGACTTCTCACAAATCCTGGCGTTAATAGGCAAATCAGGTCTTCCAATCAAATTCAACCACTCTTGCTTTCTAAAGGTATTTGTCTCACCACTTGGTAAACGAAATAAACGGAATCCTTTTGCGACATTATTAATACAATTCTTTACGCAACACTCTGGCATTTTTAAGGTTTTAATTAGGGAAATGAAAAAGTGTTTATTATTTTAAGGACGTAGTACCTATACAAAATAGTATTTTATATTAAAAGACGAATTAAAACACGAAATAGTATAGAACTGAACAGAACTTAATTAAAGGGAATCGGGATCATAAATGACAACCACATTAACATGACAACCTTCAAAAATATAGATTAATTTTATCGTATTCTACAAAATATTTTGGTGAAATATTGAAACCACTAAAAAGTCACTAGAGAAGCCGCCATTTGGAGGCAAAAATATGGTAACTCTAGTAATTCTAGTAACTTTAACATAAACACCCGCATACAAATAATGTATCTCATCGCTTCGCTATTATCGCTGCTCTTATCGAGTATCACAGCTCGCTTCTGTAACCATAGTTACGCAAAATTACAGCGCTTACCGATTGGCCCGCTTTGCTAACGCACCGCTCTTATCGACTATCAGAGCTTCACTATAGATACACCCTTATCGAGTATCACAGCTCGCGTCTGTAACCATGGTTACGCAAAGTTACAGCGCTCACTGATTGGCCCGTTTAGATATCCAGATTATCGCCTGGTAATGTGGCTTAATGATTCGGCGAGAAAAAACCCCGTTAAATGTACATTAAAATTTGGGGTTTTCGGGAATTTGCCCGAATGTGCGGCGGTCGATGTAGAGATTCGCTTCGCCTAGTCGGCTATCTGTTTGTGTGTACTTACTACGATCCTGGCGCGCCGCCCAAAACCTGCAATTGTTTGCCTCCAGCCAATAGCAAACATAAAGAATATAAACCTGTCTACTATTTTGTTGTATTTACATTTAATAAAACATTTTAGGGTAATATACAGAGTTTAAAAAATTGTTATACTAAATAACTGCATTTATAACGTGTCCAGTGATGCTAAAGTAAATTTAATATTTTAGAGTAATCATTCGAACGTCGCTGAATATATTCAACCCGGATGATGTCACAAGGGCCATAGTAACACAGAGGCGGGCTGCTAGAAGAGGTGAGGGATTTCTCGTAACTTGGTCTAGATCTACATCTTCCTCGTCAATATTCAGGTAAGCGGGTAAGCTAAATGGGAGCTTTCAATGCGAAAATAATTTTTTCAGAATAGAAAACTGCTGCTCTTCTCCTAGTTTACACCTTTTTAAAATTATACGCAATATTTTTTCTGCAATAGTGCTAACAAAACTTTACCAATTAGAATCATTTGCTTTTGATCATCTTTTCTTTTTTTTTATTGATAAAAGCTTGTAAAAATATGGAGATTTTCAAAAATGTTTTATCAGACAGAAAATAAGCTTGCCGCGCTCTATAGAGTGAAAGTGGCACTTTAATTTCTTTTTTTTTTTAATTAATCTCATCTGGCATAATAAATTAGATCTTGCGTTTAACTGCAATGTTAAAATAATAATCACATCACTTGTGTTGCTGGCTTTTTCTTTAATTCGATGCGTATTCTTCTATAAAAAATGCTCTGTGTTTGTCTACGTTAAGCAAATAGCATGTAGAAATACAGCCTTGGCCAATAAAACGGAACACCTGTTGATTTTCGCAAATGTATAAAAAGTACTCTTTGCTTTAATATAAGCGAAAAAATAATGAAATGTTATTGTGCGAATTACTTTAAAATACCATGCAGATATTCCTCTGAGAAACCTAATAAAATCGAGACACAAACAATTCTAAGAATCAAAATCACTTATACAAACGCGTTGCTTCAATGTATAGTTGCAAAGAGTAAGTGTTCTTCTATAAGTATTTACAATTATGGCAAAAAAGCGGCAGTTGATAGGGCACAAATTGTGATTTTGGGTTCTACAGGAATCACTAAAAAAACTAAAATTGCTTAAAAGTTAAAGTGTTTACGCGGTGCTGTTCAGTTACAGCCATAAGTAGGTATAAGACTACTGGATCTTAAAAATAAGCCAGGAAGCGTCCCAAATAGCACCCAGAGAGGATTGTCTGTTGGAAAGACTTTCTACGGGATAGGAAGAAAACTTCTTTGCAGCAGTCTGCACAAATTAGTGAAGAAGGTGGTGCAAAAATGTGCAAAAAATAAAATAAAAAAATTAAAATAGTTAGTAGACGCTTAAATAGTGCAGCATTAAGAGGTTGTAAGGCAAGAAAAACAGCCATTATTGTCCGAGATCAACAGAAAAAACCTTTTAGAATGGGCAAAAAGATACCAACATTGGACAACTGAAAACTGGAAAAGAGCGTTGTGATCGGACGAATATAGAGGCAATTATTAAAAGGATATCACCTTCGTACTGAATGATATCATCATGATAACGCTAATTTTAAAGGATAAACATGGTTTTTGATAAATAGAGTACATTCATAGTTCCTTTCTTAGTTTTTTGGTAGCTTTGGCAGTATAGCGTGTTTCGCGATATAACGACCCGACGAATGGATTAAAACTACTAAACCCATTACGGACTATCACCCGAGTGTCATAAATACAGCGGACGGTATATTTAGGAAATTGGAAATGCAAATATGTAGATGGACCATACTATATCTAATTCTACAATAATTTTTACAAATGTAAATAAATGGTTCTACGGATTTAATCCTTTTAGATATATAAATTAAAATCGAAACCTAAGAAGTATTTGTAAATTACATTTAGTAAATGGCTATACGTATTTCCATATGGAAATTTATAAACTAATTTTTTGGGGTTAAGTAATAAGTATGTGTAATAATACGATTACTTATAAAAGAATACCTAATTTGTATTTAACCTTGTTTTGAAATAAATGTATAATGTCTAGTGGAGGGGAATTGTATTATATATAGAGGAAGAATATAGATATAGAGTGAATTAGGTATATAGAGAAATACGCCAGAGAATTGGTGAAGGGGACGTGGGATTCGTATAATTCAGGACTCTTTACAAGAGGCGGTCTGAATAGCTAATCGTGGAGGCGAAGATTGATCCGTATATAGCGAACAGTGTGAACACGGCTGTAACAACGACAATTAAGAGAAACATAGAACTCTATTTGTCCAGGTGGGAAATTGAAGATCCTGGAGTGAATTAGTAGAGAGATACTTTTCATTAAAAGTTAACCTTGCAGTTAAAAATGTGGAGACCGTGGGACACAAACGAAGGATCAAGCTGTGCCGAACGAGAACATTCTGGCAATTGAAGAATGTGATACTTCTGTGAGAACTCATTTAAACTTGCAAACTTTGTAACTTCTATGAATTTGTTTTCAAATATAACGAGTGTGAAAAGCGATAAGTACTAAAAAACATATGTTCATATACTATACAGAAATATTTCTTTTCTACTACATTTTCAGATAATCCTTTTATTTTCAAATAGAATCGCAAGTTTTACAAACGTTTGAAAAACAATTCACTATTAAATTTATATTTGAAAAGCATTCCAATTCAATGTTTTTTGTATGGGCCTGGGGATTGTTCTGTAAGGTTCGAGAGTGTTGCTTTTCACAGTGCCGTGTCGAAATGTCAAATTTTGCGACAGTGCACATGCTAATGGTGTCGTGCCACTTGTGCTGCAATTGTTTTCGACACGTTCCAAGGTGTTGTTTTAGAAAAGTCGTGTCACAACACGTCGTGTTCAATCGTGTTTGCGTCATTTGCGTATACTACACTCAACCTTATCAACACCTGACTGCGCCCGATAAAACGACATAAACACCACAACACAACACTTTTCTATAAGATGGGAGGTTGAGCGACAATGCATGCGAGATAGTCGAAAATTGCTCGATTCTTACAGAATAACCCCCTGGCTGAATGCGAATGTTTTCAGCAAATTGCTTGTTAACGATTCTTTTGTGCTCATAGTAGGTACTAATAAACAGTAACAACAAATGTACATGATCCTATTATGCGACAAAACGTCGGGTCGTTATATCGTGGAACAAGCTATACCTTTGTGCGTCTTTCCTACTCTTAAGCACAGAAGTGGCAGTATTATGATATGGAGGTGCATGTCACCACAGGGCATTGGGGAAATGTTTATATGTCGCAGCCGCATGAATAGCTAAAGTACATAAAAGTTCTAATGCGACATTAAGACTATCGTATGCAAAAACTTTTTGCAGAGGAGCTTTAAGAAACATTTTTTTCCAAGATAACGCTCCCTGCTGTACAGCTCGAAAAACTAAGGAGTGGATACACGAAAATGGAATCCATTTTCCGAATTGGCCTTCCCAATCTCCAGAGCCAAATCAAATTTAGTATTTGTGGCACTTTGTGAAAACTCAACCAAAGGGTTACAAACACTCTTCAGGAATACTACTTGAAGCCAAAATAAAAGAAGGGTGGAAAAATAGGTGGATGAGGTCATACACAACGTTAATTTACACGTAGATTTTTATAATGTGGTCACCGTTGCAAATATATTTCAATAAAGTATTAAGTTTTGCAAAGTTTAAGGTGCGCAGTTTTATTGGTCAAGGCTGTAATACGAGGGACGTTCAGTAATTAATGACACAACTGGCTGTGGAAAAAAAACTATTTATTTAATGACAATGAAATTTACACTACTTTTCAATGTAGTCTCCACCAACATTTAGGCACTTCTCCCATCGCTTTGTGAGCTTTCCAATTCTAGTACTGAAGAATTCTTGACCTTGGAGTCCGAGCCACTTGTATACAGCTTGTTTGACCGCTTCGTTTTCTTCGACCTTGGTGCCGCGTAAAATCTCTGAGCGGGCCGAACAGATAAAAATCGGACGGTACGAGGTGGGGACTGTGAGGAGGATGTGGTAACACCTCCCAACCCAACGCGGCCACGGGTGTCTATGGACTTGAGTCAATTGTCTTGGAACCCATCTCTAACACGTTTAACGATAATTCAGCTTGTCATGAATGATTGAATACACAGTTCCAACACTAACATTACACAAATCAGCTATTGTCACGATTTTTATACGCCTGTCATCGAGAATAAGGTAATTTATGCGATTTTGTAGCGCGTCAATCGACACTTCAACCGGTCGTCCGGAGGGATGAATATCGGTGACACTTATTCTGCTCGATTTAAACTGTTCAATTCACTTATACTTGTTTTCGCGGCTTAAACACTTTTCACCATACTGTTTCAACATTCTCGAGTAAATTTCGGCCCGCTTCACACCTTCGGATAACAAAAATCTTATCACTGAACGTTGCTCTCCCAACGTACCCATTTAGAGAGAAGCCGACATTTTAAAATGAACAAAAGAGGTTATTTTTTTTTTTTTTCAAACAGCAGACTTAATTTGTCCCCAAAAGTTGCCAACTTGATCCACAGAAAGTTTCATCCAACAATATTCAGTAGTTTTCCCGCCAATGCAGTTTGTCTCGTTAATTACTGAACGTCCCTCGCAAGCCTACTACTTAGCATTATGTTGAATTATGCAATTTTATGTCTGTCTAAATGACAAATATTTAAATATAAGAAGTATTTTATGTGGGCGTTTAACAAAACTAAAAGAGATAGATAATGATAGTTTCTTTTCTGCGTTTAATAGTTTAATGAATATGCAACCCTACTGTATGGTTATATCCACTGAAACTTCCGTTAGCGTGAACTTCTGTTAACAGGACACTTAAGAGAACATTTTAGGAGATACCAACTTTTTGGTAGATAAGGATAGATACGGAGAGGAACAGTCCCGAGTCCCTTACTTTTTATTGTCACTACTATCTCTAGTTTGTCCTAAACACAGGAAGCAAGAAATAATATTGAATTGCAATATAAACAAATTACTAGTTGGTTGTTTATTTGATGAAATTTTTACATTTGGAACATGTTTTTGCGGTAATATTAACCAGCAAGCTAAATACCTCTCCGTTCTCCAGAAATTACGTATTTTGGAACGAATCAGACTACTGTTTCTGTTTATACTCTGCTATTACCGTAAACTAAACGATGTATATTGTAATACTGTTCAGTAAATCTCTCCTTTCTCTCTGTCATATTAAGAATAGGTAACAAATGTTTTAAGTTAAATGAAATATGTTGGTTCCTGTTATAGTGTATTAGTTGAAATTTTTATTTGAGTGCAAGCATTCCTTTTTTGAATACAAATATTTAAATAAGAAAGCTTGGATAATTAATTCTGTTATGCCAGAACCATTATATCAGTTCGATAGAAGATTAACCAGCATAACCGAAATATTGTATCTATTATTTTTGGACTTTCATATTATCAGGACCGTAAATTTTAAAAATATTAAAGTGTTTTTTGTCAGCAAATGCGAATTGTCAGCTGTTATGTCAAGAGCTTAAAATTTATTACTAGTATATAATTCACTCCTAAATTTAGGTTTTTAAATGTTTCTCTATATGAAAATGGTCGTTGACTTATAATAATAATGTTTTAATGTAGTAATAAAACTATTAATGTAGTGGTAATTTATGCTCCCCACTAGGAAAACACTTCTGTAAGCATGGGCAATGTTTTTTCTATGAACGCTAGTCGCTTATGAGAAGTTTCACTATAATACTGTAATGTTATAAAATGAACTTGGAGAAATTATTAATAAACTTTGAAAAGTATATAGGCAGTGTTCACTTAGTGCGTGGATGAAAGGTAGTTCCTTCAATGAGCAATTTAGAGAAAGTTTTCACACAAAAATTATTTAGAGATAAGTCCTACATACATAAAATTATATTCATATATACGGGCTGTCCGGTTTCTGCTGCACACGATACACAGTTGTGTATTACTGCCCATTTGGATTCCTTTGTGTCAACTTTCTTCAACATTCCTGTACCTATCCAGTTCAGTTTTTGAGATAATTTGAGGTTTTTGTGTTTCTTTAATGCCCAATGTCCCAAATAGCTTACCTATATATACAGATTGGGAAAATGAGAAATTAACTATATCGGTATCCCCTCCTCGCTTTCTCGCCGTACATGCGAGAGAGCGTGGAGGAGACTAAATGATATCCCAGCAATTCGATGCGGGAGATGCTAGTGATGCCAGTCCATTTGGAACAATGTTGAGATGTAGACTTACTGTGCGAAAAGCGCATGTAATAATTTGAAGTCAAGGTCGCCTGGAAATGAGAGTTTCGCATATTTATTTTGTTGTTGCTACGAAGTTTAGACGAAATTCTAAAGACGAAAATAAAAACAGATTCTGATGAAATGAAAGAAAAGAAAAATAAATATGTACTCTAGAAATTCTTACTAAGATCGTCCGTACATAAGGCAGTCTACCTCGTAACTGACCACATCGGTAACCTTCAGCCATCTACTGCCTGCTTGAGAGCGAGGAGGGGGTAGCGATATGGCTAATTTCGCATTTTCCTAATCGGTATATGCTAGAGTAGTAATTATAATTTAGTTTGTTCAAATATTTCTTGGAGTTTTCGGCGGTACATCAATTTTTTTATGTATCAACTAGATTCTACAAGATGACCATCGAAATCGTTGCCAAGTTTGGTGCATGATATTTACATTATTGAA
This sequence comes from Dynastes maya, assembly GCA_029619315.2. Taxonomy (NCBI): domain Eukaryota; kingdom Metazoa; phylum Arthropoda; class Insecta; order Coleoptera; family Scarabaeidae; genus Dynastes; species Dynastes maya. The sequence goes on from JAROYE020000002.1 coordinate 50,589,763, forward strand.
ATGTAACACCCTCTACCTAAAATGAGTCATTCTTTCGTTAATTAAATATGAAATTATGCAGAAAAGATTTTCGCTTCAAAACGTAGAGTACGGCGATAAAATATTGTAGTATAAACTTTTGGTTATAAAGCGTTCCAGTTAGAAAACTAAACTTGTATCGTGTACAGGAAAAACTGCACACTTTGTATACGTGAATATAATTTAATGGTGTGTAGCATTTGTCTCAAAACAATTTTTATTTGAAAACTTGCTCTCTAAATTATTCCATCCTACGACGACATTTTCAAGCAGATATACCTTCTTCTAATTACAGCAAAGAGGAGCAGTTAACACCAAATCTTATCGCCTTCTTTTTGTTAGTTGACACAGATGGTATATTAAAAAAATAGTATATTTAAATATTTGCCCACATAAATGCAATTAATCTTGCGAATTAGCATGTTATAAAGTTTTATTTTTAAACACGAGAAATAATTGTAATTAATCGTCATAGATGTCTATTTAACGTGCAATCAAAAAATCGAATCTCTATTATGGAATGGGAACGAATAATTATAATTAAATAAAGTCACATGCTTCAGAAAGGATACTCTTGGTTTTCCGAGTTGGAACAGCCCTGAAAATGTCCCATAACATTGTGGACGAAACGTCGGCTAAAGCTACGACAACGACTCGGTTCTAACCCGGAAACCAAGAGCAATACTTATTGTTGTGATTATTATATTATTTATTCTTTGCAAACGATTGTTGATATCACAAGCTTGAATTATTTTTGAAAATCCCTTTTTATTTTTATAACGCAAAACAAAATTTTTACAATAGCAATCAATACATTATAATATATAAACGCTTTCTTGAGAGTTATTTATTCCACAGCTTAAACGATACAAATTTTACTAAATACAAATAAGTCTTTCCAAATTATTGCTTGCACATATCGCTATGTATTTATAACCACTGACTACATCAAGATTAAGGTAAGTGTGCATGCGTTCCTTTTGGCTTTATTCTTTAAGACACCACACTCTTGACTTCCGTTTTGTAAGTACTGCCGTCATTGTTTCTACGCTTGTACACATTTAACGTATCAAATAGATAATTTGTTCTATAATTTACATTACATTACAACATTCTACTAATTGGTTAATATGTTAGTATTATACTTTAAGTTTTATTGGTATTGATATTCTGAAGTTGTTGCATATTTAATTGAAAAGAGAAGAAAACAATGTAAAATCTGTAATATATTAATTTGGGTTTGCTAATTATAAGAATTATATTTCGCTGCGCGGAATAAATCTTATTATCCAGTGAAATGAGGTACATATGTCTCCCAATGGTATTAATAATTTCACGTTTCATCGAAGATTGAAGAATTTGACGAATAAATCATTGACGACCTGTGTAGGCTAAAAGCTGTTACCGAAGGATAGTAGACATTAGAAGTTTGTCTGAACGCGGGTGATTTGTGTACCCAGGGGCGGGCATGCCGTCGTGATATCACTTGCCTTCTTACCTATCTACTTGCTTTTGTGTTTGTGCTTTAAGTGTTAAAATCGAGCGACTAAAGTATTCATATATTGAATAAATGGCTGGGTTCGGCGGACGTAGCTCAGTCAACAGTCAGATGCTGCGACGGCCTTCCCATCATCCGTTTGCTGTGCTTTTGTCTAGCTGCATGGCTGCAATTTAATTGGTGTTATGTTATGATCCATCGCTAAGGCATGCTTGGCTGCAGGATCTGGGTGGTGCCTACCTTACCAACACTGCCTTACTGCCGGCATAAAAAGTTAGAGTAAGGCTCCATTAACACTATGGTGCCACTCTCGATACGCTGTCAGTTCAATAAAATCTTTTCATATGCACATTACCGCTCTTGGTTCAGTATTTTGGAATGGATTCTGGTACATTTGAAATAATACTTACGAAAATAGAACCAAAAATAAAAAAGTCAAATATCGTGTTTCGAGAAGCTATTACTCCTCGATGGAAATTAATGGCTTGTAGTCAAAGGACCAATTTTTCATTTGCCATAATTAATATGTAATACATGCTAGTTGATGTAAATACTTTGGTTTTATGTGGGTTTTACTTGTAAAATAGTGATGGTAAACACCGCTCCACTCATGGAACGTTCCTGCGACACAAAAATACCGCGACAAGATACCGTTACTTTGGAACGATATTCGTATGTACATAGTTAGGGTTCTTTGCTTGTAGATAGCGTCTAAAAACAGAGAGCGACTGTAGTCACCCGTCGAATATGAACGGTATTTTATGTATAGTGACGTAGTCGTCCGTCGTATGTGAAAGATATTTTATGGAGAGCGACTATAGTCGTCCGTCGTAGCGAATGGGTTAAGCGAAATACTAAGTGAAATCCACATAAAAATCTTTACTATACACGAACCAGATTACTAAAATACTTTTGTCCTCCCAGATTCACGTTTTTGCCCACTGTGCGGCGGTAGCGTCCGTGTGTTGGGGACGATCTTACGGGTGTCTGATTTCGGACCCGTTAGATGCAATTCGTCGCTCTGCCAGTACCGGTCAACGTGCCGTAGAGATGCGTTGAGTGTCATCGCGTTTATTTATGGTCTCTGGACGTTGATGTGCCAGAGATGACGTTGTTTCTTTACTCCTGGCTGCGAGTTTCTGTTCTTCTCGTCGTACTTCGATTCTCCTGTTGGTTTCTCTGACGTACGATTGTGGGCAATTTCTACACGGGATTTCGTAGACACCCTTGATCTTCCAGAGGAAGTTTGTCTTTGTATCTCCGGAGTACGTCTCCCAACTTTTGTTCCGTTGAAAATGCCGTGTGCGTATTTTGTCGGCAGTCCCTTTTATGTAAGATAAAAAGGCCCTATATTCACTGGCTTTTGGTAGTTTTTGTTTGGGAGTTGCGTGTGCAGTATCTTTGATGACCTTGTCTATGATGCTTCTGCTGTACTCGCTAGATAACAGCGTTTCGCGAAAGGTATGAATTTCTTCCTGTTTGTGTATACGATCGGCTAACTTTTGGGATCTGAACACTAGGGTTTTTCTTACTGAGCAGAGTTGTGTATCGGCTCCTCTCTTTTTGACTAAAACGTCCAAAAACGGAAGTTGGTTCTCTTACTCTACCTTCATCGTGAACTGGATCTTCGGATGTATTCCGTTGAGGTGTTCTAAAAAGTTTCCGAGTTTTTCTTTGCCGTGTGTCCAAATAACGAACACGTCGTCGACGTAACGTAGCCACAGCTTCGGTGTCGCATCATACATAAGTAGCGCTTAGATTTCAAAAACCTCCATGAAGATATTTGCGATGATCGGTGAGAGTGGGGAACCCATGGGCGCTCCTTCAACTTGTTTGTAACGTTGATTATTGTGTATGAAGTAGGTGTTGCCGAGGCAGTGTTTCGTTACATCAAAATGTTTATGAAACAAATTCTAGAAGAGCTTCTCTATCAAATGATAAAACGCTAAGTTCAAGCTAATAGGAAGCAAGTGATGTCACGTAGTCACATTATTTCAAGTACATTGCGGTATAAGCATTGAGCAATTCTTGGCTGCATTGCCTGCACTGTTTGAAAATAATAGGTCATACATACTGAGGGGAACACTTCGCATCTATACACATATAGAATACTATGAGTGTGTTACACTTATCCATCTTATAATAGAGAACAGATTAGACATGTCTGATTACATATTTACACTTTATTTGAAGACCTACCCATTGCAAACACTTTAAGACTTCATAAAGGATACACTTTAATAGGGATGCCATAAAATACGTTAATAATAATATGTTAAATTAACCTACGTTCTTTTTTTTAGAATGCATGACATAAATAAATTGATTTTCATTCATCGTGATTTTCTTCCAAGTATGCAATAGCTTCTGTATTAAACAAGTAATGTGATGTAAATTGATAAATTGTTGATCTTCTGGCATATATAGCATGCAAATATCTAAATGATTATTAGATATGTAACAACAAATAATTTCCCTTTTTCTAACAGAACCTCCAGTAACAGGAATAAGGATAACGCTTTAACCGTGATAGGATGAATTCACGAAAGTGACCTTAATGGAAAATTATTCCGAGAGAGATGAAGATAAGAAGAAAGGAAACCTTGCATTTAATGTACAGGCTGTGATGCGTTTAAATTTTAGGGACCAACTAGACAAGTTATAATAATTTATTTTAACTTTATATCTTTTTGTTTTGTTGTTCAGAAACTTAAAAAATATTGTTTTTGTATGTAATTTATTTCTTGTGCCATTTAGTACTGATTGCTTATTTTTATATTTTTAACTTCAGATTTTTTAGTGTTTATGATGTATAGTGTACTTACTTTTTTTATGAAGTTACCATTTACATGTTGCATACATTTGATATGTTTTGTAAGATGCATTTTTGCTGGTGGGTCTACTGACAGCCTAATATCTAATATCAGCTTAATAATTAGTTTTTCTATCGAAAAGTGGAGCAGAGTATTTAGTTACTGTATCACTCATCAGTGGAAATGCAAATGCATACAATTTACAATGATACCTATTTTTAATATAGTACACTTTTTAGATACAATTTTTTTTTATATATAAGTATGCAAATTTTATAAATGTCTTTTTTGATAGACTGTACGATTCCTTTGCCTTTATTTCTAGTTTCCTGAATTCTAGTGATAGTACCTAAAGCATTAAAATTTCAAAGTCAAGTTTGTTATATATTTGTTCCTTGTACAGTCTGTTGCATCAATAAGCTGTGCAATTGCAAATATCTAATAGCAATTTATAATTTTTGAGTAGCTTTCAAAGTACGAATGAGTTCAAGTTGTTCCTTTTGATATCTTCTATTGCATTCTTACCTTGCCATTTTTTTACAACCTTGCTATCAATCGCACAAATTACGAATTATATTTCCATTTCTATAGCGTTTTATATTCAAGTATTTTATACTTATGGGGACAATTTAATATTGCTAATATTCTACATTTATAATGAACGAAAAAAGTCAATTGATTAAAATTCTAACGAGGAAAATTAATTGTATGCCTTATACTATAGTGCTATATAAGATAAAAAGCATCTAGTTGATATATGAATCAGACTGCGTGATTGTATGTAAATATAGAAAATGTTGAGTTTGTAAAAGTATAAGATGTTGTTAACACAAATTTTATTAGGTATTTTTATTATGAATTATATTTATATATAAATTTTTTATGGAAATAAGAAAAAAACAGTATTAAAATGTTGATTATTTATATAGTGTTTTCTTATATAACATTCGTCGTATTCCTACTTTTATTGTTTATAAAAACAGTTTTAAGCTTCTGCTTTCAGTTATCTAACACTAGGGCATTAATAAAATTTCAGGACAAAATAGGTTTTATAACATCAGTATACTTTTATTTACTATTCATAATTGAGGTAGCGGACAATGAAATTGTAGACCAGCTAGCGATCAAAGGTTCGCGGATTATACAGAATGCCTCAGTCTTCTGGAATTGTAACACTGCGCCTACTGTGTAACCAGTAAGAAGTTAATATTTTCTGATAACGTAGACATCATAGAGTATCTTTCAAAAATATCTCAATGTGCACAGGATGATCGCTAAGTAGCGATCCAGATACTTCGTTATTTTAAGTGGAACACTGCGTATATTATGTATTTGGTTTCTCCGTCTAGAAATAAATCAACATAATATGGATTTCATAAGTCAATTTCCAACATTTCGAGATATTTATAAATTTGTCCTAAAATGCAAACATGTACGTTTAGTGTAAATTTTCACAAAATTAAATTATATACTTGGCTGTATCTAGATATTGCATTAGAACGCCTCTGAAATATGCAGGGTTCTCAGTATTGAACACAAACGCAAACCTTACCAAATTCAAACACCGGTTACGTAATTTCTTTAAATAGCACCATATTTACCGTATAGGAACCTTATATTTCTAACGTTTTTGTATAATGAGGCATATATCTAACATTAAAAGTAAAATAATATTTACAGGTAAGCACGAGTTCTGTATTTGGATATTACTTCCAAGTGGTCTCTGGTTTTAGTATACTTGATTACCATGGCAACAGTAAACAGAACATATTGACATTGCTGTTCTTTATTGTTAATTCAAAATTTTAAGTCTAACTTGCCACTTACGAAATTAAGTACTTAAAAAATGTTAATACCTAACTAACAACTACATATATGTTCTATATGTAATATATTTATGGCGTAAGTGCATCACATTTTATGTAATTGTTTTACGTTGTTAAAATCTAACATTTTAATAACAGTCAAATTTCGCTAATTCCATTTCAATAGTAATTACTGTATTTTGCTAAACTATTAATCACTCCAGTAATCAACTTCATTAATCACGTTTTGTATGTACATCCTTTTTCCCTGCTCTCTCTTGTTATTGTGTTATAACGAGGAAGAGATCGACACCGAAGGACAAAGTAAGGCTCTTACCAGCCCAGTGGCGCTCACCGAACATCTGTTGGTGGGAATACTCGATTCCCGGGCTCTTCGACGCCTCATAGTCCAGGATACGTGAACAATCGACTCTGCGAAGGGAATTTTATTAATAAAATGTCATTTATGTGTTTTATTGACCACCTACTATCTCGGCCTCTGCCGTACGATGTACTTAGCTTAGCTGAAATAATTATTACCGCACATCATAATCTTCTGGTACACATCCGGCAAATTCATGTATTCATTTCAAATGGAGGATGTAGTATTTCTTCTTTGTCGCAATATTTACATACACATAAGGAAAGAAAGTCTCTAGCTATACGAACAGGCGTACATGCGACAACGGTAAACGTGTATGGACGATTCACCATAAGCGGAGGGGTTAGTGGCAGTCGACGGCTTACGGTTACCGATGTGGTTAGTTACGAGTAGACTGCATTACGTGCGAACGATCTTAGTAAGAATTTCTAGAGTATTTATTTTTCCTTTCTTTTATTTCATCAGAATCTGTGTTTATTTTCGTCTTTAGAATTCCTAATTAGTTTCGTCTAAACATCGTAGCAACAACATAATATGCGAAACTCTCATTTCCAGGCAACCATGACTTCAAATTATTACGTACGTTCTTGTACACAGTAGGTCTACATGCCAACATTGTTACAAGCGTACTAACACGCTACCCGCATTGGATCGATCGGATTCCACTCAATCTCCTCTTCGCTCTTTCGCCGTACATATATATAGCTAATTTCACATTTTCCCGATGCATATACAAAAAATCCTTAGTTGATTTTATTTTATTCAATACCTTTTGTTTTTATCTCATTAATCTAACCGTGGCCCTCTTATGGTTGTGTCTTGATAGTCAACACGATAGGCCGCGTGTTGTGAAGCCTTGTGCCATAGTTTGTTTTATTTACTATTATTTTAAACCTTGTTATATGTTTTGTTTATTTTAGACCCCGCTCCAACAACCAGCAATAGAACTACGAGTAAAACACCACCAAATAGGACAACTAGTTAGTTTTTGCCTAAAGAAACATTTTCGCAAAAGCTATTAGTATACAAATAAGCAGCAAGCAAATCGTCACCAGGTAGGACCCCGCCACAGAAGACCCAGAATCACAATTACATGACGTTGATTTCTGATACTGAAGACAATAAAGACATCGAATTGGACGTGACCATGAATTTGCGCAACCAGCTTGCCCAAGCTGAATTTGAGCTGACTGCATTAAAAGATGATAAAATCAATCTCGAACGCGAACAACCAGAACTGGAACATAAGCTAAGCGGAAAACAATTGATTATGGATATATTACTAACTTATATATTACAATAGAAAAGCTCACAAAAAATTTAACAAACATGTCGTAAGTAATGTGCATACTCAAACTGATACTATGAATAGCTCTGAAAAATCAACGCAATCCGATCGGGTATCTCGAGATCTAGAAACAAAAATAAACGAAGGAGCTAGTCGACAGATTAAATTCCCCAATTTCCCCGAATCAAATAAGGACGAACTCCGTGTTGTTGATGTATCCCGCACACAGAACTTACCTAAAATTCTCTTACTAAGTCAATTTCGTTGGATTGCTAGCGTTGCAATAGATACATTCGGGATCGTCTACTCCATAGAATCAGTAATTAAGTCGAATGCATTGTTTGAACATATAGTTGAAGATGTATCTAACTTAATAAAATCTTTCACAAAATTCGATCATGTTCTTATATGCGCAGGAACGGATAACGTATTACGAGGTATGTCACTAAAATCTGAGCAACTGCTTAATTCCGTTCCTCGTACAAATATTGTGGTTCGTTCTATTCCTTACTAGTTCAGCAAATTAATTCATAACAAACTTGTTTATGATTTTAACTGTAGTTTATATAAAATTGTTAATGTGATTGATGGTTTTGCATTTATTGAAAATGATCGAACGCACTTAAGCACATCAGCTAAAACATATAATATTTGAGAATTATATAGCAATTGCTGGCGACACCAATGGATCTTCATGCACTCATGTTTCGCATTGTGTAAATTTTTATAATCCCATTCAAATGAAAACTGTAATAAATAAAGATAATGTGGAGCAACATAATGAATTATTTTTTTGTCGTGGCCAACGGCGGAAAGAATTCATTAGTTAAACACACGTTAATGCATTTAAATATTTGCAGCTTACGGAATAAAGTCGCACATCTTGAAGTACTATTAAATGAAATTGATTTCCCGGGAGTTTGTTTGTCAGAGTTTGTCAGAACTTGAAAGTTGGTGGCGTAGCAACTTTTGTCCGGAATGGTATTGATGCTTGTGCTTATTGGTGTTCAGTTCAATTGGCGGAAAAAGATTTCGAATATACGTGTGCTGCGGTAACCGTGGCTGGGATTAAATACAATGTGGTTTACCTGTATCGGTCGCCGACGGGAAATTTCACAACGTTTACTGACAAACTATTTGATCTTCTTGATGATCTACTAGAACTGAGTCAATCAGTCGTTGTATCAGTTGTATGTGGCGATTTTAACGTACTAAGGGAGCATGTCTGATGGTGTTCGTAATATTTTTGAGTGTTTTAATCTTGTATCCTATGTCACTGATTCAACGAGAATCGCTGCCAGTTCAGCTACATTTTCGCAGATCAGTCACTAGGCAAATATATTTGCTCAACAGGAGATTTATTTTTTCCGATTACAAATATCAATTGCAGACAATTCGAGGAGTGCAACCACGTTCTACTGTAATTGAATATAAACGTAATGTATAATCTCTCAGTGTAAATATAATCGTCACGTTTCCTTGTTTTATTTGTTTAAATAAATGTGTAAATATTTTATGCACTTCTTTTATTATTTTTGAAGGCTCATACACACTATGAGCATTTAAATTGTTCCCTGACTGCAGCAGTTGATTCATTGTTCGTAATTCTAATTAAACCAAATCTAAGTAAAATTATTTTTTATACCAGTCATTCAAATATATTTTTGTTACTAGATTTTGTTTTAGACACTTTTTTTACCTACATAAAAATACTCTAGTGAAGCTACATTTGTCTAAATAACTATAGATATATAAATTGAATTATAAAGAAATATTAACAAAAAATTCCTTTAATAGAATTTGAGTGTACTTTTAACCATCTCCTTGAACTTGTTTAAAGAATAAGAAAAAGATACATTTATACTAGGAATATTTTCAAAAATAACGAAATACTTTGTAATTTTCTGAAAAAGAATCTGGTGATTAAAAATTTATGTTATACTTATATCTTATATATGAATTTGGTTAAATGAAACAACCCTCACGTGATCAGCTAACAGAATGTAGTTAGTATCACATCGTACAGGCAACCCAACGTACTATACAGTCATGTTCAATTATAGGATACATGTGATTGTATGTATGTGATTTGACATCATTAAACACAAGCAAATGGCAAAGGAAAATATTTACATATAGAGTAATGAAAACATTTCATGAAGTATTTCCCCTAAGAACCTATCTAATGAGATAATTTCCCAAAAAACAATTCCGAGATAATACAGTGTTGGGCGAAAATGAAAAACCGACACACCTTAAGAATTAGATTTATTTAAGTGAAACACATTTAGGATATATGATAGGCAAAAATATATAACGTGAAAACAAGGGACGTCATGAATGAACGAGTCAGCGCGCGCAACGATCCTATTAGTTATCTGCCGTGGTGATGGCAGCACCTTCTGGAGCGATTTGAACATTGTGCAGTGGCGCGTTTATGAACCGGTTTCTGTAGCATACATCTACCTTATATTTTACTTTTTTAATTACCGCCTGTTACGTGCGAGAATGTTAAGTGTGCTTTTTAGCATTAGCTAAGAATTTTCTTGTAATCTATTGAAGTTAATGCGGAAAACGACGTACAAATTATAAAAACAGTTTGCGTTTTCCGTAAAGACGATACTTTGACCGAGGTTTTAAAAAATTAAGGAATATAGATTACTTATATTGCAAATTAAAATAAATTGGAATAAATAAAACTATGTTTCATATGATAAAATAAGTTAAGTTGATAATCCTGTAGTTTTTCGCCATGCTATCCCGTTTTTTTTGTTTGTAAACTAGTCGTGTGGTTATTTGCCAAAATAGTTATTTTTGATTCTAGGTTACGAAGTATCACTTTGCATTCGAGAGCGAAGGTTTTTTTTGTGACCGCCAGCGGGAAAAAAAAAAACATTCTAGTATGTCATAGGCCATAAACAAGAAACCGGAAGTAGATAAATAAAATATTAAGTCATTTGATTTTGGTCGCCATAATTGTTACATCTGCTCTATGTTGATTAATTGATTGATTGTTGCCAAAGCAGGATTAGTCCTTACAGCCTTAATACTGCGGCCCAATGGGCTTATTGTACTATTCTTGCTTTGGTTTCGTTTTACATAAACAGGTTAGTTCCCTCGATCAGGTTTAAGAGTCTATGCAGTAAATCTTTTTCCAATGGTAGATCAATTGCGCTTTGCATAGCGGATCTGCGTTGTGCTAGCGCTGCACATTCGAAAATAATATTAGAGGCTGTTTTCTCCTTTTTATTACAAAGTCTACATAAGGGTTCATTCTTGTAGATCCCCATTTTATGCAAGTGGCCTCTTAAACAGCCATGTCTTGTTAGTAGACATGTTGTTGTCCTAAGCTGTATCTTGTTTGGTGCAAGCAGGTCAGCGGTCAAATGTTGGGGTGGCCTTCTCATCATTCGTTTGTTGTGCTTTTGTCCAGCTGCATGGTCCCATTCCCCCCTTCTCTCGTTAGCTGGTCTGCAATTTCATTGTCCGCTATACCCATGTGTCCTGGCACCCAGAGGAAGGTAACCTTGTTGTGTTTAGACAGAGTAATTAGGTTTTGCAGGCACTCCCATACTAGTTTGGAGGCCATATGATAAGATGTTAGTGCTTTTAAAGCTGCCTGACTGCGAGGCAGAATGCAGATGCCCCCCCCCCCCCCCCTAAAACGTTTAAGTTGTAGAAGGCACTACCATAACTTATCCTTGCAAAAATATAAGGAATTCCGTATTCCTTCTTTTATGTAGCGTATATAAAAATGATCAGCACTAATAAATTATTAAAATGTACATATATATTTAATAAAACGAGAATTGTCGCCCACCGGTGGCTTGTCACATGATAGTTGCCTAGGTCTAATCGAGTGAAATAGTACTTCATGCTTTTTTATACCCTAATCTGACAATAATTAGCATTATACATACCAATCATCAGGACTGAGGGGCTAATTACTAAGATTCTCGGAGCTTTGGAAATAAAATTAACTCATAACCCATATTTTTAAACATGAAACTGCCCAGCGGATTTGCGAGTATATTTAACTGTATTAATGGTGACAATAGTTGAGGATTTTAGCCTACTTCCAATAAAAACTATTTGGATATGTAGTGCAGGATACAAAAGTTATATAATATGCAGGTTGTTCAATTAAAAAAAAACTTAATTTAGTTGCGTTCCATAGTAATCAATGTAATCATCTCATGCAGTTACAAATATTCTTACCCCTATATGCACATGTATATGTCAAATTTTAATGTCATTTCTGTTTGGATAATAAATGAACTTTGCTAAGCCGATCACTTACCTTACATATTCTTTATAAAGCAATAAATTCATATCTTTACAGAAGATACACCACGTACACGTAGTGCGTGGATGAAAGACAATTCTTTCCCTTAGTAATTTAGAAAAAACGTTTTTAAATAAAAAATGTTCAGTTTCTGTTTGCGCACAATATAAGATTGGTGTTTTTAAATGGAACAACAACTTTCTTCAACATTCCCTACACCTACCTAGCTTAGTTTTTGAGATAATTCTATTAAATAAAAATGAAATAATATGAATCAAACTTTGCAACGATTTCAATCATCTTGTAGAGTCTAGTTGATGTAAAAACGTTTTCGATGTTTTGCCGAACACTCCAAGAAATCCTCAATGCAATAAAATTTGAATTACTGCTTTAGCGCGTAAGATGTTTAAGATATCGACCGTTAAAGAAACAAACGTTTCGCAAACATCAACTATCAACAATCAACAACATTATCTCAAACATTAACAATAAGATAGATAGGTATAGGGAATATTGATGGAAGTTGACATGAACTGAAGAGAGACATTCAAAAACGTATAGATTATTTTATTTAAAAACCAAACTTGTGTGTGATGTGGAAACTGAACTGTATATATTGTTGTGATATTCGTTTATATACCTTGTTGAAAGTGTGTTGAGATGTCAATTTGAATTATTTTAGTTTATTATTTTAACGAGGCGAGGCAGTGTTGTTGCCCTCTCCCATCAAAATTCCCCTACTTGGTTATTTTATCTTTGTTTTACACATTAAGACATGATGTTTTCGTTAAAAAAAGTCCAGTGAACTACGTGTACAGTAATACACTAATTTTACTATTTCTTCTTCTTTACTAAAATTTTAATTATATTTCTTTTTAAACAAATAATTCAAAATGTACTGAATTTGGATTTTAATACATCGTTTTCATGGTAACGACATTTTTATTGCACTACCGTACCTACAAAATTAAACCACCGTAACCAAGGAAGTGAATGGAATTTTAAATGGACATTCAAGAGTCAAGTTTATTTATTAAAAAATAATCAACTGGGGCTCTGAAAAAAAAAACAAATCAGAGAGATAATAAACAAAGTTTCGACATACAAATATTTTTCCAAATTCGTGGATAATTTCATTAAAAATTTAAATAAACATGAAACTTTACTGAGAATAAACTGCAGTACAACACTTTACAAGCCCGTTCGACATTGTAATTTGAAAATATCAACCCATGGAGCAAGGCCCGAGGAACAAGCTTCCTGGCCACCTATCGAAGACCGGTTACGATCTTAAGAAAAGGATACCGAAGAGATACAACAGGTACCAAGAATTAAAAATATTTGATCAAATAAATAAAAATTGAAATAAAAATCCAATCATTTAATTCTAAAATCCAAATTTCAAAATTTTAAATTTCAATTCAACAATTTAATTTTTAATTAGCTATCGGTTAGGGATAGTTATAGGTTTTTATACATTTTTCGAACAATATCGAAAGAAATATAATCTATCTAAATTTATTTATATCAAAATTACTAATAAAAAAACACTGTCTCTCTTAAAAATAATGAAATCGTTTCATTTCTCTATTCAATTGTTAATTTGCAAAAAAGTCAATAAGTGAGATTCCCCACGATTTACAAAAGGTAAACTTTGAGATTATTTAGATTAATTTGATTCATTTAATTTATTTAATTACAATTTAACTATTATTTACACAGAAATATCATTACAGTATACTGGAATATAATTTTATATTGTGTAACACTTGTTTCTGAATACTTTTTGTTTGAAAACTTTTTCTCGAAATTACTCAGGGAAGGAATTATTTTTCACCCACGCACTGGTTGAACACGCTGCGATGTGTGTGATAAACCAAATGAATACTTTTGGTTTCGTTATAGTTGGATAATAAGTAATAAACGCTTTAATACTTGAACATCTGTTATTTAAGTGACGATGATAAATGTTAATTCTTAATTGAATTGCCTTGAATAGCCGGTTCGGTAGCAATGTATTATAAGGTTTACCTCCATAATCTATACGGGAAAGATGCCGTACATGAACAGTTGGATGTCGAATAAAGGGCAGAAAATCGATAAAGCACAATAGCCTACTTTTCCCGCTGAAGAAAATCCTTTCAGAGTTCTTAGTTGAATGACATGGCCAAGTTGATAGATTCATCACTGCCGTTTTGTAAGCTAAAGAAGATATAAATAAATGCATCGTAATATGATATCCAAAGTTGTCGTATTTTACAGAAGCAACTGGTGGTAAACTCACTGACGGAAATGTTAATATAACAGAGGAGATATTTCATAGACGCATCTTATTTACTCTGTTCTTACTTACGTTGGATTGTATTCCACGCGGATATACCAATTGAGTATTTTGATGTACAGTGTGAGTTTTTTTCGATGTTTAGAAAACTAGTAAAGATGGTTAAATAAAAAAGGATTTGCAGTTTATGGAGCAGTTTTCTCTTTTAAACATTCCTTTAGGCGCGTCGGGAAGCCCTACCTTAACCCGGCGGGAAGAGAATTATATACGAGGTAGGCGCCATAAATTCTCGGCTTGACAGGCCAGTACAGGTTTGAACGTGTTCAAATTCCCTTGCCTCGTAGTTGCACACGTGCGAGGGCTACACTATATATATTACTGCTCCAAGAGTAGTAATTTCTAGTAGCCAATCAGACAACCTGACTAGTGTATGTTAATGCGAGAATTGCGTACCGCGCGGTCAATAAATAATAGTGATTTATCTCCTTCACGTTACACTGTAAAAAAGTGGGCGAAATGTCTTTGTTTGGGGCAAGAATCCCTTGAAGATGATGAAGGCCCCAGTCGGCCAATTGAACTGATAACGCCTCAAAACGTTTCAATTATTGAAGAAATGGTATTAGCAGATTGCCGTTTGAAAGTGAAGGGATTAGCGGTGATGTCTAACATTTCTGCAACAAGTATTCACTCTATTCTCCAAAGTGAACGTCAGGTCGAATGCGCACGCTCGTTTTTAAACATGTGTGGAGACGACCTGAAACTGATTTTGGAATCCTTTGTCACAGGAGATGAAATAATGGTTCTGTATTATGATCCTCTATCCGAAAAGAAATCGATGGCGGCGCTCCGGCGGGAAGTTTAAATTTGACTGAACATGCCGTATAGAATGAGTTTTGTCCTCCCACCCAGATTACAAAAAAAAAGAAATAAACAATATATGCTATTTCTTCGCGTTTGATATGCAATACGATAGGTGCGGCTGCTATTAGGTTAGGAGTGTTGGGGGCTTTTTGACATGGCACCACTTCTTACTATGTACGCGGAGTTTTGTGCCGTATAGAACGAATTTTGTGCTTCCACCCAGATTCCGTAAAAAAAATAAACAATGTATGGTGGCTAACTTCAGAACTCTCCGTGTCCGAAAGATGGCGCGGTAGTAGGTTCTAAGAGTGTTTTTAGTTTTGTGAAAATTTCTGTGTTTAGTCAAGTGTTTAGCTACACAGTTTCGTCAGCGATTAATCTAATGGCAAAATCCAGTGAGTACTTAGAATCTAAAAAAAAAACTAATCTGTACATATACATTTTGGAAGGTGCGGAGGTGCTAAAATATGCGATTGAGAGAGCGGAATTCTCAAAGTTTTTTGATTGAAATTAAATTTTGTGTTAATGCTTAAAGTGTTCATAACTGATTTGAGTAAATTACGAATATATACATCATTTTTTTAAATAAAGATAATGATATTATACACTTCAACAAAATTTTGAAATAGTTCTTTATTACAATATTTTAATCGTTGCAATAATGCACCTCCAATTTCCTTTTCCTTAATAAAGTTGTGGAAACTGAAGGGTACTTCTTTATTTAGAACATTTGATATACATACATCGCATTTAGGTAATTTTAAATAGTGTTTTATAATATAACCAGCAACATATGCGAGTGCACCTTCTTGTAAAGGTTTGAGAGTGTTCATATCTTGAAAATTTGCTAATTTCTCAGACCTTCCAGGTGTCCCTTTCTCATTATTCTGCAAAAACAAATTATTACATATATACATCTTCTATAAGATACAAGAAATGAACTTACTCCATTACCACTGATAAATTTTTTCAAGGTAAGCAAGATATCACAACGGTCTTCCTCACAGTTTCCTCCTATGGACTGTTTACTAAGTAAATTTTTTACTAGTAAGGATTTATAAAACCCCTTGAATGCGGAACAGGTAAGATTTGTGTATCTCACACCTCTTTGTCTAATCCTTCCGAAGAAGTTTTCTAGCAGGTCTCGATTTATAGATCTAGGGATTAATGTTTTGAAACCTATCGATTTTAGTTTTAATAATAATAAAGCCATGCCAGGTGGAATATTCTTCTTTCCTGGAACATCAACCGTAGACATTGTGGAAATCACATTAACAGCAGACATCTAGAATTCAATCTAAATTTCAGGAGATAGATTCACACTGTCGAAAATGGTGTCATTGTGAACACTCTAGAAAATTAGAAATAGTACTACCTGAAAAATTTGCTATGTTAATGATTTTTAATTATACAAAAGGAGCTAATAATATTATTAGTGGAAAAAATATTAGACTCTTGCCAACTAATACATCGATGCTATATAAAGAAGCAAAACATGTTTTGCAACAAATATAAATAATAAATTATGTTTTCAGTAAATCTGTTATTTTAATACATTCTGCGATTTGGTTATATAACTACTATACTACAATAATATAATCGAAATATGCATTTTATAGGCGAATCCCATCCACCCGCAAGTCAATACAGTGGGCCGCTTTCCTGATAAGTCGCGTCGGTATTACCGTTGATCGTCTTTCCTTCGAATACGCCGTCATTGCAGTTGGCAATTCTTTTCACAACATGCAGTCGTCATTACCATTGACGCACGTTTCTTTTGTCCGATTGATACGCCGTCACTGCAGTTGGCTATCGATCCGTAACATTTGTCGTACATCGCTAATTGATTGATGGATCGATTACCCGCAGTGGCATGGCCGGCATTGCTCTTAATGTGCCATTTACCGTTCGTTGATATGCTGTCATTGCAGTTGGCTACCAGCCCATAACGTTACCCTGCTAATTAATTGATAAATTAATTACACGTTTTGGCATAGTTGTCATTACCGTTGACATGCCATTAATCGTTCATTAATTGATCTGTTAATTAATTAATTCCGTGGTCCGATTGATGGGACCGTTACAGTTGGCTATCAATCCGTGACATTTGTTTTACCCCGAAGTTAATTATTTCCGTTATTTATCTAAGAACAATTGCTTTTATATATTTATGTTGTTAAAATAAACGTGATTAAACTTATGGAACATCTTTTATTTGTAGTAAGCTTAGCTTAAAAGACCCACCTACTATGAGCAGTCTGAGGTTAAAAAAAAATAAATTATAGATTCTTTTCTTTACTGTAAGCAAGGTACCCGTGTACCCAAAAGAAAAGTACCGCATTCCGAAGAAACCACGTGACAGGCTTGCGGTACCGAATGTTTTCTATGTGACACAAAACGTCTATGCCGTTTTGTGTCAGATAGAAAACATTCGGTACACAAAACTAACACAAAACGCTGGTATAATAAAGTTTCGAAAATTCGAAAGTGCAGCTGCCAACTTTACGCTGGCACAAATTTCAATTGCGTATCTATTAGAACTGTATGAATTTTTGGAATACTCTGTATACATCGTTGGTGGCGGTTAATTATATTTGACAATCTGCTGAAAAAAACTTTGAAAATATAAAGTCGAATTGCGTTAATACGTATGTATTGATATAAAAAAAAACGGTATGTTATTATCTACTACTGCTTCAAAATGATTTTCTCTATAACAAATAAATGATACGAGTACTACGTAGTCTCCTTTTATCCGACCTATCATATTATTAGTAAGAAAATAGCTGGAACATCTTATTTCTAACGGTATAATGTTACTCGTCGCGCATAAAACTCTAGCGTTCGGATATTACAACCAGTTGCAGAGTTAAGAATTCAGGTCCCAGGTGACGGACGGGAATATAACACAGATTTATGTTTTCCCTGGCCGGATACAAGCTCACCCTTGCTTCTGTATGCATTGCTCCTAATACTCCAGTTTCTGAATCAGACACATGTCCGTTTGTCCCACTCCGTAGGTCTTTTTCGAGGCCGACAGCAATGGTAACGCTAAAAAAGTTCAGTGATTTACGAAAAGAACTCGTGTACATTCGGGTTCGCCGTTTTCGTCTTTTAGTTTCCCGGGATTTTCTTTTCTATATAGCACAAATAGATAGTGCGATACGCAATCGTCTTGCTTTTTACGTGATTGCTATTTTCCTCGACTGAAGATTAGGTATAGCTATTCGTTTAGATTGTTTTATGTCTATAAACATTCACAAGGAAACAGAAGCGTCTAATAAAGAGGCAGTTGGAAATATCATCTACTCCTGAATTAATTAGGAAAACTTTATAGTATAGAATACCAAAAATGTTTCTTCTCAACGCTTTTTGGTAGGTAATCATCATGTAAATAACTAGTCGTTATCTAAAGGGTTCTTTTTCGCTTAATATCACATTTTATAGATTTTTTGTCGTTGCTGATTGACATTACCATGCCTACCCAGAAGAAAAATGCAGAATAAATCTTATCTCGAGCAAATTTTATATCAGAAGTGTTTAATCTATCAAGAAGATGAGTCATCTTAACCCTTTCATAAAATAAAATATAATTTTTAATTTGTTGATAAGGAATTCTAAACTTAAAGGATTAAGTTTTGGACGAAATCATTCTGATAATAAACTTACAATATTTTCAAAAATTTTGCAAGAAAGAAGAAATGTCAGTAATTGTTTTAAATATATGAATAACATCAAGTACTGGATGACATAGGGTTTACGCATGTCGTGTAGATTGCTTTTGATTACACAAGCAATAGCAAAATCTAGTGACATTGTTAAAATTACATGGAATATTATTAACGAAGGAGCTAAGCAGAATATGCCTTTTCAAAATTTCCAAGTAATTAATAATAATAACGTTTAACCTCGACGAAATATGCAATATATTCAATAATTGGTTGGGAATTCTGCAAAACTATCTCGGCAATCAACGTCGAATATAAATTGTCAATACACCTTAGCGTCTTTCAGTAAACAATTAAACGCTTATCAGTAGTCTGGGCAAACAGCGGTAACAGTCAGAGTAGTAGATATGTGGTGGGGAGTCGGCGATTATTTTTTTCACACGTTCACAGCGTCAGTACTAAATCGATGCTGTATGCGAGTAGTTCTGTGTATATGTAGGCTGTCGTAACTTATTTCGTAACTGTACGCTTATGTTTGCTTTGAAAATGTCGCAGTGAGATACGTCGCGAAAACGACCAATGGCAGACACAGTTAAAAACTTTATAGCGTACATGCCAGACTTAATTTTTGATGGCGCTAAAATTCAATGTCTAGTTTGTAAAATCCCTTTAATGTGTTGGTCCAGAAGCCATTGTCAACGTCACATCGAAAGCAAACAGCATTATTTTGCAAAAAGTGGCACACGAGACCAAGAAAAATTTACATTTGATTTATGTGTTACTCTTATTTTATGTAATCTATCGTTTCGTTTGCTAGACAAAGAAGCATTTGTCTCCTTCTGGAATAAATATGCGGACAGTAAATTACCTAGTCGGACATCGATACGAAATGTAGTGCCACTTGGTCGTGAACATATAGAAAAAAGAATGAAAACGGAATTGAAAGATAAAAAACTGTGGTTGTGTGTCGACGAAACAACAGATCGTCAAAAACATTCAGTGATTAATGTAATGGTACGTACAATGGAACCACATCGACCGTCATCCTCTTTCTTACTTGCTTCCAAAAGACTTATAAATTGTACTGCCGATGAGATTTTAAAGGTGGTGTTGAACTCATTGAACAAATTTGATGTTTCAACTAAGCAACTTTTAATGTTTATGAGTGATGGTGCCGCAAACATGTGTTCTTTTTTTCTTACATCTAACGTGTAAAATCCACACTCTAAATCTTGCGGCACAAATGATGTTTTCCACTAGTAAATGCATTGATTGGTAGTACAAAGACAGTGTTTCTAAAGTCCCCGAAACGTACCCGGCTATTTCACAAACTGTGTCCTGATTTACCTGAACCACCACAGCCGATTGTTACACGTTGGGGAACATGGTTGCAGGCTGCGTTTTACTACAACAAATATTTTGATCAAGTAAAGAAGGTAGTTTTAAAATTCAATCCGACAAAAGCTGCAGCAATCAAGAAAAGTCAGGAAATATTTCAAGATAGTCAGGTTAAAATAGATTTACAAACTATTCACAACAATTACTTCGGACTAGCGGAGGGAATAGAAAAATTACAAAATGTTTCGATGTCGCTAGTGGATTCTGTTCATATTGTGAATGATGTTCACGCACAGTTATGCGCTGTAAAAGGCGAAATAAATTGGTCTGTAATACGAAAATTTGAAAGTGTTTTAGAGAAAGACTCCGATTATCTTATATTAAGACAAATATGTGAAGGTGCGTGTGAAGATGCATTAAGTTGTTTCAAAGATTATTTTAAATAAGCAAATATAACATCGCTAGATGTCGAACAGCCGTTTTCAGCATTAAAAAACATTTATTTCCCACGTCGTACTTACTTGACTGAAACAACTGTAGAAACATATTTAATGATTCAAATATTTAAGAAAGGTTCGCTTACAATTAGTGGACAGCCAAAATTCCTGAAATTTTAGAAATTATGTCTGTATGTATATAACTGTTTGTAATACATATTTGGTGTATATATACTCATATCTGCAAAAAAAACATAAAAATAGGTTTTAAAATAAATTTATTTGCCAAGAAGGTCGGTGTCGTTTACTGTTGTGCAAGGATGAGTCTAAGTTGGAAATATTCGACCATGAAGAAGACAACTTGTAAGGAGCGCATTGTAAGGAGTGCACAAAACGTATAATCCAGGGTATTTACAAGCTACCATCAAATATGACGGAGGATCAATTCCTATTTGGGGCCGTATAGCATCGATAGGAGCCAGGACTTTACTAGGAATTTGTGAAGGTGCTTGTGAAGATGCATTAAGTTGTTTCAAAGATTATTTTAAATATGCAAATATAACATCGCTAGATGTCGATCGGTCGTTTTCGGCATTAAAAAACATTTATTCCGCACGTCGTACTCACTTGACTGAAACAGCACGTTTTATAATTTATTTCTTACCTTCTGCTTTATGTGTAAACTTTTATGCGCTCGCCATGCCTCTGGCTGTTACCCCATATTTGCCCAGGTTACTTATCAGTCTAGTCATTGGTGACGATGAGGCACGTGTGATAAGCCCACTCAACAATACCCTAGTCATCGGCCACGATGGCATATTCGTAAAAGTCTTAAAATACGATTTGTACACTCTTGCAACACATCAATAATAATGGTTCTCCTCCTCAAGCGTTCAAAATTTTAGAAATTGTACCAGTTTACGAAAAAGAGGACAAAAAGCATCCTCAAAATTATAGACTATTTTGCCCGCGTTATCAAAAGTATCTGCAACTGTATTAAAAGAACAGCTACATACTTTAACGAAAAATAATTTACTTTCGCCGCATCAACACGGATGCCTACCTAACGAATAAATCTACACACGCAGCCTTGTCAGATGTTGTTAACAACATCGTTTATAATGTAAATCGGAAAAAAAAACAGGTAGTCTGCATTGCATGTGACTTCAGTAAAGCTTTTGATTTGGTAGATTATTCGATTCGTTGCATACGACCTTTTTGCGTCGGCGCAGGTAGTACATCAATGTGCATATAAACGCAGACAATTGTATCCGATACCATAAGGCTAGGAATAACCGACAGCGGAAAACGGAGCGTTTTTTTCTAATGTGTTGGGATTGTTTGCGCGCATCACGCTCATCTGCTGTGTTTCTTGCGCCGCGTTTTATGTGATCGTCTATTCCTGGCCTACATCAGAAACAATCGAGAATCATGTTGGAATAGCCCAAGGGTTAATATTGGGTCCACTTATGTTGCTTCTGCTTTTAAATGATCTCCCCAGATGATATCATAGTAATTGTAGCCGGCAACGACCGACGGGATTTGATAGAAAATAGAAACAGAGTTTCGTTAGCTAATTTGTTGGTTCGCAGTAAATAAAATGGTTTTTAACATCCAGAAAGCTAAAGTATTAATATTCGTAGAAAACGGTGCCAATATCCTACTTCAAATGGATGATACTAAGATTAAAAGTGCGACAGACAGATTGTTGGAACACAGTATAGATACGAAATTGAATTGGGATATGCATATTAATATTGTAACTTCTAGACTAAATAAGGGCCTTTACATATTAAGGGAACTAAGAAATACTTGTGACATCACTCCATTAAAAATTATCAATTTTTTCATTTAAATTCTCATCTAAGCTATGGATTATTGCTTTGGGGTTCAAACAAAAATTTAAAAACAATTTTACTTATACGAAGTGTGACAATTAAATAACCGGACTGGTGCTACTATTGGCAAATAGCGAGCACGCCACGGCAGGTTTGAACATGTTTGTGCTTGTAGATGCTTCCCCTACCCTGAGCTCGATGGACACGTTTGTACGCTGTAGCAATCGTCCGTCCAAGTCCTTATGCTAGCGTCGCGTAGGAAAAAATGCAGAGTGTTTAGATCGAGCAACGAGTTAACCTCAATTTTCTTGTGAAACTGGGAAAAACTGGGGTTCTCACTACCCTTCGTGAACGAGTGAGAAGACGAAGACCCGTTTTGTGGAAGAGCAAATCCTGGATGCTCCACCAAGACAATGCGCCAGCCCATTCCGCCTTGTCTGTGAAGGCGTTCTTTGCGAAATCCGTCATCACCGTGTTGGACCACCCCCGGTACTCGCCCGACCTGGCCCCCTGTGACTTTTTTTTATTTCATAAGGTAAAATCGGAACTTAAGGGGACAAGATTTGACAGTGTGGAAGCGGTGAAAGCGAAAGCCACGGAGGTTCTCAATAAGCTGACAGAAACGGTCTTCCAGCACTGTTTTCGACAGTGGAAAATTCGTATGGAGCGTTGTAGGGATCGGCAAGGAGAGTACATTGAAGGGGATAAACTTTGTAATGTAATTGGTGATTAATAAAATGTTTTGTAGCACCAGTCCGGTTATTTATTTGCCACACCTCGTACATAAGGAAGCAATACGTATAACTAGAAGGTTAACTTCAAGCGATAGCTGTAGAGATTCCTTCGTTGAGTTGGGAGTCCCAACAGTGTGCAATCTCTTTATATAAGAAGGTGCCTTAAATAAGCATAAAAAATTGCAAAAACCTACAAACCAACGCAGATACACATAATTACTCCCTGAACTTATAATTCATACGTTTGCCTGTGTACAAATATACATATGTAGCAAGCGCCATAAATCCTCGGCCTGATATAGAAAAAAATAAACTTCGTAAAATATAACAATTTTTATTTTTCAATATAATCTCCCCTAACTTCAATACATTTATTACAACGATCAATTAATAATTCTACACCCTTGTCAGAATAATCTAAAGTTTTTCCTACAAAATGTTGTATTGCATCTTTCTGAGACGAGGTTTATCGGGTCGCCGCCATTCCATCGATTCCTTTTTGGATAGAAGATCATAATAAACAAACCTTGTTTAAAAACGAGCGCGCTCATTCGATTCGACGTTCACATTGGAGAGCAGGGCGAGTACTTGTTTCAGAAATGTTAGACATCACTCCTAATAACTTCACTTTCAAACGGCGATCTGCTAACGCTATTTCTTCAATAATTAAAATGTTTTGAGGCGATATCAGTTCAATTGGCCGACCGGGGCGCTCATTATCTTCAAAGGATTTTTACCCCAAACATTTTGGCCACTTTTTTACAGTGGAATATGAAGGAGATAAATCACCATAAACGCCGTTTAAACGTTGTTTAATGTGAATAGGCGTATGCTCTTCTTTTCTTAAAAATATAATGACCGCGCGGTACTCAGTTTTCGTTATCTGAGACATTTTCATGTACTGGTCACGTTATCTGGCTGGCTATTAACAACTACTACTCTTCGAGCAGTAATATATATAGTATAGGCCTCGCGCATGTGCAACTATGACGCAACGGAGTTTGAACAAGTTATGGCGCCTACCTCGTACGTAATTCTCTTCCCGCCGGGTTGAGGTAGGTCTCCACGCGCCTAAAAGAATTTTTAAAAGACAAATGCATTAACACGATCCAGGTGTTTTTGACATCTACGTAGCCTCTGTACGTCCAGAATAGTGAAATATGTATATAGTATGTCTAGTTGTAAATGTTTCAAACATATTGTTCTTGTTGTATTGCATTATTGTTGCACTGTATAATGTTGTCCATTTCTGCACCACTGGTAACCGAAATATCGATCTATCTCCGCTATTTCAACTTTTTTATTCTCTTATGAGTTATTGGTTGTTATTAACACGTTCCAGAGTAATGTCAAGTCGATATTTTCAGTTTTCAATTGTATAGACGCTCATGTCCCCGTTGGTTTAGTAGTAACATAATTTAGGGTATTACAGATAGATTTAAATATACCTTTTACTACGAGAAATTTAGAACACTTAGAACTTTGAGCAAAAGTTGCATCAATGATGCTTATCAAGACTGCATACGAAATATTCAAGATACGTTATCTCAAGAATCAAGGAAGCTTTAGTCATATATAAACAACAAATGTTCCACAAGAATATCTGGACTAAAGAATTGCCATAATTTGCTGTTGAATACATCCTTTTAAGTCATAAAAGCATTTGGAAATTATTTTAGCAGCGTATATATATGCTGTCAAATTAGGATGGTTTACGTGACATTAATGAATTTGCCTCTTTTTCAAGCAATGATGTTTCTTTCATCACCGAAGGAGAAGTTTTGTTGCCACTGAGGAAATCCAAAAACGCACATTTGAGGGGCGCTGACGGTATTCCCAGTTTTTTATTTCAAGATTGTGCTGGAATTTTCACATAACCTCTACATTGTTTATTTCATTTAACTCTTTGAGAGAAACCACTTTTCCATAAATATGGAAGACCTTACCTATTTGTTCGGCGTTCAAGCGTGGTCAAATTTCTGACATAGAAAATTATAGTGAAACAGTTCACTAAAACCCTCACCACAATACTTAACTCGTACTGGACGCACGTTTCGATAGCCAAGCTATCATCATCAGCAGTAAAACTGAATTAACAAACTAAATTATGTAATATGTATGCTTCTAACTCTAGTTGACTAATTCTAAAATACTGATACTTAATTTCTGAATTTAACCAACACCTTCTGGCCGAAGAAATAGCTCTATTTGCCGAACTTGATTTACTCTTGCACTTAACATATATTTCTTCTGCCAAAAGGTGTTGGTTAAATTCAGAAATTAAGTATCAGTATTTTAGCATTAGTCAACTAGAATTAGAAGCATACATATTACATAATTTATTTGCTATATTCGGTTAGTTTTTCATTTAGTTTGTTAATCCAGTTTTACTGCTGATGATGATAGTTTGGCTATCGAAACGTGCGTCCAGTACGAGTTAAGTATTGTGGTAAGGGTTTTAGTGAACTGTTTCAGTGTTCCAGTGCCACAGATTTAGAGTACCCGATCAGAAAATTATAGGCAATTATCTATCTTTGCAATTTTCCATTAAGGCGGAAAGAAACAAATAAATACATAACAATATTTACAATTCTATAAGAAGTATTTTAACTTCATCTTAACATGGTTTTGTACGCAAACGATCTACTATATCGATCAAATAGATCACTATACCAAAAATAATGCTAATATAGTTCATGGTATTGGGGGCAGAAACAATGCGAGCAAAGAAAAGAAAACACTAACACACTGACATGTTTCTGCCTACCCGGCGTCATCAGCGTGGTGCTGTCTGCATTGTCTCTACCTATCATTTTATGCCCCCAATCTCCACAACAGCACTGAAAATATCTCCCGGCGCTCTCTAGCGCCAAGAAACACAGTCATGCTGTCCTAGACCATGGCGACACACACCGGAGTACAGATGCCCGCCACCTATCGAGCAGTTCATGGGCTGCTGAACACAGGGTGCCGTTGCGCCTAAGCGCTCGGAAACTGCACGTACAAATGATCCCTCAAGCTCATCATGATGTATAAAAATACACATAAAAAAATGCCTAGTAACAAAACCAAAAATAATGCTAATATAGCTAATGGTATTGGTGGAATCTTTAGGTAGAGACAATGCAGACAGCAGAACAGGGAGTGATCGTAACCACGCTGATGACGTCGGGTAGGCAGAAACATGTCCGTATGTTAGTGATTTCTTTTCTCTGCTTGCATTGTTTTTGCTGGGAATGATTTCATCAATATCATGTGCTGTATTGGCATTATTTTTGTTAGTAGGCATTTTTTCATGTGTAGAATAGCTTACTAAAATAATTAGAAAATGTTAGTTTTGTCCCTAGATTGTTGAAGTTATTGAAATTACACTTTTTTCCAGAAAACAGTTTGCAGAGTACAGTTTGTAGAGGTCATAGGTCATATACATTTTGCCCAACATCTGGCGTTCTTCAATGGTCAATCTTGGAGCCTTTACACTTTTCAATCTTTATTAATAACATTGTCAATTGCTTGCAATGTGAAGCTTTATTATTTGCATATGATATGAAAATATTTTGCAGAATTACTTTACTATATTGCAAAGTGCAAAGTAATAGTATACGCATGAAAGCATAGTGCAATTGTTTGTGATAAGATTTAGGAATTATTTTCGACTGAAAGCTCAATTTCATAAAATATGTTAATGGTAGTATGGTGAGCGCTTGCCGTGCCTACGGATTTATCGGATGTTAAGTGTCTCCTTTTACTTTATTTTTTTCTTTATTAGATCTATGTTAGAGTATGGTTCAGTCATATCGTATCTTATTTATACCGTTCATTGTTTTATGTTGAAAGAGTTCAAAGAAAGTTTTTAAAATATCTTACGTATGTGTCAAACAAAGTGTATTGTTATTATTATTATTATTATTAAAAAAGCAATAAGTGCTTATGTGAATGGAAACAACAACAGGATAGTAGAACATAACGAAGAATGCGACGAATGTAATGACATACATAAAGAAAGAGACGGAAACCGTGAAACTAAATTTTTGACTAGATTAGACCAATACAAGACTAGATCAGGAAGAGTAGTAAATGGAACGTTTTATAGAGAATAAAAGAATAAGGGTAGCAGGCTGAAACATTTTGTAAGCTAAGTTAGGATTAAGTAAAGTCAGGTTTGATTGTAAAAAAAAAATACTAAATACATAAATAAAAAGGGAAGGTGTTGTGTAGTAGAATGTTGGTAACACGGAGAGTTGGACAAGTAGTTTACGTATGAGTCGTTTTGTCTGTTATGTATTAACCGATATTGTAATTTAGTTATTTGATTAAAGCGCTTAACAGTACATTTGTTTTATTACAACAATAAAACAACAAGCTATATAACACTAACCATAGTTCAGATACTAAAAAAGATTTAAAAATACTAGCCAAATGTCTGGACTAACTCTGGTTTTGAAGTGCTCATATATACATTTTTATGCTGTCTGACACTTGCATTATTGTTAGTTTTAACTTTATCAAATAATAACTTAATCAACGCTTTTCTAGAAGCTAAAATAAAATTGTCGTGGAAAGCGCAGCTTTAGCGTAGTTATTATCGAGTCGACGGGCACTTGCTCCAATAATATATTTTCGTATGCATCTCCTCGTCTGCTGCGAATTATCAGTTGACTAAATGCCGAGAGAATTTGCTTCCGATTGTAGCAGCCCCGGAAATAAGGTCGCAAATCAAATTTCAACAACCGTCGGTCTCCGAGCTGTGCATTGGCAATTTATTTTACGTCTTGCTTCTCTGTTTCCACGTGGATATTTACTGATAATTTCAAGTTAATAATATATTGAAATATTCTATAATAATAATTGATACTGTTTTAGTAAATTAATAACGCACAAAATTTTCGATTATTGATTACGGTTGTAAGTAGCTATTTTTAAAATTTTGTATTTTAAATAAATGTGATTACGCTATTTATTTATAGCTTTGGCGGTTATATTTAGCGTTGGACCAAACCAAATGATTCTAATAATTGAAGTATTCGTGCTCGAGTGAATTTTACAATTGAATTTATTCCATTATTATATAGCGTGTCCACCTAGTGCGTGGGCGGAAGCTAATTCTTTTCCTGAGCATTTTAGAGAAAAAGTTTTCAAATAAAATATACTCAGAGAGAAGTGCGGCACAATATAAAATTGTGTGTAAAAATGTATTGTTTTTTATGTCTCCACACATGTACGAGGATTAGAAATAAATAAGTAATACATGATCTATCCGATTTAGAAATGTAGAAGAAATAATGGTTTGTCTATTTCACATAGAAAATTCGTTTAGTTTTTTTTTTCTAAAAAAAATCAGAAGTAAATACAGTAGTGCTCCCAGTTTTTCGATACCTTTCAGATATCTTCCCCAAAGCGAAACGGTAAAGCACTTACATTCGTCTCTCCACGGTGATCAAATTTTGCAATATTTACTTACGTATGCTACAGATAGGAGATGAACTTATGAGGATAAATTGGGTTTTGAGAAGAGATGTTCGTTTAATATGCTTTTCCGTATTTCTGAGTACGCGTCGGCTACTACTTGGTTCACTGATTTTCAATCGCATGTAATTTGCCTTTATATTGACGTAAAACCATGCACTCTATTTTGTATATTATATATATATACGTATGTACAGTAACAGTCTCAAAAATATTTTTCCATTGGTGATGAGAACTTTGCAAAAGCGTCTTGCTTTTCTTTTAATATGCCAATTGAAACAATTTCTTCAATTGACATATTAAAAACTATTGTGATATTTTATATGTTAAACTGTCCGCTTATAGTTGCTTCAGCAAAAATCGTTTGGTTGTTAGATGTATAGAAGTACAACATCTATTATATTGTAGTAGTAAGTAGAGCAACGCAAACTGCGCTGAAAGCCAGTGGTTGACGCATAAAAGTTTACACAGCCGGGACAATTCGGTATAAGCGTCAGTATAACTGCGACTCGAAAGTCGATCTGTTGTGTATGCATCTACGCTGTCGTATACTATATCGTAGTTCTACGTTTGTTTTGAAAATGTTTCCTACGTCGCGAAAACGACCAAAGTTGGACACAATAAGAGAATTTATTGCAGAAATGCCTGATTTAAACTGTGATGGTGCTAAAATTCAATGTGTAGTGTGTAAAATAGATTTAATGTGTTGGTCGAAAAGTGATTGTCTACGGCACGTAAATAGTGCAGGGCATGTTTTAAAAAAAATTCCACACGAGATTATGACAAATTTAAATTTAATTTATGTGTTTATTGCATGTAATTTACCATTTCATTTACTAAGGAAGAAAGCATATGTCTCGTTTTGGAATGAATATTCGGACTTTAAGTTACCAAGTGAGAGAACATTACAGAGAGTTGTGCCGTCTGCTCTTGAGCATGTCGAGAAAAGAATTAAATCGGAGTTGCAAGATAAAAAACTGTGGTTATGTGTGGACGAAACAACAGATCGTAAAAAACATTCTGTGGTTAACGTAATGGTACGCACAATGGAACCATATCGACCGTCACTCTCAATTTTACTAGCTTCCAGACGAATACAACAATGCACTGCCGAAGTAATTTCAATGTTGGTGTTAAATACATTGGAAAAGTTTGAACTTTCAACAAATCAACTGTTGATGTTTATGAATGATGGTGTCGCAAACATGCTTGCTGTAGGTCGATCTCTTAAAAAACATTGTGCTAACTTGTTGCATATTACATGTAAAATTCATACTCTCAGTCTCGTGGTAGATAGTATCAGAAAATGTTATCCCGAGGTAGACGCTCTAATAGCACATACAAAAGCTGTGTTTGTAAAATCCCCAACACGTATTCGGGAATTTCATAGACTATGCCCCGGTATTCCTGAACCACCACAACCTATTCTTACTCGTTGGGGAATATGGTTAGAGGCTGCATTTTATTATCTTAAATATTTTGAGAATATAAAGAACGTGATTTTAGAATTCGACCCAAAGGAAGCTGCGGCTGTTAAGGTAAGCCGCTCGAAATTTCAGGATAGTCAAGTTAAAACAGATTTAGAAATTATTCAGAACAATTACGTGGGACTAGCGGATGCGATAGAAAAACTACAAAATTCTTCGGTGTTGTTAGTGTAATCTTTGCAAATAGTGCAACATGTTCACGCACTGCTATGCGCGATAGAAGACGCAAGAAATGTTTGTGTTTTAGAAAGGTTTGAAAGTGTTTTAGATAAAGACTCTGATTTTGGTATATTAAGACAAATTTGTGAAGGTGCGTCAACAGAACTGTTAAGTTATTTGAAAGATTATTTTACTTACGCAAATATAACGTCACTAGATGTACAACGTTCGTTTTCGGCATACAAAAACACTTTTTCTTCACGCCGCACTCACTTTGCCGAAACAACTTTGGAAACATATCTAATGTTACAAATATTAAATAGACACTATCCATTTTGTGATTTCACGGAGGACTCTTAAAACGGTAAGTGTTTGAGCACGTATCACACTTAATTTATTTTGTGTAAACTTTTATGCGTCCGCCACTGGCTTTCAGCGCAGTTGCGTTGCTCTAATAATAAGTAGTCTTGTACTCCTTTAAAAGTTTTAGAGATTAGCTGCTTGTGCTTCATCTCGAAAAATTTTCCAAGATTTTTTTTTGTTTTCACATACTGAAAAAGAAATATTAACACAAGTAATAGGGCGTGCTCGGGCGCATTGATACCTGAATATAATCTTATAATTTGTATACTTACAAAAAAGATAGGACCTAATTTATTAGTGATCTCTAGAAATACTACTATAAGGAAGGTTGTCAGTTTTCGTTATACGCGGTTTGCTACACTACTACATAAATTATTATCGTTATCTTAAAGACGTACAACCAAAAGCAAGCCACTGCTATTTTATTGCACATGCATAAAATGCACTAATTCTAAATTTCGATAATTCCATAGACGATTCGATGCAGTGTTTCATAATAGTGTCGATATTGAGATATTAAGGTCTCTCTCTTCAGTAAAAAATTACGTTGAAAAAAAACTTCTGGTTTGCGATAAAACATTAAATGTCACAATACATAATCATACAACAAGTTGTTGTCTACCCAGCCTCCGCTTCTATGCCTCTCTGTCTTGTGCTAACTCTTCCACTAGGTTCTTTTCTGCCATACTTTTTCGTATCCCATCATGCCAAGACCTTCGCGACCTTCCCCTTTTCCGTGCTCCTAGTGGTTTCCATACAAACAGCTCCTTCGGCCATCTAGATTCTGGCATTCTCAGTAAGTGGCCAAACCATTTTAACCCCTTAACTTCGATCCTGTCTACAATTGTTTCCGTCGCATGCATCTGGTTCTGATTTCTTCGTTAGTAATTCTTTCCTTCTTGACACTCTGGTACTTCTTCTAAGGTAATCCATCTCAACTGCCAATAACCTTCCTTTGTCATCCTCCCTCATTGCCCACACTTCACTTACGTACGCTAGTATTTTTCTTGTTTCGGGACGAGATGTTTTTGTTACACCAAATGGAGTTTAGTGCGCCCACTACCTTTTTTGCTTTTTGGATTTTTTGTCTTATTTCTAATCTTCCTATCCCATCCTTGTCCAGAAAACAGCCCAGGTACTCGAATTTGTCTACTTGCTTTATATGTCTATCCCCATCTATTAGTATTTTGAATAGGGCGTCCGAGTTGATAACAAGATATTCCGTCTTTTCAGTATTAACCTGCCAGCTCCACTTCTCATATTATTTATAGAATCTTGTTGCCATAAATTCCAGATCATATGCGTCCTGAGTGATGATTGCTTGGTCGTTAGCAAAACTTATGTTGATGTTGAATTGGTACCCCCATTCCCTCACAGCTTCGTTTCCAGTGTCTTAATACAGTTTTTACATATATGTTAAATAATATCGGCGATAGGCTACATCTCTGTCGCAGTCCTTCTGTGGTTTGTATGGGGTATGAGATGTTGTTGTTATGTTTAATAAATGCAGTGTTTTGGAAAAAAAATATACAGCTAAATTACTTTTTCTGGCACTGCTATTATTTTGCACAGGTTCTACATAAAAAAGTTTATTACTATATCTTTTACTTTGGGATCAAAGCTCATTTATCATCTCTACCATTGTATTGTCAATCTTCTTATGGGATTAGAAGCTCTAATTGATACATCCTTTAACGTTGCTAAATGCAGATTAGCCGCTGGGCCATACAAAAAGTTTTTCGAACCTAGGATGACCACACAGGTTTATCTCATGCGACAGCATTTATGTTGCTCGGCCGAAACTCTGTCAGGGCTCCAACTAGAATCGTTACCGGTCATGTTCGATTAAAGAAACACTTACACAGAATATGATTTTGCCACGGTTCCGCTGTTTTTGGAATCAAATGTTCTCCATTTGGCGAGGCATTTGAAACAGAGAATGTGAAGAAGATCTAACTGTGTGAACTTTTGGAATTCACCAGTAGAACAGGTCTATTCAGCGAACTTTAGGATTACATGGCTGGCATACAATAGACCTTGTTGGTTGGTGTACTAATCCACCCACTTGGCATTGAAGGTACATGATCCTTATAAACTGCATCCAACTTCTCTTTGATTTCTACATACGTTTTCCCATCCAAAAAAGAAATCGAGTCACTGACCGGTATTGTTCTTTTTCCATAATTCCACAAATACATAAACTTGCTCATTTTCAACAGCTCTCAAAACAACGCTACTTGATGAATCTCCGAAATTTTGACAGATGTCGACTAAAGAATAGTACTCACAGCCGATAATGCAGATTTTGGTACAAAGCGCAATCTGTCTCCAAACACAGCTACTTCTTATACTAGCCTCGTATAACAGGCACGAGTAGGTTAATGTAAATGTGCACATGTCTTACTAGATTATACCACTATCAAATTTCAGTATATGGTTCCCGTGTAAATGAATTTTCATAGAAATTTAGTTAAATAATTTTGCTTTTGTAGCGCAAGGATATTTCGCATTTATTTTTGCCCAATTTTGAAAATATGAAAAATACTTCTTAGGTATTATTACATTTTTTTCTAAATGAATACATAAATACATATCTATTGTAGGTGTCCTGGAACACAACATCTTCTTTCTATTTACACGTTGAAGAGTGACGAGCAATTGTTTTCTTTTCAATTATCGATAACTTTGAACAGCTTGTACAAAAAAAAACGTTTACATTACACTTAATTCTTACTACAAATCTTGAACAATTTTGTATATTCATAAGTATTTTTTTTTCTTTTGAATTGAATTAAGTATCTTTAGAGATACATATGTAGTATCTAATTCATAATATTTCTCTTTACCGGATGACTGGCATTGCCTGTCTGTGCCAGGAGTCCCTAGGAAATGGCACAATAATGGCGGGTCATTCGAATCTGTATTTGCCTTCACTGTGTCTTCTCACAACATTGATCATCGTTCGAGACAAAAATGCCAAAACGCGTCCCTTTATCACTTATTACTTACACCTAATCACTGCTACATATAGTTGGACATTGTCAGCGAATTGTTTGGTTGGAAGAGTGGCACAGAGTGGTGTTTACCCTAGGGAGTACGCAGGTTCTGTCTGTGGACAAGTGATGGTGATATTTGAGTTTGTTGCGGAATTGCAGAGCGTCCTCTATAATCGTAAATGCATATGGCAAAGAATTTACACCGGAGCGGGGAGTTTTTCAAAAACATGGAGAAGGTGATATTTCACTTAGCTGCTGCTTACTCAAACGGCCTAATTGCTCAATGTAGTGGGATTACCTTCTACCGCATGTTCACCGGATCTCTTCTCTTCTCCATTTGGGATTAGATTGAACACCGCATTTCTCGACCATTATCGCCTCCTACAAGTCTTTAGCAACTGGATTTATTGGACTTGCCTGTAAGTTTCTAAGTTTAATACAACAATCGAAGAATTTTGTTAACAAAAATTTAAACTTACAAAATTAACGTTTAGAAGGTGTTAGATTGTCAGTCATAAGAATCTCTTTTTCAATAAATAACGTCTATATGCTTACATAATAAATAATGTAATAAACATTATTGGTCAACAAATTATGAACTTGAAATGACACTGCTTTTGAAATAGCACTTATACATATTAATTTTGATTTTAGTCTCATGGTCTGGTTAGCCCAAATTTGTGTGGATTTTAGTAACAAGATTTATTGACTGATTTATTGAAGTAAAATTACCAGATTTCTAGAGGTAATGAATTTCAAGGGTGGCTCACCTCGGCCACTTGTGTCGGTGCTCTCCCATTGGCATCCGATCCGATGATAATATGGAAATGAGAATTCTTGCAGTATCTATCTACTTTTCAAATTCGTCTGATGGCGCTGGTCTTGGTGCATCGTAGAAGAGAAAATTAGCTCCTTCCTACTCCCTTTGCCACGGAATTTCAACCTTATGACTTCTATGTCTATAGAACAGAGGTCAAACCTCAATGATTGTAAGTCTTTCTTTAAAAAAATGCAAGCTTTTACTCTGCCAGAGCGTAAATCGTATATTATATCACCTTTGGCTTCACCAAGGCCTGCTGCATGACCCTCGATTAATCAGTGTTCTTGTGTTATGACTACAACAATACTGCCCGAAGCTAGCGGTTTGCACAAGGAGGCAGAAGTCGCATTGCTTTGTTGAAGGTTTATCTGTATTACCTTCAATAACTTCAAGTATTTCATTTATCCCTAGGATTTTAAAGATGAGCTGGTTTAGTCCAAAATAGGGCTTGAAGCTTATACCATTCAACACCTTCAAGGATTCCTAGCCGACATGACGCGCCAGTCTTTTGTTGTTAATCCTTCGTTCTGGGTTTGGAGGAGGTGGATATCACTATGGTCGTGAGATATCACATACCTTACACTCGATGCCTACCACAGAGTTCTTTAATCAACGTTGTCATTAAATATAAGGAACTTTGTAAACACCTGCAAAACAGAAATTTATTTAAGGATTGCAAAGATCTTCAAAACTATTAGACTAAGATATAATGTACTACTGAAGAATATTCAAAATGTATTGTAGAATACAAAAATCATACAATATATTAATACGTATTAAAAACAGTCCTATGATAGTCTTTCATAGGTCGCGGTAACTATGGACACTGCTATCGAGGTATGCATTAGTAATAGCAATACGCATACTGGCGCACTTAAACCTGCACAATTTAATAACTCAAGCTGACGTAGTTATGGAGTTTGTGCGATTTTTGAATTGTTACAATGTACTTCTTGGTATAACTAACTTCTTATTGGTAAAAATCGTGTTGGCGAGTGATATAACAAACGTTGCTAATTATTAAAATCTACCGGCAAATTCACACGGTTATTAGTTATATTACGCTGTAATTATTAACACTAACCGGATTTTTGACATTAACAGTAACGTATATAACGTCGGCTTAAGATGCAAATGGCTTAACTCCTAAAATGCAAATTATAGTGGAGAGGCCTTACAACTTTCTAAACTAAAGCGGTCCCTAGACTATCATTATTATTGAAAAAATGAGGATTGTTTCTAGACAGCGAAATGATATTGTACAATCATTTAGTTCACAGCTGATTTTCAAAGAGCGAACATACGAAACTGAGCTGTGTTGTACGGCGTTTGAAATGACACTGAGCAAGTATTGCACAATATTAACCACAGACTGTAATTTTTTTTGGGATTGGGTAACAAATATCAAATTGCTTTTGATTCGCTCAATATATTGCTCAACCTTTCAATAAAATCCACAAACTGTCAATATTATTGCACAATACGAACTATTGCATAATAATATTAATAGTCTAGGGACCACTTTACTTACGACTCCCGAGAGATGAGCCTATCCGTTACCGCCGATATAACAAGGCCTAAACGCTCTTCGATGACGTCACGCTGTTTAGGTGATGTAACGTCATGCACCATATTAGCCTAAGCGGTAAAGGAATCGTCTTTTTGCATTTCTTTTTTAAGTTTTGGAAGGCTTCCGGTTTAAAGAGGATGCCAGTCGTCAACTGAGCCCTTCTTCGCATCCCATTCGATTTTATTGTGGAAAAACGAAGTTTCAAAGCAAAAACCAAACACGTAACCGAGCACCGTTTTTGTGAAAGATGTATTTGTGGTTGATATTTAATCGACTAATTATTGTTATTTGCAATTGGACATGTATTTGGACGAAACTACGGTTGAAATTATACAGTAATTGCAATTTTCTTCGAAATTTGTTCAATTTTGCAAATTTACATGCTATTTAACCAGGGTCTTTAATTCCCTGTTATGTGGTGTTTTACCCAATCTATTACTTTTCCCACAATAATTTTTAAGTGGGGTATTTGTAGAACAAGTTATTATAATTACTGCAATACGTTCACTGCTGTGAAAATGACATTTACATATCAGTATTCAAGTGGCTATGTTCGGTGATATAATTTAAAATATATCGTATTAAAACAGAACACACATTTAAAAACATCTCTTCGTGTTCAAAAATAATGTTGTTAAATATAACGTAACAATATAAAATTATTTGAGCAATAAAATCACGTTTTTTGTCAAATACAATGAACAGTTAGGGAATTGAGTTGGAATAGCATCTTTTTGAAGCCGAGGATTTTTTAAACTTACAGTTATAGTTTCACCGGTCCTTGAATATGTAGCTGTTAAAAAATAAATAATATCTTCTTTTACAAAGTGCAACTCACAAACAAACCATACAAAACAGCCGACGCCACAGTAAATAGACCGCCCAAGTCACGTTTTTAGGTTACTCCGTTTTTATCGTTTCAGAAAAGGTTTTATTGCTTATACAACACTAGAAAAATATTACAGGTATCACTAACAAAGTACCGAAATATCACTATACAGTATTTTTTTTAAATAAAACCAATATAATTTGGATAAAGCAATTCAAAACGCAGAGACGGTCTGAACGTGTAAACGCGTTTATGGCTGATCGTTCACCTAACACAATATACGTCACAGTCTGCTGACATCAGAGCTGTTAGGCCTTGTTTAATATTGAAGGTAAAAAGGTAAAACGCTTAAATTGATGTTTACAAAACGATGAAAGA
This sequence comes from Dynastes maya, assembly GCA_029619315.2. NCBI lineage: Eukaryota > Metazoa > Arthropoda > Insecta > Coleoptera > Scarabaeidae > Dynastes > Dynastes maya. Next base: position 50,627,077 of record JAROYE020000002.1, read on the forward strand.
GATCGTTAAGTATCAAGATACCACTAAAACTCAATTTAACAGAAAAATTGTGTTAAGCCATTTGCATCTTAAGCCGACGATAAGGAAAGGATACAGAAGTTATTCCATATTTAGGATTGCTTCAAACTTCACCAAGAATTTTTTAAGCTTAGGTCTTATTCAATTTACCCTTAAGTAACAATAGAAAAGAAGACATCAGAGAATTTATTGCATTTACCGCAACGGATACATACATATGAGAAGGTACATTGCAAAACGCAGTTTTTGACATAATTCAAAACTCAGTATTTATTTTTTTATGTACCCATAGTAAATTTAAAAAATCCTCCAATATTTTTGAAAACTGGTGTCTCCCATCTTACACAACATAGTGGCATCTGCAAAAATATATTTTATGTCGATGTTAATTTATGCTATTTGTAGAAAAACACCCAACTGCGTTTTGCAATGTACTTCCTCATATGTACTTACACTTGTCTTCCAGTGGCTGTATTAGTTCCAAGTGTTAGAGCATTATATTTTACGTGATTCATGAGGATAATGGATAGCGTTTCAAATCTTTCATTTTTTAAAAAGTGTTAATGTTTTCGTTGTGAGTTTTTGATGCCAAATGTTTGAACTATGGGGCTCGTATTTACTTACAAGATGTAAGTGCTTAAAATATGTAATGAAGCTATTAGTTGCATTACGGAATATGTTCTGCATGAATACGTTGCGTCATCAGATCTTATATGCATTTCATAATGACGAAAACCTTTTAGTTAGGTACTATGATTATATGGTGCTTTGACTCTCGAATATTGCATTGTGGGGCTGGTATACGGATACATATTAGCATCAACCTAAAAAATCGTACTTAATCTTGATGTTTGTATTTAAAAGTTTCACATATGAATATAAATAGTATATTCTCGTTGATATAAATGAAATAAAACAGAATTAAAATCATTTCAACTCAAAATTCCCATGGGTAAAGTAATAGACCAATGGTAACATGTGCAACTAATATTCGACTATATTAGCACAAAAGAGATTACAGCAAAAAGATAATTAAAAACTAACAAATTATTGTAACGTCGCTTACGTTCATTCTAATCGTGACTATCAAATTACGGGAAATATAAGACTTTAATTTTGGCTACGTTCAAATTTTTATAGCTCTCATTTCCAAAGTTTTATTAAAGTGCAACCGCAATATCGTCTTTCAATGAACTTTTCAACCATGGATATTCACAGTGCAACCCCCCGTTAATATTAATTTATCGCGCAAAACCATGAAACCTAGTTAGAAGTGAAAACAAGATGATATTAAATGAATTCAAGACCGACGATTTCAGAACATACTCTTACTTCGCTTCAATAGTTTTTCGTTTACGTAAATGTTGGAGCGTTACTTCGATGTACATACTTTACTGTACTCTATTTGTAGTTATAATTTTATCTCTTGTTTGACAATAGCAAATTTAAAATTAAGTTTAATGTTTTTTCTTTTATTTGGATCGTCTCGTTTATGGAAAGATGAGCAGAACTATACTGTAATGTTTTAAAAATGGTAAATTGTTGAAAAAATTTAAATTTTCGAAAACTAATTAAATAATTATGTAAACTGAGGGTTTAGAAGCGTTCTTAAACATTTTTTCGGCAATTTAAACGAATTTTAAGATCAATGAATGAGATTTTTAAAGGAAATAAAGACTAAAGATTGAAACTAACCTGAATTTTTACGATGATGTTAATATAAACTCTATGTTCATATTACAATTACAGGAAACCTGCTTATCCTTAACAGCCAACCTTCACTTCTATCTTCAATTTATTTTACAATTCGAAATATTCACACGTGAAACTGGGAGCGCAGTGAAAATACGAGTTAACTCGATGAATGCATGACTAAATGCAATCAAATTAATTGGCGTGCCTTTTCTTCTTTATTTTAATCGCGATGGCGATTGTTTTATCCATAGAAAATCTTGATGATTCCTTTCCAAACACAATTTAACGATTCATTTTTGATGAATAATGTTATTTTTAAATGTAATATAATCGAATTGATGTAGTGACGCGACTGGATATTCTATTCTATTCATTTGTTTCATTTGTTTTAAATATATGTCACATTAACCAAAAAATTAATGCTAATATAGCTCATGGTATTGGTGGAATCATTACCGGCAAAAACAAAGCGAGGGAAAAGGGACAGCGTAAACCCGCGAACATGTTTCTGCTTTCCCGACGTCATCAGCGCGGTGGCGTACGTATCCTTCTCCCTCGCTATTGTTTTTCACCTCTCGAGTATATGTTGCCATTCTCGACGCCATTTCTCGACGCTAGATGGCGTGGGGAAATATATCGTGACTCTGTTGGTGAAGAATGGCAACATATATTCGAGAGGTGAAAAACAATAGCGAGGGAGAAGGACACGTACGGAACCGCGCTGATGACGCCGGGTAGGCAGAAACATGTTCGCGGGTTTGCGCTGTACCTTTTCCCTCGCTTTGTTTTTTGCCGGAAATGATTCCACCAATACCATGAGCTATATTAGCATTAATTTTTTGGTTATTGTTACTAGGCAATCTTTTCATGTGTATATGTCACATATTTAAATATATTTTTTTTATTTTCAATATAGTTAATTGTGTTAAACGTTGTTGTATGGCTTTCTTGTACTTATTGTTTGGTAGTAGTATTTTTAACATACAGGGTGACAGAAAATTAATGTCAAATTATATTTGTAATAATATTTGCGAGACCGTTCAACTAACCCGTTATTGTCGCACTCAAACTAACCTAACTTTTATTATTCGATATCTTGCGATGAATATTCCGATTTTGACGTCGCTAAACTACAGGATGGTCTCTTCATATTACTTAAATAGGGTGGCGCTTATCAACCCCTACGCCATCTTCGGCTGGGCTAGGGCAAAGGGTACCCCATATTTACCATCGTTTTGAATATATAAAAGTACCTACCACCCTCATTTTCTGGAAGGTTTATCATCCTTCTTTTTCGCGCGATATTATCGAGATAGGCGTTAAGCGTGGCAAATCCCTTGAAGACGATGAGCGCCCCAGTCGGCCAATTGAACTGATAACGCCTTAAAACATTTCAATTATTGTTAAATGGTATTAGTAGATCGCCGATTGAAAGTGAAGGAATTAGCGGTGATGTCTAACATTTCTGAAATAAGTATTCGCCGAATTCTCCATAACCATTTGGGTATGAATAAGGTTAGTGCAAAATGGGTACCGTTTCTTTCTGCTCTCCAACGTGAACATCGGGTCGAATGAACGCGCTCGTTTTCGAACATGTGTGGAGACGACCCGAAACCGATTTTGGAGTCCATTCTCACAGGAGATGAAACGATGGTTCTGTATTATGATCATCTATCCAAAAAGGAACCGATGGAATGGCGGCGACCCGATGAACCTCCTCCCAGAAGGGCGAAAGTCGTTCAGTCAACGAAAATGGTGATGGCCACAATATTCTGGGATTGTGAGGGTATTTTACTCATTGATTTTAAAGAGCGCAATACAACTGTCAACAGCACATGTTATGCGTCTTTGTTGCATGAATTGTGGGATAATATTCGTGCAAAACGTCGAGGAAAATTGTTAAAAGGTGTTCGACAATTGCACGATAATATACCCGTCCTACTGCAGCCATTTCACAAGCTGCCATCCGCGAATGCGGCTTTCAAGAATTGGAACATCCACCGTACCTTAGAGGACGTCGTTTTAAGGACGATAGTGAGTTGCAAGTAGCTGTAATACAACATTTTGAGGGAAAATCTTTAGAAGGGTATAGAATTATTAATTGATCGTGGTCATAAATTTATTGAAGTTAGGGGAGATTATATTGAAAAATAAAAATTGTTATATTTTACCAAGTTTATTTTTTTATATCAGGCCGAGAATTTATGGCGTCTATCTCGTATATCTTAAAGCGATAACATACTATTTAGACTAATATGTAATGTACACTACCGTTCGTGGAAGTTCGGGCAAGCAAAAAAATGTACGGAAGTCAAAGAAAATAAGAGAAATATTAAATGGCCATGTATTTCATACTTACTTACATGATTTTACATATTTTCAAACACAAATTTGTTAAAAAGAAAAAGTTAATGTAATACAAATAATTTAAATCCGATTTTCATCGAAAAATCCACCTTTTGCCTTTAGGACTGCTGCCACTATTCTCGGCATCCGATTCACTAATTTTGCTAATGTTTCATTGGGCAAGCTTGTCCATACCTCCTGGAGAATGATCCACAAATGTTCCTTCGATTTTGGACACTTTTTCTTAACACATCGGTCTAATTCTTCCCATAACAACTCTATCGGGTTCAGATCGGGGGACTGTGGCGGCCATTCCATAATTTTTAGGGTTCTTTCATTTTCTTCTTGCTGCAGGTAATCTGTGCACAATTTAGATTTATGTTTGGGGTCATTGTCCTGCATAAATTCAAATTCACGATCAATTAATCGGACTCCTGACGGTATGGCATTTTCCTCCAGGATTTTCCGATATTCTTCTTTTTTCATTATGCCCTCAATTTTGAGCAAGTCCCCTGTTCCGATTAAGGAAAAACAACCCCAAACCATTACAGATCCGCTTCCATGCTTCATTGTTGGAACTATACACTCCCGTAACATTCTTTCCCCTCTTGATCCGCGTACAAAAATTCTCCGTCTATTTCCAAAAACCTCAAACTTGGATTCGTCAGTCCACAAAACGTTTTTAAAATCGTCCACTGTCCAATCTCTATGACCTTGTGCCCATTTCAGTCGTTTCAGCCTATTTCCTCTTCGGAGTAACGGTTTTCGACAAGCCACTCGCCCATGCAACCCAGCTTCTTTCAGCCGACGTTTCACAGTACTCACAGAAACTTTGGAATCTCGCTCATTATTGAATTCTGCAGCAATTTCTGATGCTGTTAGTCTTCTATTGCGCTTACTAATTATTTTTATTCGTAAATCTTCCGCAGGAGTCGTTTTTCTTGACGGTCCTGGCCGATTACGATCTTGCACGTCACCGGTTGTCTTAAATCGAACTGTAGTATCATGTACTGTAGATTTTTTATTTTTAATTCAGCCGCAATCCGTCTTTTTGCGTACCCTTCCTGATGCAAGGTAATAATAGCAGATCGTTTTGAAACAGCTAGAGGCTTTCCACGGGGCATTTTAAGCAGTCAAACCGAAATTATTTTATTTTTCACTTGCACAACCACAGATACTTTCACAATAACAATCTCTTCAGAACTACTGCGTTTACAAATGTTATAATACTTTATAAAGGGTATACGAATATTTCCAGGTAACACGAGTGAATCAGCTAACCCTCCTAGGGATTATTATAAAGTTTTATTGTCATTATAATTATTGGGGATTTCCAATATAATTATATATTTTATGATAACGGTCTTATAATACACAAATACTATCTGGAAATTGGTAAAAGGTTCCAGAAAAGGTTAGTTTTAATAATTCCTCACAGAAATGTGTATTATATAATTTTAAAATTTTTTCCTAAACAGTTAATATAATTTGCCAGCTTGCCCGAACTTCCATGAACGGTACTGTACCTCTAAAACAATACTTAAAATGTAGTGCAGAATGCAAAAAATTTATAACATACAGGGTATTCCATTTGAAAAATAACGTAGTTGCGCCACGCTGTAGGTAATCATTCTGTGGAATTTCAAATATTGCGTCCACTCAGGTCAAATTTAAATTTCATCTTTGTTCGGGTGAATAAATAGATAATTGTCGACTCACCCTGTACAATGTCTCTAGTTTTATGAATATCTTTATGTAATTATCAGTACGTCCTATTAGTGGGTGTGATATTCCATATTTTATATTCGGAAAACACCCTAAAAGAGATTTGATCACATTCCTTTAGAATACTTTTAGTACAAGCGTATTTTAGCCATAAACATCAGAACAAGAAGTAGTGAGTGGTTTAAACCACGTCGACGCGAATTTCATTCCTTTCTTTTATAAACTGTGACAACTTAAGTAAATTTTCAAGCGCGCACATTTGGTACTTTTTTGTTGTCTGACCACTGCCTGCTTGATTGCAGCGTACGTAATGGTACTTCCTACAACGTACGATGTCCGCTGTCCACTGTCGTTTATTTTCACTGTATGTGTTGCCAAAGAAAATTCTTTTTCGTGTGCATTCTTTTCTTAAACGATATTGCTTTACTTTCAGGTAATATTAAAATGTAACTGAGCAATAATGTTTGTATTTTGTTTAATACGGTAAATTGCAATATGAAGTGTAGTTATTGTCAACACAAACAATGACATCAACGGGTTTAGTTCATAGTGCTGTCAGGTACAGGGAAGTTTTTTTAATTTTCAGGAATCTTTTGCTATAATCTACGAAAAATTTACATCCAAGAAATTATGGTGACTATAACATCCAACACAATTCAATACGATGTTTATTGATTTTGGTCGTAGCTAATAGAAGCGATTTATTTATGATGAAATGCAGTGCATTTAGAATTTCATAATTTTCTTATTCTTATATGAAAAGTATTTTATTAACAGAAGCTATTCATTTTTATTCTTTAACTTTCCTGTCCAAAATCACTTGATGGATCATGCAATAATGAATAAATTAATTCAAATTTAGGAGGAGGTGGTTAGTTTTTCTATGTTTAAGGCTTTATGTATGGCACAGTAACTTTAAAATTATTGAATACTATGGCTCCCCAAGAAATACTCCATAAGGAAATATTTCCATCATCTCAGTAGATATAAAATTTCCCTTTTTGGTCGGTCTAGGTGAGTTAAAAGAGATAGATCACGAAATTTATGAATTAACGAATTTTGTATTTAAAAAATAATTTCTTATAAAGTTTAATATTGATACACTTGCATAATGGTTTTAAAAATCGAATAGGGTAAAGTATGGTAAGTTCTATCATTAGTCAAATTGTATGAGGTGGTACCCAAAAGTTCCCGAATGTAGCGATAAATAAAATTGAAGCATAGCAGGATTTCGTTCACCTCCGTCACCTTCAAAGTAGTTCCTTTGGGAATGCAAACACATATCTTAGCGCCTCTGCAACGAGAGGAATGCATTCTGGGATTCTTGTTTTATTAATGTGTTCAGCACCGTTCGCGAATCAGACCATGTCGTTTTTCGCCAAAAACTGCAGCACGATGAAAGTGGTATTTGACCTCGCGTTGTCATGGTAGAGAACCCAGTAATTTCTGCGCCATTTTTCTCTGGTCGTTTCCTTCACATATTGTCTCTTAAACGCCTTAGGAGGACTCTGCATTAATCGTCTGACCTGGAGGAGCGAACTCTTTGTGGATAGTCCCATCAATATCGAAAAAACAAATCAGTATTGTTTTAAACGTGACGGGCTTTCTTTGGCGATGAAGATGGACTCTTCCACTATGACGATTGTTGTTTGGTTTCGGGATCGTACTCATAAACACAACTTCCGTGACCTGTGACGACTACAGAAAAAATCTGGTTCAGTCCGAAACTGTTCTTTTTCTGACCATAATCCTATTCTCGTCACGGCGTAGGGACATACGCCGGAAAAAGGCATTAGGCACCACCGATTGGGCTGCCTTCGCATCGGAGTTGCGGCCGCCTGTGGCCATCCGTTAACTATACTGCTCGATGATATTGATGCTGATGGGGAAATAGAAAATCTCGCTAATACCACCGTAGCTTGTACAACGAAAATATAAAGTGCAACAGAACGTTGATGAGATGAGGATCCCCCAAGAGATTAGGGATCTTATTCAGCATAAGAGAAACGCAGTCAAGAAATACAGAAATACCCGGAACTTGTTCGATGGAACTCTGGTTAATGGGCTGAGCAAGAAGGTTAAGGAGGACCCACAAAGTTTTAGGTCGGAGCAATGGTCGGATAAGACGATGGAATAGTTCTCGACAACTGAGTCGTCCCGTACTGGGAGGAGATGGGCCTATTTTTTTCGAAGCCGGAAAGGCGCGCGTCCAAGCAGACCGTTTGAAAAGGCTGTCGCAGAACCCAATGTTGATGGGGTGGATCGTGAACCGGTTCAGGAGGTTGCGGTCGCTGTTGAGGTTTTGCCTTCCTTATGGGTGACCCTCTGCGAGAGACAACGGCCAGGGTGGTCGCAGTGGTCATAAAAGGCGCCGCAAATGGGAAAACGCCTAGGGGAGATCTATAACTAACACCATGCTGAAATATCTCTCTCTATCTACAGTGAGGGTGCTGATTAAGATCGTTAATACAATACAATCACTCCATTACCTGTGAGATAACTGAATCAACATCCAAGGAAATCTACGTAATTTATTGGCATTTATTTAGGGGGAAACTGTTTATGGAACCTAACTAAGATGAAAAAGCACTATTACTTCACTTATTATTTTTAGCATTATTTGAAGTAATGCACTTTCTTACTTTGATGTGTAAATTAGTTTATACGCAAAATAATTAAGTATTTTAGTAGCAATTGTATTTTCAATTACGTCGATTATAAAAATTCTGATATCATAATCTTAACGTAACCATGTACTTATATGCTGTTAGTAACTTGGATAACTTTAGCGCATCAGGTATGCTGCTACACGTGCAAGTCGTAATCAAAAACTGTTTGGCGAAATTGAGAAATAAAATTTCATGACTACTATAATCTTCTGAAAATTGAAGTGTCCTTCCACAACAATTACTGTGTTCTCGTGGCCGGGTTCTCTCCTATCTTTATCTAAATGTCCCAGGAGTAACTGCATCTGTTTAGTTGTCCCATGCCTGTAAGCTATTAGAAAATTGCATTGAGATCCACATTAATGGCTTCCCGTAATGCAATATTGCAGTTATGTGCGTACATAAATTGAAAAACGAAGTGGATGAAAATAACAATCCTCCGTAGGTACTTATACCTCGTACATTTAGAGGCAATCGGTTCCGAATTCAGATTTAACACTCGAATAGCGGTAACAGCTAACATGAACGAAACAAAAGTGAATTTACCGTATCTCTATATTTGTTTTCGCAAATATAAAATACGTTTCGAATATAAAACAAAGAATTACATACATCTATATTACATTCTTGTAAACAAGAAATAAAAATCGTTATAAATCAGGGGGTGGTAAAAATGATTTCATGCAAGGTAAACTTTTTATTTACAAATTTTTACACTGAAAAAAAATTTTACACCTTGAGTAAATAATGTTTTACTTAACCAATGTTGATTTTACACTTCTGCAATTTAATTCGCTCTTTTGAAAATAAGAAATGATATTCATTTAGTGAGAAAAGGATTGATAGGATGTAATGTTATCGGGATCCGGATAGTTTTGGGTCCGGATAATTTACTATCAGGATATCCTGATCTTGATGCTATCCGGATCCATTATCCGAAACCTTGGATCTGGATCCGCTATCCGAAACCTCGGATCCGGATCCACTATCCGAAACCTCGGATCCGGATGCACTATCCAAAATCTCGGATCCGAATCCGCTATTCGAAACCTCGGAGCCGGATCCACTATCCGAAACCTCGGATCCGGATCCGCTATCCGAAATCTGGAATTCGGATTCTTTATCTGATACTTCGGATACGAATCTATTATTCGATAACGTGGATTCAGCTTCGTTCTAATAATAATAATTTTTTCAAGCAAATAGTAAGGTGTAGTATCGTAAAATTTCATAGTAAATTATGAAAACCTGCAATAAATCAAGCAATTATCAAACGATGTAGCTGCAATAATCACCAGATTTATTGAACACTTATGTAATGTAAAGTAGTTTTAAATCGCGCGGAAATTCAAATTACTCTAATTTCACAGATTTCCAAAACTATTGCATATTTTCCATATAATATAAGTTCGATATTTTCTTCATTAAACACTCTACATTGCAAAATAATCTTGAATTGGTCTTGTTCGAATTTGAAAAAGTGAGAGCTTCTTTGGTATCAATTATAATATATGTAATTCTTGGCGGCACAATAGGATCGGATCCGTTATTATGTGTAGATATATACAGTACTGTGCATAATTAACAGACCACTTACTTTTTTCACGTTATTGTCGCATTTTATTCATGAATTGTAAGAAACACCATGGACATATAATTTAAATATGTTTATTTTAATAATTTATAATATTAAAATGAAACTATATGTATGATATTAAGGAAGAGAAAAAAAGATCTAATATTTTGTGTGCATGGCCACGTTTAGCAGTGATAACGCTTCGTACTCTTCAATTCGTTTATTAATTGAGTCTTGTGGAATTTTATTCCATTCTTCCTCCAAGACTAAACAATTCGTCGGCATTCTTTGGATTTTGCTTGAGCTTAGTTCTTTCCAAGTAATCCAACACATAATCCATAATGTTGAGATCTGGGCTCTGCGGGGGCCAAACCATGGCTTCGGCAACATTTTTTTTAGCTATTTCATTTAAGTGGTATTTAACGATTCCAGCAATGTGCTTCGGATCGTTACCCTGTTGTAAAATGAAACACTCGCCGATAAGCCGTTTTGAAGATGGTATTCTACATTTCCGCAAAATATTCTAATATTGCTTGGCAGTCAAATTCCTAGTAAAGGCCCGGTTCCTATCGATGCTATACAGCCCCAAGCGGGGATAAATGCAAGTATGGCAGATCGCGCTACGTACAATATATCTCGTACCCCGGTGAAACCTGGACCAACGAATATATATAATTACATACTGACTACTAGTCCGGTAGGAAAGGGTATCGAGTTTTAAACAGGTTTTAAAAATATCGCAGAAATGTTTTATTCTCGTATGTTATATAAATATTATATAATTCTTATAAATACAAATTTCACAATATACAAATAGTTTTCGTCTTTAACATTTACAATACATATAATTTATTTTACAAGTAACCGTTAAGTGAGAGTTGATTCTTATATGGCAACTTAACTTTATACGCACTTTTCCATATTTCAAATAAACATATAGTTGAATGGAAACGGTAGAACACGGCTAAGGGCATTGATATATGTGTTATGATCGTCCATGCCCATGGTCCGTAGAAATTCAAGTGGTTCGTCCTGAATTCAGCCCTGTTTTTCTCCAGGCAATTTATCGACCATAAAGCCATATTGGCAATAATTAGGAACGTTATTAATTCTCTACCGGGTTTGCGTTTTACTTGTTCGGAATTATGACAGCGTTTCGTCCAGCTATCTAATACGAACAGCGTTTGCAAACAAGTTTGAATAAATGAAAAGACTTCCGCTAGAAGACCGGCAGGGTTGTGTTGCGGCGTCGTAAAATAGCTGCCAATTATCGAAAATACACAATAAATAAACATCCCAGTTTGTGCGACAACCAACAATGTATTGTCTAGGCCAAGGCCGGAACTTTTCTCTGCAAAAAATATATTACAATATAAAAAACTGGTAACTATACACTAATTTAATTATTCATTAGAATTTACCCAAGCTAAAATAGATTAAAAGATCTCAGCAATATTTACAGTGCAGAGGTTAAGTAATAATAAAGAATATTTTTAGGGTTCAGTAATGAAATAGATTTAAAAAATGTTCATTAGCTACTCATTTAAATACTTAGCAATTCTGTCAAGCAATTCGAAATAGTTAAATAGTTAAAATATTTTAGTTAATAGTTAATAGTTAAAAACCATTTCCCTATTCACTAAAAATAAAAGCAGAGTAAAAGAAAGGAATAAATTTCAAAATCACATAAATAAATCACAATTCAAATAGAGTGAAGGACACATGTATACAACATTAACATAATTGTGTTTGTTCCCCTAGAAATCACAAATCTGTCAGAGCGTATCCCATTGGTACATGGACAAAATTACAAATCATTGTCTCGTAATCTCACGGCATCCAAGTGGTTCTGATAGGTTTTTGAACTTTTGCAATGCTATGTTGTTGCTTTTTTACTTAACTGCAAATCGAACATACTACTAGTACTTCAGTGTGCTTAGACACGTAATAATTTTGTTCTTTTTGTCAATTTGTAACAATGCCTAGGTATGCATCGTAGAGATTTTGGGTTTTATTTGTTTTGTGGTAGGAAGCAATATTTAAGGCAGTTGTCCTTTTTGAATCGTGCAGTTTTGTTTTATGACGTAAATTGCTATTTGCATTAAAAATCTTAAATTGACAATGACAAAAACCATAAAAAGAATAACATTTTGTTAAATTTTTAGTTCTTACATTGTGTGATGATTTTTTGCGTTTCGCGTTATAACCGAAATAACAAAAAGAACAAAGTTAATATAATCGCTTTTTTCAAATGACACTTTGGTTTATACCAACTTGAACTTGGCTATAAATAAGAAGTTTTGAATTTTAATCGTACATTCCTTTATATCTGAACATACGCCGCTAATGCTTTGATGCGGTTTTTTAATAACCAGCGATGAGCAAATATTATTGTAACTTAAAGATAAACAAATTTTTTCTACTACCGGCTACGTAAGTCAATCATTACTGCCCTGCTCGAGGGACGTAAATGCGATTTACGGGTTATTCACTTTGGTTGGCTTGACACCGGGATGTAATGAAATTTTACGTCCCTAGAGACGTAAGGTAATAATAGATTAATATAAGAATAGGTGTTAATACATAATAGAAATGTAAGCAAATATATTTTCGTAAAATGCTGATTTTCTTTTTCTTTAGTTTTTCGCCTGTAGATTCCATTATCATATTGTCTACTTTCATTTTTTCTCTTATAGTCTCGTTCCTTACATGGTCAAGTAAAGTTAAATTTGAGCATCTTCTCCAGTACATCATTTTGGTTAAGAGTATTTTTTGTGACATATTTTTATCTATAACCCACGCTTCTGTGCCATACGTCAGTACTGGCTGAATCATAGCCTGATATATATATTTTTTGTTTTCTTTGTTAGGTTTCCATTCCATAGGATTGGATGCAGTGCCTTAATCATGTTTTTTGCTTTCCCTATCTTTTTTGTTATGTCTTTATTATCCTTTCCGTCAATCCGTTAATCTCTAAAACCTATTTTCTGAATTCTTCTATCAGTTTGTTTATCATATATGTCATGTCTTGCTGATCTTCTGCAAGAACTATCTGGTCATCTGCAAAGAGGATTGTATATATGGAAGTATCCTCTACCCATATTCCCATGAGGCTGCATTTTCTGGTCCACTGTTTTAAGGCGTTGCAGAGATAAATTTTAAATAGGATTGGGGAGAGGTAGGAGCCCTGTTGAACACCTTTTGTTTGTAAGAAAGCCTCAGAAATGTGATTTCCGACTTTAAGGAACGGTTGGCGTTGTCTATATAATGCTTTCATATACTTTGCTGCTTCTTTCATTGCGATCCATAATTTCAGTAACTGGATGGAGTCGAATGTTTTACAAAGGTCTATAAAAGTGACATGGAGTTCCATTTTTCTCGTTGATTTTTGTCTTATTAGTTGTTTTATTGTGAATGTATCTACGCAGGATCGCCCCGGTCGAAATCCACTTTGTTCCTCAACCTCCACGGCTTCTCGTTTTATTCTTGCTTTTAGGACTCTTTCGTAAAGTTTTTCAGTAGACGAGGTGATGTTAATACCTCGATAATTACTGCAGACGTTCCTGTTTCCCTTTTTATAGATGGAATTTATATAAGAGGTCCTCCAATCTCTTGGAATCGTTTCCCCTTTTAGGCACTTGTTAAAAATTTTACAAAGCAGGTCCGTGGTGGCACGTTTAATTAACTCGATAGGTAAATCACCTGGTCTTGGAGCTTTATTATTTTTCATTTTTTGTATTGCCGTTTTTATTTCTTCTAATTTAATCGTCTCTACTTCGGTTACCTCCGTTTCATCCATATCTATTTATGTGTCTAAAATCTCTCTGCGTTGTTCTTTTAATAGGTCATTATAGTAGTCCTTCCACTTTTCTATTTTTATGGCATTTATTTTTCTTTTTTCATTTGTGTGTTTTTCCAAGATTGTTTATAGTTCTCCAAGCTTCTCTAGACCTAGATCCTCCTACCATTGAGTTTATTTCAGCACATTTATTTTCCCATGTTTTGTTTTTTGTTCGTTTAATTTCTTTCTTCATTATATATTTATATCGATTATAATTCTTTTGGTCTTCATAATCTTTTGTAGTTAGCCACTTAAGATATAGTTTTTCCTTTTCTTCCACTAGCTCTATCAAATCGTTCGTGCACCAAGAATATTTGCGCCCTGTTCTTTCTTTTGTTCCCAAAGCTTCTAATGCTGATTCGTGAATTTTGCTTTTTAATGTTTCGTACATTTCTTCTGTTGTGCCATATATATCTTCATCTAATTTTTGTGCCAAGCGTAGTTTGTAGTAAAGGAAACTTGTGGATTTGTTTTTAAGCTATCTATGTTATATTGTTTTGTAGCTTCCCCTTTGTTGTCCTGTTCCTGATATCTATAGTGTTTATTACATCTTATTTCTAGGGATGCTTTTACTAGTAGGTGACCTGCATCACACTCAGCTCCTCTCCAAGCTTTTACGTCATAAGGTCTTATGGAAGTGTCTTGTTCAATTACAACGTAGTCAATAATTGATTTCAAATTTTGTGTTTTTTGAGTCCACGTATACTTGTTTATATACCTATGTTGGAAAAATCCATTTAGTTCCATTTTCATTGACTACATCCTCCCCATGTCGTCCAATTATTATTATATCTCTTAGCAAGATTATTTATTGTCTACTTCTTGTTTTATTTAATTCCTCGCAAAGTTTGTCAAAGAATATGTCTTTTGTGTTTGTGTCCGAGTCATCTGTGGGTGCATTCCTTCCGTTTATCATTATGTCAACTGTCATGATCCTTTCGTCTACTGGATTGCAAATCGAAAAAGTACTCTATTAAAAATAATGTAAAATGCTCCATTTTAATTTTAGCCAATTATTATTTTCAAGTTACTTTTGCTTATTCAATAATGATCTATAATGTAAAATATTAACTCAAAATAACGTTAAGAAACAACTATCTCTTCAGATTATAAGTGTATGAACAGTTTCGTCCCTCACTCTAACATAAATGACTGAAAAGTCAGGTGACAAATTAGAAAATTTTAGTTAAGAATAAACTTAAATTAAAGAAGCTTGGGGATAATATATTAATTAATATTCACTTTAAAATTAGGCGTTCTCGATTATTAGTGATGCAAGAAATTGAAAACGTATTGATTCTAACGGTTGAAAGTGGGAATCAGTTTTATCAAAATTTTATAATTAAATATCGAAGTTAGCAAACTTGTATTCTAATTCACTGAGATTACATGTGTTTTACATACCTGTTAATTTCCTTTCGTACTTCAAATTTTTAAATTTATACATGACCATTATTATTGCGAGAGTACTAATTATATGTAAAGATGTTTCAAATATGTTAACTTCTAACTGTGCTTTTGCTTTGTACAACAGTTCCTCTTCGGGTGTTCCTTTTTCTGCTCTCAGTACAAAGAACATTGTTAAGGAAATAATCGTCAGAACAATCACCAAAATTCCCGCGAACAATCCCTTGTGGGAATTGGAACAATCGACAGTAAAATGATGAGCTGATCCATGTGCTGGGGTAGTTAAGGATTCTAAAATCAATAAAAATTATAACACTTATAAATCGCAGCGACATTTCAACGTACGGAAGTTATAAACATTGGTCACCTTTTCTTGGTGACTAACAAATACCACTCTTGTTTCTTTGATTTCTCTTTTTTCTTCCGGTTTATCTGCATGGACGGTTTTCACTTCTTTCCACATTTCCAATAGGATTACAGCACAAATTAAGCTGTATTCAATTGTACATGGAAAAAGAAAGGGGCTAGCGTTTGCTACTAAAGATGTCATTACGTTTTCTTTCTGACAATGAAAATGTTGGGTAACATTATGACTAGTGTGATGATGTTCTAAAAATGCCAGCATTACTCATTTTGTTCTACTAGTTTTAAAGCAAAACCTTACGAGCTAAGTGAATAATCTCATGTTCAGTTTCTTCAACAAGAACGTATAGCCATTCGCAAAGGTTTGTTGCAATCATATGCATGAATCCGAATTTGGCAACAATTTTATTGTGAGTGGTGTCGATGTCCTAAAAATAAGACGGAAAATATATATGTGTTTGTTGTTGTGTAACCGTTAAATCCAAAGTAATAAATAACATTTTAGATTGCTATTGATGTAGTATAGACAAAGAACTTTGAAGTTATCGTATACGTTTCCTAAGCTTGTTCTAAAGTAAATACTACACATAATTTTCAACTACGTTACTCAACCCACTTACTTTACTATTCAGAAAAATGAATTGAATCTGTATGATGGTCAAAATCATCCTGGTCGCAGGCGTTATTGCTTGAAGAACATTAGAGTGACAGTCTTTGTCACTTCTCAGTTCAAAATATCGTCCAAATTCCAATCCGGAGTATACCATGCTGCCAATTCCAAATGCTGAAATTAATAGTTCCGGTAAGTATAATTGTCAGTTAATTATATAGTAGGCACTGATTAGTTCACATCTGTTGTTAATTTGCGCAATCCTATGTGTGTAAGCTGAGCTCCGGAATTCTCTCTACACAGAAGTTAAATAGGATTTTACGCTTGAATGGCTTAAGCTTTAAATGAATATGTAATAATAACTAACAGAAGATTATCTGTAAATTGTTAGAATGGACTGTGATGTAAATTGTAATGCATAGCTGCCAAAAATAAAACTTTAAATTTATAGCAACACTAAATTACCATTACTTGTTACATAATATGTAAACCTGTAGGCAATAGTTTGTTGTCATGAGCGATAAATGTTCGTGACTATGCTTGAAATATTAAGAAATATGATGAAAACGAACGATATTATGTTAAATTATTATTGCAATAAATAGTAAATGTTGAATTATGATGCTTTCTTTTTGAAGAACAGAAAAGACTAATCAATGCGATTAAATGGTAGTTAGTAAATGATAAGGAGTAGTTTAAAAGAAGATACAGTTTGTGCGTTATAGGATGGCGAACGCTTCAGATGCGCGGTGGAAATACAAGACCGCTCAATCTCAATGTTACCAGTGGCGTAGTAAGGAGTTATGTTTACATAATACATACCTTCCTACTGTATTTCGAAGAATGTCACATTAATTATGCAGCTATTTTTCTATTATTTGTATTGACCTGAAGGGTTTTCGTACCTGCATCTTAAGTATGTTATTTACATATTGTATTAATGTTATTTACTTAATGCAAATGAGGGTTTAAATGAACATTGAATTGTTATCGAATTAATATGGGCAACAGTAAAACAAAAAGGGGGAAAACGGAATACTATATTTAAAATAAACGATACATGGAAATTAGCCGAAGAAGAATTTAATGCAGCCACGGCTGAAGACTGGCAGGAAAGGTGCAAACACGTAATAAATATTGAAAAAAAGTATATGGGAAGTGAATATATTATTGACGTTAGAACCGAAGAATTAATAATTAATTTAAATGGGGATTCTAGTGAAAACGACTTCCATTTTAGTGACGATGGGGATGATGAAGATTTGTAAAATGATGCCAGCGCATAGGTTATTAATACACTTTATTTTATAGTCGTTTTTTATTATGCTAAAATAATTTAAAAAGTAAGTCGAGCTACGCCACTGCATGTTGCATTCAAACTTGAATTTTTCCGAACGATGTCTGACAGTACCTTCGGACAGTGCCGGAACTCGCCATCCTACAACGCGAGACCTGTATACAAAACGTAATATACAATTTTACCTATAGCACCCAAACGCAAATAAAAGCTTCCATATCTCACAATAGGTTCTTCGTGGTTGTGACCATGAAGGTACTCTGCTTTATTTTTGTCATCTGGTGAATGTACCGGTTTACTTCCATCTGGAAAAAAGTATGCAGTCGTCTAGAATACTATAAGGAATCAATATATATATATGGCAATTAAATAACGAGAAATTGTTTCGAACGCTCGAACTGACAACACTGGCGGGTATTCAATGACGTAGGCATAAACTTCCACAGTTTTACTAAATGCGTAATAAGTTTCAACTCGGTCGAGCGCTTTTTGTGTGAAGTAGTGGGTTTGAAAGGTTGGTGTTGAAGCGTTGTATGTCGAAAAAATGTGCGATAAAAAGCTCGAACAGAGAATTGTGATCAAATTTTACAAGGGATGAGAGCTGGGTCTTCCAGTCCTCAAAAAGCAAGAATGTCGCGATCACAAATGAAGACAATGCTCATTTGTTGTCATGGTATTGTCCACAAAGAATTCGTTCCGCAAGGCTAAACTGTTAATTCGGCCTTCTGTGTTGAAGTTTTAAAGCGGCTGTGTGCCAGGGTTTCACGCGTAAGGTCTGAACTGAAGAAATCTGGATGGATCCTTCATCACGACAACGCGCCCGTCCATTCGTCGCTTCTTGTTAGACAGTTTTTAGCGAAAATAATAATTTCAACGCTGCCTCACCCTCCGTACAGCCCAGATCTGGCACCACTGGACTTCTGGCTGTTCCCAAAAATGAAAAGTCCCATGAAAGGACAACGGTTCGACTCCATAGAAAATATCCAGAAGGAGACGACGACGGTTTTGCAAGGTCTAACTTTGGGCGACTTTCAGAGGTGTTTCCAAGAGTGGGAAGAGAGATGGAATAAGTGTGTGGTACTCCAAGGGGTTACTGTGAAGGAATGAATGCGTGATTATGTTCAGTTTTTTATAATAGAGCTTTAATAAACAAATTCTCGTTATTTAATTGCCACACCCCGTATGTACTGCATTTGGAATTAGTTGAACGATTCAATTTAACCATTAATTTTATCACGTGCCTTAAATGTATCACTCAACAAAAGACAATATTATGTAACTTTCCCAATTGCTTGTTTAATTTGTAATTGTTCTTTTTCTACCAAGCTCTTAATTAAATTACAATTTTGTATGCGAATTTTGTTTCTTTTTAATTTGCGCTTTCTCTCGTTGTTACTTAAACAACTTCTCTAAAATAAATCTTAAGTAAATTTAATTCATCCAATAAATATTTTAGTTTTCACCCGATAGTAGATGTTTCCTTTATAGGGAAAATTTTTAAAAATAAATAATAATAATGTGTCTCCATTGGCATAGAAAAACATAAGATAGCAAATGGTTGTAGTTGTACATGTATACAATAGCCAATAAAACCAAATCGACCAAATACAAATGATATTGTCGGCGCTTTTCTTTTGGCCTATGCAGATAAAAAATTCTCGGAATAAAAGTGAACGGTCCCCGTAATAATGTAAATATACCTCGCAGTTTAGTAAAATCCTCATCTGTTTTATGTTAAAATAACACCGGTGTGATAAAAGGTAACCAACTAGTAAGTACATAGTTGTTTTTTTTTAGTATCCCAAGCAGTGAAAAGATTCATTTCAGTTTATCTCTAAGGAGTTAAAGTGGTTTTTACATCGCAAAGGATATAATTTTGTATGTATAACGCTGAATATTTCATATTTTGTATAGTTAGTAATCTATTAACATTATTTCGTAGTTAGAAATTCACCTAAACAGAGTTAAAATAACACCATTCAGTTGTTAATTGTAATACCTTTATTCATTTGGTGCCTTTTTTTTTGCAAAACTGTGCAATAAGAATTTAATAGTAGGGGGAGGGTGTGGGAATAAAGTTTATAGTTTCGAGTCGACACTGTGCATTTAGAAACTAATGCGAAATAGCAAGCTTGAACTGTTCAAAGTAAAAACGAAAATGTATAAATACAGTCACATAGTAGAGCAACATTCCTGTCCCAGTTGCTGGTATCTTCCTCCCAGAGCTCCTTTAATTAATTACAGATTAATTGACAAAAATAATTATAGTTAGTGACTTCTGATGTAAACATTCGAATTTTTTTCTAAGAGGAAACAGTGCTGGCACTGGGAGAAATGAACCTTTACATTGCGATGTAAAATTTTTACATTAGAACAATATTTTACACCGCAGTGGAATCTGAAATTGAGAATTTTCCTACTGCAGCGGAAACATTTTACCATCAAACTTGAGAATTTGTTGGTAAATATTAATTCTAATATCTAAGTAGTCCCAGTTGGGTGAAACGTTTTAGCATCGAGCCAAGTAAGCTCTAGTCCGTACTGGAAAACAATAACACTGGAAGAGAGACCTTTTTTATCGCATGGGAAAAATTCTGACACCGGTACAGAAATTTTTTTCACTGCGAAAAAAATTAACACCGAAACGGAGAAATTCTTCACCGTTGGGAAAATGTTTTATCTCCGAAAAGAAGGACTCTTTCATTGAAACGGAATATATGTAGCAATGAAATCTTTTCTTCCAATTTAACTCTGCTTATCGCGCGACGATATTGAAGTAACACCATAATATTTTAACTCCGTCGATTCTCACTGCTTGTGCAATTCGACGCCAGGAAACAATTAGACGGTGTTAAAACGGTGTCAGATAAAATTTGGTATATTATCTGTGCATAAAGAGTAACAAATTAGAAGAAAATATACCAGGTAATTCATTTATCTTGAGACGACTGAATAATTCACAAACCATTTATTTAATCGAAAAAAATGCCGATAACAATTTTATCATATGAAAGGGGAAAGTATATTGTAAGGTCCACGTTTAGTTTTAGAAGCGCCATCAATATCTTTCGAGTGTTAATTTAGATTTTTCAAATGGAGACCTATGTCTTTTTAATAAGTATATTATTGTTTACGAGAAAACAAATACGTTTAATCTGAAACTTTTTTTATTTAACAATTACAGATATAAAGATTAATAAAATAATTAAAACAAACAGAAGAAAACAAGTAGGCTTCGCGTTAAAATGACTGCAGTGAAGGAACAAATGAGATATAAATCAAGGAGGTTTCTGTTGTTGCACACATCTTTCCCTGCATTTCTCAGTTTCCTGTGTTTATTAGTCCACACTGGTTACGTGAAGTTAATTATAAACAACCTTGGACAGTCGATGTATGGTGTGAAATTATAGGTGACAAATTAATTACCCCTTTTTCATTAATGGTACATTGAATGGGGAAGAATATAAAAACTTTCTGGACTAAGAACTATGACTACTACTGGAAGATTTGAGTTCAGAGAGGAGACTATCTATGTGGATTCAACATGACAAATGTCCAGCTCATCATTCAAGAGATGCAAGAGATATTGAATAGGGATTATAACAATAAGAAGAACAATAAGAAGAATCTAGAAATTGGCTTGCTAGGTCTTCAGACTTAACAAGTCTTGATTTTTTTGTGGGGTTGCATTAGAGACAGAATATATCGGGAAGCACCAGATAATATGAAATAAAGAATATGTGATGTGTGCAAACGTATCAGTCCAGAAATCCTACGAAAAACACATGAATCTTTTATTCATCGTATGCAAAAGTGCATAGAAGTAAGTGGACAACATTTTGAATATTTACTAAATTAACACAAGTGAAGCCTACTTGTTCTCTTCTGTTTGTTTTAATTATTTTATTTATGTTTGTATCCGTAAATAGTTGTTAAATAAGAAAAGTTTCAGAAAAAAGTTATTTGGCTTTTCGTGGACAATGTCATACTTGCTAAGAAAATATAGGTTTCCATTTAAAAAAAAAACAACTTAACACTCGAAAGACATTGATGGCACTTCTAAAATTAAACGTGTGCCTTACAGTATACTTTCCCCATTCATATGATAAGATTTTTATCTACATTTTTTTTCGATTAAGTAAATGGTGTCTGAGTTATTCAGTCGTCCCAAGATAAATGAGTCACCCGGTATATTTTCTTTTAATTTGTTACTCTTTATACACAGATAAAATACGAAATTTTATTTGACACCGTTTTAACACCGTAACACCTGGTATAGAAATGAAATAATAAAATAATGTAAAGTACAGGTTCATGTGTAACTTAAAGTTTTGGTGGTTGGTCACTGTTCGGAAAGTAGTGAATCCGTGGTTTACTTCTTTATAAGCGGCGAAGACGACGTAAAGCTGGATCCAGTGTTTAGTAACTTGCTAACGTTGTAATTAAAACTTCGTTTGGAAATTTGCATTTTGAAAACTTGAATGAGAGATTTAAAACACAAAAATTATATCTCATTTATATATTTAAAACATTACAAATTGTATTATATTGAAACTTGTATGATAGATTGTGCTTATTAAAGTAAAAGATAAAAAGAGAACTTGCGAAGAATGTATGAATTGTGGGAGCGTGTTAATACTGAGTAGTAATTTTTGACGTCTGGCAATTTTAACTGTTTAACTGTTTTACATATACTACTGAATACGTTTGTAAAATTACCTTCGTTTATTTTCGTTTCTTTTTGATGCTGCAGTATTGAATTAAAGTATTTACAACTATTCGTTTTCTTTATTATTGCCATATGTCACACTTTTATCTGATAGCGTATGTAGGTATGTACGTAAATAAAAGAATAGTGTAATCCTATCGGGTTCTCTAAACGTTGAGTTGCACACGATACATAAATCAACTTACCATACGATCCAAAGATTGAATATATCGCTTTATTCCTGACCAGGGTAGTGTACATGTAAGCAACGAAAGCTATACTTCCCAAGTATAAATATAAATAGAAGCCCTGGTAAAAGAACGGACGCACATCCTTTGAGATAATCTCGGTTACGGGGAAGGCGATTCCCAGGACGACTAGTATTTTTGCGTATAGAGCGGAGAGAATCGTGGCCATGTTATCGCTGTTAGCAAATATATACAAAATATTACAATATAGAGCATTTGATTCTTTCGAACATTTTTCTACTTACTTCTTAATATCTCTATCATTTGCGTCGTTCGCTTCCTTTTTATCACTATCCAGTGGTATGGGACCGTTTCTATCCGAGTTGTTTGATAAGAAACTAACATAAAACACAAATAAATAGGCATTAGTGTTTTACAATACCTTACAAAAAATATTTTAATTCATATTTTAAATATATGTAGCGAATTGCCTTGAAAGTTAACGGAGAAAGTATTTTTCAAAAAGATATTCGTACTTGTGAATATAACATAATTGCTTTATTGGCTGTGATATGCAAAATATTTCCTTCAGAATATTTTTTTATAGTATACCTTCGGCAAATAGAATTGAGCCAGATTTCAAATATTAAAATATTTTGTTAAAACTTTCTAAAAATGTTTCTAGGAATGAGATCATCAAAATAATTACACATAGTATTTAATGATAAATCGGTTCTGTTTATGCAAGCATGTAATCTAGATCCAGCTTTTATCACGGAAGAATTATGAATGCAAGTTCACATATCCTGAGGAAAAACCCAATGCTAATAAGTTTAATGCTGAATCGTTTAAAAGAATGTGCTTTATTTCACTTTTCACACGTTCTTAAACTATTTTTAATAATAACTTTTGTAACAATTTCTTAGACGATCTATTTTCATTTGCAGATAGGGTAAATTGACTAATTTATTTGGAATATATGTTGCAAGCAACATTCAAGCTAATTAGTTTAAATTTTAATTAGGAATATTTTCGATAAATGCCAAATTAGGAGAGAACGCTTAAAACTATATAACACTGGTATACAAAGATTTTTTACAGGAACGGTTCTTGCTGATGCTTGTCTAATTTTGCCAGCTGAATTTGAATATGCTATCAGAATTTGTCCATCACCTAACATTTTTTGTAATTGTACGAAGGCATTCCAGAAAATACTGCCCGTTTAGTCATACAGATGGCACTATTGATCCAATTAAAAGCAAACTGGCGCAGATGTCACCAGTAATATCGTAGCTTTGCGGGAAGAAAGAGTTGAAGTTCTTCCGGTGCGTGGTGTGAGTTTTATGACTGTTTACAATGGCGCATAAAATCCCGCGAAATGCGAAGTGCGATCCGTGATCTGTTTTTTGAATGCAGAAAACGTCCGTCCAAACGAAATTCATCGCAGGATTACTGAAGTGTACGGTACGGGAACAATGGATGAGTCATTTGTAAGGCGCTGGGTTCGAAATTTCAAAGAGGGAAGAGATAATGTGCACGATGAAGAGCGGTCAGGTCGCCTGTCCCTTATCACCGACGATCTGAAGAAACATGTCGTTGATTTCATCTGCGTAGATCGACGCGTAAAACTGAAAGAAATGAGTAAGCAATTTTCTGAAATTTCACAATCATTGCTCCATGAAATCGTGCCGGACCATCTGTATTACAGAAAAAATTGCGCAAGATGGGTGCTTAAAATGCTTACCGATGAGCACAAGACCAACCGCATGGGTGCAGCGTTGACGTTTTTGACTCGTTACGAGCAACAGAGCGATGGATTCCTTGACCAAATTGTTACTGGGGATGAAACCTGGGTGTGCCATTTCACACCTGAGACAAAATACAAGTCCATGGAGTGGCACCATCCACGATCTCCAACAAGGTCGCGCAAGTTTAAGCAGTCGCTTTCCACGAAAAAGGTTGGCCTCAGTGTTTTGGGACCGAAAAGGTATGTTGTTGGTTGATTTCATGCCCCAAGGGACGACCATCAATGCGGGCACATGCTGTAAAACACTTCAGAAGCTGCGTAGGGCCATCGAAAACAAGACAAGTGGCATTGTTCTTTTGCATGACAATGTTCGTCCCCACACGGCTCGAAAGACCACTGACCTTCTTCGGAAGTTCAAGTGGGAGGTTTCTGACCGCCTTGCGTATAGCCCTGACTTGGCTCCATCATTTGTTCAGTAAACTCAAGGATTTCTTGTCAGGAGAACGTCTCCAAAGTGATGATGACATAAAAGCAGGTGTACAGCATTGGCTGGCTACTTTGGCGGTAGAGGTTTACGCGGAAGGCATAAACAAACTGGTTTCAAGATGCAACAAATGTCTCAACAACGGCGGCGACTACATTGAAAAATGAGTAAATGTATTACTTTCATTTAAATAAAATCATTATTTACTTTCCTTCATTTTTCTTTTAATTATATGTAAACGGGTAGTATTTTCTGGAATGCCCTCTTGAAATTTCTAATTTTCGAAGCCACTTTGAAACAATGCTTCTTTAACTATGCATTTTTATTCACTCAGTAATGTATTAGTCTGGATAAATTTGATTTTGGTAACCAACCGAACGGCCTGGGGTTTCCCGGTAACCAGTTATTGCGGTATACTACGCGTGCTTTCTTTGTTATCGTTTGTGAAGTGCACATCTACTTTATTATTATCCGTACCACACTTTGACCAACCAAATTTGTGAACCACTCAAGCTTTGTACAATGTATTTTTAACGTTACAATGCCACACAACTGTGTGAATAGTCCTGACAACTTTTGTTACGTGTGTGGTGAAGTGACTCTCAAACCTTAACCATTCATCAAAAAATTATGAACTGTACTTTCGATCTAAAGTTGGAAATCAGGATAAGGTTTGGGCCCCACACATCTATCGTTTTGCATGTGTTTCTCAGCTCACTGGCTGGCTGAATAGAAAATCTCGTCACATGCCGTTTGCATTTCCAGTGATATGGAGAGAGATAAGAGACCATCCTTCAATCTGTTACTTTTGTACAACTAAAATCGCTGGCATATCAAGTGAGTCAAGAACTAAAGTAAATATCCAAATCTTCCTTCATCTATAAGACCTATGCTGCACAATACTACAAATCTTTCAATACTATCCCCGCCAGATTGATGGACTCTGGATCCCGAGATGAAGCCACTAGATGATTTCGAGAGCCAAGGAAACAGGGAAACGGACCGCGACTTTGTTAACATGTCCGAGGAGCCTCATAGAATTACTCAGTTAGATTTAAATGACAGTCCGTGATCTGAATTTGTCAGAACAAGCAGAACTCTTTGCTTCAAGGCTCAAAGGATGAAATTTATTACACTGCAGTATTTATTTTCAAAACAAGATGACCTGGTATTCTGTAACGATGTCAACGCTTTACTAGAGGCAATGGACCAGCATCACAATCCAGAAGAGTGGAGACTCTTTCTAGACTACTTAAAAACGAGTCTTAAAGCCGTTCTTCTTCATAATGGCAATAAAGATGCTGCAACAAAAATGGGTCTTATGAAAACATGAAGTTACTACTGGATAAAACAGAGTAGCAGATATTTCAGTGGAAAATTTATGCAGATTTAAAAGTTGTAGCTCTAGTACTGTGTTTGCAGTTGTGGTACAGAAGTTTTGATGTTTTCTGTGTGAGTGGGATAGTAGGGAGAGAAAAAATAACTACATTAAGAAGCAATGGCCAAGAAGAAGTAACCTTACTTCTGGTTTTAAAAATATCATTTGTGAGCCTCTCGTTAACTTAGAAAAAAAATCTGCTGCCACCTCTTCACATCAAATTGGAATTGATGAAAAACTTCATAAAGGCGATGAACAAAGATTGTGAAGGTTTTTTTATTTAAAAAACGAATTTCCTATATTTGTGGGTTCCCAAATTAGGGAACTGATGAAAGTGATGCCACTTTCGACAATGTCGATGAAAGAGAGACACCAGCTCAGCAATTCTTTAAAACTGTGGTAGCAAATTTCCTTGCAAATAAAAAAGCTGAAAACTATAAACAGCTGGTTGATGAACTGCTACAAAAATTTGGGAGTAAATATGTCCCTGAAGATCCATTTTCTCCATTCTCATCTGAATTTCTCTGCAGACAATCTTGGTGATGTGAGCGATGAACATGGTGAGATATTTCACTAAGATATCGGCTAAATTGAATCGCGCTACAAGGGAAAATGAAACGAAAGGATGCTTGCGGACTACTGCTGGGGTTTTAAAGGGGACGAAAACAATGAAATACAGGTGAAAGTCGAATAGAAATATGTTTTCTAAGTAAATTACGTTATATTATATACTTATGTTAATCCTTAAAAAACTTAAAATTTCTGAAATTTCGAACGCGTTTTACTCAAAAATTGTGACTCAATTTTACCACTTTATGTTACACGCGAAAACTAGAGCTCAAGTGAAAATAGGTATACACAACGCGTTTACATAATCTATTAATATTCACTTATTTCCAATTGAAAATTATTTTCTTAAATTTATTAGTTCTAAACAAATTTCACTTACAAAGTGTAAGTCACTTATTTTAATTAATATCAATTATTTAATCAGGTGCACAATGGTTTTACTAATTAGCAGCAACATGGTAAGTAACCAACGTATAGAGGTGCTAACTGTTACAGATCAATAAGAAATTTTATTTGGTTAATAAATCATTTTAGGTCGCACAACATGAACTTGACGGTGGAAAAGTATTCTATTATATTTACATTTTCTACCACTACATACTTATGTATATCTTATTTTATTGCAGACTCTCGGAGTCTCGGAACGCGAGCTTGTAAATGTTTACGAAAATATAAAAGTATGTAGAAATGACTCGATTTATTTATCCATATGGTAGAGATTGTCCATATTTATTTTGCTGAAATGTTATTTTGTTATTTACATTTCCTAAATTTTTACCGTAAAACTTCGGAAAAACAATATAACTTCATTTTGAGTTTTTTTGAAATATAGAATAAACGAATAACATTAATTTTTTTATGCCCAATTAGTTTTTATAGATATCACTATTTGTTTATCAAAATGAATAACTAAAGATAACCATAAATCCAATTGGTCGAATATATAGTATGTAGGTTGTTTCAGGAGGAACTGAATCGATTGGTATATGAAACTGTATACATTGAAAAATTCTGAAACTTTGCAAATTAATTTTCCGAAGACATTATATAGCGTGTCCGAAAATTACGGTTAAATATTCTAATGCAAAAAGTGTCGAAACTTAATTTTGTTAAATACAACTACCTATTTTTCTCTTTTTTATCAAATTGCTCTTACAAAAAAAAAAAACAAGAAAGAATATTCATTACTAGAGTAACGAAAACTTGCGGACTCGCATAGGCGTCGGTATTACGGGTTAATATAAGAATACGAAAAATTCATAAATAAACTTACTTGCTAATTATTCAACAAATTAGAGGCATCAGGATGTGAACTACTGTAAACTTGTATCATTGCATATGTTTCCACAGTTACTTCTTTAAACCTTGTGCGTCGACAAGAAAAAATATTCTTATACATAGAAAACGATCTCTCCACATCTAAGGAAGTTACATTTGCATGTAGAAACTGTTTTTCAAAATCACTTAAAAGTTCACTATTCTTACACTTATTATAAACGGCCTCTAAAGTGTTAAAATCGGGATTTTTCCTTAAAACATCTGCCAACTTTTCACTAGCGCATAATCCTGGCGTATCATTTAATGTGTGTAATTTATTTTTTACACTCTCCACTATGTCTAATGATTCCTGTAATGACAATTCAGTACATTGTAGTTTTCTGATGGCATCTAGTAATACTGTATAATTGGTACATATTGTTGTTAAATCTTCTAAAAGTTGAGGAATTTGAAATTCTCTTTGACTTTCTCTAATTGCTTTGGATTCATTCCGATTAAATCGCATTATAACTGATTGAATTTGTTGAAAATGGATCAAATAGTAAGAAGCTGCTGTTAGCCAAGTACCCCATCGCGTTAAAATTAGTTCAGGAGGTTCTGGAATACCTGGACAAAATTTACGAAATTCTTTTAAACGTTTAGGAGTTTACGAAACAGTGCTTTAGTACTTCCAATCATCCGATCAACGTTTCCGTAATGTTGTCAAACAACTTCACCAACTAAATGCAAAGCATGCAGCACGCAGGTTATATGTATTAATTTAGGAAATATATGTTTTAAGGATCGCCCAACACTTAACATCGTTGCTGCACTATCTGTCACAATCATCACAACTTGATCTTGGGCAATTTTAAATTTTTTCAAAGCGTTCATTATCACTTTTTGAATATTTTCCGCGGTACATTGTTGAACACGTTTGTAAGCTAACAAATATCGAGATGCTGTGTTCTCGCTAGATAAAACGCGAGCTATTACATTCACAATACTGTTTTTCTTTATATCGGTCGTCTCATCCACGGTAATCCATATTTTTTTGGAACACAAATCACGTTTACACACATTTTCTAGCATCTCTTTCATTCGCGGCGAATGATTCTGTATTTGTGTTTGTGAGGGTAATGGGTACTTTGGAACGTATTGTCGCCAAAACGTTTTAAAAGCTGCTTTTCTCACCAACGACAACGGAAGATTACAAGAGGTAAACATAATTAATAAATGTATGAGGAATAGTGTATAAGGTATTTCAGTTCTTGCATTTCTCATATGCTTAATACCATTGACATGCCTCTGGTAATCAGTTCTGTCCAATGCAGCCAAACGAACATTGCATATTAAGCAAAAAACTGCACTACCGTCATATTTGAAATGGGGAAAAAGTGACACATACTTATGTACATTAGTAGCAAATCTATTACGAGGCATTGTTTTCTTAGGTAGGTAAATATTAGTTCTATATGAAACGATACACTAATTATGTACTTGGTATAATACTACAACACACAAAAAACACCAGCTATATTTTCAAAAGCGACACGAAAGTACATAACCTTGACCGTTCGACTAATCTCTGCAACAGCTCAACCGGTACTAAAACGAAATCTCTCAGCGCGGTTTAACATGATTTATATTCAAGGTCGCCACTACATGCCTGCTTCTCTACCGGTTTAGTTTATTTATGAATTTTTTGTATTCTTATATTAACCCGTAATACCGACGCCTATGCGAGTCCGCAAGTTTAGGTTACTCTATTCATTACGCATCTAAAATTGATACTTTTCAAGATATTTAGGAAAATGCATATTTAACTCGTCCATCTGTGGAAAATTTTAAAAAAATGCAAATATTTCAAATATGGTTAGAAAGAGCAACATAAACCAAAACCATAACATCAACCAAACCTTAAAATTGAACTAGAAATTCAAAAATGTAAGAATGTGGCGTCCTAATTAAAATAACAAAGTAGTGTATTAGTAGCAGTTTAGCAAATTGCCAAGTTGTCAGAATTTTCCAATGTATACTCTTCCACATGTCGATCGATGTAGTTCCTCGTGAGACATCCTGTATAGCGGGACAAGTTTCTTGTATCCTTCTGAAGTGTCCATTAACTTTAAACTGATATATTGTTGTTTTATGTTATCTTAGGAAGCGGGCAACTCAAACCAAACACAATAACTAATTTTCAAATATTTATTTAAGTATATTTGTTAATGATTTGTGTTGCTATTACTACTACGAGGGCCAAGCTGATGTTGTTGGTATAAAAAAAAAACAGGTAATGTATTTCAGAATTTTATTTTAAATATGTTCAAGGTAATTCCCTTTAGCAATAATACATTTGACCACTCTCTCTCTCTCCACTTTTTAAAGGCCGCCAACCGATCTTCTTTTAGAATACTTGCAAAATACTAATGAATGTCCGTATCAATTTCTTCCTCAGACGAAAATCTCGTACCTGGAAAATGTCTTTTAAGTCCATAAAACAGCCAGACATCACGCATTGCCAAATCAGGTGGGTACAGTGGACATTCTATTATTTTTAGCCAAATATTGGATCGTGAGAGCTGCGGTGTGGGATGGTGCATTATTGTCATGCAACATAATACCCTTCTTACGAACTGCACCGAACACCTTAGGAAAACATTTTTCGGTGTACCATTTAGTTGTAACAGTTTTTTGTTCATCCAATTTAATTGCACATCCAGGCCCGTACTTCTAAAGAACACCACATACATAACTTTTTTCGTAGCTCGCTGCCTCTGTCATTGTTGATGTCTCTTGGTCTTTGTGGATCCATACGCGACTCTCTTCACGGGAAGGTACGTCGGAAAACGGAATATATGTTTCGTCACCTGCTACAATTTCAGAAAAAGAAAAAAGTGGCATGCTATTCTTTAAAAGAGTTAAAGTTTCATGGCACGTTCTGCTTTTTGAAAGTCAGAAAGTTGATGTGGCATAAAACGACTCATAACCTTTTTCAATGCGAGTGATTGTATAGAAAGTTGTCCTAAACAACAGCGTAGGTTCTGTTCTTCATGGCCTACTGGATTTTTATATTCCCAATAATATCGGCTTGGCCCTCGTATTAAACAAATAATATTTGTTTGTAACCTATTTATATTGGTCTGTTACATTTTTTCAAAAATTGTGATGAGGTGCAAATTGGGACCGATCCAATATATATTGTGTCAACACAACATATTCAAATGTTTAACATATGTTCGTCTTTTTATAGATAACATTCCAAATATATTGAGAACAAATTTCACAAATTACTTTGGACAAAGTGCTATAACCTGTTAGCACTAAAGTTACAAGTCGCACTAGTATTGACTTTCAAAAAGTTTATCATATGTTTCCCGAAAATTAAGATATGTGTGTAGTAAATTCTAACTACGCAATTATATTACATAATCTTCAAACGATTAGCAATAATATACAGGATGTTTGATGAAATGGGCTTATTTATCAATATTCGTAATATTACGTTGAAAACAATGGTGCTCATTTTTAATAATTGTTATATTTTCTATTGGTTTAGTTTACTTTCCCTCTTTATTTCGACTATTTGATGAAAGAGATATTCGGATTACTAGAGGAAGTGCCTTCCTAATTTCTTAACTAAAAAATATCAAATAATGCAGGCAAGTGTTCATTTACAGTATCAGTTCCTTGCCAAGGTTTCCGTTTGCCGTAAATGAATCATTTTATTACTGTTCCAGTACTGTGTGACCTCAAGTGTTGTGTTGCTCAGAAAGTTTCAGAGGAAATCATGTATGAATTTTTATTTGTTTACTCTTAAATTCTTAAGTATACATAAGTGTTGTAAATCATTATTGTTTTGTTTACTCAAATAATTTAATTTGGATTTTTGTATTCTAATAAACGATATCTGGTTTGATAATTGAAATCTTAAAAAATATGCATTATATTAAAGAAACATGTTAGCTAAAAAATTTACATACCCCATTATCTGTTTCTTTTGTTTCATTATTGCATGCGCAGCAGATAAAGCTAGACCTTGAGAAGGCCTTCGTAATGCAGCTAGTATTAAAGACGGTCTTCTTGAAGATATCGATGTACTTCTTGATATTTTTGGTGCATCGTCTTCATCATTTGTATGATTTGTGATGGATGGGTAGAGAAATTGTTCCGTTGATGTAGTAGCGCTGGGTGTAGATAATGCCGAACTAAAAATGTTGGATTATTTTCTGTTAATGCTAATTCGGAAAAATAAATAATATTTTTGTATATTTAGACTAAAAAATATCATGTTTGGAGAGATTTGTGGGATTTGGTGACAGTAAGAAGAATGTCTTCCACTAATACAATTGAAAAGATTGCATGATAATTCTCGTTGTGGGTTTTGTATTCAGAATGTTTACAAAATGTGCTCTGAATATTATGTATAAACTGATTGATGTGAGAGTAGAAAATCTTTTTGAAAATATAACAACAAAAACAAGTGAGATTGCGTAAATTAAGCTGTTAGGTTGCAAGTTACTTATTTTTGCTTGAAGGTACCTTCTGGTAACAGGATTAAATGAAATTACTATATTCTAGTGAGAAGCACCGTCAAGAGGGATTACATGGAATCACTGTTAGAGCACTGTACGGGCTAGAAAAAGTCCGGCCCGCCCGGCCTGCCCGGGCCCGCGGGCGGGCTCGGGTGGGGCTCGTCTCTCTTCATTGCGGGTCGGGCCGGCCCTAAAATTATACGGGCCTGACGGGCCGAGAATGTTTTATTAAATACATAGAATGGATATAACGTATGCAGTAAATGCTGTTTAGTTTTTACGCTATCGTTTGTATTAACAATTTTAATGTATGCAATGTTATTTCTAGATAATGTTTACTAATGAAGTTCGTGCTACTGGTTATATATATAACGAAATTTAGACAATATAATTTATTAATAACAAATATATACTCTACATAATGTAGTAATTAAAACATGTTTAGAAATATACGGTGCAGATATAACGGGCCAAAATTTCCTAACGGGCGGGCCTTGTGCCGAAGTAATGAACGCAACGGGCGGGCCAGGCGAGTACACTCCATACTGTAACGGGCCACCGGCGGGCCGGGCCGTGAAAAATAGGCTCGTGCAGTGCTCTAATCACTGTAATATACGGCACAGTTAATTTTTTATACTTTAAATTATAACTTAATTAGAGTTATGGCGAATTTCGTCAATTTGATAAATGTTTTATGTTGACAATACAGCAGTGTCATTGATACCGATTGTGGTTGGCGGTAATTTTTAAAATACGAGGGTGTATCTAAACGGGACTAATTTTCTTAAAAATTCCGGAGGGCTTTTAGACCGGGAAGGGGCTGATGCATAGGTAGTCTGTACCGTTAGGGAGAGAGGAGAACCGACCGTAACTCGCTCGGGTCCCTTTAGTATCAAAAGAAACCATGAGCGCGAAAGAAGTGCATGACTCCGTGGAGTAGCGGATTATCATCAAGTTTTTGGCTAAGGATCACCCCCTCCTTGGCCAAAAACCCACCCGAAA
Organism: Dynastes maya; assembly: GCA_029619315.2. Classification (NCBI taxonomy): domain Eukaryota; kingdom Metazoa; phylum Arthropoda; class Insecta; order Coleoptera; family Scarabaeidae; genus Dynastes; species Dynastes maya. The sequence continues at coordinate 50,660,490 of JAROYE020000002.1, forward strand.
TTTTGCGGCGATTACAGACACAGTTCGGGGACAGCATCCTGTCAAGACCCGTGTGTTTGCATGGCATAACAAATTTCTGGAGGGCGTGAAAAAGTCGAGAACGAGAGCCATGATCGCCGCCCAAGGACAATTGTGATCGAGGCCAACATCGAGGCGGTCCGAAATCTCATAGAGCGAAATCAATATTATAGTGAAGTACTGGATGCCGCCAAATTGTCATTTTGAAGGAAAAGGAAGAAGCAATCGGCCAGAAGTGTCATTCTTCTGCACGACAACGCCAGGCCTCATGTGACTAACGCCACAATGCAAAAAGTGGATGTATTAGGATGGGAAACGCTGGAAGATCCACCTTATAGTGCAGACTTGTCTCCTTGTGATTTCCATCTTTTTGGACCCCCCAGCGTTTCGACGACAACGAAGCGGTGGAAGCGTTTGTGCTCCAATGGCTACACGAACGTCCGAGGAGTTTTTACGATGATGGAATAAAAAAGCTTCCAGTCCGATGCGAAAAATGTATTTCTAGGGCGGGAGAGTATGTAGAAAAATAATATATATTTGTAAGCTTAGTTAAATAAAGTTAGAATTTTTAAAAAAACGAGTCCCGTTTATATTTGGTACACCCTCGTCTTTTTAATAAAAAAGAAAAAATACGTATTAGTTCCAATTAATCAATTTACATCTTAAAAATAACTCTGTGTATGTGTATCTAGTAAACACTGCTATGTGTTTAGCTAATTCAGTTGACTAATAAATACAAAAAGAATAATTTAAAAAAATTTGTTCTTTTCCGAGTTATTTACAACATAATTATTTTATAAATTTATTATCAAATAATTCTTTTCTTCGTGGAGGATTTTAACATTTTTTCTGTGGGTGTCCAAACCCTGGAGCACTCACAGAAGTCGGCGACGTTGATTGGCGAGGTGGCATACATAGAATGCAAGTTAAAAGCTGCCTTCAGGTAAAATTATGCATTAGACTATTCGAGGATTATTTTTATGGTTTCTGTTATTTATACGTTAACAGAATAAATGTAATTTGTTGTATTTTTTGTTTCTTTTAATAAAGGTTTTGTAGGTGCATACTACAGTTGGAAAAAAGAATCTATTATTCAATTATTGTATATCCAGAGATGCAGTAAAAAAAAATAAAAGCGTTCCATTTACTTCCGGTCAACGACAACAAGAACACCGTGAGGGTACACCGTGAGAAGGTAAAGTTGACGTCATGCTTACTACACGATCGCCCTGTAAAAGATGTATTTAGTAGACAAAAAAATTTAGTCAATAAAAAATTAAAGTTGACCTGTTCGAGCGTTTTTCTAAATATCTTAAAACTAAATATCTTTTTTTTTTTAATTTATTCAAACCTCTACATATTCACGGTATACAGTATGTCCCCAGATGGACTGAACAAGAGGGGAAAAATTTTTATTTGTAACTTAACGCAAAAATGTAATTCTTTATAAAATTTTTTGCTTGTCTCAAAACCACCAATTCTGAAACAAAAATCAGAATATTCTTTTTAGCAGCTGAGAAAATTACAAAAATACACTTTAGCTAAATAAAAACATTTTATTTTATTCAACGTGGTATCCTCCAACCTCTACACACTTTTCAGCTCTACGTACAAATTCTTTATAAACATTGTGGATCATATCTTCAGTGACAAAATGTACCGCTTCCGTAATTTTTTGTTTTAAAATTTTGATATTGCTATCCAAATTAGTATTGCAAACATACTGTTTTACATATCCCCATAAAAAGAAATCCAATGGGCTCAAATCAGGGGACGAGCTGGCCAATTGACGGGTCCGTAACGACCTATCCATCTGTTTCCAAAATGCTCTTGCAGATAATTTCTTACCAACACTGTTGAATGAGCAAGGCATCCATCTTGTTGAAAAAATACACTTTCAAAGTTAGGTTCATCTCTTACTGCAGGCAACAACAAATTTTCAAGCAACTCCAAATACGTATGTTGATTCACATTTTCATTAAAAAAATATGGACCGATGATTTTTCCATACATAACACCACACCACACATTAACCTTTTTGTAATACTGACTTCTAGTTGCAATTTTGAAATTAGGGTTTTCTCTCTACCAAAATCTACAGTTTTGCATTATAACTTTCCCATTGGTTGTAAATGTCGATTCATCCGAAAAAATAATGTTTTTGCAGAAATTTCGATTTACAGACTGATTTTCTCCTACCCATAAGCAATAGTCTAAACGCAAAGCATCATCGCCATTTCTTAATTCATGTACAAAAATCGGTTTATAAGGTTTAATTTTGCTTTCTTTAAAAATTCTTGGTAAATGTGATTTGCTAATTAACTGATTTAACTGTGCAGACCTTTTTCGTAAGGATAATTTTGGATTTGTTTCTACCGAATCTACAGCCCAGTATTGTAGCAGCATCTCCTTCATCGTGTATCCTTTTTCTTTTCTTGATGTCATAAACGCTATCTGTTCTTTCAAATTTTTCTACCAAATTTCGTAAAGCATTAACGAAAACTGAACATTAGGAAACTTCTGTTGAAATTTTTGAATTGCAAAGTTATAAGAAGCTTCACCAGTTCCATAACATTGAACGAGGTAAACTCTTTGTTCTAAAGTTAGCACTACTGTTAAGTAAGTCTCAGTAAAGATTCACAAATACGTAATGACATTGACAAATAACACGTAATTTGATTTACTTATTAGGTTATCATGAAAGATAACAGGATAATCTGATTTAATTAAAAACATGAAACTTAGAAACTTTTTTGGTTAAATTTTTGTGTGTTTTTGTAATTTTCTCAGCTGCTAAAAAGAATATTCTTATTTTTGTTTCAGAATTGGTGGTTTTGAGACAAGCAAAAAATGTTATAAAGAATGAAATTTTTTCATTAAGTTACAAATAAAAAAATTGTCCCCATTGTTCAGTCCATCCGGGGACATACTGTATATAAAATTTGCTCAAAAAATGCTGGGCGTGGGTATTCGCAATTTGAGAATATTTTGTTTTTATATTTGTGATATTTAGTTCTTTTATCTACGTTAATTATATTGTTTTTGTTCGTATGTTGTTTTGTATATTTAAAAAACAAAATGATCATTAGCAAATTTCGTAATATCATTAATTATTCTCCTAATTTTCTGTTAGTTTTCTTTAGTTCACATTACTTTTCTACTTGCTTACAGAATATTATTTATTCATCAGCGTATTTCTAACCTTTTCTCAGTTGCTAGACACATGTGTATTGGACTCGTTGGTTTTTGGAACCAGAATGAACATGGATCTGTTTTGTTGGGTGGAATAATGGACTTTAGGTTTCTAGGTGCCTCCAAGAATGGTAATTCTTTATATAATCTACATCCTTTTTTTTTCCATGTTTACATCTTATAATCGATTATCGTAAATAGTTAATTAATTGATTAATAGGAAATGTTTTTTTTGTCGTCTAAGAACTAGTTAAATATGAAATCAAACCCCCTTATAATTAATAAGGGGGTTTGTTTTTGATTATTAAATATTAAAATTGAAAATAATTGAAACAAAATATTAACAGCTTCTAACTTTAGTGATTATAAATTACGTATACCGTAAGCTTTCGTATATAAAAGTTATATACGAAAGCTTTTTAATGCATGTATTCATAACTATAATAAAATACTCAAGTTACTTATTAACTGTGGAAACGATGTGTTTTATTTAATTTGCTTAATCAGTTTCCTAGTTGTGTACGCTGCTTAAAACTAATTCGAAGCATCGATTCCAGATGTTTAAATTGATAAAACTAATGCAGCCAGCCGTCCATTAGGTTAATTAACTTCGAACGAAGTTAGGTAAATTAAATTCTTTCTTATTACTTCATATTCAATAAAGTTTCCAGATTTAATTATTGATATATGGATCGTCTTTTCGCTGGCCTTTGTGCAACCGAAAACGATAACAATGCATATAATTTAAAAGGGCGACAGACAAAAAAAGTAAAAGAGTGAAATATTCATAAGTAAACTTTATTCTTACCTGGTTTCTTCCCGCACAGTATCCATTTTAACTCTTAATTATATTCTTTTTCCCAAGCGTACCGTACGGGTACTTCTTTATTAAAAGTTTACCGTAAACCGAGGCGGCAGCAGTCAAAAATTATAGTGAAAATAATTCAGGGAATACGTGAAATAGTTTTGCATAAATTTTACAAGTTTACTTCACGTAGCCGTTACGAAACACTACTGTAGTTAAAATGTCTAAACCCTTATTTGTAATGAAACTGAAAACTCACATAATTCGTATGGAAAAACTGATTGCTACAGATTGTTACGTAATTTTGACGTAAAGTTTTATTATGAATACTACAGAGTGAATGACCATTTTGCCCTTTACCTGAATTTTATATATGAAAAACGTCACTGTTTATCAAACAAATTTAAGTCATTTACGATTTGTTTCTGTTGTGTGTATAAAATTTACCAAGACGCAATGGCTCTTGTTTAGGATTTTCATTATCAACGTTACATCTACTGTTTGATTATCAACATACTAAAAAAATGAAGACAAAATCAAAAAGCCAATCGCGTAGGATAGATTTGAGAGACGGCGATAGAATCAGAAAACATTTGCTTATAGTCTTAATAGTCACTAATTGTTTGTTTATATAACTATATGACCTGTGTTTATGTTATACATTATACTTGTGCTAGGAATATGGCTGTAAAATCACGCCAACATCCATTGTTCTGATAGTAACAAGGTGTGGATTTAATAACCGGTTCCAAGCATACGCAGAAACCAAATTAAAAGCTTTTACCTTTTTTTATTTTTATTTTTGATAACAGCGAAAGAGAATCTTTTTACTGTAAATTAAATTTTTTATTTATAGCTACCCTAAATTTAGCAGCATGAAAGAATTAGTATTTACTCTAATCCACTGAAAGAAAGGTATTTACAACTGCTATATGTAGGGTGTGTATAAAGTGGTCAAGAACTACACGTAGTGATGTTCTTTGTGAGATTCTCGGTCCATTTTCTTAATAAGTAAATGTTGTTCAATGATTCCTCAGTATACACGAAGTCATGAAAGTTTGAAATTTTAGTAAGTTTAGAAGCATTTTTTTAGCATCTGTTGGTTAAAGAAAGCTGAAATGTATAACATCATTTTTTAATAAGGTTACCTTTGACTAACAATAAGTGTTACCGTATCACATTATAACTTGTTTTAAGATTTCTTCGTAGTTCCTTATTCAGGAAAAACATGTGGAAACCTACACGCAGAGAAATGTTTACTTATATCAACTGTCCGCCTCAATTCAAGACAATTATCGTTATAATTATCCACAATCAAATTACTGTTTTAAATCAAAAGAAATATTTTCTTTGCGTTTTTTTCTCCACTTAATAATAATAATAAAATAAAAAATTATTACTTTCATAATAGAATAAAATCTTTGTTACTATCTTACATGCATTTCAACATATAATTATGTATTGAAATGTTGCCAAACATATGTTTTTTCAAATGGTTCTTGTAAAGAAATATTGCATGCTACAATATTTTAATATCAAAGTATTTTGTTGAGCGCAGTGCAAAAACATAATTCTTCGCCACTTTTATATAATACTGAAATGTTTTATCTTAGGGATTTTGTTAAAAAAGTTGGAATTTTGTAAATTAATCAAATTTTTAACTCTTTTGTGAGATTCGGGAGTATTCTTTGATACTCTTTCGGCAATTTTTAATGAATTTTGAGATCAGTAAATGGAAATTAAGGAATGTTAAAATTGAAAAATGTAACTAACCTTGATTTTTACGAAGATGTCATACAAACCCTAAGTTCTTTACGACATTCACAGGAATCTGCCTGTTCTAACCTTTATCCTTTTCTTCTACCGGGTCGCATCCTAAATACTAGTTAACTCGAAGAAAGTTTAATCAGGATTGATGAATTTATTGACGTCCCTTTTCTTCCTTATTTTAATCGCGATAGCGATTGTTTCTCTCCACAGAAAATTTTAGAAGTAGCATGAGAGAATGAATGTAGTGACGCTACTAGATGACTCAAACTAGACGAATCTATGCTCTAAAATACAACTGACAACATTATTATGACAAATTTGCTGACGATCTACTCAATAACTTTACGATAGATATTTAGGTAACGAAACCCTGCTAGAAATACCTCTGAATTTACCCTGTTGTTTGTTGTAAGAGAATTTTACATTAATTTTGAAGAGTTGTGAAAATAGGAAGATGAACCAAAAAGGAATAACTTCACCGTTTCTCCACGCTTGTCGTTATCTGGACTTATATAAATTATTTAATACCCACACTCCAAGGCCAGTCGGCCTAGGGGAAAATTGTGGCTATCGAAAATAGCTTTTATCCGCCAGAGGGAATTTCATATCCTCGGGTGGCTGTACTGAATACCCTATTGAGACTGACAGCTGATATTTTCGAAGTAAATATTAACATAACAATACATTACATTATTTTAGAGCAAACGTAATTAGTTTTAGGTTAATATAAATTCATTTGTTGTTCCAGTAGGTTTAAATTGTTTACAAATAATTCAAAGCTAATTCTGAGAGGTTCCAGCAACTTTATTACGACTAGTGATTTTGGCATTGACTAATATTATTGATTCATTACACATTGCTGCTAGTTGGTTATTATCTGTTAGTTATGGGCAGTTGTTACTGGTTATACGTCGTAATTAGATGATGAGGAAATACGCTAGTTTGGTACCTAAACTATTTTTGTAGATATTTTAAATTATAGTGGTCACGGTAGGTGCATCTTATTAAATATACATACATACCTTTGAAAATAATTTGAAAAAAATTTTGTGTTCCTTTTTTACGGAAATTGCCCATAAACTGATTCCAAACCATTCCACTGTGCGGCAGTATAAGGTCTCTGTGTGACGTTTTTCTTTTAGACATAATGTTTTCCAAATAATGTTAAACAATTTTATGAATGTTTTACTAAAAATACAGATATTATTTTATCTTTCTTTTTATAGGATTTTAAATCACTATGTAGTGCTTTTTTATTTGTAGACAGTGCGCTAATAACTTCGTGTCCTCTATTTTGGTTGGCGTAAGCATATATCCGGGAGAAGTGTTTACAAAGCTTCTTCTTCTATTAAACTAAAGGGTTTTGTTGTATCTTTGCAACAGCTAAACCATGGATAGCCATGGAAGATCTTTCGCCACGTAAGTTTTGCGTACTATCTACTGAGAGGTGAAAATAATGCGGGAAAATTCCCACAGATATCGCGCTGTGCAGTATGGTGCGTTTCCTCTGTTTTTTGTTCTTTCTGATTTTTTGTTTTTGTTAACTTCTAATCAGTATTTGTAGCTATAGTAAACTTTTACTTACACTTGGGTTATCTTACTTTTGGTTTTCAGAATCTCATTTTCTTTTAGGGTAAGTTCAAGATAGTAAGATCGGTTGGGTAAACCATGCAGCCAACCTTATGCTTATGTATATGCCGTGCTTCAGTTGATTAATCTGTATTGCTGCAATAACAATCTCGATCAACCTGCATTGCTGCAATAACAATCTCATATTTTTGTAACGTGACTGTATCGTTTATTGTCGAATGTAGTTCTTGAACCATGACAGTTTTTTCAGCAGTTAATGGACGGTATGATTAAACAAATTACTGCTTGAAGGGATGTTTAGTGTGAAATAGATGCGTATAATCTCAGGTACAATTAATAGATGTACTACTAGATTGTAGAAACTTGCCATGCCAGGTTAGGTATGAATAGAGTTGCTCAGGAGTATGGTATACTAAAAACTACGTTAAAGACTAGAATAAAAGAAAACAACCGAACAGAATCACATTGTCAGGGGGTCCTGAGATTAGTGTTTGTGCTCCCAAGACTACTTTGAAGATGACGGAGATGAATCAAACCCCAGTATTCATTAGTTTTATTTATCGCGACATTTCGGGAACCTTTGGATGCCTCCTCGTATTTCTGGATTAGCGCGGATGAAATTACCGACATAAATGATAGATTATAGTAAATATTACCCTTGCGATATCGAATAGACACCAATCCCTTTACTACATCTCACAAAAGCTGTTAATGCTGTAAAGAATTGTAAGTTTGTGAGAAATGATTTGGAACGGTGATGCTTCAAAACTATTGGTACCTATCTATTTTTACTGCAGCTAGTGTAATGTCAAGGGCAGGAAAATTATTTAAAATGCTACATTCACTGTGTTGGGCTCATGCATTAGACCGCGTTTCCGAATTTATCCATGAGAGTTTCCTGGATGTAAATTCTTTAATTACCTGGCTTGTTTAAGAAAATTCTGCCTATCAACCAGTCGTGATATGTTGGGGTACTTGGTTACACGTTGCATTCCTTTTTATCAACAATTTGAAATACTGCAATCATTTATTTCTAAATTAGGCGATAATGCTGTTATCAAATAATGTAAAACTCTAATTTTGGAAAGAAGTGATTTGTAGTCACAATTATAATTTATTGAAACCAACATCAGACAAATACCGAATACAATTAAAATGTTGGGGACTTGCGGTTTAAAACTGTTAACTGCCCTGGAAATGTTTGAGTCTTTATTAACAATTTTGAAAACAGTTGAATAGTTACTAGAACGTAAACTAGCGTGATGATTATAAGCTATCCCGATTCTGCAACATTAAAATGTAATACCAAAGAATAAATAAGCTGATTCAGATACTCTTTCGCAATTTTTTAACATTGTTGTCTGTTTCACATTTGCTCCACAAGTTGTGATGTGGAAAGATCCTTCTTGACTTTTAAAGGTATTTAACTTCAAAAAGATTTCAATTTGTTGAGGAAAGTTCATATACGTTGAAGCACAATGAGTAATAGGTTTAAGTTCATATACGTTGAAGGACAATGAGTAATAGGTTTAAGTCTTGTTCTTATGCAGACGATTTATTATTTTCCAAAATTTTCTATAAATGCATCAGAATTTAAATTTAAACCACTAACGTGTTGGAGACCTCGTCGTGTGTCGCTACCGACAGTTGAGCTGGTTTACAGCGGTCTGGTTTTTCTTCCATTAAAATCGTCGCTTACTTATTAGATTAGTTGTAACATATATCCTATTATTACTATATATCTATTAAAAATAACAAATAAACGCATCAAATTTTTCAATTTTTCGTTTTATGAAATATTTTGTCGTCAGATATTTTCGATTTGCGGAAATAAAACTTTAACTTCTAAATCAACGGTCGCAAGTTGAGTTTGTTTAAGCAATTTTAAACTGTTATTAATCTTGTTATTGAATGGGAGTCAATAACCTCTGCAAGGAGTTATACCTGGATTGATTTACTCCTGTTTCATGCTACTAGAATTAAAATGCACGTTAACCAACTTAATATGAATTGTACGCAATGTTACAGAATTTTCACTAACGCCCTTATTGTGGTGTTCTTTTATACTCTTTGGACGAAAATCTTAAGAATCAATGGTTTCTCTGGAGTTTAGTTTTTTCATTCGAACCTCTTAGAAATAACATCGTGTGTTTAGATAATAGCCTAAAGTATTTAAATGAAATAACGCAGCCCTGCGAAATGTGAGGCTTTGTCAGTTATAGAAATGACGGGGGGTGAATCCCTCACATTTTTTGATGCTGAAAGCAAATCCGGCCACAGAAATTATTTAGCACGTCAGGTTTTGGAGTAACTTAAGATAAATGGTCAAAAAATGACCATTTATCTTAAAAAATCTCCATTTATGAATTTATTGTACTAGTTCTCAGCTTTAAAATCCATTTTTGATTGCTGGTGTACGATTTTTTTACCTGAAATGTACAAGTTTGAATTTATAATACCGGTCATACGTGTTAGGGACCTAGTGAACCATCGCCACCAATCGTGTCGATTCACAGGTCTGCAAAACGTGAGTTTTTGTCAGACTCAGTAATTAGACCATATTTTCCCGAAGGCTTTTCATGCTCTCAACTCGATCTCGTCGGAATTTCTGATCTAGCACGTCACGATTTCGAGATATCCTAACCTGAAAATGCTAAAAAGGTTTTGGGTAATATTTGAGGTTATACATTTTTTAGCTCAGTTCTGCCAATTTCAATCTATAGCACTTCGTGAGCATTAGGCATCATAGCCTAATGTCCTGTTTTAAACTTTTTTAAACAAACTTTTCTCACACTTCTTGATAATCTCGCAAAACGACTTGGGTCGTTGACCACAAATCTGCAGTCAGAATTTCCAAATTCAAGATGCCGGATCCAATATGACGGTGATGCTACCCACAATCTCATACTAGCCTATAAAAATCATTTGCGATGCTTTATCAGCGTGAGTCCCCTTGCCTCTCACGTTCAGAGTGTCTATTGACTCGCGTCGTTTTCGTCGTCTTGCATCTCTCAGATAAGAAAACTCGTACAGCAATCGAAAATGGATTTTAAAGCTGAAGACTAATACTGTACGACGCCATTCTCGGAAATATCCATTCCCTCACAATAAATTCATAAATTTGGCAAAAATTGCCATTATTTGCCTATTTAACCTAAAGTTACTCTAAAACCTGACGTTGCCATTTCTGTAACTGCCCTCGCAGGACAGTGTAATTAATGTGTCTACAAATAATCAATAATAACGACATAAAATAAACATTAGATCCATGTTTTTAGGACTGGTAAAAACACCAAGGTAAAAACAAGAAGCATGTATATGTGTAACAACATATATACATGCTTCTTGAACAAGATTGACTACTCTACAGATCTTGTTCGTCTAACAGGGTCATATTTTGGGTTTAGTTTTACGTTGTGTCATTTGTTTGCGATATTCACTTCGCTTTGATAAAGTTCAAATGTTTTAAACTGTAATATCGTTCAAGGTAGTAAAGTTGAATGTCCGCTATAGCAAAATAAATACTTTATCGGAAAAAGCTACTTGTACACACAAAAAGCTAAAGAGTCTTTCGAACATCTTGAATATTTTCCAAAGGGAGTAATTCTGGTTCGATCCAACTTTGAATTGATTTGTTTCTGTGTGCTTTTCTGTCAAAGGCACCATATTTACTTTTTTATAAGAAGATCCGGATACACTAACTTTGGATATAACGACGTGATTTTGGGGATCCATTGAAGAAACTAACTTTATGGCTTCTCATTTTCAGGTTTGTGGCAAATATTCTATCTATAAAAGTTTACGATGTGTGAGTATGTTTTTATAAATTTAATGCCTCGTCTTAGTAACTAAAACGGAACAAGTAGCAATATTGAAATAAAAAGCAAATTGATTAGATTACTAAGTATTTCCATCATTAAAACAATTAACGAAGTTACTTTGCTATAGTACATACCTACATAAAACAAGAAAACAAAATTAAAAAGTTGCATTATCATTTTTGAATTCGGCCAGTTTTATATTACAATAAATTAATGCAGGCAATAAATTGAAAGAGCTTGGAATTTATTTTCGAAATATGGCAGCGATATGAATTAAATAAATATATAAGAATTTAGAGATAATAAATACTTATGTATATATGCAAATAAAACGAATTAACATGATAAATATGTTAAATTTTCTGTTTTTGTGGTTGGGTGAATAATTTTTAAAGCAAATTTGATCATGACCCATAGAAAGTGTAAATGGATTAATAACTTTGGTGTCAATCTGTAAGTTTAATCTAATGACATCAGCACATGTAAATCATTTCTTGCAAGGTGCTAACAGTTTATGTAAATATTCAAATAAAAGGAAGTAAAAACCTAATATGTTAACAATAATAATAAAACGTGAGCTTTAAATAAATTTGTTTTGAATTAGTTCAACATACCAACTAGCATGTAGAATATGTTTGTTCGGTTAAACGTCTTTTAATTTGCATGTAGGTGCATTTTATGAAGATATAAATAAAGTATTATTCAAGGAACTGTTATTCTTTTAGAATAGATAAATAATTAAATAGATATATTGTATATATTGACTTATGGCAAAATTTAGGGTTCAAGCGCTTTCAGAATTTGTAGTGTGTTGGGATTCTACGACAATCTCTATTCTAACGCCTGATGCAAAAGTAGCTTGACATTTGAAAAATTAGCGTAGTAGGCTGTAGAATTTTTTTTGACAAATGAGTCAAACGTCAATGTCTTGTATGAACGTTTCTCCTAAACAGAAAATCGTTTATTTGTTAATTGTAAGAACGAAAACTGCTGCTATTGAAAATTTGATGGACCCTGGCGGAAATGGTAAGACACTTTACAAAAGAAAATTTTAGCCAGAGCACCATATATAGCATCATAAAACGTTTTTACGATGGCAAGCCTACTACTAACTTGAAAAAAAAGGCAGAGCGAAAAAGCTAAGTAAGGGTAAAGTTACAAAAATGATTGGATTGATGGAAAACAAGATTGTAATATCGCAACGACAAATGGCGGCAAAGTTTAAAGTGTCTCAGTCTTGTATATCAAGAAATTTGAAAAAAGAAGGTTTAAAATATTATAAAAGACAAAAAGTACCTTAATATACGGATAAACAAATGGAAATTATTCCGGACTAATTTAAAAGTTGCACAAAAAGTGTTGATCTTAGATGATGAGAAATATTTTACTTTTAGTAACACTAACATCGCTGGAAATGCTGGATTTTACACAAAAAATAAAAACTCTGCCTACCAAAACTGAAGCGATTTATGCGATTTATTGAAAGACTTCACCAATAAGATGATATTCTCTTTTGGCCAGACTTAGCGAGTTCGCATTATGCGCAAACTGTTACCACATGGTTAACAGAAAATAACGTCGCTTTCGTCCCTAAAGAAATGAATCCTCCAAATATTCTAAAGGTACGTCCTATCGAAGATTTTTGGGCAGAACTTAGTCGACTCGTTTATGAGAAGGGTTGGACCGCAGAAAACGAGAATCAGTTAGCACGTAGAATTAGCAATGACCTCAAACAAATTAGTCCAGATTACATACAAGCCATGATTCAAAAGGTTCCATCTAAACTGAGAAAAATTGAGGAAAGTGGACCTTTTGCCATTTTAATCTAATGATAGTTTATTTATAGGTTGTGTCTACTTTTTATAACGTTGTGCATTTACTAACTATTATAATAGGAAGAAATAATAATAATAAATAATTAGATCTTGCAATTACTTGATAAGATATTTACATGACAAATTTTTAAGTAATTTTTAAAGTATGTATAAAGTAGAGAAACATACTTACACTTTGGTTTACATGATTGATTGAATTATTGTTAAGTAAAAAGATTAATTATTTCATTGTACGATATTGATTTTTTTCAATATTATACAATTGTGTAAGCTATAAAATGTGCAAAATCCTACTGTTAATTTTTTTTTAGGAATTCTTATAAAATTGCAATCCAGTCAACTAATTTCTTACTTCTTTCAACTTCCTGGCTCCTGCTGCAACTGTTGAATATAATTTTATTTCAAATATGTTTGCTTAGTAAGGATACAGCTCATGGACAGGAGTGTGTGATAGGATTCACATATGTGCCATTGAAGCATTTGAAGCGCGTATATGGAAATCGTAAAGAACAAGCGCATCATTAATGGACATGTAAGTAACATGTGAGACTACATGCAGAGAAATGGTTTCTTGCACCAAGAAAATAGATTTTTTTACAAAAATCAGTCTCTATTCAAGAAAATATTTTTATTTCAAGACTATAAAAATGTATAATACAAAACAATAACTTTCTTGGAAATTTATTTGTATTAAACAAATATTTTTTTAAACAAGAAAATCCAAGATAGAAAAATATTTCTTCCAAAAAAATCATTTAGTTTTAATATATCTGGCTTCCATCGGCAAATACTGAGAAATCGATATTTCCTTGGTTTTAAAAGGATTCGAATCAACAGACTCTGTGGTGTAGTGGTCAGCACGCCAGTCCGGCAAGCTGGAGTCGTAGGTTCGAAACCTACCGGTGTCTAACGAGAACATTTTATTCTCATTAATTAATTTAATGACATCGGCAAAACTAAGGAATATCGATTTTTCATTTAGTTTTAAGTTAAGAAAATATTCATATTAAAGGTAGAAATGAAAAAATGGTCCAGATCTCACAAAGTTCTATTGAGAAATTAGGCGATCGGTTCCGTGTTCAAATAATACATCATCAGGCCCGCTACAAATATATCCAATAAAAGAAAAATTACAATAATGGAAAAAAACCTATTAAAATTAGGAGTAAGTGATGAAAAACTAATGAAAATTTTTTTTATATGTTGCAGTGTAATTAAATTATTCCTTTAATAATCTAATTAAATAGGGATTACTTTTTATGTAGTTTAATAATTAATGAATTAATATTTAAGTTTATTTATCCTTTTCTTGTTATTATTACGAGGGTGTATCAAATATAAATGGGACTGATTTTCTTAAAAACTCCGGAGGGCTTCTAGACCTGGGAGGGGTTGATGTGCAGGTAGCCTGTACCGTTAGGGAGAGAGGAGAACCAACCGTAACTCTCTCGAGTCCCTTTAGTATCAAAAGAAACCACGAGCGAGAAAGAAGTACATGTCTCCGTGGAGCAACGGATTATCATCAAGTATTTGGCCAAAGAGGGGGTGAACAGCCGTTTCGAGGGCTGCTGGGCAACCTCATTGTGTCAGTAGAAACGCAAGTTAAGAACCTAGATACCACAACGAAAGATTATGTAAGAAATGCGTGCAAAATTATGATTTCGAAAAACTTGAACGATGAAAAAGTTTGAGAAATAACACAGGTGATCTCAGGACTATTAAAGCATCAAAAATAAAAATTGTTTATATTTAAAAGCAGATAAAGGGAATAGAATAGTGATTTTGGACAAGCCGGATTATTTCAATCGCGTCAATAATTTGCATCACGACCTTATAAAGAATTAAGAAAAAATCCGTTAGCATCCATGATTAGAGAAACAAAAGATGTTCTGAAAAATTGCCCAAAATTTTTCAACACCACCCTCAAGTCCAAACCCGACAGTTCCAAAAATGTATTGCCTACCAAAAATCCATAAACCAGGAAAATCCATGAGATCAATAGTTTCAGGTATAGACTCACATACGTACAAATTCTCCAAATGGCTAGTAAGCGAATACAAAAATTTACCCATCAAAGTAGACAGCCTAGAAGTAGAAAATTCACTAGATTTTGTAAATAAGGTTAATAATATTGAATTAGAAGATGGGGACATTTTAGTATCATTTGATGTTTGTTCGCTCTTCCCAAGCGTACCAATGTCAGAAATCATAGTATACGAGGTGCATTCAAGTTATAACACCTCCGATTTTTTTTCTCAGAACTGGAAACAGATAGAAACATGCGGTTTGTTTTGAAATAAACGGGCACTCTTTGTCAATGCGTGACAGAGATGGCAACACTGTACGGCACACAGAACCTTTAGCGGCAGCGGCGAGAGTGAGAACTGTTTTTGATACTTTAAATGGCGACGTTTTCATTACAAGGTCAGCGTGTAATCACGGTATGATGACGGCATGAAGGGGACTTTCTTTTCATCGATTGTGGACAGCGTATGTTTTCCTAGAAGTTGGCTCAGGTATGTAGACGATATTTTCGCGGTTTTTGATACTAAGAAAAGCACTATTCCGGATTTTCTCGCGATTCTTAATTCAAAATTAGAAACTATTAAATTTACAGTTGAAGAAGAAGTGAGCAATCAACTCCCGTTCCTGGATAGTTTAGTAATTAGAAACAACAAAAAATTGGAAATAGATGTCTATAGAAAGGAAAGAAACACTAATAGATACATTATGACAGGTTCTAACCACTATGGACAACACAAAATGGCCGCGATTAGATTTTTAATTAATAGACTGGTGGATTTCAAAAAAGAATGTTCAAAATGCGAACGGGCTTGACAGGCTGAACCGGCTGGATGGCTCGAACGGACCAGACGTTCCATTTTAAAAAAGGCCAGCCCGGCCCGCATCTGAAATATTCCAGCTCGACTCGGCCCGGTCCATTCGCACCTCTATGCAGTATTTACGCATTAAGGAGAATTTATTTTTAAATTCTGCACTATAATTATCTGTATTTATCGATGGTGTTTTACGTTTTACACTTGTGCTACATTGTATTCATGAATACATAACTATAAAAGCAGAACTAAATAGAAAATTCATTTTATCAAGACGAAATTCAATTCCAGAGACCTCGAAACGCTTGCTACTGCTGCTCGATCATTCAATTTTATAGTAAATTGTTCATAACGGAAGCTCATATCCGGTGGAGTGCCGTGGATGGGGTGCGTTTTCCGTTCACAGGGGGCGCGTAGGTAAACCGTCACCTTTCTCCAACCCGTACTTCCCTCGGTTCATAGCTTACCCTAAAATAGAAAACCTGACTGGGCCACAGCAGCATCGAGGTTTTGCTTGAATTTGTGCCTGTCGTAACTTAGGGTTGTGCTAGCTATCTATATATGTATTTTAAGCAGATGAATAGGGATAAAGCTATTCGTAGTAAAAAATATATTGGTATATGTTTAAATTACATATGTTTGTACGTGCATATACAGTGAACGTCAACATGAATAAATCGAAAATCGCTCTTAGACTACTGAATTTGGGTGAAACCTAGTTCAACGTTCTACTAAATACAATCGATTTTTTAGAGAGAAAGCACGAGTACATTAAGAAAATGGCAATTCAACTTATTTTATTGTTAAAAAGGTAAACATCTGAAGTTTGCTAATAGAAGTAACGTTTCTCTACAGTACACAGCGATGTCAACGGCCATCGGAAAGAATTCATTTTCTGGGGCCAAAGATACATTTTAACTGTGTTTAGTTCTAAATAAATGAGATAATTTAAGGTGGCACGAGAATCTTCATATTGCGCAAAGTGTGTTTATATATTATATTGCTAGAATCTTGAACACTTTAATTTAAATTATTTTCAATTACCTAATAACTTTCAAAGAAAAATAAGCAAAACCATAAATTAGTATTAGCTGTTAAAATATAACGCTCAAGAAACATCGAAGTCTTTGTTCGTCTTCTTTAGCTTTAAACTCGCAATTTTTGCACTTGCTTGCAACTGAAACCTTGGCGTTCACGTGTATGTATAATTTGTTTTGTTATTGCACTATACCCTCACTCACGGAAGATAGTGAAGACTCGTTTGTAGGGCGAAGCCATTTGTCCTCTGTCGGACGGCTAAGAATATTAAAATAATTAAATACATTGAATCTAAAAATGAGAGAGTCTACAAACATAAAATTCTTAAATATGTTTTTAATTTGAAATTGCGTCTTCAGAACTATTAATTAATGATCCACGTACGAGTGAAATTATTACTCTCTCGTGTGTTCTGTAACTTTTGATCTTTTATTGTAATCGTTTATGTATGGGAGGGATCTATGATCACATCTTTATTCAACATTAAATCTTTCCTACTAAATATTTCTTTTATTTCCAACAGGGTGCACCGTTAATTTTTGACCGTCGTTGCATTTTCGTAATTTGATGCTTGTAGTTATACACCTACGCCTTTTGAAAATCGATTACTCAGACCTTTCTTTATAATTAATTCTTGTTTCATTGTTGTCTAGCCGGCTACTAATGGACTGTTGAGGACGCTACTCCTTCCAGAAATAGTTTTAGAGCATTAAGAGCACAAATAAGGTATAATATAAATAGTAAAATAATAAAAAAACTATGCTGCGAATCTTAACTAAATTAATCATGAATATAATAAGGGCCCCCAAGGGAAATAAGAGGGACGCTCATTGGTAATATACTGAAATATTTTATCACAAACTCTAAGTTCCTTATGACATTCACAGGAAATCTGCCTATTCTAACCTTGAATCTTCTCTTCTACCTTGAATTTATTCTCTAATTTCAATATTGGACACCTTAATCTGGGAGCGCAGCCAAAATACGAGTTAACTCGAAGAAAGCTTACCCAGAATTGATGAATTTATTGGCGTCCCTTTCTGCTTTATTTTAATCGCGGTGGCGATTGTTTCTCTCCACAGCAAATTTTGATGATTTCTGTCTAAACGTAATATTATGATGAATTTCGATGAATAAAGTTACTTCTAGACGTAGTATGAGAGAATGAATGCAGTGACGCTGCTAGATGACTCAAACTAGACGACTCTATGCTAAAAAACCACCTCAACAATCCTTAAATACGAAATTTTACTGCCATAAACGAAGATACCTTAACGGAACATATTTAATATACGAAATAATGTTAGAAATAGCTTTGAATTTACCTTGTTTGTTGTAGGAGAATTTTACATGAATTTTAAAGATTTACGAAATGAGGAGAACGAAAAGAAGAGTGGTTTCGTCTTCGATCCATCAAGATCGTCGTTATCGGGACTTATATCAATTTTATAGTACCCCCACTTCAAAGTCAATCAGCCTGGGGGGAAATTGTGACTTCCGAAAATAGCTTTTATCCGCTAGAGGGAATTTCATATCTATCAGGTGGCTGTACTGAATACCCTATACGTTTTAGACTGACAGCTGATATTTCCGATGTAAATATTTAACATAACAATATACATGAAAAAGGAGAAACTAGAAGAAACTAGCAGAAAGAATGTAAGGTAAAACCTCATAGTAAAAATAGAAGATACAAATTTAGATTAGCAACGTATTTCTTTCTAAACACAAATTTGTTGAATTTTACAATGGTATAGCACTCAGAAATTATACAGGTGGAATTAGAAGTAAGTACATGCTTTTGTCTAATTGATATTGAAAATGTATTGAAAGAAGATATTTAAGCAACAATTCAAGCTCCAAGATTCATCAGTAACCTGGGCAAATATGCGGTAACAGCCAGAGGCGTAGCGAGCGCATAAAAGTTTACACATAAAATAGAAAGTAAGAAATAAATTATAAAACGTGCTGAAACACTTACCGTTTTAAAAGTCTTCCGTGAAATCACAAACTGGGTAACATCTGTTAAATATTTGAATCATTAGATATGTTTCCACAGCTGTTTCAGTCAAGTGAGTACGACGTGCGGAATAAATGTTTTTTTTTAATGACGAAGACGACCGTTCGACATCTAGCGATTTTATATTTGCATATTTAAAATAATCTTTGAAACAACTTAATGCATCTTCACATGCGCCTTCGCAAATTTGTCTTAATATAAGAATATCGGAGTCTTTCTCTAAAACACTTTCAAATTTTCGTATTACACACCAATCTGTTTCGCCTTCTACAGCGCATAACTGTGCATGAACATCATTCACAATTTGAACAGAATCCACTAGCGACATCGAAACATTTTGTAATTTTTCTATTCCCTCCGCTAGTCCGAAGTAATTGTTGTGAATAGTTTGTAAATCTCTTTTAACCTGACTATCTTGAAATATTTCCTGGCTTTTCTTGATTGCTGCAGCTTCTGTCGGATACGTTTCGGGGACTTTAGAAACACTGCCTTTGTACTAGCAATCAATGCATTTACTAGTAGGAATCGTTTACCACTGTGTTCTTTAAGAGATCTGCCCAAAGAACGCATGTTTGCGGCACCATCTCTCATAAACATTAAAAGTTGCTTAGTTGAAACTTCAAATTTGTTCAATGAGTTCAACACCACCTTTAAAATCTCATCGGCAGTACAATTTATAACTCTTTTGGAAGCAAGTAAGAAGGAGGATGGCGGTCGATGTGGTTCCATTGTACGTACCATTACATTAACCACGGAATGTTTTTGACGATCTGTTGTTTCGTCCATATAGAATCACAGTTTTTTATCTTTCAATTCCGTTTTCATTGTGTTTTTCTATATGTTCACGAGCAAATGGCACTACATTTGATATCGATGTCCGACTAGGTAATTTACAGTCCGCATATTTATTCCAGAAGAAGACAAATGCTTCTTTGTCTAGTAAAGGAAACGATAGATTACATAAAATAAGAGTAACACATAAATTAAATGTAAATTTTTCTTGGTCTCGTATGCCACTTTTTGCAGAAGAATGCTGTATGCTTTCGATGTGACGTTGACAATGGCTTCTGGACCAACACATTAAAGGGATTTTACAAACTAGACATTGAATTTTAGCGCCATCAAAAATTAAGTCCGGCATGTCCACTATAAAGTTTTTAACTATGTCTGCCATTGGTCGTTTTCGCGACGTACCTAACTGCGACGTTTTTAAAGCAAACATAAGCGTACTATTACGAAATAAGTTACGACAGCCTACATATACACAGAACTACTCGCATACAGCATCGATTTAGTACTGACGCTGTGAACGCGTGAAATAAATAATCGCCGACTCCGCACCACATATCTACTACACTAACTGTTACCGCTATTTGCCCAGACTATAATCATCAGTTACTAGTGTCTATGTTGTCTTTAAATAAGAAAATATTGTTTGCATTTTCAAATGTAACTTATAGGTATACAATTTTTGTTCTATAAATAACAACGTTGGTAGTAAAGATATGAGTCACGGAATTATTTACATGTGACGTGATATTTAATTTAAATTACTTACTAATAACACGTTCCCGCTTCACAGTGTTTTCGTTATAACTTTAGCATTTTACAATCGAAGATGAATAATGAAAACATTTCTCTCGGTATCAATTGACCTTGCTGCCATTTATATTAATGTTAACAAATGGTAAGTACACATTTGTGCACTAGCTTATGGCAAATTGCGTCCTAAGTTACTGAAATCGATAGTATGCAAGGTGAGTGTATGAAAAGAAGCTTTATTCAATTTTTTTTGTATTGTTAAGAAAAGGCGGACCGAATGAGACATAGGTGTCAACACAACAGCCTGTATATACATTGTTGCTAGAGTTTGAAACGGCCTTAAATATGGTATAACATCTGTAATATCTTTAATTTTATCAGTTTTGCGCTTTACTAAATTGAATCTGTATAATAGAAGAAATCTGGACCATAGTGCGACATTCTTTCTTCTACTCTGCGTTAAAATTATTTTCCTGATAACACTTCTTTTAACCGATAATTTGTAACATTTCGGATATATGGGGATCTTAGCTCACGCATATTTGATCTTTCCATCAAAAGCTTTCGGTTATCGGTCTTCTTCCACCTGTTATTTGATAAATATATTGATTACTAAAATAATAATAAATTTGAATATTAGTACGTACCTAAATCCTAATTTTAATATTAACTTTCTTAAAGAGCTGCGCTTGCCTACAAAACCAATGGTATCATCTGACTGTATTTTATTATATACAGCATTTAATGTGAAAATTGTGAGTAACCTGACGTAAAACTGCTTCCCCAGCATTATCCACAGTAGATTTTGGTGAATGTCTTACAACATTGCCTTTTGAAGAACTGCTACTTTGCTCTGCTTCAACAGAATTGCTCTTTCGAATAATTCTGACAACAGTACTTTTAGATATTCCCGTAGCTTCACTAGCAATATCTAAAATGTTACCTGTAAACAAACATAATGACTTCATTGATATATGAATATGTAAAAATAGTATTAAAAATACTTAAAAAAAATATTATCATACCTTCTGTCTTATATTTTTTAAAATAGTTGTAGACATTAAAAACAATGTTTCGTGATTGCTCATGCAAAACTTGTCTCTTCTTAGCGATGTTCGATGATTCGAACATTCTCACCTGTAACTTAATTATTTAATACAACTTAATTAAAATCTGTTTAAAACAAAATACTTACAGTAGAATATTACCCCTAATTTAAAATAGTTTTGAGAAAAACGGATTTTTTAATAAATAGTACGCCAATAACAATATTAAAAGTAGAGAGCACGAAACGAATTCAACAACAACACATCAACAATTGACGCCGAAATGAGGTAAATCTTTGTTGGTCTTACTGTAGGTAAGAAATACATAGCTACTTCTCTCGGTTAGCACCAACTTCTCTTTCTAATCCTAAAATGAGTCTTTGCACTGGTGTCTTCCGAAAATAAACGACCTCTACGCTGTTCTTTTGTACCAAGTACCCTTTATACACACTGTACGTTTTTGCTATCGGAGTTTGTTGCAATATGCAAGATTAAACGATGACGAGTTACGATTAAATATGACTGATCTTCCCCCCTTCTTGTAGGAATCGATGTAAATATTTTCGTTGTATGTTGGTTTTACCCTTAAATGTAAACAGATGTTTCTATTACCCCTGCTTCTTTGACAAATCCTTATTTCTTATATAGATGTGAACTGGAGCAATTTTTAATATCGCTTTGTGGAGTTATTTTCTAAGGTAACATTGCTGGTGTGTAATTTTAGATATATTTGCTTTATTTATTTTTTAATAAGGTTATCAAACTTTTAAATATGAATTAGATTCGTATTAGCAGTCATTTGAGTAACAACGGTTGATGTAGTGATTTCAAACATAGGTAATATACATTTGTGTGCTGAAAGAAACAAAACAATCATACGAAACAATATACTCACATGTTAACAAACTTTACGCATAATATTCGCTATTGTAAACTGCAAAATTTAGCACACATTACGAGAGCTTTACGACAGCTTATCTAAATTGCGCGCTATTTCTAATTATTTGTGGGTGCAGCGTGATATATTAGTAAATATTTGTCATACAATACGTTTTCAAACCTCAAAATTCCCAATTTAAGTTTTGAAGGTTCCGTATATAAAAACCTTAACAGTTTTATTATTCTTGGAATGGAGGCTTGGAAATCAGAAATAAATTAGGGCTACATGGTGACAATAATAATGATAGAAAGAACAAATGTAAAGAAACCCACAGAAGGCGAAGCTTGTTCGTGGGATAATAACTTTCAATCACGCAACTATTTTAGCATACACACGTAGGCGAATCACATATAAATTCTCAGTATAAACAAATGTGTTGATGTATTTCAACTCTGTCTTTATTTTGGACCCATTGTGTAATTTGTATCGATATGAGGTTATGTTTATTAACGAGCTGCGTTAACAGTTTTGTAGAAGTATATCAAACATCTTTGTTTTCTCATATAATAATTTCGATAGGAAAATATTTTTTATACATTTTTTTTAATTATTAACTTTTGTATTCTTTCTAGAAATTGTGTATAGACCTTTGCAGAAGCTCCACATGTTGTTATACCATTGTAGTGATATTTTTGAGTAAATATCAGTTAAAAATTGTATTTTTATAAATTAAATTAAACAAATTATTCTAAATTATCTCAGGGTTTACCATTTGTTGTAAAACGTGGGAAATCCCACTTATTATCTTTTTGCAAATAAAAGATTTATAGATAGAAAAATTAAACGATTTAATAATTTTAAAGGGAAACAGTGATTTATTAATAATAATTTTTATATAATAATAGCAATTGTACAAAAACCTATCATACACCCTAACCGATAGCTATTTATAAATTAAATTGTTAAGTTATATTTTGAAATCGGATTTTATAATTAAATTAATGGATTTTGTTTAAAATTTTTATTTATTTGGCCAAATTTTTTAATAATGTTCGGTACCTGTGCACTGATGTATTACTTCGGCATCTGTTTCTTTGAAGCGTAACCGTTTTTTTTTTTTACGAAAAAATCTCATACATCTTATTGTGCAAGACAGAGATAAAATTATGAAGGGAATTTCGAGGGATGAGAGCAACAACACTGCTTCGCCTCGAACTGACGATGAACTAAAGTGATACAAACTGTAATTTCTAATAATGTAAAGGAATATCACGACACCATATACCATTTTACATTGAACAAGCGCATAGTATACAATTTTTAGCTGATGTATATCTAAAATTTCAGCATATGATGTTATTAAGAATCTAAATTTTTTAACTAAGGTGTGAATCAAAATAAAACACAAATACGTAAAATTTGACATCCAATTTTTTATCTAATCCTGTCTAAAACCAATTTTACGCCTGTCAATTTATTGATCAATTTTTAAAATTAGTTGGTGTGATTTCAAGATATGTCTACATTCGTCAATTTCCAATTCAATTTTAGTTATTGACACCTGTCAATAAATTGAGCAATTATAAGAACTTGGCCAAGTTGTAGAAATTAAGGGATTAGAACATATTGTATTTTGCTTCAATTTTTCTTCGATTTTCCAGTTGTCATTGTCATTAGTCATTACTGTCACTGTATTACATGAGGAGTGCGTGTACGTAGGTTGTGATTTTGTACATACAATGACGAGGATAAAGTCAATAAAGCAAAGAACGCGAATAACAAATTTGAGAAAAGTTGTTTTCTCTGCTGCTAGCCAAGATAACTAACCTTATAATAAAATTAAAACGATCAAGAAGATAATGGTTAGACCGTGGCTGAAACCAAAAAAAGCAATTTATCATTAGTTGCATCAAAATTTGCAACAGATCCGAAACAGTTTAAGAAACACCTTTGGATGGATGAAGATTCTTTTAATAAATTATTAAATGCAGTCAAAGGTACGATTTCAAAAGAGGATACGTTTTTTAGAATTGCTGTAACTGCGAAAGAAAAGTTAATAACTACTTTATGAACAAAATGAAATAATTCAAAAATTCAAGTATACTCTTAAGGAACAGATAACTATCGAACACCAGAGATGTACTCCTTTAACAAAATAACTAAGTGATTATAAATTGATGAAAATGATATGCAAGAATTAAATCCAAAACGTCCCGTCAGAGTTCCTCGGCTTCTCCTGCGTCACAAAATTCGACATTTAGAATTTGCAAGGGCACATGCTAACTGAAATGAACATCAACGGGGAAAAATTCTTTTTACAGACGGAACAAGAATACAATTATGAAAGCCCGATGGACGTTGTCGTGTATACAGAAGATCAGGAGAACGTTTCGCAAAATGTAATCTTGTACAAAATCTTAGCTTTGGTCGCGGTTGCATTATGTTATGGGGAGGAATCAGTTGGGGGAATCGCACAGAGCTCATTGAGGTAAATTTAAGAATGAATGCTGACTGGTACATGGACAACATCTTTGAAGAACATGTTTTACCTTATGCCGGCTTTATTGGTTACTATAATTTTGTGCCAATGCATGGTAATGCCCGAGTCCATGCCGCAAGAATAGTGATCCAGTACTTTGAGAATGTTGGGATTGTGGTGCTTGAGTAGCCAGCAAATAGTCCTAACGCAAATCCCATAGAACGTCTATCGGACATTCTAAAAAGAAGTATATGCGCACGGAATCCAACTCTTAACTTAATTGCAGAATTAAGAATTGCTGCACAGGAAGAATGCAATCGAATTCCACAAGAAACCATCAAAGATCTTTTGCGCAGTATGCCTAGAAGAATGCAGGCTACGGTTATATCAAGAGTGGGAAATATTAAGTATTAAAGTGTTTTTATGTTGCGTTGTTATTATGGTTAAGAGCAATTAATGTTGCATTTTCCAATTAAACGTTTTAGCCAAAAAACAACTTGTTTTAATAATTCCTAAACGAATTTGCTATAATCTTCATTATATAATTTATTTGATTACTAATACTAAAGCGTGACAAACGGTTGCACCCGCAGAGACGCCTGTACGGGGGGTGTATGTACGTATGTGGATGCAGAGTTCAGTAATGCGGTAAACATTGAGGAGTTGGGTCGTTCGGTTATTTATCGAATTCTCATTGTGTGTTTTCGAAAACATGGGACGTAAGCCTGGTGTACCTCTTGCATAGCACGCGGGGAAATATATTTGGTGTTTCCTTGGTTTGCAATTTACAGGTTCGCACATTCGTTGCAAATTTTGCGATATAGGGTTGCTAAGTCGCACGACATTTGAATGTAGAAATTATATTAAAAGTAAACGTTATGTATTGAATTTAAGAAACAATATTCCGTACTAGCAATTTTTGTATGACCTTATTTTCATGTTGAGCAAGTTCAACATCCCACAACACCTAGTAGACAATGAAAACTTTCGTCTTTTTGGAATAAATATGTTCCATCATGGAAGCTACCAACAAAAAGACAATTGCGGTACAATTTACCACATGTGCAAAGTACAGTAAAGGACTGTATAAAAGACGAGTTGAGAAATCAAAAAATCTGGCTCACTGTGGACGAAACTACTGATGCTCAGAAACACAGTGTGATTCATATTGTGGCGCGTCCTTTAAAATGTAATGGACGGGCAGCTTCCTTGTTGTTAGCCAGTAAAAGGATTGAAAGAATTGATGCCGAAATCGTTGTAAACATAATAAAAACTATGTTAAGAGAATTTTGTATCGTAGGAGCCCAAATCACCATGTTAGTTTCTGACGGAGCCGCAACAATGCTGAAAGCTGGAAGTATGCTTTCCGACTCTTCTTCACATAACATGCCTCATACACCCATGTCATCTCGTAGCAGGAACAATTCGAAGCAAGTATCCTAGGGTGAATGATTTAATATCATCTACCAAAAAAGTGTTTGTGAAATCTCCCAAACATATCCGCGTATTCAAGCAATTGTATTCGCAAATTCCGCTACCACCTCAGCCTGTATTGACGCGATGGGGAACATGGATCGAGGCAGTATCTTACTATCGTAAATATTACTCCCAAGTGAAGGATGTTATTTTCAAACTTAATTCTTCTAATTCTCAAGCGGTTCGCGAGTCAGCAACTTTTTTCCGATTCGGACGTTCAAAAAGAAGTAGATGACATTTCCATAAACTATTCTGTAGTGACACAAACTATTTTGCAGTTAGAAAATACTCACTTATCTATACAAGACTCGTTAAATAACATCAACAGTTTAGCAGCCGCTCTAGAAAGCTTGACTGATCCTATAGGACTAGCTGTTGGGCAAAAATTTCATGCAGTTTTAAATAAAAATCCGGATTTAGAAAAGGTTCGATCTATATCTAGAATTCAAGACTGCACAGAAGAGATACAGGAGTATTTGAATTTCGCAAATCTTACTTCATTGGATGCTGAACGATCATTTGCAAAGTATACGAGAACGTTTTCAGACTGTCGTCGAGGCCTGGCCGAATCGACAATGGAAGCATTGCTTATGTTGCAATACTACGCAGTGTGCCATGGCAGTCACACATTATCGCAGTGGTCATCAATACGTCAATAAAAGGTAACAATCTATTATTTTTTAATTAATACTGTGTCTACTTTTACGCGGTACGCTCCGGACGGTTCCACTAGTTTCTCGAACATTATAAATAGTACACGCACACCGATCAACCGATAATAACCGAAGGTCCACTCGATTCCTTGTATGTACATAGTAAACACAGCTCCTTTCACGGCGCCTCAGCGGGTGCAACCGTTTGTCACGCTTTAATCATAAAGTTTCTCATGCTTTATTAATAACATAAAACACTCTAGTGTGCAGAATTTAGCAATAGAAATCACAAAAGGTTGAAAGAAAAAAATAATGAAGACCGGAAATAAAATATGCAATATTTTTGTTTGTGAGATAGTAATATAAGTAATCAGTAGAGTTGTCCAATTTGCGCCAACTGCCAGTGGCGGGCGCATAAAAGTTTACACAAAATAAATGGTCAGAAATAAAATATAATACGTGCTCAAACACTTACCGTCTTAAGAGTCTTCCGTGAAATCACAAAGTGAATAATGTCTGTTAAATATTTGCAACATCAGATGTTTCCACAGTTGTTTCGGCAAACCGAGTGCGGCGTGAGCGAAAAGTGTGTTTATATGCCGAAAACGAACGTTCTACATCTAGTGACGTTATATTTTTCTAATTAAAATAATCTTTGGAACAACTTAACGGTTCTGTTGCCGCACCTTCACAAATTTGTCTTAATGTGCCAAAATCAGAATCTTTCTCTAAAACACTTTCAAACCTTTCTAGAACACAAACATTTTTTGCGTCTTCTACCGCGCATAGCTGTGCGTGAACATGTTGCACTATTTGCAGAGATTCCACTAACGACACCGAAGGATTTTGTAACTTTTCTATTGCCTCCACTAGTCGGATGTAATTATTCTGAATAGTTTTTAAATCCGTTTTAACCTGACTATCTTGAGATTTCGACTGGCTTTCCCTGATAGCCGCAGCTTCCTTTGGATCGAATTGTAAAACCACGTTCTTAATATTCTCAAAATATTTATGATAATAAAACGCGGCCTGTAACCATGTTCCCCAACGTGTAAGAATAGGTTCTGGTGGTTCAGGTATACGGGGGCACAGTCTGTGAGATTTGCGAATACGTTTTGGGGATTTGACAAACACTGCTTTTGTATGCGCTATTAAAGCGTCTACTTCAGGATAACATTTTCTAATACTATCTGCCACATGACTGAAAGCCTGGATTTTACACGTAATATGTGACAAGTTAGCACAATGTTTTTTAAGCGACCGGCCTACAGAAGGCGTGTTTGCGGCACTATCACTCATAAACATCAACAGTTGATTTGTTGAAAGTTCAAACTTTTCCAATGTATTTAATACTAACTTTGAAATTACTTCGGCAGTACGTTGTTGTATTCGTCTGGAAGCTAATGGAATCGAAGGTGACGATTGATGTGGTTCCATTGTACGTGCCATTACATTAACCACAGAATGTTTTTTACGATCTGTTGTTTGGTCCACACATAACCACAGTTTTTTATCTTTCAACTCCGGTTTAATTCTTTATTCAACATGTTCACCAGCAGATAGCACAATTCTTTGTAACGATGTCCGACTTGGTAATTTGCAGTCCGAATATTTATTCCAAAAGAAGGCATAGGCTTCCTTGTATAGTAAATTAAACGGTAGATTACATGCAATACAGGTAACACATAAATTAAATTTAAATTTGTCATGGTGTCGTGTGCAATTTTTTTTTTGAGGAATGCTGTTTACTATTTACGTGACGTAGACAATCCCTTTTGGACCGACACATTAAAGGGATATTACAAACTACACATTGAATTTTAACGCCATCAGGCATTTCTGCTATAAATTCTGTAACTTTGTCCAACATTGGTCGTTTTCGCGACGTAGGCAACATTTTTAAAACAAACGTAGAACTACGAAATAGCATTTACTGCAGCGTACATGTATACACAACAGACCTGATTGAGAATCGGAATTATACTGAGGGTTGTATCGAACCTCCGCCACTGCCCGTTGGCGCTATGGAGTAACTCTAGTAATCAGATAAGAACCGCATGTTTTGTTTACAGAACTTTTGTTTGTACTTTTACTCACCGGGCTTAAACAGTTTTAAAAATATATTTTTTATTGATATCGATATCGCAACTAAGATATGTAACAAATACAACAAATAAAAATACTCAGATAGGAACCCTCTGTTTTTGTTTTTTAAGACACCAATTATTTCTTACAATGGTAGATCATAAACAAGAACTAACAATACAACCCATACAGCCGGAAAAGAATTGATGACACTTCTACTAAAAGAATTATTACGTATTATATATAAATGTGAATCTATTAATTATTGTCTTACCTAGAACACATTCAGCGTGAATTGTTTGTAATTAGTCGAGGATACATGTCTTAGTATGTTAGGAAATATTATAGTGAGAACTGTAGTTTATGATTTACTACTGTATACTATACCTACGTAATAGTTCCACTAAAAATAGCATTAGATAACGTTTATGATTGCAAATATTTTATGCATATATAACGTAAAATTGTCATCAATAAATTACCAGTGACAATTTTGTAGTTGATTTTTATCCCACAAGATATTTACTATAATAAACTATAATATAAGTCTACTCCGGTTTTAGGTTCGCGCTCCCCTTCCGGCGCCTCCCTGACACATTTTAGAGTTACACAGTATAATCTGAACCTTTCGTTTACTATAATGAACTGTATATTAATTTAGTGAACATTTAGAGTCGTACTGAGAGCAATTTGAACTTTCATCTTCGGTTTACTGATTTATAGCTATTGTTAGCAGCTAGTGCGTTAAATATCCATATGCCTGCAGTGTATAATATACTTATTTGAAACTGAATTAATTGTTAATTAACGCAAAAGACGAAAAAGTCGGCACCCCTTAAATCTTATAGTTACACGAAAATACTTTTCAAACTCATAAAATTTTCGACTAAATCAATGTTTGCAAAATGTTCTCTATTTAGTTTTAGTACCGTTTAGGGATTCATATAATTGCCGTCTCTGTATAATTAAACGTACGTGATTCAAATCATTGTGCAGTTGAATTTTATGGTTATTTGTGTTTTCCAAATTACTTTGCAAGTTTAATCCTCTTCGCCACAATTGTTATTGTTTTTAGTAGAGGTAGCTTATAAACCGACATGCATATGCTTATGTTACCCCTATATCTTTTTACATTTCATCCGTATTTAGTTCAGTCTCAACATTTTACGTATTTTCGTAGGCTTGCTGTCGTTTCTAGATTCAAATAGAACGACTTGTAATTGAAGTGAAAATATACGTTGGTCAGTAAAAACACATTTAACTTTGGTTAAAGTTTAATGGGATATCTCGCATTTCATTAAAGTTTTAAATTCGTAATAATTTTGAATCCTGTACTATTTCTTCTCTAATAATTTAGAAGAAGTTAGTTTAAAAAATACAGCCGTAGTTTGTGTAATGTTAACCATATGATTATATATTGCTAAGTGTCAAACTTTTGTGTAATTAAGGTGATTATTATGAATTTACCACAAATCACTTTCGAGGCTCGATTTTATAATTAGGATATAAAAGTCCCATCAGGACTAAAGCATCAAGAAGATGGTGACTATTTTTGAATATGACTTTTGTAAATAGCTATGTAATATACAAAACAATAAACGATGTTAGTACATGCCTGATGAATTGTTCTTGTTCTGCAACGAAACGGTAGTCCTATTCCTGTAAATACACCAGTCAATAAACCTCGCAAATATAATTATAGTAAATAATGATGTCAGACTGGGAAATAGGGGTAACCATTGGCCGATATTTACGTAAAAACGAGGAAGATGTGAGCAATGCTCCTCAATGGTTATAGAATCAAGACTTGCCTCCAAATGTTCTACTTGTTTGACATATTTATGCGTAACGAAAAAAAAATGTCTTGCGAAATTTCACGAAGTGAATCTATAAGTTCTAAAAATTAATAGTTTTGTTCTCCTTAATCGATTGTTAATTTATTACTAAACTTTTACTTTTTTCCTCAATATAAAATTTACCTAGTCCTGACGGGATGCCCAAGTCCCATCCCCACCTTTTCATCATCAGTAGCGAGGAAAACATTAAATACTACATAGTTATATATGGATATCCTGCCAATCTTCCGCGGAGTACAGTTTTCCTTGTAATTTTAACACAGTCGACTGAAATACAAATATTATAAGACTGCGGATTTGCTGAATTACTAAATGTATTTAAACTTTATAACTAAAAGCGATTTTGAGTCTGTAAATCTAACCTAATATCTGCTTAACTCATCATTAGAGCAACGCAACTGCGCTGAAAGCCAGTGGCGGACGCATAAAAGTTTACACAAAATAAATTAAATGTGATACGTGCTCAAACACTTACCGTTTTAAGAGTCCTCCGTGAAATCACAAAGTGGATAATGTCTATTTAATATTTGTCACATTAGATATGTTTCCAAAGTTGGGCATAGTCTATGAAATTCCCGAATACGTTTTGGGGATTTTACACAGCTTTTGTATGTGCTATTAGAGCGTCTACCTCGGGATAAGATTTTCTGATACTATCTGCTACGAGACTGAGAGTATGAATTTTACATGTAATATGCAACAAGTTAGCACAATGTTTTTTAAGAGATCGACCTACAGCAAGCATGTTTGCGGCACCATCACTCATAAACATCAACAGTTGATTTGTTGAAAGTTAAACTTTTCCAATGTATTTAACACCAACATTGAAATTACTTCGGCAGTGCAGTGTTGTATTCGTCTGGAAGCTAGTAAAATTGAGGGTGACAGTCGATGTGGTTCCATTGTGCGTACCATTACATTGACCACAGAATGTTTTTTACGATTTGTTGTTTCGTCAACACATAACCACAGTTTTTTATCTGGCAATTCCGATTTAATTCTTTTCTCGACATGCTCACGAGCGGACGGCACAACTCTCTGTAATGTTCTCTCACTTGGTAACTTAAAGTCCGAATATTCATTCCAAAACGAAACGTATGCTTTCTTCCTTAGTAAATGAAATGGTAAATTACATGCAATAATATATTTTATTATTCTTGTAAATCATACACAATTTGACACAATTTCATTATCGATAAACAATTGAAATTAATCGCCTCTCTTAAGGTCGAGAAATTCCAACTTCTGAAACCACGAAAGAAAAATATGTAGCTCAATTTTGCTTTGAAAAATAATGAAAGAAGTGAATAACATGTTAATATGATACAATAAAAATTAAGTCTTCGGAAAAGTGGAACTTCAATGGAATTATAAATTCATATTATTTATTATATAAATACATTTCTTTTTTTTCTACCAACAGCGTTCCTTATTTATGTCATTTTTAAGTTTATAGGGATCAGTTAATTTTATAGTGCTGGAAACGTCAAAAGTACGTGGGTAGATTAAAAAGTTTCCGGAATGACAATGAAAACAAAATAAATCGGATTCAAGTTATATTTTATTTATTTATTTTTCTTCGAGGTTCCCAAAATAATCGTTTGCAGCCTCTATCAGTTCTTCATTCGACCAAAATCTCTTTCCACCCAGAAATGTTTTGAGTTTCGGGAACAGGTGGAAGTCCGGCGGAGCCAAATCAAGCAAATACGGCACATGCGAAAGGATTTCGAACTTCAATTCTGTCAATTTTTGCACTTGAATGAGCGGTCGCATTGTCGTGGCGAAAGAACACTTTTTTCTTGACCATTCCCGGGCGTTTTTTCTGAATTGCTGCGTTCAGTTTGTCCAAGGGTGGTAGGTTTTCCTTGTTCAAGCTAATCAATTAACAAAATTCCTTTTGCGTCCTAAAAAGCCAATGCGATCACCTTTCCAGCCGAGTGAATGGTCTTTGCCTTCTTCGGAACCGATTCACCGCGTTCAAACCACTGTTTTGATTGCATTTTTGTTTTTGGTGTGTAGTTATGAATCCAGGTTTCATCCATGGTCACGAATCGTCTTTTGAAATCCGTTGGATTCCTCGTAAACACTTCCAAACAATCGGCTGAGGTTCAAGCTCGAATCCGTTTTTGCTACAAATTGAGCAATGCGGCACCCATCTTGCAGAAAGCTTTTTTAAACCCAATTCATTATGTGAAATATGAACTACTCCTTCATAAGAGATGCCCGCGGCTTCCTCATTTTCACGCACTTTTATTCGGCGATCTACCAAAACCAAGTCATGCATTTTATCCACAATTTCTTCCGTGGTAGTCGTTTTCGGACGTCCTGAACGTGGTTCATCACTTGTATGCGTGCGGCCACATTTGAATTCCGAAACCCAAAAACTCATTGTGGAAAATGAAGGTGATGAATCCCCAAAAACGGCATCTAAGCATAATTTGATTTCCGTTGCGGTTTTCTCTCCCAAATAGAAAAATTTGCTGACCGCTCGAATTTCGTTTTTATCCATAATCGAAAATACAAAAAGGTACTTGACTTCAATGCTTGCCCTAACCAGACAGATGGATTTGACATTTACAGTCAATTGATATGAAAGAGTTGCCAATACAATGACGTAAAACATTTGGAAAAAAGCAACCCCCTAGCAGCGATTCCGGAAACTTGTCAATCTACCCTCGTATTCGCTAAAACTCCTTTTTTCTTCTTGGAAATATAAATTCTGTTGGTTTTTCATTTCCCTTGTACAAACCTTGTGTTATAGTAACTCGAAATAACCAAAGCGTTTTGGCAAATGGTACCATTGGAGGGGGTATATTATAAAGTAATCATGACGTTGTCATTTTCTGAAAAAAAGCATACCCCGTATATTTGCAGGTTAGTAAAAAACACATACATAAACATGTAATTTATTCACCAATTCTTGCAAAAATAAGAGTGGGCCACAGAATGACAGGGAAACAAAACGCAACCGCTGTAATCATAACAATAAGTATGTGTTGGTATCTCGCGAAAATTTGCTTTAAATAACTTAAACGCTTGGCCATTGCCTACGGATCGTTTATTACAAAAACTACCTTTGTCAAAATCTTCAAAAAAGATTCAAAATTTCAGATGGCGTTTTGTGTCAAAATCTGCATCACCGATTGTGAGTACTATTATTTAGTCGACGTTCGCTAAAATGCTAAAATGGTTACTTGAGTACAGAAGGTTACAGGTATCTCGCGAAAATGTGCCTTATACGTATATACGGACAACGACATGTATCTAGGTACGTTCATAAAAATCCAGTATTTATTTTTTTTACATCATACTTTATTTCTCATAAACATTTGACAACCAAAATGTCTTTAGTTTTACAAAATCCATAGTAGCACAACGTTTCGTATTTCGTATTAAGACCATTTTTTAGTGTTGTTTTGTTTTGATAAATCGCCTGCCCAGAATAATAATGTATTAACTCCATAGCTAAACAAGTGGAGTTAGGACAATATTATTCCGGGCAGGCGAAATGTGAAACCGTTTAATAATTCGAATTTTTCTTGAATTTCACGAAAGCTAAAATTTTGATGAGGAAAAAAACGCTTCAGGCACGATTTGAATATGACAATAGTTGTAATATTTTAACAATTTTATTCGCTCAAGATATTGAAAAATTGTTTATGATACTGTCACACCTTGCGCGTCTCTTGATAATTAGGAAGCATCTGGTTGTAAACAAAAATTCAGCAACACTATTAGCATGCGAAGTAGTACCAATCAAAAAATATATACTTAAATACACTTGTTGATTTTTGCGATCACTTGTTGAACATTGTTCTACGTAAGTGTGATACGGTGACATGTATAGGTAAGTACATGAGAATTGCACTAAATAAAAGCATATGTATTGTACTTTTCATTTCGTAAAATTTCACTTTTGATTGTGATATGACAATAAATTAGATTAAAGCTAATTAACGCATTACATTTTACATGCACATTTGTATAAACCTCTTTACGAGCATACGCATAATTGCGTTCAGTATCTGTATAAGATCATACCATGTACTGAATTTTATTTTTATGTAATTGAATAAACTGTTTTAGCATCAACAGAATGTAAATACAATTTCAATAAGTTTTTATACAGTGTCTTTCAAAAAAGAAGAAACACTCAATAAATTTATTATCTTGAGATCTACAAAGAAAAACATTAAGTAGCCTTTTGTTTGAGATTATGTGTGCTATTTGGCGGTACTTTCAAATGTTCTGTTCATTTGCGGTTAAATCGAAAACGGAGGCAATTTTAGTTTTTAAAAAACGCTCTGTATATTATTTGACATTTTTCGATTCGTCATATTTCTTTCTTTCTGTACATATGGGTGCTGCATAGGAAAATTTTACTGTAAATCCTACAAAAATATTTTTAAATGTGCAAGACAGTTATTTAAAAAAAAAAACAACATATCTATGAAAATAAAAACAATCGTTTTCTTAAAATATTTCACATCTGTCAGAGTCTCTTTACATGCAGTTAGAAAACATTTTACCAAATTGATTATAATAATATGTAATAATAACACTGTGCTCGAATTGGAGACTTTTTTTGCAACAAGCTGGGCACCCGGGGGGTGAATCTAATTCGAGTATGCTGAATCCAATGGTGCTAACCGTTTTTAAAAGTTAGCTAGCGTTTTCGAGCAATTTGAATTTTAAAAAATTTTAGGCTTAAAGACTTTAAAAGAAAGTAATCTTTATAATTTTTTTGACCATTTATTGAATTTAAATCGATGGAAATCGATCGAATACACATCCAATAGAAACTATTTGAAAAAAAAAATTGAATCGATTCAGTCGATTTTTCATGTTTTTTGAAAAAAAAAAAAACTTTTTTTCTTGATTTTTTTTCATTTTCTCTTTGATTGCCTGATTCTTCGTCATCTATCGACATCTTCTTCAAGTTTGTTTCAAGCCCCTTTGCCAAAAGAATGAATTGCCGCTGTGATAGTTTGAGACTTCTTATCACGTTATTCAAACGAGATTGCGTGATTCAATGTGATTGCATGGCGCAGTGCCATTGATGATTCATAAAACATTGATACGCCTGCTTCTTCGGTTTTCATGGTTTCTAATGCTGATGACTCAGATTGTCTGTTGAAATTGGTCTTGTTGGAACAGGAATTGTATAATTCAAAACGCATGTTGTATAAGCAATAGACGGGTCCAATACATGTCCAGTGAAAACTTTTTGTAAGAAATATTGTTGATACAAATCAGCGGTTTCAGCACTTATTTTAGGGTCGATGATCTAATTACAAATTTTCACACACGCAACAAAAGGTATTCAATTTATCCAGTTTTGATATTTCAAATAATTGATTTTACAACCCCAATACAATGAACAATCTCGAACTTTTCACTTTTTCCCTTCGGTATTAAAAACGTTACAAAATTTCCACTGTTGATATAGCTTGTTTTTCCAGATGGACGGAGCACCAGCTCATACTCCCTTTCATTGGTCATGCAGTACCTAAATGCTTTAATCATTTAACCTTCGCTTATTTGCCACCTACAGACCAGTTACAATGGTCACCGAGATCACCTGATTTCACACCATTTGATTATATTTTATAGAGCCATTAAGACGATATACTATGCAGATCCATCTCAAAACGTCGCGAGGACCCAAAGAAACAAAATCAGGCTGGCTTGCGAGTAGTTAAAACCGATATGATACATGACGCAACAAATGGAGAACTACGAAGAAGATTAGATTCATGTGTTGCACAAAATGGCGAAAATTTTGGGCACTTTATTGAATGGGCTTCTATTTATCCTCTCTTATTTTTGGTACCTATTAAAAAATTCTACTTTTCGAATGTTGTTGCGTTATTGTTTTTGTTAGCAATGTTCAGCTACTGATGTTCTAATTAGTAAAAACTTTTTATGGCTGTAGATGGGTTTTGTTTTTTTTGCTTTTTAGGTAGTGTAGGAAAGCACATTTATTAATTAAACGTGGGAGAAATGTATTACCATGTACCTTTTTTTCACATAGAGTTACAACAGCCTACTATAAATATTAGACCACAAACGTGTATCTTGTGTATGAATAGGAGGATATCATCGTAGAATACTTTTTTTTTAATTTGGCGTGTGTTTTCTTTTTTATAAGAAACTTCAAATTCAAATTCAGTCGAAACCTTCAAAATAAGCTTTGCTTCTTCTTCATACTGGTCAAAATTTTCAAAGAATAGTTTTTAGTATTCTGTTAAAGAGGTAATTTGATCGACAATTCTTTTAAAATAAGACCTTCTTTTTGAAATGTCAAATTTACTTTGTTTGTTCTCTCTTAAAACATCGTACCAAAATAAACTAAAGATACATGTTTCAAATTTATATAGTTTATTCATAATATTTGTTGCTTCATTTCGTGTATCGTAACTTTGGTCAGTATCTTGAAAGAATTTTTTTAAGTTATTAAAATTTTCATGATAATTTGTTTTAATTGCCTTTAAGCATATATCTCGCTGACCATCTTGTGTCAGACAAAGATTTCATCACAAAAATTCTTTCAGGTGCATTAGAATTTAATGAAATTCTTGTATTAATTTCTCTTTAGCAAATTCACCTGTATGTGGAACAAGACAAGAAATTGTACAATGTTGTACAATCTCAGAAAAAAATATAGCTTCTACACATACAGTGCTCCTGTCTGTCAACAAAATTCAGAGAATGAGGCACTACACCAGTAAACAAATTCTGCAAAATTTGTTATTTCTTTTATCTACTTGGACACCTTGCTATTTTCCAGGGGACAGATTAGCCGCATTGTCGTAACTTTGCGAACGGCATTTTGAAAGGTCCAAGATTGAACCTCAATTAAATATTGCACCAATTCTCGAGCACTCGACACTTCAATGTTTGTGAATTCATGTATCTAATACAAAAGTAAGTTGAATCAAACATGTTGCATAAATCAGCTGTAGAATCAACTATATTTCCAAAATATTTTGATTCTTTTACTCTTGTAAATAAATTAGTAACAGGATCGCCTAATTAATTGAATAAATTCATTGCAAATTGTTGAAGGACAGATAAAGATATTTTGCCCCTTCCAATATTTTTAGTTTTCAAATATGATCTGCTAGAAACCCGATATTTGTAGTAGTTCCAATAGCCCAACTAATTCCCATGTCTGTAGTAATCCAAAAATTTCATCTTTGCCTTTAATGAAGTCCACGTTGACACAAAAAAAAAATTAATATCAATTTATTCTTAGAAAAACTTTAGCCAGTAACGCATTCATTTTCATATGCTTTGAGAATTCGGTTTACAAGCCCTGTTTTTTTGATCTAACCATCCAGTTTAAAACATGCCTTGGTATGAGAAGCCTATTCATGAAGATACGACCTCGCTGTGGCATTTTTCCAGTCATTGTGAAACGTGCGTAATTGATCATGACTTTCTTCAAGCAAAAAATTAATACTTACAGGTCCGCAGTAAACTTATTTGTTTTCGGCGAAAAATATTAGCCAAAAACGAAACTACTTTTTCACATTTAAACATTTGCGCCTTAAACATTGATTTTGAAATAAATCTTGCGTCGATACGCTAACTGTAAAGTAGCTTTAAATTTCATTTCCTTATTTTCAAACTCAATGTTTTGTTCAAATACCTTCTTCGATCAAACAGCGCAAAACTTCTTCAAGACTGACTCCATTTAGCAGGTCATTACTAAATATTTGTATTACTGTAGGATGTTGTTCGTTCGGTTTATCGCGCCAGAATCAAAGATATGGGTCTATGTCGAATGAATCAATTTCAATGACATCTTTTTTTTTTTCCCCCCCCCGTTTTTCGGTAGGTGACCCGTTTGAATATCTGAAGCTGCTAAAGAATGGTGTGCTTTCAAAAATCCTAATAAGACTGTCTGTCTTTAGCAGTCTTTCACTTTTTTTCGTGCAATTTTCTTTTTTATGCCCACTGAGATAATGGCGTTTCATTTCTCGTAAAGAAGTAATAAGTGTTATAATTAATAATAACAACAGAATAAGGTTTGCAGGTTTGAAAAGTAAATTGTAAGGACACGATGTCAGAGGTATTAGAACGGCATTTATGCGGTTACTAAAATTCCAAAGCTTGGCCTCTAATGGGACACAACTCTCAAAATTTAGGTCAGTTTTATTTTGTGCTTGAGTAAGTACTTAAAATAAGTTTTGCTGTTTAGTAATAATAATAAAACTTTCTTTTAAAGCACGTGGCTTATTGTCAAATTTGGAAAATAAAGTTAAAGTGTACAAGTCAGAGTAATATTTCACGATCAATGATAGCGAGCGGTCGGTAGCTTACTAATATCTGCTTTCTTACGTATATGCTGCTCGTGTTGTAGGACTGAGCGGAGCGCAGCGCGTCGCGCTGAAATATACGCGGACAAAATCGATCGAGACGGACACTGGAACTTTCCACACTGTTCGAGATACTGCGCTCGACTTCTAGGACTTCTCTGATACGAAATTTTTGAAAATTCTTGCTTGTTCGATTACGAAATAATAACATTTTATAACTATTAGAATAGTGAATACTTAATTGGAATTATTTATTGTTTATAACTATTTGAATAGCGCTTTGATAGTTATTAGAGTTTATAACTATTGGGAATAAAACTTTGTACTAATTAAATACAAAATAAGTTTAATAAGAGCCAGTAATTCGTTAACTACTTTTTTCTTTAAAAAAAAAATCCAGGAAGGGGGCCTTACGAAAATGTTAGACTTCGAAATTGTGCATTACCAAATAATTATTGTAAAATATATTTTATTGTAAACAATAAAGCTAATTAGTATTAACCTGAAAATAAGCCGGGGACGCCTGAAGTTCGGGGCCGCTAGGCACGTGCCTAGTTTGCCTTACGGGTAATCCGCCTCTGCCTGCAATTATTGGATTTTTTGATTCCTCGTTAAAGCCGATTCGTTCTTTTGTACTACTCTTGAGAAGCCATACAAACAAGCTTTTACGGTATTGATAGTTGTGTTAGGAATGCTTGTTAAATTGTAGTAAGTGTCTATGTATCTATATAGTAGATATGAAGATTATATGAAATCATCAGTGCGATAAACGTGTCAGAAGATAATTAGGAATGTACAACTAAGAAATACAGTGATTAATAAAAAGGAGATATCTCGGATGAACACTGTTATGATGTTTTAATGTTGTATGGAATCCATTCACTTATTCAAAATAGCGACATGGTAATCAAATTTGAAAATAGTTAGAAAATTGTATTACAATGCCCTGAATTTAACAGAAATTAGATCAATGTACAAACGTAGTAGTAAAATCACTACGATTTATAAATAGTTTATTCATTATTAACATTGTAAGCGTTTTAATTGCGTTGCATTCCTTACATATTTTACCATGTCACTAGTAGTGCAGCCTGTTATAGTAAAAAAATAGGATTTTACAATTTTGGTAGCTATAGGTAAGCTGTGTATTTCTCGAGACTGTTCATTACTGTAGGTTCTTTTGTAGTGAGGTTGATAATGGGATTAGCGGACTATTGTCCATGTTGTGCCTCTACATTTTGTCGTAATTTCAAATACAGGCGCATTTCATATTATTGAGAAAATTCTACAAGACAACTTCAGTTACACGATAACTGCACAGTTAATTCAATATACATCATTTTTAGTAAAACTAGGTTCCTGTGATCAATAGCATTGTGAAGTTATTGCTAACGGCGAAGTAACCAAAACTATTTTGAAATGTCCCTTTCAATCGGATGATTTTCTTTTGAAGCAGAATTTTTCAGTTTTTTTGGAATGATGGAGTTAATTATGCATTTCTTCAACGTGAAATGAGGATTTTAATAATATGAAGCCCGAAGCCATTTGAAGGTGTTATAAAGACAAACAATTTTGTATAATCGTATCAACAAATTTTTCGTATATAAAATCCCGACCTAACATAAACGAAGGTTTTAACGAATTTCCATACATTCATAGCCAAGGGATGTTTTTAAATGTACGGTATGCATTCAACTTTTCAAAAATGTGTAATCTTATTGGCGTATCGAAGTTGTGTCCTAGAAGTATCTGAACCGCGTCATAACTTCGCGCCATTAAGTTCGAACGACCTCCAGTGGGGTACGAGCGTAACAAGTGACCCTCACAAACTCGCCGATTAGCACTTGCCGATTTGGCGTGTTAGTTCGCGGCATGTAGTGCTTTTGTTTACAGTGCATTGTTTACGTTCGTCGGAATTTTGTTATCGTTGAAAATTACGGAGAGATGTGAACAACGAATTTGTATCAATTTTGCTTTAAAACTGGGAAAAGTTCTGCGGAAAACTATTGCAATGATGCAGAAGGTTTTGGGGGACGAGGTTGGGCAAAAACACAGATAAAAGCAGTGGTACAAGCGATTAAGATGACCGCATTTTTGTTGGCGTAATCCACGTTCTGGCCGACCTTCGAGCGCAACACCCCCCCGGAAAATGTGGAGGGTGTGCGAATTGCGATTGCACGAAAATCGTCTCGCTCAGCTGTTGCTGTCGTGAATTAGAAAGTGGTATTCCAAAGCATTGTTTGGAGAATTTAATGGAGAATTTGGGAATGAGACGCGTGTGCAAAATTCATTCGAGAGAATGCTTATCAGTAGAACAGAAGATGCTTCGCTTCGAAGTCGCCTCGGAACTTGGAAAATGGTCAATAATTATGAAAATGTGCTCCAAAAACATCATTAGTGGTGATGAATCGTAGGTCTATGGTTATGACCCAAAACAAAACAACAAGTCTCACAGTGGAAATTCCATCGAGCCACGGCCGAAAAAAAACACGGTCAAAGTCGGAGGCAGTGTTAAGTCCTTGTTGGATTGTTGTTCTTCGATTATGCAGTGTTGTGCATATGGCAATGTTCCGAGAGGTCAGATAATTCAATAAGGAATTTATCTTGAAGTGTGAAAAGATTGCGGGACCACGTGTGAGAATAAAACGGCCGCGTTTTTGGCAGAGCGGGGCGACGGCTTCTTCACCACGAAATGCACCAGCGCATTCGGCGAATCTAATGCAAAAACAGTTCGTGGCGAAACACAACCATCACATAGCCAGCTTCCATTACAGTTCCCGACGTGCCCCCTGATGACTTTTGGCTATTCCCAAAATGAAAATTACATTAAGGGCACCGGTTCGACGACATACAAACGAGGTCAAAGACTGCGAACAAGTGCGCTCAGGGCTATTCCAAAATTGGACTATGCGAATTCTCACCAGTGGAAACACCGACGGGGGAGCGTGTTGTTCAGTCGAAAGGGGTTAGTTCGAAAGGATGCCACTGCCAGATGACGAAAAATAATG
Organism: Dynastes maya; assembly: GCA_029619315.2. Classification (NCBI taxonomy): domain Eukaryota; kingdom Metazoa; phylum Arthropoda; class Insecta; order Coleoptera; family Scarabaeidae; genus Dynastes; species Dynastes maya. Next base: position 50,702,765 of record JAROYE020000002.1, read on the forward strand.
CAACGCAGAGTTATGACACAGGTCGGATGCTCTAAGACACACTCGTACATACGAGGATGTATGTTAAAAAACCGTGCTAAGGAAGGACAAACACAATGTTTGATTAGTATTTCTTGAACATAATCTCTGTAGCTTATACCACTTAGTCTAGCACTGTTCCAATTCTTTAAAGCCACCCAAATAATAGGAATTGGCGAACTCTGTGTCGGCAATGGCATTTGGACGTGAATCGCTTCGTCAATCATTTTTTTATTTTGTCACGTGAGAAAGAAGTCACACGGTCAAATCGGGCGAATAGGGTTAGATGTCGCAATTGTCGATGAGCCTGTGAGTCGTTATCATGATGTAGAGAATTTTTCATCGTAGGGGACTTTTTCAAATTGGTCAAATAAATCAGCGTAGGATTGTCTTAGGATTGTCCTTCCTTTCTCCATCAATAATCTCGGCGATACAGGACACGGTTCGGGGACAATACCCTGTAAGAACTATGTGTTAGATGGCAGAAAGAAATTTCTGGAGGGCGTGAAAAGGTCGAGAACGAGGAGTCATGATCGTCGTCCAAGGACCAAGTGTGACCGAGGTCCAATATCGACGCGGTCCGAAATCTCAATCTTGAAATGCGGCGCATAATCTTCTTCGAAATCTTGCGGAAGTAAACATCAGCTACGAGAGTATCCAACGGATAGTGACAGAGACTTGGGATTCGCAAAGTGGCCGCTAGATGGGTTCACACGTCTGTTATCGGGGATCACAAGCGACATCGATTGGAGGTTTGGCCAGGCGGACCTCTTCAATCGATACCAGCAACAGAGGGTGAGGCCATTTTGAATCGCATCGTCACTGTGACGAAACAGGCGAGTATAAGTGGAGAAAGAGCAGCGAGAGTGGCACGGTGAAGGCAAGACGCGGTTGTCACCCGGAAGGTTAATGCAACAGTTTTTTTGAATCGGCGAGAGGTGCTTTTCACGTCGAATTTTCTGCAGGATCGACCACACAATTAATGTGCAATATTATTGTGAGTACGGATTACCGCCGAAATTGTCATTTCCGAAGGAAAAGGAAGAAAGCAAATCGGCAGAAGTGTCATTCTTCTGGATGACCCCAACGCAGGCCTCAGTGACTAAACGCCCGATGCAACAGTTAAGTGAATTTAGGATGGGGAAACGCTGGAAAATCACCCTGTAGTCCGTGACTGTCGGTTTGTAACCCATATTTTTGACCTTCAAAGAAGCGCTGGAATCCAGCGCTTCGACGATTCTAAACCGAAGCGATGGAAGCGTGTGCTCCATGGCTACATGTTAAACCGTCCCAAGAATTTTACGATGATGGCATAAAAAAGCTCCCAATCCGATGGGAAAAAATGTACTTCTAGGCGGGAGAGTAGTAGAAAAATAATATATGAAATAAGATAGAAAATAGCTTAGTTAATAAACGTTAAGAATTTTTTAAAAACGAGTCCGTTTATATTTGATACGCCCTCGAGATTAAAGATTTACAATAAAAAATAAGGATGCCGCTATTCGGTGCACGGCCGATCGCCATGTCTGCTTAAGAAAAACTTTTTTAATTTCAATTTAACTTTTGACTTATTATAAAATGTTAAATTATTATTTCTATTTAATTTTTTTTATTTTTTTTTCTGTTTGCAACAAAAAAATTATTCCTATACAATTTTGTTCAATGTTAAATTTTGTTTAGATTTGTCAAATTTTAGATGTTTAAGTGTTTTATGAGTTACTTTACATCCACTTTTACTATTTTGTTGTCGTGATGATGTAATAAAATTATTACAAAAGCCCAATCTACAAAGACAGAGTAGTGAAATCAGTTGAATAATTCCAATGAAAAGATATTTCAACGTCCCAAAAAATTGCTATACCCTCTTTTTCTCGGGCTCTGGCCAGTGGAAGAGAAAATCGAAATTTTGTGGAAACGTAAGGTGTGTAAGTGTTTATGTTGCTTCCAATTTGCACCTCTGGCTCCTTTTCCCGGTTGGATATTACGTATTGTTAATTTTACAATCAGCGGTTGATTTGTTTGCGATGTTGATAGGTTGTTAATTATTATAAAACAAAGCATGGACTTTTCAAGAGCCTACCGATCAAAATTTTTTATAAATCTGTTTTACTGTCCGGTCACATGTTTTGATATTTATTTTATGTGTCAGTGTGATAAACCTTTCCACACTTTCCGTTTACTATTTTAATAACCCCATTACAGGCAACAAAAAATGAATATCTGTTGATCAAAATTTATGTTAGAGATAATAATTCGTAAATTCGCTCGTATAATAGAACCCTAAGAAAGTATATAGATTTGCCCAATTTGTCATCAAATAATAAGACTGCCTTTATGGCAATTTGTTAAACTGACACGAGTCTGTATTCCTTGTGGTACCCTAATGCGCAGCTTTGAAGGGCTAAGTTAATGCCGGTTGTGCTTAACACGCAGAATATTTATAGCGACTTTTTAAATTAAAACGGCAGATAATACGTATAGTAGGTTATATAATAATTCGAATTAAACAGAGAATCAATATAGTCTAGCGTGTCAGTACAACAAACAGGTTTTAAGTATTTCAGTACCCATTAATAAATGTTCTAATTGTAGCTCTACTAATCAAAACTTACGCATTTCTAAATATAGAATGTAGTAAGCTCGAGATGAGTATTTTATTTTAGGCTATTGTGATAAGTGAACATTAGCAATTGTCTACCTATCTCATTCTGCATGTTCTCTGTTAATAGCATTGATGTACAACATTAACTTGTGAATGTTACATAAACTAGAGAAGGTGATTTTGTAGGTTTTTCGGCTTAATCTCGAATCTGTTTCCAAATTTTCCAGCACGTGAGATTTCTGAGTTAAACGCTTTTAAAAAATCAGAAATTTTAAAAATTTCGTAAGGAATAATGTAGGTACATATTTCCATGGATTTTCGCCTGAATTTCACTGCTTGCTTGGCTCTTTAAAAGGCCATAGCAGTAGTTCACGAGCATGGCTTTTCGTTCCATTTTCCTTTGTAGCGCGATTTCAATAGTTCATGTTACATCACCAAATTGTGGGGAAAAAAAAGTGAGATGGGAACGGAGGAACGAACCTTCAGGACCGTATTTGCATCCAAATTCTTTGTCATTTTAATAGGCAGTTCACAACAAGCTGTTGTATAGTTTACATTCTTTTATTCCGAGGAAGTTGTACCAACAGTTTGAAGGACTGCCAAGAGGTGCTTCTCCATTCACAAGGTAGTGTCGTGTGCATCTTGATTATTCCTTCTATTTCAGCTTGCTTATTTGGGAAATTAATTTTTTAAATAAAGAAAACCTTACAATCTTTGTCATTACGAAGTGTTTCAATCAATCCTAAATTTCACGTGTGAAGAGGTGGCAGCAGATAGCAGATTTTGTCGTTTTAATGAGAGCTCACAAATGATATTTGTTAAGAACCAGGAGAAGGTTACTTCTTCTTGGCCATTGCTTTTTAATATTATATTTTCTGTCATACAAATCCACTCTACAGAAAGACAACAAAACTCGTGTGTACCCCAACTCCAACGCCAGTATACAGCTACACTTTAAATTCGCCCAAAATTTGCAATTGAAATCTTTTGTATCTGTTTTTATCCAGTAGTAGCTTCATGCTTTAATAAGGACTTCTTCATGTTGACAGCTATGAGCAAATGGGAATAGACGGATTTCATTTCCATATGAAGGAGAACGCCTTTAAAACTCGTTTCGGCAGTCCATAAAGGATGGAAGGATTGCTAGGTTCGCTAGTTACAGCGTGTCATTATTACAGAATACCAGATCAGTTATGTGAAAATAAATGTTGCAGTTTGACTGTTAATAGGAAGGTGAATTTCTTGTTTCTGTGATTAATAAAAATTCCTTGAGCCTTGAAGCTAGTGTTGCCGGTTGATTTGACAAATTCAAATCACGACTGTCATTTAAATCTAATGGGTTTAACATTATGCGGGTCCTCGAACATTGTCAACAAAGTCATGGTCCGTTTGGCCCTTTTTCCTTGGTCCTTAAAGTGATCTAGTAGGTCCTCCTTTAAGATCCCACAGAGTCACGAATTGGTGGGATGCTTTGGGAAAGTCCGTAGGGTTGTGCACCACAGGTCTCATAGCGAAGAGAAGGTTGGCATTTACTTCATGTTCTTGACTTACTTGATATGCAGCGATTTTCGTTATACAAAAGTAGTAGTCTGAGAATAGGACACTTGGCTCTGTCCATATCATTGGAAACTGCAAACGGCATGTGACGAGATTTCATGCAGCCAGCCATGAGACTGAAAAACATGATAAACAGAAGATAGTGGGATCAAAACTTAACCCTGACCTCCAAACCCTTCCACCTATGCAGATTTTTTTGATGAGTGAGTTATATTTAATTTTCAGGCTTCAAAGTCACCTTACACATACATATAAACAAAAGCTGTAGGACTATTCACACAGTATGCGTGGCACTATAACGCTAAAAATAAATTGACCAAAGCTAGAGCGGTTCACAAAATTTGGTTTAGTTAAGTGGGGTACAAGTAATAATTAGAGTATAGATAGCACTTCACAAACGACAATGAATAATTTATACATAAAAACGCGTCATATCCCTCAGCACACGTAACACCCCGCAATTATTCATGCCGAGAAGCCCTAAGTCGTTCGAATTCGAAGAATTAAAGTTATGTAATTGGGGGTAAAATATAGAATTAGGAAAAACAGTAGAATGGACCAAATTCCGAGTACATATTCGGATTTAGTTTCAAAATTGTAGTGCCTTCATTCTAAATGCCCGTGCTAAGAACGAGCTTGTTATATATAAAGTCGTAAACCAGAGAAAGAAATAATTAACGAAATTGTGACAAGGACGATAAATTCATGGACCATATATATGAGGCCTGGTACCGGGAGCAAAGGGTACACTCGCTTAGAAGAGACAAATAAATTTATTAAAAAATAAAAAGCGTATTACAGGATGAAAGTGCGGTCCTAAAAACTATTTTTAAAAACGTAGTCACCAAGCCGATGAGGCACTTGTCCATCTGCGAACGAGGTCTAACAACCCTTGGTATAGAAATCAGGTCCCTGCCGAACGCAGCCACTGTGTTGTGGTTGGATGTCGTCCTCATCCGACCGAACCGTGTCCTCCCAAAAAAAACTTTCATCTCCCGGAAAAAGATGAAAATCCGAAGAAGCCAGAGTCCGGACTCTGTGAAGCTGGGTGAGTGATGACCTCCCATCCGAATGACGAAGCTTATCCGTGGTGATTTTGGCGCGTGTGAGGGCAGAGACTTTTCGGTAGTCAAGCTTGTTGTGACAAAGTCGTGATACCGTCTCGGAATGTACAGTTCGGATGCCCATTTCTCGAATTGTCAAGCGTCTGTGGTGATGAGAGTCTGAAACCCGACTGGATGTTTCGGTCCGCCAGAGACGTTCTAGGTTCTTCTAGATCTTGGAAGATTCATCTTAGTGTCCGGCCGTTCGAAAAAACTTGAAAAACCAAACCGACACTTGCTTGCGTGACCTAACCTCGCCATAAGCTTCGCGAAATTCTTCGGTGAACTGCGGTCGGCGATTCCTCATTGCCACACAAAAGTAGCGAAGATTTGCACAACTTTCCAGTGAGGAACCATTTGAGACCATACTATCGCAATAATTTTCCGTACTGACAAAATAAACGACGCACTAACATTGAGTTGAAAAGATGAACACATAGACGACTTGATTGCAGGGGTTGAAATCACGCGATTGATGAACAGCGCAGTAGGGTACCTTGTTCCCGGCACGCCTTCGTATAGACAGTTGAAAAGAAACTGGAACATAAGGAAGGGAAACAAAAGTGCAATAAACAAGAAAAGGAAGGTTGGTGTGCTTAAGAAAGGTTGAAGCAGATAAAGGGGACTATATCTAAATTGAAATGTATATAGTAAATCTGGCGTGTGGATTAAAATTTTAAATTAGGAGACTAGGATTATTAACAAATATACCTCACTATACAACCCTATCACGTAATAACCCGTATAAAATAAATGCTAATGATGAGAAAACATCAAAGCGTCTATTTACAGTATCAATTCTAATTTATATTGCACTTCGCTTCTTTTGAATACTACATTGTGACCTGCTCGAAATCTTTGTTCCAATAAGCATGTTCGATGCGAAATGAACGGGAAACTTAGACTCAGTAGTGTGGCGAATATTTCACATGTTTTGAAAATGTGTGAACATTTTTACGTAAATTGTGATTGAAACAGTTTATTTTCTGCCTGAACGATTTAGATATGAGTGTTAAAATCAGGGAGAAAGCTGGTTTCTCCTTGCAATCTCAAATTCAGTTCGTCATATGTTTTGTCAAATCGGAATAGAATGCTAACTTCCACAAGCCATTCGCTATTTTGTAATTCGGTAAGAGGGCGGATGGATTTCATTCAAAAAAAAATTTCGATCTCTGCCGAAATTCAAAAAAGCGCCGAAGAACTTTTCCGCAAACTAAGCCAGAGTACGGCAGATGATTATGGTAAGTAATTTTGTCAATTCTTCAATAAACTCGCAGAATTGTCTGTGATTCAGCCCAGTGATCTGATGAAATAAACAACTGGATATGGACTGGTTTTACCAAACGTCAGACATATCCAACACATTTTCCGCACAAAGACCGTTGAGAAGATACAATGTAAGACTAATGGTTTTGAAAACACCATCATTCTCTACAGCTTGGACACAAGTGCAACCACTTCTGTATTTTACCCACAAATGTTTTTGCCCCATCAGATTTCAAGGTTTTCCATCGAAGGTTTTTTATTAATGGCATTTTCAACTCCCTTAAAAATATCTCCCCAGTAGTCGTGCCCGAATACTATCAATATCAAAAGTTCTTCATACACTTCATATCTTTTATTACTCCTCGATAAAAAAATCAACACCTGAGCAGTATCTGAACACATCGGTTGACTCTCCAAGGCTAGAGGAAAAACGCTCAAGATGTCATTTTGTCAGATAGTTGAGATGATATATTTCTCGATGTCTTGTACCCCGGGTCACGGTGGTTTGCTGGTACAAACTGACAGTTTTAAGTAAATGTACCTTTTCGGGGTACATTCTTCGGCCTACTGCATATTCGCATTCTTGATCATTCTCCTCGGTGAATGGTTTTCACGTTTTGCGATTTCAAGAGCCACACGAAAACTGGCAGAGTTGCAGCCTCTTGTCGTGTTGAATTTCATTAGCAAAAATTGCTACGAGTTAATCAACGCTTCAAGCTTCCAAATTTTTCTGTCCGCAAACTTCTTGTAAATTTGAGTAATTTTGAAAGTTTCGTTCATAAGATGTTAATTTTATATTCATTCGAGAACGGCTATAGGTTTCATTCGCAAATCAAACATAGCGTCTTATTACTGGACTCAATCAAGAAATAGTGATAATTTCATGAGCTTGAAGTTCTGCAGTCACTGTCTATTTCGCTTCTTTCTCCATACTAGTAAATCCACCACACAAAAACAGCAAGTCAAATCACGGCACTACTTTATTTACAACACTACCTTTACGCACTACTTTATTTCACAACAGATAGGTTTCGCTTCCTTCGCCTTCCCTAGGCGGACTGACTCGCGGTCGGTCCGCTAACTTTTATACTCCAATTACTGCCATTTCGAAATGTGAGTGGAATACACAGAAAACTTCTCGAACCAACTGCGCTATCGAAAGTACTACTCCCCGCACCATCTGTCAGTGATTAGAGGTTTTTACCACACCTATTCCCAATTTTGACCACCAGACGTCGTCAAGTGTCACGGTTTCGCCAACAATACACTAATAGTAAACTGAAACTAGCAAATTTTAGCAAGCCGTAGCTCGCTCAGGCGCGTACTCGGCGACTACTCTAGAAAATTAGGATAGTGGCAAGGAAAATTAAAACGGTTTGGACCCTTGGAAATTACTGGAGTAATCAGTTATGGCACTAAGGCTGAAAAGTTGGAGACCCCTTGCACTAGGCAGACAGCGTTATAATTTGAGGTTTAAATTACAATAGCGAATTTAAACAAAATAAAAAAAAAATCATTCTTATTAAGAAGTTATTAAAAAATACAATTAATCGATGATTTGCAATAATTGTAATATATTTAAATAAAAACATCGTGCGTATTGTGTGTGCAGCCTATTGGTAGCCCAATAATTAAAAGTTAGATGAAAAAAAAAATCCCGGTCCTATTTTGGCTATACACTTTTTAGTTACCAAAAAATGGGGAAAAATGTTCGAACAAGCTGAATACTTTTTGATAATGTTATCTTTCTTAGAAAAGATACACATAAATATTAGTCATATTAGTATTTCACGTTTTGGCACTTACTGTATTACACACGAAGAATAATATTTTTACATTAGCTATACCGGAATTATGTATTCATTACTGAACTCGAGAATAATCATCCCAAACATCCCTACTTACTTTTACTAAAATTTCATTATACATGGACCTTGTTCAATGTTGAACGACCACAATAAACGTGTGTACACTATGCAGCGCGTAGAAGTTTATTATGAAATACACAAGTTAAATAATTAAGACCATCTGAAAAAAAATTTGTAGTGGCCGTTTTCTTACTTCAGTTGGTCTCATTAGAATTGCTCCCAGTATCTTATCTTCTTTTTCTCTTTGGTGAGTGCACTAATGGCTAATTACTCAGTTTAAGCATTTTATGTTGCCAAAAACTTCTTTAAAAGTATCAGATGAACTGGAAAAACAGTTTGGGTACCATTTTGAATGCTCTATCGGGTTCGTTCCAGTAATGACGTAGTTTTACAGCGTTGATAGTTACAGTTTTCCATGCATCGTCAATTGCAACTGGACACGTTGCTTGTCAATATTTTGGATTTAGTGTATAAGAGGTGTGGCAATTAAATAACCGGACGGGTGTACTACGGCAACAGTGAGACGCCACGGAAGTGTTTGAAACATGTATGTGCTTGTAGATGCTTCCCCACCCTGAGCTCGGATGGAAACGTTGTACGTCGCCAGTTCGCTGTGCAATCGTTCGTTAAGTCCCTTACGCTAGCGCCGCATTGGAAAAAATGCCATGTGAGGTGTTCAGATCGAGCAAACAAGGTAACCTCAAGTTTCTTGTGAAACACGAGGTTCTAACTACCTCGTGAAGGGTGAAGAAGACGAAAGGGAACGATCGTGGGAAGAGCAAATCCCTGGATGCTACACAAGACAATGCCGCCAGTCCATTCCGCCCTGTTCTGTGAAGCGTTCTTTGCGAATCCGGCATCACGGTGTTGAACCACCCTACCATACTCGCCCGACTTGGCCCTTTGTGGACTTATTTTTATTTTCCTAAGTAACAAATCGGAGCTTAGGGGACAAGATTTGACGTGTGGAAGCGGTGAAATCAAAGCGACGGAGATTCAACAAACTGACTTGAAAACGACTTCCAGCACTGCTTTCGACATTGGAAAAATAGTATGGAGCGTGGTAGGATCGGCAAGGAGGGACATTGACAAGGGGATAAAACTTGTATCGTAATTGGTTGATCAATAAAATGTTTTGTAGCACCAGTCCGGTATTTAATGCCATACCTCGTTTATGTCTGTCTAAACTTGTTTCAGTGCTCCCTGTTATTCTTATTTTTTCGTGTCTTTGTCGTTATTTTGGTCCGTTTTTATAAACCTTTTTGTGCAGATGAAACGAGCACTGCCGCAAATATTGTACTTTCGCCTAGTCGAATACATACAGATTGAGAGGGTCCTATGATCGCACTTATCTTGATCGGATATATTCGGTGTGGACAGAGGGGATATTCGTTATTACTGAAAATATGTATTATGTCACCGGCTATAATGTCAGTTGCTTAAAGTGACTCTCGTTTTGGTTTGAGGAATACCTTTTCTTATATTAAACAATTGTATTGTACATAATGGATAGCTTTTCGTGCAACAAAAGAAAATTTGTGATAAAATCTCTATCATCTTGGAACTAAAATTTGAAAAACTATTGGTTTTCAAACAGTACGCCATATAATAGAAAACTTTGAAAATTGTGGTTGTTATATATCTGTGCAAACACAAAGAGGCGAAGAATTACAAATGAAGAACTGGGACTTTAGTTTGTGATGTAGTAGAAGGACAACAGTAATTAACTTCTCGCAAAATAAGCGGAAGCAGTTAAACATTTCGGATGGCATGTTCGTAAAAATATTCAAAAAAAATATAAGTACCGTACATTCAAATTAACAAGACCAATGAAATTTTCCCCGATGACCAAATATCGAAGACACTTGCTGACAATAAAAATGAGACCGAATTTTCCCTATTTCGCTTATAACCCTCTGGGAAAAAACCAATGGAAGGCTTCTTTCTTGGGAAAAAATCAGTAAAAAAAATCGTATTATCCTGGCAGATCCGGCGCAGTTGCTTCAGTTGATGAACAACTGGTTTCTTTAAACTAAACTGTAATACGAAAACGCCAAATTTAAAATTTGCCCACTCGTACACAGCCCAGATGAAATGATTTAACAAGTTTCTTTTGTTTTAAGGAAAATAAGGTAAAATAAGTGACAAAGACAGAACAAATTAACAGCCCGTGACATAATACATATTTGAGGAAGTAATAAATGAATAGCCCCGCTCCGCTTCCGAAGTATCGATCAAGATAGATGCGGACTATAGGACCAACTCTCAACTGGTATATCCTCTTTGCGGTTGTTAATTGGGGGTTTTTTGGGTGGTTGGTACACGTTGTATATTACGAGCGGTTGTCTGAAAAGTTCAAGCCTCAAAAGGAAGACAGCATTACTCGCCTAAAAATATTCTGTAATATAATTGCGCATGCCTTGAAAGACACTTTCGAACATTTCAGCCAGTCGGCGATCAGTTCTGTTTAACATTCGTTTTAAAAACCGTTGATGTCGTGATGTGGTCGTACCAGCTTGGTAGCGATGAACGTTCGGGAGAACGACTACCGATAACATCGGAAAAATGTAAATGTGATGCATATTTTTGATATGTATCAAGAATTACACATTTTAAATTTTCATGGAAGTGAAATTTAACCCCACTGGGCGTTGTAAGGGGGTGATTGGGTGGTGAACTCAGTTTCTATTGTCTTATTCGGTGCAGCGCACCAAGAAACATAATAATATAAATATTTTGCAAATGTGGACTTCAAACCCCAAGGGGGTTGTAATGGAGTGGCAGGGAAAAATTGGATAATTAAAAAACCTTTTTTTATTGTCATATTAGGTTTCAGCGCCCCAAAACTACTGGGGGAAGGGGAGTTACCCTCTGGGTTTCATTTTTTTTGTGTGCCTGTGTTACTCTAAAATATACGCAAAAACAAATGTTTCTAACTTACTTGCAATCAGTATTAGAACAACACAACATCAACGCCAAATCGACTTTTTTAACGAATTAATTTCGATACACGAAGAGACAAATAGTACGCTCACCGGTCAACACTCATAAAACATTTTAAAAATTGTCGCAGCTTTTATATTATTCACCATAAGGTTTTTTGCGGATAATAAAGGTTTTTCCCTTTAAAAACAGAGACACGAGAATCGTTTAAAGCAAATGAAAAGAAAAGACAGAGATCGAAGAGAAGCCTCAACACCGTTGACGGCATGACCCATTTCTTTCGGGCTTTCCAAAAAAATGCTATTTTGCAGCAGCCTTGATGGATTTTTTGTTATTCCCCGATTCGTTTAAATAGGAAATTAGGTATTGTTTTTTTACTGTAAAAAATTGAAAAGGTAGAATGTTATTACTCTTTTGCGGTCTATATTTAATTTTTACATTATTTCTTGTTGGGTCAGTTACTTTTTTCTTGTCCGGCCGCCTGACGGCCCTCTAACTTTGCCGCCCCTCAACGTTGCCGCCCTGTGCACCATTGCACGTGTTGTGCCCCGCACGGCACGGCCCGGCCTGTACAAACTTATTCTTTGCTGGGCATTTTGCTAGAAGTAAAGTTTATGAAGGGTAGATAGCATTTCGGAACATTTGAAGAAATAAAATTCTGAAACGTATATAATTTCTACAACATTAGATATTAGTCCTGTAAATCTAACATCAAAGTCCAAGTAATAAACGAAAAACAATCAAATTTACAAATTATACAACATGTAATTCCAAGTGTTTCCTTTTGTTTTTTTTTTAAAAAAATAAGGTATATTTATAATTTTCGGAATAAAATAACTCAATTGAGAAAAACGGTTTGTTTTTTTTTTATACACGTATTAGTATATCTGCTAGAAAAGGTTTTCAAAACAAGCACAAATACAACTGTAATATTTTTAAAGTTAAGATAAAAACTTTTTCCATTTGGTGCCGACTTTATAGCGGTCACTGTATAACGATAAGATTGTGTAAATAGAAAGTTTTCTTTCCAGCGGTTGTTCCTCTGCTTAGTCTGGCGCTAAACCCCGTTAAGAACGGTCACCCGCGTAGGAAATAGTACGTTTTAAAAATAATATTTTTGTATATACAGGATGATCAACAAGCAGTTGGTCAGGTATCCACTTTGTCATTTTGCATGGAATATCTGCCACATCATTACCTTTTAGTTTCTCCATGTAAAAGTAAACCAGCCATATGACAACAGAGAAAACATTACCAGCAAAGTATCATCTTCATATTAAAGACGTTTCGATACCAAGATATTATGGGCAATTTGTCAAACTTAAATAGAAAACCGAGTAAGATTATATTTCTCTTTACCAACTGCAATAAACCCGAAGAAAGTCAATATTAGATGTAGCCCAGCAGCGACGTGTATTGAAATATACGTTGAAGAAATTGTAATTATTTCACTTGGCTATACCTATACTAAAACATTTAATGATATTCACAATTGCAGCTTTAACTATTTTAGTCCTTAACTTTAGCTTCGGTTTAAAGTAGACCCTACTGATTAATTTTTATTTAGTTAGTTGACTAACTGGACAAACATCGTTTGTAAATCCTCTTAATCTCCAAAAGATTCTGACATGACGTCCGAACTCTCTTTTAGGAACAAGGCGAAATATCGTTCATCACAACTTAATTAACCGTGCCAGGGGAATATATTACTCGTCGGATTTGTAAACAAAACACCGTTGTTTAACACTGAGTGAAAATTCAATAGAGGCTAATTGCTTCCATTTGCAAATGCAGTTTTATCGGAACTGCAAGCCAATTTATTTTTTTTTGTTCTTTTTGTGTATTTCATGGCCGAAGGTATGTGAAATGGGACCGCCGCAGATTTAAATTATTAAAAGCTTTTTACCCAGCAATGACCCAATCGTTTACGTGAGAGAAGGCTTGTGGGCGTGTGGTGTATTTCCGTACCACACAATACGCTGCGGTAAAAGCTATTAATTTTGTTTATTTATTGCAGAGATCCATCTCAAATTATAGAGATTACCAAGTTATTATAAAATGTGCATGTCGGGCAATCGAAACTATGTACAATATGGACCGTATGCACAACCATTGCTAATGAATTTATCGTTTAAACATGATGTTTGCTTAACTCGTTATTTCGACGATAAATAATGCATTACTATGCTTCATTAAAATAATTAAAAACTCGAATTGGTTTTAGTAGTTGTGACGCACGCAAAAATTATAAATTGTTCTAGGATGGTAATTTAATTACGATTGATGTTCGAATAATATTAGGGAGTGTAGTTAGATATCCTGTTGTGTGGATACCACGTGCGGCTTAGACCACTTTCACCAATACTATCTAACAATTCTAGAATAATTTCGCCGGTTTTACACCGAATCACAAAAAATCTGAATAAAATCACGAACGTTGCTCTTTCTAGGGACATTGTTTCAGAGAATGAACAAAAGAGTTATGTTTGTTTTGTTTATTTCAAGTAGCTGCTTGATTGGAATTGATAAGGTTGCCAGCTTGACCTCAGTAAGTTTCATCTAACAATATTCAGTTACTGTCCCATGCAGTTTGTTCGTTAATATGTCCCTGATATGTTCATCATCCACTAAACTAGTTGTGAACGAATACAAGATCTGTATGCAATATTTAAACTCATTAAATTTATACGTCAGAGAGCATAATTTACTAGGAGTGGAAAGATTTCAGTATTATCTACATTGAAAGGGCGTAAACTGTGTTCTTCGTAGATGTCTTCATTCCTAGCTATTCATGTCTTTTGAAATTAAATTGTTCGTCAATAATTGTCCTAGATATTTGAGATTTCTTCTTAGTTTTTCTTCTTATTATGATATAAAGGATTTTAATAATACCACTTGTTACATGTATTTCCTTGATTAATAAAATGAGCCGTTCTTTAACACACACATCGAATGTAGGTGATAATTATAATTTGTTTGAACAAGAGCTTACCCTATTAAAGATATTAAAAAAATAGTTTTCCAGAGTCGGTAAATCTGTAATTAAGTTATTATTCATATATCAATATATATTTTAAACTTTGAACAGTGCAAAACTGGTAATTTATTGTAAAATATTTGAGTAATTCATTTTGCAAGTCTCGTTTGTAATCCGTTTCACAAAAATGAAGTGAGCACATTTGACTTGTATCCTGATTAAATTTATCTGTTCTCAACAGCATTTTACCCATTCGTTCTTGATCATCGAAACCATGTTCTTATCGTCCAGAAAATGATGACATAGAATATGTTCCCTGCTGGCTTTAGCAGCGACCGAATTGTTTTTACACCTAGCAACTGCACACTGTTTACCAATCATTTTCATGTACTAACACAGTCTTCCAGTAGTCTCTTATAAATGCATCAAGTAATAATGCAAAAACTAAATGCAAAGTATTGAAAAGTATTTAAACTAGGAAAAACGAAATAAAACAATCAAAATATAAAGTTGTACATGACACTCGACGCCATGTTGAACGCAACTGACGTCATACGTCACGTAATTCTGATGACATTGATAGATAGGGATTGAGCAATTCTTGTAACGTTTACTTTGATACTTTGATGTAATTGTGTTTAGTATTTTGACTTGTCCTACATAAAAAAATGTATTGAATGAATTAATAAAAAAATTATTATTATAATTTTGATTATTACATCTTATTATTATTAAGACGTTATTCGATTGTGCCGTATCTACTTCAATAATTTGATTGTGATTACTAAGGTAAGATAATCGTGTCGTCCCAGCATAGCCGTAACAGCTGGAGCAGCCAACGGAACTCGGCGCGCGCCTGTCTGATGCGATGCGTAAACATCTGTCGGGTGGCAAAGCATTTCAAATTCGTACACATTCATCATCATTAGCACGGTGTGTGCGTGTGAATTAAATCAGGTGAGCGGAATACTAGTTATTCAAGAACATTTTTAATTAAAAATGTCCAGTGTGCGCAAGGCTAAACAACGACCCTTTGCTGATAAAGTAAAAAACTTTATCTGTTAGTTTCCAGATTTGTTGTACGACGGTGCTAAAATAGTTTGTAAATGATAACATGCAATTTGTCACTTAACATACTGGATAAGAAATCGTTTAAGAACTATTGGAACAAATACAACCCGGAGTTGAAGTTGCCAACTACGGCAACAGCACGTAAGCATGTTTTATTTGTACGCAAAGAGGTGGAAAATAAAATCATATCTACATTAAAAAATCAGTTGCTTTGGTTGTGTGTTGACGAGACAACAGATTGTAAAAAAAATTCTATTATACATGTTATAGTTCGTGCACTGGATCAACATAAACCGACATTTCCACTGTTACTAGCTAGCAAAAGATTACAAGGGTGTATTGGTGCAGCAATTACGACTGTGATACTTACTACGCTAAAAAACTTTCAAGTCTCAACACATCAAATGTTAATGTTTATGAGCGATGGTGCAGCGACAATGCGTGCGGTAGGCCGTTCTCTTCTTGAACACGGTTGCGACTGTTTACATGTAACTTGTAAAATGCATGCTTTACATCTTGTAGCACAAACTATTAGACAATGTTATCCTGAGGTAGATGCATTAATATAAAGTACAAAAAAAGTGTTTCTCAAATCTCCAAAACGTCTTCGAACATTTCACGCACAGTGTCCCGGTATTTGTGAACCACCACAGCCGATTCTTACACGTTGGGGAACCTGGTTACAGGCAACATTTTATTATGCTGAACATTTCAAAAAAGTAAAGGCTGTTATTCTACAATTCAATCCTGCCGAAGCTGCAGCTATTAAGGAGAGCCAGTCAAAATTTCAAGATACTTCTGTTGAAACAGATTTGCAAAATATTCATAGCTACTATAAATGCTTACATGATGCACTGGAACAATTACAAAATAGAGCGTTGTCGTTAGTGAAGTCACTACAAATAGTGGACGAAGTATATACTCTGCTATACACTATAGATGATGCAAAAAATATTCGCGTTTTAAAAAAGTTGGAGAGTGTGTTAGAGGAAGATTCCAATTTTATCACATTACAACAAATTTGTAATGGTACTACTAATCCATTAATTGAGTTCAAAGATTATTTTAATCATACATGTATTACATCGGTCAAATGTTGAACGATCTTTCTCCAAGTATAAACACATTTTTTCACCACTGCGAACACGGTTCCACGAGACAACTATTGAAACATATTTAATGCTATCAATTTTTTACGATTCTTATCCACTGGGTTATAATACAGATGATGGTGTTTCTACTTCTCTTGTTCAGTAATTCCAATGCAATCCGCCACCCTACTTGATTACGCTGCTTAAGAGGGTGAGTGTTTCACAGCCTTATAGATATTATAATTCTTGATTAGTTTTTTTATTATTATTCGCTTTATTACTTCTTTTTCGGTATTATAAATATTGAGGAAACCGCACGCCTATGGCGCGACGAACGATTATCTTAGTCTAGTGATTACTCTCTGAATACAAAAGCTTGCTAATGGCACAGTACTATGATTATTTAGTAAATACTTTTCGTATGCTTACACTGCGTTATAAAAGAAAAATGAATTCTGTAATTCTATTTGAACTCTAGGAATTTATTGTAAATTGATTATCTAAGAGTAATTATAATTTGAATCTTAAGTACAGCTTCATGTTGAAACAAGTAATATTTGCTGTTATATGTGGCGTTTAATATAACTATGCTTTAGTGTAGCAATTTAGTACTAATTTTCAATAATCTTGATGCCCCAGGAACTGTTCAGAAATGCTATGGAAAAGAAGCCAATCTGTAGAAGATAGACAATATCATCAAAGATTAGCTAAAATACGCCAACTCTCGCCTGGAACGCTCCGCTATACTGAACGAATACTATAATTTATATGCAGATGATTATATGCAGATGATTATATGCAGATGATACCTCACTTTTAGTGAGAGCATCTTCTAAAAATAACAGACTGAAAAAATCTGATGCTATACAAAAGGAGGCAGAAGGATGGTTTTCTTCAAACCAACTAAAATTAAATAAGAGTAAAACTCAAAAACTAGAATTTACAATGAAAAAAAGTGAAGAAACAAAGGACATAAAACTATTAGGTCTGCATATAGATAATGAATTAAATTGAAAAATGCACGTAAATGAAATAGCAAATAAACTAAATGCAGCAATATATAGCATCCGAAGAATAAGGAGCATTTCTACTTACCAGGCGGGCCCGTACCACATACTTCGCGAACTTCCACAGTGTGGCATCTTATGGCATTGAATTCTGGGGAACATCCACAGACACGGAACGAGTTTTCTTGCTTCAAAAACGCGCTATAAGAGTGTTGTGTAACCTGAAACCAGATCAATCATGCAAAACATATTTCATTAGTGAAAAAATACTTACGTTACCTTCCATCTTTATTTTCAAGACTGCAACATACATGATCAAAAATATAACAAACTTCACAAAAAATGGTGAAACGCATACATACGTTACGCGCGGGAGAGACTTACTGAAAGTGCCGTGTCATCGTTTAACGACCACCCAAAAGTACATCGATTACTGGGGTCCGAAAATACACAATAAATTACAAACAATATTGTGTGACACTAAAAATAAAACTCAAAGAAATTATTTGAACACAATTAAACAATTTCTTTTAGACAATGCTTTCTATAGTGTGGATGACTTTTTAAATTACTAATCCTGAGCTTATGTTTAGGTTTGTGTTATATGTTTGTACTATATTTTGACAGAAAGGCCCTATACATCTTTGTATACTTTTTTTTTCTCTTTTATATGTATTTTATATATATGTATATTACCTGATTTTGTGGCTGTATTTCTATGGCTATTTATTATTGTGCATTTCATCCTTATCTGTGTATAATACTTATATCAAATATAAGTACGTCCTTGTGATGAATGTTTCACACGCAAGCTGCGTATAGAAAGTTACTTTTTAATAGATCTTTAACGGTATCTATGATAGCTGAATAAGCATTCGAATGTATTCCAAAAAGAATTAAAAAAGCAACGTGAACGTTGAATTAAAATTATTTAGAATCAACACAGAAGCAACGTTAATTAGTTTTACGTGCAATTTCTATGTAAATCTAACTTTTTCGGAACATTGGTATGTTTATTTAACACTTACAAACAACGTAGAGGTTATATTTAAAGGTAACATTGTTTTGACGTTGATTCTAAACGATTTTACAACTTTGAATGAGACGTTGCTTTTCACGTTTTTTTTTTTTGCAGGAGGTTCATGTGTTCATTTATACGTTTATACAAACAACATAAAAGTTATGTTTAAAGGTAACGTAGCTTTTGCGTTTATTATAAACGATTTTACAACGTTGAGTATGACGTTGCTTTTTACATTGATTCTCAAGGATTTTACAACATTGAATGAGACATTGCTTTCCACGATTTTTTGCGATATAGTCATATGTTTATACAACGTTTTCTGATGTTTGGTTATGCTTAAGAAAAAACATTTGGTTATGGTTAAGAATAAACGTATTTTCAACGTTTTGGTTGCCATTGTGTACATACCAAGCACAAGCAAGAAGGTGCTCCAAGTGAATGCACTGCATAGAAATGATTTTAAAAGATTACTATGGAAGATTAGAATTGATAATAAATCTCGCTCTTATAGGCCAGACAAAGTTAAATGTGACGATCTCAAAGACGTTGTTAAACAGGGTTAGATTCAAACATATCAAGATCTCGTAAAAATAGCGACGAAACCTTTCATTTATGTTTACACCAACCAGAAAATAGAGGATAAGCAACGTTTACTAACAACGACAAAAGTTACTGCTGCCGCTGTGTGTCTGTCGGACTGCTGTTAGTGTTGTTCACTTCGAATTCTTCCAAAGTGGACAAACTATCAGTTGTAGAATATTTCGGTAACGCCAGTTCAAAAGATACTATCATCTACGAAGAGCCGAACTCAAATCATTCGCGTAGACTAAGAAAAGATGCCGCGTCTAATCCTAATTTTTTTAGAATAAGCAGTTCTAGTCATGTTATTTGTCTAGTGATATATAGATACGTAGCTGTACGACTGCTCAAGAAGGATCTGAAAAAATCGAACATGGAAATTCTGCACGTATTCCCATGTTCCACAGCTTTGACATGAGAATACCTTGGCCGGCCGTATCGAACGATAACACTGTACAACAAATTTGAACTTTTTTTCTGTCCTTTAGATGAAACTATGTGATTCTGTATAAACAAAAGGTGCTTGAATCATATATGAAAACCAAAATGGTCCACCACCTACCATTTTTCTAGGAGACCTACTTCTCATATTTATACAAATTGGTTACAGAAAAATCTAACAGAGGCTTGATGATAGAAAACACAAACACTAAAATGAATTTCTAGGCCGTTTCCTCTTGTAGGCATCTGTTGGTGTGTCCCTGATAACAGACCAACAATATTCAGCTAGCATACTTCCATTCCATCGTCCACTGAAACGCTTTTCAAACATGGAGATGTCCTGGTGAAACCTTTCCTCATGCTCATCACTAATTTCGCCAAGGTTTTGAGAAAAGAAGTCCAGATGTGAGTCCAAAAAGGGTAATTTTAATGACATATTGCAACCTATAACATGAAAGCATTTCACCATATCACCAACAAGATCTTCATAGTTTTCAGCTTTCTCATTTCCAAGGAAACGTGAGCACACTGATTTGAATGCCAGCCAGGCTCCTTTTTCTGCTTCTGACAGTTTAATTTCAAGCTGTTCATCATGAATGACTGCTTTAATTTGTGGGCCAATAAAAACCCCTTCTTTTACCTTTGCCTCACTTAAATTTTTGAATTTGTTCCTGAGATGCAAGAAAGCCACTCCTTCACTGTCCAGAGCTTTTACAAATATTTTCATCAAACCGAGTTTAATGTGCAATGGTGGAAGAAAGACACATTGAGGATTCACAAGTGGTTCGTGCGATATGTTTTTGGTGCCAGGAATGAAGTGCCACTTTTTATGGATGTAGTGATTTTTTCTGTCACGCCTATCCCATTCGCAGAGAAAGCGGCAGAATTTAGTGTATCCCTGTTGCATGCCTGTTAATATCCCAATGACTTTTAAATCTCCATAAATGTGCCATTTGAATGTAGTGTACTCAATTAACTTCAGTATAGCAATCATAGCTTCGTAAGTTTCCTTTCTATTTGTCGAATATGCTACAGGAACAGACGGACAAACATTACCTATATGGAGAAGCACTGCTTTGAGACTACGTTTAGACGACTGAATAAACAGGCGCCACTCTGTTGGATTGTGTTCATGTCCTGAAATAGGGCATTCACATCACAGCAATATACGATGTCTTCTTTCTCCGCAAAATAGCCTCCAAAATGGCTTTTTCGTCTTCTAAATGAACTTATTTTTACACCTTTCTCTAATAGATTCCAACCTTGAAGCCTAGAACCCAGTAATTCTGAGTCTGTTTGAGAGAGTTTTATGTCCCGTACAAGATCGTTAAGCTCTGCTTTTATGATTTCATGATGTGAACATGTCATAGATGTAGATGGTTGATAGTGAGGATCTTGATGGTTTGGGTCATCGGTGGTATCTTCCTCTGAATCAATTGTATATTTATCTGGAGCTGTAGGTACAGGAAGATCTTCAGAATGAGTAACTGGTCGCATAGCGGAATGTAAGTTTGGATACTGAATACAATGTTTGGATTTTGAAGAGAACCCCTTGACATCTGTCAAATAAAAGTAACAATCCGTTACGTGATTGGTCAGTTCACGCCAAACCATAGGTACTGCAAATTTCAATCTACTACGTTTTCTTTCTAACCAGTTTCTCAGATTCCTGGAACATGAATTACAGCATATATGTGGATCCCAGGACTTATCCTGGTCCTCAACTCTACATCCAAAGTACAATTTTTTAAGCTACACTGTTGAGTCTTCAATGTAAGTTCGCCACACACATAACAAAATAAGTCCGGCTTATTTTTACAATGACGAGACATTATAATGCACTGAACGTAATATAATCTTGTCCTTACAACACTATACTTCACACTTAACGTCACTAGAATTTTCCAATCAACAACACTTCAATCAGCAACATAAGACAATGGGAGGAAACATCTGAAAACAAACAAAAACAATACGTCAAAAGCTAAAATGTGGATTTTGGGGAAAAATGATGCGTGGCAAACAAAAAATAATTACAGATTCGCTATTTTTCAGCAAAATATCCAGAAACACATATTTTTCATCTAACGACATTTTTCATTTTGTACGGGTGTAATTTGGGCCATTTTTTAACCATATTATTATTATATAATATTATTTGAAAGTATCTAGCTGTACCTACATCAATAAAGGCAAAAAGAAAATCGTGTTTTGGCAAATCCAAAACAAATTTTACGTCGTGTGAAATCCTTCCATAAGTTTGAAAGGCGACACTTTTCAAGTGAAAAGCTTTTAAAATCTACACCATTTTAACTCGTACTGTTTTGTTGATGGTTTTAAAACTAAACTCTAAATCACATATGGGGAAGGATGGCACCCGCTATCAAATGAGGCACGTATTGTAATAATAATCTGCACACAGAAGGAAAGGAACTTCTTCAGATAGTTCTGATGAATGATGAAGAGGCTGTACATTTTACTAGTTTACAGGCCTTTTTTTAAACTAAGAAATGAAAATTAGTTCCAATTCGCCATCTGCAGGAGAGGGGCATATGTAATGTCTTTTTTTGTCACATTTTTACATACAGAGTAACTCATTCCAAAACGTATAACAACTGTTCTATTTTTTACATTTTATGTATACAATATACATATACACAAACAATAAATTTTTTTGAATTATATTGTACACTGGATCTCCTATTAAGTTAACCCTCTAAAATTAGATACATGCAAAAATCGAAATAACTATTATCTACTCAATTCCAAATTTGCAATTTTATTGTCAATTTTTCCCAATAACTGGTTGTCTCAACCATCTAAAAATTTAAATAGAATTAGGGTAGTACAAGAAGGAATTTCGAATGTTCATTATAAATGGATAAAAAAGTAGATAGCTATTAATGATTGTAAAAACAATTACAATAAATTTGTGTTACATGTTATTTTTTTTAAAGTTTGATTTTTTATTTTGATTTTAATTTTATGCTTACATGTGTATTTTATGTTTACATCATTTTTTGTTAGTCTGTATTTAACTTTTACTCAAATGTTGTTTCACTTGCTTTCTTTTGCTAAAAGTATTAATACTATACCCGTACGGTCCTAAAGTGTCCCCCCCATGCTAACTTTTGAACGACGAAGCTAGCATTTTTCATAAAAAGTAGATCGGGTTTTTGTTTTTTATGAGTTTTAAATTTCGCCGTTATCGGCAGTTCAATTGTATTTCCGTGTCACCGAAGTGACGTCAAAATTTTTTATTTAAATAGAATGCCCTGTATATTTTTACGTTTTTGGAAAGGTAGTCGAAGGGCAAATCTAACGATACCACATATGTTATACTTTAACCTAAGAAATATAATGATACGCAGCAATAAATGTTTTGGTAATCTGTTTTTTGTTGTACGCAAGTTGGCTAGGAAAGAGCGTCAAATTGTTTCTTGTGACGCCAGACTGATCTAAAGAGCTCGTTGCTAAGCAATTAATCATAACAATTGCCTAACTATCAAATCTCAATTCCGAAAGCGTAATTATTCTTGTGTTTATTGTTATTATATCCTACATTTGTCGCAGGTTCCTTCTTTGTTCTCGTTATTATTTTCTCTCATTTCAACTTGTTTTGTTAATCACTCTTTTTTTACTCAGTTCGACATTTTGAATCAACAGTTTAAAAACATCAACGTCAGTATCGTTTGTTTGTTATTGGTAAGCAAACAAGAATAACACTGACAACAACTTGGATGCAATCTTCAAATGCAAGTCCGTAACTGTAAAAATCTGCTTTACTTTGGATATTATACAAAAACGTTTAGAGATATGTACCTCCTATACGATAGGCAAAAAATATAGTGGTATTTGAAAAAGTGGCATTTCCGGTGTATGAATTTGGCAAAATTTGGTGTTTTAATATTGAACATTCCTGGATATTTGGAAGGCGTTGTTATAACCATGTTTTAGATAGAACCAAGTATCCAATCCTTGTAGAAATTTAGGCTAAAAGCATTTGTGTTTCGGGTTTTCTTAAGGAAATGAATATCTGCCACGTTTAGGTAATTAAGGATGGATATTTCAAGATCCGTTAAAAATGAACAAATGAAACCCATATTACGTTGGCTTATTTTTAGATGGGAAAACTAAACTCACTACTTATCAACCGCCTTGTGTATGCGAATTACAATAAAAATGCAAATATTGCATTCTCGATGTGAAAATTGGACCCAGCTTTGTATTCAAGATTTTTTCCACGATTGGTACATATTATATGAGAAAGTCCTGCATACTTGCCTCGATGTTTTTTAGTTAAATTTAAAATGTAGTGTATTCACGAAAGCATTCGATATAAAGTAAATAAAATGTGTAACACTGTTACTTTCCCTACTCTTTATCTTCGATGGTTCGTTGTTTCCACAGAGACTGGGAAGGAGAACCTAAAGCATACAAACTATTGACCGTAGATATTTTCCCGTTTTTTCTGCTACTCGCTGCTTTTATTACCAATTCATAAACATGGAAGTGGACAAAATAAATAATTCCGGGATTTGTACGGACGATACTAAATGAATACACCACTATAGACACATTTTGCTGTGATATTTTAATCGTTAATTGTATGTTGCATAAATACGAATAGTAGTTTAGCATGAATAATGGTATTGTAGCTCGGGCAATTGTGTAATTTAGAATGCAGTATTAACAAATGTCTGCGGGATTTTATGTACTAATATTACGGTACGTTATATAACTCTCAACGCTCAACGCTCAACATTTGTCTAATGTTGTTATTTTCATACCGCGTGTAAAATATCATTTATTTCACTGTTGTAAACTCTCTTATTTTTGACTTTTTAAAATCAGTCTTGATCAATTTTGTTTATTTTGAGATGTTGATTACAGTGGTCAAACTTGCGATACAACATACAGAATGTTAAACATTTAAAAAATCAGAAGAACTCTTATTATTAATTTGTATTTTGTAATGTTTTTAAACAAGCTTGATCCTAATCCGATGAAACGCTTAATTACTGGAAAAATTAAAGAAAATAATTCTTCAATAAGATTAATTAAAAGCATAACCCTTAACAAACTAGAGAAAATCTGTTAATAATAACTATTATGGATATAACTAAATCTTACATATCAACCACTTTTTTTTCAATTTTAAAATAAAAATAATTCTAAATAACATTTTAAATTACATTTTCGATAAAAAGTAAAATTAATGATAATTAGCACGTTCGCTTCCTTTTTTGACGGTAGAAAACAGTGCGTTGTTTTTAACAATTGCTCTTCGGATTTCAGAGGGGTTATACGTGGAGTTTCCCCAGGGCTCTATACAGAGTCCTTTACTGTTTGTGCTATACACAGCTCTCTTGTCTAATGGAGGACTCCAGTCATGGAACTGTTGGAGTGAGTAAGAACCTAGAAAGGATATTTGATGCCGGCGCTAAACTTTCCTTGCTGATCAATCAATCCAAATCAGTATGTTAATCTTTGGCAATAGAAATAATGTGTCTGCTCTTATGATATTTGCTCGCTTACAGTTAATGGTGTCGACCGACTTATTAAGAATGAGGCCAACAATTTAGGTTTACTTTTGGATGCTTATTCCATATTTGAGGCTCATGTGTAGGGGCGGCATACAATAGTTTCAAACTACTTTATCTAGTAGAGCTAGCAGACAATTGTCTTACTTAAAGAGAAATATAAAACGACAACTTACATTGACGTTATAGTAGCGAGTATCGTGGCGCGGGGACTACGTTGGAAATCGTATCTGTGGATTTGTTGGCAAAATATGATATATGTACGTAGTACATAAATGTTGGTAATTGAGAACAAAATCTAATAAATATATGCAAACATTAAATCAGTAATATGTGCAGTTTAAAAATTATTTTAACCAAATTAAACACAAATAAAATATTTATACTAAAATGATCAAAATAAATAATATATTGATTATGCTTTGCAGTTTTCTTTGTAAAAATTACGTATTTTGTAAAATAAAAAATGGAATCTGTAAGTAGTACTTAACATAAATAGTTATACTTAGGTTATACTTCAAGTTATACTTCGAAACATGTCGTAAAAAGAAAATAGTAATTTCCTGTAATACAAAAATTGCACATATACACATGTAATGCAAAATGACATATATAATATGTTAATGCATATAAATAAATACAAATTCTTTTCTTACAAAATAAATAAAATCAATAATTCCGTATAAAGTAAGGAGAGTATAGTTTAGTTAAACATTAGTTAATTTTTTTTTTTGTTTTCCACAAGTTTTTCTGCATCATCGGCTAGAAGCATTTACTTTTTCGATTCTTATGTATCATGTAATATGTATATCAGTGTTGTCACTTTTCACAGATTCTGATTGTACAGGAGTACGTGCTATTTTCAGCAATGATTAGAGTTTGTTAAAAAGGTGGTACTAGGCAGTGGCGCACACGCATAAAAAGTAGGTACGTAATATATAGAGACGGATTTTAGGTAAAATGCCTCTTGTTTAGATTCAAGCAATTAAAAATAATACAAAATCTATATGTTTCTCGACAAATCAAAGCGATCTAGCTATGTTTTATTTTGCCTTGTTGCCTATTTTGACTTTTAACAGCCTAAATCGTGGTTTTTCGCCTATTTTGTCCTAAAATCATATTATTTAGTCTAAACGTTTTTCTTTTTAAATTTTAAATAATATGGTTTTTACACAGCTGCATCTTTCTTAAATGTAAATTTTTAGTTTTACAGCTAAAATGCTATAAAGTAATACAACGATGGGTTTGGATTTGCCTGCCGTAAAATTTATATTACTACCCTATTGAAGATATATCCTCAATTATCGGCTTATCGCTCTCGGGTTCATTTACCTGCACCCACGTTTTATTTTACGGGAATCCCTATCGCTTGTTTACGCCCTGTAATTTAAACCATATAGCAATTTCTTCTCCCTGTTAACGTGATTAATGAATACACGATGCCCATTTATAGTTTATACAATGGACATCTTGATATTGCAGTTTAGATTTTATATTTATTCTCTTAATGTTTCTCTGGAGCGTATATGTGTGTGTTCCTATAGCGAGGTGGACTATTGACGAATCAGTATATAGTGAAAGACGTACTTTGAATTTTCTATTTATATCGTAGCTTGCAACGAATATTTTTCGGTAGTTTTCTGTCGGTTTGTGCTTGTTTATCTACTCAGTGTATTGTGTATTTCCATCTACAACAATGCCAAAATCCAAGGAATCACATAGCGATAAAGTTAAAAATGGCTGAAGGCAATTGGAGGCACTACTGTCTTTCAGCTGAATCCAAGCAACAGTGAAGAGTTGTTTTTGTAAAGCGGGCGGAAAAATGGTAAAGGACGTTTTTCTTTTTCTTTCCTAACTTGCTTCAAAATATTATTGTAGTTAACTTGCAAAAGAAAAATCATTTAGAGCAACATGCTACTGCTCCTGGACATCGGGCAAATCTTAGGAAACCGTTGAGGAACCAAATGTTAATAGACACCAAAAATTCAAGAGAAATCGACGTTTTTAATCGAGATTTATGCGACGCTTTTATGTCTGCAAATATTCCTCTGGACAGATTAAACTATTCAAAACTGCGAAATTTTCTCACTAAATACTGCAACAAGAATGTGGCAAGCGTGAAAACCTTAAGAACAACATATGTAACAAAATGTTACAATGAGGTAATTAATATAATAAATAATAATTTAAAAATGTATTTTCATAGTTGAGTGTCATTAAGATTTTGTTACACCTATAATATTTTTTTAATTTTTTAAGACTATTAATACTATTCGCGAGAAGTTGGTAACAACGATATTGGATATCTATAGATGAACGACTGACTCTAAAGGTCGTATTATGGCAAATATGATTGTGGGTAAGCTTGTTCTGAAACCACCAGGAAAACCGTATTTACTGGCTACAAAGCACTTGAAAGAACAAATTTGCAATACAATGGCAAGATCGTGAACCAAGCTTTAGGTAAGATATATTATGCAAAAAACTTACTTTATAATATTGCAAATTTAATGCTAGATATTTAAGTTAAAGACAACTCTCGTATTTTAGGTATTTTATGGCCAACAGATGGAATTAAGTACGAAAAGTCAAGCTTTTAGTCACGGATGGTGCTTCTTATATGCTCAAATGTGGTACAAATTTGAAGATTTTTTATAAAAATCTTAATCATTTAACATGTTTTGCACATGACTCAATTTTGGTGTGTGAATGTCTAAGAAATCAATATGCTAATGTTAATGGTTTAATTTCAAATACCAAGAGAGTTTTTTTAAAAGCTCCACTGCGTGTGGCAGTGTATAAAGAAAATCTGCCAGATCTCTCTTTGCCTCCCGAACCTGTCTTAATACGTTGGGGAACTTGGTTAGAGGCGGTAGTTTTTTATGCTAATAATTTCGAAGCAATAAAATCTAGTAAGTACTTTTTTAGCAAAATTTTTAAATAAGATTGTTTTTATTTAACGCTTTATGTTTTAGGTTGTAATATCGTTTGACAAAGATTCAGCTAACTGTATTAAGCAAGCGCAAGAATACTTTTCCAATCAAAATGTCAAAAACGATCTTTTATACATCAAGTCGCATTATAAATTTCTCATTGATCACATCAAAAGATTAGAAACATTCGGCCTTCCTCTTACAGATTCTGTTGCAGTAATTAATAATGCCGAAGCAGCTCTCAAGAATGCCCCAGGAAAAGTTGGCAAAATAATTTTGTCAAAGTTTTAACCAAGTGATTTCGAAAAATCCAGGTTTCAAACGGTTTAAGAGTTTGCTGAGCTACTCAGTGGCGAAGCAGTTGAAGCTACCGCTCATACCACAGCTGACTGGTCCATATTTAAGTTTTGTCCTACAACCTCGTGTGAAGTAGAACGTTCATTTTCTTCGTACAAACTGCTGTTTTCCGACCGAAGAACAAATTTTACTAACGACAACTTGGAAAAACATCTTGTGTGCTACGCAAAACGCGAAATTTGAGGACATGTTACACGGCGATTAATTAATTAATTTATTATTTTAAACCAAATGAATCTACATATTTTAGTTATTAATTAAAATTTGTATGTTTTATTGCTTTTTATGGCTGAAATGTACCTAAAATTACATTAAATATCGTCTTCTTATTCATGTTTTTTAAAAATAAAATGATTTTTGTGTTTACCGTTTTTTTTAAGTATTTGCCTAACATGCCTAAATCACAGTTTTTCGTCCTAAATACATAGTTTTTTAAGGCCTAAAAAAGGGCCTTTTTAGCTGTTTTTTACGTCTTTAAAATCCCGTCTCTAGTAATATACAATATTAGTAAAAATAATATTGTTACCTTTTCCTGTCGTCTTGATGTCCACTGTGGCAATTGGCAACCGCCCTGGTAAGCTGCGTAGAATTGCAACATCAGCAACGCTTCCATTGTCGATTTATCCAGCCGTCGACGGTGTTGTGAATACGTTGTCGTATACTTCGAAAATGATCGTTCGTCATCCAGTGAAGTAGATTTGCAAATGTCAGATATTCTTTTTCCTCATCTGGACACTCTTTGATTTTCAGTTATAGACCGAACCTTTTGTAAATCGGGATTTTTGCAATTTAATGCGTCCGAATTGGAAAAAGTTGCTGACTATCTCGAACTGCTGCAGAATCATTTGAATCAAGTTTCAAGATGACATTTTTCACTTGTGAAAAATATTTCTGATAGTAAGATACTGCCTGGAGCCATATTCCCCATCGCGTTATTACAGGCTGAGGTGGTGGTGGTAATTTCGGATACAATTGTTTGAATACACGGATGTGTTTGGAAGATATGATGGACACTTTTTTGGTAGATCCTATTAACTTATCCATTATCGGATACTTCTTTCGAATGGTTTCTGCTAGGAGGTGACATGCATGTATGAGGCATGTTATGTGAAGAAGAGTCGGAAAGCTTATTTTCAACATCCTACCAACTCTCAGCATTGTTGCCGCTCCGTCAATAACGAACATTGTGACTTGGGTTCCAAAATTCTCTCAACAAATCTTTTATCTTGACAACGGTTTTCTGCATTAGTTTTCTGAATCCTTTTACTGGATAACAACAATGAAGCTGGTGGACCATCACGTTTTAAAAGACGCGCTACAACATGAGTACTTATTTGGCGTGCAGCGTGCAACGTACTAACGAGTTGAAAATTACCTATACCCACCCGCTACCGCTACGCTACTGCCATCCGGTACCACCTTTTTAACAAACTCTAGGGATGATTTTGTACACACAGGATTTATTGTATTCTCTTCTTGAGAATATTGTCAAGTTCTCTGAAAACTGTGTTTTCAATACAAAAGACATGTAATAATCAATAGACGTACTTCTCATAGGGGCAATTTTTTCTACCTCTTCCAATTTGTTTTGTATTTAAAACTTTATTTTTGCATGCCCTCTCAACTGTTTTCCAGCGATTTTCACAGGTGTGTAAGTGAATAAAGATATTTATGACTTTGATGAGTATTCATTTCATGTGCAATTTTTTTCTATATTTTTTTCATGGTTTTAATTTTTTCAACTAACCCGTTATTATTTTTGTATAGCGACACATAGAACGTAAACGTAATATGTTGTGGGATAGTAACGAAAAAAATTATTATGTCTCTGCAAAACATATTATAAAAGGGACGACCGTCTTTAAATTTTCCTTCTGTCGGTGTCGGCAAAATGTATCATAAATAAAGCGTGACAAACGGTTGCACCCGCAGAGACGTACGTATGTGGATGCAGAGTTCAGTAATGCGGTAGACATTGAGGAGTTTGGTCGTTCGGTTATTTATCGGATTCTTATTGTGTGTTTTCGAAAACATGGGACGTATGCCTGGTGTACCTCTTGCATCGCATGTGAAGAAATATATTTGGCGTTTCCTTAGTTTGAAATTTACAGGTTCGCACATTCGTTGCAAATTTTGCGATATCGGGTTGCTAGGTAGCACGACATTTGAATGTAGAAATCATATTAAAAGTAAATGTCATGTATTGAATTTAAGAAACAATATTCCGTCCTGGCAATTTTTGTATGACTTTATTTTCCTGTTGAGCACGTGCAACATCCCACAACACCTAGTAGATAATGAAAACTTGTGTCTTTTTTGGGGATAAATATGTTCCCATCATGGAAGCTACCAACAAAAAGGACTTTGGGCGGTACAATTTACCACATGTGCAAAGTATATTAAAAACTGTATAAAAGACGATTTGAGAAATCAAAAAATCTAGCTCACTGTAAAACGAAACTACTGATGCTCAAAACACAGTGTGATTCATATTGTGGTGCACCCTTTATAAACGAAATGGTCCAGCAGCTTCCTTGTTGTTACCCCATTTAAAGGATTGAAAGAACTGATGGCGAAACCGTTGTAAACATAATAAAAAATAATGTTAAGAGAATTTTGTATCGTAGGAGCCCAAATCACCATGTTAGTTTCTGACGGAGCCGCAACAATGCTGAAAGCTGGTAGGATGTAAGAAAGTGTGCTTTTCCGACTCTTCTTCACAAAATTTACGCCTTATCACACGAAAGGGTCATCTCGTAGCAGGAACAATTCGAAGCAAGTATCCTAGGGTGAATGATTTAATATCATCTACCAAAAAAAAGTGTTTGTGAAATCTCCCCAAAAACATACCCCGCGTATTCAAGCAATTGTATCCGCAAATTCCGCTACTCCACCTCGCCTGTATTGACGCGATGGGGGAACATGGATCGAGGCAGTATCTTACTATCGTAATATTACTCCCAAGTGAAAGATGTTATTTTCAAACTTAATTCTTCTAATTCTCAAGCGGTTCGCGAGAGTCGCAATTTTTTTTTTCCCGATTCGGACGTTCAAAAGAAATAATGACATTTCCATAACTATTCGTAGTGACAAAAACTATTTCGCGGGTTAGAAATACTCACTTATCTGTAAAAGACTCGATAAATAACATCAAAAATTTTTTAGCAGACCGCTCTAGAAAGCTTGACTGATCCTATAGGACTAGAACGCAACATTTCGTGCAGTTTAAATAAAAATCCGGATTTAAGAAAAGGTTCAATCTATATCTGTATAATTAAAGACTGCACAGAAGAGATACAAGAGTATTTGAATTTCGCAAATCTTACTTCATTAATGCTGAACGATCATTTGAAAAGTTATCGAGAACGTTTTCAGACCGTCGTCGAGGCCTGATCGAATCGACAATGGAAGCATTGCTTATATTGCAGTACTACGCGGCGTACCATGACAGCCGTACATTACCGCAGTGGTCATCGATACGTCAATAAAAGGTAATCTATTATTTTTTTATTAATACTGTGTCACTTTTTGGCGCGGTACGCCCCCGGACGGTTCCACTAGTTTTCTCGAACATAAAAATAGTGCACCCCAAAGACCGATCAACCGATAATAACCGAACGTCCACTCGATTCCTTCAATGAAACCTAGTAAACACAGCTCCTTTCACGGCGCCTCACGGGTGCAACCGTTTGTCACGCTTTAATCATAAAGTAAGGCCCTCGATACGTCTTTTTTGTTTTCAATACTATCAGCTAAATATGTGAATAAAGTTCATTTATATCCTAATTACTTTGGATTTTTTCTATTGTAATTTAAAAAAAAACACAAAATTTAGGGATTTTTTTACAGTATTTACGTACCTTTTTTCGTTCAGTATAGTAGGCAGTGGAATATCAAATAATAGTGATTTTTTGTTAAGCTTCATAGTTATTTGCTCATTCTTATCGCATTGCATTGCTGTAAGTTAAAATCGACCATAAACTATAGTTTACTTTCACTTGCCCCAACTTTAGTTTCAACTTAACTACGTAGTGTTTGAAATTGTTTTCAACGATACAAGGGGGTGTTTTATAAAAAAAAATATACACTTTATATGTGAAAGCCTTTACGTACGGTTTATGTACGACATATTTTTCCTTAAAGGGTTACGATAATAATGTTTAGTCTTGATATTCACTCTATTCTTGAGCAAAATATCAGCGAGTTTAAATTACACTTATTCAATTTAAAAGTCTGGTCGCGAAGTATAAATTTTATATTTATTACATGCATTTGATAATTCCAGGATCTTTAAGCCCACTTTTTCAGCATGTTCAATTCAAAAAACCGAAAGTAAAACTCCTGATACCTCTAGCAAACAGAAATTCTGAATAAACATTGATAATACCAAAATGCTCCACGTTTTATGTATCAAGCTGTCCCGCGAGTTTCGAGAAATGGGTTTTAACTTTTAAGTAGGTCATTGATGTACTACGTGGGAAAGGATGCAGGTTATTCAAGAAATTAAGCCGTTTAAAACTTTAGCCAATACGTCATTATTAAATGTCGATAGATAATTTTATTTTAAAATTGACAGAAAATGTTCAGGCTATAATTTGCATTTATATTTCTATAACCTGAGTATAGTTTTTCAAAAGCTATTTTTAAATTTTAAATACAAATGTTTTTCTATCCCACTTTGTAACAATACGTGGAGATAATAATAATAATAATTAATAATAGTTTATTTTCAACGGGTAGAACATAAATACAGAAAATTTTACAGAAAATGCTAGTTTGAAAAAAAACAAAAAACATAAAGCATATAAGAACAAAACAGTGTATTTCTGCAAAAGAAATAATATCTTAGTACCACTGCTCTAATCGTTTCAGTGTGATATAATTTCATTTTAATGAGTCGATGTGTAGATTACTAGAAATAATATCATAATTTATAATTAAACACATATCCATGGGCGACTTTAGCATAACATTGGTCCTACTTCTCTGTATGTAAAATGTGCAAATGAGTACGCGATTTCAAGAAAGTGATGTTTTGAAATTTTATTTCACTAAGAACGGTTGTGCAATCAATTCTATTATTTAATAAATTATAGTAGAACTTTATGCTTGCATTTTGCGTCTTAGTTGCAGAGAGACCATGTCGAAACGATTCAACATAAGCCTATAATCGTAGCCTCCCTCAGGATATACACCGTCACACAAAACATCAGAAATGCTCTATATCCTAATCAGGATTGAATAAATGTGTTTGTATAATGAAATTGGGCAACGTATATTTTTAAAATCATGATAATTCCTATATATGAAGCCATACACACGATACGAGCGCGCAACCGTGGTGATAATATATCAAATGAAGGTAACTTTGCCATCAAATGTTATCCCCAAACCCTTCACTTCACTACATCTCTCAAGTATTTCTCCCTCCAAAACATACTTATAGTGTATTTGGTCTTAGTTTTTTTGTATATGTTTACAACTGTACACTTGTTGAGATTGAGATGTAGCCGATTTCTTTGGCACTAAGATCTTGTACAATCAAGATCATCGTGAAGTGTAGAACAGTCGCTTCTGCTGTTTTTTGTGAAAGATCTGTAAGTCGTCAGTAAATAAGAAGTATTCGCAGTGTAAAGTGTCAACGATGTCATTTATAAAGACTAGGAATAAACAGGTCCCAAATTAGATCCTTGGACCACGTCCAAAGTTGAAGTGTACATATTGGAGTAGTGCCATGGTATTCTGTACAGTACAACCCTATCAGTAAGACAAGATCCAAAAAGATCGCATAAACTTTGTGAAAACTTTATTTGTACAAGTTTAGCCAGGAGAACATGGTGACCAATCTGATTAAAGGTTCTTTGAAAATCAATATATATCACATCCACCATAGCTTCGGAGACGTATTGTGGGAAGTAATCGTTCGTGATCGTAGATCTCCCACGAATAAAACCATGCTGGTTAGGCAACAGTACTGTTTTTACAGAGGCATATATGTGACTGCATGGTATAGTCTCAAACACCTTCGAAAATTGCGCAAGATAGAGAGGGACGGCAGTTTCTTACACTTGTAACCACGCCACTTTTAAATACGAGGCAAATTTTTGATATTTTCCAAATTTCTAGGAATTTACATTCAGCCAGCATTAGGTTGCAAACATGATGCATTGGAGCAACAAATGCAGAAGCACATTGTCGAATAAATAAGCCTAGAACCCCGTCAAAGCCACTTAGTAAACTATTTTTTAGATTTCTTTCAAAGTCGTCAAGACTTCTCTCTCAGTGACAGGGTGTATAACAACATTTATCCATCCGATAGAGTGTAAACGCTTTTGAAATAACCAGCAAAGGCTGCCATGATTTCGGAGGGGTTTCCTACATTAGAGCTATCATAATTTATAGTTCCTGGGATTCGAGTGCACCTTTGCTTCTCGTTGACAAAAGACCAAGATTTAGTTGAATCTCGAACAAGGAGAATTTTGTATATTCGCAATATATCTATTGTAAGCATTCTTAATTTACTTCGTTCGTAATAGAAACTAGATCTACACTTTTTATAATTCGTGTGAGGACTTCTCTTATCCCGAAGATAACGGTTATAATTGTGTCAAACCAAGGATAAAAACGCCTAGATTTTTTTTAATGAACACCGCGGCCCCTAAAAATAAAATAGGGCGGGAAGGGGGATATTATATAATCCCAAATTTAACAAGAAAAAAAATCCACGTTTTTTAGTTTTTCAATATCGGTGCCCCAATCAGTTCTTGAAAACTATATAAATATGGGGAAAGGAAAAAATTGGCATTTTGAAATTAAATTTTTCCCATCTCGGTATTCTGTTTCAAAGGGTTTGGTAGGGGGTTGGCATTACAAGCTACTAAATTCGTTAAGCGCGGGGATGATCCCCCGGGACAAACGGTGAAAGGTTCTCTTTCACAGATTGCTTTTGAAAAATATTGACCCAAAAGTTAATTTTTTAGCTTTCCCAAAATAAGTTTTGTTTTTTTTGCAAATTACAAAATTTTTAAAAAATTTAAATTAATTAATAATTTCTTATTGTCTTTAAAAATCAGTTTTGGGTAAAAAGGGAATATTAAGATCACACACAGCAAAAAAACCAGAAAACAAGTACCATTTTCAAAAAAATAAAAAAATTTTTTGATAATTTTAAATCAATGTAGCAGGTGTGATTTTAAGCAAAAAAACACATACAGAGAAAATACTTTTTTTAAAAACTATCTTACATCCTACAAAAATAAATTTGAAGGTCCTAAAATTTTTAAAATTAACTCAAAAAAGCCATCAAAAATTTTTTACAAATCCAATACAAGAGGAATAAAAAAGGTGAAAACCAAATTATATAAAGGGACCTGTGTTGAGGGGACCAACATTAGCAGGTTTCGTCGACAACGAACCAGCTAAATCACGGTTGCATTGCCTCGAAAACCCGAAGCAAATGTGGCCCCTTTTTGGTCTTTTTTTAATATTATTATCAACTCCCAACCCAAATGTATAAAAATTTTACCCACATACAAAAATAAAAACAAAAATGATTCATGCAATACTAAAATTTTAAAAGGGCAACCCTTACCCTAACCCAAAAGTTTAAAACAAGTAAATTTCAATTTTTTTAGGTTTTTTGAGAAAAAATTTTTTATTTCCCCTATAAAAAACATTTTTCTAAAAAAGAAAAAAGTTTGTATGCCATTTTAAAAGGGATTTTTGTTTTTAACCCCCCAAAAAAAG
Source organism: Dynastes maya (assembly GCA_029619315.2). NCBI lineage: Eukaryota > Metazoa > Arthropoda > Insecta > Coleoptera > Scarabaeidae > Dynastes > Dynastes maya. Next base: position 50,738,891 of record JAROYE020000002.1, read on the forward strand.
GTGAAATTAAAAATTGGGGAAACACGGGGCGTAAGGTTTTACTTTTAATTCAAATTTAAATTTAAAAATTTTATTTGGTTGGTGGGGTGCCGACCCTTGGTTTTTTCCATTTCATAATGGGCGTGTATGTAAAAAATCAATGATAACCCAAAAATAAAATGTTAAAAACAAATTCATTTTTTTACATAAATAACTTAAAGATAATTTTAGACTTTAAAAAGTATGAACAAAAAAAATTTTTTTTTTTTTTTTAAAATTTTTTACCTTTTTCCAAAATTAAACAATCTGCAAAAAGAAACAAAGGGGGTTTTTAGAAACAAAAAAAGGATTGTAAATGCACAAAAGTTTGGTTTTTTAAGAATGTGATGGCTGCCGGGTTTATTTTCTGATTATTTTAAAAATTTAAACTTAAAATTTTTTTAACATAAATCTTAAACCACTGCGTTTTAAAATATTTAATCTTTTTTTGGTTTTTCATAAAGGGTTGATCACGCACTTTTTTCATTTTATAATGGGAATGCTCAAAGGAAAAATCGGTTTTTTATATAATTTTTTTCTTGTATACTATTTTACAAAAAACCCCTTTTCATCAGGGATATGTTTATCTTAGGCTAAAAGTTTTTTGGGGATGTTAGTTTAAAAATTTTTTTTTTAAAATTTTAGTTTTTTACCTATTAAACACCCCTTTTTTTTTACAACCCTTTTTGCAATAGTTTTTAAAAGACAAATTTTAATCCTTTTTTAAAGTATAGCTGTGGATAAACTAAGGAAAAAAGGGATATCTGGTTTCTTTTAAAGAATTTTTGCATTGAAAAATATAAGGGAAATTTTTTAAAAAATCTGCAAAAAATCCTGTGAAATTTCAAATAATTTTAATTTTTCCCTCATTGTTTGGACCAAAAATATGGACAAACCACTGAGCCTTTGTAGACTTAATTACCCTTTCGACTAACCCAAAATCGAAAGTTTTTTTTGTCTTTTTAAATTAAAATTTAGTGTTATTTTAAAAAATTTAAAATTATGAACCTTCATCCGCAGATTTTTTTGATATAAACTACTTTGTGGATCGGGTGAGTTTTGGCGATACAGTCCTTGCTATCATTACCTTTCCAGAGCAAGGACATGTACTACTAACCGATGATCATCATGGCACATCATATATTTGAATATAGATATTGTAATGAGATTTTCCTAAAAATTAACTTCATTGGGATTAAAAAAAAAAAAAGAGATTAATTAAGCGGGATCTAAATAAAATTGTGAAATTCACTGAATAAATTTTCGTAAAATCAAACAATGTTTTAATGCCGAACAAGTTTACAGTTTATTAAATTTAATAATTATTTTTATTTTATAAATTTTGATATTTTTTGAATTTCCTAACGCAAGACCTGACCGACTGTATTTAAATTTACTTAAATGTTAAAATATTAAATGTTTTTTCGATTTTTAAGTTTATTGGATAGTAAAATTCTTACTACTCACAGTAGTCCTTCAAAAAGTTTTTCTCTTTTTAGAGAAATTTTCAAATGAATATGTGCCAAATTATTCGGATTTATTACTTTTAAAAAGTTTAAATGCATTTTATTTGATATTCTTGATCTAAATCAATTTGACGTTTTCGTAAATCAAAAGTTTTCCAGTTCCATGTTTTGTGTTCACAATTAAATCCGTTATGATTCTAACAGCAGTGTATGTCAATATTGAAGTTTGATATAAATTTTAACGGTTTTTCCATGTTTAATTTAACATTTCAAATATGTATGTGAGCAGCCAGAATGAGTACTGTAATATATTTAATAAATTTTTGTTGAAGAAACACACTTACGAAATGAATTTGGATTTACACATTAAAAGTTGCTGACTGGACCTCTTTTTTTAAGAAAATAGGTATTATCCTCATACGTAAGACAGATACAAACACGCTAAGGGAAAAGCAAGGGAAGAGGCCACCAACATTTTTTTCGCCTTGCATCTTAAAACCCATAACACCTTTTGAACAATAATATTACTGCAATATATACCCCAAATGTTTTGAAACAAGGAAATTTTTTAAAAAAAATGAATTTGTGTAAATTAGTTAAATAATTAAGGAACTGGGGGTTCGGAAGTGTTCCTAACACACTCTTTCGGCAATTTTAAAACACGTTTTTAATATCAGTAAATGGAAATTAATGAAAGTCAGAACTGAAAAATGCAAATTAACCCGGATTTCTAAGGCATGTCATATAAATTTTATGGGTTTTTCACGGAGAACTGCCAATTCTTAAACTCCAACCTTCACTTCTACTTTGAATTTTTTCTATGTTTTGAATATTACACACTTGGACACAGTCAAATACGAGTTAACTTCGTTTGAAAGTTTGACCAAAATGTCCTCAAACTAATTAGCGTCTCTTCACTCATTATTTGTAATCGCGATGGCGGTTGTTTTTCCACAGAAAATTTTTGATAACCCTTTCCAAATGTAATTTGATTGCCGAATTTCCGATAAATAAAACCCATTTATTAATCTGGCATAATGTAATGAATGCAGTGACGCGACTAAATGATAAATTTGATATTCTGTGAACCAGAATTTCAATGGCTACTGTCCATAATAAATTTCACTGACGTACTTGACAAAAACGTTACGAAAGATATTTAATTTTATGAAATCATGTTCGAATGCCTCTGAATTTACCCTATTGTTTGTTGTAGAACATTTTTCATTGATTTTCAAGATTTACGAAATGGAGAAATTGTACGGAAGAGGAGTTGCGTCCCCCATTATCCCACATTTGTCGTTGTCTGGGCTTAATTAAAATATTTAATACTCCCACTCCGAAGATCGGAGGTTCGGGGAGGACTAGAGGCTTCTGAAAAAGAGCTGATTTCGCCAGAGGGAATTTCACACTGACCGAGTGGCCATACTGAATCACTATATGTGCTCGAATGACAGCAGCGTTTTGACTATGTAAATATACACCATTATAATACATACTAGTTTATTGGAAATTAATAGGTAGTAGCTAATACCGTGTGTTTATCGACCATGCATCAATACTGTGCATTCGGATATTAAAATTAAACAACTTTGGCGTTCTTCAACTTCAATACTAATATTGCTACTATCGAGAAAGTTCAGCAAATTGGTTGTGGTTGTTATGACATTTTATTCCTTTTAATTTTGATAGAATTTCCACGTAGATATGTATTATGTCAATTTATAAAATAATTTCAAAATTATTACTTTTTATAACTACTACCAGTTTTTGTTGTCGATTGTCGGTTGTCGATTACAGCCTTTTATAATAAAATACTCTATAAGGAAGTTATGTACACGTTCTTACATATATAGAATATCTAATCTCCTCATTAGCAGCTTCACTAGGAGCTTTGCATAGGAGTAAACAATTTTTAAGCGCTTTAGTGGGGACGAACCAAATTTGATTACCAACCTATTTAGCACTGAAGATGAAACGTAAATTCATTATTATGAGCCTGACATTGAAATAAAAGTCGACGAAGTAACATATCAAAGACCCTAACAACAAATGTAAGGTAAACCCTCCCGAAGGAAAAAATAAGGGCAATGATTTTTAGGATTGTCAGAAAATTTTGCTAAATGGGACTATCCCGTATGTTTTAGTGAATCGTCGCAGAGATTCTATTAAAGTGAAATAACCTGAGAAACTGGCGCAAAGTGCTTTATTGCTCCGTGACAATGTTCAAGTGCATAAATCAAGACTTGCCAAATTTGCTGTTGGTGTTTGTAGCTATGAAGGATTGATCTACAAGGCAGATGATCAATTCCTTCATAGCTACAAACACCAACAGGAAATTTGGCAAGTCTTGATTTATGCACTTGAACATTGTCACGGAGCAATAAAGCACTTTGCGAGTTTGTTTTCACAATTTCATAATACAAAAAAAGAACGGCTCAGCGGTCAAAATTTAAGGACAGTCATTACTTACAGGAGTTGCGCACTATTGTGTGCAGTATGGATTAATTAAGTCATTGAAATGGTGTAAAACCTATTTTCAAAGAGAAGGGGAACTATATTAAAAAATATATGTTTCATGTTTTGTTTCCATGTTCTAGTCAGGGAATACAGAAACGGCAGCTGGTACGAAGCTTGCGATTATTTCCCAAAGCTTCTAAATAAATGTATGTACATTAGAGAACGCTAATGTAAAACAAGATATTGTTTTTTAATTATTTATATTTTTATCGCAAATAATAGCTTGCAGTAAGACTGCTCCATAACTATTCCTCCATAATTTTCTATTTTTTAAATTGAAAATTAATTTAACACATACTTGAAAGAATACGAAAATAATTTGTCCTTATGGTGGTTAGATATGTGTGATTAAGATTTCATGTTTACATATTTTTCGCGGATGGCGGATAAAATATATTAAAGCACACAAGTAAGGGATGTAAGAGTAATCTTGTATACCGATAGATACAACAAGAGAAAAGATAAATTTCGATTGGATTTTTACAACGCCGACAATCGCAAAATCGGACAGGACATTCTTTCAATATAAACGTTTCTTGTCCACAAACGAATCGCGGCGAAAATTTCAATACAACGTTACTACACGATAAAATCCAATATAGCGTTTAAGAACAAAAGCAATAAAACGTTGCGGAATAATAACGACAACTAGTACTGTGACAACATCCACGGGCACAAACGTTATCACCGGTATGTCATTTCAGCGTAAAACGGTATTCACGTATTATATTCGAGCAGTAACTAAACCTGAGACAATAGAAGAAAAAAGGGAAATATTTCGGTATTAATAGAACGAACCCCGAAATAGTAAAAAACCCGTATATGCTTGCTGAATTTAAGTACCCAAACATAATGCCTTCCGGTTTTTTCCGGGGTGGATTTCAATGCTAATAGATAAAGTTTGTTTAAATAACCAAAAGGAGAGCGTGGCAGACGATAATAGCATGGGGAGAGAAAAAAGGGGAAACGTCTTCACAAAAACCTTTTATCTCCCGAAAACGGAGGGGGGATGTGTCAAAACGAATACTATATTTTTCCGCATAACTTTTTTACTAAAAGATTTCGTTAGACTTTTATCAATTTTGGGAACTAAAAATTACCCCAAGGTGATATGATAAAAATAAATATTTTTTTCCTTAATTTTGAAACCCTGAAAAAGGTGCAGAAATTATTTCACTTCTTTTCTTTTTTTAAATTCCCTTTGGAAGTGAATTTTTACTTTAAAATTTTTTAACAATGGAGGGGTTGGAATTCTATCGAATATTAATTTTTGTGTAATTTTTTTTTGCAAAATACATCAGTTTTTAAATAGGGGAAAAATTAATTTTCTATAAAATAAAAAATTTAAAAAGGAACTTTTTAAAATTTTGAATTTTGTAAAATTTCGGCCAACATAAACGCGTCTTCGGGTTATACACCCATGATCTAAGCTTATCTTTTCGCCATTTAAACGTTTTATTTTATGTGTTTTTGTTTCGGGTAAAAATAATAAGGTTTTTAAACAAGGTCATAAATTTTTAAGGGGGTTGTGGTTTTTGAAAAATTTTGTTTTTCCCATATTGTATTTTTGTGCGTAAAATATAATTTTTATAGGTCTAACTACATTTTAAAATTTTGAAAATACCTGTTTTTCATACCACCGAAAACTTTTTCTCGGTTGGGAATTTAAAATAAAATTAAAACATCGGGCAATTTACTGCCGCGGGGTTTTTTTGCACGTGATTGAAATTTTCAGGTAAAAATTTCCCTTTTGGGAATAAAGAAAAATGCAGTGAATTCTTTTTTTAACAAATACAAAATTTTATAACATGTGAAAAGTAGGGGAAACACTCCCCTTTTTTTAAAGCACCCTTGGGCTACGGAACAGTAAAACTAAAAGAAACCATTACATTTTAAACCCAAAATATGGATAAGAGTGGAAAAAATTGACCCTTTAAAATGTTTTTTCCACAGTTGTCTGGGTGGCGATGTTCGCCGTGGTAAAAAATGAGTTTATATTTTAAAAAAAGACTTTCCCAACATCTATGTGTTATACATACATGCTTTTAAAATATTTCTTTGTACTTAGTCGTGGATTATTCGATACCCATCATAAATTTGTTTTAGTGTGCAAAAAATCGGGATCTTTCTGTCACCTCTCGAACTTTTCAAAAACGCGATTATATTTTGCGTCATGTATAGTCGAAAGCTTTTGAAAATTCACCCCCGTCCAAAATTTGCAAATTTCCAAATAATGAGAACATCTTTTTTTGTAGTCCATTGTTTCAACGGAAATATCTTGAAATTTTAAATGGCTCTGCGGCGGAAATTGAATTGTGCAACAACGCTTTTATTTTTTTTTTGAAGGGTTCACATAAAAAAAAGCTGCCTGCAACCATTTTTTGCCCCAACCCGTGTAAGAATTGGCTCCGGGGGTTGAACGAATCCCGGGACACTCTGTTAAAAATGTCGTAGGCGGGGGGAAATTTTTCAAAAATATTTTTTTTGTCCCTTCCCTATTAATGCATCTCCTCGAAGGCATTGTCGAATGGTTTCTGCTACAAGTTTAAAAGGTTTGCATTTTTTACCGAACCATGAAAACACTTGCAATCATGTTTCAAAGAAGGAAGGGGCCACCGAACGCATTACCCTTTTGCGCTACGCCAAAAAAACATAAACCCCTTTTTAATTTTTTGGGAAATTTGAAATTTTTCCAACGTCAAAGTAAAAAACCTTTTCGAAATTTGGGCTGCAGCAGTACATTTTTTGGGCAGTCTTGGGGCTACTATTTAAAGTGGTAATGTAGGTTTATTTAGGGGTCTAGTATACGTAGAATTTTTTCTACAGTCTGTTGTCTCGTCAAGACATAACCCAAAAAACGTTTTTTAAATATCCCTTTTTTCATTTTCTTTTCCTGCCCCATCGCGTACAAGTGCAACATGCTTACGTGCCTTTTTCCCCCTCCGTTGGCAACTGCAACTCGGGATTGAAATTTGCCCCAAAAAACCTTAAACGGGTTTTATCGGGAAACCTAGTGGAAATTACAGTTTTAAACAAAAGGAATTAAAAAAAAAATGCCTTCTCGGGGGCCCCCCCCAAATTTTTCTTTTTTCTATGCTGTGGGGAAATTTACGTGTCTTGTACATTTTCCCTTCTTATTTGACATAAAATGAAATTTTGCTCACTTTAAAAACTATTTATTCCCTTTGTAAAAAAAATGGGGAAAGTCAGAAATAAATTTAAATTTACTAGGGTCTTGGGGGGTCGTTTTTTGCCTTCGACAGGGTTCCCATTTAAAAATACAATTAATAACTACTCTTTATCAATAAAATAAAAAACCACTACACAAAATAATAACTCAATTAATAAACGTCTATATAAATAAATCAACACGCCTATCCCTATCCAATGCTAAACTAAACGGGTTAATGATATTTGTTGTGTCGTATCATAATCGACCGTCCTCCCCCCGGGCCCACCTAAACCATCACACCCTGCTGGGATTGCTCTCCATTTACCAAACTCTAGAAATTTAAACCATTGAACGTGGGGGTAGACTCACAGCCGGGAATCGTGAACAAAAATACAGGGGACGCACTAATTGGATTTTTGAAATTTTTGGGGGTCCCCTCATTTTTTTATAAATGTATTTAAACGAATTTTTATGTATTAATTATAAATTAAAAAAAGAAGATTTATATATGTAAAAAATTTTTGTGCAAGTGGGAAAAAAATAAATGAATTAGCCCTACCACAGAGATTTTTCCTATTTTTTCTGCGTAAAACGGCTTTTTTTTGAATTTAGTACTTTTGTCGGGTTCCCAAAAGAAATTTTGGGAAAATTTTTTTTTTTCCAAAAACCAAAAGGGGACTCCTTTGAACAAATCGGGCTTAGAATTTTTTACAGATTTGGCAAAATTTTTCCCCGAAATCGTGTACAAGCTAGAAAGAATAGTTATATGCAATGTAATGCGAATTGTTTGTGTGATTAAAATTCCCCCCTATTTTTTTACCGTCTCGAGCTGACTTAAAATTTATAAATTAAAATCATTCTTTACTTCATCCCAAAAATCCTTTTAATTTTTTGCAAAAACTTTCTCAAGTAACAAAGCCGAAAGTTTTTTGGTGAAATAATTTTCCCTTTTCTGTTTTCATTGCTAATTTTGTTTAAAAATGTATGAAAAACCAAACCCCAAAAATCACTGGCTTCCATACGTCGAAAGGGTCCTTATTAAAAATGGTGTATGTAAGTGAAATTATTCCTTTTTTTTTTCAATCTTTAAAGGGGGTTTTTTTGATTTTTCATGTAACTTTATTTTGTGTATTTTTTTAAATTTTTATTTAAAAAAACATATAACAAATTTTTGATTATTTTTTTGTTTTGGACGGTTTTTTTCTCCATTTCCTTTAAATTTTTTATAGGACATTTTATTCCAAATTTCGGAATTTTGGAAATTTTGAAAAGTTTTTGGAACCAATTTTTTCCGTAAACCGAGGTACCCCCTATATTTAAATTTTTTTTATTTCCCCCTGGCAAATTTGGGTTTTTGTGTATTTAAATCGGGGTTTTTTTCTGAAAAACTTTTATCAATTAATGGTTTATTTTCCCCCAAAATCCCCCCGGAATACTTTTTAATTAATTTGGGTTTTGTCGTTTTAAAGTATTGAACGCGTCCCCCTCAATTTTAATTTTTTTCGACTTTCATTCAATTTTTTGTATGTCGCTGTTAATCCCTTTAATATGGAAATTAAAAACCTTAAAAACCCATAAAAAATAGAGAATAGATACATAAAAAAAACGTGGAATCATTTGAGAAGAGAGCTCGATCGAAACTATTACTGAATACCTTCACTGTCACATGCTCTGCATACGGCTTTTCTGCGGCTGAGTCACCCCCTATAAAATTTTTCCCTTTTTCTGGTAATAACTTTTTAGTTGCAGTAAATTTCCCGCAAACCTTCTATCATGTACATTTGAGCAAATTTTCGATTGTTTTTTACGAAAAGATTTATACAGAGTAATAAGTGTTTTTCTACAATTTTTAAAAAACTATTTATGGTAACTGGTTTTTAGTAATTTTAATAGTATTGTTTTAGTAAGGGTTTTTTAAATCGTTTTTTAATTTTTGATAAAATTTTTTTGTTTGTTATAAAAAAAAAAATTTTAAAAAATCATTCCTTAGAAAAGGCAATTTTACATACTTCAACAACTTTTTATCATAGATAAAGGTAAATTTTTCAGATGCCAAACCCCTGCTGTTATTTGGACATATTTTTGAAAAACGAAAACGCTTTAGGGTTTGGGGAAAAAAGGCCCTTGGGAAGAGAAACGCCCCGCGGTTTTTTTTTTTAATTTTTAGATGGGTTTTTGATGGCTGCCCCCTTTTAATTTCTGCATTATCATGGGGTGACCGAAACCCCTTTAATCTTTTAAAACGGGCTCAAAAGACACAACCCCGATACCGGAGGGAAACATAACGTCCCTTTAGAAAAGAATCTCTTTTTTACAATAATAAAGACCGGAAGCCCCTTTTGGGGGAAAAAAAACCCTTTGCTTTTTTCAATTTGTTTAAGAGTTTCCGTTTTTTTTCTACTTTTTTAAAAGTGATGAAGGGTTAAAAACAAAGATTTAAACTCTGGGGATAATTTCTAACCATCTCCGAAGAAGCAAAAGTTTTAAAAAACTAGGGGACTCTGAAAAAAAGCACCTAATTTAAAAATTAAAATAATAGAAAATATTTTTCCCCGGGATCAGTGGTTTTTGGAATTTACAAAAGTATACCCCCGTTTAAAAATTTAAAAATAGTAATAGAATAACAATTTTTTAAAATAAATAAAAATAACACAACACGAGAAATGTTTTTAGTACAAATTATGACGAAACAGACCCCATACCCACTATTTCCCCGACGCCGGGGCTGCGTGGGATATCAAAAAACTCCTGAAAACGTGAAAAGCATTTGTTTTAAAACATTATGGAGTAAGTTAAAAAAGCACTCTATTAAAATCTTAAACGTGAATAAAATTTCCAAAAAAAATTAAAATGCAGGGGGGTATATCCATGTTTTAAGGGGAGGGAAGGGAATATGCAAAATAGAGTACTCGTTAAATTCAAATTCTTTTTTCTATTTTGAAATTGAATCAATCTTTTTCCCGAATCCTAAATTATTATGAAAAAATGACCTAAATTAGAAGCATTTTTTAAAAGGGAGTCCCAATTAAACCCCTTAATTTTTTTGGGAAGGGCCCCTTTTTTTGCGAAAATTTATACTTGAACCCTATTGCACCCAAAAAAACATAATTAGTATAATTGAATTATTTTTCTGATGGAATATTTATAAAAACATTTAATTGTGCTAAAGTTTTTATTAGATTATCGTCATTAAATATAATCATTGCTTTGATGCAATGGGGTAACACCTTAAAGTTCCCCCTATTTGGGGAAATGCCCCCCCCCCCCTATTTTAAAATTCCCATTTTTTTAAATGGGCCCGGGGTTTAATTTTTGTTTTTCTTTAAAAAAACTATTTTTTTAGGGAAGTAGCAAACACAAATTACTCTTTATGTTGATTTCACTGGATAAGTTTACGGACCTATCACCGGAAAGTTTTTTAAACAGAAAAACAAATTTTTCCGGAAAATATGATTACAAATTTTTAAAGGGGAATTAAACCCTTTCCCAAAAACTTATTTTAAAATTTTATTTGTTTGTAATTTCCGTATTTTACCTTTTTTTTTATTTTTTTATTATTAAAAAAATTTGGTTTGAACAGATATGCATACCCTAGTTATAAGATTTACTTTTCCCCCGTGTGTACCACACTGTTTAAAACGAGGGCCCCAACCCTTCTGAAATTTTCGTCCATTGTGTAAATAAATAAAAAAGTTTTACAATTTTCAGGATAAGGGAGCGAGCCACTACTTAACCCTTTGGGCCCTTTTTTAAAAGAAACTCCTGTATATTATGGTTGGATTTTTTTTATTCTCAAACTAAAAATAATCCAATTTTGTATGGGGTTACAGCGGGGAGCAATTTTTGAGATTTTTTTCTAATTTTCCTAAAACCCCCTAAACGTTAAAGATAAACTATTTCCCCCTTCAGAAATTTTTAAATGCATAAATTGTTGGCATGGTGTTAGAATACCTTCGGAATGTAGAGGTATATCAATTTGGCCAAATTCAAACACCGGAAGTGGTGACGAACAGCACATAACACATCCTAAAAAAATAAAAAGAAAGTACAGTTTGTGCGCTATAGGATGGCGAACGCTTCAGATGCGCGGTGAAAATACAAGACTTTATTTTATAGTCGTTTTTTATTATGCTAACAAAATTTTAAAAAATAAGTCGAGCTACGCTACTACACGTTGCATTCAAACTTGAATTTTCCCGAACGATGTCCGACAGTACCTTCGACAGCGCCGGAACTCGCCATCCTACAACGCGAGACCTGTAGTAGACTATACACACATACCTATATATTAAAATGTAACATTAACCACAATTGTGCACCTCAACATCCGGGAAATAGCAACCGTAATATACAATTGACAGAATTCTTCAATGCTGTAAAGCATCTTTTCTAAGAGTGTCTCAGTTCGGATCCAAATCGTGACAATAATTTCAAGTTATTAGGCAATGATTGTATTTTTTTGCTACCAACATATATGTAGATAAGACCTGCCAACCTGTCAGATGTTGGATGTTCAGTTGTTGTTTAACAGTCGTTTGTGTCAATCGATGTTAGAGTTTTCTGTAAAAATGATGTTAGATGACCGTTGAATTAAGGTTAGAATGGTGGTTATCTCGAAAGAATGTGTTTGACATATATTGACTGACGATTTGGGCATGAGAGAGTTAACGCGCGTTGGGTGCTGTGCTTGCTCACTCAGAACCAAAAAAACATTCGAATGAACATTTTCAGATCCCTGTTGAAGCAAATTTAAATGGAATAAGTCGGAATTTTGGCGTCGATAAAGCTTGGATGCCTAGTGCAGTTCTGAAGGCATAGCCGAAACAGTGGCTTCCGAAGGCTGAATCGTTCCGAAAAAGGCGAATCGGCTAGGAAGGTGATGACGCTGTTTTTTGGCATAGTCATGGAGTTGTGTTAATCGAGTATTTTGAAAAAAGAAAAACAATAACGGGAACATACTACGCATCATTTATTTGACAAGCTGAAGGTAGAAATTGCGGAAAAACGGCCGTGTTTGAAGGAAAAGTGAGGGTTGAGAAACAGCTCAATGTGCTCCGCTTGAGCTGAGAATCACAAACGTGCATTTAACGCATATAGGCGACAGCTACGAGCGCGTGCGCGTAGAAAACGTGTCAACATGTCACGTGGAGTCGATCTGTCACGTTTAGAGCGCATCGCAACGCTCGAGTTCCGAGAAACAGCTCAATGTGCTCCGCTTGAGCTGAGAATCACCAAACGTGCATTTAACGCATATAGGCGACAGCTACGAGCGCGCGCGCGTAGAAATCGTGTCAGCATGTCACGTGGAGACGATCTGTCACGTTTTAGAGCGCAATCGCAACGCTCGAGTTCCGAGAAACAGCTCAATGTGCTCCGCTTGAGCTGAGAATCACAAATGTGCATTTAACGCATATAGGCGACAGCTACGAGCGCGTGCGCGTAGAAAACGTGTCAACATGTCACGTGGAATCGATCTGTCATGTTTAGAGCGCAAGAAAGTTTTTATTGCCGTGAAAATAATTTGCTGCAGCTCGTATGTACAAATTGTAAATCGCAGAAATGCCCTTATTTGTAAAGTAATCTCTATGAATCACTGCAACAGCAAGAATAAATAAACCAAGAAGGGTGTTTGCCGGTATGTGGAACATTAGGAAATCAAAGAAACTAGGACGAAATGCAATTATTTAACTCATGTGTAAAATCGGTGCTTCTGTAAGAATCAGAAACCTGGCTGACTACAAATACAATTAACGCAAATTACAAGCCTTTGTAAACAGATGTATAGGAAATATAATAGGCACATGGTGGCTGAAGAAAACTACAAATAGTGAACTTTGGAAAGAACTGGATAAAGAAGCGTAAACGAAGAAATCATAGCAAGGAAATGCAAATGGCTAGACACACCTTAAGAAAACCCATACAAATTCCATGCCACACTGCATTACACTAGACACCAAAGAGGAAAAAGAACAAAGGGTAAAACCATGCAATACATGGAGGAAAACGATCAAAGAAGAGACTGAAAAAAGGATTGCAGAGTTGCGAAAAATCGCGCAGGACCAAACAAAATGGAGAGAATACATCGAAACCATATCCACCAGCTGACTACGTAGTAGACGCTCGCGGAATAGAGAACATCACACTCTACGTCCCAATAGGGATAATGAGTGTCATCATTATTAATATATGATCGCTGAAATGCAAGCTGTGATAATAGGTAATATGGGAGTTAACTAAAGCGAAGAAATATATATCTTAAAGTTTCGGTAGTACGCATCTTTTTCATTTTAGGTAAAACAAAAGGGCCCTATTCAATTTTGAAACTGGTTTTTAAAAATTGCATGTCCACATTATTTTTGTTGCCGAAAGTAGACATCAGTTTTAACCCTAGGATGCATGGGTGTTCGGATATACAGATTAACATTTCTCGGTCCTCTCAGGCCCGGTTGTTTTTTTACTGTGTTAAAAATATATAAGAACAGGGAAATATTTAAATCATTATTTCTGCGTGTAGAAGTCTTAAATAATTAAAAAAACCTCTAACTAAAGATTACAGTTTTATAAATTTAAAACATGTTCAAAAGTAGCAATTTTTACAAATTCTTCCCACTATGTTCTTACACACTTTATTGCGACACTTTCACAAACTAGTTTGTTTTTCTGTCTAACTAGAGGGGACACATCTTGCATCTTTTCCTTTTTTTGTAACGGCATCAGTCGCAGTTTTTCAATTTTAATAAATTTGTTCATAAAATTTTTATTGAATTTCTGGGTATTTTCGGATTTTTTGACCTCCTTATCATATGCAGTATTACCAATTGCTCAGCTAATTCCTTCAAAATGGTCTTCTAGCGTGGTGTTTACTTTCCTATGATAATCAGGTTTCAACGGGGAAATATAATAATTGCATTTAGTGCTGCAATATCGATCATATTAGAAAAAAGCGCCATAGGCCAACGCTTCGTTTGCTTTTTACATGTATAGTTGGACTGTTTTTGACCCAAATACGTCTACTCGCCTTCTGGTCTTGTTATATAAAGTATTAATTTCGGTTTCTGTTTAACATTTTCACTTACAGACATGCATTGGTGCATGGTGCTGAGCAAAATGACTGACTTGTTTTACTTAGGAATGCAGCCAACCATAGTCATTTTGTCATAAAAGCCAAGAAGAGTAGATCGGTTGTTCTTTGCATCCTTTATTTCGTTTGGTATTTCTCTCTTTTTTTTTCTTAGTGTTCCAACCACTGTTAGGTTCTTTTCTAATAAACATTTAGCCAATGAAATGCTTGTAAAGAAGTTATCCATTGAAACATTTAGTCCAGAGAAATGGATGCTGCGTGCTAAAGTTTGCACTACTTCAGAAGCAAGATTTGTATGGATATGTTGGTTGGGTCGCCCGTCTGGTTTTATAAAATACATGCATTGTTGTAAAAATAAGTTCCATGTATACATATCGGACTAACCCTATCGTTCTGTAGGCGAAAACCACGAGTTCTTTTGTCATAAAAATGCAGTACCGTCTAATATCTTAAAAACCTGTTAATTCCCATAGTAGCTGATAATAGGATTACATTTATCAGAAGAAAACATTTCCTTATCGGTACGTCCCAGTTTCTTTCCACCCCTGCTTGATCAGAAAACCTAAGAAAGCATTCAGCTCCATCACATAAATATCTACCCATCCTTGTCTTTACTGTAGTTACCCTTCGAGCTTCAAGGTTTGGTGCACTTGACGACTTCTTCTAAGATCGTTCTTGTAATAAAACATTTGAAAGCATTTTCGGGTGTATCACGGGCCACTGCTTTAGTTTTTACACCTGGTGCTAAACGCATTTACGTTACGTTTTGCAGTTTTCGTAGAGCTTGGCGGAACTTTATTCCATTTGGATGCCGGATGGAGAAGCGAACAGTTGGGATTATCACTATCGGCCTCCGCTGTAGCTACATCTTTTTCAGACTCAGAATTTGAAGAGTCCGAATTGGCTTCTAATGAATCTTGACCAGGTTCTTCAATTTCAGACGTTTCACTCTCTTCCGATAAAACTTCATCACTTCCTCTGCCCACCGCATTAGAGTTTCCTCGTAATTGGGGATCTCCATACCTCACTGTTGCACGTTCCCGGTCGATTTTCTTGAACTTGAAGTCGCCATAACGAACATTCACAAACAAACACCTCAAGCAAATTTTAGCAACTGTAGTATTTTTTATGCGTTCGCATATTATATGATATGCATTTCTGCGTGTTGAAACCTGCATACGGCGTTGAGCGCAGAAGCATGTTACAACATGTTCAGCCGATTGTTAACACATTGTTTTCCCAATAATATTGCAATATGCAGTACACTACGCCGAAATCAACAAATTTTTTAAAAAAAGACAGTTTTAAACGATTATCAATAAAAAATAAACCGGGCCTACGAGTCTCGAGAAATGTAAATACCGGTAAAATTCAAATATCTAAAGTAGATTTTCTTATAAATTATATAGATCAAACGCCATTAGAAATATCACAGGAAGATCCAGTTGAGCATAGAAAAGGGCCCGAAAAAAAAATTAAAGATAAAGAAGTTATGAAGCTTAGAATACCACGCGGGGGGCTTGGGAGGTCGTGTTATGCATCCTGGGGTTTAAATATGTAACAAAACGACGCGTCGCCTCCGTGTAAAAAAGATTAAAATTTAGTTTTGATAATAACGCCATCTACCTTTTCCCTGTGTCCACCGTGTGGAAATCTATATCTCTATAATTTTATACAATCGGTTTGGCGATGCATCCGGGAAATTTTTGTTATAATTTAAAAAAAGAATGAAATGAATGACATATAAGCTTTTTTAATATAAAAATTTAATTCGTTTAGTGTGAAGAACGAGCGCGAAGATATGTGAGTAAAGCTCATACATTGCCACAAAAAAAATTATATTCATGTAAATTTTTCAAAATTTTCCCCAAATAGTTAGCACGAATAAAGATTTTTGAATTATTAAAATATGTGTTTAAGGTAATAGAAAGCAAAAGTACAACGATCTACAAAACTCAAATAAAAAAAAACATTGCTAAGAATTCATCAAATAAACCGTTTTGTAAAATTTTTCATTGTTAGTACTGTCGTAAACTTCCCGCTTACATATTTACCGCTGTTAAAAAAATCGAATTTTGTGCTGTTGCTTGAATAGATTTTAATTAATTAAGTATTTATACGCTTACATTGTTACAATTAATTTTATAAACTAATAACCTCCGCATGCCTTACTTCGAGTTTTTTATTCTATTATGAAGGCATGTGACACGGGTGTAAATGAGAAGAAATTGCTTTAATGACAATGTTTTCGCTGACAGCGTTCAGAAGCTGGAATTCGAGGAAAATAATCGCTTTTTATATTCTATTGCGATGGGTAAAGTTGACGAACAACAGACCTCACGAAAGGTAACTTCAACGTTTCGGTTTATTATTAAATTAAGTTTCGCAACCAATAATTAGTAACTCGAGGAAGGACTTAATGGTAATGGAGTAAAGGTGCACGGGGATCCCAAAGTATGTTGTAGGTTATCCGACTAGCGCAAACTTAGTATTATTATAATGATACGTTATTAGTGCGTCTCTTTCTATACCGTGATATACGTACGTGTAGTGGTCCCCGAGGGATCGTTTGAAGTCACATCATTCAATTAGAGCGCTCTGTTGCTTTTGACCCTATCAGAGAGAATCGCAATTGCAGAGTAAACATTTGTGGTCTCCTTGTGGAAATGGTGGCAAAGCACAAGCGAAAGCCAACCATGTTTTTTCAAAATTCAGGCAGTGTATGTGTCATTATGAATTTAGTCCCTTGCACATAGAGAAATATTAATAAAAACGTGGCCAAAAATGAATTTTATAAAATAAAAATCTTTACAAAAACATGCCTATTGTGAGGCGTGATAACAAGGTAAACATTTTCTATCAATTTTTTGCCCAAAAAATTCCTATCAGTACACCTCGATTACCTGACGTGACGATTAATAATAGAATACCTAGTCCCTTTTGTGTGGTACAAAGTTTAAGTCTATGTTTACCCCGTTTTAATAAGAATTCCTCAACATTTTGAGTGATTAGCAGGTGGTAAGTTAATTATTTTAAAAGTAATTGTTTGTTTTTTTCGTTGCTTTAATACCCATATAAATATAATTTAATTATTAAAGAAAATCAAGAATTTAATTTTTCCCAATAAACATATACGTAAAGCAAATGAAGAAGAATACAGTATTCAAGCGTATTTCAAGTAAAATTTTGGAGTATATTATAGTTTGCTGTGTTTTAGTTTATAACTATATTAAAATTGTCTGCGGAAACAATGCGCACGCCCAATATTCTAATCTTTTTGTAAGTAATGCAAATTATGAATTTATTCATAAATTACGTGTGTGGAATATAATTTCTCACATTTGGGACATAAAAAAAAACAAGATATTGTTAATTTTTATAGGTCGCAAGATGAGCCTATTGTTCTCACTGAATGCATTTATTCGAGTTTGGAGACAATCTGACGCCGAAAAGTTTTCATGAGAAAATTTTAAGATGTAAAAAAATTACGTATGTGAGGTAACAAATGCAAAGGTTTGAAGAAGCAGCAAATTTTGATAGTTTGGCCAAGTTTAGCCACAGATTAAAATCAAAATAGGAGCAATCACACAGACATTTAGATCGATTTCTTAGTTCTAACGAAGAGTGGTTTAAGTTGAAATGGTATTTCCCATAGAAACTACAACTTCGAGTGTGGGAAATCGAGCAGGGAAGTGATAAACTAACGTAGGAAGACAGAAACAGTGCGAAGGGAACTATCACCTTTGGAGTTATCCTATGCAAATCAAATGAGCCTACGTAGTGCAGGCCCATTTAGAAGCTGCCAAATTGTTAAAGATATTACCTGTACCAAGTCCCACACGCGCTAGTAATACAGGTCGCCATAAGATAAAAAAAATTACACGAATTTCTGCTTAAAAAGCTTTATGCATTCTTATAGATGGACAATATAATATTATAAGAGAACATGCGAAGAATCATTGTCCACCATGTTATTTGGTTCGAAACGCAAAAAAGTAGTGCTATCCGCTAACATAAAAATAACAGAGACAATTGCCGAAGTTAAGTTTGCAGAGTTTGCTAGACCATAGGACTGAAAGAATTGTTCAAAGCAAGCAGAAGTTCTGTCTTCAATAAACGATTCATTGGTTGGGTTACCAAAGTTTGGCCAATTACCAAATGGGCTTTTGGGTAGAAGCTCGGGGCAAAGCATCATTAAAAAAAAAATTTACAGACACCGATTCAAATGATGAGAGTGTATTCACTTTATCATTTGTCCGTTAATGTTTGTTTATTGGCGAAACTCCTGACGCAAGGGAAAAGCAAATCTTATGGAAAAACCCAAAAACGTCATTTAAAAGGTATTGCGGTCAATAAGGATACAATTTGTTAAGGAAAAATCAGAGCTGACATTAGAAGAAAATCAACATATGGAATAACAAATAAACGCTCTCGTACTAACGAATATTACCATCCCCTAATAAAGAGTTCAAAGTGACGCATAAAATGTTATTTTACCATGGTTGATGGTAAAGTATGCAATGCTATGACATTAACCACGTTCATCTAACAACATCTAAACAATTTTAAAAACATAGGCTGATGTATTAGAAAGATCAATAGAACAAAATGCTTTACAGTTCGGCCTATCCATTTTACATGCATGAATCAGGTTTCTCGAGTGTCCCTGCACTTGTCATAAGTCTGTAATTAAAAAATGGCAAGCAAGGGGCAACGAAAGAAACGAAGTTAGTGGAAGAAAATAAAAAAAGAATACAGGGTTTATTTAGAACACGAATGGGATTAATGGTTGATATTCCAAACCAGGATATGGAAGCAACGATGACAATACTGCCAGAAGATTTTTTGAGATGGCAAGTTGTCTGCAAAAATAACTAGGATTAATGAGACTTTATTAGAACGTTTAAGAATAGTTTTAATAAAATTATCGTCAGAATTTCCGATAAATGTTACCAAATTCCAGGAACTCTGCATTAAAACTGCGAACATGTTTTGTATCCATGGTACTACATGCCGACCTCCCTCCACAACATTTTTTATTCATGCGCCTGTAGTAATTGAAGCCTCAATTTTGCCAATCGGACAATTGTCGAAAGAGGCACAAAAAACAAAGGGGCAGAGATTTTAAAGATTATAGGAGGGCACACATCCAGAGAAGCTTCTATGAAAGACATTTTCGCAAGGTTTTTCCCCTATCTTCCGATCCCTATATCATGAACTTGCTTATAAAACGAATTAAAAAATTACCTTCTAAGGTAAACGAAATGTTAGACCCTGTGAAAATAGGCACTGATTTAAGAAGTAGACTATACAGACGGTGGTACGTGTGAATCGGCATAAATACATGTATTCATTAAAAAAATGATAATTTTTTTTTAATTGGGCTTTTCTTATAATTTTTGGTTACCTTTATAAATATACCACAGAAATTTTTACTTAAACTAAGTTTACACTAAATGTGTTTACACAATTTTGATCAAGTTTTTTTTAAATATTTACGTGCGTTGCGTTTAGTAGTGTTCATGAAAATACTATAAAATTAAGTTGCAGATTGCATTTTTGATACTTTAGGCGCTTTCACTATCCTGCGTTAGAGCAAAATGCATACAAATACACATAGCAAAAATAAAATGTAAATATTATCAATCAAAGTGTGTGTACTAGATGCAAAACATCCTGTCTCCAATAATGACAAAAACGCTTCCTGAGTTTTGTTTTTTAAACAATATTATCTTGGCATATGCTGGGTATCCCGACCTTCTAGAATTGTACCTATTGTGTGAACATGTTCGTAATATCAGACTGATCGATAAGTAGCGAACCAGACCTTTGTTACTTTAAATAGAACATCCTGTATTACGTTTTTTAATGTCTCAATCTAGCAATAAACCAATATAATATGGGTTACATTTGTTTATTTCCCAATAGATGTGGAGATATTTATAATTTTTTTTTAATTAAAATGCGGAGATATCTATTTCCTTTAAAAAATCTGAAATGCAAATCCAAAGTATTTTTAACGTAATTTTTTAGGAGATTAAGTTGCATTTAATCTTTGTCTAGACATGGTGTCAAAATACCTTCAACTATACGGACCCCTCAGTATTGAAGACCCCAAACTTTCGCCAAATTTTAAACCCCAGAAACGTTATTTTTTCTTAAATAACACCATAAATTTCCCTTTAAAAATAATAATAATAATTTATTTCCTACAGGTAAAACCCAAGTACAGGGAACGTGTAAACTAAAATATTACACTTTGCGAATATATACATTCAGAAAATATAATAAACTCAAGGAGTTTCAAAAAGCTTTTGGAAAAAGAGTCATATAAGCAATTTACAAAATTTAATGATAATTTCGGCTATTGCTTTAAATGAACTACAATGCACATCACATAGTCAGAAGTTTTGTTATAATTGTTACACATTATAAACACCGGTGACTTAACTAAAACGTTTGTTCTACTTCTTGGACGATTAAACATACATTCATAACGTGCTTCTAATCTAGTAACATTAAAATTAATTCTACTCAACAACCACGGACAGTCAATATTGGTATTTAATAAACCAAACAAAAACTTTACACCTAACATATTACGCCTTTCACATAATGAGACAAAGTCTAGCCTAGATAACATAATGTTATAATCAAGACCTCTTTCGGGGTAAACTCCATCAATTTTAAACATTAAGTACTTTAAACGGGTACTCTAAAGCTGTGGCACTGGAACACTGAAACAGTTCACTAAAACCCTTACCACAACACTTAATTCGTACTGGATGCACAGCCGCTTCATTGCACAGGACTATAAATATTTATAGTCCTGTACAATGAAGCGGCTCATTAAATTTTACGATTTTAAATTTTCATATTGCATAATTTATTTTCCTTATAAGGTTAGTTTTTCGCTTAGCTTGTTAGTTCAGTCTTGCTGCTGATGATGATAGCTTGGCTATCGAAACGTGCGTCCAGTACGAATTAAGTGTTGTGGTAAGGGTTTTAGTGAACTGTTTCAGCATTAAGTACTTTAAAAAACGCCTTTGAACAAAATTATTTATATGAGATTGGTAAATTGGAGACCAGACCAACGATGCATATTCCAGTTTCGACCTAATATAACTGTAATAAAGCAGTGTTAGGCATCTGATGTTTTTAAAATCACGGTAATTTCTACAGATGGAACCATATGTCCTGTAGGCGCTCGCAATTGTTACGTTTATGTGATTAACACAAGTAAGTTTACTATCGAAGGTTACGCCAAATCATTAATAGTCTGTAACCGTTGGATTCTTTCTGAATCCACCGTATAGGAAATTGATGTTTTTGTATAATGATACATATGTTTATTATTTAAAGAAAAAGCAATATTTCCAGTTAAACGAGAATCCTGCATTTGGAAATTATGTACATACATCCAAATGGTTTCTGGGGTTATTGTAGTTTGTGCTCGTTATTACTTTATGTAATTTTAACTTGTTTTGTTAATTGTCGTTTCTTCTTTACTTTATCGAACTTTATTGTAATTAATTAATTGTGGTAGGTGTGTTTAAATTTG
The DNA here is from genome assembly GCA_029619315.2 of Dynastes maya. NCBI lineage: Eukaryota > Metazoa > Arthropoda > Insecta > Coleoptera > Scarabaeidae > Dynastes > Dynastes maya. Next base: position 50,760,709 of record JAROYE020000002.1, read on the forward strand.
TTAGTCTTTAACAGGCAATGTGCCTAAGTTTCAGTTTTTTATGTTGTTGATTTTAGAATGGCCTCCGTATGGACCACGTAAGATAACCATTATGTACCTAATTTTGATATTCGGCAAATTTTGCAACAATTACCACGAAGTGGAACATAATGAACACCGTCTTTGTACAGCCGGAAATATTTGAACTTTGCGCTAAGCAAGAATAGATTTACAGAGCGAACTGCTTTAACAAAGGATAATATGATTTAAATTATTGTACAATTTGTCGCGCAACCCTGGCAAATAAGGTGATAATTGTTGTCAGATTTATATAATATTAATAATTGCTATAAAGTTCGATAAAATAAAGAAATAACAACAATTAACAAAACAAGTTAAAATGAGAGAAAATAATAACGAGAACAAAGAAGGAACGTATGACAAATACGGGATATAATAACAATAAACGACAAGAATAATTTACACTCTTGGAATTGAGATTTGACAGTTTGGCAATTGTTATGATTACTTTGCTTAGCAACGAGCTCTTTAGATCAGTCTGGCGTCACAAGAAATAATTTGGCGCTCTTTCCTAGTCAACTTTGCATAACAACAAAACCAGATTACCAAAACCTTTATTGCTGCATATCGTCATATTTCTTAAGTTCAAGTATAACATATGTGATATAGTTGGATCTGCTTTTCAATTTCCCCTTCCAAAAATGTAAACATATACAGGCTGTTCTATTTAAAATATGGAAGTTTACGTCACTTCTGATGAAACCGGAAATACAATTGAAACGCAAAAGTTAGTTTACAAAAAATTGAAATCGACCTATTTTTCCTAAAAACGCTAGCTTCTGTTGTTCAAAATTAACATGGGGGGCATTTTAGGACCTCACTATATAAGATGTCTGCAACCGAAAACATTTGGTGCTACTGGAAATATTCGTTCCACTGGTGGATATAATAAAAAGGAATTGTAGTGTTAGTGCATCTTTTTAACGAAAAGCAACAATATTTTGATAAAAGTTCGTGCAATTAATTCCATTTTAATAAGACCTACAACCATTCCAAAGGATTTAACTTCACATTTACGTTAACATTTAATTGATCAAATCTACTCTACTAAATCTTAGTACATTTGCTTCATGGATGTAAGCTCAATATGAACATAAGATATACATATGTACATGTTATAGGTATTATTTTCCAAGGAATGATTTAATTGATCGGAACTATTCACATATACATAAATATGCACATTTAAAGAAGTACTGTATTTGTTACGGTTTTTTGTAATTTTTTCTTTATCTGTAATCAAATAATCACGGAGAAATAAGTAAAACAAGCAGATAAAAACATAGAAACTTGTATAGATAAAGAAGCAAATGTATAAAACATATAGACAAGCAAACTCTATTCAGAACTTATTACAAAGTAAAAGCAGAGATTTGGGCAGCCTAAATCGCTGTTTCTTTATAGTTGTCTCCGTTTAATATAATAACATATGTTTTAATAATTTTGGATAAGCTGATAAAAAGCTAACGTCTTAAAAGTGTTAAATAAGTCCATATAAAATTTCCTTCTGTTTTTATAGTAAAAGGACTGTTCTAACTGTTGCACGTACAACAGTTAAACCTTAAATAAATATCAATGTAGTCATTAGATGGGGATCGGACAAAATGACAAGTTCAATTTTCGGGGCGATTGAAAATCATATACAGAATGCTGAGCTCTGGCAACTGAAACAGTCGATTTTAAGCAAAACTGGATAATAATTGCATAGCAGAACACCTCTCAGATACAGACAAAAAAGCTACGTTAGAAGAAATGTTGATTTCTGAAAAATTAGAAATGGGTTTGTTAAGTTTTATCTGAATGCTCCTCATGCGACTAATGAATAACAATTTACGTATTGTTATTGTTTATTCGTGCGCTATAAATCATCCGATCTTGTTAGCACATAAAGGTGCAATTAGTCTATTCGGTGGTATGTACAATTTACAAAACCGGTCGAATCACACCGTAACTGAGGAAAATTTATTTTTTTATACAGCAACTCACTGTTTTTATAGCTTTCAGTATGTATACCCCTTATAAATTTTATTATGGGTTTCTACAGGATTTAAAAAAAAACGGTAAGATTTACTCAGCTTTATGTTGAATGAAGGAAAACAGTGAATAATCTAACAATAAAGGTATATTCAATAGTAATAAATGTGTAATTAATGTATTGAGATGTTTTTGAAACGGTTAAAAGTGTTAAATAAAGTTATAATCTGTTCCGTTTATTATTTTTCAATATTTCACTTACAAAAATAATTTGTCTTTAAATGACTTACAGTTATTGATCACCCACATTAATAACTAACAAATACTGTGTGTGTGTGGTCGTGTTCCTCTTCTGATGAATCCTAGTTCCCTCTTTTTCAGCAGTGAATGTTCAATATCCTCTTATAATAACCCCTCTGGTCGTCCTCTTTGATTAAATTCTCTTGATTATTTCTTTAAACTGTTTCGGTGTAGCTTTAACAGTTTTTTCAATACTTCAAAGTTTAAAATTTCAACAACATTTTAAGTCTCACCCGGTTCGATGCGGCTATAGTCGAGTTTTTGGATGTTCCAATATCGGTACTGCTGTCTTTTTAAGGTTAAATTTGCCGATGTCTTAAAAGCAAGTTTCAGATCAGCATTCATTCTTTCAATAGCCAAGTCAACATCAGATACAGCAAGAGAAATAATAAAGCTGCATATCGGCTACATATTCAGCGTATTTACAAAATTTTAAATTATTTATTTAAATTATAAAAGAAAGCGGAGCATAAAAATTAATCCAGTTCGTCTGGAATCTGTGACAGTTGCGAAAAATTTTTATGACTGGAACATGCGCGGTGTGCTGTGAAACTTTACCGATGAAAAACTTTTTTGTTTTTCATTGTTTGCAATGGTTGCTTTTTTATTGGTTTAAGTTCAATACCTTTTTGATTATATTTAATTGTTTATTTGAAAGTTTAAAACCACGGAATAATAGTTTTACTGATTGTTCTTTTTTCACTGTCTAAAAATACATTGAGAAAAATTTGCCTTTATTTATTATTCTATTTTCTTTTATGAAGAAACTTTATTTTGCTAATAAAGTAATGTAATATTTGTGTCGCGAAAAATGGCAAAATTCCCAGTCAAAAATTTTTTACTCAAAATGGGTAAATGGGGTACGTGACACCGCAGAACCAAAATTCAACCCCAACCAAAGATTAATGCTAATATAGCTCATGGTAATGGTGGAATCATTCCCGGCAAAAAACAGAGCGAGGAAAAGGACAGCGAAACCCGCGGACATGTTTCTGCCCACCCTGCGGCATCAGCGCGGTTCCGTACGTGTCCTTTCCTCGCTATTATTTTTCACCTTTCGTCGTGTCGTTATTCTCCATAATTTTTGGTTATTGTTACTAGGCAATCTTTTCATGTGTATTTTTAATACATCATGGTAAGCCTAAGGAATCGTTTAAAGGTGTACAAACGCGGCGTTTATGCACCACGCCACCTTGCGTTAAGCAGCCCAGGAGCTGCTCGATAGGTGGCGGGAGTCTGCATCCCGAGTTGTTGCCGCTATTCACTAGACGGCATGACTATGTTTCTCGACGTTAGGTGACGTAGGGAGATATACATATCTTGATGCTGTTTATGCAGGATAATGACATAAACCCGAGAGGTGAAAAATAATAGCAAGGAAAGGGCACGTACGGAACCGCGCTGATGACGCCGGGTAGGCAGCATTAATTTTTGGTTATTCTATCCACTAGCCTAATAATCCAATATGGCGTCCATTTAAGTCAAGGAAGTTGATACGAGTATCTCAAAAGCCAATAGCTTGAATTTTTGTCCAACATCAATTTTAAATTGGTCTTTCAACAGTGACTTTCATATGAAACATTGTTTCGTACATCTTACACTTACGAAGATATTTGACATACAAGAAAATGACAATTTTTAGTTGTTTTGAAACAACTTTTGATGGGTTCGGCATTTGAATTTTTCCAAACAGATTTTAAATCGGTACATAAAGCTGCAAAACATTGCCCATTTAACTAAATCTCCATCTTCAATGATAAGAAAGTTACCCATGCAGACCCACTCGATCTGGGACACCCGGTATAACAGAATGTTAAATAAAGAAGTAAAATAAATTAGAACAATTATTAACTCGAAGTATTGGAACATTTATTGCCTTATTGTATGGTAGCTGGTAAAAGTTAATGGTAATAGTTAAGAGATTTTGTAGTAAAATTAATAGTTTAAGTAGTAACTATAGTTATACCAGTAGCATCATATGACTAAATTTTAATTCAATTGGAAAAATAATTAAAACACTTTTATACCTATACTTCTTGTATTTCTATTACAAAAATTAATAACCTAATAATAATTGATAAATCCGTATAATCCAAAATACTTTTAATAAACAACGGCGTTGTGTAATAACGTCCCTGGGCTTTGCGGTTTCGCTCGTAGTAAGTTGTTAACTACCATCTATGTTAATAAGCTTACAACAATAAATTTTTATTTAATTTACGGTATACCGTTATAAGGGACAACCGTTCCGCTCTTATCATTTCTCCTCTTTTATGTTAAAGCGGAAATAATCCAGCGAAGCGTTCATAAAAATTCAATGACTGCGCTTGTTAAAGGTTTTTCTGATTTATTACTTCAACCTCGGGAAAAGAGAATGATGAGAAAAGCGGGTTTTGCTGTGGGAACGATGACAGTGAAAGAGAAAAGCAAAAGCCCTCTTAGCGTTTTCTTTTTTCTAATTACTTCTGATTTCCTAATTTTAATATCATTTTATCAATAGAAACGCGCCATCTCACTGCGTGGTATTCTAAGATTAATTTATCTAAACATCAGTGCTAGGATAAATCAATTAACTGCGTAGAAAGCATAAGTCATCCTTGTAGAGTATAGGTGCAATTGTTCGATATTCCGTAGATATTGCAGATTAAATAAGTGTAAGGCAAATGTGCAGTAGAAGACGTATAATAAAAGTCGGAATAAACAAATTTTGAATAAATGATTCTTCAAGAATCTGTATTACCTTGCATTTAGAAATAAACAGCTTGATAGTAGCAAAAATTACCATATACCGTTTCTTGTAAATACATTTTTCCCAATCACTAACGTATAAGATGTCTCAACCTTCTGGAATTGTTTAAAATTGCGCCTATTGTGTAAATAGTAGAAAGCTAAAATTTTCTGATGACATAATACGACCTCATAAAGTATCTTTCAAAGATATTCCCGTATGTATAGAGTGATTGATAAGGAGCGAACCAGACACGTTGTTATTACTAATAAAGTATGAATGTCATGACTATTTCCAACAGATTTTGAGATATTTATAATTTTGTCCGAATTTAGATACATCTATTTCCTTAAAAAAATCCGACGATCAACTTCTCGTCCCAGAACTGGGCCTTGGGCCCTTTAAATCTCTTTTCACTTTGTGACAGATTCGCGCTCCCCGTCTGGATTTCTCATCTACGAGGGTGGGTCAATATGTCCGTGACTTCTTGTGTTACGAATTGAATAGCAACACTGCACCCATAAACCATCATCTGTCAATACACTACTGTCAAAGTTTGAGAAAGCTGCGTCGTTTAGTTAAAGTTTGGTAGCCACTGAAAGCAGACAACATCGTGCATTTTGGCGAAAATTGAAAAAAGTAATTTTCGCCCATAAAGCATTATTTGCGGATGAAAACCATCACTCAAACCAAAGCTAAGCTTGATAAATACTATCGGGACTTTGCTCCATCAGAATTAATGGTAAAGAAGTGCTTTACTGAATTTCGTTGTGGCCGTACAAGCACTAATGACGCCGAACGTTCTGGACGCCCAATTGAAGTCACTACACGCGAAGCAATCGAAAAAATACACGATATGGTGTTGGCGAGATTGCAAATGCGCGAGATTGTAGAAGCCATAGGCATATCACATGGCTCAGTGGTTTCGATTTTGAATGATCACTTGCGTATGAGAAAGTTATCCGCAAGATAGCTCACAATTGATCACAAACGCGATCGTGTGACAACTTCGAAAGTGTGTTTGACGTTGTTTAACCGTAATCCGGATGAGTTTTGACAAAGTTTCATAACCGTTGACGAAACATGGATACACCAAAACACATCGGAGACCAAACAGCAGTCGAAACAGTAGATTTCTCCGGGTGAATCGGCGCCAAAGTAGGCCAAGATGGGTCCGTCGGCCAACAAGGTCATGGCGACAGTTTTTTGGGATGCACGCGGCATAATCCACATCGATTACCTTAAGAAAGGAAAAACAATCAGCGGCGAATGTTTCGACAACTTATTGGACAGGTGCAATGACGATTTGAAGAAAGAACGACCGCATTTGACCAAGAAGAACATGCCTTTCCATCAAGACAATACACAGGTGCATACGTGCGTAGTCGTCATGGCGAAATTTCATGAATTGGGGTATCAATTTCTTCCCCATCCGCCATATTCTCCGGATTTAGCCCCCAGTGACTATTCCCTGTTTCCAAATCCAAAGAAATGGCTCTGCAAAAAGGGATTTGGCTCTAACGATGAAATCATCGCTTAAACAATCGTCTACTTTGAGAGCCTCGATAAAACTTACCCTACGAAATGTATTGAGCTAAAAGGAGACTATGTTGAGAAGTAAAACGTTTTTTTGTCGAAAAACTATCTCTCATTGAAAAAGTCACGGACATATTGATCCACTCTCGTACGTAGTCTATCACCCAGTAAATTTTAATACTATACAAAAAGACATCCAACAAAGAAAGATACAATCTTCATGTGAATATGCGATCCAGGTCTCTGGTTACTCAGTAGCGAGGTGGAGGACCATTCTGGGGCACCTCAACTGTTTACGCCAGGGGCGGGTTCGAAGAGTTGCCCCCTCTTTAGAATGTGTTTCTTGCCAGTTCTCGTACATAATCCTGTATTGACTGGATTTGAAAATAGGTGATCACTGGTAAAAAAATTCGTAATGCAAATACGCTACAGCGTAATTTTGTTGCTTTAATTTCAAATATTAATGTTATGTGGGTTAGTAATGTGTGTTAGTTACTAGCGAGTTCATTCGATATTTATATATCATCAGGTAACTTCACTGATTAATATACCATTTGCTAAATATGAGAAAAGTTCTTCTAGGTCTGACAAAAGCGTTTTAAAGTACATTTTTGCATAATTGACACTTATTCGCAAATGAAATAAAAGTCGTTGCATATTATACGTTAAAATATTAAATTGAACTGGTATATTGAGTGGGAATAGCCGCGTCACTACTACAACCAAGAAAATATTAAATTTTGAAAGACTATAGATTGCAAGTCGGCAATTGTTTGAAAAAATCACATGTTAATAACGTTGAAGCTAGTTGTAAATGCCATTGGCAATTTGTATTCGTAACGTAACTAGTAAAAATTGGACATTTAGAAATTAACTAATTTGAAAATAAAGTTACTTAAACACTTCGTTATCACCTTGACCGTAACACTAAAACTGAGCTGAATTCAGTTAAAGATGATAGCTTACCTATCGAAAGGTATGCCAGTTGTAATTTATGGAATTTACATGAAAGATTTTAGCACGTATACAGCGTATGTATAAAACTTGACACCAAAATCTTGCAGGATGTTTCCTAAAACTGCTTGAGGTCGCCAAAGTCAAAGCACCCAGTCTTTAATAAGCAGTATTGTTGGATATCTATTGATAGAAATGGTGGATTTTAGATTAAGGAAGAATCCTCACTCAAGAAGTTTCCTGTAGATGTCTTTTGTTAAAGCAAGCTTTTAGGGCGAACTTCATTAACTTTTTTCATGAAAAATACTTCCCTATTTCAATATTATACAGGGTTATTACAAAAGAATCATCGGGTTTTAAACATATATATTTCAGAAAGTATTACAGATACAATATCAAGTGACATGTCGCTAGAAAGGGAAAATTTCCAAGTTTAAAACGAGCGCCTGCGAACGTCGCATTACACGTCCAGGTAGCGTCACGACCTCAGTATGCAAAATGGCGACTATGCAGCAGAGAGCATTTTGTGTGTTAGAGTACGTGCGATGTTTATCGGTTGTTATGGTGCAACGTGCATTCCGACGGTAATACGAAACTGATTCTCCAGGTCATCAGAGTATTCTACGATGTTATCGACAATTCAAGAACACAGGTTCCATTACAAAACGTAAAAGCACCGAAAGACCACGAGTTCCTGACGAAATGGTGGACGCAGTTCGACAAAGTTGCGTGCGTCTTGCACAACAGTCCACTACCAGAGTAAGCCGTGAACTTGGTATTCCGCAGCCAACTGTATGAAAAATTTTGCGGAAGCGACTGCGGTTCACACCGTACCGTCTACAGATGGTGCAAAGGTTACGACCCGACGACCACATAAAGTGAACTAATTTTTGTACTACCATTCAGGAAGTAATGGAGGATGATGAATTTGCTAACAGCCTGGTATTCAGCGACGAAGCGACATTTCATTTAAGTGGAAAGGTGAACCGTCACAACATTCGGATATGGGGCACGGAAAATCTTCATGTCACTGTGCAACATGAAAGGGATTCTCCAAAATTGAATGTGTTCAGTGCAGTGTCCAAAACAAATGTATACGGGCCTTTTTCCTTTCATGGAAACACTGTGACCGGTACATCCTATCTAGATCTGTTGCAGTTGTGGTTATTTCCGCAATTGATACAGGATTCTAACAACTTTGTATTTCAACAAGATGGAGCTCCGCCTCACTGGCATCATGAGGTGCGTCGGTATCTAAACGAGGAACTACCTCACCGTTGGATTGGCCGATGTGCTGAACAAGATTTGGCATTGTTCACGTGGCCTCCCAGGTCTCCCGATCTTATACCATGCGATTTTTTTCTTTAGGGGTGCACTAAAGATAGGGTTTACGTACTACCACTGCCAACAACACTGGATGAACTCCGAGCACGCATTACTACTGCTGTAAACAGTATCGATCGAGACACATTGCAGCGTGTATGGACTGAACTGGATTATCGTTTGGACGTATGTCGTGTGACGCGAGGAGCCCACATCGAACATTTGTAATGATATGCTCACAAACTTGAATATTATCCCTTTTTATTGACATGTCATTTACTATTGTATCTGTCATACTTTCTGACATATATATTTTTAAAACCCGATGCTTTTTTTGTAATAACCCTGTATTTTGACGTATTTGATAGTTACAGAATTGAATTGATTCGAGTTGCTTGTTATGATTTTCTTTTATCTCCACTTGTGATTTTACTGATTATTATGTTTCTGTGTTTCTTAGTTTTTTTGTTTTGTTTATTTATAATGGGTTTTGTATTTAATAATAACACTGCTGTATGTTTAGTGTACGGTTTCTGCCACAGTAAATATGTAGGTCCTAATTTTTAAAATGTCAGTTATGTTTCTAGTTATTGTATATTCTAACACATCTACGTAAATCAATGCCAAATTGCCAAATGTATGCGTCCTTTAAATTGTTTCTGCAAATACAGGGAGAAGGTGAAGGTACACTTAAGAGCAATTATGGAGTGTGGTGTTTTTTGAGGAGACAAATTTCATAACGGTGTCACGAAAAATCGTGTCGAACATTAAAACTTAAACTGTTAAGCGCAGCTTTTCATTTTAATTTTATGGACATCCAGGCATACGCCAGTATAAATACGTGCTTTTGTTATAAAATACCTATTTAACCAGGTATTATTTTTTGAAATAGATTCTTTAATTTTCTATGCAATAAGTGTGATTAAGTGACAACAAAATTTATTTCTTCACGTGACAAGTCCGATATTGCATTATAGTTTTGTTTAATTCCTTGCTAACGCAAATCTTGCAGTCTTGCAATTTAATGAAATTTATATGGTATAGATGGGGGCAAAAGTTAAAAACAATTTTTATTGTCCAAACATTGATACTATTTACAGGACAAATGAATATAGATATAAAAAGATACAAAAAACAGTGACGGAAGGAAAGTAAAATACAATGTTTCCAAAACAAAAAATAAAAGGATACATGATGATTAAACAATGAAGTTATAAAATGATATTTTATCAGAAAAAATTAATCCACGTAAAATTAATTGCCATGTGGTACAGAGGGGCTCACTAACGTATTGGCTATTACCCTAGGGGTTAGGAAGGTGTCGAAAGACCGCGTTAAATGAGTAGGCACTACAAAATTTATTTGGGTTAGTAAAGAGGGAGAATCAGCTCTATTATGGAACAGTTGCACTATAAATTTCGCACTTTGTTTCTCTCTTCTGCTACCAAGTGAAACCAATGAATGTCGATCCAAGAGACTGCCGTAATCTATATTTCTCTCCGGGTATGAACCATCATACTTAAATGGTAAGTACTTTAGAAATCGTCCCTGCACGCGTTCCACGGAAAGCTGAAGGTGCAGATAATGTGGATACAATACAAGGCTAGCGTATTCCAATCTACTTCCGACAAAGGCGCAGATATTACGAATGTGATAATTGAAACTTAATGAAGAGTCGAACAAAATACCCAAGTCCCCAAATATTAAATAACATATTATTTTTAATACTCAACGCACGTGCTACCTATTGAAAATCTTAGGAAGAGAGTAATTAAATTATTTCCAAGACGTCACAGAGGAAAATATGAGATAATGATGCGGAAGGTACATCGATTAATAAGAAAACCACTGTCAGAGTCAGGGCCGCGCATTCTTTTTAGTATTTTAAATAGCATTTTATAAGTCGTTATTCATTTTGTAATACTTTTTGTATATTTGCTACATAAATAGGAAAGGAAAACTGCTATTTTGTGATGTAGGCATCCTATATATCAAGAATTATACATTCTAATTTATTGTTTATTATTATATTAGTTAATTAATATCTAAGGAAAACGATTTTAGAATCTGGAACGAGGAGAATGCGAGAGATGTAATTTTTAGTTGCTACATTAATTCTTATTTTGATGTGGATGCAAGGTATTTAGAAGCTTATGCTTTTATTGATTCCCGTAAATAAAACGCTATGAAGCAGGGGGCAAATACCTGCATTTTTAAAATATTATTATTAGTAACGCTGGCCACGAGCGGTACCGCGCATCGGCGTAGAATCAGTTCGGGCCGAGAGGAACGGTAGTATTACTTCGTCTGCGGAGCAGTACGGACATTTTCGCTGCCGGTCATTTGCGCAATTGTTTATCTGTCCTAGAAAAATTATGATTTCGTCAGCAAAACGACCGCGGTCGGACAAACTTCGAAAATTTATTGCAGAAATTCCGGACTTAATATATGAAGGTGCTAAAATTAAATGTGTAATCTGTAAAATCCCGTTAATGTGTTGGTCCAGACAACATTGTCTACGACACGTAAATAGTGAAAAGCATGTCTCAAAAAGAAATTGCGCACAAGACAATGAAAAATTTATATTTAATTTATGCGTTACATCTATTGCATGTAATATACCGTTTAATTTACTAGACAAGGAATCATTTATCTGCTTTTGGAATAACTATTCGAAGTGCAAATTACCAAGTCGAACATCGCTACGAAGAATTGTGCCATCTGCGCGCGAACATATTGAACAAAAAATAAAATCGGAGTTGAAAGATCAAAAATTGTGGTTATGTGTCGACGAAACAACAGATCGGAAGAAACATTCTGTTCTTAATGTAATGGCACGCAAATTGGAACCTCATCAATCGGCACCTTCAATTCTATTAGTCTCCAAACGAATACAACAGTGTACTGCCGAAGTAATTTCAAAGTTAGTGTTAAATACATTGGACAAGTTTGAACTTTCAACAAACCAACTCTTGATGTTAGTGAGTGATGGTGCTGCAAACATGCTTTCTGTAGGCCGGTCTCTTAAAAAGCATTCTGCTAATTTGTTACACATTACGTGTAAAATTCATGCTCTCAATCTTATGGCGAAAAGTATCAGAAAATGTTATCCTGAGGTAGACGCTTTAATAGCGCATACCAAAGCAGTATTTGTCAAATCACCGAAATGTATTCGCGAATTTCACAGACTGTGCCCCCGTATACCAGAGCCACCAGAACCTATTCTAACTCGTTGGGGAACATGGTTGCAGGCCGCGTTTTATTATCATAAATATTTTGACAATATTAAGAACGTGGTTTTACAATTCGATACAAAGGAAGCTGCGCTATCCAGAAAAGCCAGTCGAAATTTCAAGATAGTCAGGTTAAAATGGATTTAAAAATCATTCACGACAATTACTTCGGGCTAGCAGATGCAATAGAAAAATTACAAAATCCTGCGGCGCCGTTAGAAGAATCTCTACAAATAGTGCAGCATGTTCACGCACAGCTATGCGCGATTGAAGACGCAAAAATGTTTCTGTTCTAGAAAAATTTGAAAGTGTTTTTGAGAAAAATTCTGATTTTGGCACATTAAGACACATTTGTGAAGGTGCGTCAACAGAATCGTTAAGTTATTTGAAAGATTATTTTAGTTACGCAAATATTACGTCACTAGATGTAGAACGTTCGTTCTCTGCAAATAAACACATTTTTGCCTCATGCCGTACTAGTTTTGCCGAAACAACAGTTGAAACATATCTAATGTTGCAGATATTTAACAGACATAATTCACTTTGTGATTTCACGGAGGACTCTTAAAATGGTAAGTGTTTGAGCACGTGTTATTTAATTTTTATTTAAAAGATGAGCAAAATTATTTGCGGCAGCAAACATCTCTATTAGCAGAATAACTCTAGTGGAATGCGAGGCCTGGTCGACTCTACGCTACTGCGCGGTACCGCTCGTGGCCAGCTTTAATTATTAGTTATTAATACTACTATTAAATAAATTGATAGTCATGGTAACCATTAGAGTCTGGTAAGGGTTGATAAACAACAGATATCTAATGAGCAGTATTTTTATACAGTGCGGTCCTAAAGTATCTCCCCCTCCCTTCCATGCAAAGCCAATAGTGAAATACATTTTACTACTTTGAAATAACCACATACGAGTCGTGTTCAAAGTTGGATTCAGCAGTTGAAATTGGTTACCTGATTTCAAGGCATGGGATTTGTGTGCGTAAATAATGTTAAGATGTAGAAGAGATGATATATTACTAATAGACACATACATCTATAACATTTGAAATATATAATTTTCATTGGAATTTCCAACGTAATTAATTAATTACTTCTTAATTTAATTAAATTAGTGCACTTGGCATGTAAAATAGAAAATTGTCTGTTGAAATATTAGGATATATTTGCAGATAAAATAATAACAACTAAGCATTAATGACTGAATGATCCTTGCATAGTCCTCGTGGTGTAGTGGTTAACACGCCTACCCGTCAAAGCAGGAGATGTGATGATTAATTTCATTAATTAATTACGTCGAAAATTGCAAGGAAAATTACATATTCCATAATTCACCGACGAAAGCCAAAATATATTAATCTATAACATATATTCATGTATGATGAAATTGAATAGCTGGTAGGTATTCCACATACTGATTTACAGAGGATGCATTGATGTTAGTCCCTATTCAGGTTGTTGAGATATACTCGATTGTCCCAGCTAAATACAACTAAGCATAAAAACAGGCGCAGACTATAAATACTTTTATTGCTGCATATCGTGTTATTTCTTTAGTTCAAGTATAACATATGTAGTATCGTTGAATGGATCTTTGCACTTTCCAAATGCATAAAAATATATGGGCTGTTCGATATATAAGAAAGATGGTATCACTACCGATGACAACAGAAATGCTGCCGATAACACCAAAAGTTAGTTCACAAATAAATCTCCAAAAATTAAATGTAACGTGAATTACGTGCGCTAAATGAATTGCGCAATCCAACTACTTCTACCATGCGTCGTGAAAAACGAGGATATTTAAAATATGAAAAACAACTCTCCTGCCTTTCTGTGCTGTCGAAGGTCTTGGAGAAACTTATTTACACAAATATGCTATTACCTGGATAAAAACGGCGTATTACCGAACAAGCAGTCAGGGTTTAGGTGGGGGTTCAGTCGTTACTACCGAGAAAACAAACTAACCAGCTCTGACGTCAGCAGACTGTGACGTATATTGCATTAGGTAGTTGATCAGTCATATTTGTAGGTTGGGCATTCACACGTTCAGACCGTTTCTTGCATTTTGAATTGGTTCATCTAATAATTTGGATAAAACTAAACCAATATAATTACTGGTTTTATTTTAAAAATACTGTGTAGTGATATTTCCGTACTTAGTTGGTGATACCTGTAATGTTTTTCTAGTGTTGTATGAGCGACAAAACTTTTTCTAAAATGATAAAAACGGGGTAACCTAAAAGCGTGCCTCGGGCGGTCTATTTACTGTGGTGTTGGCTGTTTTGTATATTTTGTTTGTGAGTTGCACTTTGTAAAAGAAGATATTATTTATTTTTTAACAGCTACATATTCAAGGACCGGTGAAACTACAACTGTAAGTTCAAAAAATCTTTGACTTAAAAAAGTAGCTATTCCAACTTAATTCCCTAACTGTGTGACCAAAAACGTGAAGATTTTATTGTTCAAATAGTTTAATATTCTTACGTTATATTTAACAAAATTATTTTTGAACACGAAGAGATGTTTTTAAATGTGTATAATAAACGTTCTGTTTTAATACAATATATTTTAAATTATATCACCGAACACAGCCATTTGGATACTGATGTATGTAAATGTAATATTCACAACAGTGAACGTATTGCAACAATTATAATAGCTTGTTCAACAAATTCCCTACTTAAGAATTATTGTGAGAAAAGTAATGATAGATTAGGTGAAACACCACATAATAGAAAATTAAAGACTCTGGTTAAATAGCATGTAAATTTTCTCGTTAAAGTATTATTATTATTTTCATCGGGCCATAGCACATATGCCTTTAATCACTGCGACCTTAATAGATCTATTGTAACAGAATTGGAGGCTTTTAATAAACCTTAGTACTACTCTGGGATCTGCTTCCTTCAGTTCAGTAAGTGCAAGAAATGGCCTACTGAAGTGTTGGTATCGTGTGCGACTGATGGCAACATATTCACATAGGATGTGTTCTGCCGTCTCCAGATCTTCCCGCCATAGACGGCAGATTTGATCTTCAGCTTTTCCTAGTTTAAATAGGTGATATTTTAGGGCTACATGGCCTGTCAGAAATCCTGCCAGTAATTTGAGGTGCCCCTTGCTGAACGATAGCACTATTTTTCCTGTTTTTGGCGAGCCTGATATGAGTGCTTCCGCCTGTTTTTATCCTGGAACATTATCCCAGTACGAGGCCTTTTGATTTCAACCTTAGTTTCATCCCAATACATGTACAATTACAAATAATAATAATTAGTCGATTAAATACCCACCACAAATACATCTTTCACGAAAACGGTGCCCGGTGACGCGTTTGATTTTTGCTTTGAAACTTGGTTTTTCTAAAATAAAATCGAATGGGATGCGAAGAAGGTCTCACTTGACGACTGGCATCCTCTTTAAACTGGAAGCCCTTCAAAACTTAAAAAAGAAATGAAAAAAAAACGACTCCTTTACCGCTTAAGCTAGTATCGTGCATGGCGATACATCACCTAAAGAGCGTGACGTCATCGGAGAGCGCTGAGGGCTTGTCCTCTCAGTGGTAACGGTACGGCATTGGCTAACGTAAAAGCAGATATTTTTAAAAGCATTGATGATAATATGGTTACTGTATTGGTTCTGCTTGATTATTCTTAGGCCTACAACACACTAAACGTCCTACTCTCTTCGCTATTATGCATTATATTGGATTTACACCTGAAACAACAAATTTCTGCCACAGTTACTTAACTAATCGTTTCCAAAAGGTGTGTTATGATGGTAACATTTCAATTTTGCAACTGGTTAGGTCAAGCGTTACACAAGGTAACATACTGGGACCTCTTATGCATCACTTATACATTTAACATTATGATGCCTAAGATATTGCAATTATCACATGTATGCTGATGATATGCAACCCTAATACGCTTTTAAAACGATTAATGTGAATGGCGGAGTTTTTAAAGTCAATTCTGATGTGGCCTTGATTATGGTTGAATCTGCCCAACATTCTTTATTTATTAATCCGGGAAAATATTCTGTACTGGTTTTTGATTGTAAATGCTCCATCCCGAGGGTACCCGTAATTTGGGATTAATTGAATGAAATTTATACAACATTTACAATTTACCATTTATTCATTCCTTTCGGTGTATCTAATTATCTTCGTCGCTGATTATTGTTAAAATTTCTTCTAAATTTATTTAATATGTTACATTTTTCCAGATATATCTAGTTTTTTGCATTGAGTAAATACGTTTAATAGAATTGGGTAGGACATGTCTCATATATTTGGTCCATGTGTATACCCGTAGGGATGTCAAAATACAAACCTAGAGCAGAAAAATTCTTTTTCGCGAGTGTAAACATTTCCCCAGACATTACTTAACATCTAATATTTGCCAAGGAATGTCACCGCATCTGGGATGTTTTACACTTATCCACATCAGGAGGTCGGTAAAAATTGTCGCACTCGAGCAATTTGTCTTATGAATTCAAAAGATCTAATGCCCAAGAAAATGAATATTACATAACTTTACAGTGCATAAATAAGAACTCTTGGTACTGTAAAATATTGATGTTGAAAATATAACGTATATCGAGAATGTTTAAATAGAATTAGATGTAGTACCTAAATATCATTCAAGGTTCATGAATTATAGTAGCTACAGTATTAAAAATGTGATTTAGAAGTGCGTCCCTTGTTTCTATATGCCTTGTAGCATAAACTAATCGAGGACAACAATAGAAAGGATTTAGGTGCGATAATTGTGGTGACTAATCTTTAGGATCACCTTTACTAATCCAACGATTGGAAAAGCGACTTTATTTACTTTTCATCTTCGAACTTATTGAAGTGTGGAAGGGCTTTACTATGTTGAAACATTCGAAAGTAAATTTGAAGGTAAATCATTCAAATTCGTGTCAGGACAATCACCACACCGTGCCTTAATGAGAAATCGATGTTGGAAGTTTCGTTTTAAGCATCTAATAATTATTTCCAATGTTGTCCATCGATAATATAACCAGTATTCAATTAAATCAGAGCTGCAAGAACATTTAATAAACAAGTCAAATATCGTTTAAATCACTGTTTGCTATTTTGTAATAAATTAGCTTTAAAATTATCTAATGAAAAAAATGGAGAACTACTACATATTATTTCTGTGGTGATAAAGATTTGAAAATTAATTCCTCGATGTAAATACCAATGCACCTTTAATATACCGCGTGTCCCACTAAGAATGGGGACCGGCGATATCTTGGAAACTACAATAGCTATAGTGATGGAAAAAAAATCATAACTAAAGTGGCAAAGGGAAATTCAATGAAAATATTTTTAAATTCCAAATATGAGCGCTAGGGGGCGCAGTTGCTAGAGTCACCATTGAATTTTAAATTAGTCGGTAAAAGTTCCAGGATTAGCTATGATTTTAAATGCTTTATTAAAAATCTGAGTTAATTACGCACCACTTTGGTTAAAGACGTTTTGTCATATTGTGAATAATAAAGTGTAGTAGGCGTTGTCGAATCTTGTAAAACTAAACCTGCTATAACTTCTGTAGTTTTTACCCGAATTAAAGAAATGTGGAGTTGTTTGGAAGGGCATTCAAGGTTGTTTTAGACATCGCAATTTGTGTCACCCTTTAGTGTTCACGAAATGCACCAGATGGCGTTATTGCCAACTGTACGAGTTCAAATGCAACTATATGCGTTTCTTATATTGTATTTCAAGAGTTTTGACAGGCTAAAGTAGTGGCGAAAACCGCGTAGTGATATCTTTTTTCAGATAATAACGAAAACAGCCCATTATCAGTAATAATTTCCCTGTCAGTTACAAATACCTACTTAATAATATCGAAGTCTATCTTAGTTGGCCATGAAACAAAGGATGATAACTTTCACTCTTTTGCACACAAAATTGTATCGGTATTAGTTTAATATGACTATTTGTTTCTGATCACGTTTCAAATAAAAGTAACAAAATCTAAAATTTAGCATGTTATGGAAACAATTATTTATTTGACAGTTGTGACAAGTACATAGAATTTTACTGCGCACTGTCCTTTAAAGATTGCTGCTTAGCCATTGAATGATAAAGAATGTCGTTTTCTAATGCGGAGGCATATGATATCCTAGCAGTGTATTTTTAATGTTTTGAAAACGCGTGTATTGCTGAACGTGAATATGTCGTTAAGTATCCAGAAAGAAAACATTCCAGCCGAGAAATATCCTAACGTTTGGCAACACGATTACGTGAAACAAGGTACGTTCAACCTCGTGGAAATCCTACCAGAGCACGTGTAGCTAGAACTGAAGCTAATGTGATAAGTGTCCTTGCATGTATTGAAGCTTATCTTCATACAAGCACTAGAGAAATGTCTTCCATTTTAGGTTTAAGTAAGTCATAAATTCATCGCATCTATACAGAAAATACGTCACACCCATACCATATGGTGTTACATCAAATTCTTTTCGGTTACAGATTTTGACGATAGGCTTAATAATTGTGTTTGATTAAAAGATATCTACCATGAAGATGCTGCCTTCCTACATCGCGTGCTGTGGACTGATGAAGCCACTTTTGCTAATAATGGGCAGGTAAACTTGCATAATATGCATTACTAGTCCAGAGAAAATCCTCATTGGATGAAAGAGGTTGATCATCAACTTAGGTGGAGTATAAATGTTTGGTGTGGCATTTTGTGTGATAAGGTTATTAGACAATTTATTTTTAAAGGCAACTTGAACAGCGAAATGTAGTTAAACTTTTTATGTAACGAGTTATCAATGCTTTTAGAAGATGTTTCGTTGGAATCTCGGAAACACGGCGGTTTCAGCATGATGGCTGTTCAGCTCATTATTTACAAATCGTCCGTGCCTATCTTCATAATACGTTTCTATATCAGTGGATTGGAAGAGGATCTATTTTTCCATGGCCAGCTAGATCCCCAGATCTGACTGTGTTTGACTTTCATTTATGGGAAAAGATAAAAGATCGAAGCAGCGGTTATTAGCACTCATCGTAGACTAAATCGGTGTATTATAACTAGAGCAACGCAAACTGCGCTGAAAGCCAGTGGCTGACGCATAAAAGTTTACACAAAATAAACACGGCCGGGACAATTCGGTATAAGCGTCAGTATAACTGCGACTTGAAAGCCGATCTGTTGTGTATGCATCTACGCTGTCGTATACTATATCGTAGTTCTACGTTTGTTTTGAAAATGTTTCCTACGTCACGAAAACGACCAAAGTTGGACGCAATAAGAGAATTTATTGCAGAAATGCCTGATTTATAGTGTGATGGCGCTAAAATTCAATGTGTAGTGTGTAAAATAGATTTAATGTGTAGGTCGAAAAGTGATTGCCTACGGCACGTAAATAGTGCAGGGCATGTTTCAAAAAAAAATTGAAACACAATATATGAAACGCATATATGTAGTGCATTTGAATTTTTAGAGATAATTGAGAAAACCTCGTACAGTTGGCAATAACGCCATCTGGTACATTTCTTGAACACTAAAGGGTGGCACAAATTGCGACGTCTAAAACAGTCCTGAATGCCCTTTCAAACAAGTCCACATTTCTTTAATTCGGGTAAAAGCTGCAGAAGTTATAGCAGGTTTAGTTTTACAAGATTCGGCAACGCCCACTACACTTATTATTCACAATATGACAAAACGTCTTTAACCAAAGTGGTATGTAATTAACTCAGATTTTTAACAAAGCATTTAAAATCATAACTAATCCTGGAACTTTTACCGACTAATTTAAAATTTATTGTTGACCTTAGCAACTGCGCCCACTAGCGCTCATATTTGGAATTTAAAAATATTTTCATTAAATTTCCCTTTGCCACTTTAGTTATGAGAATTTTTTTCCCATCACTATAGCTATTGTTGTTTCCAAGATATCGCCAGTCCCCACTGTTAGTGGGACACGCGGTATATGAAAAACTCCTTTGTAAAATTATATTATCCATACGTAACAAATATTTTTCATGAGAATGTAAATTAAAAAGGAAGTAAAACATTGTTTGCATACATTGGGTAAAAAGACTGAAAAAAATGGTAAATATTGTGTAAATGCCCTAGTACTTTTCCAGTGCAGATCCCATAAAACTGATCCTTCGACTTTTTGCAGCTTCCACTTGGGTTCTTTCCTGAAAACTGCATACTCCACCTCCGTTTTGCTATCAAAATTCGTAATCCCAGTTAAAATTGTCTGTTGTATAGAAAATTCATACACATACGTCCTTGTAGAGACATATGCGCTATTGCCCCCAACAATTTAAAACATGTGCAACATATTTTCCAAGTGCACTTAATGGGGAAGATTTTATACTACCAAGAAGAAGACTCCTATGAAAAATAACGATGTGTAAGTTGAGCACTTTCAACAGAACAGTGTGTCTTGCAGAAAGGATACTTGGATTAATAGAGTGAATTACAAGTACAAAAATTTTTAGTGTAATATTACTTGATATTTGAAACTTTAAGGTTGGTACACTCTTCACCTCACAAAGCACTTACAAATTCGGAACATACGATTTCAAAATTCATGGATTTTCATTGTCCGAAATCTTTAAATATTTTGTATGGTGCAGAGTGTATCGATACCTTAGTTTGCTGTACATACATTCGTCAAACATTAATAAATTAATTATGGTAAACAGAAGATTTTGGAATGAATTTATTTCCATTTTATGATGTTTATAATAGCCTTGTATATTATCAACTCCACCTGTTAACACTTTGCCTTATAAAGGGTTAAACAATGAACTGCATCACATTCTCATAATCATTTCTAATTTCTACCAAAAATGCTGACGGTCAATCATAAAATTTAAAATGTAACTACTATTTTGCACATTTATTAGTATCTTGATAATATATTTGTGCGTAATGTAAAAAATATTCACGATTATTTTGCTATTTATAGAAAAAAATTCCACTTTTCTATATTTCTGTATACACATTTACATTTATTTTAAAGTGCCCAAGTTTTGCAGTAAACAGACCTTTAATAGCTTTTAAAAATCTAAAATTTACGTTGCCGTTTTCAGCTTGTTAACTTTTCGTTCTGATATTATAATGTGATTAAAATTCTAATTTCAACCGAGTAAACGCTTTTTACAAGTAATTTCAAAGTAAAATTGGATACCGACGGAATATTTAGAAAGTTGTTTGTAAGATAGTTTGCTTTTCGAGAAGGTAGACAGCTGAAATAATAATATAATTAATGGTTACGTAATTTTTTTTTGTAAAACAGGAATTTACCAAAGTAATTGCATGTGTACAGATGCTTATGTTTAAGATAGAAGATTGATTTATATTGGTTGCTTTTATTATTATAAAAAGTTTCTTAAAACACGTGTATTGATGAGGAAGTAGATATATGCAGATTTAAGATCCCTGTAGAGAAATCAATGTAAAGTTGGAATTTTTATCTTCTTACATAATTATCATATATCCTTTGTTCCCAGAAAGGAAATTATAACAATAACAAACATATGTGCCGTGTATACTGAGGTTTACAAGAAGTTAAAAACCTGTCTGATAAAATTAAGATTCCCCATAATCATATATAAAAATCAAAATGTCAAAATAATTGTACAGTTGAACAGTAGAGTCTCTCTTGGAAAACATACAATTTGAAACAAGACAGACGCAACATGGTGTATACCTACAGAGTAATAATTTGTTGCTCTAAAGCAGTGGTCGCCAACCTGTCGATCGCGAGCTACCAGTAGCTCGTGAAGGCAATTCTGGTAGATCACAACATATTTTAAAAATACAAAGGTGTAAAAATCATAGAAGCTTCCGTAAATTTCGCAAATTCTCATAATAAACACAAGCCGCGGCAGCACTGCAGTGGGCGATCTGCCGCCGACGTCACCACGCTAGAATCGTCTAGAACCGATCAGCGTGCTAGTGTTCGACAACGATCTGGGTTGCTTTGAGGGGATATATACGCAACGCGCGGCGACATTGCGCTCAGTTGAAAACTGAACGGCATAATCAATGTCCAGCGGTTGGGTTACAATTGGCCTGCAATTAAAAATATTATGGCAAGCAGTAGTAAGAAGGTAAAGACACCATTTCCATTCGGAACGGGAAGAACAATACTTCTTTGCAGAAGTTAAAGGTAAAAATGTATGTTTGTTATGTAATGCTTCTGTCTCCGTTGCTAAAAAAGGAAATATTGAAAGGCATCATAAAACTGTACATTCGAATTTTGAAAAATCATTCCCATTACATTCTGCCACCAGAAAGGAAAAACTGAAACAATTAAAAAACCAATTAATTGGACAACAGCGAATATTTTTAAAAACAGTCGACAAAAATAAGGCTGCAACTGAAGCATCATACCGTGTGTCCCAAATAATTGCACAAAAGAAGAAACCTTATGAAGACGGAGAAATGATAAAACAGGGGTTTTTAGAAGCTGCAGATTCGTTATTTGCCAACTTTAGAAATAAAGACGAGATAGTGTCTGCTATAAAATCTATGCAACTTTCTGCTAATACAGTGATGAGACGAGTAGAAGTAATGAGCAATGATATTTTACGATTAAAGAAGATCTTTTGAAGTTCATTCCACTGAAAGGACATACTAGTGGGCTGGAGTTGTTTTCTCATTTCAAAAATATTATTTCTTCTGAGAAAATTCCAATATCGAAAATGGTAGGCTTGACAAGCGATAACCCTCCAGCTATGGTGGGTTGTGATAAGGGTCGGGTGGCGTTATGTCGTAAAGATGAAAGTTTTCCGCAATTTCCCTGTTACCACTGCATTCTCCATCAGCAAGCATTATGTGGAAATTTTCTAAAACTAAACAACGTTATGAAATTTGTAGTAGAAATTGTGAACAAAATTAGAGCTCCAGCGTTACAAAGAAGATTATTCAAAACCTTGGCCGATGAAATTGACTGTCAATACGGGGAGCTACTTCTTCACTCTGAAGTCCAATGGTTAAGTAGAGGACGAGTGCTGAAACGTTTTAATGATGTCCTATCTGCCATGGTTCAATTTTTCAAACAACGTGATGAACCGATTCTGGAACTGGAAAATTCAATCTGGCTTAGAGATTTTGGTTTTCTTGTGAAAAATTAAATGAACTTAATTTGCAGCTTCAGGGAAGAGACAAAGAACTAGTGGAAATGATTTCTGATGTGCAAGCATTTATCAAAAAGCTAGAGTTTTGGGAACAAAACCTAATCAACCGCGAAACCAAGCATTTTCCTATTCTTTCAGAAAAGATATCTGAAAATCGATTGGAACCCTATGACAGTAAATATCGTTTTAAGGATTTCAACGAAATTGATTTAGTGGCGCAGTTTGTTGTTTCACCCTTCATAGAAATTGATATCTAACAGTTTGCAACTTGTGTTATGCAGAACTTTGGTGAAGACATCGCTGCAACAGAAATGGAAGTGATTGCGTTTCAAAATGATTTAGCTTTAAAATCGTTAGTTTCAAATACAAAATGTATCTGGCCTTTAAGCAAAGACAAATATTCAGTTCTATGTCGTGTTGCCTTGAAAATAAAAGCGTTATGTAGTTCAACCTATTTGTGTGAATCTTCTTTCTCCAATATAGTTAATTCAGAACAAATACCGCAATCGACTTACAGATGAACATTTGGATAATTGTATTCGAATGGCTGTATCAAACTATACTGCAAACATTAAAAAAATTATCGATGAGCCTGAGTCAGCCTTCTCATTGAACATGCATTTTTTATCTGCACATGTTTTTGTTTAAAATAGTGCGTCACTTTTTTATTATTTTTATTTACTTTTATTAAATCGTATGTGACATGCCATTGTGGCTGCATAAAAATGTTGTTTATTTTTCAAACACCTACGATTGGTAGGTATGGATTTAGTTGTGTAGTATATATTAGTTATTAGTTTATTTGTATTAGTATGTATTAGTAAAATAAATACATGTATGTCGAATATAACTGTGCATTATTTCATTTAGGTTGGCTTACGTCGCTTACGACTAGGTAGCTCACTGTTTGTTCCAAAATTATCAAAGTAGCTCAACACATTGAAAAGGTTGGCAACCACTGCTCTAAAGCGTAGCTGTCAATGAAATTGATAGCTTAACAAAATGGTAATAGCGAGCACGCTTATTATTAGCTAATACAATAACATTTATAACTCATCATCAGTGTAGCATTCCAATTACTGGATAATATTGATGCTATTATGTACAGGAGGTAAAATTGTCAACAACATCTGAAATTGGACAATGAAAAGTAGTGCAAGGGTATGTTTATTATCTAATGTAACACTAGCAATAACATATTACAGCATTAATTTAAGCTAAGTGAATGTTTAAAAAATTCTTAGTCTGATGGTACTGCTATTATTCAAAAAAATATTTATTTTTCATTTACTTATATGTGAAAGTAAAATTGTTCACATTTTTAGTTGCATATGGTTGCAAGTTTACGAGGCGAAATAGTGCTGGTGGCCTACTCCCTCGATTTTCCTCCAGATTCATTTTTTCTCTGTGCCTTACATATGACAATTCTGCTTCTGAAAAAATACTTTAAAAAAGAGTCCGGTAAACATCGTGTAAAGCGCAAAACAAAATCCACAATTGGAAACTTTAATTTCATTTCTTAAATTCTTAAATTAATTAAATACATTGTGTACCAGTGAACGTATTACTACTCATATACAGTATGTAAAATACTACGGTAAGTATGGTAATCATCATATCTTATCGTACTTCGAAATTTCGACAAGCAGCATCTTCATGGAAGCAAAAGACATGTTGGTGGATATTTGAATCAGAAAGGTCGTTACTTAATTTTATTCTTAAAGTAAACTTTGGTTGCATTATTTGAAAACAAGAGAAGATGGGATAGACAAGTTTTAGCTAAACGACAATTTTTCAAAGTTCTTCGACTAATTGCACATTAAAAGATAAATATCAAAGTATATCGACATTAAAGCATAAAGACCACATATTGAATCAATTTGAATCCTCAAATTTCAAAATTATGAAATTATAAAGGGAATTTGAAGAACAAACACGCTTTGGACTTGGGCTGGGTGCTCGTCGAGGCAAAGAACGAACTGCTTCACTGTCATTTTAAGAACTACTGTGAGTAGTTTAAAAAGTTCATTAATTTGGCTAGACACAGACATTAAAAAGAAAACATTCAAATAAATAAATGTATAAAAAACAGCTGTCGGCTAGGGATTGTTTTAGGAAACTGTAAAACAAAATTTTGTAGAATATAGTAAAAAATATAATTTTTAGATTTAATAAAAATGTAACTCTTTTAGCATTAAAAATTGTTTCATTTTTATTTCACTCTATTCGGAAAATTGACCCAATGAGAACTATTACAACATTAATAATCTTCAGATACACATTGAAGAGTGTGACGAGCAAGCCAATAACATATACAACTTTTAAGAATACAACTTGCTAGAAAACCAATTACCAGGATATATGGATTCAAAGAACTTAAGCACCTTGATAGGTAGATTCCATCGCATTTGAAAAATATAAATTTTAAGAATAGTCGATAATCAAAAGATAGACCATCACTCATGTAGGCGGGATTCCATATAATATCACTATATTCTAATAGGGAAAGGTTCTCGGGTGTCAAATTCAAATTTTGATGAAACTTGGTGGAATTGTTGTATGCACATAGTATGCACGTTGCATTTGTCCATCTATGGAAATTCATTTTGAAGGGGACAAGCACCCTCTTGAAAGTTTGTGGATTTTTGATTTTCTTAATGCATATACATAATTGCAGAATGAAGAAAAAGAGAAGGAAGGGATAAATGCAAAAGTTATACCATATTTAAGGTGACCGGGAATGGTATTAACGACGCGACTTACGGAATAAGTGTAAGTTGGTATATAGAGCAACACAAACTGCTCTGAAAGCCAGTGGCGGACGCATAAAAGTTTATACAAAATAAACACGGCCGGGACAATTCGGTATAAGCGTCAGTATAACTGCGACACGAAAGCCGATCTGTTGTGTATGCATCTATGCTGTCGTATACTATATCGTAGTTCTACGTTTGTTTTGAAAATGTTTCCTACGTCGCGAAAACGACCAAAGTTGGACACAATAAGAGAATTTATTGTAGAAATGCCTGATTTAAAGTGTGATGGAGCTAAAATTCAATGTGTAGTGTGTAAAATAGATTTAATGTGTTGGTCGAAAAGTGATTGTCTACGGCACGTAAATAGTGCAGGGCATGTTTCAAAAAAAAGTTCCACACGAGATTATGACAAATTTAAATTTAATTTATGTGTTTATTGCATGTAATTTACCATTTCATTTACTAAGGAAGAAAGCATACGACTCGTTTTGGAATGAATATTCGGACTTTAAGTTACCAAGTGAGAGAACATTACAGAGAGTTGTGCCGTCTGCTCGTGAGCATGTCGAGGAAAGAATTAAAACGGAGTTGCAAGATAAAAAAACTGTGGTTATGTGTGGACGAAACAACAGATCGTAAAAAACATTCTGTGGTTAAATTAATGGTACGCACAATGGAACCATATCGACCGCCACCCTCAATTTTACTAGCTTCCAGACGAATACAACAATGCACTGCCGAAGTAATTTCAATGTTGGTGTTAAATACATTGGAAAAGTTTGAACTTTCAACAAATCAACTGTTGATGGTTATGAGTGATGGTGCCGCAAACATGCTTGCTGTAGGTCGATCTCTTAAAAAACATTGTGCTAACTTGTTGCATATTACATATAAAATTCATACTCTCAGTCTCGTAGCAGATAGTATCAGAAAATGTTACCCATGGTAGACGCACATACAAAAGCTGTGTTTGTAAAATCCCCAAAACGTATTCGGGAATTTCATAGACTATGCCCCGGTATTCCTGAACCACCACAACCTATTCTTACTCGTTGGGGAACTTGGTTAGAGGCTGCATTTTATTATCTTAAATATTTTGAGAATATAAAGAACGTGATTTTAGAATTCGACCAGAAGGAAGCTGCGGCTGTCAAGGTAAGCCGCTTAAAATTTCAGGATAGTCAAGTTAAAACAGATTTGGAAATTATTCAGAACAATTACGTGGGACTAGCGGATGCGATAGAAAAACTACAAAATTCTTCGATGTCGTTAGTGGAATCTTTGCAAATAGTGCAACATGTTCACGCACAGCTATGCGCGATAGAAGACGCAAGAAATGTTTGTGTTTTAGAAAGGTTTGAAAGTGTTTTAGATAAAGACTCTGATTTTGGCATATTAAGACAAATTTGTGAAGGTGCGCCAACAGAACCGTCAAGTTATTTGAAAGATTATTTTACTTACGCAAATATAACGTCACTAGATGTAGAACATTCGTTTTTGGCATACAAAAACACTTTTTCTTCACGCCGCACTCACTTTGCCGAAACAACTTTGGAAACATATCTAATGTCACAAATATTAAATAGACATTATCCACTTTGTGATTTCACGGAGGACTCTTAAAACGGTAAGTGTTTGGGCACGTATCACATTTAATTTATTTTGTGTAAACTTTTATGCGTCCGCCACTGGCTTTCAGCGCAGTTGCGTTGCTCTACTAATAAACACTACATTTCCAACATTTTTTGTGAAATTATTGCCAATGTTTGAGACCAGTTTCTTAAAATTCGAGTTGTTATAGTATTGAATTGGGGTATCGATATGTTTTATAAAATAAAATCGCCCAGGTCCTACTGAAATGTTGAGGCGTTACTTTGCGCATTTTGAGAGTCTATAATATCTTACGTGTTGTTATTTTTAGAAACGGTACCAGATATGAATGTAATACTGCTACTGCAATACTCAACGGTTTTGGGTTTATAGGAGGTGGTAGCAAAAGTTTCCGAAATTTGAATTACGCCCGTGAAGTGATAGAATTACAATCAAATTCCCCTACATGAAGTTCTGCACACGTTTCGGACTACCATCAAGAACCTGTATTACACTAGAATGCATTCCTTTCGTGGCAGAAGCACTGAGATCCCAACATTTCGAAAACTCTTGGGTACCGCCTCGTATATACTCTTTGCAGCATGCCACTGTTTGCGAGCATTGGAAACTATATTTTCAAACATTTTCAGATACAACATGCGTGGTCCCGAATTTATTCGTCATAAATTCACAAACTACACTCTTGCTGGAATAGTGAGCCAAGACAAAATTTTGATATTTTAATGTATTTATATCTACCAGACTAAAAAATTCCGCTCTAAATGATTGGACTTCGCAAGTTTGTACCGGGTGCGCCATTTAGGGTGTCGGCCATTTAGCGTGAAAACTACCAAAGGTGGAGACTTGAGATTTTCTGTACGTATGTAGTATATCGCAGCGTATTTTGTAAAATTATTTACAAATATACAGGCTGTTCCAAATTTTCGTAACCGCCCATGTTAGGGGCTGGGACCACTGTGCGCTGGCAGAGAAAGAGAGCGAAAAACCCACTCTTAGCATCAAAAATGTCAGCGGAGTACCCCTTGTGATGTTTTTCTATGGCCTGCTATAAAAAACGTTGTTTAACTTTTTACAATGGCAGAAAATATGCAGCAGTGAATATGAAGTGCTTTGCTTCAATTAAACGAAGACGACTTGGCTCAAGATGTAAGCCAGTTCGTATAGAGACGGTTGAGAATATGCACAGAATAGAATGGTGAGCACCTTCTGAACTAAAATTATTTTATTACGAAAAAATCTAAAAGCATAAATGTCCAGAAATACACCGTTATTACGACACAATTAAAAGAAACTACTATTTAATTAACTTAATCAATTAATTTATTCAATTTAAACATGTAACAGTCCTACAACAATTGCTCAAGCGACCACCAACTTCCTTGCAAACATTACACCTGCGAATCATATTTTGATAGAGTCCTGTGATCACCTGTGAGTCCGGGTGATCACCGTCCAAGAATGTAAGCATTCTGATCATCTTGCATACACACAAACTTGATACATTCACTCCATCACACAGCAGAAATGGGAGATTTAAACACAACGATTTGTGCTTGTTTTGCTTGTAGCACGGAAACAGTGCGTTTGCGGACATGGGTTCCTATTCAAAATGTACTCTACTTAGTTTCATTTGTAAACCCTACAGGTTTGTAATGAAAATTTTAGAACAGCTGTATATCGAAAACGAGTGAGTAGGCATGGGAAGTAGCATGTTTTACCTTTTATTTTTTGAAGCAAAATATGCATGTAGAAACAATCAAAAATAGGGGTTAGTATTAAAAAAAAATGTTTTTGCTAATTGAATATGTGCGTTTGGACTGATTTTCGGAATACCTTGTATAATAGCCTTGATATTTATTTATAATTATAAATAGCCATTTGCGTTATTCATAAGAATCTTGAAACTGATTTATATAACTAATACCACAGAAGAAATATTTAAATATTTAAATGGAAATTTGCATCTGTCAAAGTTTTTAAAACCAAAATAATTTCTTAAAGCTGGCACTTCGAAAATAATTCATAATTTGAAGGATATACATTTTTCGTATACGATTAGAATAAATAATCCAACTCTAGGGATTTTTTATTTTAATTTGGATAATTAGAGTTCCACTATCATAATTAAAAGAAATTATTGTAATTTTTATTCCAGCAATTTTTATTCAAAACTATTCTCGTTTCTTTAGGAACGAAACCGTCCAGAAATTATAGACGGATTCTATTTACTCAAATCTGCATTGAATAGTTCAGATCGCTTTTGCGTATAAGTAATCGCGTTAAATGATCGAGCGAGTTTTTTTTTTCCTCTCGCAAGACTAGCGAGTCCATTGTGAATATTTCAGTTTTTGCCGGTACTGGGTAATTTTCGGCGTTACAATTCAGTCCTGTGAATGGGGCAGTACATTATTAACGGTTGTACGGTTGCAACGATGAACTAATAGATGACAAATAATGACAGTGATGAACTTGCCGCTCAATTTATCGTCCACAATTTGAATATTTATTGTGTCTCGTATAATAGAAACTCGTCATGACATACTGTTACTGCACCCTCCATTAACTGCATATAATTTATGGTATGGGACGTGATATAACTCAATATCAGAATCGATTTACAGCTTTGCATATCGGGAAAACTACGTAATAAACTTAACACATTTAATATTATTAATGAAAAAGAACATAAAATTTACCAGGAGGCGGATTTAGTTTCCACAAAATTCATGTCGATTTAAAGTAATACGTGGTACATGTAAAATATTTTCCATTGTTAGGGGTATTGTATTGTATTTGATTAAAATTTTTTTACCCAAATACACAGTTTAAAATCATATTATTATTTATTTAAAGAAACCTTGTAAATTCTACAGTTATTAATTATTATTTTTAATTAATATGATTTTTTGTGAAAGTTAACGTACCCTCTATCTACACAACCTATTACAACGATATTTAGGATGATTGCATTTGAATATTATCGTAATGAAATCTGTATTAGCGTATTCGTACACAAATTAAATATCGTACGAAGATTCCTCATATCAAATGACTGCAATTGTTGCAATTAGTACCAGGAAAATAAAGAATGCGTTTCTAGATAGAAAGATAATCAGATTACATTGCATAAGAGACAGTAAAAGTGATATTGTTTAATTTCATTGATGTAAAAGGTACGAGGGACGTTCAGTAATTAACGAGACAAACTGCATTAGCCGGAAAACTACTGAATATTATTAGATGAAACTTTCTGTCGGTCAAGTTGGCAACCTTTGGAACAAATTAAGTCAGCTGTTTGAAAGAAATAAAAGCAAACATAACCTCTTTTGGTCATTTCAAAATGTCAGCTCCTTTCGAAACGTGTAGGGTGGAAGAGCAACGTTCAGTGATAAAATTTTGTTATCCGAAGGTGTAAAGCCGGCCGAAATTTACTCGAAAATGTTGAAACAGTATGGTGAAAAGTGTTTAAGCCACGGAAACGTGTATAAGTGGATTGAGCAGTTTAAATCGGGCAGAACAAGTGTCACCAATATTCATCGCTCCGGACGACCGGTTGAAGTGTCGACCGATCGCATAAATGACCTTATTCTCGATGACGGGCATATAAAAGTCGTGACAATAGCTGATTTGTATAATGTTAGTGTTGGAACTGAGTATTCAATCATTCATGACAAGCTGAATTATCGCAAATTGTGTGATTCTGCTGCACGATATCGCCCGCCCCCATACTGCCAAGAAAACGCGAGAGATGATCGAAAATTTGGGTTGGGAGGTGTTGCCACATCCTCCTTACAGTTCCGACTTTGTACCGTCCGATTTTCATCTGTTTGGCCCGCTCAGAGTTTTTACGCGGCACCAAGTTCGAAGACAACGAAGCGGTCAAACAAGTTGTACACAAATAATTCGGGCACCAAGGTCAAGAATTCCTCACCACTGGAATTAGAAAGCTCACAAAGCGATGGAAGAAGTGCTTAAATGTTGGTGGAGACTACATTGAAAAGTAGTGTAAATTTCATTGTCATTGAATAAATTGTTTTTTTTTTCCACAGCCGTTTATTTCTTTAATTACTGAACGTCCCTTGTAGTTCTGAAATAAAATGTTAATGCTGTAATCGCGCCTACTTGATATTTCTATTAAAGTCCTATTATCGACTCTACATTCAAAGTTGGTACTTCATAATATGTACCAATATTGCAATTTATCACAGCACACGAGAGTAGCATTATCTATTATAACCTTTTGCAAGAGAACCTACATAAGCTGAAATATTGTTTCCGTAACAAATTAAATTTAAAAAGTGTTTCGAAAATTACAGAAAAAATAACACCAAATTTAATTCTTTGCCTACGAATTTTTACGAAAAATTAGGTCGTAATATTTTTTGTTGATAGACTATCCTTTGGTTTGATGTTACAATATGAGCAAGTATTAGTTCTTATGAAATATAGTAATTTTTCGATTAAATTATATCCAAAAACAAGTTAACACTTATTCTATACGCCACTTATACGGTAAAAAAGCGATTCTATGAGCCATAGAAAAAATTATCGTGGCATTTGCCTGAAAATGTGAAAATGTTATCCTAAAAGAGTTCTAGTTCCCGCTCATAGTAATTTTTTATATAAAAGAGAAACTTTGAAAGATTTTTTCTTGATTTTAGCGGCTTTATTGTTAAATATATCGTAGTTAGAGTTAATTAAAACTTATAATTTTAACGCTTCGACAATCTTTATTGTCTTCTTCAGAAATACATGTCCACAACTGTAACAAGTCAAATACATTGTCTTAAGTAATACGGTTTTTTGTTTGTTTTTTGTTTGATTGAACTTACAATATAATATTGTTAACTGACACAAACACTTTAAAATTTGGTTTTGTTTTCTCAAAAAAATATTCAATGCTACAATCTTGTGGTAAGATTTATTTTTAAAAGGAATATTGTAGTCATCTTTGTTGGTCGACAGAAAGGCGAATGCGAATACTCCGATTCAAGCGAGGTGGCACGCATTCAGAAAATTTTTCGTATTCGTATTTGTATAAGTGTAAAAAATCTTTTATAAAATATTTTACTATCGTAAATTATTCACACGGCTAAAAATTGAATGTAATAAAATTAATAGTTTGAATAATTAATCATTATAAAATAGGATAATAAATTTTAGATAGTCCTTCGATTTCTGTTTTGTCGTTAATTGCTTTTTTATGTTTGTTGACTTGTGTGCCACGTCGCTGGGAATGGGTGTACTCGACCCCCTGCAACCCAACTCTCCTTATGTGAAATAGAAGTTTTATTGATTTTTTTTGTTTTTTTTCTAATTTTTTGATTTTACTTTTTATTTTGTTTGAAATACTTTTCGGTTTGGGAAGTTAGAAATGTTTCACATTTATTGAAATCGTTAATGTTGATTAAAGATTGTAATCTTTTTTTAAATATGTTAACTTCTTTTAAGTTGGTGTTTATTATTTTCGTGACATCGGTTATTAGATAATGTATTATCGAATTTTTAAATTTATATAGTGAGTTTGTAAATTTGGTTTTTAATTTTTTGTTTTCAAATTGAATGTGTTTAATTTTAAAATTTAGAAAAGAGAAACTATCACAATGTAATCTAAGCCCTTGTGTTAGGGAAGGCATGAGTTACCAAATATTATATTAAAATTATTTTTTAACACCAGGGTTCTGTGTTGGGTCCCCTGCTTTTCTCCGTATACACATACTTGTTTCCAGAAATATTAAAAACGTGTAAATATCATTTCTACGCGGATGATTCACAAATCTCGCACTCGCCTTTGTTGGCTAATTTGGATGAGGCTGTTAATCTAATTAATCAAAATTACAGAGGAACATTTCTTAAAACTTAATCCCTCGAAATGTTGAGTGATGCTTTTCATTCACATTTTGATTTTTTTTTAGTATTTATGATGGGGTACATTAATACCAGATATTTATCTGATTTATCCTTTTTTAAAAAATTCTTCTGTACATACTCTTTTTTCTTCTTTGTATGTATTATTGTGTGTATATGTGTATCAATAAATTGCATTATTATTATTATTATTAGTTTGCCATCCTCGGCAGAACACGTTATGCACGCAATGTACACAATTAGTTTTGAAATTCCTTGCGGTAATTTTTCGATGATCTTTGAAATATTAGATCTATTATACTCTTGGTTTTCGGGCTATTAACAGCCCTGAAGATGTCCCATAAGAGTGTGTACGAAACGTCGGCCAAATCTACGACAACGACGCGTTCCCAACCCGGAAACCAAGAATATAGAATGACGACCGCGAAAGCCTACGGACCAGATTAGATCTACATATTCATAAAGTGATATTTGCCCTAGTTTAAAAGAATCGTACCTTACTAGAAGATGAACAACAACATTGTAATTTGCAACACAAATAAGTAAATTAAATCGAATTATTCCAATACACAATTTCGTTGAAAGACATTTATGAAAATTCAATAGACCGAATTACAGTTCCAGTAAATATCTGTAATCCCTATCAGCAGAGCATTTTCGTGGTAAGGTAAGGAATTTTAGTAATCAATCGTTAGCGTTTCAATTATCTCTTTCAACTTGTCAATTTAACTGACGTTATTAGGAACGACGGCGAGTTTCCTTTCTTTTGAAAGCGGCAGCTGCACTAAAGTAAGTAAACTCTTTTGCGACGCTCGCGATGTACTATTAGTATTTGTGAATGGTTTTTTCTTCTTTTTATGGAATATAACGTTAGCTAACATCTCAATATAGATTGCATCATTTTACCATTATTATATGTCTTGATCACACACCTGCACTGGTTTTCCTCAATAAAATGTGACATTAATTAAGTAAACTTCCGTTTTCTTAAACTCCTCTGTTTGGTTAACCACAATTAACTGGCGTTTGAAGTAATTTCATTTTTAACATCAAAATCTTTTAGAAGATTTATACATTTGTTGTATTGATCAAGAAGTTCTTTAATACTTTTTCAAAAAAAAATCGTATTATCCTACCAGCCACTCATCTTCTCAGCATCAAAAAGGAGGCTGCAACTTAACTATTGCAAATCTGTAGAAACATGCAGGATGTTCCATTTAAAATAAAGTTATTGTTGATCTAATTTTGCGTACTTTGGCAATTTACATATTTAGAACAACTTGTATAATGGCGGACTGTTTCAACGTAATGAGGGTATAGTTTTAGATCAACGTTGTCATGGAACTTTACAGGAACCTGCAAAACAGAATTAGAGAAGGGGAAATATTTCAAAAACTGTTAGATTAATTATGATATACAAAAGCTACGAGGGTAGCGTCTTAAATTTTTACCAACGACCACTAGATGGTCTAACGCAACAATGCCTCAAATCGCTTCGTTCAACTTTTGGTAAGCACCATAAAAAAATACTGTTTGGTGGAATTAGGTTGTGATTGTGCTTCCGTCACTGGTGAATTTTATGAAGGTCGACCAAAATACATCGATCCTGTGTGCAACATGAAGAGGATCGGTATGTGACTTACCGTAAGATAAAGGCATCCTTAGGCATATCGAAGACTGCAATACATTCGATTTTGCATAAACATTTAGGTGTGAAAAATATTTGTTCCTGATGGATTTCGCATAATTTGTATACAACATCGTAACAGGTGACGAAACTTGGATAGATTCGTACAAGCCGGAAATTAAGCCGCAATCAATTGTTTGACCGTTCCCAAACGAACCAAATCCAACAGAGTTCGGGAAGCACTTCCAATATTTTCTTGGAACAATTGATCATTTGAAGGAGAAACATCGAATTGATGTTTCATTGCTCGTATTCACCTGATTTATTGTCCAATGACTTCTCTTTGTTGCCGAATGTCAAATAAAAACGCGTGAACCGCGATTTCTGTCATCTAAAGAAGCTGTTGAAGCCTTCAAAAACTATGTTTTGGAGATACCACCCTCAGAATGGAAAAAATGTTTTGAAAATTGGTTCAAACGTATACAAAAGTGTATAAATCTTAATGGTGAATGTTTTGAAAAACAATAAAACGATTTGTACCAAAAAATTATTGTTTTAAAACTTAATTCATGCTACAGATTCTACAATCCCGTTTATTAGAATGGTTATATACTTTGGTTGCAAATTTTACTATAATCCTTCGATGATTAAATACTGCATTAACCAAGCTATAGGCCAGTAAGCCAGCAGAACTTGCATATGACTATTTCTTGGAGGAATGAGGAACGTACTTGCAAGGCTATCTTCTGAATTTAAAATGTCGAGACTAGTTTTTATAATTTCTGAGTGTGAAGTAGTAGTGTCATGTAATAGGTACAACGGTCATACCAGCATAAATTTCTTGTAGCCATAAATCCTTTTGCGGAGATACTTTTTTTACATCTCTCAAATTTTATCGAACGCGTAGATTAAAATTCACAAGCCTCGATGAAGCTAGGCCAACACTTAGAACTTGTCTAATAATGTCAATAAATCCTATATTAACACAAATGGAAAGGAAGATTTAAACAATATTGTAATAGAAGGATATAACCAAAGGTGAAAACACTATTTTTACAAACTTACTGAAAGACATACAGAGAGAGTTTGAACTAACAATTGTAGTTATTAATATTATTGCTTTTATGATCATGGTGTTTAAAACTCAAATGATGGGAGAAACATGAAAAAGAATTAGTAGATTAGGAATCCATATCAAATTGTTCATGTAAGTTATTTTCTTTATGTGAAACTGCTTAATGATCGAAGCAATTATCATCCATATTCATTAGTATGAACGCAACACTATAGTGTATGTATTAAGTGTTAATATAAAGTCATGAATTTGTAAACTGTACGTACACTAACTTTGTTTCTTGCAGAACAGTGCTTTCAACCAGTAATCAATACGTTATGAAAAATTTGAATAGTTGGAAAATGAACAAACAGCTTTCTTATATGTCATGTTGTAGAAAAATTTGAGAACCAAATTAGACCCTTAGATTACAATATTGTAATTACAGTTTATTATTTCGGTTGCAATAAATGTTCATATTTTAGCTACAATCCAGACATGGAAATGGTAATTACGTTATGCATTAAGCGGTTCTTACTACTCTACGAGAGTATTCGGTTTAAAATTGAAGAAAGATGTAAACCAGCCTTCATCGCAGTCGTTAAATGGATCCATACCTTCTCATGCACAATTGAGGTTATACTAAGGTTATGCACTCGTGTGCGAATGTGCGAAAGAGGAACGGGAAAGATTTAGGCGAATTCATAATCCGCAATAATTTGTTAATTAGGAACCCAGCGCGGCGTCGCGTAACTAGATTTATACGCGACGAAGCTTAAGCAGTCGTCCGTGTCCCACTCCCGGCGCTGTAATCAGATATTTGCCTGCCCCGTGGCATTTATTTATAATTACTTCTAGACCTTAAAATCCATCCCCTACCCGCTGCCGTCGCCTTGGGGCAAACTAAAACGCCGCAGTTACTGAATCCCTGCGACGACGTCTTTATCCAGTGGCGTCCAGAATATCTACCGAAATATGAATTGAGCGGTTTTAGAAATGAGATGTTTGTATTTATTCAAACATATCTTGCTCCAGAAAATCATCTAGCTGAAAGATCAAATGTATCTAGGTAAAATCGAAATTATTGATGCACTCTGAAGCCAGTTGATAGAGAAAGTGAGCGTATACTATTTACAATTTTACGTCTGCTTCTATCCAATTTTTAATGTTATTAACCCTAGAACGGTCAAGTTATTTTATGTTAGAAGGACACCCAACGAGGGGACTCGGCGCACCCACTTCTATATTTTGCTCTAAGTGTAAATAAAAATCCATGTTTTTTATTCATTTTTTATTTTATAGATAGAAAATCTTTATGCAAGTAATAATTATGGGTATAATGTAAATTATGCCCATTTAGTCACTAGGGGGAGGAAAATTATACCTTTTTTCAATGTTTTTCCTCACCACGATGTACAAGATATTACTAAAAAACTGACCTCTGGGTTCAACGAACCCCTCCCTCAGCCGTTCCAGGGCTAAAACAATATCAGAGACTTTCTAAAATACATATGTATTTATATTTATAAATTGTTGTTTCCTAACCTAAGAAAATGAATTCTCCATTTGCAAACCTCATATGTATAAAAAAAAGCTAGAAGCAAAAGATACTAATCTTTTGTAATGTAATGCTGGCAAAAGATTAAGATAGTGATGAAAAGTAGGCAGAATTTAAGAGGGATATAAGTACACTGTAAATGACATGAGTAGACAGGTAAGGAATATTTAGGACAGCTAGAAAGGAACTAAAACGAGGCGACAAACAGCACAAAGGTGAGTCACAGGAAAATCATTGTAAACAAGGTATATGAATAGGATGAGGTAAAAAAATATTCCAAAAATCGAGTAAGAGAAAAATACAGGCAGTAAGGTGACACGAGTAACGAAGGGGAACGAGATAAAGAGAAAAAGAAGCAGTAGGCAATTGCACAGTACACATTAAAGTACACAAAAATGTGTTTCAAAGCTAGAATTTTCTAATAAATAAACAACTTAAGAGGGTTGGGAACCAGCTGATCGAGTTGATAGCTATCAAATACACACTCCTTACGTCTCCATTTCAGGCCCAAACGCATGAAAAGGACGTGCACTAGTAGAGACATACGTCAATTATATGTCTTTGTCGTATGAAAGGTGCATTTTATCAACTCAGAGTCCGATTAAAATCGGATCATCCTGATAATATTGGATAACAATATGTTGCATGTTAAATGTGTATACATAACGTTACTAAAAATAATACTTCGC
Source organism: Dynastes maya (assembly GCA_029619315.2). NCBI lineage: Eukaryota > Metazoa > Arthropoda > Insecta > Coleoptera > Scarabaeidae > Dynastes > Dynastes maya. Next base: position 50,799,105 of record JAROYE020000002.1, read on the forward strand.
ATATTACTCTTCTTTTATGTTTTCATATCTATTGTTGCATATGAATATTGAATAAACATATAAACATACATGGAGAAAAATAGCAATGTGCAATGGTTTTATGTGTATTATTATCTAAATATTACCATCGTTAAAACATGAACATACCAAAGAACCAGAAACAAGGAATATGTTTGCATATGTTATTTTAATTATTTTATATGTACAGCATATTTTTAAAGCAGAAAATATACTTTGTGTTTTGTATGTTCTTCTTCTATAAGTTTTTTGCCATCGGTGTTTGTATGAATAAAATAATAACTTCCACAATAAGATTAAAATATGAAAATAGCTATATGCTAGCCTCTTTGAAATTTTGGGACGATCCATCTAGCAAGATCATAATTTATATAATTATGAAAGTAGTAATACAAATAGTATACTGAACACTTTTATTTGCGTACAATAGTAGAAACTATGTATGAAACAAGTGACATTTAAAATTTATAAATACTCACTCACAAGTATTACAATGTAATGTCAAAACAGCAAAGTATCAGCAATTTTTAATGGTAGGTTTTCTTTGTCACCGAGTTAGTTATTTTCTTCATCGGATGAAAATAAGAAGATATCATCAATGTTCTCTTCAAAATGAATAATAAAATACTGATCCAATATATGTTCATCATCAATAATTTTTTTCGATATTCATAATACGTTGACATGCATTTACCTAATCTTCCACACGGTGCATTAGAAAATTCTCTTCTTGCGAATCGCTCTATGTCATTTAATTTAAATGGTACACTCCTCACAGTCACATGGTTCTTTATCGCCCCAGATGTTTCTATTGGATTTAATTTCGGATTATAGGGGGGTAGTCGCAATACTAAGTGTTGTTTGTTTGTAAGGATACCATCCATTGTGTATGCATATGTTTATTTTGTTCAATTCAATTATACAGTTTTGCCTTCGTGTATTGCGAACAAAACAAAATGACCTGCTCATTAAGCCACTCCATCATTTGTTTTTTTTTATATTAGATGTTGGATGTTCAATAGCCACTAATAAGCAGCATTATTAGGAACAATTGCTGATCATAGTAGAAGATCTGATATTAGTTCAAGTCATCTTTTATAATTCATTAATTAATTGTTAGCGTTCTCCTTTCTCTGCTCGCATTGTTCTTGCCGTGAACGATCCCGCCAATACTATGAGCTATATTAGCATTATTTTTGATTTTGTTACTAGGCGCCTTTTTATGTGTATTTCCCTTCATTTTTGTATTCTTTTGTTGCAAAACGCTTTAAAATTTTTTTGTACACCCCGGTATGTAGTCCGATTTTATTTCCACAGTGTAATTTTATTTTGAAACTTAATCCAGAATGCGGCTTCATACGGCAAAATTATACTTTTTTTTATAAATTTTCGTCCAAAAACGAACAATTAATATTCGATATGAGCTACATAAAACGATATTATGCAATCAAGCATATATCCCTAATCCTTTTAAATGGACTTGCTCCAGTAAATGTTAATACAGTTGTCTCCTGAAGGTATTTTTAAGGTATGTTTCTATAAATAAGAAAAAATACCATTTTTACAATATTCATAGTTGGGCTGATGTAAACTGTCATGGGAAGGCATTTAAACCTGCATGACTTCTGTATGTAGAGATATTCAGTTCAACTAGAAATCACAAAATTCGTTAATAATGTGCATAAGCTACATAACTGGAATGGAAGCTGATTATCAAAGCATTCGCTGAAAACCAACAATATTCGAAATAATACTATAATAAGTACTTTTCTTTGAAGAATGATATACTGTATGTATTTAATTTAATAGCAGCATGTTTACAGTTAATTTTTTCTAATAATATCGATAACAATACGAAATCCACCTTGGGTTTGAAAATGTTTTGATTCATTTGGTTAGTATTGTGCGTGGATAGAATATCCCACTACTTTTTAAATACTGTAAAAGAGGAAAAATATGTATATAAATTCAAGTAGCTTTGTAGAACTGCGTACAAATCTAAATTTTGACTTGAGCTGTATATATTATTCGCACAAGTACTGTCGTACTGTTAGCAAGTAGTATTGTTTTCTACTAAAATAAGATAATTTCTAGAGCTAAACATCTTTGGAAGTTTTGTAAAAGGAGTTTGTTGAGATCAACAATTTTAAGAATAAGAATCCACTTTTGTTATTATGTTACCTAGTAAATTTATATTTAATTAAAAGCTTGCAACGAAATAAAACAATAACTTTGAAATATCACATTTAAATCAACACCGTACATGATGACAATACATACTTCCTCATTTGAGAAGTGAGGCAAACATGTAATCGGTAAGTAATAAATATAAAATATTCCTCGAAATTACCTCTAGTTACTGCATGGAGTAAACATAAACCACGTGGTCTAGCGTCGTCAGGGATATCATATGAACCTCAGGGGAAACCTCCCATTCCAGCATCTTACATAAAGTTTGCCTTTGTGTAAACTACACTCGGAGATATTAAATAACCCTGAACTTTCGCGCAATTTCACCTGCTCAAGTTATTATATCGTGCTCATGTCTCTGTGGTGTTTCATTTTCGTAAAGAGCAAAATCATAACATACACTCTCAGGTGCTTTTCTGAGATCGTAACAAGTGACTTATACTTTATTTTATTTCATCTACTGTTTTGAATTGCAATAAGCAATTGTATTTTCTATTATGTGAATTACTTCTTCTACCGATCCTCATTAATGATAATTAAGAAATAGTAATACAAACAGATTTATACATAATAATTTGTTTTAAATAAGTATTTCTGAATCGCAGCATTTCTAGCTGTATTGACTAATATTTAAATAACGTTTTAAAATCTTTACTCTAGCGGGATTCTTCTATTACGACGCTACTGACATCAACATCGCTAAATAAGATAACGAGAGAAATGAGACGAAGTGAGATTGGATGACTTTTCCTCATCTTATCTTCTCTTTAACTATCCATTTTCTTAGCGTGTAGTCTCATTTATACACTGATAGCTCGTCTTGTTTGCGTAATTGTACAACAACCAGAACGTTACTATGGTAAAAGAATGACTCTTTAGCGAAACGAGACAAGGAAGGTGAAAATAAATTATCCGAATTAGCGAGTGCTTTCTTAGATCTTTGAAGCAATTATACACAACTAGGTTTGTTATCTTAACGATTTTAATGAATTGACGCAATGATCTGATGTAACAATAGAAAGACAAACAGCAAAATCTTTTGTTGTTTATCTTTCTACGCCCCGCATTGTTACTTGTAGAACCAAACTTATTATAAGTGTGCAATAAAGTGTATAACATAAATCAGGAAAATTGAATGGTGAAACTATAACAAAAATGCGAAAAACGTTATCACACACCGATTTTTATTTTTTTAGACGATCTTATGCTACAATTTATTCAGTTACAAAATCGCAACATCTATTTTTCCACCGTTTATCGCGCTATTCAAGTAACACATTGCTTCGTCCGAAAATATGACATGTACGGGTTTTTCATTTTATTTTTACCACTACTTATTTCCGTTAATATTGCAGATACAGTAAAATGCTTCAAATAAAAATTGTAGTGTTTTACCTCTGGTGAATAAAATTTGATAACTATCGGAATTGCGTATAGAGGGCGCGGCCAACAAAACATAGTTTTACTTCTTTCAATAGAGCATCCTATATATTTTTATATTTTTGGATAGTCCTTCATCTCCTGATTCCAAATATATTATATTATACAGGGTGCGTCGAGAGGAACGGACCAAACTCCAGGAGTGTTTAGTACATGTGAGAATAATGTAGAGACTACTAAAGATATGTTCTTATCCGATTTTCATTTGTTTTCAAGTTATAGCGTAATTACAAATAAACAAAATCATGTCTTTCCTTAATTTTTGAACTAGCCTCATAAACAATAGAGTAGTGGTGTGAGGTCTGGATGTCTTGGAAGCCAAGTAACCACCGCGATCAGTCCAAAGCCCTGGAAACCTATCGGCCAAATGTTGCTTGACCTAACGAGGGAAATGTGCAGGAGCTCCATAATGCTAATAATACATTTGCATTTTGACGTCCTCTAGTAGTCCTTGTAATTCATTTTGTAAAAAAAATTAAATAGTGCTTTCCTGTGAGGCGATTTTCCAAAATGAAAGGGCCAATTAAATAACTATTGCCCATACCACACCACACGTTCACTAAAAATTTGTGCTGAAAACTACTTTCGTGTGAAGATTTTCGTCTGATCACACATGAGAGTTTCGAGTATTATTAATGCCGTATGGATATAAGCCTTGCTGGTGGCGTGTGTGTATTACTCTTTTTTGTGGAATGCCTAATTGAGTACCAATACTTCGTGGGTAGTCAATGCAAGGATATTTTTATTTTATTTAAGACGTATTAACTCGAAAACAAGCGAAAATTTTGAGCATTTACATGAACGCTAGTCAATTTTTTTAACAAATGAAAATCGGATAAGAACATATCGATTAACATTTTTTTAGGTTTTTAGGAAGCAACAAAAATCTGTGCGTAATTGAGTTTTGGTTATTAAATTGTTTTCTTTCGTAAATACTAAAGGATTTTGGGTACCTATTAAGTTATTAGGACAGTTGCTGTGAACTCTTTTTTGTTAATATTATATTTGATACGAAAATTACTGGTTGATACGTGGTATTATTATGACTAGTCTGGGCAAACAGCTGTAGCAGTCAGTGTAGTAGATATGTGGTACGGAGTCGGCGATTATTTATTTCACGCGTTCACAGCGTCAGTACTAAATCGATGATGTATGTGAGTGGTTCTGTGTATATGTAGGCTGTCGTAACTTATTTCGTAATTGTACGCTTATGTTTGCTTTAAAAATGTCGCAGTTAGGTACGTCGCGAAAACGACCAATGGCAGACACAGTCAAAAACTTTATAGTGGACATGCCGGACTTAATTTTAGATGGCGCTAAAATTCAATGTCTAGTTTGTAAAATCCCCTTAATGTTTTGGCCCAGAAATCATTGTCAACGTCACATCGAAAGCAAACAGCATTCTTCTGCAAAAAGTGGCATACGAGACCAAGAAAAATTTTCATTTGATTTATATATTACTCTTATTTTATGTAATCTATCGTTTCGTTTACTAGACAAAGAAGCATTTGTCTCCTTCTGGAATAAATATGCGGACTGTAAATTACCTAGTCGACATCGATATGAAATGCAGTGCCATTTGCTCGTGAACGTATAGAAAGAAGAATGAAAACGGAATTGAAAGACAAAAAACTGTGGTTGTGTGTGGACGAAACAACAGATCATCAAAAACATTCTGTGGTTAATGTAATGGTACGTACAATGGAACCACATCGACCGTCATCCTCCTTCTTACTTGCTCCAAAAGAGTTATAAATTGTACTGCTGATGAGATTTTAAAAGTGGTGTTGAACTCATTGAACGAATTTGAAGTTTCAACTAAGCAACTTTTAATGTTTATGAGTGATGGTGCCGCAAACATGCGTCCTTTGGGCCGATCTCTTAAAGAACACAGTGGTAACTTCTTACATGTAACGTGTAAAATCCATACTCTAAATCTTGCGGCACAAACGATTCCTACATGTTTTCCACTAGTAAATGCATTGATTGCTAGTACAAAGGCAGTATTTCTAAAGTCCTCGAAACGTACCCAACTATTTCACAAACTGTGTCCTGATTTACCTGAACCACCACAACCGATTGTTACACATTGGGCAACATGGATGCAAGCTGCGTTTTACTACAACAAATATTTTGATCAAACAAAGAAGGTAGTTTTAAAATTCAATCCGACAGAAGCTGCAGCAATCAAGAAAAGCCAGGAAATATTTCAAGATAGTCAGGTTAAAAGAGATTTACAAACTATTCACAACAATTACTTCGAACTAGTGGAGGGAATAGAAAAATTACAAAATGTTTCGATGTCGCTAGTGAATTCTGTTCAAATTGTGAATGATGTTCACGCACAGTTATGCGCTGTAGAAGGCGAAACAGATTGGTGTGTAATACGAAAATTTGAATATGTTTTAGAGAAAGACTCCGATTTTCTTATATTAAGACAAATTTGTGAAGGTGCCTGTGAAGATGCAATAAGTTGTTTCAAATATTATTTTAAATAAGCAAATATAACATCGCTAGATGTCGAATATTTGCCCAAGTTAGTTATAAGTGTAAATGTGAATACAAGATTTAAAAGGCATAAAGTTGTATTTCATTTATAAAGTACAAATATTACATTGGCGACGAAATAAAGGAGAAGATGGGTACCTACGGAATACAAATGGAATTTGATCCAAAAATACACGACTGGTTGGTGTATCAAAAACGATTAGAGCAGTTTTTTGTAGCGAATAGTACTGTCGAAGACGATATAAAACGTGCCATGCTATTAAACAGCCTTTCGCAGCAAGCCTATAAATTGATTATAGATTTATGCGTGCCGAAGAAGTTGATTTTAATAGGCTATTGGAAAATTTTACAAAACATTATCGACAGAAACGTGCACTTTTTGCGGAATATATGAATTCTACGCTCTGAAAAAGTCAAGCACGGAAACACTACAGGAATGGTCGGTACGCGTTAAAGAAGCCGCTGTTTACTGCGACTTCGGAAATATGTGAGATACGGCATTAAGGGACAAATTTATAAGTGAAATTGAGCCAGGAAAAGTACTGGATCGTCTGTTTGCAGAATAGATCGCATTACTGCACAAGTAAGTTATGGTATTGCTAACGAAGTTCCTCCTTTGGTGAAGTAAGAAGACATTTCTATCCATCGTTTGGCGCAAGGTTGAGGTGTTCAAGGTTAACATCATGGCAGACGTAATGGCAATACGAGGAGGAATCCAGCCACCACGCCATCTACATCCACACATGGTCATCTCAAATGTCATAGGTGCTGAAGAGAAAATCATACAGGTGATCAATGTAAATATCGTAATTATTCCTGTAATAATTGTGGCGTAAAAGGACATCTTAGCAAGCTTTGTAAAAATATGCGTCCTTTAAAGTACCTAGAGGAACTTCATTTAGATCAAATCATTTTCAACTATTAAATTAGATGTTAAATTAAATAATATTGTTCTGCAAGTGGAATTTGACTCTGGATCAACCTAATGTATAATGTCGCATGATTTCTACCTAAAATGTTAAAATAATTTCTTGTAAAACAAATTTGATTAGTTACGTAGGAAATAAAATAATTCTAATGGGCAAAATTAATATCAAGGTAAATTTTGAAAATAAAGAAAGAGATTTGCTCTTTTATGTCATCAAAAACGGTGGTCCATCACTTGTTGGCAGAAATTTCTTACACGAATTTAATGTTGGATGTCGCAGTTTCAATTATATTACAAATGATACCGAACGTTATTTACAGCAAAAGTATACTGAGGTTTTAACAAATGATTTAGGAACTTTTAGTAAGTCAGAATTAGAAATAAAGCTTAAGCAACGAGCCTTACCTAAATGTTTTAAACCTAGGGCAGTACCATATTCTTTAATTGGCAAAATTGATGATGAGTTAAATAGATTAGTAAATTTAAGGGTATTAACATCGGTAGATATCAGCGAGTGGGCTATGCTAATTGTTCCTGTTTTGAAACCGAATGGTACTGTTAGAATATGCGGGGACTATAAAATAACTTTAAATCCAAATGTTTTAGTTGATCAATTCCCTTTGCCACGTATAGATTATCTGTCTACTAAATTAAAATGGTCAAAAATTTACAAAACTTGATCTTAGTTATGCATATCAAGTTTTATTAACGAATGAATCAAGAAAACTGACAACCATAGCTACACATCGCGGATTATTTATGTACAATAGACTCCCATTCCGAATAAATTCAGCGCCTTCACAATTTCAGCGTATTGTAGATCAATCTTTACCTAATATTGATGGAGTTTGTGCATTTCTTGACGACATATTAGTTACCGGTCGTGCAGATGACGAACATTTATCTAATCTTGAAAAGGTATTAGATTGTTTACAAAATTGCTGGCTCACCATTAAGAGAGACAAATGTAAATTTTTCCAAAAACAAGTGTCTTATTTAAGATTTGTTATAGATAAGAATGGTTTGCATAAATCATCGGAAAAAGTAGACGCTATACGTAATATCCCAACTCCACGAAATGTAAGTCAATTACGATATTTCATTGATTCAGTAAATTGTTATCATCGTTTTATTGCAAATGTATCAGACATTATGCATCCTTTATATAATTTATTGAAAAAGGATATGCCATGTAAATGGGATAAAACGTGTCAAGACTCATTTAATAAAATTCGTGATGCTCTCTTGTCCACTGAATGTTTAGCTCATTATGATCCAAAAGAAGAAATAAATCTAACAGTAGATGCACCCGATTATGGTTTAGGCGCGATTATCTCCCACGTATACAAGTCCGGCGAAGAGAAACCGATCGCATATCCGTCGCGTACTTTGTCTACTTCTGAGCGACACTATTCACAAATAGACAAAGAAGCTATCGCGATTATCTTTGGTGTAAAGCGATTCTATGAATATTTATATGGACGCGAATTTAATTTGATTTCTTTTCATAAACCTTTATTATACATTTTTGGTAAAAAAAAAAGGATTACCGTTACTGATGGCAAATCGGTTACAACGGTACGCGATATTTCTATCAGGATTTAAATTTAATATGAAGTATGTTAAATCTAGTGAAAATTATGCAGATTTTCTATCTCGATTACATTTAAAAGTATCTGCAAATAATACTAAGACTATTGAGAGTATAAATCACTTCAGTTACATATCTTCAAATGATCATTTGCCAATTGATTGTAAATTAATTATAAAAGAAATTGAAAAAGACAACGTTTTGCAAAAGGTTCGTAAGTTTGTATTGAATGGTTGGCCAGTAAAGCCTTTAGATGAAATTAAATCCTACTTTCCGCACAAAGAAAATATAAACATACAAAATAATATATTACTATGGAGTGATAGAGTAATTATACCGAAAACATTACAAACAAATATACTAAATGAGTTACACAAAGCACGCATGGGGATTATTAAAATAAAGTCATTAAGTCGTTTCAGGTATACAATACATTCCAGAAGTTTGGTCCGTTCCTCGCGGCTCTGGCTTATTTTAGTAAGAGCTCACAGAAATTCAAAAGAGGAAAAGTTTCGCTAACAAATGATTGGAACTAAACAATGACCCTATTTTGTTTTATGAAATTGTATGTACAGATGAGTCCGCTTTCTCTACTTTTAGCGTTTTTAATAGAAAAAATAGGCACTCGTGGGAACAAGAACATTATAGAAAGAAAAGAGTAGGTACAAACAAAAAAGTCTGGAAGGAAGTCTATACACGCATGGTGTGGAATTTTCCAAAATAAAGTAGTTAGGCTAATTTTTTATAATTTCAAATTAAGAGCGAAAACATATTTAGAAACAATTATTGTTCCACAAGTAAATGGTTTACTACAGAACTTCTTAACAACCGCATGGTGTTTTAGCGGTACGAGAACATTTAAATAATCAATTTTCCATTTGGATTGGCAATGGCTATTCAATGCTCCCCAAGATGAAGAACTACCCAAAAATAAAAAAAGTATCCTTATACATCCTATTAAGAAACGCAAATACATATTTTGTTGGACGCGCCCTGTCCATGCATTTCCGATAGTTACCATACATTTAATCGGTAGAGACAAACCACTATAACTTTTATTTGAAACCTTTTTTTTTTGTATTTGCAATGGTAACGGAAGTAATTGGTTTTCCTTCCAAAGATTTTACATGCCCTTAAATTATGCACCTTAAACAGTCGAAATTCTTCTTTCTTTTCGTCTTTTTTATTTTGCGTATAGTGACGTACCAACGAGGTATATAAGGTATGAAGCTTATCATAACCTTTGCGGTCTCTCAATATGTAATTGTTGTGCATGAAGTGTCCTATGGCTGAGGTGAATTTATATGAATCAGACTTTTTTCGATATCGACAGACATAATTGGACAATAGTTTAAAAATGGGAGGAATTGCGGTAGCGTCGTGCCTAGCGCGCTCGACTGTCAGTCTCGAGGTCCTTGACGAATGTTGAAGGTGAGTATCTTAAGACGCAGACGTAGTAATAAATAGAGTTGGCCATGCGCGCCAACGGGCAGCGGCGTTGTTTCGATTAGGCCTCGGGTTCCACTAGAGCTATTGTGTGTAGATGTTTGCTGTCGTAAATACTTTCGCGTAGTTGTTAAATAAAAATAAAATAATTCGTGCTCAAACACTTACAATTTTAAGAGTCCTCCGTGAAATCGCAAAGTGAATAATGTCTGTTAAATATTTGCAACATTAGATATGTTTCAACAGTTGTTTCGACAGACCGAGTGCGGCGCGAGGAAAAAATGTGTTTATTTGCAGAGAACGAACGTTTTACATCTAGTGACGTTATATTTGCGTAATTAAAATATTCTTTGAAACAACTTAACGGTTCTGTTGACGCACCTTCACAAATGTGTCTTAATGTGCTAAAATCAGAATCTTTCTCTAAAACACTTTCAAATTTTTCTAGAACACAAACATTTTTTGCGTCTTCTATCGCGCATAGCTGCACGTAAACATGTTGCATTATTTGCACAGATTCCGCTAACGACATCGAAGGATCTTGTAACTTTTCTTTTGCCTCCGCTAGTCCGAAGTAATTGTTGTGAATACTTTTTTAAATCCGTTTTAACCCGACTATCTTCAAATTTCGACTGGCTTTTCTTAATAGCGGCAGCTTCCTTTGGATCGAATTGTAAAACCACGTTTTTAATATTCTCATAATATTTATGATAATAAAACGCAGCATTTAATCAAGTTCCCCAACGTGTAAGAATAGGTTCTGGTGGCTCAGGTATACGGGGGCACAGTCTGTGAAATTCGCGAATACGTTTCGGGGATTTGACAAACACTGCTTTTGTATGCGCTATTAAAGCCACAAGATTGAGAGCATGAATTTTACACGTAATGTGTAACAAATTAGCAGAATGCTTTTTGAGAGACCGGCCTACAGAAAGCATGTTTGCAGCACCATCACTCACTAACATCAACAGTTGGTTTGTTGAAAGTTCAAACTTGTCCAATGTATTTAACACTAACTTTGAAATTACTTCGGCAGTACACTGTTGTATTCGTTTGGAGACTAATAGAATTGAAGGTGCCGATTGATGAGGTTCCAATTTGCGTGCTATTACATTAAGAACAGAATGTTTCTTCCGATCTGTTGTTTCGTCGACACATAACCACAATTTTTGATCTTTCAACTCCGATTTTATTTTTTGTTCAATATGTTCGCGCGCAGATGGCACAATTCTTCGTAACGATATTCGACTTGGTAATTTGCACTCCGAATAGTTATTCCAAAAGCAGATAAATGGTTCCTTGTCTAGTAAATTAAGCGGTATATTACATGCGATAAACGTAACGCATAAATTAAATATAAATTTTTCATTGTCTTGTGCGCAATTTCTTTTTGAGACATGCTTTTCACTATTTACGTGTCGTAGACCATGTTGTCTGGACCAACACATTAACGGGGTTTTACAGATTACACATTTAATTTTAGCACCTTCATATATTAAGTCTGGAATTTCTGCAATAAATTTTCGAAGTTTGTCCGACCGCGGTCGTTTTGCTGACGAAATCATAATTTTTCTAGGACAGATAAACAATTGCGCAAATGACCGGCAGCGAAAATGTCCGTACTGTTCCGCAGACGAAGTAATACTACCGTTCCTCTCGGTCCGAACTGATGCTACGCCGATGCGCGGTACCGCTCGTGGCCAGCGCTACTGATTGTTCAGAATCTAATGATGATGATGTATTTGCAGGTGTGATAAATTCTTCAATCATATCTTCAATAATATTGAGTTGATACATATTATTTTCTTCGATAACATATTTCATACAATTCAGACCCGTTGTAACCCTTTCCACGAATGCTTGTCTTGCGGTAAGTACTATGGTGCCTTTCCATATTATATACATTATCATGTAACTACTATAACTATTTTGACAGGACTTGCTTATTGTTGATTGTTTAATAATAGACTGTAGATTGTTTTATTTGATTTTAATTTATAAATAATGGGTTACAATGAATGCACGTGTTTTGTGTTATACCGAATCTTAACTGTACTGTCCAACGGCTTGCATGGTACTGCTGTACTGAATATATACAAGGAGCATGCGCACAAAGTGGCGGCAATTTAAATTATGTAAGCAAACAAAAATGACCCTTAATAAAATCTAAACATTGCTTATAAAAACTACATCGAACGAAAATAAGCAATAAGTACAAAACCGAAATCAACAAAGATGTTGGACCAATTAGATATTGGTGATATTTTGTTTTATTCAACTTAATTTCATTCGCTGAATAGAATATTTTTCGTGTGTGTGAGTTTGCCTATCTATTAGGCAATCACCAGCCGCGAATTTGTTGCCTATCTTTTCTATCGCTGCAATCTTACAGTGAATGAATTATAAAGATACAGTGGCAAATTATAACGCGCACGCACACACACATTACACACAAAAGTCAAAGTAATAACATTATTTGCATAAGAATATAGTATAGCTTACATCTACTTACTGAATTTAGTCAACTTTGGGTAACTTCTTTGCCATACAGTGTTAAAGAGACTTGAACTTTTCTCTTGTTGGAATCAAATTAGTTTACCTTTTTTACTGCCTACTTTGAGAGGTAATTTAATCGAAAAGAAGAACAGTAAATTTGGTAAGAACTCGCACCTTTTCCGACAAAACTTATAACATCGATTTAAAGGATAATAATTTATTCCTGTGTGCATATGTCTGGAAACGTGTGGACACTGAGCAGTTTTCGTAAATATTGACTTGTATGGTTATTATTATATATTAATATATATTATAGTGAAATCTATTAAATATTTAACCTCAACGTGATGGAAACTGAATCCGAAAACCTTCATATCTTCTGCGTTTGTTCTATCGCCGTAACTGTATACAAGTAATAAATAGTAGTGGCAGGGAACGGTTATCGAGTAGTACGCAAATACCAGATATTGTAATGCCTTGAATGAGTTCTAATTCTCATTCTACTTAAGTCACACTGAAGTCGCTCCCAACACCCTCATTTCATTGAGGGAGAATAATGAATACTCTGCCATTTTTACTACTTATTTTTAGACATAATCGAAAAGAAGGTAACAATAACACTAAATTTCATAAGAACTAGCATCTTTTCAGACAAAACTCTGTCCATATTATAATATCGATTTGGAGAACAATAATTTATTCCTAAAATTTTTATGTGTGGAAACTCGTGGACACTGAGCAATTTTCGTAAATATTGACTTATATAGTGCGGTCCTAGAGTATCCCCCCCACGCTAACTTTTGAACGACAGAAGAGCTAGCTTTTTTGCGAGCTAACTTTTGTCGTTATTGGCAGTTCAATTGTATTTCCGGTATCACCGGAACTGACTGACCGGAACTTTCTTATTTTAAATAGAATACTCTATATATTTTTACGTTTCTGGAAAGGTATTCGGAAGACAAATACAACGATACCACATATATTATACTTTTACTTAAAAAATATGACGATATGCAACAATAAATGTTTTGGTAATCTGTTTTTGTTGTTACGCAAAGTTGGCTCGGAAAGAGCGCCAAATTGTTTTTTTTTTTTTACGCCAGACTGATCTAAAGAGCTCGTTGCTAAGCAAAGTAATCATAACAATTGCCAAATTTTCAAATCTCAATTCCAAAAGCATGAATTATTCCTGTTATTTATTATTATAATAACCTGCACTTGTCATACTTTCATTCTTTGTTCTCGTTATTATTTTATCTCATTTTAACTTGCTTAGTAACGAGCTCTTTAGATCAGTCTGGCGTCACAAGAAGCAATTTGGCGCTCTTTCCTAGCCAATTTTGCGTAACAACAAAAACAGATTACCAAAACTTTTATTGCTGTATATCGTTATATTTCTTAAGTTAAAGTACAATATGTGTGGTATCGTTGGATTCGCCTTTCGATTACCTTTCCAAAAACGTAAAAATATATAGGGTATTCTACTTAAAATAAGAAACCGGAAATACAATTGAAATGCCGATAATGGTAAAAATTAGTTCACAAAAAATAGAAGTCGATCTATTTTTTTAAAAACGCTAGCGTTTGTCGTTCAAAAGTTAGCATGCGGGGGATACTTTAACACCGCGCTGTATAAGTATTATTATGTTAAATGTCTATATCTTTGGAATTTGTAACTTTGTGCTCCTTTCGATATTGTTACTGATACCTGAAAATGGAAAAGTACCGAACATACAGCTACTAGTGTTATTTGTTTCAAATTACGTTTGAAATGTATTATATTTTTACACCCATTGACTCAGATATCTGTAATATAATTTTCTGTCGAATCTAATAAATTTGCAAAATTTCTAAAATTCGAACGCATTTTCTAAATGCAAATGTAAAAAATATTTTGGTATTTGTTTCTAACTATTTTGAATTATAAGTACTTTCTATGCTAGAAACACAACATCCTTCTTATAGTACTAATTACAAATTTCACATTCAGCGAATAATAAAAATTCGTATAATTACAAACACGATCAAAAGAAACCATAGAAGTTTATTTCATGCACTATTTTCAGGCATAATTAAGAGCATTTCACTGGATTTCGTTCAAAGGTTAATTTTACCCTAACAATAAAGGCAACTCCAAAGTAGCTTTTATACTTTCTAATTAACACCGTTCCAGTAGATTTTTATAACTCCCTGCTTTTCTTTAAGCACGAACGCTTGCGCTATCCCTTATGGATTTTCCGATAAAAAAAATTGCGGTAGTAGATACGTGCATTGCACCGATTTTACGTTATAAAATGAACACACGATTAGTATAAACAATACCACCAATTAATTGTTTAATCAAAACTAAACATTTCATCAAAACTAAACATTACTACCATCGAAAGGAGATTGTTACAAAAGATGTGGATATTACAACGAATTTAAAAGATTGAGAACATTGGTGAACACCTTGATTTCAGAGGCATACAGAGTATATGTCTAACGTTGAGAGCGATATTAGAGCCAATCCATCTGCCGTCTGGAAATTTGTGAATGACAAACGTAAAGTAACTAGAATACCTGGGAGATTCCACGATGATAACAATGAGTTTACTGAACCTAAGGACATAGTGAATGCATTCGCTATCGCTTTTTCTAATGTATATTTGAAATCTAACTTATTTGTTTATCCTGAAAATATCAGTAACTATCCTCCATTTTCATTTGCTTCAATAACAGAAACATATGTACTCATTATTAGCTAGACTAGCAAACAAATGCACTACGGGTGATGACTTACTACCAAGTTTTTTTATCCGGGATTGTAGATTAGTTCTTTGTAAGCCTCTAATGACAATCATTAACCTTTCCATAAAATCCTTTACTTTTCCCGAAATTTGGAAGCGTGCAGTAATCTGCCCTGTTCATAAAAAAGGTAACAGGGCCGTGATAACTAATTATCGACCTACCGGGTGTCCGCCTGCAAGGTATACTACTTTGTTTTGCCGCCATTTTGGTAAATATTAGTTTTGACAGTTCATATTTGGCTGTCGTGAAATAAAGACGTGGCAAATTTATTATGGGAAAATATTCGATAAACTAACGTGTTTTAATCGGTAAAACATTTTATGCAAATCAATCATCGATTACTGTGACGATGAGAAAGTTACGTGTAATTTTTGGGGGGAATAACGTGCCAACAAAACGCATTATTTATCGTGTAGTGAATGATTTCGAAGAAAGAGGGTCTGTAGCTGATAGGCCCAAGCGTGGACTACAACATACTGCAAGATCGGCTGAGAACATTGCTACTGTTCAAGAAAGTGTTCAAAACAATCCATCAACCTCAATTCGACACCGTGCTCGAACTTGGTTTACGAAGAACAACTTTGGCCACAATTATGCACAAGGATTTGCATTTGTTTCCATTTAAGATTCAATTAACACAAGAGCTTCATTCACAAGACTATTTAAGCCGCCATACATATGCCAATAGGATGTTACAGCTCGCCCATGGCAACCCTGATTTTTACGAAAAACTCATAATGAGACGATTCGCATTTTCATTTGAATGGATATGTGAATAAACAGAATAGTCGGTTCTGGGCAATAGAAAACCCACACATTATTCATGAGTCACCTTTGCTTCCATTAAAAGTGACAGTCTGGTGTGCAATTTGGTCAGGAGGAATCATTGGACCGTACTTCTTTGAGAATGAAAGCGGCTTAACGGTAACTGTCACTGGAGAACGATATCGTGACATGATTGAAAACTTTTTGACGCCAGAACTGCATGCTTTGGGCTTGATTAACATGTGGTTCCAACAAGACGGTGCCACATCGCATACAGCCAGGATTACAATGGAATTATTGCGAGATGTCTTTCCACAGCAAGTTATCTCAAGAAATGGTGATGTTGATTGGCCTCCACGATCGCCGGATTTGACAGCCCGGGACTTCTTTTTCTGGGAATATCTGAAGGGAAAGGTTTATGTAAACAAACCAGAAACCCTTGAGCAACTCAAACAAAATATTCGTGGTGAAATTAATGAAATACCGGCTGAAATGTGTGAAAATGTAATGAAAAATATACTCAAAAGAGCTCGCATTTGTGAGGCTCACAGAGGCGGACATTTATCTGATATTGTATTCCATACATAATTGCCAACATTAAATAAACGATTTATCGACATTAAATCCATTCTCTTTCACTTAACCAAAATTTATAATCAAATAAAGTAGTATACCTTCCAGGCGGACACCCGGTATTGTCTATACTGTCTAATTTCGCCAAAATCTACGAGCAGATCACTTACATGTATATATTTACCAATCGAAGCGAAGCGTTAGACAAACGGGGACAAGTAGACGCTATATATACTGACTTGTCGCACACCTTTGACGTAATATGCCACAACGTGTTGCTTTCCAAGCTCAGTTACATCGGTTTTGCACCGTCGGCAATTGAACTGCTGAGATCTTACTTGAAGGATCGACCATCATGTGTGTCTTACAATGATTACCGATCGGACGAATTCATAGCAACATCTGGTGTATTACAAAGATCAAATTTGGGCCGTCTAATGTTCCTGCTGTCCATCAATAACCTCCTGCTGCACATTAAGTCTCCTGCTTTAGCATTTGCGGATAACATCAAAATCTATTCAGTAAGAGTATTTACTTTCACTGGTGTCGTTCCTGGTTCCGAGAGCCTCTTCTAGACATGAGAGTACGTTTCATCTACCAACAACACGAACGAATGCCTTGCAACGAGCGCCGATAAATATACAGTCCCTGGCCATATTACTTGAAACATGTCATAAATCAACTCTTTACCTGGAAATTTCCATCCTATTATAGTGATATTCTTTTGCTTTGAATCCGATCGTTTATAGGGGGACTAGATTATTGTATCAATAAATAAAAATACCAGAGAAATGATATTTAGAAGAGTAAATAAAGTACGTATATATAAATATTTCAGTTATCAACTTACATTTAGCGAGTTCACAGTTTAGAGAATGCATCGATATTTTTAAAAATATTTCGTCATAACCGTATAGAAGCTAAGTTGTGGAGTATCGTTAAGTGTTTTGTGTTGATATATCGTTATTGCAAAGGTAAAATTGTTATTCTATCTCTCTCTTAATAATTAATTATTTGGAATTTGAAAAAAATTGAAATATTTGGGGTTTTTTGTAGAAAATGCCCGGGAAAGATTTAACAAGTGAACAAAAAGCCGCTATACAAGCTCTTCTACAATCAAACAAACATTCACAACGAGAAATTGCAAAATTACAGAAAGTATTTCTTTCTTCGGTATCGCGTTTAGCTAGAAACTTAAACGGAGTTAGCACATCGATACAAAAACGGGCAAAGTGCGGTCGGAAAAGAAAAACTTCGAAGAGATCTGACCGTGAAATTGTTCATCAAGCTTTGAGCAATAGATTTGCTACAATTAAAATGATTCAAAAAAACTTACAAGAGAGAGGAATAGAGATTTCGGGCAGAACTGTCAGGCGCCGATTGCGCGAAAATCGCCTAATGGGCCGAAGACCTGTAAAAAAGCCACGTTTAACAGAAAAAATGAAATCTGCTCGTCTCAACTTTGCAAGAGAATATCGACATTTCACAGACGAGAATTGGAAAAAGGTGAATAACTTAACTACATGATTTTTACTGAATTAATGTTTGCATTATTTAATAGGTTTTCTTTAGTGACGAGTGCTCGCTCTGTGTGTTAGTGCAGCGAGCACAATTTGTTCGTAGACGACCTGGCGAACGTCTCACAGAGTCCACGGTTCTTCGAAATGTAAAACACCCTCCGCAGGTAATGATTTGGGGAGTGATTAGTGGAGACGGACCCGGCCCTTTGTATTTTGTAGAAGGTACAATGCGTCAAGTGCAGTACATAAATATGTTAAAAAACACCTTATTACCGTATTTTAAGCCAGGACGTCGCATACCGACAGGGCGTATATTTATGCAAGATAATGCTCCTTGCCATGTGGCAAAAAAGGTTAAGAAATTCTTTGAAGACAATCACATACCTCTTTTACGTTGGCCCGGAAATTCATCGGACCTCAATCCCATCGAGAACGTATGGAATCGACTAAAAAGTAAGGTATATGAAAGAGAAAACCCTACAAAGGAAATATTAATGAAGAATATAAAGGATGTATGGGAGAACGATGAAGATATAAAAGAGACAATCATATCTTGCATTGAAAGTATGCCCCGAAGAATTAAGGGTGTTATTAAAAATCATGGGTTATGGACTAAATATTAATTACTTATTTCATATTTACATATGTTACATATTTTTACAATATATTTTATAAATAAAAGATATAATACCTGTATAGTTTATATTTTATTATGAAGAAACTACAAAACATTGAGTGTTTCAAGTAATTTGGCCAGGGATTGTAATGTGCAAAACTGCGGGCAAGTTAATCAAAGACATATTCCTTAAATTTTAATGAGAGTTTATTTTTATTTCTTGTTATGATATACGTTGATGTATATGACTGTAGCTCTTTTTTTTTTGTTATGTATAAGTCTTCACGATTATTGTTTTTTCCTGTAAATGGAAGTATCCTGTTGAACAATAAAGAGTATTATTATTATTATTAATTGGACGATTGATCGTTACACTTAACTTGGATATATTTATAAAATTATCTGCCACTGCATTGTGAATTAAAGATACTTTGTACTGATGTCGTTATTAGTAATTATAGTACGATTTTTTAATAACTAGGAATGAATTTAGGCACAGGAAGTAGTCAGATGTTTCTTTTTTTAATAAACTGAAACAAGGGCTGCTGATTAAAAAAACATTTGATTTAGCCTTTCGTATATAACATTTTGATGGGTGTGTTTCTTTCTGTCTGTACTGATTAGGCTTTCTTACACTAAACAATAATTCTCATTTTTTTCATCGCATCACTGTACGCATCCTATTTCTTTCCTCGGGGTGGTTACACCTGGCGCAAATTGGTGCAGCATTTTTTACACCAAGCTTTGAGTAGGTGTATTTAGTGTAAAACTGACGCCAAATTTTTACAACTTTTTAGTTTGTTTATGTACCTGTCTGTACTTGTTTACCTTTCATTTATGAAATAATAAGAAACGAATTTTGTTATAGTATATGTAATAACGAAAATAGGACTTTTGTTCAGAGACCAGGACGGAATTCTGATTTTCAATTGATCCAATCGATATTTTTCTATAAGTAGGTTCAAGATATTAGTGGAGGAATATAAATATTGTTGCACTATTTTCCAATTAAAATAATATAAAATATACACAGGAACAATTAAAATTTAATTTTCAAAAAATTCATTTAATACCTTTCTGTCATCATTATTGGCGGGTAGAAAATCATCAGAGAACATCAATCTCGTTTTGAATATCTTCTGGTAATGGTAATCCTTGTTTAAGAGAGTATAGTGTAAGAACATACACTATACTTCCATACACAGGAATAGTATGTTCGACTACTACTCGACATGGACTTGTCGAAAAGTAGAATGCGTATATGTAGAAAATGCAGCGCAAAACAACGATTTTTTTCAAAGAACATCCTATGACAGTGCGGGCCTAATGTGCCCCCCCCCCCTCCTATGCTAACTTTTGAACGACAGAAGCTAGCGCTTTTAGAAGAAATTGGTCGATTTCTATTTTTTGTAAACTAGCTTTTGCCGTTATTAGCATTTCAATTGTATTAATTACAATAAAGTTCGATAAAGTAAGGAGAAACATCAATTAACAAACCAAGTTAAAATGAGATAAAATAATAACGATCACAAAGAACGAAAGTATGGCAAATGCAGGATATAATAACAGTAAACAACAAGAATAATTTACGCTTTTGGAATTGAGATTTGACAGTTTGGCAATTGTTAGATTACTTTGCTTAGCAATGAGCTCTTTAGATCAGTCTGGTGGCACAAGAAACAATTTGGCGCTCTTTTCTAGCCAACTTTGCGTCACAACAAAAATAGATTACCAAAACCTATATTGCTGCATATCGTCATATTTCTTAAGTTAAAGTATAACATATGTGGTATCGTTGGATTCATCTTTTGATTACCTTTCCAAAAACGTAAAAATATACAGGGTGTTCTATTTAAAAAAAGAAAGTTCACGGTTGAGCATTCAAATATATAGCCAGTTTATGTTCCAAATATATCTGTAATTCCTAGGATAGGGAGAGGATACATATACAATATCTTCGGAATGATATCTTATGGATTATAAGAACGGGTATCCCATGGACTTTTACTCAATATCCAATGTGAATTGACAGTAATATGAAGAATAAACACATTGCGTTCTCATAACCACGCTGGCCTTCACGCAATTTTCACTTTTAACAACACAAGATACCAAGTCGCTGTTGTGTCTGGCGTCTTTTCCAACGTTCACTTACGTAAGTATTCGTTATACAATTAAGAAATTTTACCTTTTTTCCTAGATAGACGTGTTACTTCAATAACAAAAAGGGAGGTACTCTTGGTAATGTCGACTTTATTGAGACATTTTACAAGAACTGACGTTTCGCCAATTTAGTTGTCTTCTGCAAAAGCGTTTATTGCTGGAAAACCACACTTCTTATGGTCAGTTCTTATAAATTGTCTCAATAAAATCAACATTACCAAGAGTACCTACCTCTCCTTTTGGTATTCGGTGCATATTTAATAATAACAATAATTAATACATTTATCCAAATAAACCCAAAGAAGTACAATAGGTATCTAAAAAAAATAAAATATGCACAAAATAAAAAAATACGTAACAAAAGAAAAGGAAATCTCATATACACAGCATGCATGAAAAGAATTAATGAAACAGGTATTCTTGTACGGAATAAAATTGTTTATCAGTAAAAAACTCTCTTAGCGCACTTCTATACGAATTGGCATTGGTAATATTTTTCACAGCAGGAGCAACCTTGTTGTAAGGGTTAAAAGCAATGTATATGGGATTCTTCTCAAATAAGCTTAGCTCATGAACACAATAGTTGTAAAAATCTTTATTGCGTGGTATATTGGCATTAAAATTTTTAATTTCGAGTAAACATGTACACGCATAGTAATGGTAGAATATGTAATTGCTTGAACAGACTTCTAGAAGAGTGGCATTTAGATTTTCTCATCATGGTACGCATTGGTCTCTTTCGAAATCGAAAGGCTCTAGTACTCAACGAAGTTGTTCCCCAAAATATAATTCCATAAGTAACCCGGGACTCGAAACAGACATTGTTTCATCCGTGCTAGTAATTTCAGCTAGTCTATATAATGCGAAACAAAATTGTGAGAATTTGTTGCAACGCTCATCAATATGAATCTGTCTAAACAGGTGTTCTTCGATATGTAAGCTAAGGAATTTGGTATTTTTTACTTGCCGGATAGACTTTATATATGCAGAAGGTGTCCAAGCTTTTAACTAAATATTATAAGAGGGTGAAAGCTAACGCAATTATTTCACACGCTATAGTGGAAGCATTTTGTTCAAAAGACACGTTTGTAAAAAATGAATAAAGAAAGTATTGTTGGTGCATTAACACATTAAGTGTATGATTGAGTAATAGATTTTTGGATATTGATTTTAGTGGTTTTAGCGAATGCTTTAAGTCATAACCTCAATGACGAAACTAGTAACACTTTAAAAACGATAGCTTCAGAGATAATGTTATTAATATCCTGGATGTTATTTTAGCTTTGCATAACGGCAAACACTATATCGACTTAAAGTGTTTTATTGTTTTTCAAAGAACTCTTCACAAAGATTGACACACCTTTCCATTCTTTCAAACCAACTATGAAAGCAGTAATGCCAGTCAATAGTTGAAACATTGCGGCTTGGGTTCCTGTGATGCAAAATTCTCTCAACGAATCTTTTATTATCTTGACAACGGTTTCTGCATTAGTTTTCTGAGTCCTTTTACTGGATAACAACAATGAAGCTGGTGGACCATCACGTTTTAAAGGATGCGCTACAACATGAATAACGCTGTGTTTCTGAGCATCAATTGTTTCATCCACACATAGGCAGATTTTCTTATTTCTCAACTCGTCTTTTATACATTCCTTTACTGTACCTTGCACACGTGGCAAATTGTATCGTAATTGCATAGATGTTGGCAGCTTCTGTGAGGGAACGTACTCAGCCCAAAAAAGTGTTCATTAGATACTAGATGTTGTGGGATGTTGCACACACTTAACATAAAAATAAAATCATATAAAAATTGCCAGTATGAAATACTGTTTCTTAAATTCAATACATGACGTTTACTTTTACAAAGTTTTCTACATTCAAACCTATCGCGACTGAGCAATCCGCTACTGCATATTGTACAATAAATATGCGGACTTCTATATTTTAATCCAGGGAAATGCCTGAGATATTTATTCACATTCGAAGGGAACGTTACACCATTTGGGCGTCCCATCTCCGCGTACTTATTTGGCGTGCAGCGTGCAACGTAGTGTCGCTTTGAACTCTCTCTCAGTACTGTCGAGATCGACTACAAGTTGAAAATTACAGCTACGCTACTGCCATCCGGTACCACCTTTTTAACAAACTCTAGTGATAAGTAATAAGGTACTATTTCATACTATGATGCAGCGCAGCGTGTCCACCTAGTGCGTGAGCGGAAGATAAATTCATTCTTGAGCAATCTAGAGAAAACGTTTTCAAATAAAAAATATTAGAAAAGAAATGGTGCAAAACATAAAATTACATTCAAGTATACAGGATGTTTATAGCAGCTTTCGTGAATAGTCCCTATACCTATCTATCTTAGTTTTTGAGATAATTGACGTAATTTCAGACTTTTGCGAAATGTCGCTGTGGCCTTAACGGCCGATATCTTAAATGCCTTACACGATAGGGTGATGATTCGAATTTTATTAGATTGAGTATTTCCTGAAGTTTTTGGCAAGACATCGAAGATTTTTTTATATCAACCAGATTCTACAAGATGGCCATCGATGTTGTTTCAATTTTTCTTAAAGGAATATCCTGTAAATTTTTACGAAATATAATAAAGAAGCTCTTATAAAATCCGTTTTGTAAACATTTCCCTATACTTAAAATGCGTCCTTCTTTAGTATTACATAAGAAGCTATGAAGATAAGCTCTTCGTTTAAAAACGAAGGGTGCTGTGACGAAATACGATAAACTTTTGTTTCGCTAAAGAAATTTATTAAAGCAAATGTGTAAACGTTATCTTTATTGGTACAATTTTATCACCTATTCGAAGTAACCATCATTTTCCTACATACATTGTCTAGTTGCAAGTCAACCAGCAAATATAAATAATAAGTGGACAAACGTTGAGTTCAACATAAAAGGAATAGATTTACTTAGCACCGCTCACACAAGTTTTTTTGGGTAGTAAGCAATATAACAAGAACATACTAAAAGTAATTTCGGAATTTAGGTAAATGGAAATGTTTAGGAAAAAACTTCCTGGCTGATTTTCTTGGCAATGAATATGAACATTACATAAAATAATGCTCCCGAGATGTTAGTAAATGTTCAATAAACGCATTTTTTATATCAATTTACGTCTATAAGTTATATGGACCCACCTTGTATTAATTATATAATATATATTTTATTCCCATAATGATGTTTAGATGTATAAAGTATGCAGAAAGGTGATGCAATACAGAGAAGTGGGTTGTAGGGTACCACATATGCAGATAGCTTATCTTCTTCTCAGTATTGAAACACAAAGAGATAGTAGATGTGTAGTTAGAAATGCTTTTGTAATTCATTCCGATTTAATAATTCATTAAATAAAGACGTGTATGTAACAAAAAGAATAGTTTTCTTTTAAAAACACTTCGGTCAAGGCAAACAATAAAACTGGCGCAGTCAGTAGGATGATTTCTACTTGAAAGAAAACGATTATATCAGTAAAATTCCGTCGATCGAGTTAATTGAATTAATTAATCGTTCGACTAAAGAGTGAAATTGGTGCAATCGATTCAAGAAAGCCGTGTCACAAGTTCCTGGTCCATCGGAGACTTGGCGTATTTCCATACCCTGGACACACAAGGACCTAGAAGAGCATACAGCGTATTGGAACCACTAATTTACGTAAGTCATTGTTTTGTTCATTATTAAATACGGAGTCCCTTGGTTATTGGAACCATTTTCCTTAAGTTGAACCTTTCTTTAAATAAGAAAACCCTCGTTGGTACTAGATTTAAGAGAGAACGAACTGGACGAATTAATATTAGAGTTAGACAACCTTAGAATAGAAAACGATATAACGAAAATGCAAGCGGAAATAAACTATCAACTATTTAGAATAGAGCTAGACTCAATTCCATACTTCGGAGGAGAGAGTAGCGGCATAAATTTATTCATTAGAACGTGTGATAGAATTTGTACAAAGTACAGTGGTAGAGTAGAAATAAAAGACGTTATCTTTCAAACAATATTAGGCCGACTCAAAGATCGTGCGAAAACGTTAATATGTTCACGAAACGAGTTAAATACATGGGAGAGTGTGAAAAACGCGATACTTAGTTATTTTGCGGACAAAAGAGATTTCGGACAGTTAGCTCAAGAATTTAATAATACTAAAATACTTCCAAAAGAAAATCCTATAACATTCGGGCACAGATTACAAGACTTGTTATCCCAGCTTATGACGAAATTAGCACAATCACCCGGAATTACGAATAAACAGGAACGGGCAGAAATTTATGCACAAACAGCGTTAGACGTTTACTTATTAAACTTGCCAGAAGACATGCAATTATTTGTTAAACCATTAAAACCCGATACATTAGAAGTAGCAATAGGTCAAGCGCAAGATGCGGAAAATATTAAAAAACGTTCAAATTATATTAAGGATAACAGATTAAGTTCGAAATCATTGCAACCACCGGATAGAAACATGCAGCAGACAAAACAATTTTATAACACACCTAAATACCAGTATCCACATTTTACATACAAACCCAACAATTATAATCCGTTTCAAAATAATTCGAATCCTTTTAACAGTAATCCCTATCCAAAAGAAATTCGTACCTTACCAAATATACCACCCATGAAATTCCCTGCAGACCGATCAAATGTATTTAAACCACCTTATCGGCAATTTGGGCAAAGTAATGTGTGGAAACCGACAAATCAAGTCCAAAGTAAACCAACATCGATGAGCGGAGTATCGACAACGATCCCGAAAAGGATCATGTATCAAGAGAATAATTCGGAAGAAGATGGTATTCAAATGAATAATCAAACAAATGACATAGAGCCAATATTTAACGAGGAAAACGGTATATGGTACATCCCAATGCTACCGAACGAAGAGCCGATAGTACAAGAACCAGAAGAGGATGAAAATTTTCAGTCCAATGCCTCACAAACCACCTCAAAAGAATAGCCCTAGACACTTTACCCTATATCCAAATAAGCAACCCACCTATTAGACTTTTGATTGATACAGGTAGTACTATATCAATGATCGATCCCGATGTTGTTTACAAATATTTTCAAAATTGCATCTATTATGATAATTTAGAATTAAAAACAGCAAATGGTATTTCAAAATTAAACAAATACGCTTTAATACCTTGTTTTAACGAATTGAAATCTTACGGAAATTTACAAATGGTAATGCACAAATTCCATAACTTTTATAATGGTATTTTAGGATTAGACGATTTAAAAGCGATGCAGTATAATATTGATTTAATTAACGAACAATTAGTTAGAGACGATAGTAGAATTCCTTTGAGATTTAAAAATATGATGAGAGAAAAATTCCAAGCCAATCAAAATTATTAACAAAACTATCAGTTAATTTTTTAGACGGAGATATTTTAATTCAAGAACAAAAGATAGAAAATATTATGATTCCTAGTTGTATTACACGAGCACACAAAGGCGAAGCTATTGTGGAGATTCAAAATTATAACGGAAAAGATAATAATATAAAAATACAACCCTTAAATGTAATTCCTTTGGAACAATTTTATGTTTATAATTATCAAGTAAATGAAGAGCATGGTGTGAAAAGATTAAATAATATGCTGAGAACAGATCATTTAAATTTTGAAGAAAAGAGTAAAATTATCCACTTATGTAAGAACTATGTAGATATTTTCAAACAACCCGAGTCAAAATTAACTTTTAATAGTAATGTTAAACATGAAATAAAATTGAAAGATGAAACACCGGTATTTATTAGAGCTAGACGATTTCCTTTTAAGCAAAAATTTGAAATAAGAGATCACATTCAAAAATTATTAGATGATGATATAATCAAACCCAGTCAAAGTCCATGGGGTTCACCCGTAAATATTGTAAGTAAAAAATTAGATGCCAGTGGCATACCCAAAACTCGCTTAGTGATCGACTATAGGAAAATTAACGAAAAAACTATAGATGATAGGTATCCGATACCAAACATTGAAGACATATTAGACAAATTAGGACGATGTCAATACTTTACAACATTAGATTTATGCTCTGGATATCACCAAATTCAGATGCACGAAGATTCAATACCAAAAACAGCTTTTAATGCGGAAAACGGGCATTATGAATTTAAAAGAATGCCTTTTGGTCTTAAAAATGCACCAGCTACATTTCAACGTATTATGGATGATATTTTAAAAGATCTATTAAATAACTTTTGTTTAGTATATTTAGATGACATTATTATATTTTCATCTTCATTGGAAGAACACATCAAACACATAAAACAGGTATTCGATAAAATAAGAGTCAGTAACTTAAAATTACAGTTAGATAAGTGTGAATTTCTAAGAAAAGAAACAGAATATTTAGGTCATGTCATTACCGCAGATGGAATAAAACCAAATCCAAAAAAGATTGCAGCCATACGAGATTTCCCCATTCCGAAAACCCAAAAGGAAATAAAATCATTCCTAGGTTTATTAGGATATTACAGAAAATTTATAGAAAACTTTGCAAAAATAACCAAACCAATGACGAAATGTCTAAGGAAAAATCAAAGTGTCAAACACACAACAGAATTTATCGAATCATTTGAAAGATGTAAATCACTTCTTTGCAATGATCCCATATTGAAATATCCAGATTTCGATAAACAATTTGAATTAACAACAGATGCTAGTAACTTTGCAATCGGGAGTATATTATCACAAAATGGACATCCAATTGCGTACGCTTCACGTACACTAAATTCTGCCGAAGTCAATTATTCAACAATCGAAAAAGAAATGTTAGCCATTGTTTGGTCATGTAAACATTTTAGACCATATTTGTACGGAAACAAATTTGTAATAAAAACTGATCACAAACCACTTACATGGTTATTTTCAATCAAAGAACCCAATAGTAGATTAATGAGATGGCGATTAAAACTTGAAGAGTATGATTACGAAATACAATATCAAAAAGGAAAAACTAATCAGGCGGATCCTTTATCCAGAATTAAATTAACAGAAATGTACGTAAATTCAATTAATCAGAATGTAGAAGATAACGAGTCACTTATTGTGAATAACGACAACGAATCACTTTTAACAGAACTTGATGATGTATTAAGGGATTTACAAGAAAATGCAGACGCAAACACTATCCACACGAGTATTGGTGAAGTAGAAATTAATTTGCCTTATTCGGAAAAATGTTTAAACATAGCGAATAGACAAATTATTTTAGACTTGAGTAGGAACATTGAACAACACTACGTACAAAAGAAAACGATTTTTAATAAAAATAGATTTATAATTACATTACCTATTTCCTATGATAATGCTAGTATTGTTAAAGTTCTAAGAGAATATGTAACTACTGAACAGAAAAATACTATCTATTTCAAAACTAAAAACATTGAAAGAGATATTATAGTTTTAATTCAAGATAATTTTACAAATGTTAAATGCGAAAACGTAAATAAAATTTTAGACGATGTAACGGAAAAAGATGATCAACAAGAAAAGATTAAGTACTATCATGAAGGTAAAACTTGTCATAGAGGAATTAATGAAGTAACACAATCTTTGAAACAAAAATATTATTGGCCAAATTTAGAAAAGGATATTACAATTTATATAAATAATTGTGAAACTTGTCAATTAGCAAAATACGAAAGAAATCCACAAAAACAACCTATCTCACATACACCAACGCCTAAGAGACCATTCGAACAATTGCATTTAGATTTGTTATACTTAAATCAGAAAGTTATTTTAACAGTAGTAGATCATTTTTCGAAATATGCGCAGGCTTATTTATTATCGGATAAAAATTCACAAACGGTATTAGAAAATGTAATAAAATTTATTAGCCATCACGGAATTCCCTCAATAATAATTACAGATGGAGGCGGTGAGTTTAAGAATCAAATATTCAAAGAATTTTGTAAATTACATAAAATAGATCATCATATAACCACAGTAGAGAACTCTAAATCTAATGGAGTAGTAGAAAAATTTAATAACACTATCCAAGAATCAATAAGATGTATTATGTTAAATAAAACAAAGTCATTCGAAACGAGCTTGGTAACAGCAGTATTAGGATACAACAATAGTTTACATTCGAGTACTAAATTTACACCCTTCGAAATAATCAATAATAATTCGAATAATTTACCTTTCGATAATAACGAAGAACGTATTATAAATCAATACATTCAAGACAGGGAAGATTTAAGTAAAAAGATTTATAAACAAGTACGTGAAAACATAGAAAAGTCAAAAGATAAGTTTTGCGAAAAAGTAAACAAAAATAGACATGAAAATGAACCTATAGAAGAAAAACAGGAGGTTTTTGTAAAGAGAAACCTACAGAGAAAAAAACTTAAACCTAGATATCAAAAAGAAATCGTAGCAAAAATAAACGAGAAAACATTTATTACAAGTAAATCGACAAAACTATCCAAAGATGCTATTAAAAAGAAACGAAAATTTAATAAATCTTTATTACAGGTACAAGATGAAGAACCTCAAACTGGTACTTCTAGTAATATTAACCGGGATGACGTCGGGACAACTATCGATAAAGCAAATAAATAATTTAATATTACCTTTAAAGTTAGGAAATGCAAAGTGCACTCAACAATTTCATAATTTTGTATTTAAATTAGAAGCCAGAACATTATTCGATTATGTCAGTATTTTAGAATCACAAATAGAAAGTGTTAATAACACAAATTATAAGTATACAATTCGTTCGCCGGTAGTTAACTATAATAGAACCATACCTAGAGTAGAAAGTAATCGATTAATTGATATAACGATAGAACACATGTTTGAGGATACAAAATCACTCAAAGGTAAAATAATTAATATTTTTCCAAATTATAAAAGAACAAAACGATCTCCCTTGGATATCGTCGGTAATGTTGCAAATTGGGCATTTGGCATTATGGACAATAAAGAAAAAGAAAGAATTAATGATGCACTAGAAACCCTAAGTAAGAATCAAGAACATATACACTTACAACAAAAATTAGGATTATCAATGTTAAAGAAATTAACTGAACACATAACAGAAACATTTAAAGAAATTAGGAAAAATCAAGAGGAAGTAAAAAATAAAATGAATGCACTCTCAACAATTATCGGACAAATAAAATTCTGTCAGAATTTAATTCAAGCAACGGCATACGTCGGTAGAGACATAAGACGAATAGCAAATATGGTAGACCAATTAACAGATGCTATTCTATTTACAAATATTAAGAAAATTCATCCATTTATCATATCAGTTAATCAAATAGAAGAAATAAATAATCAGTTGCAAATAATGTATGGAAAAAATAGAATCTTAGCGTTAAGGAACCATTACCACTATTATAATTATTTTAAGATACAAAGCTTCGTAGACGAAGGAGTAATATTATTTAAAATATTAGTACCAATCCTTTACGAGTCAATACATTCACTCTTTCATATATATCCAATTCCTTATAAAAATCAAATGATCCCTATGACTGATACGTATTTGGTAATGAACGATAATACTTACGCAACGAGGACATCACCATGTGAAAAGATAGAAGAAACTTTTGTGTGCCATGAATATTTACTGTCAAAAGATAATAGTTGTTTAGTAAATCTGATGGAAACAAAAGAAGTATGTGATAAAATAAATGTAAAATTGAACGAAACATTAATTCAGGAAATTGAGATGAATCAATTATTAATATTTACTCCAGTCACTATGAAAATTCAATATAAATGTATAGAAATGGGTTTATTAGAAATCAATGATAATGTATTAATTCAGTTAAAACCTAATTGTACTGTAATGGTCAATAATGAGAAATTCTATTATAAGTCAAATGTTATAAATGGTGAAGTTTATAATTTACCAAATTTAAAATTTATTAATTTGAATTTAGAAAACCAGGACAATCCTAGAGTAACAATCAGTAAATTGTCGTTCAAAGACATAGAGAACATAGGCCATGAAATTAAAAACATGAAGATTAATGACTTACAAATATCAAATATAAAACATAACTATTTTAACTATATTATATTATGCATTATTATTGTATGCGTTTTATTGTACGTTTTATATAAGTTTTATCCAACGTTTGTTAAACTCGAGAAAAAAGAAGGCGTCCCAATGGTTACCCAATCTGAAGCTGTGCAACCCTTGGAGCCGTTCTAATCAGGGAGGAGTTATATGGACCCACCTTGTATTAATTATATAATATATATTTTATTCCCATAATGATGTTTAGATGTATAAAGTATGCAGAAAGGTGATGCAATACAGAGAAGTGGGTTGTAGGATACCACATATGCAGATAGCTTATCTTCTTCTCAGTATTGAAACACAAAGAGATAGTAGATGTGTAGTTAGAAATGCTTTTGTAATTCATTCCGATTTAATAATTCATTAAATAAAGACGTGTATGTAACAAAAAGAATAGTTTTCTTTTAAAAACACTTCGGTCAAGGCAAACAATAAAACTTATATACAAGATGGCCATCGAAATCGTTACTATACTTGATTTGTTGCTATTTTAATTTGTTAAATCGAACACCCTGTATGTTTTTCCAGAATCCGAAAAGTAAAGTGTTCTAGAATTGTCCATATATAACATTTCCCTATATCTAAAATGTGTCATTCATTAGTAAATTAAATATGAAGCTAGGTAAATAAGTTTTTCGTTTTGTTTCGCTAAATATATTCATCAAAACTAGTATGTAAACGTTATCTTTTTCGGTACAATTCCAGCATTTATTTGAAGCAATCATCACTTTCTTGCATACATTGTCTAGCAAATTAACAAGCACGTACAAATAATAAATATCGAAAATGAGCAGACAAATGTTGATTAGAGTTCAGCATAAAACGAATAGATTTATTTAAAGCATCGCACTTTTTCAGCAGTAAAAAAAAAATAACACGCTGAAAGTTGTTTAAAAATGTGGCAATTTAGTTAAATTTTAAAGTGTATCTCATACCTGGTATTATCTATTTTTTTGAGTGTGGGATAAATTTACATCATTGTTAATTGCAAATTTTAAGGGGTTATTAATATTAAATACTGAAAGAATCACTAATAGAAACAATTTGTTTTTGATTTCAAATTTACAGCATATTCAGTAATAAACAGGTGCAAGAAAAATGAACAACTAATTGCGAGCACGAAACGTTAATTAAAAGAAACCAATACTAATTAACGAATCCTTATAAAGTTAAACTGCCTGTGTCTGGCTGCTGCTCTGTTTTACACCAAGCGAATTAATTAGTTAGATTTATTAAGACCTTTATTAATGCGATATTCGTGTCGGTACCGCGCGCTCGTCCCACACAATAACTGTTAATTAATATCCCCATAAATAGTACGTGCAAAATACATTGATGTAACATCATATTTAATTGTATTACCTGCCGTACCTTTCTGACACATTTTATGCCCCTCTGTTAAAAAGCAAGTTAAAGCAGAGATTCTTTTTCTTAACCAAGAACTTGAGCTTAATATATGAAACATAATTTAAGTAAATCTCGTATTGGAACATTGCGGCACTAGAACATTTAGCATTTTCAGCAGTAAAATTGAACTGTTCACTTTTACTGCTGAAGAAGCCATCGAAATATGCGTTCAGTGTTAGTGAAGTGTTGTGATAAAGGTAATATTGAAAATGTTTGAAAGGTGCAGAAGAAAAGATCATAATTTTACGAAAGCATTTAAGTCTGAGGTTGTCACAAAGTAAGGGATATACTTTAAGATCTTAAACAGTTTTAAGAAATTTGAATAAATTTAGTTGCTATAACAATGGAATTTTAGCGTATCTATGTAAGATAAATGTTTCGTCATGACAGCTACTGTCACAAGTGTCAAAACGAAGGGATTGCAATTAATTGCCCCGACACGAATTAAAATTTCATCTTGCGTTAAGTTAAAACCACAGGTGGAACGTGACAATTGCAGTTAATTAAGTACAAAGACTTTCACATTTTACCTGTTAAATTCGAAATTTGTATTTAAATTTGATTTCCAGAGAAAGTATTGGTTCAACGAGGAAACAGTTTAATTCTTTTTTAACAGTATACGGTAAAGAAGCTAACTCACAATCAGTGAAATAAGTGACAGTATACGGTACAGCTTGGACCTTATACTAAATATCCTATCTAGCATAGAGAAAATTATCACCGAATTTAACTTGTATAGGGGAACATTTTATTCTATTTCTCGCTTAAGGCAATTTTTTCGTAAGAGGAAGAAGTCGGCGCACTATGAGGCCACGCGGTTGAAATCCGACCAAAAATGGTTTTTACAAAATCTCACAATTCATGTCGAAAATAAGCTCACGTTACTCAGAAAATGTCAAAGTCTAACGTGCAGATGCTTGTTTTTAATTTTATAGCGAAACAACTTTGTACCGCAGTTTCAAACGCTATTAACAAATTGCAACTGAAAATGGCTGCATTTGCATAAGTTAATTCATCGTAGAATTACAACGTGACATTGGTATTGCTGCATTAAGTGTCATACATGGGTTGAAAGAGCTCGTCCTGCTCTACATTTTAGCATTAGAAAATTACAGATTAGTAGATTTGTATTTGTGTAATGACTAAAGCTGGCCACGAGCGGTACCGCGCAGTAGCGTAGAGTCGACCAGGCCTCGCGTTCCACTAGAGTTATTCTGCTAATAGAGATGTTTGCTGCAGCAAATAATTTCGCTCATCTTTTAAATAAAAATTAAATAACACGTGCTCAAACACTTACCATTTTAAGAGTCCTCCGTGAAATCACAAAGTGAACAATGTCTGTTAAATATCTGCAACATTAGATATGTTTCAACTGTTGTTTTGGCAAAACTAGTACGGCATGAGGAAAAAATGCGTTTATATGCAGAGAACGAATGTTCTACATCTAGTGACGTAATATTTGCGTAAGTAAAATAATCTTTCAAATAACTCAACGATTCTGTTGACGCACCTTCACAAATGTATCCTAATGTGCCAAAATCAGAATTTTTCTCAAAAACACTTTCAAATTTTTCTAGAACAGAAACATTTTTTGCGTCTTCAATATCGCGCATAGCTGTGCGTGAACATGTTGCGCTACTTGTAGATATTCTTCTAACGGCACCGCAGGATTTTGTAATTTTTCTATTGCATCTGCTAGCCCGAAGTAATTGTCGTGAATGATTTTTAAATCCATTTTAACCTGACTATCTTGAAATTTCGACTGGCTTTTCTGGATAGCGGCAGCTTCCTTTGTATCGAATTGTAAAACCATGTTCTTAATATTGTCAAAATATTTATGATAATAAAACGCGGCCTGCAACCATGTTCCCCAACGAGTTAGAATAGGCTCTGGTGGCTCTGGTATACGGGGGCACAGTCTGTGAAATTCACGAATACGTTTCGGTGATTTGACAAATACTGCTTTGGTATGCGCTATTAAAGCGTCTACCTCAGGATAACATTTTCTGATACTATCCGCCACAAGGTTGAGAGCATGAATTTTACACGTAATGTGTAACAAATTAGCAGAATGCTTTTTAAGAGACCGGCCTACAGAAAGCATGTTTGCAGCACCATCACTCACTAACATCAAGAGTTGGTTTATTGAAAGTTCAAACTTGTCCAATGTATTTAACACTAACTTTGAAATTACTTCGGCAGTACACTGTTGTATTCGTTTGGAGACTAATAGAATTGAAGGTGCCGATTGATGAGGTTCCAATTTGCGTGCCATTACATTAAGAACAGAATGTTTCTTCCGATCTGTTGTTTCGTCGACACATAACCACAATTTTTGATCTTTCAACTCCGATTTTATTTTTTGTTCAATATATTCGCGCGCAGATGGCACAATTCTTCGTAACGATGTTCGACTTGGTAATTTGCACTCCGAATAGTTATTCCAAAAGCAGATAAATAGTTCCTTGTCTAGTAAATTAAACGGTATATTACATGCGATAAACGTAACGCACAAATTAAATATAAATTTTTCATTGTCTCGTGCGCAATTTCTTTTTGAGACATGCTTTTCACTATTTACGTGTCGTAGACAATGTTGTCTGGACCAACACATTAACGGGATTTTACAGATTACACATTTAATTTTAGCACCTTCATATATTAAGTCTGGAATTTCTGCAATATATTTTCGAAGTTTGTCCGACCGCGGTCGTTTTGCTGACGAAATCATAATTTTTCTAGGACAGATAAACAATTGCGCAAATGACCGGCAGCGAAGATGTCCGTACTGCTCCGCAGACGAAGTAATACTACAGTACTTCGTGGAAGGTTTCAACTATTATCAGGGTGTATCCCGGCAAAACTGACGATACATATAGATAGTCTCGGATGTCCTGCATAATATCCTAAAACAAAATCTTGCGGTTTTGCTGCGTTTATTGTACGGTTAACGAAAAACGGGCAGCATGCGCTTAGTCTACGGCGACATTACAATTTCTACCTTGGGAACTATTACACCTGTATCTTTTATTTTGTTACCTAATTTGTTGCTGTGAATTTCAAATCAGTGTTGGCTTAAATT
The DNA here is from genome assembly GCA_029619315.2 of Dynastes maya. NCBI lineage: Eukaryota > Metazoa > Arthropoda > Insecta > Coleoptera > Scarabaeidae > Dynastes > Dynastes maya. The sequence goes on from JAROYE020000002.1 coordinate 50,834,715, forward strand.
ATAATTTGTTAAAAAATTCATAAATGATTGATTTTCAATTTGTCTTGATAATATATCTTTTGTAACTTTTAATTATTTCAATTTGAACGGACTTAAATTTATTGGTTTTTTGCAAATGTTATTCTTGTACTTTTACTTATATCTTTAAATTTAATAAGTGGCTGTGTCTAGAAAATGCGTTTTTACATTTGTTTATTTGATATTTAAAATAGTTATTGAAAAACAGCTGAACTTCTTTCAAACTAGAATACTACAAACTAGAATACTACAGTGAGCTGCTTGTGCAATTTGAAGTAAGGGAAGAACCTTCGACGTCATGTGGGAGACCGTGCAAGACTTTTGAAAATCCAGCTGAAACTCTCGCGAATCTGGATTGGATCATATTCACAGCTCATATGTACGAGAATTGCGCTCAATTGGACAAACCGCTGAAGCTGAAATTATACAAGAATTACACGCGGCATCAATAGAAAAGAAAGAGATTCTACTGCAAATGTTAAGAAACAACACAACTGCGGAACCATTTACACCGGATGAAGCTCTGGCTATATACAACGATATATCTTTAACAAGAAACAGGTACCAATATTTATTAAACTGCTTGCGCACTAAACAGTGCAGTTTATTGCCATCGTACAAGAAATTGAGGGATAAGGTTGAATGTTATCCATCTCCTATTGAAATTACTGACATAAGTGCGAAAGTAACACTACACTCGCTCCTCGATCACACATGCAAGAGAATTTTGATGATGGATTCTGTTGACCTGCAAAAATCATCACAGTTACGTTTATACACTAAGTGGGGCTGTGATGGTTCTTCAGGACAAAGTGAATATAAACAAATTATTCCTGGTGAAAGCTCTCTGATAACTGACAGCAATTTATTTGTCGCTTCCTTGGTACCAATTCGCCTTATTGATGAACTAACACAGAGTGCAATTTGGCAAAATTCCTCCCCAGCTTCTGTAAGATATTGCAGGCCCATTTCAATCGAGTTTTCAAAAGAAACGCCTGAAAAAACAAGAGCTACTGTGGACGAAATAGAAGCTCAGATCCGTACCTTGTTGCGCACTTCAGTAAGGAAAAATGAGAAACGGGTCACAATAAAGCATGAGCTTTGGTTTACAATAATTGATGGTAAAGTTCTGCAGGTACTAACCCATACTCCTTCTACTTCAACATGTATTGTGTGCCTTGTCAAGCCCACGGAAATGAATGATCTGGATCGGGTGAGGCAGAAACAAGAAAACGAAAACGCTTTTAGATTTGGCCTCTCAACATTGCATACGTGTATAAGATTCATGGAGTTGGTTCTTCACATTTCCTATAATTTGTTGTTTAAGAAATGGGCGGCAACAACTGAGGACATGAAAAACGAAAAGCAAGCAAAGAAGACTTACGTTCAAGATAGATTTCGAAAAGAGTGTGAACTGATAATTGATAAACCACGACAAAATAGTGGAAGCAGTAATGACGGGAATACCGCTAGAAGATTTTTCGCTAATTCGGCTTGTACAGCGGATATGGAGTTGATGAAGAGCTTATTTCCAGATTTCACATAATACTACAAACAATGTCATGCTGTAGGCAAATTAATTCCAAAAAGCTCGGTCAGTATGCATTTGAAACTGCACAATTGTATGTGAGCAAATATAATTGGTACTATATGCCCTCATCAGTACATAAAGTTAAGATTCATGGGGAAAACATAATTCGCTATAATGTAGTTTTGCCACTCGATAACTGTCCATCTGAAGAAGCCCAAGAATAGCGCAATAAAGATTACAAATTATACAGATTACATCATGCAAGAAAATGTTCGCGTTCTGCTACGAACGAAGACGTTTTCCATACCTTACTGTTTATATCAGATCCCTATAGATATATCCAGTCTCAGAAAAGTATCCATGCCTGCAAATGTTGAACTGGACGAGGAAGCAGTACAATTGTTAGAGTAAAAGCATTTTCTGTTTTAGTGCTCTTCCATCATGTAAAACAACGTAATTTTCAGTGAATATTGTTAAAATAAGATATCAAATGTTGCTGTATTTTATGCAGATTTCGTACAAACACCTAATTGTTGTTATGTAAATATGTACTGTTACTTACCAATAGATAAGTTTGCTTTTATTTAATAAAGAACTAATTTCATATGATTACGCTGTATTATTAAGATAACAATAAATTAACGTTTTTTAAATGTAGATATCGCACAAACACTTAACTCTTGTTATTAACTGTTATTTACCAATAGAAAAGCTTACTTTGATTGAATAAAAAATTGATTTCGCATTATTATTAAAATGACCATAAATTAACATTTTTTAAGCAAACAATCGTAAATTTCTTGTGGAGAGTTTTGTATTCATTTGAGATCTTACATGTTTCTGTACATGTCTGCCAAATTTCACTGCTATATTTCTATTAATAAGAAAGTTACAGATTTTTGACCATTGCAAAGCAGTTTGGCCGCATAGTACGGCGCTTTCGTTATATCTGTTGCAACTGCAACTACTGCATTGCGCGGTATACCACTAGCGATGATAGATTTCGTACAATATTTTGCGAATTAGCAGTAGATATATGAAAACTATCACAATGTTCATTCAAAATAAAAATAAATGTGAATAAAATTAACACATATCTTATTTATTAACCTACCAATGAATAATTGACACGTTTCCTACAAGTAGAGTTTATATTACAAGGAAGTTGCATTGAATTTTATTTGTTTTATAAGTTGTATGTAATGACTATTTAGGAGTAAATATAGATGGTATTCTAAGGGTGTTTATTCAAATTTCACCATTTTAAGAGAAAAACGCTTTTGAAAATTCTGATTTAAACCGCACCAGCGATTGGTGTAACGCAATCCAGCCGCCAACAGAGCGGATTACTTGATTTCATTTGTTATAGATATGTTCCTTTTACAAATATAATTGAGATATAAAATTAAATTAGCACTCCCTTTCCTTTCAAACACTACCTCGGCACTAAATAATTGCGATTTCAGCATTACAATTCCATTTAATTACCATAGCTATAATGATACAACATATCGTAGCATATATTTAAATATACTCTTTTGTACAGCGTTGTACTGTCATGTAAATGTTGAATTATTCTGTCAAAGATACAAAACGTCTTATATTTTAGTTTAATTTTAAAGTAAAAAATGACAATGCAAATACACTACTACCAACGTCAAATAGTGAAATGGTTGATTATCACGGCCCGGTGACATCATAAAAAGGCTGACCAAAAGCACATGTGTTTCACCTACATTTGAAATGTGAGATTTATTTTTGAATCTTTGTGATGGAAGTAGAATGTTAATGTCAATTTGTCATATGTGAAAATTTTTCATTTTTAATGTACTTTGAGCCCTTCTTCTAGGGAAGGCCTTATTTACAAAAAATAGCATAAAATTATTTTTATTAACAATGTAATGACTTCACCATTAACTAATGTTTGTTAAAGTGTTAAAGTACGTGTACATTAACGTCAAAAACGGACGGCCACAAGGAAACACCGGAAAAGAGTTGAAAAGTGAATTAACACCAGATTTTTATATGAGTACTGCGACTTGGCTGGGTGTTGAATTACTAATACTGTTTCTTAGAATAATTAATAAACTAATTCAAAAAGTCTTTAGACGAATATATAGATTTTTTATAAACGGTTTGGTACTATAAGAAGTATTGAAATCATTGGCAATTTAATATTTTATTCGAAATAATCTTCCGGGTTTTATGTCCGACCTTATCGAAATGAACCATTTCGAACACATCGGTGCACTATTGCTATCTTCGTTATTTCTGGAGCTATGAGTTTGGTTAAATGAGCAAAGTTGTAGTATTTATTCTCCTGACTACAATGGTAAGGTCAAAAAAACAACGTTCGAAATATTCAATAAGACACTATTTTTTTAAATTGAACACCGTGTATATTTTTACGCATTTGGAAAGAACATGAGATTTTAAACAAAAAATATCAAATACATCACTATCCTTAATTTAAAAATAAACAAATGAGACGCGTTTAAAACTTAAGAAATTTGTTAACATTTAATTCTAAGTAGGTCATGTTCAACATTTTGCCTAACTTAATAAATGTTCAAAGAGATTACCTTGCTGTTCAACGCACTTCTCGGCTCGGAGAACGCTTTGTGTGGCTTTTCTAATAGTTCGACCAGAAATATTATTTAACGTTTGTCTAATACTGGTTTCGAGTTCTATCACATTTTGATATTGCTGCTTGTAAACCTCATGCTTTACAAAACCCGATAGATGAAAATATAGAGGTGTCAAGTCAGGAGAGCGTGCAGGCCAACGAATGGGAGTGTTGGTTCCTATGCATTTTTGATGAAATGTTTTATTTAGCAAATTGGTAGTGTCAACGTAGTTATGAGGAGGTACTCCATCCTGCTGACAATAAATACGGAGCCTATCAGGCACTGGCATATCATCTAAGAAATCATCCAGAATTTCTGGTAATAACCCAACATAGCGGCCTCCAGTTAAAGTACCGTGAAAGAAAACTGCACCAACAATTCTGTTGCCCATTAATCGCACCATACATTTAAACTAAACCGATGTTGGGGGTTGCGCGGATGTACACTTAGAGGATTTTCTCTACTCCAATAATGCTATTTTTTTGATGCACATGTCTCAATTGTAAAAATGGGATTAATATGACCATAACATGTTTTTACACATACCTGAATTAGAAAAGTTAGATTCATCAGACCATACAATATATTTCAAATTATCTGGACGCTCATTACAAAAATTTATCACCCATTTACAAAAAAACAATCTCCTTTCTGTATCGCCGGGAAGTAAAGTCTGAACTCTGTGGTTTTTGTACGGACGCAATTTGCATTTTTTTAAATAGCGTGAACTGTACTCTTTTTCAAATTTAATTCTTTGATACAATTCGTCTGGATTTTTCTGGATAGGTTTCAAAAAAAGCTAACACATTTGCTTCCGTAAATAATAGATGTGTAATAGATGAAGAAATCTATTACAAAATTCTTCTTTGTTCTTCTTATCTTAAACGTATCTTCGTTACTTCTAAATTTTCTATACAATCTTAGAAAATAAAACTGATTTGGTGCTTGACGATTCGGATATGTGTTTTGAGAGTAACGAAGTTGCATTTTTTTTTACAAAGCAATTCGCACTTTTCCGAATGCGTAAATGGTATTTTTTTTTAAATAAGGAAGAATAAATGATTATTTCAAATTATTTGACTTTGTAACTTTGTAGCAATAGCTTGTTTAAAATGACAGATATCTAAATTATTTTATGCTACCAAGGAAACAGCAATTGTTTTATACTATTTGAGTTTTAAGTGGTCACTGATCATTGATTTGATTGATCATTTTATTGTTACTAAATATAAGAGAAATTTAATGCCTTAGGTTTAATTTTCTCATTCGTTTATTTTTAAATTAAGGTTAGTTATGTATTTGACATTTTTTGTTCAAAATCTTACGTTCTTTCCAAATACGTAAAAATATACAGGGTGATCAATTTAAAAAAATACTATCTTATTGAATATTTCGAAAACGTGATATTCAATTGTTCTTTTGACTTTACCATCATAATCAAGAGAAAAAACACTGCAACTTTGTTGATCCAACTAAACTCGTAGCTCTAAAAATAACGGAGATAGCAATAGTGCACCGATAACTTTGGACATGATGTATATACGTATTAAAATACTTTACAAGAGGGATATTGTTCAAAAAAATAAACTTTTATAAATTAGTTAAATAATTAGATGAACTAGAGGTCCGAGAGTGTTCTTACACACTCTTTCGGTACGAATTTTAATATCAGTAAATCCAAATTAACGAAAATTAGAATTGCAAATGCCAACTAACCTGGATTTCTAAGATGATGTCATATAAACTTTATGTTTATATGGCATCCACGGGATGCTGTCAATTCTCAAACTCCAACCTTCACTTCTACCTTGAACTTTTACTATGATTTGAATTATATTACACACTTTGAAACTTGGAACACAGTCAAAACCGAGTTGCCTCGATGAAAGCTTGACTAAATGTAATCAAATTAATTGGCGTCCCTTCACTCCATTATTTCAATCACGATGGCGATTGTTTTCTCCACAGAAAATTTTAATAATACTTTCCCAATATAATATGACGATGAAATTTCGATGAATCAAGATATATTCGATGAACTGACTGTAGTGACTCAGCTGGATAACTCAAAATATATTATTCTATGACCTAAAACACCACTGACAACCCAATAATGACTCACGTTCTACTTAATAACTTTATGATAGATATTTAATTTATGAAACCCTGCTAGAAATACCTCTGAATTTACACTGTTGTTTATTGTAGGAAGACATTCCATTGATTTTCAAGATTCTCGAAAAGAGTAATTGTACAGAATAGTAGTTTCGTCCCCGTTAACCCACATTTGTCGTTATCTGGATTTAAATTAAATATTTAGTACCCCTACTCCGTAAATCGGAGGTTCAGGGAGAAAAGAGGCTTCCGAAGAAGAACCAATATCCGCCAGAGTGAATTTCACATTGACCGTATGGCTATGCTTGAATGATAGCTGCGCTCGACGATGTAAATGTACACCACTACAATATAGTGTATGAATAATTTAGTATTTAAAATTGAGAAGAAAACATCTTTCTTTCTTTCTTTCTTTCTTTCTCCCCTTCCATATGTCCTTTCAGGCATCGGATTTAGGTTTCATTCGTCTATCTCTTCCATTCTTTTCTATTTTCTATCATTATTTCTCTCTTATTTTTTCAACGTCCACTATTTTCTGTATCCATCTTTTTCTTGGTTTGTCCTTTTTTCTTTTGACGTTATTCTTTGTTTCATGTACTTTCCTTGTTATTCTGTTTGGTTGCATTATCAAGTGTCCGTACCAATTCATTTGTATCTTTGTTATTTTGTTCATTACCGATTCCTGATCAATACTTCCACTAATTGACTTGTTACTTATTCTATCCCATTTTGTATTTCCTGCTATCCTCCTTAAGTGCCTCACCTACATTGCGTTTATTCTATTATGTTTTTTCTGTATTGTCCAATTCTCACTTGCATATAGTACTATTATGAACAACAGTGGACTGAGGCTATCTATTTGTTTAATACCTTTTTTCCATTCGAATTCTTCTGAAGAAAATATTAAGCTTCTATTAAGTACACTACTGACGTTATTAGGTGTAGAATTTGGTCGGACGAAATCATCCTCCATTACTTTTTCTTCTAAATATGCAGTGACCCCACCAAAAACGTGATCAATCGGAAATAAATTGCAGTTAGTAAGCGTTTAACATATGTAGACGCGAGAGTAGTAAGTTACCTTACATACGAGAGGAGATTTTTGTGTTGGCTACCTAGCTATTAAAAAAAATAAACGATGTTGGCAACTTTTTGCTGTCAAATAGCTGTGACATTTCGATACAAGCTGACCAAGATTCGTTCATATTCAAAAGGTTGTGTTGTTTTAAAGGTTTAATCAACAAAAAATGAATCAAATTCAGTTAGAATACAGAAGCATTATCAAGTTCAACGAGGGATGGAAGTGGACCCAAAAATATCTGACAGGATAATTAAGGTCTATGCGCTGTCATATTTTACGGTAAAGTATTGGCGTAAACAATTTCGATGGGGCGGGGAATCAATTCAAGATGACCCAAAATGCGGAAGGCCTCTTGAAGCAAGAACCCAGGAAATCATCAAGAAAGTTGAGAAACTGGTCTTAGCAGGTCGAAGAATAAGGGTTTCAACGATTACTGCTGCAAGTAGGGATACCAGAAGCTCTAAAAATTTTACATTTAGGAGTGAATAAGATATCAGCACGTTGGATTCCAAAATTGCTTAGTCCTGAACAAAAATTGTGTTGGCAACAAATTTGGTGAGGAAAACTTGGCGGCATTGGTTGACGATAAAAATCTTTGTTCAAAAATTTTAACGGGTGATGAGACGTGAGGTATCTCTAAGACCCATCGACAAAACAAGAATCCATGCAAGGGGTTCATAAAGGATTTCTGGCACCAAAAAAGCAAGAACGCAGCCTTCATCAAGAAAACTGATGGCTACAGTATTTTGAGATGCACAAGGGATATTGTTAACTAAATATATGAAGAAAAGTACTCTAATAACAAGAAGAGTCTATAAGGGAAACAATTGAAGGATTGAAAACCGTCATTTGACAAAAAGGACCTCAAAATTTGTAAGTGAAAGATTATGCTGCTTCATGACCATTGCAGAGTCCACAAAGCTCACCAAAACCAAAAAGTAATCAACGACTGCGCTTTTATAGAGACAACAACATCCACCTTGCAGTCCAGACTTGGCACCGAGCGACTATTATCTCTTCCTTAAATTAGAACACTTGAGAGGACGACGTTTTTCTTCGAACGAGTTCTTGAGCGACAGTTGGAATAAGTGCGTGAAACATATATTGAAAAATAATATTTCTTTGTTTCCGAAATCTTCTTCATGGGTAGATAATATAAAAATCTCACCCCGTAAATTTAATACAACGCATCTCAAATTAAAAATCAAAAAAATCTTCTAAGTTGCTAAGAAATTTCGTTTCTGATATACTCAGTTTGATAAGTATTTCAACAAAAACATTTCGTCTTTTTTAAAAACAATTCAACTCCAGAATACTTCATGATCCTTCCGAGATAAGCCAAATATAGCCGGTGAAAGGTCTACAAAGGCATCAAAATACATATTTCTATTTGCGTGTGTAGCTTCAGCATTCGCATTCCTTTTCTCCTATTCAAGTTAGTTTATGAATTTAAAAAGATATTATTGTACTTTATTATTGTTGGGAAACAAAATTGTTAGTATTATTTAATTACAAGGATAACAATGAATTATACCAGCTGTATCACGCTCGTATAGCAATATATTACTGGTAAACATGTACATACTTACTACACTAATGTGTGTTTACCCAAATAATACAATCATTACGCCATACATTAATAATTACATTCAATGAGGACCAATATGCAGAAACACCAAAATTGTGTATTTGATATGAAACTACACTCAATAGAAAGGTATTAATATAAAAAGATAATAAAAGTGATTTTAATAAGCTTTATTACAGCTATGCTACCTTTTAATATGTAATCCACACTATCTTCAGTATGTTTTGTAAACATACATATATATAATAAATTTCTCATACCTGGTAAGATATATTTTTTGAGTGATCGTTTGCAATAAATATTGATAATTCTTGATTTATGCATATTTTCTGTACATTCTAGCAGTATAACAAACACAATTAATAAGATGAACTAACAATTAGTTGAAAAAAATTTATAATTATCTATTGAAAAAGGGAGCCTTATTATGTGTAGTTTTTACTTTTCTTCTGCCATGCAAGGTGAACATTTAATATTATTTCTGTTGTTAATACATTTATTTATTTTATTTTATTCCGATTTCTTGAATAACGACATAAACATTTAAAGAATGTGTTTCCATTCACTTAATCTTCTTCAATATTTCTGAGATATTTTCAAGTGATATATTTGATCCCATGCACAATCCGATTTATAACGTTAGAGTCACGCATAGGTTAACTGATTTTATATATTACGATAAAATAAAAAAAAAACATTCCGAAAGCAATCTGTTGAAAAAAAAACAGGAGTAGGTTCTCACATCACCTAAGGCTCCCTTATGTTTATATACTTGTGACAACATCGAAAGTAGGTTAAAGAAATACATTTAGAAAACGAACAGGCATGAGCTTACCCAGATACGTCATCAGTTCGTCAGCCCCTTGAGACACCGATTAGACAACAATTACAGGGGAATGTATGCTAAGCGAATTGAAAGGTGTTTATCATCTTCCTTACATCATCGGAGGTTGATGACAGAACGCGTTCATCGCAATGATGACGCCGAAGCGGACGTCTCGACGCCTGTAACCAGACTGATTCTAGCCGAGAATTCCCAGTTTGTAATTTCACAAGAGATACCCTAGGCGCGTGCCCATTGTAACCCTCAGGTGTATTGGAAAGTTCTTCCCCACCAATAATCTGCCTCCACCACCGTTTTACTGAAGACCATCACCAATGTTTCTGCCGCCTACCGCTACCGACCGCAGAATTAAATGTCCACATCAAACTGTAATAAGCATACCGTCGCTAACGGTTTTTTTTAAGATGCATTGAAGAGGTATGCTTTTGAAATTCAACGTATGATTAAAAACTTGATTATTGACGTATTTTTTTAATCAGAAAGAAAGTAAGTTTCATATGGATTATATATGACTATGAAGTTACCAGATAAATCTTAAAAAACTACAACGACCTAATAAGAACTACGAAATTATTGAGCAGAAATTCAACGTTCTCCCTTGTTAATTACCACCTATTAGTTCATTGAGGGAATATTTAAGTATAAGAAAGACAAAAAGCATAGATAGCTAAATGAAGAGTTGAGGAGTGAAGCAAGTGTGATACCATATCACACCCAAGAACATTAATTTTGTGGTTTTTGTAGTTTTTGTTACAACAACAAAAATGAAGTTAAATCTGAATTGTCGTTTACAGAAATGATAAATATGATTGCAAAGTTAAGTTTACGATCCAGATTTTGGTGACTTTCAAAAGAAAATTACCTGATTAAATTTTCAGCTTATGTCCACCTAGGACGTAGGGTGTAGGCGAAAGATAATTTCTTCCCTGAGTAATTTAGGGAAAAACTTTTCAAACAAAAATTATTAGGAGGCAATAAAATTATCTTCAAGTATACAGAATGCTCTCTTTCCGCTACATAAGATACAAGTTTATCCTATTTTTGCGAAATGCCGATGTTTTTTATTGCCTGTTATCTTAAACGCCTTACATACTAGAGTGGCGATTCAAATTTTATTCGAGTAAATATTTCTTGGAGTTTTCAGCAGCATGTTCAATTTTTTTTATAGGAAAAGCCTGTATATTTTTCCAGAATCTAGCAGGGAAGCTTTTTTAGAAGCTTTTTTATGAATATTCCCCTATACCAAAAATGTTCTTCTTTAGTTAAGATAAAGATGAAAGTAGACAGACTAGTTGTTCATTTAAATACATAGAGTGGTGTCACGAAATACTACTATAATTACGCTGGAAATACCAAGGAAATCATGGATTTTCACATTTCACTGATGGAGTCCTAAATATTAACTATATATAAACTTTTGTTTCTGTAAAGATATTAATTAAAAATAATGTGTAAAACTTTTTTTACACATACAATTCCAATATCTACTAGATGCTCCAAATGATAATAATATGCCTTGTGTAGCGTGTGCATACTGGATTTTGGTTTGGTTTAAAAGTTTATTAGTAAGTAAGGTTTTCTTTATGATAGGTTTTATTACTGCTTTGAAAAAAATGCAAATTTCCTTCTTGCAAATATTCTGCCAGACTACAAGCTTCCCGTTAACATTTTATTGAAAGAACTGTCTAAGAACAAAGAATAATATACATAAGATATAAAGCACTAAAATAATATAAAACATTATCTTAAAAATTGTTCAATAGATAACTTCATCTGCACAAACAATTTTTAACATGTATCCACGCTTTCCTCACATTTTCCAATTATCGTCGAGGCAGCATATTTTCATAATGTAATTCTTTGCATTAGTTCGTCAACATAAAAGCAAATTAAGATCGCAGTGTTCTTGTTGGAAGTACATTAATTACATTACATCACTATCAAATATCTTAAAAAGAGGAGCAATATTTTATTTCTTTAATTACCTGTTTTAAAAATCAGTCCCCACCACAACCGATATCATTACACCAATGCTTTACCAACATGAAACGATTATTGCAATAATGGAACTTAAAAGCTTCATTAACTTATGTCGTTAGGTCAGAAGAAAGCTCCAATGTTACTCTTCAGCAAATGAAATCTAAAGAGATTACAGACCAGATAATCCAAATGAAGCTCAATAACAAAATAATAATGACAAATTTTTGACTTCGGCCTCCAAATAAATCGGAAAACGAACACTTTCGCAAAAGATTTTTGTGTTCGTACAACGAACAAATGTTCAGATAACAAACGCCGACATCTGTTATTAAAGATTCTATAGCGAGGGTACGAGGATGTCAGAGTAACGGTCTTAAACTGGAACCCAAACGAGGTTGAGATAAATAAACTTGGGAATCTCAACAATGACATTCAGAGAAGAGTAGCAATCATCGTTGGACCAATTCTTTGATACCCCACAACCAAAAAGTCTAAAACTGACTAATATGTATTTATTTTATTTCATCTTTAATGTACATTATTTTTGCAATAAATAAACTAAGAACTGTAAACTTATTTTAGTTTTTGGACCTTTAGAACGAATTAACGGATTTTCCATAAAAAGTTGTACGAAATCGAATGGTTTATGTTCGTTAGTCGGTCCCCCACTGTATTAGTTACCTTATTTTACACATTGCTAACCATAATGAGCAAATATTAAATTAAATAGATTAAAAAATTTCATTACGGAATTGAAACACATTGTTAAAGCTACGAAAGTTTAATAAAATTGAATAACACTTGTTTCTTATTGGGAAACTGTAGTGAGAAGAAATCCAGATACATGCATACAATGATCCCTGTACAAAATTTTATATACACAGGATAGAAAGATATTTAATCAATGAAAATAATTGAACAACAAAATTTAAATTAATGAACACTATAGATTACATTAAAAAGGACAAACAGAACACATTAAAAATAATTAAATGGTGAATATATGTGTCTCATAAACTCTATCTAACAATAAAGTATAACAGTTGGGCATATTAACTATCAACGTCTATTCTAAAATTACAAGTTTCAATTATCTAGATATTAAGGATCTCTATCAAGATGTATCTCCTTCGATTAGATTCTTTGTCTAAAACTTTAATAGTTGGAAAGTTAAACTTTTAACTAATATCTATAAAACTTTTTCAACTTTATGACAAACTTTTTAATCTCTTTAATTTAATATTTGATCATTATGGTTCGTAACTTTAACTTTCAAGACAACATTTATTTGTAAAACGTGTTAAAGTAAGTTACAAGGAATAATCTACATTAACTTGTTTGTAATTATAAATTCTATATAATTTTCAGCTTTGAGAATGATAATGCTTCGTCGAAATAAGGGCAGAGCTGCACATGACAATAGAACTATTGCCCAAAAATTAGCTAGTTTTATTTGGCTAGAGTAACGAATTAAAGAAAGATGCATGTTTACTGATACTACTATTACGAATGCAAGTGATTGGGTGATAATGGAAGAGTAGAGTCACAAGCGAAGTGGCCATGTGTATTGATACAACTCCATTCCAATTTCTTCCCTGCCCTGGTTAAAGCGGTGGATTACCACCGCAGTTAAAGCGCGATTGCATTTTCAATGGTATTGTGAAGGTGTGAAAGGGAATGGATTTAACTATCATTCTCCCGGTTTTAACCCCAGATTTACATAAGTTCTAATATGAACTTTTAACATAATTGAAAGCAAGAAGGAACGCATCTGCAAATACATCGGTATACTAATGTAAATATAGCACCAGATAAGTAGGCAAACAGGAAACACATAAAAAGCAAACTTTTTTATATATTTCAAGCGGTTGATGAAATTAATTAATTTTTACTCATTATTTGCGAATATAACAAAAGGATTTATAAAAACTATATATAGCATACCTGTAATTTGTCTTATAGAGATATTTCATATTACTTCTTTTGATCTTCTATATTAGTAAGAAGAGACATAAAGAACAATATCAGTTATGTTTAAATTAAGTCTGCATACCAAAAACACAAGTGATCTAACGATAATGAATTTAAAATCATTTCACATTTTTTCGTTTGTAGACATGGGTATCCAATTTTGGTGAAGGCGCCGGTTACCATATGTATAAGAATTTGTTTTTGGTTAAACAACCTCAAGAAGAAATAACTTATAATGAGTTTATTGCTACCACAGCTATTGCCAAATTAGTCTAATCATTTTTTCGAAAACCGACAAACACACAAACTACATGGCTCACTTGAGTGTCTTACATTCGGCACTATCGGCAAAGATTGTGAAATATAAAAGACTCCTATATCTACAGCATGTCCCCGGATTAACGTATGGAGAGGTAAGGCAGACAGAAAATTATTGAGTTGAAATTTCATCTTTTGGGGTTCAGCCATGCTTGAATAGTAACTTATGCCATAATTTTATTGCCGATAAATCAAGTATATCTTGGAAATTTACAAAAAAGGAATTTTTTCAATTAGTAAAATGTACCTTCTGTAGGAGATACGATAAAAGGGTTATTAAAAACAATATTCATGGTAATTAATTATGGTAGTACTTAGTGTGTAAGCATGGCCAAACCCCAAAAAATGAAAATTCTACTCAATAATTTCCTGTCTGCCTTACCTATCCATGCGTTAATCCGGGGACACATTGTATAGAGTAAAGTTAAATTTAGATATCAATCGCATGCCAGGAACACCCGTCATAATTATCTTTTGTCAATCCCAAAGCATAGGAATAAGATTTTCAAGCGCAGTTACTCCTACAATGAAGCCAAAGTACCGAATAGCTACATACTACTGACTATGAACGTCAATGTGTCCATCTCTCGTATTAGACACCAGCCTAGGCAATTATTATTACCCAGGCAATAATTTATACTTACCACATTTTGTAAACTGTACACCCGAGTTTGAAATGTTTGTAATTTCACTGTTTTGTTATTCTTTTTTTTTGTTTCTCTTTTCTTTATATATATATATATATATATATATATATATATATATATGTATATTTTTTTTAATTATTTTTTTTTTATATTTTACATTTTCTTTAATTTAATTATAATACAGGCTAAAGGAAGAACGCCATCTGCTTGTATTATTAATGCAAGACGATTTAGTCTTTTTGGCATCTGTACCTTTTAATCTACTGCAATGAAGTTGCGCTATGTATTATTATTTGTTCTAATTGCCAATAAATACTATTATTATTATTATAGTAATGAAATGAAGTTTTAAGATATCCTTGATCCATTTTAATAAAAGTTGAATACTTCTTACAAATTTCGCTGTCACCCATTTAAACATAACAATTATCTCATTATTAATGAGATGTCGTTTAATATTCATCAATTATAATAATAATAAAATAATGATAACTTTATACAGGTAAAATTTACCAATTCCTATTCACATGCAGGCTGTCCCAACGGAATCAATTTAGTTAAAATAATTTGACGTATTTGTCATTTTTGGTTATACCGTGAATCGATTGCTTATTTTAAATGGAATTGAATTCTACATATAATTTTATCCTAACTCCGTGTAAGGTTCTCTATGCATGAGTAGATAGAATTGGCCGGTTCTGGATCACCACACTCCACACTCTCCGACTAATGTGTTAGGTATAGGAGAGTAGTGGAAAATTACCCCCTTCACTTTGTTAGTTCGGACCGCCGCCACCGAGGGAAAGCAGATGGCGCGCAAGTCGCGAACATATTTTAATATACAGGATGTTATTCTAATGCGCAATCAGCAATTTTAATATACAGGGTATTATTCTAATGCGCATTCGATAGTTTTAATATACATTATTATATATATATATATATATATATATATATATATATATATATATATATATAATAATGTATGCACATGTATCTGTGTCATGTATATATATATATATTATTTTAATATATAGAGTGTAATTTTAATTCGCAGTCGGTAATTTTAGTATACAGAGTGTGATTTTAATTCGCAATCAGAAATTTCAGTATACAAAGTGTGATTTTAATATAGAGGGTGTGATTTTAATTCGCAATCGGTAATTTTAGTACACAGGGTGTGACCTTAATTCGCAATCGGAGATTTTAGTATACAGGGTGTGATTTTAATTCGCAATCGGAAATTTGATATACAGGATGTGATTTTAATTCGCAATCGTAAATTTTGGCATACAGGATGCGATTTTGATTCGCAATTAAAAATTTATCATATAAATTAAGCGTGTACCTTGAATTAGTTTTTATATACCGAATATGCGTCACCCATTTTTGTGAAACGTATGGGGGTTATAAAAAGGGCCGCAAGCAGCTGAGGGTGAGTACTAAAGTATTTTCTATGCAGCCGTAATTGATCTTCGTCGACGTGAGTTATCACAAAATGAGTGTTGAAACATTATTATAGTCTTCACCGTCTCCAACTGGTGTATTAGATAAAATATTGCAAAGATACGAAGAAGACATCAAGAAAGAAGATAAGCTAATCAACGAAGTGACATATCCTCTTAGTCATACCTGTTGCATGTCGACTGAATTAAGACCAGCCAGGTGGTTTCTACCAACGGTGAAACTGTCTACAGAAAACTACCATTTATCTTTCACGCGCTTTGAAAGGGAAGAATTTCTGCAACATCAAACAAGAATACAAAATCATATGACATCAACTGCAGCGGTCTGGTATTGCGAATTTTGTCGGGACGAGCATAAAAGTTCTACGGACAAGAACGTTGTCGAAGTGGCTGATATATTTAAATTGAAGTTTCTCTACGTTGCACGTAAATATTCGCAGTCCAAAATACAGCCTTTAATACAACTATAAGGACGTGACGTCGAATTATCATTAGATAAGTATGGTATCAAGATGTACTACGAATAACACCCTCTGTATTAAAACTATCGATTGCGCATTAGATTGGCTTGTAAAATCAATTAATTTGAAATATCAAAAATGGATAAACGTTCTAAATTGAATACCTTTTGTTACGTGTGTGGAAAATTTGTAATTAAAACCACTCGGCGTAAAATAAGTGCTGAAACCGCTGATTTGTATCAACAATATTTCTCACAAAATGTTTTTACTAATGTGTATTGGTCGCCGTCTATTGTTTGTACAATAAAAGGACGAAAACCGGAGCCGCTATGCCATTTGGTATTCCAATGATTTGGATAGATCCAAGAGAACATGATCTAGCTGAATGTTATACGTGCGTGAATTATACTGTCGGTATGAACAGAAGAAACAGTGGTTCTTTGAAATACATTCCAACAACATATACCCAATTGCCGCTGCCGCATTCAAATACAATTCCTGTTCCAAGACCAATTTCAACAGAACAATCTGAGCCATCAGCATTAGAAACCATAAAAACCAACGAAGTAGGCGTATCAATGTATGTACCATCAAATTATCACAGCGACAATCCATTCTTTTGGCAAAGGGCTTGAAACAAACGAACATTTTGGCAACAGATGTTGCGGAGCAAACGATTGATTAGGTCATCGTTTTACGAATAATTCACTCGCTTATTGCACTGATATCCGTGAGCAGCAATACAAAAGAGACATATGCGTCGCTAAAAAAAATCATAGATTTAGTGCAATATGGTGGCTCTTTCAAGAGGTATGCAGACGGGTTACACCAAAAATATGTGTTACATATGCTTGTGGAATACTCGTTTTGCCGGTAACCAATATAACCAACGGAACTGGCACTGACGTGAGGAATTTAGATTGCCACAAAACAATATTATTGAGATTCCACTTGTGCCGATCGAAAAAGTTTTGTTACCACCGCTCCACATCAAACTAGGACTTGTTAAAAATTCAGAAGGAAATGCATTCAACGAATTGCGTCGTATTTTTCCACGGTTAAGTGGGATGAAAGTAAAAGAAGGTAGGTGTCTGAATCTGAATGTTGATCTTGCTGAAACTTCATTTTGTATTATATTTATTTTACAGAAATATTTAATGGACCGCACATTCGTCGCTTGATGAGGAACAAACGATTTGAAAATGCACCCGTTGACATGGAGCTTGTGACATAGGATTGTGTGAAAGCGGTTATTAACAATGTTCTCGGAATTCATCTATCCGAAAATTGGCGCATACTAATCGAAGAGATGCTCACTGCTTTTCGCCGTTTAAATGTTCGAATGTCATTAAAAATTCATTTTTTGCATTCCCATATAGAAAAATCCGCCGAACAATCACCAAACGAATCCGATGAGCATGGCGAACGTTTTCATCAAGTGACAGCGAGGCTCGAACCTTGGTACAGCGCCAAAAAGCTGCATGCTCTTTTGAGTGACATTTATTGAAATTTACAAGAAGAAGATAACGTTACAGAAGAATCAGGGCAATCAGAGAATGAAAAATGAACAAAATCAATAAAAATGTTTTTTTTTGCAAAAAAATTATGAAAAATCGACTGAATCGATTCAATTTTCTTCAAATAGCTTCTATTCGATGTATATTCGTCGATAGGATATCTATTCAATCGATTTCCATCGATTTAAATTCAATAAATGGTCAAAAAATGATAACCCCCCGGGTGCCCAGCTTGTTGCAAAACAAAGTCTCCAATTCGAACACAGTGCTATTAAACTACATAAAAATAATCCCTATTTAATTACATTATTAAAGAAATAATTTAATTATACTGTAACCTATAAAAAACACTTTTTCATTAGCTCATTCACTTGCTCCTAATTTTAATTATTAACTTTAGGTTTTTTTTTATTATTGTAATTTTTCTTTTATTGGATATCCTTGTAGCTGGCCTGACGATGTGTTTTTTTGAACACGAAACCGGTGGCTTAATTTCTCAATATTTTCTTAACTTAAAACTTAATGATTTACTTGGAAGAAAAATTTGTCTTGGATTTTCTTGATTTTCTAACCCCAAGAAAATATTTGTTTAATCCAAATGAAATTTCAATAAAATTATTTTCTTATATTATACATTTTTATAGTACGTATTATAATAAAAATATGTTCTTGAATAGAGACTGATGTTTGCTAGAAAATCTATTTTATTGATGCAAGAAACCATTTCTCAGCATGTAAAATATATGTACGAGTTACATTAATTGAGCTATAGCGAATAACAATTTTGGTCACTCTAGTGTACTGCAATTATCAAGGATGCTAGAATACGTAGAATGTTTGATAAGTACAACACAAGTTGCAAGAATAAATAGTTGATACAATTAATATGACATTGTTGAAGGGGCTAATGTGATACAACCTGAGACAACCTAAAAGCCCAACAGTCTGAAAGTACAATGGAAGTAAACTCGAAAGCAAAAGAACCTACTAATCTGATACAACCGGCAAAGAAGAAGAGACAAAAGAAAGTTAGGCAAATATTTGTTTCGCCGGACAGTGATTCAGAAATCCAGAGTAAAATTGACCGCTTCTAGACAAGGACAGTGATTAAATGCTGGTTTTGTAAATCTGCGATTAACGACTGGGTTGCAATTCAGTTTCCAACCAAGAAAATTTGTATTACGTTGGCCAAATAACTTATATTGAAGCTGATGAAGAAAGAGTTAAATTCACAAGAATTAAAAAGAAATGTAAAAAAAATGTTTATTGGAAGGAATCAGACGATATTTCTTTCGTTGAACGAAGGTGGAAATTAATATTCCACTCGTCTTTTAAGAAATACAACCTTCAGTAATCATGTTATAATGGATCTTATGTTTAGGGATGTTTAAAAATGTTTTTGATGATTTTTTTTTGAATAAATTGATTTAAAATAAGCCATATACCTAGCTTTTTATTTTAGGGCGTCGTTTTACAGCATACCCGAGTAACTTAAATAGTCTTTTGTATCGCTGTGATAGTTAAAGGTAAAAATTTGGAAAAAATACAGGTGATACAATAGGTCAAGGATGTACCACTATAACCTCCACTTATTTCTGCAGTCACCGAGATAAACCGCTCTATCAGTTTAGCCCCGTATACGTATCATATTAGCCCCCCGGGCGGAGCTAATTTGATACACGATTTAAGATTTTTTTTCAAATTGCTGCTACTAGATGCATCCATAAATGGATTCAGCACCAAGAAATGTATACCGCAGTATTTTTTGTAGCAGATTTGGTCCCGTAATTTACGTGTTAAGGTGGAAAGTTTACATTTTTGTATCGTATTGACCCTACCATCTTTCTTGCACTTATGTACGTCTTAGTTTAACATTTGCTTTTATTTTATTGTAATTTTTACAACGCAGGATCGTTATATTCGGCTTATGATACTGACAATTGCTGAAAACCTTTTAATCAGATATTAAAATAGGTAATTATCACCATTGATTGCTTCTGTCCAAACCTGTAATATGTACATAAGACACTTTTGTAGAAGTTGTGTGCTGTATATTTAGTATTCTCATTTATGTCGCGTTAGTAATTTCTCTTGTACAAAGACAGGTGTTATTTCCCTAATTCGGAACTTTCCACGTCTTTCTTTTAACGCTAAATCGCACCCATATCCCAGTCTTTATCTCCACATGCAGCACTACTTATCCAGATGCGCACGGCATCTCGTAGCGAATCATTATAATAAAGAAAATAGGATCTTCCGTGTGTGCTTTTATCGTTGTCTTTTCCCACTGAGAGAATTGGCAAAACCGAGAAATTGGGCGATGTAAAAGGAACACGCGGTTCGGGTAGTTTTTAACTACTCAGAGATGGATAACGCTTTAACTAGTTGGTTTTGTCGTTGCACGTGTTTGTTGTAAAAGTGACTACTTCGTTATCACTTAATGAATTATAGAAAACAAAAAATTGCATCAGGAAATAAATACGAACAATCTTCATATATCGATAGCCTGGTGACAAATAACACGTATCATCAAATTTGAGGAAATCAGGGTTTTTACAGAGTTTTGATGGTTATTCTGGGCGGCAACATTGTCCAAAAACATGAGACGTTTGGACCAATAGAAATATTTTATTTTAATGTCATAGTGCACAATTTAATAACGAAAACTAGATTACTCACAGATCTTTTTGTTTCCTGAAAACCTAGAAAAATGTGACTACGAGTTATATTATACATTTATTAGTGATTTAAAAATCGTTCATTTGCTTTGTGATAACATTGGGAAATAAAGCGAACTTAGTTTTCTGGCATGCGAGGAAAACTGATTGAGTCTAGATGGATTTGCTCCTGAATTTACATCATGTAAGAAGAAAGTGAGATATTATTCACGTTTTTGCTCTATTGGGATCTGCTGATAATTTTATGATGTATTTTATCTGCTAAAGCAACAAATAAAAAATATTTTTGGATAGACTATATGTTGCATATCGCACCCCATATTTTTGAATAACAGCCAGAAGTTGTCCATAATCTTTCGATAGTATGTTTTTACAGTTTTGCGTAATATTTTTAAACGATTCCCACGTCGATATATACCCGTTCGCTACTTTCACCAAGTCCACAGTTTGTTTCATGATAATGCCGTCGCGACCTATGCGGGTGTACTACCAAATTCATCATAACTTTTTTGTTTTTCATTTTGGAAACATGCCATAATAAAATACATAGAGATAGAAGGTATTCTATTAAGTTATATGAAAATATGATAAATATGATTGGCAATTTAACCTATGTAGCATTGATTCCAGATTACTTTGAACAGTCTATATAACTAAAAAGAGTACAGGACAATATGTCAAAAGGGAAATGTCATATTGAATTACATTACACGAAAATTCAGATTCCGATTAAACTCTAGAGACTGAAAGAGTACCTTGGTACAAGAATAACACATTTTTGTTAGCAGTTGAATCGCCTGATTTCAGGATCTCTTTCTAAAAATTTGCACGACTTTAAAATTTCTGTCAATATCTCGGAAACTACAACAGATATATTTCTTTAGAACCTAATTTGAAGTATATTACATGGTCTCAAATTATTTTAGAAAAAAATATATAACGGGGGACCGGGTGCCCCGTACCTCCCAATTTTGTTGTAATTTTTTTCTTTTATTTATTAAAAATAAAGTCGCTTTCACATAGAAAATGATGTTGTCCAACAAATTTGAACCGTTAATAACAGTAATAATAATAATTAAGCATTAAAAGCAAATAAACGTGCCTACTTTCTAAAGAAAATGCGCAAACAACACATTTTTGGAAAACAATGCAGCAAAATTAAGAAGAAAATAATAAAAGTAAAAGAATGAAAAGAAATGATAGAAGTATATGGAACATTCGGTATCAATTTCTGAAGTTCAGCAACACTTACTCCAAGAATCAGTCAAGAGAACAGAGTTTGGCCCGATATTTGGGAAGTAAACATCTGTTATCCAGGTTTTGAGATGATTTGAAGTGAGCTTTCTAGACGTCGAAGAAGAAATATACATATTTACGGGTTTAAGCAATGAATGTGAAACTCGAGGTCCAGGCGTATTCCTAGATTCCTTTAATACCAAAAGTAATGGCGAAAGTAAGCGTCCATCTGCAGAAATAACTGGTGAAATATGTAGTAGTGTGCACAACACCTTCAACGGTTTTCTGCGCCTTTACTGCTAAAGTACGGCCGGAGTAACTAGTAAAACTTTATTATTATTTTTTAATATCTTTAATGTTTGACTGTCTAAATTTGTCTTCGTAAATGCGACTTTACTTTGGATAAATAAAAAACAGAAATTATAACAAAAATGAGAGGTACGAGGTGTGCGGCCCTCGTTATATTTTTTTCCGAAAATAATTTTCATCATCCTTGAGACTGTGTAGTCCACTTTAAATTATGTTCTAGAAAAAAAATTATATTCGCTGTAGTTTTCGGGATATTCACAAAAATGTTAAAATAGGAGGGGACTGTAACCCGAAATCGGACGATTCAGCCGCTAAAAAAAATGTGTTGTTTTTATACCAAGATAGGCGGTCTCTAGGGTTGCCCTTATCGGAGGTGTTCCGACCAACATAATTATATTGAGTTTCTGTTATCGCTTTAGCACGCTTTGCAGTTGTATTCATTCGATTCAGCTGCCTAATTGTGGAAAGCCCCAATTATATCATATATTTTCCTGTTTTGCTGCACTTTGTATCACTGTGCATACCTACGTATATTTTTATTGTGTTTAAAAATAATAACTATAGTGCCGATAATCCTTTTTCGTTCTTATATTACTGACCAACAGTACCCAATTGTCTTAGGTTTTTGGCTTAAACCACATCTCCACATAACTTAGATATCCTCTTGGCGTGCATTCCCGCCTCTCGGGCTCCCTTCTTGAGAAAATAATAAGGCACCTATTAGGTCATGGCTAAATACGTAGCTTCATCTCTAGAAGTCATTGGTGTAGTGTTTTATTCTATGTTGTAACAACTAAGCTATGGCAGAAAGTTGACGTTAAATGGAATACCCTGCATATTTTAACCCATTTTATTTGCTTTTTCAATTCTTTTCATCACTCTGATATGTATGTTAGGAATATATATATCAGGGTTGTTATAAGTAAAGCGAAATTATTTTTTTAAGAGGAAAAGTACTTTTTAAGCAATATTAACTTATAGTTTATAAATAAATAAAACAAACTATAAAAAGTGTTTAAACTATAATATAATGAATGTAAAACTCCGATAGTTTAATTTCTATGTTTTTAATCAGAAGGCGATGAACACTGCATTTTATCACTATACTCTTGGTTTCCGAATTGGAACCGCGTCGTTGCCGTAGCTTTGGTCAACGTTTTGTCCACAAACTTACGACATCTTCAGGGCTGTTACTGCGTACTGATTGGAGATTTATTCATTCCGGAAGGGTTTATATAGGGCTTGTTTTGGGTCAAAGGAGCGGAAATGTTACGCGTCGATGAAGCGGAAATGTTATGCGTCGATGAAGCGGAAATGTTATGCGTCGATAAGCGGAAATATTATGCATCAAGGAAACGGAAATGTTACGCATCGATGAAGCGTGGCGGTTCAATCAATTGGGATTTCCACCCATCCCAGGAGGATTTACTGTCAACTCTTTCAATCGTTGGACGAAATGTTGGGAATTTTCGATGAAAGAGTCGCTGTGTCCAGCGTAAAGTTTTAGAAGGCTAGAAATCCTGGCAATTTACTTGTCAACTTTGATGTCGAATCCTTATTCGCCAAGGTTCCCATACCGGATACAGTATCCACTATTAGAGAGTTCCTCATTTCCAATGATCAACCGAATGATCTGGTTGACTTGGTTGAAGCTAGTCTTTCTTCTACCTATTCCCAGTTTCGGAGTAAATACTACGAGCAAGTCTCAGGCGCAGCTATGGGATCTGCTCTGTCTCCTGTCGTTGCCAACATCTGTATGGAAGCATTCGAATAACAAGCCTTATTATCTTACAATCTTAAACCAAAGTGTTGGTACAGATACGTTGATGACATCTTTGGCCTCACGGACGCGAATCTTTAAATGATTTCCTATCGTTTCTGAATTCTCATGATTCCATACGCTTCACTATGGAGATCGAATTGGACGGTTGCCTTCCTTTCGTAGATGTTCTCGTACACCGACGTCCTGACGGTGCACTGGGATGTTCTGTGTACCGAAAACCCACGCACACGGATAGATACCTCAATGGCCTCTCATACCATCATCCAGCCTAAAAACGTGGTGTTATCAATTCTCTTATCCAAAAGGCCATTTCCATATCTGAACCCAATTCGCTTCCTCAAGAACTGAACCACATCACTGAAGCTTTGATCCGCAATAACTGTTCCAGGAAAGATATTCAAACTACCATTAATCGCTACACCAACCCTCCTCCACAGCAACTCCCCTCATCTAACCTTAATTTCCGTAAGCAAGCGTATCTACCCTACATTCATGGGGTCACCGATCGCATCAGCAAGATTCTTTTCAGGAACAACATAAAAACCATCTTCAAACTAAATTTCAAGCTCTCAGACCACTTTCCCATCAAAGACCGCAATCATTTGGAAGCCCCCGGTGTCTACCAGAGTCCATGTTCGTGCGGTAGTGTGTACATCGGTGAAACAAAGCGATC
Organism: Dynastes maya; assembly: GCA_029619315.2. Taxonomy (NCBI): domain Eukaryota; kingdom Metazoa; phylum Arthropoda; class Insecta; order Coleoptera; family Scarabaeidae; genus Dynastes; species Dynastes maya. The sequence goes on from JAROYE020000002.1 coordinate 50,859,558, forward strand.
AGTCAGCACTCGTGTTACTGAGCACAAGCGTTGCACGCGGTTGTTGCGTGTAGCTGGGTCCGCACTGGCTGAGCATAGACTTGAAACTGGTCACCAAATCCAATTTATCTCTACCCGCATCTTATCTCGCAGTCCTCACTATTATAATAGAAAAATCCGCGAATCAATAGAGATTTTCAAACATCTCAACAATTTAAATCGCGAAGATGGCTACCCCTTACATCACACGTGGAAATCCCAACTGATTAAACCATAACATTTCCGTTTCTTTGATGCATAATATTTTCGCTTCATTGATGCATAATATTTCCGCTTCGTCGACGCACAACATTTCCGCTTCATCGACACATAACATTTCCGCTTCGTCGACGAATAACATTTCCGCTTCATCGACGCGTAACATTTCCGCTCCATTGACCCAAAATAAGTCCTATATAAACCCCTCCGGAATGAATAAATCCCCAGTCAGCGTGCAGTAATAGCCCTGAAGATGTCCCATAACATATGGGTATAGTATTATTGACGACCGCGGAAGCCTATGGGCCAAACTGCATTTTATCATTTCAATTAATTCATAAAATATTTTAAGTAACTTTAGGTTTTGAAGTCTAAAGAAATTGAAAATTATCAACATTTCGAAAAACATGTTATGTTAAAAGGTTTCATTGAATTTCACAAAAATATTCTAGCTGACATGTGTTTAATAATGTCTAAGTCGTATCCCTCTAACTTTGGATTAACAAGTGCGGAGCTTTGGAACAAAACCGAATAAATCCATTTTTTATGAAAATTAGGCTAGCGGCGGATATTAATTCAATTCCTTAAAATACACCATGCAAACTATCTGTTATCGAGCAAAACCGAATGAATCCAATATGTCAAGTGACCCGTTTTTCGTGTTAGTAAATGTGTCTTCAGAATAATGGATAGCAAGAGGTGTTTAATAAGAATATGCAAGGTCAACCACCTTGTCGTCGGGTCGTCTCCCCTACTTGTTACCAATCAGTAATTAGCTCCTTAATCGGGCAATAAGTGCGGTCGTTACCACGCACGCTAATTTGCAATACACTTTCCTCTAATCAAATAAGCTTTTATTCTTTCTGCTATATTGTCATGATCTCAAAAAATCATATTTTTTGCGTTTGGACAAAAAACCAGGCTGGGAGCGGCGCTACAAAAATCGGATCTGATTTGTTTGATGTAGGGCCAAAACAAGAATTCCTTTTGCCTTTTCTGACAATATAACAGAAGTTCTCGTCGCTTACCCCGTAAGAGATCAAAGTCTTATGCCCAGAAGAATATATTCATCACTATTCACAAGTTCGAAGAGTAAAGGTATTAGGATAAGACTAGAAAATGTTTAATATGAAGGAGTTGCAAAATTACCTTAATAAGATTGTTGGAATAAAGGATTTAAAAAGAATTTCTCCACAAAAAAAAAAATGATTAGAAAACCGGATAGATTAAAATTTCGATTGCATGCTTTCACCACTTTCGGTTTCAAGCGCAAGAGTGTGACGGTTTAGAGGAGGAATCTGCAAGTTTTTTGTTGTTTAATTTTTCATTAGAAACCTTTATCAGTGGATAATACAATTTTTTTTAAATTCATATGCTACAGACCCTTTAACGTTATTTTTTCTAAGGCTAAAAAGAAAACTGCTTGTTTATTTACTTTCATGTTTTCTACAAGAAGCACTCTAGTTTTTTGTTTGTACTTTTACTTTAGTTTCGAGTAAAACCAAATAAATCCAGTTATTTCGAGCAATATCGAATATATCCATGTTTCATTATTTCTCAAATTTTATATTTTCCAAAAATAGTGGAGCCATATTTTGACTTATACTACAAAGAAATTTCACTTCCGGTTTTCTGGGAAATTTAAAATTTAAAATGTTTTTTAATTTCTTTCGTTAAGTATTACAAAAATTGTTCATAAGAAGAACATTTAAATGCAGTTTTCTGAAAACGTATTTTGTCCGGTATATTTCATTTATAATTTAAATAAATTAAATTTCCTCAACTTTCTCGAAATGAGGAAACAAATAGATAATAATAATAATAATAATAATATGTTTTATTAAGCAGAAAAGAAAAAAAAAATCATATAGGAGTATACATAAAACACTAAATATTACTACATTAACTCTGCTTAAAGGGATCAGAATCATCTTAGCGATGCTCTTCCTTCTGATCCGTCAACTGGAAAAAAATACCGACATAAGTGCAGAACATATATCATTATAGTACATAAGTTCAACGGTATAAATAGACAATAATACAAAATCATGTCATGTCTGCAACAACGCAATCCGATAAAGTATAACCCCAATCAGTGTAGAGACCTCAAAACATACAATAGTCCTACACTACAAAAAAGCATATGCCGAGCCTGAGCAACACCAAAAGATCACTCATCCCCAATAATCATCCGGGAAAGAAAAAAGCAAAATAACGCACGTCTAGTGAGAATAAAATCATTGCTGACCAAGAAGTAAATATTCCTTGTACTTATGCTTAAATCCTGCAACGGACAAGGATTTGAAGTTTGGAGGGATAGAATTGTAAAGAATAGCAATGTTATAGGAAAAAGACCGCGTGAAAAGAGCAGTACTATATAAAGGAGGTGTAAGCGTACCCTTGTATCTAACGTTAATATTATGAACATCAGTTCTAAAGGTCAGCCTTCGATGCAGATAGGGGGGTATCTTATACTTTATTAAATTGTAACAAAAACAAGCAAGGTGCAGTTTTCTTCGCAACCCCACATTAAGCCAACCCGCCCAAGCTAATGTATGGGAGATATGCTGCCGTCTTCTGATGCCATAGATAAACCTTAGACAAGCATTTTGAACTTTTTGTATTCCGCGAATATCCTCCGAGTCTAAACAGGGACCATAAATAACATCGCAATAATTAAATCTAGATAAAATAAGAGACTCACAAAGGGTTTTACGCAGTTCTACAGCCTACAGAGAATCCTTACTACTATACAGCACTTTAAGTTTTCCGAAGGAGGCCCCAACAACCCCCGCCACATGCTACCTAAATCTTAAATCACAATCAATTGTGAGGCCCAAGTGCTTGATAACTTTAACAACATGCAGATTTTTCCCATTCAGGGTTAAATTAATCCTATTGAATACCTTTTCCCGCGCTTTAGGTCGACCAAACACGATGACTGCTGTTTTGCTAGCGTTAATGGTAAGTCCGTGTGCCAGAGAAATGTCAAATACTCGAAGGTCCTCATTTATTTGTGCAATACTAGCATCAACCCGGTCAACGTGATGAATGATAAAGCTGCACATCATCAGCATACATATGATACTTACAAACTTTTAGTTCCCTTAACAAAAATGAAGAGTAAATAGAGTATATTAGCGGACCCAAAATACTACCTTGGGCAACACCAACATCCAAACGTTTAAACTGCGAGAAATTATTATTAATTCGTATTTGCTTCTGTCGCCCGCTAAAGTAATTTCTGAAGAAAGAAATAGAATTCGCATCTAAGCCAATATAGTGTAAAATACTAAATAGTAATTCGTGGTTGATAACATCTAACGCTTTAGAATAGTCAAGGCAAACAAGTACTGTTATTTTGTTATTGTCAATTGAACTAAATATGTCATCTGTTATGTGCATTAATGCTGTGACGCAACTATAACCAGACCGGAACCCAGATTGATGGGGAAGCAGGACCGAGTGAGTCTCCATATGTTGACGTATTTGAATAGCAACTAATCTTTCAATAACCTTTGACAATACGGGTAAAACACTTATAGGCCTTAGATCCTTGTATTCCCTAGGATTTTCTTTCTTTAGCACTAGGATTACAATAGCCTTTTTCCAATCGTTCGGAAATACTCCTTTACGCAAACAGTAATTTATAATAAAGGTTACATACGGAAGTAATACTGGACAACAAAGCAACAACATTCTAGTATCTATTTGGTCGGAACCACACGATTTCGTTTTTACATCTTTGATTATAGATAAAACATGCCCGTCATTCACATCAAGGAAAGAAAATAAATGTTTAAATTCCCTAACTAGATTAGTGTTGTAGTATACTAGCAAGTTAATGTCTACAGGATGGGACGTCACACTGGCAACAAAATAAGAACTAACAGCCTCAGGATTACACAAATTGATATCTTTGTCAGAAAGTAAATTCATATCTCTTAAGTCACTCCAGATGTCTTTAGGAGACCCGGTACGAATCCGATAATTTAAATAAGCTTTTTTTTCATTTTTGATAGGTAATTTTGTGTAATTTCTGAGTTGTTTATAGTAATCAAACGTTGGCTCGTCGCGCTTTTTCCTGAAATTCTTAAAAGCCTGATTTAGCAAAAAATATCGTTGAATTTGTATTTACAAGGGTTATCAAATTATATAATAACATATAGCGTGACCCATTCAAAATATTTATTGATGATCATAGCTTTGTTAAAGTTGAAGAAACAATCAATGGAAATAATTCAAATATGTGGGCCATCATCTTTTTTTGTAAATGCTGCAAAACTGTTCCTAATAAAAACGATTATATGAGATTTTCTGAAAACGTATTTTTATCGTTTATCGAAGTCCATTAAAATATACAGGTGTTGCATGTAGAATAATAAATTAATGGCACTTCCCGGGGACCGGAAGTGAAGACCCCCTATAGTGTAGCTCAAACTAAGCCAATTCACCGAGCACTTTAAACAAAAACGAGTTGCTAAGATTATATTGAATTTGCTTCTTTCAATGTGTGCGTGTATATTACGCAAACGTAAGATTAATTTATGGCTGGATTTTTGAAAAATTACTTCTTAGGGCATATAGTCAATTATAGTAGTATTGATAACAAACTCGGTACGCAGCAAACCTTCACTTGTTATTGCAATATTGTATAATAATTATTGTTGTTATATTGATCACATCGTACAATAGCTCAAGGAGAACGTAACAAAACATTATACGCACGATCTACGGCTCCACTATCGCGCGACCTCATGATAAATGATATCTGTCCGAGGCACTCCAGATTCGCGCGTAAGCGATACAAATCTAATGAGGCGACCGCCCGCCGTTTTGCAAATGCCCCAGGTAGCCTAGCAGAAGGAAAAGACCTGATGCTTGGTGCTTGGTGCCCGGGCTTCGCATACTCTCTCTCTATCCTACGTCCTAATGGCCCACGCTAATCAAAATTATTCAGACGTCTGGTGTGGCGCCTGCACAACCACTTATCCGCTCCCTAGTTTTGTCCCGGATTCCATTCGAATATCAATTTGGAAGGCAAGCGAATAAGGACTGCTGGCAAAACCTGATGGCTCAGCGAAGTTAATTAGTAGTCGAGGTTCACGTGTTGCGGAGAAACTGCGATTCAGTTCGACGATAGAATACATATAAATGGGCACCGAGTTTTCTTTGACTTGTTTTAAACTACAACCGTCGAAATAACAGCTCTACTGCACTAAATAATCTGTCGTTGATCTATTCCAAGTGCTTGTAGTAAAGTTTAGTTCTAGATACCTACTTACATATGATACTAATGCTTACTGTTTAATGTTAATTAAATTTACTAACGAAAAAATATACCAAATCACATCTATACGTAATAAAATTTGAAAATATGCTCACAAAATGGGAGCCCCTGCATATTAGTGGTGTCCATAAAATCAAATCTAATCATGTTAAAAAATAAATATGATCATTTTAGATTTGCTTCTCGACAATGCAGAGAAAAAACATTAGTTTACATTATAATTAGAGCAACGCAAACTGCGCTGAAAGCCAGTGGCTAACGCATAAAAGTTTACACAAAATAAACACGGCCGGGACAATTTGGTATAAGCGTCAGTATAACTGCGACTCGAAAGCCGATCTGTTGTGTATGCATCTACGCTGTCATATACTATACCGTAGTTCTACGTTTGTTTTGAAAATGTTTCCTACATCGCGAAAACGACCAAAGTTGGACACGATAAGAGAATTTATTGCAGAAATGCCTGATTTAAAGTGTGATGGCGCTAAAATTCAATGTGTAGTGTGTAAAATAGATTTAATGTGTTGGTCGAAAAGTGATTCTCTACGGCACGTAAATAGTGCAGGGCATGTTTCAACAAAAAATTCCACACGAGATTATGACAAATTTAAATTTAATTTATGTGTTTATTGCATGTAATTTACCATTTCATTTACTAAGGAAGAAAGCATACGTCTCGTTTTGGAATGAATATTCGGACTTTAAGTTACCAAGTGAGAGAACATTACAGAGAGTTGTGCCGTCTGCTCGTGAGCATGTCGAGAAAAGAATTAAATCGGAGTTGCAAGATAAAAAACTGTGGTTATGTGTGGACGAAACAACAGATCGTAAAAAATATTCTGTGGTTAATGTAATGATACGCACAACGGAACCACATCGACCGTCACCTTCAATTTTACTAGCTTCCACGCGAATACAACAATGCACTGCCGAAGTAATTTCAAAGTTAGTGTTAAATACATTGGAAAAGTTTGAACTTTCAACAAACCAACTGTTGATGTTTATGAGTGATGGTGCCGCAAACATGCTTTCTGTAGGCTGATCTCTTAAAGAACATTGTACTAACTTGTTACATATTACGTGTAAAATTCAGGCGTTCAGTCAGGTGGTAGATAGTATTCGAAAATGTTATCCCGAGGTAGACGCTTTAATAGCGCATACAAAAGCAGTGTTTGTCAAATCCCCAAAACATATACGCAAATTCCACAGACTGTGCCCCCGTATGCCTGAGCCACCAGAACCTATTCTTACACGTTGGGTAACATGGTTATAGGCCACGTTTTATTATCATAAATATTTTGAGAATATCAAGAACGTGATTTTTCGAATTCGATCCAAAGGAAGCCAGTCGAAATTCCAAGATAGTCAGGTTAAAACGGATTTAAAACTATTCAGAACAATTACTTCGAACTAGTGGAGGCAATAGAAAAATTACAAAATCCTTCGGTGTCGTTAGTGGAATCTTTGCAAATAGTGCAACATGTTCACGCACAGCTATGCACGATAGAAGACGCAAAAAATAGATGTGTTCTAAAAAGGTTTGAAAGTGTTTTAGAGAAAGACTCTGATTTTGGCACATTAAGACAAATTTGTGGAGGTGCGTCAACAGAACCGTTAAGTTGTCCCAAAGATTATTTTAATTACGCAAATATAACGTCACTAGATGTGGAACGTTCGTTTCCTGCATATAAACACACTTTTTCCTCACGTCGCACTCGGTTTGCCGAAACAACTGTGGAATCATATCTAATGTTGCAAATATTTAATAGGCATTATTCACTTTGTGATTTCACGGAAGACTCTTACGACGGTGAGCGTTTGAGCACGTATTATATTTTATTTCTGACCATTTATTTTGTGTAAACTTTTATGCGCCCGCCATTTGTTGTTGGCGCAAATCGAGCAACTCTAGTTGTGACCATAAATTTAGTCGTAACTAAATTTTACGTGAATAATGCCCAATTTTGCTGACAAGTAAGCTTTCGGAAAAATTAATGTTTGCGACACCTTTACCATAAACACCTTACTCCTGATTTATGAGTAGCATCGACACTTACATGTCGATTCTACTTTGAGGGATTCATATGTTGGACGCATCATTTCAGCCTAGCCTACAATCTAGCAAGTAACCTTAGATATCATTGTTCCAAGGACACTCTCGGTCTCTTCTTCTTTGATCACAGATATTTATAATCAGCGTGCTGTTTTTAATCCAACATAGCTATTTAGAAGCCTAAGCGTTTCGGCTTCTCAAGCAATGCTTGATTAATACTGGACGAACGTTTCGATAGTTAACCTATCATCTCCAGTAGTAACACTAAAGTAAAGAACTAACCTAAAATTACTCTACTACTTATTTAGAAATTAACAAAAATGTGTTTCTTAAACAAAATTACGTATTGCGTAGTTACGTAAACTTACCCTCCGCTGTGTTTTGAAAATACATGCTTCAGTGAAAACATTTCTTTTCAAACATAAATAGAGAATCATATCTTTCATGGATTGAATCGACTTACCTTCTTTTTTTCTTTTAATATAAAAATATAGCGTAGCAAATCTTTGCCGGAAATTGAAATCTTGAATCTCCAAGGACAATCGTTATGATAGTTATAACTTGTTCATAATTTATTTTTTAATTTCGGTTAAACATAAAGGAGCTAAAATGCACTTTGAAAGTTAATTATTACGACCCGGAGGAGACGACGTCCAATTTGGGGTAAACTCAGCAGACAGCGATAACGGCACTAGCGAAAAGCGGCGAATATTGGAAGCGTTCAGTTGCTCTGCGTTAAGAAAGCCTCTCGGGTTCGATTCTAGGGAAATATGGATGAGCTTCCAGAGGATGCACTTTATTTGGTGGATATCCATATAACAGCGATGTCACGCTCTTAAGATTGTAGCCTTTTAAAACCTGCGTCACCGTGAAATTTATTGGTTGTGCGGACGGTGTAATGAACACTTTTGGAAAATAGGGATCGAGTTCTTTTCCTATAAGATCGGATACTGCAGGAGAATATGTCAATGAGAAATTTACTGCATTGCTTAACGGCTAAATGAGTATTTTTACTGCAGGTGAATGAATTAAGGGTAAATAACTAAATGCTAGAACAAAATGGGATACCAGTTGCTATGTAGATTGCACATACTGCATATAATAATTTTATTATTATATTTGTGGTTGATTTCAATATGATTGTAAATGCGTAAGCGAAATTAAAATTACCATTGTGTTTGTTTTTTATAAATGTATATGCTACAACTATTACCTCTTGAGTACTACAATAAATTTTTTCAACAATTTTCGATTTCTCAGTAAATACATTTTATTTTTTTAATCTCGTATTAAATTAGATTTTTAGATTATTTTAAGTTAGTTAATTTTATTAGCTATAAAAATGTAAAATTTATACAAGTGTCCACCTAGTGCAAGGATGGAAGACAATTCATTTCCTCAGCAATTTAGGGGAAAATGTTTCAAACAAATATTCGGAGATACGAGGTAGGCTGGACATAAAATATAACAATTTTTATTTTTCAATACCTAGTACTACTCAAAAGTTCTAGTACGCGGATTTTTCATAATAGAATTAAAGCGACAAAAGATTTCTAATATTTTTTTGTGGAAGTATTTATTAAATATTTGGGAACAATATTACAAAAGATTATTCAAAATGAGCACAATTTGCCTTCCAGCACAACCGAAGTCTGTTTGGCCAGTCGTCAATCGCAGTGCGCACCGCATCAATGGGGAAATTTTTCACTGCATGGACAAGCGCACGCTTTAGTGATTCAAAATTTACATGACGAGAAGTGCAAGTCATACCATCTAAAACGGGCCACAACTTGTAGTCCAAGGGATTTACATCTGGGCTACAAGATGGCCATTGATCCGTCGAAATAAAGTTTGGTAAATTGTCTTTTAACCAGGTTTGTGTTGTTTTTGCTTTGTGAGCTGGGGCGGAATCCTGTTGGAACGTCCACGGTTGGGTTCCGAATAGTGTATTGTTAAGTGGCTTCACAACAAAACGTCGGATTGGCACACTTTCGCCGAAGTTTTGACTCCTTTTTCACAAAAATGGAGGTCGGTGACGCCGTCATAGGCGACTCCCCACCAGACCATTACAGCGGCTGGATGATGGCCTCTTTGAACTCTCGGAACAAGCTCTGACGCTTGTTGTGATGAATATACTCTACCGTTTTGTTCATTGAACGATTCTTCTACAGTAAAAATTTTCTCATCGGTAAAAAGAATTCTTCTGTGACCGTTTTTCGCGTACTGGCGAAGCAATGTTTTGGATTTTTGCCTACGTTTTTGTTTTAGTGCCTCCGTAAGCAGATGTCCGGTATGTCTCTCGTATGTTCGGAGTCCCAAGTCGTACTTTATAATGCGAGAGATGGATACCGACGATATATTCATTTCGCGTGACAAAATCTTCTGTTTTCGGAGCGGATTTCTACGAATTCGATTCTGCGCGGCTTTGATAGCTTTTGGGGTTCTCACATCGCGCAGACGTCCAGATCTTGAACGGTCCTTCACCCCACCAGTATTCTCGAACAACTTTACAGCCCTATACACAAAATTACAAGTTAAACCGAATGGTTTCAATGTCCGAAAGATATCGCCCGTTTTCATGCCACATTTTTTTAGGCCAATTACGACAATGCGATTTTCAAGAACGCCCCATTCCATGATTGCAAATAACTCAGATGAAAAGCTTTCGCGCTAATATAAATATAACTGTCAACTGTCAAAATGCAGTTAAGACAGGGCAGGTGCGTTCAGTGGTTTCCCCACAGTAGGTACATTCAGTAGTGTACCAGAACTTGTGAATGTACTAGGTATAATATCTCCTAACTTCAATACATTTATTACAATGACCAATTAATCATTTTATACACTTGTAAAAATAATCCAAAATTTTTCTCTCAAAATGTTGTATTGCAGCTGCTTACAACTCACTATCGTCCTTAAAACGATCCCTTTTCGGATAGAGGATCATAATACAGAACCATTGTTTCATCTCCTGTGACAATAGACGCCAAAATCGGTTTCGGGTCATCTCCACACATGTTTAAAAACGAGCGCGCACATTCGATCCGACGTTCACGCTGGCGAGCAGAAGGAAGATGCTAAGTTGCTGTATTCCTAAAGAATAACTTATTCTACAATATTATAAATTGTCCCTATGATCCTTCTTGTGAGAATCTTTGGGTAAATATAGGGTATCGTAAGCATTCTTTACCACTGGGAGTAGTATGTAGATCTCCTTATACATACGGTTCTTTATTTCTTTCATTTCTTGAGGACACCTTTTCTGATTTATTTTTACAGCATAACGACATTATTTGTATCGCATTGATCTGAACATAAACCTACTGGATACTCAGAGCAGTACATGTGATAGATTTGACGGCATTTTGAATTCGTTTGGCCTAACTCAGGTTATTGATTCACCCACTAGAATTGGAATAAATTCTCTCTCTCTTCTAGATGCTATCATAATCAGCACTGGTGTTACACGATGGGATGTAGTAGATCTGGGTTTTGCATCTGATCACTTTCTAGTTCATGCAGATTGTGATATTGATTTTGCAGCAATGCCGATGCCTGTTACATTAACTTACCGCTGTTTTAGTTCTGTTAATGTGGATCATCTTTATGTTGATCTACTGTACATGAATTGCAGCCCTATTTACTAAAAAAATAACTTGTCCATGGTTAACACCCAATTTACGCCTGATGATGGATCTAAGGGATAATGCTTTACGTCGCGCCAACTGGTTCTAGAGCCGCACTTGATTATTATAAGCAACTGTGTAACCTTGCTAATAATTTTAGTCAAACGGGAAAAAAGAGCCTAGTTAAATTTCATATTCCAAAATAATAACTTGAGCGTTGTCTTGAATGACTTAAAAAAATTTAATATTTTTAAGGAAGTTACACCTACTATCCCTACTTCCCTACGTAACCTTAATGCTATTAATCAGTTTTATGTTAACTCTATTCAAGGTACTCCGGCAAATCCTGACCTGCTTGATTTCTACACACACACAACAAACTTTCCATGTCTGTTGATCCTTTTTGTTTCCGACCCGTTTCAGAAGAAAGAGTTATGCTGTTGCTCTCGTCGATAAAATCTAACAGTTATCGTGCGGCTGACATTAATATCTCCATGTTACGTCTTTGTTATCATTTTCTGTTGTCATATATTACATACATGGTAAGTTTCTGTTTAATTGAAGGAATATTTCCGTATATCTGGAAGTAATCTATCGTAGTTCCAATTCCAAAGACTGCCAATTCGGTAGAATATAAAGATCTTAGTCCCATTACTATCGGCATTATCCAACATTGTTGAGAAAGTAGTAGATCTCCAAATAAGGGAGTTCTTGGAATTACATTCTATTTTACCGCCACAGCAATTTGGATTCCGACCCGGTTTCAGCTGTGCGAATGCTTTGGTGTCTATTGTAGATGGTATTCTTTCCAACCTCGACGAGGGTAGGGTTACTGTATTGGTATGTCTCGACTATTCCAAAGCTTTTGACGCAGTAGATCATAAATTGCTTCTAAGCATTTTGAAATACATTTGCTTTGGTAATGAAGCTGTTGCATTTTTTAGAAGCTATTTGACTGGCAGAACACAAATAGTTAAAGTTCACGGCGCTGTGGTCTCAAATAGCGTTCCTTTGACTAGAGGTGTTGCACAGGGCAGCATAGTGGGGCCTCTGTTATACACCATCTACATCTCGTTCCTTTTCAGTAACTTAAAATACTGTAAACACCATATACATGCTGACGCCGGGCAAATTTATTATTCCTTTGCAGTACCTGACATTGATTTGGCGCTGCAAAGTATTAATAAAGATCTAAGGACTTGTTTCCGAAATCTCACTAAAGCACGGATTCAATTTAAACCCTAAAAAGACAGCAGTCCTGATGCTGGGGCGCCCAACGGCTCGGTTAGGCGTATCGAACTAGCTGAAACTTATATTAAACAATTGCCTACTTCCGTTAATGCAGTCACTAAAAACTTTAGGTGTTGAACTGGATGGTGATTTAAGAAACATGTTCTTCGTTGTTCGGGCTGGCTTATGCTAAACTTAAGGTATTTTACGGTAGCAGGAAGTATCTGAGCGCTGGGCTGAAGAGAATGCTCTATGCGACGCGTTGGTACTTTCTCATTTTAATTATTGTGACACTGTGTTTAGACTCTATTGATACGACACGAATACAGAAAGCGCAAAATGCTGTCTTAGGTTTATACACGGAATAAAAAGACCTCATCCGATTTCACACATTTTAAAATATAAGAAGTGGCAGAACATGGCGCATCGCAGATAGTTGCATTATGCAGTCCATTCACATAAGATTATTCTCTCTCGATCACCGCATTATTTGTATTCCAAAATATCTTATAGCACTGAGGTTCATAATCTTAAACCGAGGTTTAGAAATTTACTCTCTCTCCCTATACATTGGACGGCTTTGTTTACTAGGTCCTTTTCATATAATATTGTTAAGATTTATAACACTTTCCTCAACCAGTTCAAGCGCCTGCCTATTCGTTCAAAATCAGGATAAAAACTTACTACTATGAGGGCCAGTGACTGCATCTGCTTTTGACTTGATTCTCTGCATTTCAACAGTTATTTTTTCTTTTGTTTTTTCTTATATTGTATATACTCATTCTATATGCGCAAACCTATTGATAGTGCTTGTTATCTACGCGTGTGTATGCGGGTCCGTTTGATCCGGTATTGCATTTATCTTTGTCTAACTGACACAATTGACACAATTCTATATATTAAGATACGAATCCAATGTTTTTGTAAACAATTTTCTACTTTATTTCCAATGCTGGCACAATAAACGAATATATTATTATTATTATTACTAATACATTACTAGGTATTAAGACAAGTTTATGCAACATGACGTGGGCCATGTACTGACAGTAATATTAACATACCATTCCATTTTGTTTTTCTATTTTCTCATATCAGTTGCACCCTATAGTGGTCAATTCTGGAAGTTTAAACTATTTGTAATGAAATGTTCTTAGTTACTTTTATAGCGTAGAAGCTTTTTTTTTTTAAACGCTAGGGCGCGTTCCTGAGATAGAACCATTGTCCTCTCTAAAACACCCGATATATTCTTTATTATATAGAGTAAGTCATATCCGCGGGCTCGGGAGATTGTGCCTATATGAATGGACATTTTTCGAAGTGGGTTTTTTGTTATAAGGTTTAGGCATAGTTTAAGATGATATTGAAACCCACGGGCTATCTCATAAATTCATAGCTACCCAAAACTGCATTTTTTTTAATGAAACATACTATATGTATATTATTGCATTTTTTGAATCCTCGTTAAATCTTTAGATAAAATGTAATAAAGTACTATTGACCTGAAACTAAGGGTTTCAATGTTATTAAGGTTTCTTCGAAAAAGTCGACATTTACAGGAACCACTATTTCTTGGGAACCGCATATTAGACAGATGTGATTTTCGGATACCTAGATCAGACATAAAATGACCTAATACACACGCGTTTATGGGGCTCTGTATTGCTAATGAGATACCTATAACATTGCGTTAAGTTGGAATGACATATTTTTATTAAAAATATGAATTTAAATTACGATTTATTTATTACTTATTTGATCCGGACAAATAACACGGATATACTAAAACGCGGAGGTTTTTTCCTTCTTTGTGACAACACTGTTTTTATTTTCTCGAATTATATTTTTTCGAATGAAATTATCGATAACGAATTTATGATGCTTTTCAAAGCATCATTTGTAGCAATTAACACTAACGAATACGTTGACTTAATAATAAAAAATAATAAAACAGAGGAAATGGGAAATCTGCTGTTAGCTTAAATATGAAATATTTGTCCTTCTAACAATAAGTGACCATATGAATTATATCTTTATATTTTTCGGCATCATATTATGAATATAATTAACTTACGCATTATTAGATTTAAAATTATATAAATACTAAAGTATTTATACTTGCTACGACTTCTCAAAAGAAATAGTTTGGGAAGAATAAGTTTAAATTTCGAAAAGGATTTGTTAAAATTAACAGCAAATGGGCTTGTCAGGCCAAATGGACGGGCCGAACAGACCGCCTGTCTCATGTTAAAAAAGCACGGCCCGGCCCGCGTCTGAAATATTCCAGCCCGACGCGGATCGGCCCGCGGCCTGAGCCGGGCCAAAACGCCCGTTCGCATCGCTAGTTTATTGTTATCTACTGAGGTATTTACAAAATTTGGATTTGTTGTATCAATCAAGTTTTCGTTGTTGCGCAAAGTATTATGAAATAAAATTATGTATATTTTCAGTTCAAATCATGTTACAGCAGGGCCTTGATAATCCGAACCCAAACTAATCCGAACGCCTCTATAATCCGAACGCCCTTCGCGCCCCACTCACTCTTGCTCATTCACCAGTTGTCCGCCGTGCACTGTTGATGTCACATACATCTTTGTCGTTACTCCTGCCGCCATTTTGTTTACCGTTGCGTCGCGTCGCTTGTGACCTTAACTATTTCTCAGAAATGCGAGAATTTAGATGAAATAAAAGAAGGTGCTTCTTTAAGTTCTCTTGCGCAGAAATGTAATGTTGGAAAAATTTTTGATATTAAGAGCAAGGAAGAGAAGATACGATCTTATGTGGTGAAAACGGAAAAAGGCCTAGGTATTCGAAAGACCTTAAAAACATCCGAGAATCCATAGCTTGAAGATGCGTTGTTTACATGGTTTATAGAACAACGAAGAAAAAACGTTCCTTTGTCAGGCGATATACTCATGGAAAAGGCGAAATATTTTCTTGAAAGGCTTGGACGAGGGGAGTTCGCTGCCAGTAGAGGTTGGCTGGACAATTTCAAGAAAAGACATGGCATACGCCAACTCAAAATTACTGGTGAGAAGTTGTCAAATAATGAAGATGCCGTAAAGCAATTTTAGGATAAATTCATGGATATTATCAGAGAGACAGAGATTTAACCGCAGAGCAAATTTACAACGCTGATGAGTCTGGCTTGTATTGGAAAACTATCCCGGATAAAACGCTGGCTTCTGGATCAGAAGTTAGAGCCCCAGGTTCGAAAGCATCAAAAGAGAGAGTAACACTTATGCCTTGCGCAAATGCTGCTGGTACACACAAACTGCGTTTGTTGGTCGTTGGCAAAGCACAAAGACCTCATGCATTTGCATCAGTGGAAAAGTTACCAGTTCATTACACGGAGCAAAGAAATGCATGGGTTACAAGATCAATATTTTTAGAGTGGTTTAGAGGACATTTTATCCCGGAAGTGAAGAAATTTTTGTCAAATAAAAACCTACCGCAGAAAGCAATTTTACTTCTTGATAATGCGTTCTGTATCTGATGTCCTCAAAAAAATCGCTATGCAAGACGCAGTATATTCATTGGTTCAAAGTTGGTGTCAATTAAATTCAAATCTAATAAACAAATCCTGGACAGCCTTGTGGCCTCAGTTAAACATTGAAGAACATTGTGTTGATGATTTTGAGCCCGAAGATGATCTTCCTTTATCCTTTTTCTGTAATAAAGGCTATTCTGAGATTGCAATCACTAACTTCTTAGCAAGCAATGATGACAATGATGAAACTCAGGAGCCTATTATTGACGATGAAATAACAAGGCAAATAATACAAGAATGTGACAGCCAATGTGAAGAAACATTTGTTTCATCTGAACCAGTAACGAGCATTTCCCATTCTAATGCTGTATCTGCCTTAAACACATGCTTAGAATGGGCTGACCAAGTGGATATTCCTGTGCCAAAGAAGATGCTTTTACGAAAATTACGAGACAAAGCCTTCTACATGTCACTTAATACCTCCCGAAAAAACTGCCATTTTAGATTTCTTTAAACAAGTGTAATAAGTTCAATAGTTACGTTTCTGATTGAATGTCATTGTGTTCTTTTTAAAATACATTCCTTATTTCGCAAAATCAATGTTTTATTTTTTAAAATACCTAGTCAAATATTCTCCATACTATAATCCGAACGCTTCGTGGATCCGAACAGGGTGCAAATTTTTGGTGTTCGGATTATCAAGGCCCAGCTATATTTGCCATAGGGCATTTAAATAAGTTCTAATTTTCAGCAAATAATTGTGCCAATAACTTACTTGATTATGTCATACCAAACTAGCAAAATAAATGTTACCAGTGGTTCAGTTTCAAAAATCGCTATAATGAGAAAATGGTTAATTTTAGGCTACTAGTAATTTTTTGTCCTGAATTATGCTAAAAGGTGTTCCATTAAAAAAAAGATTTTTAACAAAAATGTGTTACACCAACTTAACGCAATATTCCGTGCATCTCATTAATAATTCAGAATCTCATAAGCGCGTGTCTGTAAATGTCGACTTAAAAAAGAAAAGCCCTGATAATTCTGAAACCTTTAATTTTAGAACAATTACAGTATCTATTATATTTTGCCTCAGAATTTAACGGGGATTCCAAAAATGTAATAATATGCATGTTCCATAAAAAAAATACAACAAACACATCATAGATTCCAATATAATTGTAAACCATGCCTACAATCAGGCCTCATAACAAGATAAAAACTATTTTGAAAATTCTCCATTCATAAAGGCACAATCTTTAGAGTCCGCGGAGATGACTTACCTGTATAACCTATAATTGTAAATCAACCTTTTATGGTGGTTCAAAGAAAAATCCAATGAGTTGGGGATCCATTGCTTTAATTATAAACGTATTTCAATTCTCATTCAAAGAAACACAGAACCGTATTTAGTTAACAGTTCATTAGCTGGATTATTTGCTGCGGATTATATATGTATGTGCGCATCTGAGTCCTTATCCAGGTTATCCAACCAAGACCTACTAATTCGGGTGTCGGTATAATAAGGGAAAGCACCGAAACAAGTTCACTCACATCATCCATTCGCGTACACATAATTCTCCGTATATGTATATCCTCTAAATTTAGTGCTCCTCAATACACTATTATTACCATACACGAACTCTCGCGTTTTCCGAACTTAATCCTGTCACCCGGTTTGCGGAAAATGTGTCAAAATGATCAAGGGAAGCGATTTGTTCGGGGTTGCAATTTTCCGGACGGTTACTGTGTTGGCGCCCACACTAACCCTTCCACTTTTAGTCCATCATCAACGCCTGGAAGATCACAGCACCGGCCACGTATATATGCGCCGAGAACGTTCCACGAAGGTGAGCCCTTTGTATAAGCCTAGCATAATCATCTGATGTGATTTTATAGATGAACTGCCATATCCCGGACGTGAAAACAGCGGGAATATAGGAGGAGGAGGTGGTAAACGAACGGGCGGTGGATATTCGGAAGCGACCGAAACAAAGTTGTTTTAGCGCTATATTTCAGCGTCAACCATGTGAAAGTACCTATACACACACATACGTGCGCTCCACACTGTAGGGCAGAGACTCCGATACCTTTACCATTTGCTATAGGATACAAGTCGATCCGGTATGCTATCCTGATATAATGGTACAATATAGAGTCGGGGATTTATTTACTTTTCGCGCACACGCTTGGATAAGTTTCACAGCGCCTTGTGTTGTCAATTTATTGGCAATAACATCACGTTGGTCAATAAACCTTCAAGTGATTATATTTGCTCATCACTTTAGCACAATGTTAATAAAATTCGTCAGAAAATCGACTATATTTTAAGGTAATTGGAAATAACGTCTACATGAAAATTTTTTCAAATCGAAAAACCTTATGGAAACCGTACCGTTGATTGCATCACCGGCAATGTGACTATAAATTGATGTTTCTTCGATATTTAAATAAAACTACTATGTCTTTGCCAGACTGAACATAACTGACTAAAGTGGCGTACAGCCGAATAAATAGAGACAACACTTGTCCACTCCAGGTCAATAACAAAAACTCCTCACACTATACAATGTGTATGTGTAGTGTTCAAATTAATATTTTGTTTGTATATATTACACTTTTCTTTATGTGATTAGTCAACTGTTGTTGTTTCACCGTTACAGTGCTTCTTACGAATTCATATTTAATGATATGCGTGCATTCTGTTTCACTGCTTAAAACTTTACAAAAACAATATTTTTTTTAAATTGTTCTAATGGCCAATGAAGCTGAATGTAAGTACTTTCTAATGATATATTATTTATAAGATTTCTTGTGTTTTAATAACCAATAATTGAATTTCATGATAGAATGTTTTTGTAATCAAACAAACATGCATCAATAAATTCGAAAAGAATTATACTTATGTTCCCAACAAGTTCCATTCGTAAATTTTAGTTTATATTGTAGATCAAATTTTAGTCTATTATTCTGAAAAAAGAAATACTGCGGAAAGTTGCGGTTGCATTCACGGCAATTTTTTTTTCAGTGAAGTGCAGCTATACGCGGCAGGAACTCTTCGACTTATGGCTGTCTCAATCGGACAGAGGTTTTGTCGAGAAAAATAATAATTTAAAACAGATGATATGATTATATTAACATTTGCTGACGAACCAAGAGTTGACATCAAACTCGTTGCAAAAAATTTATCAAAATTTTCCAGGGAATTGCCGAAAAGATGGAATGGTAGTTTCAGAAAGTCTGACACTTAAAAAAAAAAATAAAAAATAGTTAACGCAAACAATTGTGTTGCATTCTTAATTGGAGACCGAAGATTGTGCTGTTGCAAGTACAAGTCATGCACCCGTTAGACGTCCTTCAGTCATTTGAGAACTTATCAGAAAAATCTAAAAGACGCAAAACGAAGGATCTGCGAGATACATTTTCAACGGCAGAGCTAACTTATGCGGCACAGATGAAACTTAGAGAAGCAGATCAACATGATGCTGCAATAGTTATTAGGGAAGCTTCGCACATTACACCAACACGAGCTTCAAAAGTAAGTGCTTGGATAGAATCAGATAATAAACCAATCCTTTTAACACCTAATGAAGGCTTATCTTTATTAATTCAAGCTCACAATTAGTTAAGTAAAAAGTAATACAATTTAGTAATAAGATTTCAAGCTAAACAAAAAAATGCTAACATTTACCCGACCTACAACAACATCAGAAGAGCGAAAGAAAATTGATACCCTCAGAGTGAGTTCATTCGTATTTTCGATAGTTTCGTAGAAGTCAAGTTACAGCCCCTGCTAGATATAACTGCGAAAAGAATTGTGCTGTCTCAACAAGCAGTATTTGAGAGCATGTCAAAGGACGTACAGGTCTTGACGTTAATATCAAAATGGGGTTGCGACGGTGTTACTGGTCACAATCAGTACAAACAAAAAATTAGTGCTGAAGGGAGTGATCAAAATATGTTTATAAATTCGTTTGTACCCATACAATTGATTCATGTAAATGAGCAAGAACAAAAAGAAATATTTTGGCAGAATCCACGACCATCTGTTCGCTACTGTCGACCAATCCGTATTTTATCCCACAAAGAAACATCTTCACTTGCAAAGGCAGAAGTAGAACGTCATATATACAAATGTAATATTGTAATATTTTGACCGGGAAGAGCATTGCACTCTCCGAAACTAAATCAGCTCTTTGCAATGCTACGCCTAAAGAAATGAATAAGCTTGACAAATTAGTTGACCAAACAATTGATCCAGAGATGTATAGATTTGGGTTGTCAACATTACATGCTTGGATCAGGTTCTTCGAGTGCTTATTACATATTTCTTATAGGCTTACTTTTAAAATGTGGCAAGTACGACGTGAGAATAAAATCCAAATGGATGCGCGTAAGAAATTAATTCAAAATCGCTTTCAGGAAGAAATGGGATTACTCGTAGACCAAGGTAGACCAGATGTGAATGGCACAACAAACGATGGGAATATAGTACGACGATTCTTTCGCGAGACAGAAAAGTCTGTAAATATTACGGGACTTAATGTTGCAATTATTCAAGAGCTTTCCGTCATTTTAGCAACGATTTTGTCGGGGTACAAAATCAATAAATAATTGAAGAATACACCAAAAATTCTGCTCGGTTATTTGTTCAAGAATATAACTGGTTTTACATGCCCGCTTCCGTGCATAAGATTTTAATTCATGGAGCAGACGTTATTGATTCTGCTTTACTACCAATAGGCCAGTTGTCTGAAGAGGCTCAAGAATGTCGAAATAAGGATTTGAAGATGTTTCGACGAGCACATACCCGAAAGGTAAGTTGTGTAAGCACAAATGAAGATCTGCTGCATTGCTTACTTATGTCTTCAGATCCATTTATTACCGGCCTTCGCGATTTGCCAAAAAAACCTATATCTGCACTTCCCACAGAAGTTCTAGAATTGCTAGAAGCCCCTTCTATAGAAACAACGACGAAAATGTACAATTTTTAATATTATTTAATAAAATTAAGACTTAATTACCTTTACTTTGTTTTTCTATTTCTAATCAAAAGGAAAATAAGCCCTATTTACTTGAAAAATAATTTTGTCTACGATTTCTAATTTCTGGCCCACTGTGCGGTAGTTTAATATTACGTCTAGACCTATGACTGTTACTATTAAAGCTGTTTAGATTGAGATTGGGAGCCTCGGTGTTATTGGATTTGATGAGTTTCAGTACAAAATTTCCGAATTTGATTAGCATGACGCTTCCACTCTAGGCCTAATTCGGAAATTCGTACAATGTAAGTTACCTTACCTGTTTTTTCAATAATTGTACCATCAATCCATCTAGGTTTATTTAAAAGTCTATAATCCCTTGTCATTACTGTTTCCGCTTTAAAAAATTCTGTAATACATGTACTCTCTCTGTTACGACTGAACCATCTTAATTCGTTGACAATCCAGGATCTGGCTTAAACAAATCAAATCGAGTTCGTAAACAACGATTAAACATTAACATTACTGATATTTTACCAGTGGAACAATGTCGAGAATTACGGTATACAAATAAAAAATTTGATTGAAGTATATTAAAATTTATATGATTATTGTTACCTACCGCATTTCTAATTAACTTCACGCTATTTTCTGTTACGCTGTTGTAGTGTGGTTGGTATGGAAGACTACGTGGCTAGTAATTGAGTTAACTACAAAATCTGCAATCTGTTTAGTATACGCGGCTAAAATTACTAATATATGTTGCTTGGGTCTATGGATTGACAACACATTTCGAAATCAGGAGCAAATTACTAAATACATTAGGACAGCTTACCTAAACTTGAGGCAATTGTATGTTCATAAAAATTATTTAAATACTAATATTAAAATAAAATTATGCGAAGCATACGTTCTGTCACCGTTTTCTTATTGTACTAGTGTATATAATCCTGCCATTGATTCTGGTACTCCCTATAGAATTCGAAAAATTCAGAACTCTTGTATACGTTTTATTTTTTTTGTTGAGAAGGTATGATAATGTTTCTCGGAGAATGAGCGAGTTGGGCTGGATGGACATGTACAATAGCCGGGAGCTGTAGACCTTTTGTTTATTCTGTAAAATTCTACTTCATAAATGTTAAGGCGGACATTTTTGTATAATAAAATTAGATTTCGATCAGATCAATATGTATAACAAGTATAATAGTATTAGTGATTATAGTATTAGTGATCCTCTTAAATCATTACCCCCAAAATCTTTCAGAAAGAAGTTTAAAATATTGTTGCTCAATGCTCAAACTTAATAGCAGTGGTTGGGTTTGTGTTGCTGCCTCCAACTACTTTTATATGTGACATTTTTTATAAGAGCTGCAATGATTATTTACGTGTGCACATTACTTTAAATGTTATCATTTTATACAACGTGTTTTGAGTTTGTAGGCACTCACTTACAACTAAATTAATTTAATTTTCAATCATGGTGAAATAATCAGTCTAGTTTCTGCCTTCACCGTGTGATTGCGTTATTTAATTTAAATGTTTTCCTTATTTTGTTTCCTTATTTTATTTTATACTTTGTTTTCCAATAATTTAGATAACAGTGTATGACCTTTAGACTTGCCTTCCTCCTTTAGGCATAAATACCACATTTACGTCTCTTCACAATATTGGTATACAGCCGAAGCCATAGCTGGTTTTGTACAAGCTTACTAGTATTGAAAGGAGAATATCTGTGGATTTCTGCAATACCGTAGGGAAGATCCCGTCTTCTCCAGGTGATTTGTAAGGTTTGAATGTAATTATTGTAAAGATTTTACTTGCTAGACTTCGTATCTCTTTTGATGGACGAGTTGAGACTACTTCGAAGTGATAGTCTGTGCTAGTAGATGCTATACAGACTGAGAAATGAGTATTTAACATTACCTCTAAAGCCTTTCTCGAATTTTCTGTAAAGCTGCCATCAGTTTTTTTAAGGTGCCCGAGAATTAGAGCATGCAGTTGCTATTCTAAGTCTTCTATGTTCTCTATATCGGTGTGGATTTCGTCTGCTTCTTCCCTGATGTGTCTTTCATAAGAACACTAATCAGTTTTTCTTGGAATTCTTATCATTGATGCTTGGTGTATCCCTGTTTCAATTTCAAAGCATGTATGCCTATGGTCTGACGGTGGGGCCTCTAGGGAAACATGCCAATTTATTATATTTGAACTAAGACGAAGAGTACCCATAGTAAAATCTAGCACCCCTCTTTTATTCATAGTTACAAAAGTTGGTTCTTTACTTCTATTAATTATGTTTAAGTTTGATTAATTGTACCTACAACGCCTGTTTGCCCTGGAGACGTTTACAAAAAAAAAACTTAAAATCTGCAACGTCCTTATATTTATTGTTGATAATAAAAAGAGAAGTAATGAAAGGATCATGTAGGCATGTGTTTATTTTTATACTATTCTTACAATAGAAAACTTCTAATCAATAATAAATAACAACAAACTAACAATAAGTTAACTTTTTGAGAGCTTAATTATAGCAGAAGCACGTTTTAGAGTTGAACGAATCGTTTCGTTAATACTTTCATCAAAAAATAAATTCGTGATAATTGTTTGAGTATAATCGCTCTTTTACCGGCTGCGTATCACTCTCAATATTAGGGAAAGCAACGCAGGACAACAAACACGTTATTGAATTGGCAACTATGTGTTCGGCAGCGACGACGTGTGTCAGATATAGAAGCGAACACGAAGCCCGACACAATGAACCTTTAGATTACATTGTAAGCGGGCTGGAGTTACAAACGCCCTATCCGAATGCGTCGTCCCTATTTCCCACACCAGAACTTGCCTTCCATTACCGCAAGACAGAAGCTAATTTACTATCAATTCACTTCAAACATCATATTTTATCTCGCGACTATAGAAAGTTTACACGGCCTGTCTCTCTGCAATTCCCGTGTATAGGAGGATAGCACCACCGAACGAGAACCTACATTTCTGTATGTATGCGTTGTTCTGTTGTTTATGTTCAAATGTGGGTTGGCATTTGGTATCTTAAAACGGCACATCCGACTTTTGGTTCGCATTGTTTGCAAAGAAAGGCTTGATTCGAACTCGCAACGTGTTTGTCACTCTTTTTGAAGGAAGTTCCTTTTTCGTGCGGATATTATACGAAAGAGACGTTACAATATATGATGTACAGGTAATACACATATAAATATTACATATTTTGCGGAAAATTAATTCAACATCATACGTGATCACAAATTTCATTTTTAAATAATTGTTAGGATGTCCTCAACATGAAGGAATATTTACAACTAAAAAAACATGTCTTAACCCGTAGTTTACGTTTTTATGACAAAAGTTTTTAAGAACGGTTATTGATTATTCAAATTCTTTGAAAAAGTTTGATCGGCTATTGTTGCCCCACTTAAGAGTGTAACATTTTTGTATCTTATTTTGTTTCTTTGTGACTTCTACCAACATTTCCTGAAACGTAGAATACTTTATCACCTACTTACGGCCAAAAATTATTTGCCTCCTTCAAATATAAATGCTACCGACAATCCACAATGAATCAAAAATAAATTTAAAATCATATTAAGCATTTTTCTTTCAAGATCATGCATGTTAAGAGAAATAGTTCAGAATTCTGAAAAAAGCCTTAAATCCAAAATTTAATCGAAATCAAGACGCATTCAAATTTTTCAAGTCCGAAAATATTAATTTAATGTTTTTGGCTTAATTTCTGTATATTTTCTATTTCTAATAATGCTTTCATTTGCCGAAAAATAGAACGTTAGTAAACGATCCAATGCGACTCTATGTGAGTAATTCACAACTGGGGAAGGTATTACAAATTTAACAAATTGTTAACAAATTGTTAAATTTGATCACCTTTTAACATGTTGTGTTTATCCCCTTTCTACATAAATTTTTACATATTTGATTTTAATTATAAGTGGTCATCTCATTGTTATTGAAGTGCATGTTATCAGTTTAAGTAGTAGTATTTTATTGTATTGACATAACTTTTCCTGCAGTACGTTAACTCTTGCCTGATGATGAGAGAAGTTTCTTGAAACCGGTAGCACGTTTATTAACAGAGTTATTGTGAGTACTTTTATTTTACCTTCTCCAGTTAAAACGTTAGTACCTTTCAATACTGATAAAGATAACAAAAATAATGACGTTACACTCTTACGATTCACTGTTGTACATGTGTACTAAATAAAGACAAATTTAATTTTTGATAAAATCTATTTTCAATTGTGCTGAGGTAGTGCAGATGTGATTTTGGATATACGAGGGTAAGTCAAAAATTACTTACACTTTTAGTTCTACAACTGTATTAAACAAAAATTGCTGTACAATAGATACATTATTTTTCGATATAGTCTCCACCTTTAGCAATGCACTTGGTTCAGCGAGCCACAAGCTTCCGTATGCCTTCCCGGTAGAAGGTTTTCGGTTGGTCGTGAAGCCACTTTTGCACCGCATCCCGAACGTCTGTGTCTGAGCCAAATCGACGACCTCTCAAAGCTTCCATAAGCGGTCCAAAGAGATAAAAGTCTGAGGGAGCGAGATCAGGGCTGTAGGGAGGGTGTTCCAAGGTCTAAATGCCCAACCGGTTGATAGTTTCTATGGTGTTATGGGCCGTGTGCGGACGGGCGTTGTCTTGCAACAACAAAACTTTCTTTGAGAGTAGACCACGGCGTTTGTTTCGAATTGCTGGTTTCAGCTTATTCGCCAACAAATCACTGTACCTCGCACTATTTATGGCAGTCTCCCTGTCCAAGTAGTCGTCCAGTATAAGGCCTTTTTCGTCCTAAAACACGGTTAGCATCACCTTCCCAGCCGATGGTGAGGTCTTGAATTTTTTCGTGCTAGGGGATCCTGGGTGTTTCCATTCCATACTCTGGCGTAGCAGTGATGAACCCACGCTTCATCAACGGTCACTATTCTGCTGGATGAAATTTGGGTTCATCGTGGATAATTTGATAGGCAGAACCGTGACTGATGTTTAAAGAAGATGCAACATCACCTATGGTAACTCGCCTGTTTGCTGTAACCATCTCTCGAGCTTGCTGAATGTTATCGTCGGTGGTCGAGGTTGACGGCCGTCCAGCTCCCTCTTTTTGTGTTACGCTCGTGCGGCCACTTTGAAACATTTCGATCCACAAAAAAACGCTTTTACGAGATAAAGACTGTCCTCGTATAATGACAAAAGTCTTCGGTGAATTTCAGCACCTTTCACACCCTAATGCTTATGCTGTTGTAGCTAGCAGACAAATGACACGATCGTGATTAAATTCCGCACACATGACCACAGAGGCGCCAACTCAACGCATGCGCAACCGGCCGTCACTACGATAACCTTCAAAGCTTGTTATGGCGAAAGTGTAGATAATATTTGACTTACCCTCGTGCATATGTACGAATAATACTGCTTTACTGAAATAAAGTTAGTGATATTAAGTATTATAGATATACAACGAATGATAATATACTAGCATACAATAATAAGAGTTAATGTCCGGATATTTAGAGAAATTTCTGTTGCCTGCAAAATAACTTTGATTGGTGGTTTTTGCTATACATATGACGCCAACACAGCTGCCATATTATGCAAAATTTGTACGCGAGTAGTTACATTTCCATTACTCATCTTTGGTTGTTTGTCATATTTTTCTAAAATATGGTCCCACACTTACAAGCCAATAGCATAATTATTGTTGGAGAATGATATATCAGTGGAGGACAGACAACTATACTTTTAAATGTTTTGAGCAAAGAATCTTACAAGTTAATCTTTAATCTTTGTTCACCGGAGAAGCTGGAAGAAGTTGCTTATAAGAATTTAATATTTTCGATTCACATTTTGCACCAGTTCAATCTGTTTTTGCTACAAGGTACTGGTTTTACACAGTAAAAAAACGTAAGCAATGAGTCGATAAACGACTGGGCAGCCCGGGTATGAAATTTAGTAACACATTGCGAATTTGGTCCAGAGGTTCGGTTCTTGTTTGCGGCGAATTTATTAACTTTATTAAAAGAAGAACCCTTTGCGTTGGATTGAAGAATTATTTGTAAAGTTGTAAGGCGGTTAAGAATTTTCCAAATTGGATTGAACTTATGCTTCTCATCAAATTTTGTTAGAGGAAAAGTCGTCCGAATTTCACCTCACAAAGGATTATTTAGGTATAACCGTCTGCCGTTTGGGGTCTCATCAGCGCCGGCCACAT
This sequence comes from Dynastes maya, assembly GCA_029619315.2. Classification (NCBI taxonomy): domain Eukaryota; kingdom Metazoa; phylum Arthropoda; class Insecta; order Coleoptera; family Scarabaeidae; genus Dynastes; species Dynastes maya. Next base: position 50,886,702 of record JAROYE020000002.1, read on the forward strand.
TCCAATAAATTATCGGGGGTTTATTTGAGGTTATGGAAGGCGTTGTGGTTTTTTTTGAGCGACATTTTAGTAATCGGATGAACTAAAGCACTTCATTTACAGCGTTTAGATAAGGTTTTAAAAATGTTATAATATAGTAATTTAAAACTATCACGGGAGAAACGTAGTTTTTTCCAAAAATAAATTAATTACTTAGGCTACGTTATTGATAAAGATGGATTATACACTAAGGATGATAAAACCTGAGCTATTAAAAACGCTCCAATTCCCGAAAATGTCACTTAATTAAAATCTGTCCCTGTATTAATTAATTATTATGGTACATTTATAAAAAAATTATCCACCGTTTTAAATCCGTTGTATAATTTGCTCAAGTCTAATACCAAATAGTATTAGTCCAAAGATTGTAATGATGCTTTTAAAGAAATTAAACATTTGTTGCCATCTGCTGTATTAATTAATTTCTATCCAAATATTAAATTTAAATTAACGACAGAATCAAGTGATTACGGGATTGGTGCGATACTTAGCCGCATAGAACCAAGTAAGGGGCAAAAACCGTTAGGTTATGCCTTTGGAACTTTATCAATTGCGAAGAAAAAAATTCTTTCAAATCGAAAAAGAGACCCTTCCTATAATTTTTGGATTAGCAAAATTTGTGTTAGCTACTAGTCATAAACCTCTTTTGAGCATTTTTAACCCAAGGAAAGGTGTACTTGAGCACTCTGTAAACAGACCTCGGAGATGAACACTAATTCAATCAAAATATGATTATGACAATCAGTTTGATAAATCTGAGGCAGATTACGTAGACTGTTTATCCCGCATGCCTTTATTTACATATTTTACATGACAATTTGCAAGAATTAAATACAAATTACTGTAATTATTTTTCTTTTAGTAAATTTTAAGGGTATTGAAAACTAAATTTTAGAGGATGAAATACGTCTAATCTCCTCACTTGTCGTATTCGGCGAGAATACGATAAGCGAGGATATTAAATCATTTCTCCGGAAAGAGGACGAAATTTCTATCGAGGATGATTGTTTGATTTGAAATAATAATCATAATGCCTAAAGCATTGCAACAACGAGTATTAAAACAGTTGCATGAAACCAATTTAAGTAAATCGTTAGCGCGTTCCTATTTTTGTTAGCCGGGACTAAACAAACAAACTGAAGAGTTGTGTAAGAATTGTTCAAATTGTAATCTTTATAAAAATAACATGCCAAAGGCTGAGTTGAATTCCTGGCCTTTTCCATCGTGACCATGGGAAAGTATTCACATTGATTATTTAGGTTCAATTTTGGGCTACATATTTATTATTATTTTTTTTTATTATTATTATTCTATCTTTATTGCATACAAAAAGAAAATCAATTACACACATTAATCTCTCATCATTCAAAGGAATGCAAAAGGTATTAATACATAAGAAATGAACTCCTTGTAACAAACCCGCTTCATCCTAACCAACATGCTTATCATAAGGCAAAATCAACAATAACGGCCCACTAATTTATTACAAGCAAATTGGAACTACTCACTTACGGCAAAAGAAATATCTCTCTGCGCATTCTTGGATATAGAGGGTGCTTTTGATAACACTTTCTTCGAAGGCGTAGAAAGAGCGGCTTCTGCCAAAGGTTTTCACCCGTTATCTGCAAAATGAATTAAAGCCATGTTTCAAAGTAGACGAATAAGCGCTACAGAGTCAATAAAGGCTGACCCAAGAACGGGTCTTGTCGCCTCTACTCTGGTGTCTTGTTGTAGATGATCTAAAGAACTTAACCAGTAACTGATATGAACTGCAAAGGTACTCTGACGACCTGGTAATCATGATCCGTGGAAAAAATGAAAAAATCATACCGCAACTCATGCAAAAAACCTTTGGCTACATGTATAAATGGTGTCAAAATCATAGTTTACGCATAAACTCTCAAAGGATTGCAATCATCCCTTCCAAAAGGAGAAGAAAAGTCTCTTAAATCTCCCTCTATAGAATACTTTCACCGATGAAACTAAATACTAAGGAGTTTCGTTTGATAAAAAAAAAATGCCATGGAACTCCCACATCACCAACTCACGGAAACAAGTCATTACGGCATCATTAGTTAGCCGAAGTGTAGGTTAGAAGGTAGAAGTTATTGAAATGTATAAAATATTTTACGGCTCTTATTGGTGTTTACATTTAACTAAATTTATGTAAAACCGCAATGGTGTAACTTGTCAGTACTTCGTATGTTTAACACTGTATGAGTTATTTTTTTTTTCAATTGAAATACAAATGGGAACCTCACAGTTAAATTTTAGCGTTTGTTAGGATGTTATTATATTTAAGAGAATTAGCGCCTTCGATCAGACACTCATAGCGCCACGCAGTTGAGTACGTCGCAACGGCGGTCGATGATATGTTCTCAACAGTCCGAAAGCAACCGTGCTATACCTGTTATTTTCCCAGTGAGATAACAGTTGCAACCGTTATTGAATCCTGTCTCTAAATTGTTATGCGCTACATCTCGCACTTGAAACTATTCGCCACTGCTATCCAAATGTAAATACTAAATAAACGAATACGGTAATTTCATAAACAGTGTCCTAATATTCCAGAATCCTCAAAACTAGTTTTGACCCGATGGAAAATGCGGTTGGAAGCTGCGTTCTATTATCTTCAACATTTCCATCCACTCTGGTCCTTAATGTTACAACTTAATGCAAAAGAAACTGCAGCCATTAAAACAAGTCAATTGAAATTTCAAAAGACTATCAAGTTGGAATTGATTTACAAACCAAACACGAAGTAATAATGAATGCCATTACAACATTACAAAGGTCTTCATAACGAGAAAAGTGTTGTACTACAAAAAAAATACATATTTGGCTACAAGATTAACACATGGCTCGTAGGTTAACACAGATTTACAATAACAGTGCTCCTATAGATACGTTTACTTGTTTCAAAGGCTATTACAATTATGCAAAGAGTCGTTTTCGTTATACAAGAATATTTTTTCACCACCGCGAACAAGGCTCAAGGAAACAATAGTGGAAACGAACGCCATGATTCGTATGGTTAGGCGAACACATTCGGAATTTTAATACTTACTGTGTAAGTGTTGATATACTAATAAAACCGTTATATTTATTATGTTACTTATAAATTATTACTTGTAAGTTCTTACTTAAACAAAGCTACGCCCTTCCCTGTTGGGCGCCCATGATCAGGAACCGTGATTTGCGAACCTTGTTACAGTTAAAAAAAAGAATAGAATGAAATGATTGAATTTATCGAATTTAGAGCATGAGACTATAAAAAAAAGAACGTAGATTCTATAAGGAGAGAATCCAAAGAGTTTAGAAATAAAAACAACGTCGTTGAGATGTTATTAATTTTGGTGGCTGAAGTCCTGAACGGCCTTTGTACATTTCTTCACAGAGACGACGGCTCGGTATTTGAACTCTTGGGGGAATTCCGATGTTTATAGGACGCCACTGAATGTTTTGTGTAATCCAGTCGCCTCGCCGATGATCGATAATTCCGTCGGAAACCATTCAGAGGGAAAGGAAGAAAGGATTGTACAAATATTCAAAACATTTAGCAAAATAGGTTAGCAAATATTTGATCAAACTGTATATTGAATGAAAGAGCACTATTCAAAATATCATTGACAAAATGTTACAAAAAGACTATTAATATCTCAGGGCCAAAATAGTGATTATAAATATTGACAAAGTTTACAAAGAAATGAATAAGAGCGCCAATGAAATATTCAAAGATTAATATTAAATAAACAACAAAGTTATTAAAGTGTTTTACCAAATTTCAAAAGAGGCAGCAACATTTGCGTGAAGCGCAGTTCTTAAATCTTAAATACGAATTATAATTAACCAAAAGGAATGATCATTAAATATGCCAAACAGCCCAACTAAGATAGCAAAAGGTTAATCATGATTCGTCGGGTTACATAAATATCTTAAGTAAACTTACATAAAACTAGGTTTAGGTAGACACGCCGAAAGGAGGGAGGTTGGTCAGCTAGTTACGGTGGTAGACCTTTCTTGACGGCGTTGATTCGGAAAGGACGCGGCGCTGATAGACTGGGGAAATGAGTGATGTGTGATGAGCATTGGGCAACAGACAACGGATGAACGCAACTCGACAAAAGAAAGAGATTTCCACATCCCGCAACTCTGCGGAAGAAACCAATTTCCAAAATCGTGACTCCATGGAGGAAATCAATGTCCAGACCCGTATAGAGCGTTACTCCCGACGATTTGCTCGAGGACGACTAAATCGCAAAAACCATATAATCGCCGGGAACGTAGATCATGGATACCAAGGAAGATCACCCAGCAGGGGTTATGTCCGACGACAAAAGTCTTGGTACTCAATTGGTGTTCAATTTCGTAATACGTTGAAATTGGCGCGAAATGAAATATTTGAAGTATTTTAAATAAGAATTTAAGGGAATTTGCGAATTAGGGTGTAACAACCTACCTTACTAATTACCTACCAATTCTAGAATCGCGGTTAAATTACAAAATTAGTAATGTTTTTAATGTTGAGAATATACCATTAACGAAAAAGGAGAAATTGCATAACGTATCCTAGAAAAACTTTGAATTGTATTATTCCTTAAACAAATCCCTAAAAAATAAACAAATACGCTTTCACTGTGCGAAAATCACACAAATAGTAGCTCTTCGAAAACGTCAAAATACCTAGTTATAGGTGTTAAATTCGTTATAATTTCTTTATTATCTGCTTTTAGACCATCACAATTGAAAGTATCTTTCGAAATTTCTAAAGAATTGCATTAGATTTATTTTTTTTTCTTGCAATTATTTCTTTGTTAGATGCACGCCTGTTTTCATTAGAAACTCTCTCAGTTTGTTAATTTAACAAACATTGTAGAAATTGTAATAGTAATGAACATTGCAATGGTACGCACTTAATTTGTATTAGACTATGTAGTGGATGAGATTCAGGCGTACTTTGATTTTTTTTTAATATCCACTCATTGCTGTTCATAGACTGTTCCACGTATTAATTATTCAAGCATCTTAATCAAGTCTCCGCGCTATAACTAAAAAGAACTAATAATATCTAAGTGTGATTTGAGGTGTATAATTACAGCGGGCTAGCTGTGCCAGATACTATACACGCAGAGGGATGATCACGAGTAAGCAGAGCTTGTATTAAAGGGCCATTCGTCCGTCCATCTTTGGGCTCGTTCAATCATGAAGCACCTACGTTGACCGTCTGCCGCACTCAGGTGCTTCCGGCGCCATATTAACAGTTCGTCATTACTTCCGCTTGTCTGAATCCAGATCGACCACGAGGCGCCATCGAAAAATCGAGTGACGTCCACTTCGACCAATCGTTATTGCACGTGCCGCTGTATCCTGTCAGTCACTTACATTGACTCTATCTTCCAAACTTCTACGCAATTTCGTTTCCATTTCTGAACGAGGACGCATTTAATAATAAATTTCTAATAATACATTATACTAATATAGACGCAGGTAATATCATACTAAACTCGTCATCTAAAAAATCAATAAAAAATACGTAAAAGAAGAAAGAAAAAAGGGAAACGGCTAAGGATAATTTTACTCCCAGTAAAAAATACGTAATGTTTTCAACACCTATATAACCACTAAATATAATTTAAAGCCATATTCTTTTTAATGTGACAATTTCTATTTTTTGCAAAAAACACGCTGACATATTATTCAATAAGGAATCCTTGCTACACCTATATTGTATTCTAAAAACATCCAAATAAAAGTATTATTGATAACTGATAAAATTTTGACTTATCCTCTAAGCCAGTGGTCGTCAACTTTTTCAATGTGTTGAGCTACTTTGATAATTTTGGAACAAACAGTGAGCTACCTAGTCGTAAGCGACGTAAGCCAACCTAAATGAAATAATGCAGTTATATTCGACATACATGTATTTATTTTACTAATACATACTAATACAAATAAACTAATAACTAATACATACTACATAACTAAATCCATACCTACCAATCGTAGGTGGTTGAAATAAACAAATTTTTTATGCAGCCACAATGGCATGTCACATACAAAAGTAACGCACTATTTTAAACAAAAACATGTGCAGATAAAAAGCATGTTCAATGAGAAGGCTGACACTCAGATTCATTGATAATTTTTTTAATGTTTGTAATATAGTTTGATACAGCCATTCGAATACAATTATCCAAATGTTCATCTGTAAGTCGATTGCGGTATTTGTTTTTAATTAAACTCATATTGGAGAAAGAAGATTCACACAAATAGGTTGAACTAAATAACGTTTTCACTTTCAAGGCAACACGACATAGAACTGAATACTTGTCTTTGCTTACTAAAGGCCAGATACATTTTCTATATGTCCTTGAAGTTAGAAACTATTTCTACATGATATTTACTGTCACAGGGTTCCAATGGACTTTCAGATATCTTTTCTGAAAGAATAGGAAAATGTTTGGTATCGCAGTTGATTAGGTTTTGTTCCCAAAACTCAAGCTTTTTGATAAATGCTTGTATATCAGAAATCATTTCCACTAGTTCTTTGTCTCTTCCCTGAAGCTGCAACTAAAGTTCATTTAATTTTCCTGTAATGTCCACAAGAAAATCAAAATCTGTAAGCCAGATTAAATTTTCCAGTTCCGGAATCGGTTCATCGCAAAGTTGCATAGATTTTATAGCAGACACTATCTCGTCTTTATTTCTAAAGTTTGCAAATAACGAACCTGCGGCTTCTAAAAACGCCTGTTTTATTATTTCCCCGTCTTCATAAGGTTTCTTCTTTTGTGCAATTATTTGGAACACACGGTATGATGCTTCAGTTGCAGCCTTATTTTTGTCGACTGTTTTTAAAAATATTGGCTGTTGACCAATTAACTGGTTTTTTAATTGTCTCAGTTTTTCCTTTCTGGTGGCAGAATGTAATGGGAATGATTTTTAAAAATTCGAATGTACAGTTTTATGATGCCTCTCAATATTTGTAAAGAAGTATTGTTCTTCCCATTCCGAATGGAAATGGTATGTCTTTACCTTCTTACTACTGCTTGCCATAATATTTTTAATTGCAGGCCAACTGTAACCCAACCGCTGGACGTTGATTAAGCCGTTCAGTTTTCAACTGAGCGCAACGTCGCCGCGCATTGCGTATATATCCCCTTCAAAGCAACCCAGATCGTTCTCGAACACTAGCACGCTGATCGGTTCTAGACGATTCTAGCGTGGTGATGGCGGCAGATCGCTCACCGCAGTGTTGCCGCGGCTTGTGTTTATTATGAGAATTTGCGAAATTTACGGAAGCTTCTATGATTTTTACACCTTTGTATTTTTTAAATATGTTATGAGCTACCAGAATTGCCTTCGCGAGCTACCGGTAGCTCGCGATCGACGGGTTGGCGACCACTGTTCTAAGCAATGGACATTGATTCAACGACTGCAAGGTAATGAAATCAGAAGCATACTAGTACCTTGAAATTATTTACTACCAAAATTTGAAATCTAAAAGTTACTTCAGTCTAATTAGAATCTCATATCTCGTTTTTATGGCTAACTTCGAATTGAATAAAGATATTTGTTAAAAAGTTAAGAAATTATTATATTTACTTAAAACATAATAAACATGTTCCTTTTAATCCCGACGTTTTGTATTTTATCTATAAAGGGAAGCGTCGTAACTTTAAATTAATTTAAGTCCCTATATTACTGAAATGTTTGATCTCAAGGATTTTGTTAAGAAAAATTGGAATTTTGTAAATTAATTAAATGTTTGATTAATTTTTCAATTTTTATGATTTTTTGATGTCAATAAATGGAAATGGAAGAATGTTAAAATTGAAAAATGAAGCTAACCTTGGTTTTTACGAAGATGTCATCTAAACTCTATATTTCTTATGACTTCCACAGAAAGTCTGCGTGTTCTAACCTCCAACCTTTTCTTCTATTCTGAATTTATTCTCATATTTCTATATCGGACACTTTAAATTGGAACCGCAGTCAACATACTAGTTAACACGAAGAAAGTTTAACTAGAATTGATGAATTTATTGGCGTCCCTTGCCTCCTTTATTTTAATCGCGATGGAAACCGATGGTGAACCGGTAAAGAGATTGGCTCTCACTTTACTTTGGACATTTTCACCCCAGTATTTTGTTAAGAAAAGCGATTCGAATTCAGAAAATTTTGAAAAGTGCATCGTTAACCCAAAGATGATATTAATACCAATAGTTCTGGGAGATTAGTTAAAGGCTTTACGAATTGTATTCGATTATCGTCTCTGACATTGAACTTAGGGAAAACCTCCTTTAATTTAAAGTTTATTAACGAACTATCAGACAGACTCGAACTAAAATTATTGACCTGCGAGATACCTTGACACTGTTTGACCTGACGATTATTTTGACTTAATAACTGACGATTGCACGCTTCTAATTCATCGTCGCGTTTTTGCATGTTCTCCGTCATACTACGAAATTTCAAGGCATTTTTGTAATTTACCTTAATTTTCTGTCTGCTTATAACTTATATTATACCTATAATTTCAATTTTAAAATTGCTTATACGTTGGGACGCTAAATTTGAAATAGTTTAATACATAATACTAAATCGTCACACAAACATCACATTTCAAATGTTTTAAATCCTCTTTATTTGATTATAGGATTCCCATACAAAACTAATACAAAAGCTAAATATGAACTTTTAAGAGTTCTAACATGAATATAAACTATATAAATTCAAGAAAGTCTTAAAAAGCTAATAACATAATATTGAGGTGTTTCAAATAAAATGTTAAATTAAAAGATAATCACAAGTTTTTTTCTGTTACCTATAATCTACTTACAATTAATTTTGAACTACTTGCAACTGTAATGAATCGCCTTTTTGTCGGCTAACAAAATGGCAACAATAATTGTTTTAAAACAAAAAAAAAACGAACAGTGTAACATTTTGTAAAAATGTAAACATTTTTGAAAAAATAAAAACTGACAATTCTGAAGAAGACAGAAAAAAATTGTCGAAACGTCAAAGACGTTATTTTTATTTCTATGAACCCATAAAATATGAAAGAGCCGCTAAAATCAAGATTAAATTTTCAAATTATGTACATACCTGTCTATTGCCGCATAACTTTTTATTTGTTCTATCGTCCCTATTTAATCTATTATCAAATCTGTATGGCTTTTTCAAAACATAAAAAAAATCACAAACTCCTCAACTTAAAGAAGCAACTTCCCGATTAACATTTAAAAAAATAATCCTTCTAGGAGATGCGTTCAAAAATTGTAGCTCCAAAAGATCTATCGAAATTCTATTTGTACTGCCACTCATTTCTCAAGAACGTAGCTCACTGCAACATCTAAATCTACGCTAATAAAGGAGATACCCTACACATACAACGAAAATGGAACACACTGTACATCAAATCAACAATATCAGTACTATATGATAATATATGATACTGATATCTAACAACCTCAGTTATCCGCCAATAACCGCTGTTCCACCTACCACCTAAGAGGTGCAGTTTCATTTCCAGATGTATAGTAGAAGTGGAAATGTGTCCTTTTTTCGAATAAAATGAAAAATATTTATGAAAAAAAGGTACTGTGGGTGTTTGCATTTAACTAAATTTCAGTTGAATTAATAATCATATCATTCAGCACTTAATGATGAAAAGTGTAGTCCGTAATTTTTTCAAGTAAAGCAAAGACACAAATATTTAAAAAGCAAAAATATAAAAATGGTAAGTGAGTTATGTGCATATTAAAAAAACGAGACTATTTTTTTTAATTAAAAATGTTTAATTTTAATATTATCGTTAATTCTTATGTGTTCTAACAATACTATTGCATTACTAAAAACAATTATATTCCTAGTTTAAAATGTAGAATATGCCATTCCTTTCAACGTCCAGCAATATATACTTTAGTCCAGGGGCTTTGTCCCACAGCCTTCGAGAACGGCTATCTGCGTATATGCTCGCCGAGCATATGGGAGATCTGTTCCTAAAATCGCGCATTTCCAATTCAATTTCCATTTTAAGTTAACCCTGACGCTAACACCATATACCCACGCAGAAAGAGATAGGGATGTTGGAAGCGAAAAAGACAGATATAAATGCGAAAGGTTTCGTATAGGAGAATCAAAATGAATGATGAACGTGCCGAAGTTGCGGACCAATTTACTTTATATCATGTCAATCTAATCTTCTTGACGGTGATTCGTATTGGCTGATTGCACGCAGGCCCTTAGGCTTCGAATACAGAGCGGGGCTAATAGGATGCAGATATCATTGAACTTGTACAAAGAATCTATTCCAGTGAAAATTGTGTATCCGGATTATGTTATGACGATCTTTTTTCAGTCGCTCGATGCCTTTCTAATCGTCTTTCTGTCTTCTTTCACTACAATATGTATGTACCGATGTGAAGCAAGATTAATACTTTGCTAGTGGATGTATTGTTAGTTGTGCGCTGTTAGATATCTTTTCATACCTAAAAGTACGTAAAAAGAAAAAGATCATTGCTATCAATCAGTACTGGGAGTTACGACCAATTTATTCGTTTCATACAGATATTACGGAAACAACTGAGCTTCTGTTTTTTCTTATTGCTGCGTACAGTAATGTAAATGAAACGAAATAATAAGCTTAAAATATACATATAACTTTGTCAGGAGTGAAAATCTACTCTACAATAGATACATAAAACAGTTTTTATGGTGGCGTTTGTAACGACTGTAAAATTTGCAACAAGAGCGATTGCATTTGTCATAGTTTTTTTTCAATATCGATCCTTTCAATATTTTGCATTCATGTCTTTCCCTTTTTCGAGCATCGTATTTTATTTAAACCAAAAAAAAATGAATGTATTGTGTTGTGTACATATAGCTTATGGTCCCAAAGCTTCCAGAAAATTTTTAAATGGTTTGTAGTTGTACCAAACGACGGTTAATCGAGTTGTCGCTGGAAGTAAAATGTTACAATTGCCTTGTTTTAATTATGACAGGTTAGTTTCTGATCTGGTTCAACAAAATGTCTTACAAGATAGATAAAGTAGCCATTTACCGAGAAAAAATATTCCTGTATTAACAATTTATCAGACCATAAAGGAATGTGAAGAAGGTATACCGTGCGTTAATTTGCCCAAAAGTGGTCGTCCAAGAATTTTGAGCTAGGTGAGGGAACAAAGACTGATTGAAGCTGTTAAAAACAGAACTGGAGTTTCACAGCGAAAATTGGCTAGAAGATTTCATGTTTCAAAGACCATTGTTTTTCGATGAATTTCCAGAAATAACGAGGTGTTTTGAAAACGAAGAAAGACACCAAAACATACTGCAGATCAGTTATAACGAATTCCTAGATGTTGTCGTGCTCTAAGGCTCTTGGTGTGGATGATGAGCAGTGTTTTACTTTGCCCCATTCAGAGATGAAGGAAAACGACTGTTTTTACACCGACGACATGAAAATACACCAGACAATGTCAAGTTCAAGGTAAGTCCAAATTTTAAGACAAAATTTTAGTGTGGTGTGCCATTTCTGATGCCGAATTTATTTCGCAGTCGTACGTTGGCTGTGTTTGAGGAGAAGCTGTAACTGCAGAACTTTATATGGAAAGATTCCTCTCTAAACTGCTTCAGTTTTTAAATACACATCATGCCAATGACGATATAATATTTTGGTCTGATCTAACTTCAAATCGTTATGCAAGAGTAACTAGAGACTGGTATAACACAAACAACATAAATTTTGTTCCTAAATTGAATAACCCTCCCAATGTACCTCAGGCTCAGCCAATAGAAGACTTTTGGTAAATATTGACAAGAAGTGTACGACAATGGATAGGGGACTGCAGGCAAAGACCAACTAAGACATTCCATTTTTCCAAAATTCGAGAAATTGACCCTGTTGTTTTTCAGAGGTTGATAGGATAAGTCAGAAGAAAACTGAGGACCATTGAAAATAATGGCCCACTATCAATAATTTGAATATTAAGTATTTTTTTTTATATTTATTGTTAATCGTTATAATAATTAGTTTAAAAAGGAAAACAATTTTGTATAAGTTAACAGTATCTAAAAACTTTGCCACCAGACGTTAGTAAGGTCCTAAAGTACACTTTAAAAAATTGGGGACATTTTACCCCCATTCAAGTGGTAAAATTCATCCAGATTAGGGTGAAATTTCACCTCTTGTGGAGGAACAGAAATTTACCCAAAATTACCTTCTGTTTAACAAACAAAGTGCATTGCATCCATATTAAAAATGAAGAATTACAACAATTTTCTTCTATTAAGTCAATTATCGAGTAAATGTTTGCACTCTGAACTCAGAATATTCAATCGTCCTCATATAGTATCTAATAATAGGAAATAATTGTAATGAAACTCTCTTCGAAATTGTGTAACGGTACTTTTATAAAATATATCTTGAGAAGGGATCGAGATGTTAAAATGTATACATACATAGTAGATGACAGTAAAGCAGCTACTTAAGTATCAATATTTTTATTTTATTCACAGGGGTAAAATTATCCCTATTATAGGAGGTAGAAAAGTTGCCCCTTTTCTCGGGGTAATTTTCGCCAATTCTTTTAGGGTGCATCATACTAACTGAACGGCAGAAAGAGAAACTGACAAATTTGTGCTTACCATTATAGGATTTCATGCAAGGTAAACTTTCTGTTTACAAATTTTCACAAAGTATCTATCTAACCTTTTTATAGCTAGGTATGATTTAAATTGAAAACATACATAACTCTATTTAATAATATTTTGCGCAACAGAATATTGTTCCATACAACAAATCCAAACTTTGTAAAATATTAGTAAATACTAATAAACTACAGGGACAAATACATAAATTGCAATAAATTTGGAAAGAAATAAAAATAAAGTGCTAGACGATAAAAAAGAATTTGCTTGAAGAGTTGTTGAAATGCATGACCATTCGCTTCTAACTGCCGAGCCAGCAAAAATTACTCACCCTGTATAGTGTAAAACTGGCGAGTAGCAATAAGATAATTACTGGCGTTGTTTATTTTTTCATATGGTTACTTACTGCCATAGATGTGTAAGCTTTTAACTGAAACAGAAATATACTAGTATTTACCGCAACAGAGAACTAATGCCGTATCCTGCAATTAAACGAGCAAATCAGCAATAACATCAATTAACTTATTAATATATAATAAGACGTAATTGACGACACCTCTCTTGCGTCCTCGGTTATAGATCGGCCGTCCGTAAGCGCGAGAATGACGGGAAAGAGGGTCAAAAGGGAGCAAATTATTCGGGATTTGCGGAAAAGAGCGAACCAGCTGAAGGGTTGCGAGCGGGCTATATCGAAAGAGGGCTATTTTTCCTATAAAATAAGCGTAATTTCGTACGAAACGGCCGCCCGCAAAGTATACTAACCGGGCTTCTGTATTTTCAAAATTTGTCGCCGTAGTAAAAGAAAAACGCGAAAAGCCGTTTTCGGGCGAGACCTCAGATGTAGAGTACCTTATTAGAGAGTAAACAAATAAATAACTTTTGATTATCATAAGTGTAGGTAAAACTATTAAGAATAGCGAGTATTTAGCTTATGACAGTATATAATGTAAAGAATTAATTGTCAGACAAGATTTAACCCATAAACTAAAATTTATTAGCATACATTTTGTAGAAATACCAAAAACTAATACGCACATATTTACAAACTCGAAGTTTAAAATTAAGTGAATTAATTCAATACTTTAAAAATGATTGATGCTCCTACAAGCCAGAAAATACGCAACAAAATTATTAAGAATAGCGAATATTTAGCTTATGACTGTATATAAAACCGATTATTCTGTATTTTTCATTGATACCTTTTTGACCTGCAACAACTTATTTCTTTGCTGGGCATTTTGTTGGTAGTAAAGTTTATGAACGGGTAGATAGCATTTCGAATATTTGATTTCAACGAAACAATCATTTAATTTCTTGAATAACGGCATTTACCTTTGCTTTTTGCTATTAATAACATTTATGTTTTCCACAAAAATCACAGATATTTACCCTATTTTTTTCACATTAAATGAATGATAATGTCTATTATGTGATATTCGAAACATCCCCTTTTCAAATTCATCTGCAGACCATGGTATAACTCCGCTGAGCGTCACCATAAGTTTTAATAATTTTGACGTTGTATGTGAATGACATTTATAGATGTTTACAAGCAACTCAAGTGGAGTGTTTGCCAATAGGAGAAACAAATTTGGAAAAATTATATAATTTCTATCATCGTTAGATATTAGTCCTTTGTAAATCTAACATCAAAGTCCAAGTAATAAACGAAAACAAACAAATTTTACAAAATTATACACGTGTACATTTTAAGTGCTTCCCCTTTTAAGTATATTTATAATTTTCGGAAAAAATAACTCAATTAGGAAAAACCGGTTTGTTCTCTTTTTTTTATAACTAAACATCATTTGGTATATCTGCTAGAGAGGTTTTCAAACAAGCACAAATTACTGTTGTAATTGTTTTTTAAAGTTAAAAATTAAAACTTTTCCCATTTGGTGCCAACTTTATGGCGGTTAGTGTATAACGTAAGATTGTGTAAATAGAAAGTTTTCTTTCCAGTGACGTAAGAAATAGTACGTTTTAAAAATAATATTTTTGTATATACATGATGATCAACAAGCAGTGGGTCAGGTATCCACTTTGTCATTTTGCATGGAATATTCTGCATATCATTACGTTTTTAGTTTCTCCATGTAAGAGTAAACCAGCACATGACAACAGAGAAAAAAACACTTACACAGCCGTACTTAAATTGTTGTTTCAATTGCAATACACATTAAAACAAAGGTTATTAACGTTACTCATAGTGCATTTAAATAAGGTTACGTGTTATTGTTTGAAAATACATATTTAGTGATGTAATACGACACGCTCAGTACAAACTTCCATGAAACATTCCTAGGCCATTACGATGCATTAATACAATATTTCTCTCTGAATTTTATATACATATATGGATGACATTGTGGTGTCATAAATTTTTCGCCATCACGTACTTTCTCTTCTTTTAACGTAAAAAGCTGTTTGCATCATAATAAAAAGTAACACAATACCTATATGTGTTGTATACTAAATTAGAAATATGCACGTTCAATAGATGTCGCTAGGTGTACTCGGTCTGTAAGCAAGTAAGTCATACTGAACAGGCAAGACAGAACATATACTACATAGCTCCCGCGCAGTTTCTACGGTAAGCAACAATGAGGGAGAAATTCATTGGAATACTAATGAAACTATAAATATACACGTTAAATGTACTGATGATGAGAAGAAGATGGTTTCTGTTTGTCAAAAGATAATGATAACTACAGTACCTATGATTTTTTCTTATAGTGGAATGAAGTAACAAATATATCAAGCAACTGTCATTACATGTTATGTTCCTTTTGTCATTTCAGATTAACTTAATATTTTTTTATTCATAATAAAGGTAATCTAAAAAAAATAATCGAATTTCAGGGCGCGCACCATTTAGACGGTTTGTTAATGATTATTTTTTACTCACCTTAAATGGATTAAATAGATATTGAGTTATGATAAAGTTTATAACATAAATGTTTTAATGTAATTTTTGATTTTTCTCAATTTGAACCAATTGTAGTGCGGTAACTTTTCTAATAGACTCTAGCTTCGTAACACCACTTAACTAAATAGTAATAAAAATTGTACCACTAAACAAATATGTAAGTCAAATTCGTACAAAATTCAATTCTAAACTGCTAAACAATGTATAAGCCACTGCGAACGAAGGGAAAGTTTAACAA
The DNA here is from genome assembly GCA_029619315.2 of Dynastes maya. Lineage (NCBI taxonomy): Eukaryota > Metazoa > Arthropoda > Insecta > Coleoptera > Scarabaeidae > Dynastes > Dynastes maya. The sequence continues at coordinate 50,902,559 of JAROYE020000002.1, forward strand.
ACAGTTTTATCGGGTGGCATTCGACAAAGTTTTATTGTTTGCACGTTATGTGTTGTATACGCCAAAGTATGTGGGATTATCATTCGCCAGTTTCTAACAACTGATTATAAAAGTTTCCGCTAATATTTGTGTTGGGTACATATCTATTAATACAAATTTTCGATAATCAAAAGCGTATAATTCCTCTTTGCTGAAATTGTATCACCGTGTTGATAATCTACTTAGGTATGGTTTGGGGATGCGAAGGTGCGCAACATCAGTGTTTTCCAAACTTTTAGTAACTACCAGCCATTTCTTCGTTATCTTTTTTATTCAATTTTAGCTACGGTTTTGTTACGACGATTTTATTAGAATCATGCTAAGATTGTGCCCGCAGCCAATGCTCAAATGTTTTATGTATCTACTATTGTTGAATGCATTTTGGAATATTTTGTTTATTATTATTACATAGTTTCCCCACACACATGCCAGATGTCAGTCAGTGAGTCAGTCGCCTATCATACGTGCTTGAGTTATGAGTAGCCTGGGCAAATATGCGGTAACAGCCAGAGGCGTGCCGAGCGCATAAAAGTTTACACATAAAATAGAAGGTAAGAAATAAATTATAAAACGTGCTGAAACACTTACCGTTTTAAAAGTCTTTCGTGAAATCACAAACTGGGTAACATCTGTTAATATTTGAATCATTAGATATGTTTCCACAGCTGTTTCAGTCAAGTGAGTACGACGTGCGGAATAAATGTTTTTTAATGCCGAAAACGACCGTTCGACATCTAGCGATGTTATATTTGCATATTTAAAATAATCTTTGAAACAACTTAAGAAAATCGGAGTCTTTCTCTAAAACACTTTCAAATTTTCGTATTACACACCAATTCGTTTCGCCTTCTACATCGTATAATTGTACGTCAACATCATTCACAATTTGAACAGAATCCACTAGCGACATCGAAACATTTTGTAATTTTTCTTTTCCCTCCGCTAGTCCGAAGTAATTGTTCTGAATAGTTTGTAAATCTCTTTTAACCTGACTATCTTGAAATATTTCCTGGCTTTTCTTGATTGCTGCAGCTTCTGCCGGATTGGATTTTAAAACTACCTTCTTTACTTGATCAAAATATTTGTTGTAGTAAAACGCAGCCTGCAACCATGTTCCCCAACGTGTAACAATCGGCTGTGGTGGTTCAGGTAAATCAGGACACAATTTGTGAAATAGTCGGGTACGTTTCGGGGACTTTAGAAACACAGTCTTTGTACTGACAATCAATGCATTTACTAGTGGAAAACATGTGGGAATCGTTTGTGCCGCAAGATTTAAAGTATGTACGTTACATGTAACCATGTGTTCTTCATGTACCACTGTGTTCTTTAAGAGATCGGCCCAAAGAACGCATGTTTGCGGCACCATGACTCATAAACATTAAAAGTTGCGTAATTGAAACTTCAAATTTGTTCAATGAGTTCAACACTACCTTTAAAATCTCATCGGCAGTACAATTTATAACTCTTTTGGAAGCAAGGAAGCAAGAAGGAGGATGACGGTCGATGTGGTTCCATTGTACGTACCATTACATTAACCACGGAATGTTTTTGACGATCTGCTCTTTCGTCCACACACAACCACAGTTTTTATCTTTCAATCGTTTTCTTCCTTTTTTCTATATGTTCACGAGCAAATGGCACTACATTTCGTATCGATGTCCGACTAGGTAATTTACAGTCCGCATATTTACTCCAGAAGGAGACAAATACTTCTTTGTCTAGTAAACAAAACGATAGATTACATAAAATAAGAGTAACACATAAATCAAATGTAAATTTTTCTTGATATCGTATGCCACTTTTTGCAGAAGAATCCTGTTTGCTTTCGATGTGACGTTGACAATGGCTTCTGGACCAACACATTAAAGGGATTTTACAAACTAGACATTGAATTTTTAGCGCCATAAAAAATTAAGTCCGGCATGTCCACTACAAAGTTTTTAACTGTGTCTGCCATTGGTCCTTTTTAACAATGTACCTAACTGCGACATTTTTAAAAGCAAACATAAGCGTACAATTACGAAATAAGTTACGACAGCCTACATATACATAGAACTACTCGCATACAGCATCGATTTAGTACTGACGCTGTGAACGCGTGAAATAAATAATCACTGACTCCGCACCACATATCTACTACACTGACTGTTACCGCTGTTTGCCCAGACTAGTTATGACTTCACTGCTGATTACAGGAAATACGTAATACACCTCATTTGATTTTTATGATATTGATGACATTTCTCTCTCTGACTTCTTTACTTCATATACGGCAATATTACAATAATGTACTTATTTGGAAATAATCAACAATGAGATTATTTTCAAATAAATGCAATTCCAAAAACAAATAAAATCTCTCATTATAAAATAACTAAATTACATTTTGTCGTTTCCAAATATTCAATATATTCAATGTTCAAATAATAGAAAGTGCATAACAAAAACATAAATTTTTACGTGTAAATTGAATTCCACAACAAAAACATGTTTTCTATATCTAATTAATGGAACTTTACATCAAAATGATAGATAATGGAGAGGTATTCAAATAAGCAGTCATTTGCAGTACTGCTAATAATGTAGTATCATTTAACGACTTCATAGAAAGAACCTGATTTAAAAAAAAAACTATTTTACAGTATAACTACGAGATACAAACAAAGGAAATCAGAAATAACAAAGGAGCAAAAGATCGAGAAAGGTAACAATAATTAATTAAAGAAATAAACTAGGGGTATAACGTATCGCTTGATTAGAGATACTGATTCGTTCTCGTTACGCAGCTCCCCCCCCCCCCCCCCGCCCCTCCCCTTATACTTTTATAACGAGCAAATTTTTGTAACAGGACCTATGTATTTTAGCAGCTCACTTTATTACGGAACTTTCTAACACGGTATATCCTGTGAATTTGAAATGTGTGGCGTTTATATTACAATAATTTTGTAAAACATCTGCCACGGATATATGTCATACTTACAATAGAAATGGTTTGTTGCCGCACGCGTAATAATAATAATAAACCTTTTTAATTATGGACGTCAGAGACGATGTTCCTATTCAGTATTCACTTTACTTATTCGATTTTCGATCGTTGTCAAATAGTGACGCATTTACTCCACAATCAAAAAATAGCATAGTTAACTAAATCTTGTATTTCAGAAAATGTCCAGAATTCTGACCAGAAAGCAAGAGATATCTAATTTCTTCCTTCCATAAAGATCGCAATTAATGTTAATTCAAGCCCAGAATAAAAGATTGACACACAAGTCATTGGAATGGAAACAACATTGAATTGAACAAACCGAATAAAACAAATTTAACACGCTTAAACAAAATTTCTAGAAATTTATCTGATGTTTAAGGCGATTGTGTACATGTCACTATTGCTAACTTTGTTACTATTGTAGTTACGATGTTGGTTAAATTACCAAAGATATAGTGATTTTTCGGCCGATGAATGGTGTTGAGAAAAAACAATTGCATATCGCATTTCAACGCTAATTTGAATTGTTTATATTTTTTAAACTGTGTATACTTTTCAATTTTCCATCGGAAATTAAACTTCGCGTAAAATATCCTTATTGTACTATGGCACTAAAATGAAAAACAAAAGAGATACAATAAAATTAACATTGGATAATTGAAACTGTAATAACTTTGTTATTAGAGCAGCTATTGAGATAGTCGAAACATAAGAAATATGTAATTTATTCCGCCCAATAAAATTGTGCAATCAAAAAAAAATTGGGCATCGTATTTCAGCGTTTAGTTAAATAACTCCCTTTATTATTAATTACCCTGTATACTTTTTCACAAGCTGGTTCGCGTTCGTGATATTTTGCTCAGTGAGAACATTGAGCATATCTGAAACATCTGTTGTCTCTTCAGCCAAGGAAAGTCGCAATTCACTCAGAGGAATTAGAACTTCAGCATCATATTCGGTGTTTGGAACATTATTTGCTACATGAGCCATAGCACTTCTGCAAGACTTCGGGGGAGACTTTTTCCCAAGCATTGTATAGTAAGTATGCAGCGCCCCTCAAGTTCATGGTTTTTAATAACTTAACAACGTTCTCTTCGTTATTAGATAAAATCTGGGCTAAAAGGCTTTTCCGATAAAATAATTTGGTCAGTCTGATGGCATTTTGGTCTAGAGGTTGCAAAAGTGCTGTACAATTAGGTGGAAGAAATAACGTTGCAAATTGTCCATCCTCAGTAGTCAGCTCTTCTATAGTTCCATGGCTTGAGGAGTTATCGACGATTAACAGGGCTCTTTCATTTAAATTGAGACTTCTTAAATGACTTCTAACTTGACGAATAAATGAACAATGAAACCAATTTAAAAAAATTGTCGTAGTCATCCATGCATTGGCAGATGATTTGTATTCAACAGGTATGTTCATATTTTTAAATGCCCTTGGATATTTTGCCTTTCCTGTCACCAACAGCTTTAATTTTTGTGAACCATCAGCATTGCAACATGCTAGAAATGTAACGCGTTCTTTGTTTATTTTTCGACCTGGTGCGGTCTTATCCTGAGCACGAACCAGCGTTTCTTCAGGCAACACTTTCCAATACAGAGCAGATTCATCTGCATTGTATATTTGAGTAGGTGCGAGGTTTAATTGTTAAACTTGTCCGCAAATGCACTTAGGAAGGGGTCGACAGCACTTTGACAATTGGATATTATTTCGCCACACACTTTTAAAGAACGCTGGCCATGTCTTTTTCTGAAATTAGAAATCCAGCCCCTGCTAGCTCTAAAATTATCATTTGCATAGATTTTAGAATAAAACTGTTGTGTTTTGGTAGATAAAATGTCATAGGAAATTGGAACGTGTCTTGACCGTTGTGTACAAAACCATGCATACAAACAAGTTTCCATTTTTGGATATTCGGCTTTTCGTAATGTTTTTCTGAGGTCGGGAACGGAATCACATTTGCCAATAAATCTAAAAGAAATTACACTACATAATAAAAGTTCACAATGGTCTTTACCTTTTGATTTTATCTTTGTTCTTTTTTATGTCCGAAATTGTTGATGTTCCTACCCCGTATTTATTTGCCAACACTTTTCCACTTTCACCACGGACTAGTCTTTCTATTATATCGGATTTTTGTTTTATTGACAACGTAGTATGTTTTATTTTAGGAGACATTTTTTTCAGAGAGTAACATTTAAAATAAAACGCCAAGGCTTCTAAATGAGAAAGAAAAGAGATATAATAAATTTTAAGATAAAAGATTTAAGATATGAATCAAAGCAAGCAAACGTTGGTTTTTTTGACTCTTTGGAAATCTTGTTCGGCATTGCGATTAATTAGAGAAATTATTAGTGAAAATAATTGCTTTTTGCCTCTGGTGCTTTAATTTTGTTTTACTTTTGTGTTGATTATGCGTTTTATAGTTGTTATTATTGTTACTGTTGTTGTAATTACTCCCGTCGTTTATTTTATTTTCATCACAATGTCTTTTACTCGTACGGAGAAGTGTGACACGCTTGAGGCATATTTTGTATACAGTAGGAACTGCGAAAGAGCCCTGAAGTGTTACAGCGAAACATTTCCGGATAGGGTGCTGCCTAATAGAACATACCTTCTACGGCTCTTCCGAAAGTTCCGTGAGAACGAGAACACTTTTAAAGCTAAGCCATCTAATAAATGCGTAATCATAAATGAATTGAACACCCAAGTTTATATATATATATTTTTCAATTATTCGGTAGGAAAAAAAATTGCGTAAAATATTCTTATAATACTGTAGCCCCAAAATGACAATACCTTCATATTTCTATATCGCTGTCTGTACATGGTGTTCTTCAAGAACCCCAACAAAAGGAAATCCATGGGCATTTCTTTATATTACACCGTTTTATTGGCCGAAATAAATTACATATTTTTCATGTTCCAACTGTCTCAATAGCTGCTCTAATAATGAAGTTATTACAGTTTCAATCGTCTAATGTAAATTTCATCACATATCTTTTGTTTTTCATTTTAGTGCCATAGTACTATAAGGATATTTTACGCAAACTTTAATTTCCTATCGAATAATTAAAAAATAAACAGGGTGCTCAATTGAAAAAATATAAACAATTTAAGTTAGCGCTGAAATGCGACGTGCAATTGTTTTTGCTCAACAACATTGTGATCAGCGGAAAAATCACTAGATCTTTGGTAATTTAACTAACATCGTAGCTACAATAATAACAAAGTTAGCAATAGTGGCCCGATAATTTGAACAACCTGCATAATCAATCAAAAATCACATTCTATATTTTTTATCATAATTTAAAATTATTATTGCCATTTTGATTAGTAATATGAAAATTATAGCTCACAATTAATAAAATAAAACCATTTTAACACAGTTTCTCTATTGACTCCTTGTTTATTGTGTAAACCCAGCAACTGTTGTGCTGCAACAATTTTCGTAGGAGTAAGAGTGCAAGCGGTATTCTTTCCAGCGCAGCTTTAGCATACTCCATTGTGTTTTTATAGATCTCCATACTTATGGCAGTCCCCATGATGTACCAATATTCAATAATCAGGACTTCTTACACACTCCAGAAAACTATTGCTATTAATTTTTGTTCAGAAAATTGTATTTTCCTTTCTTTAATGGTCGAGAGTCCTCAGGAACCCACAGCATGGAATGCTGTTTAGTAGGAAGTGATATACACGTGGAAAAATGCCTAGTACAGTAACCAAAAATTAATGCTAATATAGCTCATGGTATTGGTAGAATCATTCCCAGCAGAGAGAATAACACGCACATGTTTCTGCTTACCCGGCGTCATCAGCGTGGTTCTGAGCACAATTTTCTGCTGTATACAATTGCGTTTGCCTCTCAGTTTATGTTGCTAATCTCCAAAAACAGCACTGAATATGTCTCTCGGCGATACTTATCGCCAAGGGACACAGTCACGCCGTCCCAGGGTAACAAGACAAACTGGAGAGAAGATGTCCATTATTTCTCGGGCAGCTTCTGGGCCGCCAAACGCAAGGTGGCGTTTCGCCCGAAGCGTAGCGACATCTAGACGTGCAAATAATTCCTCAGGCTTACCATGATGTATAAAAATACACATGGAAAAAATGCCTAAAAATAACCAAAAATTAAATGTAACTCATGGTATTGGTGGAATCATGCCCGATAGGTAGTGGATATCTGCACTCTGGTTTGTCTTGTTACCTTCTGGGAAGGCGTGACTGTGTCCCTTGGCGATAGGTGTCGCCGAGAGACATATTCAGTGCTGTTTTTGGAGATTAGCAACATAAACTGAGAGGCAAACGCAATTGTATACAGCAGAAAACTGTGCTCAGAACCACGCTGATGACGCCGAGTAGACAGAAACATGTCCATGTGTTAGTATTATTTTCTCTGCTACATTGTTTTTGCCGAGAATGATTCCACCAATACCTTGAGCTATATTAGCATTAATTTAGGAAGTGATATATTCACGTGTCATTATCAACGATGATTCTAGACCCAACTATTTTGCTTCTTTCTAACGAGGCTACATTTCCTTGAGAAATATCTTCTTTTGTAAGTAATCTGGAAATCAATCGTTCCTTCTTCATAGCCAAGTCGTCATCCAGAATTTTTAGGACACTTGTTTCAGATATGTCGACAGCAACAGAGACCGTTAAATGCTTCCATGGGTCCCCCGAAATTTAAATTATTAGTTAATTATTAGTAAATTAACGAAAGAGTTGAGATCAAAATTTTAAAATAAGATGGTGAATGTTCCCCATACACGGCAACCATTCTTCCACGAATAACTTTCAAACTTTATAACACTGCGATATTCCTCCTTAATTTAATTCACTTTATCAACAAATTCAACATTCCAAAATGTCTATAAACCACACACATGAAATACAACTTAGCATATGTATTTGTAAATGCAGTTACAGTAAATTATCACTGATAGATTTTCTCATTCGAGTTCAATTAATGGTGAATATGACACTAACAATAAGTATTATTACTGTGGATCACATCGAGAACCTATCTGCTCTATAATTTCGAACACATTTCCCCTGTTCTGATTAGTTTATCCGTCCTGTGCATTGTGAAGTTTATGTAATCTAACTTACTGTAACAAAATCAACAGGGTATAACGAAAAATGTTAAATTGCATCCGGCTAGTATCTAAATAAAAGCTAGATATAATTACTCTGTGTGTCTAATTTCACGCACTCCTCTCTGTCATCATTTTCGCGCAATTGTTAGTAGAAATATTAGTGTCGCAAATAACTGACACGTCGCGTTGTAAAATAATTGAAAATTAATAATATGTATTAGATATGGCTAGGATTGTAGCGTTTGATTTATAGATGAGCCTTTTATCACGATTTCACAAAAAAAAAATTATCTACATTCAATTTGCTACAATTTTACAAAATACCTTTTAACAACATACTAAAACTAGCAATGCATTCTTAGGAGAAGCCTTGCTCAAACCACTGTTTCACTTCGTTTACATCAAATAGCATTTCGTATTTTAAATAAAAGAAGAAAATCGACAAAAATATGTTGAATGGCAGATGTGTCCGTTTTATTCTGCAATAACGAACATAAACCTTTAATATAACTCATGGCAACGTGGCCGTAACTTATTCGGGTATTTGAAACAAAGTTCCTATGGCTTTGTTTATTATAGCCGAATTAATTAAATGATTTGACGCAGTTAATACTAATATCCTTCTCTTATGATTTTGAAATTGCTTTTAATCTTAAGTAAACAAAGTACTTCTCCAATTAATAAACTTACTGTTTATTATATAGCATGTCCCACTACGACTGCGGCGATATCTTGGAAACTACAATAGCTATACTGAAAAATTTTCATAACTAACGTGACGAAGGGAAATTTAATGAAAATATTTTTAAATTTCAAACATGAGCGCTAGAGGGTGTAGTTGTTAAGGTCAACAGTAAATTTTAAATTTATCGGTAAAAGTTCCAGGATTAACTATGATTTTAAATGCTTTATTAAAAAGCCTAGTTAATTACGCACCACCTTGGTTAAAGACGTTTTGTCATATTGTGAATAAGTAGTAGTGTAGTAGGCGTTGCCGAATCATGTGAAACTAAACCTGCTATAACTTCTGCAGTTTTTACCCGAATTAAAGAAATGTGGACTTGTTTGAAAAGTCATTCAGCGCTGTTTTAGACGTAGCAATTTGTGCCACCCGTTAATTTGCATAGTATGCATTACTGGCCCAGAGAAAATCCTCATCGGATGACAGAGGTTGATCATCAACATACGAGGTGCATTCAAGTTATAACACCTCCGATTTTTTTTCTCACTAACTAATCACACGAAAACTATGAAACTTGTATCACTTCTCGATGTAATCTCCCTGCAGCTGTACACATTTTTCACAACGTCGACGCCATGATTCCATGGCCGCTGCGAACGCTTCTTTATGAGTCTGTTTTGACCACTGGAAAATCGCTGATACAATAGCGGCACGGCTGGTGAATGTGCGACCACGTGGAGTGTCTTCCATCGTTGGAAACAGACAAAAGTTACTAAGAGCCAGGTCAGGTGAGTAGCGAGCATGAGATATCATTTCAAAGTTGTTTGCACGAAGAAACTGCTGCGTCATGTTCGCCCGATGCGCTGGTGCGTTGTCTTGGTGAAAGAGCACACGTGCAGCCTTTTCCAGCCGTTTTTCATACAATGCAGGAAGGAGCTTCTTCTTCAATACATCTTCGTAGGATGCACATGCCACGCTGCACCCTTGTGATCGTCTGTCAGCATTCGTGGTACCCACCTGGAGGACACTTTCCGCATTTTCAGGTCGTCATGCAGGATTGTGTGCGCAGATCCCACGGAAATGCCAACTTTGGAGGCGATCTGTTCCACACTCATTCGGCGATCCCCCAAAACAACTTTCTCTACTCGCTCGATCGTGTCAGACCGGCTTGTACGTTCTGCCTTCTTTGAACTGTCGCACCCACGAACGCACGTTAGACACATCCATGACACCATCACCACATGTCTCACTCACGTGGCGATGAATTTCTATCGGTATCACACCACGCAAATGGAGAAAACGAATGATCTTGTAATGAAAACGTCGCCATTTGAAGTATCAAAAACAGTTCTCACTCTCGCCGCTGCCGCTAGAGGTTAAGTCTGCCGTACAGTGCTGCCATCACTGTCACGCATTGACAGAGAGTGCCCGCTTATTTTAAAACAAACCGCATGTTTCTATCTGTTTCCAGCTCTGAGAAAAAAAATCGGAGGTGTTATAACTTAAATGTACTTCGTAGGTGGAGTATAAATGTTTGGTGTAGCATTTTAGGTGATAAGGTTATTGGAACATTTATTTTTGAAGGTAACTTAAACGGCAAAACATACTTAAACTTTTTACGTAACGAATTACCAATATTTTTAGATGATCCGTTGGAGACTCGAAAAACACGGTAGTTTCAGCATGACGGCTGTCCAGGTCATTATTTACAAATCGTCCGTGCCTACCTTCACAATTCCATATCAGTGGATTGGAAGAGGATCTATTTTTCCATGGCCAGCTAGATTCCCAAATCTGACTGTGTTTGACTTTTATTTATGGGGAAGGATAAAAGATCTGGTTTACCAAACACATCCTACAACGAGAGCTAATATGTTCAACCGATTCATAATGCTATCGCCAGCCCACCAAGAGTAGCAATCGAAGCGGCGGTTATTGTTATTCCTTTGTTTCATATCAAACTAAGATAGGTTTCGATATTATCAAAGAGACAGGGAAATTATTACTGATAATGGACTGTTTTCGTTATTATCTGAAAAAAGGAAAAAGATATCACTATGCGGTTTTCGCCACTACATTAGTCTATCAAAACCCTTCAAACACAACATAAGAAAACCATATTGTAATGTTCGAATTTTTAAAGATAATTGAGAAAAACTAGTACAGTTGGGAATAACGCCATCTGGTACATTTCTTGAACATTAACGGGTGGCACAAATTACGACGTCTAAAACAACGCTGAATGCTCTTTCAAACAAGGCCACATTTCTTTAATTCGGGTAAAAACTTCTGAACTTATAGCAGGTTTTGTTTTACATGACTCGGCAACGCCTACTACACTTATTATTCACAATATGACAAAACGTCTTTAACCAAAGTGTTGCGTAATTAACTAAGCTTTTTAATAAAGCATTTAAAATTATAGTTAATCCTGGAAATTTTACCTCCTAATTTAAAATTTATTGTTGACCCTAACAACTGCGCCCCCTAGCGGTCACGTTTGGAATTTAAAAATATTTTCATTAAATTTCCCTTTATCACTTTAGTTATGAGAATTTTTTTTCCATCATTATAGCAATTTTATTTTCCAATATATCGCCGGTCCCCACTCTTAGTGGGGCACGCCGTATATTTCACCTCTTTTAACCAACAGATGTTAAAAAAATGATTCTTAACTTATTAAAATTTCAAACTTTTGTGGCTTCGTGTATACGATAATATTCATAAACATAGACGAATCATTGTACAACATTCACTTATTACGAAAATCCACTGAGAGCCTGATGAAGAACATCAATACGCGTAGTTCTTTGGCCACTTTACGCACACCGTGTATATAAAGTCATAAAGCAATCGAAATATAAATGTAATAGAAGTTTTATCAAGCAAAATAAATACTCAATTTCAAATTATTAAATTTCAAAATCTAACTGGTGACCGCAAATTAAACTGGATGTATAAATTGGACAGTTACGAAAGAAAACCTGTGTAAATCTTACATATATCGAACGATGGTAAACAATAATTAGATTTATTGGTAAGCAGGCTGATTCATTTTCGGCCCTCACCATGAGGATCTCGCTTTCTATAGGAGATAGGGGGTAGGTTTAAATTTAGTAAAGTTGCTAAATTTTGTGTGTCCTATGAACCCGAAGGGAAAATAGTTCTGTGACAAATGATTCTTTTACCTCTAGCATCTTTATTTGGCTTTGGAGGGAACAACTAGAAACGCATTCTCAAAGCCACTTTCGATCTTCTGTCTAATGGTGTACTCGAAATTTTTATATGACGTTTTAATTCTTTCTGGCTATCATCAACTCTCTTATTTCTTATCGGCGCCAAATATTTAACAAATCTAGTTTCTCTTCGTTGTACGACATTTTTCTATTACAAATGAACAATAATTGAAATGTTTAACAGTTTGAAATTTCTTATTTAATCTTAAAATGTCTTCTTCGTCAATTAAAGCATAACATCGAAAACTTTTATCAACATGTCATAGATGGTTGCAATCAGGAAAAGCTCTTTCTGACGGTACCAAAATCCGATGGCGCCGATAAGAAATAAGAAAGTTTATGATAGCTAGAGAGAACCGAAACGTCACATAAAAATTTCGAGTACACCGTTAGATGGAACATTGGTCGCCAACTTTTTTAGATTCATATACTAGTAACTTAGAATTCGAAATATCAACCACACGAGGACATATTCTGTAGTATAGGATATAAAAAGTTTTAAAATAATCATTACACCTTCACTTATTAGAAGCGATACCTAGATTTGTTTAATTGTAACTATAACTACTACGTTTTAAAATACCCAACCATGTCTGTAATGCGTAAAGAGGCTTCTATTTCGAGTCGGCAACGATATTTATTTTTTATAACTGACAGATGACAATGTTTGACCGGCATCAATATTTTGATGGTTTTTTTGTTTACCTCTGGATCTTTGGCTTTTATGTAAAACCAAAAATGATATCTTCATGGAATAAAATTTAACTTTGAGATTCACGTCAGATGATAAGTCGATTAAATTTCCCTTTCTAGTCCCATTCAAATGGTTGTCTTAATTTTCTATTAAAAATGGGTTCATTACTTATTCCGGAATCCTCTTTCTCTTTCCCTAATAACAAGAGAAACATTCTGTAACCGACATTAAGTGTTGTCTAACAATAGTTATTATCTGTCGATTTAGATAATTCTTTTTTCTATATCCATCAAGATTGGGGAAGCTTTTTAAATCTCCTTCAATTAATCGCGTATGCCACAGTAATATTTCTTTTTGAAATGCGCTTATTATATTATCCCACAATGTAAACACGTCTATAAGCTGTCCTTGCAGAAAATTTTTTGAGCTAATTTAATAAAGATAATAAAATATCGGCCAAATACGCAAGAGATAATATCTTGGAACTTTATTCATTACTATTGAAAGCATAACTTTACTTCCTGGCGCAGGTGGGGCAGTCAAGTTAGCACTTTATCTCTCAATTTTTACATCTACAAGGAGAGATTAAATTGAAAGAATGTCCTTACGGAGCACCGACATTTTCTTACGGACCATCAATAGTCCTCGGACCATCGGTTGGCGACCGCTGAGGTAGAAGATCTAAAGTTACCTTGAGAATGTGTTTTTAGTTTTTCTCTTAAAAGCCAAATAAAGATGCTAGAGGTAAAAGAACAAAATAAGCTTTTTTCGTTTTTCTTTTTAAGTCATTTGTCACAGATCCATTTTGTCTTTCATTCATTCGTAATAAAAACAAAATTTAGCAATCTTTCCAAATTTAAACCTATCCTCTATCCACAATAGTAGATGAGGGTCGAAAACGAATCAGCCTCTATATCTGATTAGTAAGGCTTTCAAATTTGTAGGTTACCATAAAAGAACGTCTCTAGCTAGGATGTTAAGTCTGGTAACACGATCTTCCAATGGTACGAGTCAATAAAACCAGGTTCGGGACAATTACGGGAATTCCATATCCTTCATAATCCTCACGATCTACAGGGTGAATTTTTGATTATTGTAGTGGTTCCAATAGTTATGATTGGAAATAATCCAACGCTAATACGGACGTTATTGGTCCCGTAATCTGCATTTTTGGGTTAAGAGTATTTGTTTCTTTCTTCTTCTCTAATTTTGACCAACTGTTCTACTTTATGTGTATGATTTCTATTCCATTGAAAATGCTTTACAATTAAATCTGGAAACTACTTTATGCACATTCTTGTATGTCTAATAAGTCAAAGAATGACTCTCATTCTCAACAATTCTTTTTCTTATCTTAGCTTCAAACCTATGCACTACTATACGTTATGTCTAATTTATCCAAAAATAATATTAAACATTACATTTTTCGTAAAGGCTCAATGGCCTGTATAAGCTATTCAGCTACCGTAACCGCAATGTGGCTAAATATGTAAGTGGTATGTATAAGGTACCCAATTTATTCTACTAAATCTTACTTGTATTGCATTTAGATAAATAAATAAACCTTCAAACAACTCAATCAGATTCCTTTAATAATAATAATAAACCTGATTTTTATTGTAATAACAATTACAAAAATCGTCAAAGTAAGGTAGTGTATAAATAAAATCAAAGTTGTAAGGATAAAGTACAGAACAAAGACATTGTATAAATACATGAAGAACAAACAAACATTGAGAAACGAATTAATTAGGATGGCTAAGAAATTCATCAACAGAGTAAAAGGCGTTATTTAAAGTGTCCTTTTACAAACAATATAAAATAAATTAAAAAGTAAATTTGAAAATTTTATCAATCATTACAGCAAGCTATATATAGTCTTCTGTTAGATGTAAAATACACGCTACCAACACGATAAACAACTCTGTTGGAGATTCAACAATTGCAGCACCTAAAAGGAGTGACATAAATCTATTAGCTATCAATACTTCCATTGATTTGATGCGTTATTTATTCTTACAAAAAATATACAATTGACTTTCTAACTATTTCTTAACTACAAATGCGATAGTCAATATGTTTAATCCACATTTTGCACAGTTAAGCGATTGTGAGCCAATCCATAAATTTCAAAGGAGATTGTTTTTTTACTAACAAATATTTGTTGGTATAATCTCCATTCCTAATTAATTCGTTTGAATAGGGCATAAATCCAAATGTTGACATCCATTAAAATATTGCTTGCCAATTTATTTAATCATTGAAAAATTCAGAATTTCTCCAGAAATTCTGACACAAAGGTTTCACCAATAAAGCACAAATTTGATGCAATATTGTGGCTCCGTTTCGAACCAATCATTTTTGCCATCGATTTATTAAATATTGTTACTTGAGACACTTTTGACAGCTTTTTTGTTATAATATATTTGCAACATTTTTAATCTAGCCAATTTTTATTCATTGTAGTTGAGTAACTTCGTTAGGATCACCTAGGGCAATAATTTTAAAATGCAGTCATATTTGACTTTTATTTTCCCTTGATCGATTTGTAATTTGTTTTAGATACTGTCTCAATTTACACCATTATCAGAGTAAATTGGAACGGTGCTTAAGTATCTTGAAAACTCTACTCGAAGCTATACTTTGAAGTTTACTGCTGTAATTTCGGCTCATTAATTCAGTCTATTCAATGTTTGAAGTTAAATGCTATCCCACTGAATATTCTAGAACTATCTACGTATTCTATTTAAGTGCGTTAATTTTTCAAATTGTTCGTTGGTAATTTGAAAAAAAGAACAAAAGAAATATTGTAAGTGCTAAAAAAAATAAACCTTGTGGGATATACAGGTGCTCTAGCCATTTGGAATTATAAAATTGCTCCGATTGTATAAATAGTAGGAAACTAAAATTTTCTAATGACATAATAAACGTCATAGAGTATCTTTCAAAAATATTTACGTATATACACGATAATCGATAAGTAAGGAACCAGGCACCTACTTTATTTCCAATAGAAAACCTACATTTTTAGGCTTTTAGTTTCCTCTTCTAGAAATAAGCCGATATAATAAGGGTTTCATATATCGATTTCTAACAGATTTCGGGATATTTACTATTTTGTCCTCAATCTTCTAAATTCAGATATACTTGTTTTCTTCAAAATATCCGAAATGCAAATACATTCTAGCGTAAGTTTTTATTAAATTAAATTTCATACATGTCTCTATCTAGACATGGTGTTAAAGCGCAAACAATTTGTGAATAATTTACTGCATTATGTACGGATATGTCGTACTGTTTTAAACAAGGCGAGCACAATTAATAATGTGCATATAAATAATATGCATTTCAAGGATTCTAAGTAAAAAATGCTTTTTTTAAGAAAATGAAACTATTGATTTATGAACAATACCTAAACGCTTTCTTGAATTAAGAAAACTATTAACTATCCTTAAGAAAATATTATTTTGTGTTATAACGGTCATTTACTTATACTAAGAATCGCTTTCTTCAAATTTTCTGCAAGATTTTCTTGAATCAAGTTAACGCTAAGAAAATATTCCTTTTGATTTAAAACAGTTATTGTATTGCGGATAATTAAAATAGTAATTGTCTTGAATTATGGCGGACAGCTTTGATACAGGTAAACGTTTCTCTACTTGTGGTTGAAGTTTATGCTCAACCTTAGTATAAACCTGGTCGTTTCTTAAGTACGTTATATTTTAGAAGAAAGTAACACTTCCCAATAGAGCGAGATAAAATTACAGAATATTTTTTATTTAATTTTGTTAATATCTCGTTGGGTTTTTCTGAGGTTTTCTAAAGTTTAAGACAATGTGGGCATCTCTTAATGACGCTTAAGCTCGGAATATGAAAGAAGACAAAAATTGTAAATAATAATAAATTTTAATGTTTCAAGTTTGAACTAAAATATGGGAGGCCCTAAAGTAGAATAGTGCATCACACTATTCTACTTTAGAAGTAGCATCTCAACTTCTTATACTCTATACTATTTGCTTACAAAATTCTCAACATATTCTTATTGCTCCTAAAGAATAATTCAGAAGCCACCCAAATGCAATTTAGATGTACTGGAGATTTTTATATTCAAACTCAAGATATATAGGTATATGTGCTGAAAGCTATAGAAACTCACAAACAAAGGGTGCCACAGATGTCTAGTAACTTCAATTGACAGCGCGATTGAAGAGATTAATATAAAGTACATTTGAATACCTTTATATCTCAAATGCAATAGAACAGTGCGTAAATGACCTTTATGGGCGCTTTCCAATTTATTTCATGATTGATCACTTTTCGTATTCTTTCTTTAGTACTTCACAATTACCAATTAGTTACAAATTAAGGGTGAACAGTGCCATGGATCACATTTCGAATATCCGTAAGTGCTGCATATCGGTGTGGAAATTCAAGACATACTTACGGATTTCTTCGGACTAATTCTGCAGAATCCAATCCACTAGTAGGAGGCTCCTTATTTTCCACCGGAGTTTATTTAGTTTTCTTCCTTTTTCCCTTTTCCTGAATTTCGTAAGGCGCCGCTTCGGACGCTTCCATCATCACGACTAAAATCAAATCGCAGTTGATTCAGGTAATCAAGTTGGCCGGAGGGGCTTCCAGAACCCGAGCCATAGAAGTGGTGTCACGCCCTCGTCGCTGAAGCGAATCTCCATCCCCGCACCCTTCCTTCCGTTCACTAATTTATCCAGGCATAAACAGATGTGTAATGTATTTTAAATTTGCTTCCGCGTTTGTGTATGTGCGTATCGATGTGCTTCTATACATTCTCATTCATCATGCAATACGTACAGACAGATAAATTGTACATTTACATGCACACGATCGCAATACATAGCACATACATATACTATTATAGAGATATATCCTGCATTTTCAATCACCTCTCTTACAATATTTGTTTTATTTGTTCCATACTGACTTGGAAATAAATTACATAGGTACATATTTACAAGACGCAACTGTATAAGATGTCTCATTTTCTAAATTTTTATAAACTAACAGATATCATCAAAGGTGTCTTAAATTCTTATTTTAAGAAGATAATAGGCCCAATCTCGATTATTTAAAAAACTTTGCTATATCTCAGTCTTTACAAGTATTATAAATATTTGTTGTACAGCACAGTGCTCCAGATGTCCACTAAATAATTTTAGCTGAAAGTGAAGATACCCAAATACAATTAATTTTCTTTTTATTACCTGTAATTGATAGTTAAGTAGCTACATATTCCTGTACTGTAAATATAAAGCCTTTCGAAAATCGACATTAAACAGGGCAAGTCAACGGTTTGGTAAAGTCCGTTAATTTGGCAAACAAAGACAAAATTATTTGTGGACGTATACAGGATGATTGATTGAAACCATTCGTTAAAAATATTAAAGGTTGTAGAAAGCCCTCTTTTGAAAATTTAGAATTCAGCTAATTGAATTACGGCCAATTCGATGAAAATATTTTCAAGATAGTTGCTTTTCTGGTTATACTGGACGTCAGCATCTTCATCCTTATTTTAAATGGAATGGTGCCTTTTATATTGCATATTTCATTTCTACATGTTATTTTAGGTAGGATTTCATCAGGTATCCCTATACCTATCTTTCACCTTATTTCAGTTATTTTGAAAACTTTGAATTTTTTTTCCACTAGCACAACAACTTTTGATATCATCTGTAACAGTCATTTTTAAAAAGTAAGTATCGATATTTACACTGTTTTTAAAAGAGCCCCTAATAATTACAACATTGTATTTATTATAGTTCAATTATGCACAGGAAACTTCTTCCAAATCGAAAAATTTGTTCAATGACGCTTCTAGCGGTTCCACAAATGTACAAAAATTTCGCGTAACTACATATGTCGCTATACAGCAGATGTCTTTCCCAAAGCAATATAACCCGGTTGGTGTATTGATTGAACCAATAGCATTTTCTGGTCCCATAATTTTTGCAAATAAGTCGGCTCCCAATACACTGTGTACTTCGAAGGGCGCGTCAAATGAAGAATCCGCTAATGGAAGTTTCGTTAAATATTCTAACGTTCTAACATCTACGTTTTTGGATAATCTATTAGTAATACTATCAAGTACTAAAGCATAAATGGCGTAAACAAATTCCGAGTCGCGATATGAATTAATAACCAGGCAATCTTAGACCTTTGCAACATTCTAATGTTAGTAAATTCAACATACTTCCAGAATCAACTGATGTGAAATTGCGCGACTACCTCCTCCATCTTTTTTATCCTGTGAAAGAATTTTTTGATCTGGCTTAGTGTTATTATTGTGTGTGGGCTGATTCTCTTTCATTTAGTATTGCCTGTTAAAAAAGAATAAAACCTTGTTTTTACTTTGTTTTTTTATTCTGTTATATAATTAATTTAGCTATGTATTATCTTCCGTAGTCTTCCGTGAAATCACAAAGTGAATAATGTGTGTTAAATATCTGCAACATTAGATATGTTTCCACAGTTGTTTCGGCAAACCGAGTGCGGCGTGAGGAAAAAGTGTGTTTATATGCAGAAAACGAACGTTCTACATCTAGTGACGTTATATTTGCGTAATTAAAATAATCTTTGGAACAACTTAACGGTTCTGTTGACGCACCTTCACAAATTTGTCTTAATGTGCCACTATCAGAATCTTTCTCTAAAACACTTTCAAACCTTTCTAGAACACAAACATTTTTGCGTCTTCTACCGCGCATAGCTGTGCGTGAACATGTTGCATTATTTGCAGAGATTCCACTAACGACACCGAAGGATTTTGTAATTTTTCTATTGCCTTCACTAGTCCGAAGTAATTGTTCTAAATAGTTTTTAAATCCGTTTTAACCTGACTATCTTGAAATTTCGACTGGCTTTCCTCGATAGCCGCAGCTTGCTTTGGATCGAATTGTAAAACCATGTTCTTAATATTCTCGAAATATTTCCTTCTGGTGGCTCAGACATACGGGGGCACAGTCTGTGAAATTTGCGAATACGTTTTGGGGTTTGACAAACACTGCTTTTGTGTGCGCTATTAAAGCGTGTACCTCAGGATAACATTTTCTAATACTATCTGCCACATGACTGAAAGCATGAATTTTACACGTAATATGTAACAAGTTAGCACAATGTTTTTTAAGAGGCCGGCCTACAGAAAGCATGTTTGCGGCACCATCACTCATAAACATCAACAGTTGGTTTGTTGAAAGTTCAAACTTTTCCAATGTATTTAATACTAACTTTGAAATTACTTCGGCAGTGCATTGTTGTACTCGTCTGGAAGCTAATAGAATTGAAGGTGACGATTGATGTGGTTCCATTGTACGTACCATTACATTAACCACAGAACGTTTTTTTACGATCTGTTGTTTCGTCCACACATAACCACAGTTTTTTATCTTTCAACTCCGATTTAATTCTTTTTTCAACATGTTCACGAGCAGATGGCACAATTCTTTGTAACGATGCCCGTCATGGTAATTTGCAGTCCGAATATTTATTCCAAAAGAAGACATATGCTTCCTTGTCTAGTAAATTAAACGGTACATTACATGCAATAAAGGTAACACATAAATTAAATTTAAATTTGTCATAGTACCGTGTGCAATTTTTTTTTAAGAATACTGTTTACTATTTACGTGACGTAGACAATCCCCTTTGGACTAACACTTTAAAGGGATATAACAAACTACACATTGAATTTTAACGCCATCATAATTTAGGTCAGGCATTTCTGCTATAAATTCTGTAACTTTGACCAACATTGGACGTTTTCGTGACGTAGGCAACATTTTTAAAACAAACGTAGAACTACGAAATAGTATTTACGGCAGGGTACATGTATACACAACCGATCTAGTTGAGACTCGCGGTTATACTGAGAGTTGTATCGAACCTCCGCCACTGCCCGTTGGCGCTCTCTAATTATTCTGATGATTAGAAATGAACAAACTGGTTTCTGAAGAAATCAAATAAATCGGTAAGATTTTCAAAGCTTTAACTGCTGGCATGCTGGCAAACACACTATTATTAATTTTATTACATTCAATATTTAGCCTTGTGAATAATTTACGATAGTAAAATATTTTATTAAAGCTTTTTACACTTATACAAATACGAATAAAAAAAATTCTGAATGCGTGCCGCCTCGCTGGAATCAGAGTATTCGCATTCGCCTTTCTGTCAATCAACAAAGATGGCTAGAATATTCCTTTTTGAAAATAAATCAAAATAACCACAAGATTGTAGCACTGAATATTTTATAATGTTTTATTTGACAAAACAAAACCAAATTTTAAAGTGTTTGTGTTAGTTAACAATGTTATATTGTAAGTTCAATCAAACAAAAAACAAACAAAGAACCGCATTACTTAAGACAATGTGTTTGACTTGTTACAATTGTGGCCATGTATTTCTGAAGAAGACAATAAAGATTGTCGAAACGTTAAAATTATAAGTTTTAATTAACTCTAACTACAATATATTTAACGATAAAGCCAAGAAATAAAATCTTTTAGATATAGATATATGCAGCGTGTCCCAGGATTGATGTTACAAGAGGTGTGCGGAACTAAAAATCTTTGAATCTTAATTTCGCATTTTGGAACTAAGCCCTGCTTGGTTTGAATCTTATCTTTAGATCTTTCGATTTTTTAATATCAAATAGGCCTTGACAGTTGAGTAAAAACTATTTTCGTTTCCGGTAAAGTACCTATTTCGTTCGCAATATGCTAAAATGTTACTAAGAAAAGTTGTTCACAATGAAATGTTATGCCGCTATGCAAATTTTCTGAACGATCGGCCTACTTTAATAAAATCCATTATTTGCCAATTTAGTTTCAGGTAAAGTGGCTTTCTCGTTCAAAATACGCCAAAGCTTTACCAAGAAAAGTTATTGAGAATGACGAGTTATGGCTCTGTGCAAAATTTCAACAAATTTCATAAAAAAGTCAAATATATACTTTGATTAAATCGTCATTTTTTAGATTAAATTTTTTTATGGGTTGGCCTCAAAGACCTGGTTTACTCTCAACCCATACCCAACAGTAGAGAAATACTGAAAGAAAGATACGAAATGCCGCACACGAAATACAAATCGAGGAAATTCGGAACAGTTTCAGAGAATTCAGATATCGTATAGAATGGTGCGCAGAAACTGGTAGCAGCTATGTTGAGTAAATAATTGATTGTAGAATAAAGTTACTATTACGTGTTGTAAATTTAATTTGTGAGTAAATACAATTTATTTTGTTCAATCTAAAAAATGACGGTTTAATCAAAGTTAGCAGATCTTCCTGAACAACTTTTCTTAGTGAAACTTTGGCGTATTGTGAACGGAAAAGGTACTTTATCTGAAAGGAAGTTGACAAATAATGGATTTTATCAAAGTAGGTCTATCATTCAGAAAATTTGCATAACGCCATAACTTTTCATTCTGAACAACTTTTCTTAGTAATATTTTAGCATACTGTGGACGAAAAAGGAACTTTACACGAAACGAAAATAGTTTTTGTTCAACTTTTAAGGTATACTTGATTTCAGGAAATCGAAAGTAAACTAAAAATAAGTTTCAAACCAAGCAGGGCGTAATTCTAAAAGGTCAAATTAGGATTCGAAGATTTTTAGTTCATCACACCTCTTGTAACATCAATCCTGGGACACGCTGTATGTACATAGATTTTAACTTAACAATTTTGAAAAACATCATTCTTCAAATAACTAAGCATCACATGGCATATCTAATTGGGGCTAAATTGCTCCTTGGTTTAAATTAGTGCCGGCAAATTTTTTTCTTAAAAATTAAAAATAAATATTTTCCCGATTCAATAACGACTTTATGGCGGTCATTGTAAAATACTTGAAACAATTGCTATAACTACTATTGTTTTAGTATTTAATGCACATCAAGCAATAATTAAGAACATACACACTTTAATATATTTCGATGTTGTCGAAAACTAATTTAGAAATTACATCCATTTAACATTTGAAGATCATTGGTCATATTAATTGAGAAAAATGCATGTGGTTAACACAACATTCGTTAACACAACATTTTTCTTTCAGTATAGCAATTAAAAACGCGAAAAGTTTAAATTCTTGAAACAGTCGGGAATACCTGTCCGATAGGACTACCCTTTCTATCCTAGTTTTCGAATATTATGTTATATTAAATATTATGGTACTGATATTATTAATCCACATATGTACCACAATATTGAAGATACTTACAGCACGTGGCTGCTCTTTTTGTTAGTTTATGTATTTTAAATGAAACGGATATATCTTTAGATGTTTTGACATGAAATTAATATATCGTGGATCAATACTTCTATAAAACAGATACATACACAAGTATTAGAAGAAAATATGAAAGTGATTCGTAAATTTACAGCGAAAGATAAATTCATGTAGACAACAAAATCAAAGTATTATTTCTCGATTTTAATATTAACTTTATCTAACTAGAAAAAAAGAAATACGTAAGTAACTTCCTTTCATGTAAAGCTTTTGTAATTGAAACAACATTAAAACGCAAATGTAAATAACAAAATTAGGCGTAGGTTCCCTACGCTTTACCGCTTCGCTTTTTAAAACAAAAAGACATCACCGAGTAATTCAATTTATCCGTTCCTTTGGTATATTCCTACAGAATGCATTACTTTGCTTTCGACACAATACAAACTCTGGTATGGGACGTGCTTTGATGCAACGCAAAATGTGTGTCTATAGCGGACCAATTTAATTCAATAATGTAGAACTTAAACGTTTAGTAGGTATTGCAAATGCAATTACGACAACATAACAGAGTTATTTTGTTAGCTATGCCGCCTAGTACATTACATATTAATGCAGTTAGCTGATGTTTGAGTTTTCAAATACCGCAATATCATATACACAAGCATATGAGCGTATTTCCAATAACCACGGTGTGCGTAAATTAATTGAGGCAATGGAACGATGTTTTCGGAATTGTTCGTAGAAAACCTATTGCTAATCAACGTTATTCAAGTTTCAAACGTAAAACACAAGGAAAAATGAAGCCACGATTCTCCTTCATTATTTTTGTAGACAAAGCTATTCATCTCTTAGGCATACATTCTGAAGGTGAAAATGAGCATCAAAATGTGAAATTTGTATTAGTAGCGTCATGGATAAAGATCCAATTTCTAAAAATACTTTTAAAGTTTTGTTTCAAATGACACTCTCATGCATGTGCATTACACATTCCTTAAATAGTTTTCTTAAAAACAAGTTTACAATGTGCAATGCGTATTGTATATTTAGGACGTACCGATAGAAAAAGGTTAATTTCTGGTGAAGTGGCAGATGCAAGGTTCAATTAAAACAATGTATGTACATCTTTTATTCGGTATTAGTTATATAAAGGTCGGCTGGGTCGTTACCTATGCTATAAGAAGGCCTGAACCGTTACCACCGTAATTAGAAAGGCCTGAGCGCTCTTCGATGACGTCACGCTGTTTAGGCGATGTATCGCCATGCACGATATTAGCCTAAGGGGTAAAAGAATCGTTTTTTTTGCTTTTTTTAAGTTTTGAAGGGTTTCCGGTTTAAAGAGGATGTCAGTCATCAATTGGGCCCTTCTTCGCATCCCATTCGATTTTATTTTGGAAAAAATGAACTTTCAAAGCAAAAACCAAATACGTAACCGAGCACCGTTTTCGTGAAAGATGTATTTGTGGTGGATATTTAATTCACTAATTATTATTATTTGTAATTGTACATGTAGTTGGACGAAACTAAGGTTGAAATGATACAGTAATTGAAATTTTGTTCAATTTCACGAGAATATTTACAGACATGCTATTTAACCAGAGTCTTAAATTTCCTATTATGTGGTGTTTTACCTAATCTATCATTACTTTCCCCACAATCATTTTTAAGTAGGGTATTTGTAGAATTTGAAGTTATTATAATTGTTGCAATACGTACACTGTTATGAATATGACATTTACATATATCAGTATCCAAAATGGCTACGTTCTCGGTGATATAATTTAAAATATATTGTATTAAAACAGAACATTTATTACACACATTTAAACACATCTCTTCGTGCTCAAAAATAATTTTGTTAAATATAACGTAAGAATATAAAACTATTTGAATAATAACATCTTCACGTATTTTGTCAAATACAATGAACAGTTAGGGAATTGAGTTGGAATAGCATCATTTTTAAACCTAGGATATTTTAAACTTACACTTATAGTTTCACCGATCCTTGAATCTGTAGCTGTTGAAAACTAAATAATATCTTATTTTACAAAGTGTAACTCACAAACAAAACATACAAAACAGCCGACGCCACAGTTTTTAGGTTATCCCGTTTTTATCGTTTCAGAAAAGGTTTTATCGCTTATACAACACAAGAAAAACATTACAAGTATCACCAATAAAGTACGGAAATATCACTACACAGTATTTTTTTAAATAAAACCAATACAATTTGGATAAACCAATTCAAAACGCAAGAAACGATCTGAACATGTGAAAACAGCCGACGCCACAGTTTTTAGGTTATCCCGTTTTTATTATTTCAGAAAAGGTTTTATCGCTTAGACAACACTAGAAAAACATTACAGGTATCACCAACAAAGTACAGAAATATCACTACACAATATTTTTTTAAATAAAACCAATATAATTTGGATAAACCAATTCAAAACGCAAGAAACGATATGAACGTGTGAATGATCGACGACTTACTTCAAAATACGCCACAACCTGCTGACGTCAAAGCGCTCAGGCCTTGTGTATATCGTAGGCAACAGTTGGGTCCTAGGACAACATACTACATATTTCAAACATAAAATTGACAAAGTAAGAAGTATTGATATCTTCTCTCTTACTTTAGTATGTATTTATACTTGAAAAAAAAACGAAATTAGTTTTCTTATCTTTCTCTGAGCAATTTAGAGAAAAAGTTTTCAAACAAGAAATATTCGGAAGCACGTTTTCGGAAATACATCGAAACATTTTTTATAGCAACTAGAATGTGCAAGATGGTCATCGAAATCGTTACCTTATTTGACTAACATTATTTCAATTTTTTAAATGAGACACCCTGTATGTTTTTCTAACGTCTCATAGAGAAACTATTCTAGATTTGTTTTAATTCTTCTGTACCTAAAATGTGTCTCTAGTAAATTAAATACGATCTTATGCAGAAAAGTATTTTGCTTACACGCATAAAGTGCAGGGACGAAATGCTATAAACTTTTGTTTTCCTAAAAATATTTATTAAAAATAATCGGTAAAATTTAATTTATGCATACAACTTCAGCATCTATTCAAAGTGCGCATTGCATTTTGTTGAACATTTAATTACATTTCGGGAGTAATATTTTGTGTAATATCCATGTTATGTGCTGCGTTAAGAAATTCATCCAGAAATTTTTTTCATAATCCTTTCTATTTAATGAAATTGAGAAATTTTTTAAACAACTTTCAGTATGTTCTTATTATATTTTTTGCTGCTAAAAGGCGTAATCTGCAATGCTTTAAATTCCTCATACCGTAGATTTTATTGCAGTGTATAGTGTAAACTTTCTCATTATCTCCGTTCCTGCTTAGTTGTTATATCGGAATACCTATTGATAGGTCTTTAATTTCATAGACTCTGGGATTATTCTGAGTTACATTGAAGCAGTTTTCACTGGATTTCGCTTAATGATTGAATGAAATATTCTTATTACTACTCTTAATTTTAACTTTTTATTATTGTTTTGTTTTTTGTTGTTAATCTAACTCAATGAAGGCTTAAAATCGATAAATAAAATAAAAATAAGCAAGCCGTGATAGGTTAAGCCGTGCTTACTTAATTTTTAAAATGCATTGTATTATTTATATGACATTCAATATGTGCATTTTTATGTAATTGTGATCACATATATAATGAACGTTTATACGAGCATCTAACATGATAATTGAATTTTATTCGACAAAATTAAGAATAGAAGAAGTCCAGTAGTCAGAGAAACGTACGCGAGTATTGCAGCGCTCTTCCGTCGACAGACCTCACTGAACACCAGTTCGTATGAATCGTATATCTTACAAAAGAATCGAATTTAATTGAAAATAAAGAGCTAGAGAGTTAATTGAATTGATATAGCGAACGCACTGGTGCACGGCCAATATTCGATTAAATAAACTAAATTTCCTCTGCTCTAAAGTGACAATACCGGCAGCAATGCACACATAGCAATTGCTAACAGCTCAGACACTGCAGGGTCAAACTGTTTATTCGTCCAACCTTTATGGAAACTGGGATTGGTTTTATGGGCGGATGTGTTAACTTTGATCTACATAACCGTGTATGGGTAGAATACTAAATATAACCACAAAAAAAACTTTTGTACAAACTTGGCCGGCCTTCCACATGTTGCACGTTCGCTCTATTGAACACAACAGACAATTGTATTTTGTCATTCATGTATGAGCACGTTATACACTGCCGCAATGTTTGCACTCTCTCGTGTGCTGTGCGTTTCATCAATGGTTAGATACTCTTCATTTAAAGCTGCAGTAATAATTTTAATTTGTGTATATGTGCATGTACCTGTATCTACAAAAATGGAAAATTCTGTATTAATATTTAATATTCACGATTTCCATTTTAGAAAATAGTGTGCAATTTACTATCCGAAACCATATAGACAGTAAAATATTTAGTGTGAATATTTCACACTACCGGTGTTCCACTAGTTTTAAAGTAAAATAAGTACAGGAACTAACAGTGTAAAACCTACAGCAAAATATTCTCCACGTAGTGAAAACATATCTATACTACTTTTACCCTTTTAGATTACACATACAGTTACATTATTTTAAAGTACTCCATTAATAAAGTAAATAGTTCAAATCATTATTTTCCTTCTATTTTTCAAGGAGAATCTGAGAAGCATGCGCAGATCGTAGGCTGTCATAAGTTATACAATTTAGATACGTATATTTTACAGAATACTCAGAGAAAAATGCATTGTTAAAATAAAGATAAATATGTTTCTTTTTACAATATTTTCTAATACTATATGTGACAGCAACACTATCGTGCAATACCAGGACCACCACCAAATCCTGCCGGAGCCTGAGCGTCTGGTCGAGCGGCAGCAGCAAATAGCCGATCACTACAGCACAAATATGCTATGCAACTCACAGTTACCCAGACGCTCTCGTTATTTCATGTATTTATTTGATACACCACCTCTAATATCTATTGCTCCTGCTGCTGTCCTCTACAGAAGCGAGAAAGTGGAAGAACAGACGCCTCTATGGAACGATTTGAACTCCGCCAGATTTCTCAAACTTAGTGTTTATTTTATTTTTTTGTAATGTGTACTTCATAACTGTTGAGAAATAAAGTTACTATTATTATTATTAATAAACGCTAAGTTATGGGTAAGCGAAGGAGCGACGGATAACATTAGTGGTATTATGTTTTCTTTCTCGGCTGCAACTGCATATCTAGCGCTCGTTCCCAGTGCAAAGCTAGCGGTAGCTCCATCGCACAGATATTTAAATGACAATTAAGTAGCTTTTTACATTAAATGCGTACACGTTAAAGTTTTAATGAAAAAAACAAAACAATATGAAATATTGAATTTATAAGAAGATAAAACAAACAAAATGTTGGATACATAAAATATTATATAAAATAAGGCAAAAAACAAAACGTTGAATTTACAAAATAAAAATAAAGTGCTCTTAACAACCCGTTTTCGATTATCCCCTACACAAATGTCAAACTCGTTATCGAAAATAACTTTTTTCCAACCGTCAAAAGTCCAATTTGTTTCTGATTTTGCCCATATCAATGGGTTTCGTTTCTGAACAGCAGTTAATAGAGGTCTAAATAAGTTATTTATGTAATTTACTAATGGAAATATGTATACTTTTAAATACATTGTAAAATCCTAGTTCAGTTTTATGTATACAGTGTGTAAAGCGATGGGGTATACAAGAGGGAAAATTTTTTAAATATTGATTTTTGAAAAAAATTTATTCTTCATGATATTTTTTGCTTGCTTTGAAAGTACTAATGTTTCGAAAATCTAAAATTTATTTCTAGTAATCTGTAAAAATAAAAAACTAATTTTTTTTATTGTAAGTTATCGTTGTACATTGTAATGAAGATAGCGATGATAAATTGTTTTCCTCAAACTCACGTTTATTGCTGTCAAACTGACCTTGCAAAAATGCTAACGTTACAGCAAAGAATTTATTTAGTTAAATGTTACGGTATTGGCGATGTATCATATCAGTACGCAATTAATTTGTTTCATCAAAAGTATCCAGATGTAACTGTAACAAAAATTGCTCTTAAGAAATTAATTGCAAAATTCGACGAAACAGGATCAGTGGTCGACAAAAAGAAGATAAGAAAGATGTACAAGATGATGCGGTAACTGTTATGGCATTGCAGTCCGTTGAAGACAATCCACGTTTATCATTAAGACGAACGGCAGCGGAGCTTAATGTCAGTCAGACCTTATTACAAACAATTTTTAAAAGAAATCAAATTTTTCTATTTAAGCCAAAATTTAGACATATCCTTGAAATTCGCGATCATGCTTTTAGACTGGATTTCTGCTTATGGATTGGTGAGAAGCTTATGGAAAACAGAAACTTTCATAAACCCGTATTGTTTTCCGATGAATGTATCTTTTCCACAAACGGTGTTGTGTCTTCACAAAATTGCAGATTTTGGTCACGACACAATCCCAATTTTAAAATCAACACGAGAAATCATCGTTATAGAAAAGTTAATGTTTGGTGCGGAATGTTAATTAATAAAATTATTGGGCCCTACTTTTTTGATGAAAATTTGAATCAACATAGTCATTTAAGTATGCTACGAAAAGAAGTGAACTTAGAGAACATTTATTATCAATAAGATGGATGTCCAGCTCACAGCACTTTAGTTCGCACATTGTTAGACCAGCAATTTCCTAGGAATTGGATTGGACGTTATGGTCCAATACATTAGCCTGCCAGATCGCCAGATTTATCTCCCATTGACTTTTTGCTCTGAGGATATCTTAAACAAAATGTATACCAAGAACCTGTAGGAAACAACGTAGAAATATTAAAACAACGAATAACTTCAGCGGTTAGAGAAGTTAACTTGGAAACTTTAGGGAATGTTTATGAGGAATTCAGGAATAGAGCAGAAAGGTGTGTAGAAAACGGAGGAGATTATGTAGAATGACAGTTTATATTAAATAAAATAGTTTTTTATTTTTTAGTTTTTTTTATTTATTTATTTATTTATTTATTTATTTATTTATTTATTTATTTATTTATTTATTTATTTATTTATTTATTTATCATCGCTATCTCCATTATAGTGTAGAATGATAACTTACAATAAAAAAATTTTGTTTTTTATTTTTACAGATTACTAGAAATAAATTTTAGATTTTTGAAATATTACTGGTACTTTCAGAGCAAGCAAAAAATATCATGAAGAATATTTTTTTTTCAAAAATCAGTATTAAAAAAAATTTCCCTCTTATATACCCCATCGCTTTACACACTGTATATGCACTGATTCCAAAGACTCGTAGTTTCCTTTACAATACTTCTGCGATTTTGTTTCCAAATGTTGACCAAGTTTCTTTGGCTTTGTCCGGTTATCATTTTAGGTCTACCTGTACTTTTTTCTTTCATTTCGATGGTTCCAGTTTATCTGTAATGTTTGCCATTCTTGATTCAGTGACGTCTTGCTTTTATGATTTTCTTCGAATACTGGGATACAATAATTTCGCACAGTTTTTGTGAAGTAAGGGCACCTCTAGCCATTAAACAATTTAAGCTGTTATTTGCTTAAACATCAGCAATAGATTACCAACAAAGGTTGCAAGAGAGTGTTCAATTTTGTTTTCCATGACTACTTGATAAATTGTTTCCGCCGTACCAACATTTAGTTGTCAATTAAAAATACAATTAAAGAATAAAGTGTTGACAATTGATAATTCAACCAAGTGAAATCTACTTTATAGAATTATATCATATTTGGAAGAATATCGTTCCATTAAAAGCTGTATGCTAAACGGCGACGTAAGGTAGGCGTGTTAAGCACTAAATATTGTATGCATATGCATGATTCCAAGGTCTACTGAACTATTTTTCCGGATATCTCTCCAATTATTCTTTTGACCCATGGGTGCCGCAACAGTGCAATAAAAAAAACATTATGGTGCTCTGGCATTTCCAGAATGTTAGAATAAATATATTAATCGTAGAATTTATTTTCCAATTCTTAGAAAGTTGTAAAACATATCAACTAAAATCGTGAACCTGAAATTTCGTTTTCCCTATACAACTCAGTAAGTTTTGAAAATAATCCAAATATTTTATTGAATTGTTTGTCAGAACAAAAGCGGCATCTAACAACAAATGAAATCCCCATAGCGGCTTATGAAACTGGGCCAGAGTACTTTTTGGTAATCTATATCTTCAAGAGTACCGATTGAATCACCGCTAGCTAAATATCTTAACATGTGTCTTTTTACAATATAAGGACCAACATGTTTTAATAAATAAGCAATTTTTCAGGAGTTAATCGTAAATGATTGACAAATAATAGGTGGATTTGAAACTTCTTTCAATAAATTGATGCACATACTAAACTGTTCGCACTGTCTTATCAATTCTTTAATACAAACTTGTCTTCACCTTCGCCTTTTCTGTAGAGATTTTTCTAATCCTATTTGCAGCCTTATAACTATTATGTTAATTCCTTCAGTAATCTAAATACCGACGGTTTTCCTGCTTTCACTAGTACCAATATGTAAACACGTTCCCTTGCGCTAGTTAGCAGCCTTTTACCCTAATCGCATGCTGTATAAAGTTATTCATCCACGATGCAATATTTTTCCATCGCAATACTTTTTCACGCGCAAGTTATATGATTTTTTTAACAATCAGCGTGTAAACAGGGTGCGATTGATGATTTATTGCGCAGACTCATTCTTGCGGGCAATATTTCATATTGCACGCCTGAAAAGTTAATGCACCGTATATGTCGCTATGTAGCGCCTGAAAAAAAAACCCTTAAGATCAAGTAATTTTCAAGGTCGCAATTTTTGACGTTTTGAGGTGACGTTTCAATCAAATTATATATGCAGTATTTTCAATGGTTGTACGCTCTTCTTTAATTCTTTAAAATGTGATAAGTGATTAATTTCATTGTCGAAGTATCTTTGGCTGGTTCAGTCAAATTTTACAAGGATGAAAATAAGAGACAGGTTTTATAAACTATCGCGAAAGAGCTACATACTTTCTCAGAAAACATAAAATTCACAGTATATGAGTACGTAATAAAATGAGAATGGTCAAATTAGGAAATGGTGAAAAAGAAAAATGCAAAACAAAATGAGTTTTTTTCACCATTACAATTTTTATTTCGACACAAAGAAAACTGCCAGAATTTTACAAATTTGTAACTACCGAAACAAGGCGATCCGTGCAAATACTGGCGACCACATTGGATTGACTGCAATGAATAAGCAATAAGCACCATTTGGAAATGGGGTTTAAATAAACTGAAACTGCCAAGGAAAAGAAAAAATATTCCTTGATTTCGTGTCGAATATATCTTGCATCTGCAGACATTCGTGGAAAATTTATATAAAGAACTCGTCTTCATTTTGAAAATTACACAATAAATTGTTTACGACACTACAATTTTTTCGTTCTTTAAATCGTAATTTTACCCAAATTCTCAATTTCTTTTGTTTTTTTCGTCGCCTTTGAACTTATATTAATGCTACACTAGCAAAAGCTTTACAAATATTGATATTCACGTTGTTTTGCATGTACTGTGTCATTATCGCTCGTAACCATGCTGCCATGTCGTGAAAATCTGCTTTAAGTTACTTGTGTAACACTGTTTGGAAGTAGATGGCTAATGAAATTGACGGGAGAAATATGCACTAAGAGAGCATCTAATGCAATCCTTTTCTGGTACATAGGTAGGTCTGACAAGACTATTAACATCACAAAATCCATAAATATATTTGTAAATAATAAAACCGTTTGAAGCCAGTGTGATTCTTTTCAAACGGTTTGTAATCAATTGCGTACCCTTTGATGATTTCTTTGTAAGGCTTGATAAGTCAATATGACATCAGTTTTACGTAAGTGAACGTAGTAAACTAAACGCTGTAAGTAGTAGGTAATTATTCATATGATCATTTATTTTTTACATTATTTTGGAAGCTTTATTATTTTTTCAAACAATCAAAGAATACACGGTATGTTCGAAATATTGCACTAGGGTAAAAAAGATCACTGTAAGGTATACGATCAATTTTTAATGTTTGGTGTATTAAATAAATATTCACCTATCGGTACATGTGCATTATTTTTCCTTACGTATACAGGGTGTTTTAAAACAACGTTTAATGATTTTAAGGGAAGTACGATTGAAAATAAGGTAAAAAGTCATAATAAACATATGCCCGCAACGTGCTTTTACAGCATTCTCATTGGCACGACCGTACGTAAACACTATATCGCTCATTTCAGCATCTGAATACCCAGCCATTGTAATTGGTGCAAATTGCACAAAACTGTCCAAAAAACAGCCAATACACAAATGCTTACAGGGATGTGTTAGCGCTAACCTGGGCAAATATGCGGTAACAGCCAGAGGCATGGCGAACGCATAAAAGTTTACACATAAAATATAAGGTAAGAAATAAATTATAAAACGTGCTAAAACACTTACCGTTTTAAAAGTCTTGAAATCACAAACTGGGCAACATCTGTTAAATATTTTAATCATTAGATATGCTTCCACAGCCGTTTCGGTCAAGTGAGTACGACATGCGGAATAAATGTTTTTTAATGCCGAAAACGACGTTCGACATCTAGCGATGTTATATTTGCATATTTATAATAATCTTTGAAACAACTTAATGCATCTTCACACGCACCTTCACAAATTTGTCTTAATATAAGAAAATCGGAGTCTTTCTCTAAAACACTTTCAAATTTTCGTATTACACACCA
This sequence comes from Dynastes maya, assembly GCA_029619315.2. Classification (NCBI taxonomy): domain Eukaryota; kingdom Metazoa; phylum Arthropoda; class Insecta; order Coleoptera; family Scarabaeidae; genus Dynastes; species Dynastes maya. The sequence goes on from JAROYE020000002.1 coordinate 50,936,362, forward strand.
ATTTGTTCCGCCTTCTACAGCGCATAACTGTGCGTGAACATCATTCACAATTTGAACAGAATCCACTAGCGACATCGAAACATTTTGTAATTTTTCTATTCCCTCCGCTAGTCCGAAGTAATTGTTGTGAATAGTTTGTAAATCTCTTTTAATCTGACTACCTTGAAATATTTCCTGGCTTTTCTTGATTGCTGCAGCTTCTGTCGGAGTGAATTTTAAAACTACCTTCTTTACTTGATCAAAATATTTGTTGTAGTAAAACGCAGCCTGCAACCATGTTCCCCAACGTGTAACAATCGGCTGTGGTGAATCAGAACACAGTTTGTGAAATAGTCGGGTACGTTTTGGGGACTTTAGAAAAACTACCTTTGTACTAGCAAGTGCACGAGCAAATGGCGTACAATTACGAAATAAGTTACGACAGCCTACATATATACAGAACTACTCGCATACAGCATCGATTTAGTACTGACGCTGTGAACGCGTGAAATAAATAATCGCCCACTCCGCACCACATATCTACTACATTGACTGTTACCGGTGTTTGCCCAGACTAGTTATCACTGAGCATTTCATGTATCGGGAACACTTGTTGTTATCTCGTAAATGCGTAAATGATATGCGGACATATGCTTATTAAGACTATTTGCCTTATTTTCGATCGTACTACATATTTTTAAAATCTTTAAACGTTGTTTTTAAACATCCTGTAGAGCACGATCTAAATCGCAACTTGCAAAAGCTTTAAAATACTTATGTATTTTACAGTCAACACTCCCGAAGAAAATATTTTAAAGCAAATACAGGCGTCAGTTATAAAACAATATATGAATGTATTGCCAGGATAAGACGTGGGGATAGTAGAAAGAAATATCTTGAAGAAAGGGGGATGAAGTCGGGGTCCCTAGGAGAGAATGGTGGGAGTGTGTAACTATTATAAAATATTCTTAAAAATTGTATTTTTTTTGTGAGTTTCGTTAGTGGGTTTTGTTTTATCTTTCTACCTTTAGGATTTTTCCAGGTAAATGTCGCAAAATGCGCTAATACGAATAAGTTTAAAATTAGTTTTATTTATGAAAATCTATAATTTTCCTTGGAATTTCCGACGTAATTAATTACTGAAAAAATATCCCGGTAAGGAATCGAACCTCACGTCTCCTGCTTGCCGGGTAGGCGTGTTAACCACTATACCACGAGGACTATGCAAGGATCGTTCACTCACCGGGACATAATTACGTCGGAAATTCCAAGAAAAATTATAGATTTTCATAGTTCACCAACAGAAGCCAAAATATATTAATTAAATTAGTGTACGTTTTCGTTTAATTGGCGCCTCAAAACCGAAGTTACCAAACAAGGTGTCTTCCGGCTTGAAAACACACATGACGATGGGCTACCTAAGAAGGGTGCTAAATGTAACTTTTCGGGATCCATCCCCTCTGGGATCCCCACATCACATGACTGAGAATGGTCTGGTTAACTTACCGATTGAAGCAAAAGTCAAAAGAATCCGACCTTTTGAAAATGTAAAATCTTTCGCGGATATAATGGAACTTCCCTTCTTACGTACTTTTACAATTTTTTCAATTAAATTTTTATTTAAGCCTATGTTGAAATAAAAAACGGAAATTGAATTGAGTTGTAAAACGAAACTAGGAATCATGTCTTTTAGATCCAAGACGCTGCTAAGTGTAGCATATATTTACGAGTAAACTTACTGACATATTCAGTTAAGAGGTGCTATTACATAAAAGATATTTGCTGCAATTATATCTTCCAAACAGGGTATTTATATGAGAACATATTTAAATTATAATGAAGGTGTATGTTACATGCAATTACCATTGTATGGAGAAGTTTCAACTACACTCAACGTAAAAGGTACGTAAACACAATAAAAAAGTACGTTAAGGTATCAATTTTTTATCAAAATTGACCCAACGAACGAGTGTGTCATTTTAATAAATGGCTGTTTATTATATCGATGAACACATACTTTCGTATTTACACTATATACAATAAACGGATTTATTTATATAAAGAATATATTTGTATTAATTACTATTCCCTTTTTAAGACCGAATTTAAGGTTAGGGCTGCATATTTAAGACGTTGTCTTCATTTACTAAATAGTATATTTAAGTAACAACTAACAGAGAATCTTATAAATAAATATTTAATATTGTATCGATAAGTATGTTACAGTCCATTAATGACCACCTTTCTCGTAACAATATTTCCACATATCAGCTAAACAAGCAGAAGCATGGAATCTGTAAAACATCATCAATGGAAGCCATACGTGTCCTAAAATACTCCATAGCACTCTTCCGTAAAATTCATAACGATCGTCATGTAGATATGCTGTTACTTCGAATGTCATTGTTACCCACATGGCAGCGTTTGCGATTACCAAAAAAACAACTATTTCTCGTCCGGGCTTTTTCTGACGAGTTTCTCTGCAGTTAGCGCATCTGCGTAAACCATCAACAATGAATGAGGTTTGAACTACAACTTGGGTTGTCTAAAAGAAAAATTTTGATTAAAGTAGGTATTGTATTTTAAATTACTAAAAATATGAATTTTTCAACTATTCTCTTTACAACTGCGAATATTATCCATCCAAAGCTTATATTGCTAATCTCCAAAGCAAGCAGTGTGTCTCCCGGCGCCATTTAGTGCCAAGAGATACAAGCCATGCCGTCTAGAAAGCAGCGACAATATGTCCAATTGCTAACACTCTCTCATTTCTCACATTGCTTTTGCGGCGAGTGATTTCATTACTTCATTTACTCATATATCATATATCTTGGTTATGATTTTTGGTCAATTTCTTGATGTGTTATGGGTTATAATTGGAGTTGGTACTCTCGTCGGTCCAACAGGATCCACTGCAGCAATTACGTGTGACATTAAGACAAATTTATCATGGTACGTCTGCAGATTCGTTAACTAATTTCAAAAATTATTTCAACTATGCCTGTCTTACATCGGTAGACGTTGAACGGTTTTTCTCAAGATATAAGAACATCTTTTCATCTCGGCAAGCATTGTTAACCGAGAGAAATCTAAAAACATATGTGATACTGCAAACATTTCGCAGATCTTATCCAGTTCGTGGTACCTCATTTGAAAACAGCTGTTAAGAAGGAGGGGGGGCCAAAAAATGTTAAATGGCGTGTGGGGTTGAGTGAGGGCTTGTTCGAAAGGATTTTACCAGGCGAAAACAACACGGGGTCGCCAACGTCTCTATGTCTTTTTCGCAGAGTTATGATGATTGTATTCCTATAAATCTCAGTCCTATATTTCAAACCATTCAAAAATTACTTTGGTGATCCGGAACTTTAGGTCGGCACATGAATATGTACATCCATCATGCATCTTCGATCGGCGGTCGATGTTAATATTCGCTTCGCCCAGTCGGCTTTTTGTTTGTGGGTACCTACGTATACTTACTAGGATCCTGGCACGCCACCCGAAAATGCTAACTCTAATTATGATCTATTTAAGCAAAATGTTCTCATTGATATTACACTTGCCGTTACAGCGGAAGTCGCTGGCAACTGTGTTATTTTAAATAGAGATGCGGGTTTTAGAATTATTTTAATTTTCTAGAAAAGTGTATAAAACATCGTGTTGAACGTCGTGGCAACTATCTATACTATAAGTGGGAGAAGCTTCTTTAGTGGTCAGCGAATAGTACACCTGTTTTTTCCATTAATGAACTACAATAAAATAATATTGTACAGAGTGTTCAATACCTAAAGTTGATTTGGTATATCTAAGAAGAAGTCATTTTTTCCTAACAATTATTTCCTGGAAAAGTTGGTTTAAAATCGTATTTATTGGGCAATTGGTAAAGAATAGGAAGTGGAAATACAATAAATAAATGCTTATTATTATCTTGCAGAAATCGATAGAACTATTTCCAATACCTCCGCAAGATGTTCAAAGCATATGCGTACATTTTATGTTTCGCGAGTATACATTGTTTTGAGGAACATGATACTCTTACTTCCCGAGGAACGGCTCATGTTGAATCCTGAAGGTGGCAGTGAAAATAAACTAATACTATTACTTCGTTTCGTTCGGTGTTGCAGATTTGGTCTTCGTGCTTCCATTTTCCAAAACAACACGCAGCTTTCGGGGTAAATAAACTAATAAATCTTTCATATTTCCGTTCATTATTCCTTTTATTGTCACCTGTTTTGTTAATTATTGTTATTTCGCGAACTTTATTGCAATTAACTCATTTTGGCAGGTGTTTTACATTGTTACTTTTAAGATGTCTTTCGTACGAACCAAGCAAAATTGCTAGGTCAATTATTTTAGTATTCGGTAAATCTGGCAATAATTATCATCTCGTTTGCCATGGTTGCACAACAAATTGCCCAATAAATTAAATCTTATTGTCCCCTGATAAAGCAGTGCGCAGTGTAGATTTTACCCTGACTATCCTGCCTTAGTGCAAATTTTAAATATTTCCGGCTCTACAAATTCACTCAGTATGATCCACTTTATGGTAATATTTGCAAGATTCACGGAATTTTAAAGTTACTTGAAGTTTATCTTACATGATTCATGCATAGGCAATATGTAAGCACATTGTCTCTCAAAAACTGGAAAATTTAAACAAACCTACCGTATATAATAAATTGCAATAAAGTTCGTAGAAGTAAAGAAATAGCAACAATACAAAACAGGTATAAAGAAGAGGAAATAATAACGATAACGAAGAACGAAAATAGAAAATGTGGAGGATATGATAACAATAAACAATAAACATAATTTATGCTTTTACAATTGAGATTTGGCAGTTTAGCAAATGTTATGATTCCGTTACCTAAAAACGATTTTTTGGATCAACTTAGCGTCACAGGAGACAATTTAGTGCTTTTTCCTAGTCAACTTTGCAAGTTAACAGAAATAGATTATCAAAACCTTTGTTGCTGCATAATATGATATTTCTTAAGCTAAAGCTATAACATGTTATAGGTAGTTGAGCTTAAAATTAATTTACTTTACAAAGTTAGTATTCGGGAAGAAGAAAATACCTTAGCACCTCACTGTATATGTTATTATTGTCAAGCTTTAAGAAAAAATAGAATTTCACAGTACTTACTAGAGCTGTTACCGAAATTCGCATAATCTTGGATCCGGATAATTTACCGTACGGATATCCGGATCTTGGTACCATTATCCGGATCCGATAACTCAGATCAGTATCCGTTATCCGATAACCCAGATCAGTATTCGTGATCCGAAACCTCAGATCAAAATCAGAAAAAAATCCGAAACTTCGGATCAAAATCCGTTATCCGAAACCTCGGATCTAGATCCTTTGTGCTACCGTCCTGTTGGGACCATATGCCTTCGTGATGCATACCATCCTTTTTAGACACAAAAAACTGTTCGCTGTTGACTGTTTGTGCATTCGCAGCAGCGTCTTCAAAGAGAAATGGTTCAATGATGACTTCAGCCTTAAATTCACACCAAACAGTGACACGCTTGGGATGCATTTCCTTCTCGTGAAGCAGATATAGGTTTTCGTGATTCCAAATGCAGCAATTTTGCTTGTTTATGAAGCCATCAACATGATACTGGGCCTCATCGTTGAAGATGATTTTGTTGGAAAGCTAACCGTTCACTTGTTATTGTTCCATAACCCAATTGCCAAATCTTCTTCGCTGTGTATGGTCTGTACGCTTGAGTTGTTGAGTCAGTTGAATTTTGTTGGTATAAAGACGCAAATCTTTCGTGAGAATACGCTGCATAGTGCTTCTTGGACACGATGACGAATGGATGTTCCCGGATTCTCGGCGACATTTTTGGCGAACAATTGTGATGTTTCTGCTGAACAACCTAAACGAACACCCTGTCTCCTTAAATTTTTCGATTGTCCTCTTCACGGTTAATGCACATGGAACATTTGCTTTACGCAATTTGCGAATCGTAGCAGTCCAACCTTCACCATTTTTGAAATAATGTTTAACAATAGGAATACGTTGTTGTGTCAAATAGCGATCTATTTTTAATAATAACGGACTGTTTACCATCGAACTGTAATAATGGTCTTCTTACAAAAGCGCAACAGGAAAAATTGCGACAAATTTAAATTTTCCGCTCTTGTTGGGGTACCCTATATATAATAGAAACAGGAACGACCTAGTGTAGAACCCTGTAGAACACCGCAGGGAATGGTTCGCCAAGTCGACGAAATTTTATCCTCATAAGAATTGTAAGCCATTACTGATTGTCGCCTATTCGCGAGGAAAGAATTTGTAGATCTAAAGCCATGCCCCTAACTCCCATTTTTCCAGCTTTCGCAGAAGGTTTTGATGATGCACACCGTCGAAGACCTCAGACAAATCCAAGCACCGATCTCCCTATTGCTTATGCCTGCCAAATGTCTTCTAAAAGCTGGGATATTGCTCTCACGGTTGATCGACGAAATTATGTTTTGTTACAAACTGCAGAATTTTACCATAAAGAAGTTTCTCGATGATTTTTGATATGTTTGAGACCAGGATCACCGGTCTACAGATGTTCACGTCACTCCTATCCCCTTTTTTTGGAATAGGTTTGACTATGATATATTTTAGTTTTTCCGGAAACGTACCACATTGGAAAGCCATGTTTATTAAGGCAGCAAATAGAAATGAAATTTCCTAGAGCAATTCTTCAGAAAAGGAATTATAATCCCGTCAGTTCCAATTGGTTTCTTGTGTTTTACCGTACCAATAGCTTTTGCAACTTCATGGTGTTCGGTCAGATACTATGCAGAGATTTGGGTACGTATTCAGCGTGTTTTATTCACATTTTGTTACAACCGGTTTTTTGTTCGCAAGAATCGATGAAGTGGTCACTAATTCTATTCAGGACGTGTTTCTTCTTCGTTATTAATTTCAAAATTCGTTTCGTCAAATGGTTGTTGCTTATTATGCTTGTATCTGTTCGACATCCCATGTGGCTCTACATTTATTCCCAGAATTACTTATGTACTGCGCCTATGATGTCCTACGCGAATCCCCATTTTCATGCTTAAGTGACAACAATAATCATAGTAAGCTTCTTTGCAAACTTTATTCCTCTTCAGCTCCTCAAAGTGCCAGTAGACTTTTAGTAGTACACCTATTTTTGATTTTATCGGTTAACCATTTTTTGTTAAACATAAGTATGAAAGCAACAGTCTTTTTATTAGCATATTTGTCAATTACTGTAGTAAGTATTTCCAGAAAATTGTTGTTATTATTTATTATAACCGGCACCCAATCCGTATTTTGTAGTTTTTGCTTTATAAGTTTCAACTTATACATAATCCGTAAAATGTTATACCGTGAACCTTTCTGGTTTCACCGACTATTACGTCCTGAAATTCAAAAGATGGCGTTTCTGCATAATGATCAGATAATCCAGAAACGACAACTTCGCTTTTAATCGCGTTGGTAAAGATGTTATCAATAACCGTTTGCGATCGATCAGTCACCCTTGGGTTTTTTGGTTGTTTGATTTTTATTGCGCTACATTCCAACACTAATTCCTTGCTCTTGCCTTTGAGAGACTTAAGTTCAACATGTCTGGTTCCGGTTGACGTCAATATACAAGATCTTTCGTGTAGATTAGATAGTGGATCCGGATAGTTTTGGATTCGAATATCCGGATCTTAATCCTATTGGATACCAACAACCCCAGTACTTACCATTACAATTAGATAGGCTACATATAATCCATTTTCAAAATAAACAACAGCCGCCATACTGAAGATAAGATTCAAGTAAAACATGGGAACAGCTACATACAGCAGGACATCATCTAATGGCGGAATGCTGTGAGTATTAACATCTAATTTGGCTGTGTATGTGTATGCCCAAACTACAGTTAACAGCATTACAGACTGGACAGTCAACATTGTAGCACGGTTAATTGTTGTCCCCATTTCTTCAAATCGTCTGAAATTAAATAAGTTAATATTGATCAAAATATATGATAATTAAAACATCGAACTTACTCATCACTTGTGGCAACAAAATAGAGAATTACAGTAACTATCAACACAATAATTATTATAATTCCGGCAAAAATTCCTCTACTTGACGAATGGCAATCGACGTGAATGGTGATATTGCTTTCTCTTTCGGGTATTTCCTCTAAATCAGATGCACAGTCTTTCGCATTCTCTGCTGCTTTGTCATTATGTTCGAAATTCTGTTTGCAACTAGCTATGTTGGACCACAGAAGATATACTATGCCCACTGTAACATACAAATACAGCGTTTTTTAGAGTTACAAATTATAAATATATAATAATAATAATAATAATAGTAATAATAATAATAGTTTTTGAACCATAAGTTTGATAATTGGCAAAATGAAAAGTTTATTATCACTCTTTTTCTACCAATTACAAAGCGGTTAAATTATTCAGTTATAGTTACAATAGCAGAAGAACAAGATATGGCTATTAACCTTAAAAATTACACCGATGTCCCAACTTTCTGGAATTCCAGAATCGTGCTTTTTGTATAGATACTAGGAAGTGAGAATTTTCTGAAAACATAGATTCCATAAAACATCTTTCAAAAATATTTTCGCATATACGGGGAGATTCGTAAATAGCGAATAAGACACCGACCTTGTTATCTTAAATGGAATGTCCCGTACATTATTACATTTTTAACTTCTCCATCTACGAGGGTAGCATCTGAAGTTTTTACAACCGACCACCAGATGACGCTATTAAGATGTGACATTACTATTTTTGTAAGAATAGACATTTGCTATTGTTGAACCAGTAGCGGCACAGAAATCAGACAAACTGTTGGTAATGAAGTACCATCAGAAAAGACTATTTACAACTAGTTTGCAGAATTTCATTGTGATCATGCTTCCGTTAGTGATGAATTTCGTGAAGGTCGACCAAAATTGATTATTGTTCCAGAAAAACATCGATGCTGTGCGTAACATGATCGAAGAAGATTGGCATGTCATTTACCGTAAGAAAAAGGCATCCTTAGGCATATTCGATTTTGCATGAACATTTAGGTGTAAAACAGATCTGTTCAAGCACAAAAAAGGCTCCTGTCAATTGGTGTAATGAAATGCACAAAAATTCGACAGGGGAATTTCAAAATCCGTATACAACATCGTGCCTAAACTTAAATATATTCGCACAAGCCCGAAACTAAGCAACAATTAGCTGTTTGGGTGTTCCCAGTTGGACCGAATCCAAGAAAATGATTGCTTGTTACTTTTGTTGTATGGGAATTGTCGCAAGCATTGCATTGGAGGATCGGAGAACAGTTAATGCTGAATGGTATACAGCAATTTGTTTGCCAGAAGTCATCGATGAAGTCAGGAAAAACGATCGACAACGTCGCATTATCCTTTACCACGGCATCGAATTAATATCTCATTGCCCGTATTCACCTGATTTAGCGCCTAGTGACTTCTTTTCGTTCCCGAATGTCAAATAAAAAATGCGTGAACAGCAATTTTTATCACCTCAAGAAGTTGTTCAAAAACCATGTCTTGGAGATACCACCTTCAGAGCGGAAAAATGTTTCGAGAATTGGTTAAACGCGTGCAAAAGTGCATAAATCTTAATGGCCAATGTTTTGAAAGACAATAAAACGATTTGTACCAAAACATGTTTTTTCTTTCATTACTTTTGTAAAAACTTTAAAGGTATCCCTCGTAAAAAGGTTTCCTATGTTTACTTCTTAAAGGTTTTCAGATATGTGTCATTCTCACCTCAATTGCCTAAATGTAGAGATATCTACTTGCTTAAAAGATTAAAATACGAGGGACGTTCAATAATTAACGAGACAAACTGCATTAGCGGGAAAGCTACTGAATATTATTAGATGAAACTTTCTGTGGGTCAAGTTGGCAACCTTGGGGATAAATTAAGTCCTTTTTGAAAGAAATGAAAGCAAACATAACCTTTTTTGTTCACTTCAAAATGTCGGCTCCTTTCGAAACGTATACGGTGGAAGAACAACGTTCAGTGATAAGATTTTTGTTATCTGAAGGTGTGAAGCCGGTCCAAATCTACTCGAGAATGTTGAAACAGTATGGTGAAAGGAGCTTAAGCCGCGGAAACGTGTATAAGTGATATTCATTGCTCCGGACGACCGGTTGAAGTGTCGACCGACGAGCTACAAAATCGCATAAATGACCTTATTCTCGATGACAGCTGAATTGTGTAATGTTAGAGTCGGAACTGTGTATTTAATCACTCATGACAAGCTGAATTATCGCAAAACGTGTTCGAGACGGGGTTCCAGGACAGTTGACTCAAGTCCATAAAGACACCCGTGTTCGCATTTGTTCTGAACTCAAACGACGGTTTTTAACGGAAGATATTGACTTTCTAGACCGTGTTATAACCTGCGATGAAACGTGGATTCACCACTATGAACCTGAATCCAAACGACAAAGTCTTGAATGGAAACATCCGGATTCGCCCGCTAAGAAAAAATTTGAAACTCTTGCGTCTGCCGGTAAAGTAATGTTGACGGTCTTCTGGGACTCTCAAGGGCCAATTTTTTGTGACTATTTAGAAGGACAACGTACTGTGAACAGTAAGTACTATTGTAACTTGCTTCAACATAAAGTGAAACCCGCGAAGAAGAAAATGCCAGGGTGCTCTCTCAAAAGGTGTGATTATGCTGCGCGATAACGCTCGCCCCCATATGATGATCGAAAATTTGAAATGGGAGGTGTTCCCATATCCCCCTTACAGTCCCGGCCTCACACTGTCCAATTTTCATCTGTTCGGCCCGCTCAAAGAGTTTTTACGCGGCGCCAAGTTCGAAAATAATGAAGCGGTCAAACAAGCTGTACACAAGTGGCTCGGACTCCAAGGTCAAGAATTCTTCAGCACTGGAATTAGAAAGCTCACAAAGCGATGGGAGAAGTGCCTAAATGTTGGTGGAGACTACATTGAAAAGTAGTGCAGATTTCATTGTCATTGAATAAATTGTTTTTTTTTTTTTTCACAGCCACAGCTCGTTAATTACTGAACATGCCTCATACGTTTTGGCGTAAATGTTTATGAAGTTAAATTACATAGTGGACTCCGGGTAGACATGGGAACAGAGTGTCTTCGAAATATACAGGATGTTCAATATTACACCAAATTTTGCCACATTCAAGCATCGGAAAAGTAATTTTTTTAAATAGCACCATTTCTTGTATTTGGATGAAATATCAGTATTGTTTGATTACTGTGGCAACAATAAACAGCAAACACGTTACCGTTCTTAAACTGTTGATTCAAAATTTCAAGCTTAAGTAGCTACAAAATCAAGCAAAGTTAAAGAAGAGCTAAGAAAAGTGGGAAACAGTTTTTACAAACGTTTGTGGAAATGCATCACGGTAGAAGAAAAGAATTTCGAACGTCTACGGTATAGATTATTATTAATTAATGCTATCTGTTTCTATTTCTATATCGATAGAATAAATGTTTCTAATAGCATCAAATTTTTGTTTTTATTTGACAAATGTTTTCGGCAGTGGACATCGCCGTTAAGGATAGCACATCTTGCTAGCTAAAATAAATCATTCTTTTCATTTTTTCCTAATAAATCATATTCCATAACTCTTCTTTACTTAGGCTCGAAATTTTGAATCAACAGTTTAAGAACCTTAAAGTCGGTACGTTTCGTTTACTGTTGTCATGGTAAGCAAACAATACTGACACCAGATATTGCGTTCAAATATGAGACTCGCCTTTGACTGAAAATATCTCTTTCACTTTGAATATTAGACATATACTTCACATTATACAAAAATGATAAAGATGTAAATTTCCTACACGCTGGACACAGAAAAAATATATGGTCCTATTTAAAGAAATTGCGTTTCCAGTGCTTGAATTTGGCAGTGCTTCGTATTCGATACTGAATTTCCTGTTCAGGCGTTCTGATACCATGTTTAGATAGATTGAAGTATGAAATTTAACCACGTAAAAATTTACGCCAAAATGTATTTTCTTACAGGGAAATGGATACATCTACATTCTATGACTACATGACAAATCTGTTAGAAATAAACAATTTAAATAATTTAAAAAAGTAATTGCTTCTAAATTAGGAGAAATCGGCAAAGAAGCAAAAATTGTCCATATATTTCCCAAACAAAACAAGTGCTATTATTTGTTAAGGTGCATAGAAAATTGAAAAACTAGCCCTTGTATTTGCTAAGGTCACAAAATCGCACTTACTATGTACTTACCCATTAAGATATTGAATTCTACTGAAAATGGGTACAAATATGGGGAGAAATTTTGATATATAATAGCCATTCCTGCTTCACCATCACATATGCCAGTCCACATTCTAACACTTTTTCCTGGCACCACATTACTAGCAGCATTTATAGTTTGATTTAAAGCAGCTTCTTCAGGCTGATTTTCTTCGGGATTGTAAAAAGCTAATGCATCAAAGGTTTCACGCAGAATTGTATGTACCCAAAAACAAAGACCAGATCCCAAACAATGCATAAATCCAAAACGTGCCAAAATAGCATTTCTACTAATGATAATCTACAAATCAACGTTGATAAATGAGTAACGTGTTAATTTATATAACCAAAAAATGTCATATTGGTAGTGTGAGATACTTACATTAGAGTATTTAAAAATGAAAAATAACAATAAAAATGCGTAGAAAGGATAAATAAAATCCAAAACCAAAAGGGGAACTGTGGTGCACTCGTGAAACAATTCCTCATCTGATGTGAGATATACAAGCTGGTATCCTATTATTAGGCCAGAATGTATTATATGGCCTAAGCAGAATACTAAAATTCATAAATAAGCAATTCTACTATTTTTATTCGCAAATATCGACAAAACATACCGGCAGCTCCTATTTTTAAGTACATACTAATTCCACCATGTCGTCCAGTAGCCAAACAATAGTGATGGGGAAGAGGTTTTTGAAGTTTCGATGCTGCTGGAAGTGGTATGGACAAATGGACACCACCTTCTGGATGTTCCAGAAATTGAATGTCACTTGTTTGATTGTGTTCTAAGGCTTCCATGTACTTTTTTCGTTTCCTCATGTAAAACATTACATCCAGTATCATATATATCATAAATATTAATGCAACGCATACTATATAATAACTAAAAACCTAAAATGTTTATAAAATGTTATCAGCGATACTCAAATATACCAGAAAAAATAGAATTAGGATTTTTTAAATACTTACTGTTTTGAGTACCTCATATTCTTCTGTTATTACCTCGACTATATATACTGTAACGCCAAATGATACCAAGAAGATAGCATACAAAAGACTGTATTGCACTGATACAAACGTTCTGAAAGAATAAAACAATGGTTCTATGTACATTGAAAAATTATAATCAAACCTAAAACTTGTTGTTTTTTTCGAAATAATAAGTTTAAATTAAATCGCAATTAAGCATTAACGAGAAAGCAGCAGTAGAAATATTGGCACCGTGATGTTAATGATGGTGATGAAAATTGACAACTACGATAACGTTGCAGTTTATCCAGTAAACATTTAATTTAAAAGAGATATGATTATTAATAATTCTACAACCTTTTTTTTAATTAGTCTGTAATAACCTCTTAAATGTTGCTTTTGCTGCTTACTAATTACTAGTACTTTAACTAGTCATTTGTAAATGTAAATTTTTAATAACTATTAATATTAAATAGCCTGTTTTATTCCGAATTACAATTGAAGAAATGTATGTATAAATACAATTAATGAGTGAATGCCAAATCAAAGTAATTAGAAACATAATTTCGTTACCACAAAATGTCATTCACAATTAGCGGGAAATATTTGGTCTAAATAAATGTAGTCATAATTAATATATTTTGGCTATAATAATTTTAATTACTATAATAATTATATCTGTAGATGAGCAGTTTTTTCAATAGCCTTGTCATTAGTATATCATTGATACGATAAATTAAACAAATTAAAGATGGACTGAACTTCTTCCTCCTTGCGTTAACAAATCGAAAATATTTTAAATTCTTTAATTGCCAAAATGCAAATATATTGACTTCTGCATGTGCACTAATGAATAATGATAGCAAGGACTGTGGGGTAGTATGGGAAACACAAATTTCGGCGCACTGCTCATTTTTTTTTTGTTTTTAGATATAAGAAAACATGGTTCTACTAATTCCACTGATTTTCCTCACAAATATTTTATGTGTTTTGCAAAAAAATAAAAAAGTGTTTTCTTAATTTTTAGTAATTTGTTGTGTTTTTCTCTACCAATTTCTTAAATTTTTTACTGTAATTAATTAATTGTGGTAGATGTGTTTAAGTGCATTAGTTTTCGATAGTCAATGTGCTTAAGTTTCTGTTTTTTATGTTGATTTTACAATGGCCTCCGCATGGACCACGTAAGATAAATATCAAGTACCTAATTTTAATATTCCATGAATTTGGCAATAATTACCACGAAGTGGAACATAATGAACATTGCCCTTATACCGCCGAAAATATTTTAACTTTGCGCTAAGTAAAGATAGATTGTATAAAATTTACAGGGCGAACTGTTTTAACAGAAGATAATATGATTTAAATTATTGTACAATTTGTTGCGCAACCATAACAAATAAGGTGACAATTGTTGCCAGATTTACATAATATTAAAATTGACCCAACAATTTTACATGCTTCTTGCCGAAGCCATCATAAAAACCTAAAAAACAGACGTATTGACTAAAAAATATTAACACATTTAAACAAACTTACCATAATTGATTAATTGCAAGATAGTTCGTTAAATTAAAGAAATAACAACAATTAACAAAATAAGTTAAAATGAGACAAAATAATAACGAGAACAAAGAGAGAACGTATGACAAATTCAGGATATAATAACAACAAACAACAAGAATAATTTACGCTTTTGGAATTGAGATTTGACAGGTTGGCAATTGTTATGATTACTTTGCTTAGTAACGAACTCTTCAAAAACAGATTACCAAAACATTTATTGCTGCGTATCGTCATATTTCTTAAGATAAGGTATAACATATGTGGTATCTTTGGATTAGCCTTTCGACTACCTTTCCAGAAATGTAAAAATATACAAAGTATTCCATTTAAAATAAGAAAGTTGACGTCACTTCCGGTGAAACCGAAAATGCAGTTGAATTCCCGATAATACCAAAAGTTGGCTTAGAAAAAATAAAAATCGACCTATTTTTTTCTAAAAACACTGGCTTTTGTCATTCAAAAGTTAGCATGGGGGGACACTTTACGTCCGCACTGTATATATCTACGTTTAAGCGATTGAGTACAAAATTATAAATATCTCGAAATCCGTTAGAATATACATACATATGAAACCCACACTATATTTCTTTATTTCGGAGAAAGTAATATACAGGCAGTTCTATTTAAAAGTAGGTGCCCTACGGACATATTTTTGAAAGATACTTATGATATCTATTATATACACACATATAGGCACAATTCCACAATTCCGGAAGGTTTGGACATCCTGTATTTTGAAATTAATTTACTACAGAGTCTTATCGACACTCCATATAACAAAATAAAAATAGTTTTACTTAATGTTTAGCAATATGTCAAAATTTACTACAAAATTCTAAACATGCAAACATCCATAGAAGTCTTACATATACTTCACCTAAAATTTTATGTAGTCGTGTGTGTGTTTAACTTAAAATAAGCAAAGTTGCATCGAATTCCAGTATTACCGGATACGACTACCATGTCAAAATGTTTCTAATTGCCCATACATCTTTTCTTGTTACCTAAGTTGCGGAATTTATCTAATTTGTACTATGAAAGGACCTTACTTAATTAAGAGTTAACTGATGTACCTAAAAAAACGCATTCGTCTGCTGTTATTTGCTATAAGTATCTTAAAGCAGATGTACAAAATATTATTAAACATGATAGCAACTCAATTACTTAATTTTAGACATTAAATCATTGAAATTATAAAAATACAAGCTATATCATACAGAAACATCTTAATCCATCACAGAAAATTTAAGTAAATTCTATTGGAAGAATTAATTTGATCTCGTTTTCATGAAGAGGGAGGTTTACGCATCTATGTGAAAATTGTGCTCGATCCATAATTCCATACTACGTAATTAGGTTATTTTTGGAAATTAGTGTAAGGTATAGGGATTAAGATTTTGCTGAAATACAGTTTAATAAGTAGAGAAGATTATCGTAGGATGCTCGCTAATTTCTCACGTTTTGCGTTACCGTCGTCCGTCACCATCCTCCCATAATTCTTGACGTTATGTATCGAATTACTGTAACAATACTCCTAATTACGATGGGTAATTGCTGTTTCCTCTCGACGGCCCATCAGGAGCAATCGTCGCAATATTCTCGCATTATTTCGACTGGCAAATTATTACTCACAATGCATGGTGAAAATGTCACCCATTAATATAGGCAGTTGGTTCTTTTCATACTGCATTTTAACAATAAATTCGCGCGAACTATAACAAAATGGGACGATACAAATTGTAATGGAATGGTTGCGCTTCCGCGCGATTTTGAATCATTTACATACATTAAAAAATTAGAGTCAGTTGAACAAAGTTTTTAACTTTACTTTTAACTTTACTATATAAACGGCTAATTCATTATATTTTCTAGCGTCATTACAATTTGAATAAAGATAAGATCGTAGTGAATAAACAAATACACAAGATTTAGTGATAACTCAATTATAGTCGGCAATATTAGGGCGATCTCAAATTTTTAATTGCCTACATATTCAATGAAAGTCGAATACTTCACAGAATTACCCATCTATCTTTCATATTATACTTTATATATATTGTAGTGATATTTTTGAGTAAATATCAATTAAAAATTGTATTTTTATAAATTGAATTAAACAAATTATGCTAAATTATCTCAGGGTTTACTTTTTGTTGTAAATCGTGGAAAATCTCACATATTGACTTTTTGCAAATGAACTATTTGATAGAAAAATGAAACGATTTAATAATTTTAAAGAGAGACAGTGATTTATTAATAATAATTTTGATATAAATTTAAAACAAGATAAATTATATTTCTTTCGGACAATAGTAGTTGTACAAAAACCTATCACAAACCCTAACCGATAGCTATTTATAAGTTAAATTGTTAAGTTGAAATTTTTATATTTTTGAAATCGGATTTTATAATTAAATGAATGGATTTTGTTTCAAATTTTTATCTATTTGGCCAAATTTTTTTAATGATGTTCGGTACCTGTGCACTGATGAATTACTTCGGCATCTATTTCTTTGGATCGTAACCGGTCTTCAATAGGTGGACTGGAAGCTTGGTCTTCAGGTCTTGATGTTTACAAATTACAATTGCGAAAGGCTTTTGACATTTTGTACTGCAGCTTATTCAGAGTAAAATTTCATTTATATATAAATATTCGTAGAAATTATCGAAGAATTTGAAAATTAATTGTGTGTCGAAAACTCTGACTTCTTTTTTTGTTTTTGAAGCCCCAGTTGACTACATTTTCATAAATAAGCTTGCCTCTTGTATGTTCATTAGAAAATTCACTCGCTTCCGTGGTTACGGTGGTTTAATGTTGTAGGTACGGTAGTGCAATATAAATGTGGTTGCCACAAAAACGACGATTTAAACCCATTAACTGTAGTGTTTAACAATTTGCCTATCCAATTTCAGTACATTTCGAATTATTTATTTTTAAAGAAATATAATTTATATTTCAATTAGTAAAAATGAGTGTCTCTGTACACGTTGTTGTCTGACCTTATTTTTTTTTAACGAAAATCTCATACATCTTATTGTGTAAGACAGAGATAAAATTATGAAGTAGGGGAATTTCGAGGGCAGAGGGCAACAACACTGCTTCGCCTCGAACTAACGATGAACTAAAGTGATACAAACTGTCATTTCTAATAATGTAAAGGAATACCACGACAATATATATTCAAAATCGTTCTCTTTTAACTTTACGTTAACTTGAACACGATACTGGTGGAATTTGTTGTTGTTTAATGCCCTTTCTACATTAGTTCGGCTGACACTTAGTCCACGACTCAGTTCGCGTATGCTGACTTGAGTATTTTCAATAACTGTCACAAGAACCATCAGCCAATTCTCTTCGTTTGGAACAGGTTTTCGTTTAATTGGTTTCTGGCAACAAACATTTCCCGTAGTTGTAAAGTTTTTCACCAGTCATCTAAAAGTTGCTAGCTTCTTCTAGGGTAGAGATGAGCATGTTGCATTCCCCCAACGTAAACATTATTTCTATCAGTTCTTATGTCGATAACTTCATTACTTACTATTGACTTAAAGTATTTCCGAGAAATGAATCAAAGAAAATAGTATGTAATACTGCAATAGATACAATTTTGATTTACTTGCCTCTACAATAGAAAACTGACAAAATAAGTATTAATAGCAGTTCAGTTTCAGAAATCGCCATGACAAGATAATGGTTGATTTTAGACTACAAACGCTTTAGTAATCTTCTGTCTAGAATGTTGCTAAAAATTCCAAACTAAAATAGCATTCTATTTGAAAAATACCTTTTTACTAAAAATATGTTACGCCAACTCAACTGAATATTACAGGCATCTCGTTAGAAATTCAGAACTAATACGTACATCTGTAGAGACGGGATTTTAGGCAAAATGCCTCTTTGTTTAGATTCAAGGCAAATTAAAAATAATACAAAATCTATATGTTTCTCGACAAATCAAAGCGATCTAGCTATGTTTTATTTTGCCTAGTTGCCTATTTGGACTTTTAACAGCCTAAATCGTGGTTTTTCGCCTATTTTGTCCTAAAATCATATTTATTTGGTCTAAACGTTTTTTTTTTTTATTTTAAATAAATATGGTTTTTACACAGCTGCATCTTTCTTAAATGTAAATTTTAGTTTTACAGCTAAAATGCTATAAACTAATACAACGATGGGTTTTCCCGTCTATTGTGTGAGGGGCAAAGTTTGGATTTGCCTGCCGTAAAATTTATATTACTACCCTATTGAAGATATATCCTCAATTATCGGCTTATCGCTCTCGGGTTCATTTACCTGCACTCACGTTTTTATTTTACGGGAATCCCTATCGGCTTGTTTACGCCCTGTAATTTAAACCATATAGCAAATTTCTTCTCCCTGTTAACGTGATTAATGAATACACGATGCCCATTTATAGTTTATACAATGGACATCTTGATATTGCAGTTTAGATTTTATATTTATTCTCTTAATGTTTCTCTGGAGCGTATATGTGTGTGTTCCTATAGCAAGGTGGACTATTGACGAATCAGTATATAGTGAAAGACGTACTTTGAATTTTCATTTATATCGTAGCTTGCAACGAATATTTTTCGGTAGTTTTCTGTCGGTTTGTGCTTGTTTATCTACTCAGTGTATTGTGTATTTCCATCTACAACAATGCCAAAATCCAAGGAATCACATAGCGATAAAGTTAAAAAATGGCTGAAGGCAATTGGAGGCACTACTGTCTTTCAGCTGAATCCAAGCAACAGTGAAGAGTTGTTTTGTAAAGCGGGCGGAAAAATGGTAAAGGACGTTTTTGTTTTTCTTTCCTAACTTGCTTCAAAAATATTATTGTAGTTAACTTGCAAAAAGAAAAATCATTTAGAGCAACATGCTACTGCTCCTGGACATCAGGCAAATCTTAGGAAACCGTTGAGGAACCAAATGTTAATAGACACCAAAAATTCAAGAGAAATCGACGTTTTTAATCGAGATTTATGCGACGCTTTTATGTCTGCAAATATTCCTCTGGACAGATTAAACTATTCAAAACAGCGAAATTTTCTCACTAAATACGGCAACAAGAATGTGGCAAGCGTGAAAACCTTAAGAACAACATATGTAACAAAATGTTACAATGAGGTAATTAATATAATAAATAATTATTTAAAAATGTATTTTCATAGTTGAGTGTCATTAAGATTTTGTTTACAGCTATAATATTTTTATTAATTTTTTAAGACTATTAATACTATTCGCGAAGAAGTTGGTAACAACGATATTTGGATATCTATAGATGAGACGACTGACCCTTCGGTCGTATTATGGTAAATATGATTGTGGGTAAGCTTTGTTCTGAAACACCAGGAAAACCGTATTTACTGGCTACAAAGCAACTTGAAAGAACAAATTGCAATACAATGGCAAGATTCGTGAACCAAGCTTTAGGTAAGATATATTAAGCAAAAAACTTACTTTAATAATATTGTAAATTTAATGCTAGATATTTAAGTTAAAGGCAACTCTCGTATTTTAGGTATTTTGTGGCCAACAGATGGAATTAAGTACGAAAAAGTCAAGTTTTTAGTCACGGATGGTGCTTCTTATATACTCAAATGTGGTACAAATTTGAAGATTTTTTATAAAAATCTTAATCATTTAACATGTTTTGCACATGGACTCAATTTGGTGTGTGAATGTCTAAAAAATCAATATGCTAATGTTAATGGTTTAATTTCAAATATCAAGAGAGTCTTTTTAAAAGCTCCACTGCGTGTGGCAGAGTATAAAGAAAATCTGCCAGATCTCCCTTTGTCTCCCGAACACGTTGGGGAACTTGGTTAGAGGCGGTAGTTTTTTATGCTAATAATTTCGAAGCAATAAAATCAGTAAGTACTTTTTTAGCAACATTTTTAAATAAGATTGTTTTTATTTAACGCTTTATGTTTTAGGTTGTAATATCGTTTGACAAAGATTCAGCAAAATGTCAAAAACGATCATTTATACATCAAGTCGCATTATAAATTTCTCATTGATAACATCAAAAGATTAGAAACATTCGGCCTTCCTCTTACAGATTCTGTTGCAGTAATTAATAATGCCGAAGCAGCTCTCAAGAATGCCCCAGGAAAAGTTGGCAAAATAATTTTGTCAAAGTTTAACCAAGTGATTTCGAAAAATCCAGGTTTCAAAACGGTTAAAGAGTTTGCTGAGCTGCTCAGTGGCGAAGCAGTTGAAGCTACCGCTCATACCACAGCTGACTAGTCCATATTTAAGTTTTGTCCTACAACCTCGTGTGACGTAGAACGTTCATTTTCTTCGTACAAACTGCTGTTTTCCGACCGAAGAACAAATTTTACTAACGACAACTTGGAAAAACATCTTGTGTGCTACGTAAACGTGAAATTTGAGGACATGTTACACGGCGATTAATTAATTTATTTATTATTTTAAACCAAATGAATCTACATATTTTAGTTATTAGTTAAAATTTGTATGTTTTATTTCTTTTTATGGCTGAAATGTACCTAAAATTACATTAAATATCGTCTTCTTATTCATGTTTTTTAAAAATAAAATGATTTTTGTGTTTACCGTTTTTTTTAAGTATTTGCCTAACATGCCTAAATCACAGTTTTTCGTCCTAAATACATAGTTTTTAAGGCCTAAAAAAGGGCCTTTTTAGCTGTTTTTTACGTCCTAAAATCCCGTCTCTATACATCTGGAAAAATGACGGTGTCTGTAAACGTCGACTTTAAAAAAATACCCGAATAACTAAAATTTTTAACTTTATTACTTCAGAATTTAATGAAGATTCCAAAATACAATAATATACAGCATGTTTCATTATAAAAAAACACACAACTTTAAGTAGCTACGAACTTATTAGCCTCCAATGAGACATCACATCAAGAAAAGAACCATAAAATCTCCATTAACAAAGTTACAATTTTTCTAAACCATGTATATGGGCTCTTTGTATATGTTACCGGTTAATACCGATTTTAGGAAAAACAGGCTTTGCCTCGGTTCATGGTAACTGCGATGGGAAAACCGATTTATCCTAGTTGAAACCAGATTATACTGAAATAGACTTGAAGAATCCAGTGTTCTACTATGAAATTAAATCACCTTTTAAGGCTCTTTGGTAGTAACCCAGAGCAGGCCTTTCTACCATTTTACTGTCTTCAGAATTACTGAAAGGAATGCAGAAAAATAGAAGCAAGCATGAAAATGAATTATCAGAGTGTTTCAGAAGTCGACAGTAAGCCTTTTCCTCTAGCAAATGACATTCAATAAATATGATGACAAACTTTCGCGGTATTGTTTGGATCATTTTCAAACGAAATTAGAGCAAAGCATGGTACTTTACAGAAATTATACTGTAATTATTCGCCGTGAAATTAGATTTCTAAAAATGTTGTAGTTCTATTAACACGAAATATTTGAGACAACTTTGCGTTAGGATAAAATCCACAAGCTTACCTATTTTAAGAGAAGATTAAATTCAAATTATAGTTGTTATATTATTGGGCGTAGCGTCAGGTTACGGAATACACTTCGCACTTCTTGACATCGATTACTGTGATCATTAGCCGACCTTACTATAATTTTGCCGAATCTAGAGTTGTTCCAACCTCTGGTAGGGATTTTGAACCTGCCAAACGTCTTTCGTGAAATCACAAACTGGGTAACATCTGTTAAATATTTGAATCATTAGATATGTTTCCACAGCTGTTTCAATCAAGTGAGTACGACGTGCGGAATAAATGTTTTTTAATGCCGAAAATGTCCGTTCGACATTTAGCGATGTTATATTTGCATATTTAAAATAATCTTTGAAACAACTTAATGCATCTTCACACCCACCTTCACAAATTTGTCTTAATATAGCCTTTCTCTAAAACACTTTCAAATTTTCGTATTACACAACAATTTGTTTCGCTTTGTACAGCGCATAATTGTGCGTGAACATCATTCACAATTTGAACAGAATCCACTAGCGACATCGAAACATTTTGTTATTTTCTATTCCCTCCGCTAGTCCGAAGTAATTGTTGTGAATAGTTTGTAAATCTCTTTTAACCTGACTATCTTGAAATATTTTCTGGTTTTTCTTGATTGCTGCAGCTTCTGTCGGATTGAATTTTAAAACTACCTTCTTTACTTGATCAAAATATTTGTTGTAGTAAAACGCAGCCTGCAACCATGTTCCCCGACGTGTAACAATCGGCTGTGGTGGTTCAGGTAAATCAGGACACAGTTTGTGAAATAGTCGGGTACGTTTCGGGGACTTTAGAAACACTGCCTTTGTACAAGCAATCAATGCATTTACTAGTAGAAAACATGTAGGAATCGTTTGTGCCGCAAGATTTAGAGTATGGATTTTACACGTTACATGTAAGAAGTTACCACTGTGTTCTTTAAGAGATCGGCCCAAAGAACGCATGTTTGCGGCACCATCACTCATAAACATTAAAAGTTGCTTAGTTGAAACTTCAAATTTGTTCAATGAGTTCAACACCACCTTTAAAATCTCATCGGCAGTACAATTTATAATTCTTTTGGAAGCAAGTAAGAAGGTGGATGACAGTCGACGTGGTTCAATTGTACGTACCATTACATTAGCCACAGAATGTTTTTGTCAATCTGTTGTTTCGTCCACACACAACCACAATTTTTTATCTTTCAATTCCGTTTTCATTCTTTTTTCTATATGTTCACGAGCAAATGGCACTACATTTCGTATCGATGTCCGACTAGGTAATTTACAGTCCGCATATTTATTCCAGAAGGAGACAAATGCTTCTACGTCTAGTAAGCGAAACGGTAGATTACATAAAATAAAAGTAACACATAAATCAAATGTCTCGTATGCCACTTTTTGCAGAAGAATGCTGTTTGCTTTCGATGTGACGTTGACAATGGCTTCTGGACCAACACATTAAAGGGATTTTACAAACTAGACATTGAATTTTAGCGCCATCAAAAATTAAATCCGGCATGTCCACTATAAAGTTTTTAACTGTGTCTGCCATTGGTCGTTTTCGCGACGTACCTAACTGCGACATTTTTAAAGCAAACATAAGCGTACAATTACGAAATAAGTTACGATAGCCTACATATACACAGAACTACTCGCATACAGCATCGATTTAGTACTGACGGTGTGAACCCGTGAAATAAATAATCGCTGACTCTGCACCACATATCTACTACACTGACTGTTACCGTTGTTTGCCCAGACTATTTATTACTATAAAATGTATACTTTTCCTACTAATAAAAGATAACATGAGATATGAGCTACATTTATATGTTTAGAAACTAGAAAATAATCATTCACTCATAAATAATGATTAATTATTAAAATACTAACTTGATAATTCTCTTTTTTTCTTCGGGCGGTGTAGGCGTAGGGGCGTGAGATATAGCTTCCGACATCACGGATACTGGACCTTTTATTATGCTTCCTCCATCGCCGTAATTAAACAACATACTGCTGTGAGGACTACCCTGTAAGCTTTCAGGTTTTCTTCTTTTTAAACCTGTAAATAGTGAGGCTAATTTCTAATATTAATTAAGGTACGTATGTATGCTTACCGTCTTGTATAGAAGCAGATGAAAAATTCGGCTCGTAGCTAATTCCACCATTTTGAAAACCATTTTGGATTCCATTTGGTAACGTTAATTGAAGCACCATTCCATTTCGACTAGGTTGTACCTAGACAAATATAAAGAAAATTAAAAAAACCTTTCGCATACATCATCATTAATCATACGACTACCACGTTTAGACATGTAGAAGTTGAATTAAAATTATACACAATATTTTTATCTGGGCTATTTCATTTTTCCAGTTTTTTGGTTCTTACCACCATCTCAATTTATTACTAGAGCGAGGTAATCGTCTCTGCGATACATAGGCGTTTCACCGGAGTAGCGGGTTCTATGCGAAAATCGATTCTCGCTTTGTCAGCGTCCGCTTGTTTATTTTTTGTTCAGTTTAGGAAACGAGAGCGTGCGTTGTGTTAGGTGTTATTCGTTAGAAATATATAATTATTAATTTAAAATGTGTAATGTGAACAAGCCTAAAAAACGACCCTTTGCTGGCACAGTAAATAAGTGTATCTGTGACTTTCCGGATTTGTTCTACAACGGTGCTAACATAGTTTTTAAAGTGTATAGAGAAATATTTGATGCACTGGGATAAGGCAAACTGTAATAAACATGTAAATACCGAAGAACACAGAAATAGAAAAAAGGGCATGCTAACGAGAACTGTCTTTATTTTCGATTTACTTGTCGTGAACCTGTAATTTGTCACTTCGTTTACTCGAAAAAGAACCGGTTCAGAACTTTTGGTATAAGTACAACCTCGAGTTGAAATTGCCAACTACGAAAACTGCACGTAACCATGTTTTATTTGTACGCGAAAAAGAAAATCAAATCTACATTAAAACATCGGTTGCTTTGGTTATGTGTTGACGAGACAACAGAAATACTATTCTAAATGTTATAGTACGTGTACTGGACCCTCATAAACCGACATTTCCACCGTTACTAGCTAGCAAAAGACTGCAAAAATGTATTGGGTCAGTAACTGTGAAGGTGATAGTACGTTAGAAAACCTTCAAGTACGCTCAGTGGGCCGTTCTCTTCTTAAACACGGTTGCAAGTGTTTACATGTTACATGTAAAGCGCATGCTTTACATCTTGTGGCAGAAACTATTCGACAATGTAGATGCATTAATAGCAAGTACAAAGAGGTGTTTCTCAAATCTTCAAAACTTCTTCAAGCACAGTGTCCTGGTATTCGTAAACCACCACAATCAATTCTTACACGTTGGGGAACATGGTTGCAGGCACCTCTTTATTATGCTGAATAGTTCAAACAAGTAAAAGCTGTTATTCTACAATTCAATTCTGCCGAAGCTGCAACTATTAAGGAGAGCCACGCAAAATCTCAAGATATTTCGGTTAAAACAGAGTTACAAACTTTTCGTAACAACTGTAAAGGATTAGATAATGCAGTAGAACAATTACAAAATAGCGCATTGTCGTTAGTGGAGTCACTATAAATAGTGGACGAAGTATATACACTGCTACGCACTATACATACATGACGTAAATTACAAGTGCGTTTTAGAAAAGTTCGAGAGTGTGTTAAAGAAAAATTCCGATTTTATCATATTAAAACAAATTTGTGATGGTGCATCAACTAATACATTAACTGTGTAAAAAGTGTTTTAATTATACATGTATTATATCCGTAAATGTCGAACGATTTTTTTCAAAATATAAACACATTTTTTCATCACGGCGAACATCGTTCAACGAGACAACTGTGAAAACATATCTAATGCTGTCAACTCTTTACGACTCTTATCCAGTGGATGATAATACTGATAATGGTACTTCTACTTTTAATGTTCGGTTATTCTGATGCAACCCGCCAACCTACTTGATAACACTGCTTAAGAGGGTCAGTGTTTCACAACTTTTCAGATATTATAATTTTGATTGGCTTTATTATTATTATTCGATTTATTACTTATTTTTTGGTATTGCACTTATTGAAGGAAGCGCCCGCGTATGCCGCGCAGAGACATTACCTCGCTTTAATAATTACGTAGTATCTTTACAGAAGCTTATTGAATAATAAGCTATATGAATTCTTTATGAATACACAGCAGGATATAAGACCGAGTAAAAAATTTTGAGTTGAAGTAAATTTAGGAGTAACATATTTTACTGGGCATAAGTGCATAGGTTATACACATCATTAACTCGAAGCAACCTCACGCAATACCGTGCTTGTATAATATTTAACAGTTTTATGTGTGAGTTTTTGAGTTCAGTTCATCATAAAACTCTACTGCAGTTGAGAACGTGCTTCCATCTTTGTATGTTGCACGTAGTAAGCACAGTTAATATTTTTAACAGTAATGTAAGCGGATGATGCATTAAAAGTGGCGACGGGTCATGTCTCGGTAACCGTTTGTCGCTGAACTTGGAGAAAAAATTACACTAGTAAATAAGGTAATGAAAGCATCTTTTAAAATATTTTCGAGATTCTGAAGTTGCCGCAAGATGGCGAAATTTGTTATTAAATTTTTATTATTTTTTTAATAATTGTCTATTATTAAGGAGGGCAAAAAAATAAACATAAAAGAAACCGCCGATAATTATCTGCGAGTTTAGTTAATGACGCTTTGTGATTGCGCCTATTATAAATGGTGGGAGAAACATACTTTTTATCACACAAAAATCCCTGTAACCTTAGTACATGTCAAGCGATTTTCAAAAACTTAGGCTCGTTGCGAAGAGAATATCAAGAAGGTTAAGAAGGTAAATAATAGTATTTGATTTGTTGTTTTAAATGGACTCTAGATGGCGTTGTGTGCCAGTTTGTCTTATTGGAATAACTATAATCAATCCAGAAAAAATGATAATGTAATGATCAATTAACCCGTTGAAATCGCAAATAGATATATTCTTTGTCGTTCCAACGGTATTTCGATGTTTGTAGATTTTCTTAAGTTTTGGCTCACTCTGTGAACTATAAAATAAATAAGCGTTTTGACGTATGATTTACAAATAGGTGTCGGAGAAACACAAACACAAAGAGTCCTTAACCAAACTTGTCGATAATTATCAGCGGCTTCTTTTACGTTTATTCTTTATCCTCCTTAATAATAGAAAATTATAAAAAAAATAAGAATTAAATAACAAATTACGCCATCTTGTGACAACTTCGGAATCTCAAAAATATTTTTAATGATGTTTTCTTGATCACATTACCAATATTTTTTTTTCTCTAAATTCTACGACAAAGGGTAACCGTGAATCACGGTGTACACGTGCTCTTATGGTATTAATTAATTTATATGTATTTGACTAAATGTTGCGATAATTTATTACAACTTTTATAGGTATAACATACACGAATTCGTTCTCCTTCATGTGTAATAATTTATTACATATAGAAATCTTTTCAATTGGTTGAAGTTATCACAAAAGGGTTAACAGTTTCATTATACATATGTACATAAACTACATTCTTTTTATATTGTCACTTAAGAATTGGTTAAACTCTAATCAGAACTCTAACATTAGTAAGGCAAACAACACAGAGTATCGGCACACTCCTCACCACACAAATTATTAATTAATTCGGAACAGCCGTTTCAAAGGTTCGCTGGGCCCTCATTTTCAACTGAGTAACCGAATAAATCTGAACGAAAAACTAAAAAATTGTTCTTAATTCTACCACGCTTGTCTATCCCTCCTCTCGAGGACAAAAGGTATATATGTACATATATCTCTAAACGTGTATGTATCTGTGTATATCTATTTACGAATACCTACTTTTCTATCCTTTAACTCTAACATGCTGAGTATATGTGAAACGGAAAAGGGTCTCTTGCCTCGGCTCGCCTTCGTAAAGTAGAGCGCGACAAAAGGTAAGGTTCCTTCCCGCTAATTCTCTGTCTACGAATTTTAAGAAAACTAAACAAATCAATACATATGATACAAAACACAACGACTCGGTCTTTGTCAAGTGTGGACTGAAAAGTTCTTTAACCCTAATAAATCAAAGAGGCAAGAAAAATGAAGCGGCGCATTATCTTTATTTAAAAGATTCGAGTGTGTCTTTATATACATGGCCTCAAATGCGTCTCATTCCCGAGGCGAGGTTACGCTTTTAATTAATTTCAGGTTTTCTAATTTGATGACATGTCCCGTATCATTCATGTGCTCAGGTACACTTGACGCTCCTGTTCGACCGAATCTGTAGCATCTCATGTGTTCATTAAATCTAGTACCTATCGCTCGTTTTGTTTGTCCAATATAGGCTTTATAACAGTCGTTGCATGCAGTTTTATAAATTCCCGACCTTTCTTTCATGTCCGGTTTGTCTTTTGGATTACCAAGAAGGTTCGTAAGTGTATTCCGTGAACTGAAACATACGTTCATGTCTTGTCCCCTAAAAACTTTACTGATATCTTTCGATATTCCGTGGAAAGGGAGTTTCACAAATTTCTTGTCGCGAGTTTCTACCGAGATCAAGGTCGTGGACTTTCTTACATAATGCCTATGTTGCACTTTCCTAAGGATGCGGTCGACATTTATAGAAGAATAACCATTGTAAATAGCCACGTTTTCTATGAATTTAAGCTCTTTGTTGTACCTATTTTGGTTCAAGAGAAATTTCACTAGTCTATTAACTAAGAAACTAATCGCGGCCATTTTATGTTGTGTTTAGTGCTAGTTTTTTATTGTTTCTAATTACTAGGCTATCTAGGAATGGGAATTAATTATTCACTTCTTCTACTGTAAATTTAATGGATCCGAATTTTGAGTTGAGTGTCGCAAGGAAATCCGAGATGTTACTTTTCTTAGTATCGAAAACCGCGAAAATATCATCTACATATCTAAGCCAAATTCTAGGGAAATACGCGGTGTCCTTTTTCAAACACGTTTCAAATTTACTCATAAACAAGTTGGCTATGAACGGGGACAGTGGATTGCCCATCGCCGTACCCTCCAATTGTTCATAATATTTGCCCCCTATTTGAAAACGATTTTGGTTCATGCAAAGAGAAGTTAGTCTTTTGTATCCCGCGATTTTGACATCGTCAATATTGTTTTAAGAGTTCAACTAAATATTCTATGGTTTCTGGGATTGGTGCGCTGGGGAAGAGTGAACAAATATCAAACGATACTAAAATTATCTAACGTTAGTGTTAAATATCTACTCTGTTAGGGTTAGACTTGAAAAGTATTTATCCAAAATCTTCACATGTTAGTGTCGCAGTTCAATTTTATACACAAAAATAAAATAGTATTAAATAGTGCTATTTAAGCTATTTCCTAGAATATAGAATGCTGTGCTTATATTGCATTAATAATTCAATATAATTGGTAAGAATCGTCCTATAAAACAGACATCCGGTAAAAGAAAATGTAAACATCAGCTTCTAACTAGGAAAGAATAGGAAACTGTTAAAATATAGTATTATTAATGCAATATAAGCATATTGTATTAATAATTCAATATAATTGGTAAGAATCGTCCTATAAAACAGACATCCGGTAAAAGAAAATGTAAACATCAGCTTCTAACTAGGAAAGAATAGGAAACTGTTAAAATATTTCTCTACTAAGATAATAATAAAATGAAATACGATTCAGAAAGGATTTCAACTTTCCACTTCTACCAACACTTCATAGCTCACATGAACTTCCGTAAAGAAATTGGAGCAACATTAAAATATACTTAACGGAATTAGAAATATCTTTAGGGTGTTCCTATAGGGTTTTCTCAAACAAAAGCAATAAATCTCCTTCATTATAAAATTAAGAACAATACATATGATGATCGACCACGTTTATGTAGATTTATAAAAATATAATCTTTAATATAAGCAACTTAAAAGAAACAACTTTATATAAACAACATAAAACGAAGAATTTCATATCAATAAATACGTATAATCAAAACATTAACAACTTCTATTTTGGGATATAAACGCTTACACATATTACCAAAGTGGATCGGCATTGGATGGAATTAGCGTATTTGACAGTCTTCAATTACACATAATGTACCCGATTAATTGGCATTAAATTTGACAGATACACCCTACAATCAGTTCAAATCCTGTTCATTATATCATCTCTTTATCTTACTTGATCTTAACGAGATTTATTAATATAATTTACAATTTATAAAAACAATGGAGCATTAAGTCAAATCACGTGTGTTATACCTCCAACAAATTTTTAATTGAAATATTCAAACAAACGGAAATATTCAAGGAATATTTATAAATAATAATGCGCTTTATTCAAATCACGTGAAATAAGAGACTACCGCATAGTTCTCTAAAAATACTGATATTCTAGTATGTAATAACTGCAATCATTGGCACACGCTCTCAGAAACAATTAATTGAAGGTCTGATCGTATAGGTTTATGTTAAAACTACACGTAGTTCAACTCCTTGCAAAATTCTGGATGAAAATAATGTAACAAAAATTTTCGCTTAATCTTTATTTGATTACCCCAAGTGTTTTGTTTTTCGTTTAACAAAACATATTACTTTATTCAAAGATTATTGTATTTTTATTATTGCTTAATACTAAAGCATCATCTTCCTAACATAGACTTAATAAAATGTCTTTCACAACAGTACAACTGACAATGATGTACAGATATTTGATTTTCGATGTTCATGTTCATATCTTGGAAACCATAACAGATACTAAAAATCTGATAAGGCTATTCGGGCTTTTTTTGCAAGCAAATAATCGTAAGACTATCGAGTTGGTGTCAGATCTACACCTAGATATTCAGATTTTGATTTATTTTAAATGGAGCCGCGTGCATACTTCTAAGTGATTTTCTTGCCCATTCAATTCTCTTGTGGTCTGTGGTCCACGTAAAATTGCTATAAGCAAGGTAAAACTGAATTTTGAACCGAAAAATACTTTCCTAGATTGAACTCTCAAAACGATAGTAATCTCTGTTGGAATGTTGATTGAACTGGCGCAGCAGCAAGGAAACAACTTAGATTCGGATCTTTCTTACGAACTCTTTTATTGCTTTTAAATGTGAAGAACGATTAGACTGACTTACACTGGCGACTACACATTACAAAACATACCAAGTTTAAGAATCTCTATAGGCGCTTTTGTCCAAGTTGGCAAAATACTGGAATGACTTCGGAGTCGGATACATATTTTTTCCCAGAAGGGAATCTTTTCGTGTTTGGAAGGAGGCTGTGGTCCGAAGGGTCCCTTCGAGCGAATAAGGTGCATGAAGCACGATTTAAAGCTTCAGTTAATAAATTTTAGCCATCACCACAGCTTTGTGGCTGGGAGTGTTGTCTTGGTGAAAGAGGACTTCCGGACCTGACCTTTTCTCCTTGATTTTCTAGGCAATCTACCCACAAGATTCCTTTAGCGTCCCAAAAAACGGTGACCATGACCCTTCCTTGCAAATGGAACGCTCTTTGCTTTTTTCGGTGTTGGTTCACCCTTAGCTGTCCATTATTTTGATTGATGTTTAATATCGGGCGTACATTAAAGGTCTTATCCACAGTAACAAATCGCCGCAATGTCGGGTTGGACTCGTATGAAGTTAACGACTGTTCTGATACGGTCATATATTGTAGATTTTGGCCCGGTGTTAGCAAACGCGCACCCACCTTGCTGACAATTTTCTTATTTAATAATGAAACCAACTACCAACAACCACCATGTACGGACGAGCGTTTCGCCGTTTACGGCTCATCATCGTGCCTCTGTGGAAGGTGGTAGTTGTATTTGAAATTGTCGTATAAGTACGAAGTTAGCGAACATAAGTATGGATGAGAAAATCTTTAATTAGATACTCTCATCCATACGTGAATTTTCTTATTTCCTAGATATCTGTTAGGATATGATGCGCTCTTTCTTTCGATATGCCAACAATCTCAGCTACCTCCGTCAATTTAAATCTGCGTTCATTCATAATGTTTTTGTGGACTTTTTTGACTTCTTTGGTTGTGTCGGATTTTAGTCTTTCAGAATGCTTAGCATCTTGGGTACTTCTACAATCGCGCTTGAAGTCAGCAACATACGCTTTTGCAAACGTAAATGAAGGAGCAGACTCCCCCAGTGTATCGTCGAGCTCCGCCTTAATCTCTGTAGGAGATAAACCTTTCATATAACTGCTCACACTTCGGTTTTTTCCATTCTTAGAAAACAACAAAACTTGAAAACTTTATAAAATCACAGAGTAACAACAACACAACACAGTATTTTGAAACACTCTGGTGTTACTCTGGTGTTAAAAAGATTATATTTTAAGATGATATTGCCAAAGTGACTCTGA
Source organism: Dynastes maya (assembly GCA_029619315.2). Lineage (NCBI taxonomy): Eukaryota > Metazoa > Arthropoda > Insecta > Coleoptera > Scarabaeidae > Dynastes > Dynastes maya. The sequence continues at coordinate 50,969,010 of JAROYE020000002.1, forward strand.
GAATGCCACTTCTAGAGGAAGCCGGAAACCATTCATCCCACCCTCGTACTACAACACAGTAAAGCGAACTAAAGGAGCTCAAAATTACATGAAAATGTACAGGTTATTCCATTTAGAGTAATAATAATAATAGTGAATTTAAGCTAGCACCATTCACCATGCACAGACGCGCGTTTCGCCGTTAAACGGCTCATCAGTGTGCCTTTGTGGAAGGTGGAAGCCAATCGACAGATTGTCCTGTATATACAAAGATCGTAAATACTTTCACGGATGAGAGTATCTAATTAATGATACCCTGATTACAATAACATATACAATAAAGGCATATTATTATTATTATTATTATTATTATTATTATTATTATTATTATTATTATTATTATTATTATTATTATTATTATTATTATTATTATTATTATTATTATTATTATTATTAAACAAGAAAAATAGATTAATGGGCATAACCCGCACAAAGTAGCTGTAGACACGTGTTTCGGACTTATTAGTCCTCATCAGTACAACATAACTAGGAGCAAGGTGGAAGCTACCTAAGGAAGACAAACAAATGGAGCACGCCAGGAGGTCGACCACCATTTGCGACTTCGGTCAGAAGATACCCATTTCGAAGCACAACAACTGACGTCGTCGCGCGTCAGACATAGCCAACCTGCGCGACATCCAAACCCAGGAATGAAAAACAAGAAAAAAGGGATTAACGCGGGGATCAAGTAAAAAACAAGAAAAAACTACTTTGTGCGGGTTATGTTCATTAATCTCTTTTTCTTGTTTTTTACTTGGTCCCCGCGTTAATCCCGTTTTTGTTATTATTATTAAAGAACCAGTAACGATAATGCACTATGATAGGGTTAATACCGCACATAATAAAGCTACACGAAATATGATACGATGTTCGCCACAGCTTCTTAATTCAGTAATAAATTATTGTAGTACCACAAAGTGAATCCTAGACGAAGCGAAAAAACAAAATCAACAAAAGATGGGAAAGTTTGTAGTCGGAATTAAAAATCTACAGCCCATTCACATAGATTCATGTGCCTTCGCAGATTATATTCTCATCTTTGCCAATACAAAAAAGAATTTAGAGAAAAATCTAAACATCTGGAAAACATCGTTAGAAAAATTGAATTCTAAATTAAATATAGAAAAAACTAAATGTATGGCAATAAGCAACCAAGAACAAGAAATCAAACAATCGGTGGAGGGCAGCAATATAGAGTAAGTTAATAAATGCAAATACCTAGGAACTATAACAAATATCAAAGGAAATCTAGACGATCAATTAAATTAATAAATATGGGAAGCAAAAAAGGCTTACTACTCACTGCAAAAGAAATTCCTTGAACATAGACAAATATCAAGGAAAACAAAAATATCTGTCTGTAGAACCATCTATTTACTAGTACTTCTACGTGGAGGTAAAAATTGGCTATTAACAAAAGAACAAGAATGGAGATTGCAGGGAATAGAAATGAAATATCACAAAAAAGTTCTAGGAGTCCAGTCTAGAATCCGTAAGAAAAGAAATGAAGACGTAGGGAAAGAACTGGAAATAAGATCAGTAAAACAAATATTGGCTGAGAAAAAATTAGGATAGTTTAGTCATCTAGTGAAGATGGGGAAGAAAGACAGGTGAAGAAAATCTGGAGGCGAGGCCAGCAGGAACACACAAAAGAGGAAAACTGCGACGGAAATAGAACAGCGCTGTTGAAATGGTACTGAACTACAAAGGAAAACCTTGGAACTTAGCTAAAGAGATTGCAAGAAGCAGGACAAAGTGGAGAAGATTTAACCACGAGAAGGAAACCTCGACGCCTTAGGGCAACAAGAGGACTGGACTATGATGATGATGACTAAATCCTAATGCTGCTGTATACCTGCCGAGATACGATGAACTGGAAGAAAATATAGTCTTCCAAAACTAAGAAGAATGTAATTTTAAAATATGACGAAAATTACTCTTAGTTATCGTACAAAATTTTAGTCGGTGAAATGCACAAATTTTACCAATTTTTTGTTTATTTTTATTGCGGCAATTTTATTTATTTGACTATTTTATATCACCAATTTTCGTAAAAATTATAACACCATGCATTTCTGATTAAGATCTGATATGAGCAAATTGTACAATTCAAACGTAGTAAAAGGATTTATCTTGATCCTAAAGATGGATATGTTACGCTTGTACTAAAATCGAAATACATTTTAAGCTCCGCTTTGCGATCGGCATTGTTGCGTCATTCGCATTGCGCCTAACTTTACTCTTTTTTTCGCAAATCATAAACAACGACGTGATCGATGTTCGTAACTTGCATTCATCCCAATTACTAAACATGTCGTTTTACTCCGTGGATACTTTTATTCATAAGTAGATTTTCGCAGAATGACGTAATTGTTCTTTAAAGAAGTAAATCACTTTAAAACAGTTTTCAGAATTTGGATCGTGAATAGGTACATTTATAACTGTGCAATAAACATTGTAGCTATAGCAATGGGCTTTGTACATAACGTTGTGATGTATTGTGGCTACGTCTAGTTACATAATATCAATAACAATTAGAGCTGGCACTCTGGGCGGCACGACAGAATCGGATCCGCTGTTGTGTGTAGATATAGATACGTGGTATATATCTCCGATCATCGATGTTAATATTTGCTTCGCACGGTCGGTTCGCTGTTTGTGGGTACGTATATACTTACTACGATGCTGGCGCACCGCCCGAAAATGCCAACTCTATTAATAATCTTGTGTAATATTGCTAATGATAATGGGGGCTGGCATCACATTAAATATTTAATTAATTCTGCTAAGATATTTACGAGTACCTCCTTTTACCGTCCATTCTAAACTAAAACATGCGAAATACTCGGGAAAAAGTGCTGGCCTGCAACACAAAACGTAAACCATGTATAAATTTTACGGTAATAAATACATCAATTCAATAGATCAAATGACTAGGAGGGCCTTCTACTCGGTTTAAGAGATGTTTATTCTTTTTCATATAAATGGTTTCATCAACGTTTAATTCTCGCGGTGAAGTTACGTTCTTAATTAATTTGACGTTTTCTAATTCTTTCCTATAGGCATCTACAGAAAAGAAACCAGCACAGCTAGATACATTATGACTAGAGCGGGCCAAATTGCGCCATCCAACAGAATCGGAATCAGGCGCAACGGCCGCTTATTGTAAATAGCGTATATGTGAGTCACAGCAGATATGTGATATTTCGAAATTAATACACAAGAGTAAAAAAATAAAAGCTGACGCAATAATAATGTTTAGTAATTAGAGCGGATATATATATATATATATGTACACGCTGAGGTGTTTTTATTTACATTATGATTTTTTATTTGATTGAAAACGGTATGCGTTGTAAATGGGATGTAATAAGGAAATAACTGAGAAACTGAACGCTTTTTTTATTCTGTTGTACTTAATAATGTAACTGTAAATAAAGATATAATAAATAAATTCTATCCTTCTTAATAATGCGGATAGGCATGTTTAAAAAGTTGCACCATCAGATAAGTTTCCACATTTGCCTCGGTGAAGGATGTTTGCCGAGACGAAAAAATGTTCTTATATTTCGAAAACGACCGTTCCACGTCTACCGAAGTAAGACAGGCGTAATTAAAATAATCTTTAGACTTAGTCAAGGAATCTGCAGATGCCCCATCGCACATTTGTCTTAATCTCGTGTAGTCCGGATTCTTTTTTAAAACACTATCGAACTTAGCTAAAACTCGTCCACTTGTTGCATCGTTTATACTGTGTAACAATGTACTAACTTCGTCCACGACTTGCACTGATTCTACCAACGACAATCCAGAATTTTGCAAATTTTCTATCGCGTCTACTAACCCTTTGTAATTGTTGCTAATATTCTTTAGATGTGTTTCAACAGAAATATCGAGAAATCCCTTCTGGCTCATCCTAATAGCTCTAGCTTCGGCAGGGACGAATTGCAAAATAACGGATTTGACTTCTTGAAAATGTTCATTATAGTAAAAAGCAGCTTTTAACCACGTTCCCCAACGCGTAAGAATGGGCTGTGGTGGTTCTCGAATACCAGGGCATAACCTGTGGAATGCCCTAGTCCTCTTAGGACTTTTGAGAAACACTTTTTTGTGTTTGCTATTAATGCATCCACCTCCGGGTAACACTCTCGAATAGTTTGTGCCACAAGATGTAAAGCATGGACTTTACACGTAACATGTAAAAATCCTTCACACTTTTCTTTAAGGGAACGGCCTACACTACACATTGTTGCTGCACCATCGCTCATGAACAACAACAGTTGACTGGTTGACACTTGAAATTTTTGTAACGTTTCGAGAACTACGGCCGTGATTGCTTTACTAGTACACTGTTTTAATCTTCTGCCGGCTAATAGAATTGCAAAATTTGGTTTAATAGGATCTAATACGCGCACTATTATATTCAAAATAGATTTTTTTTTGCAATCTGTCGTCTTATCAAGACATAGCCACAGCTGTTTATCTTTTAATTCGGCTTTAATTCGATTTTCAATGTCCTCACGTATTCGTGGAATATCTCTCCGTAACGCTGTCCGAGATGGTAGTATCCACTCGGTATTGTATGTACCCCAGAATTTTCGAAATGCTTTTTTATCAAGTATACGAAGTGGTAGACCACATACCATAAACGTTAAAAGCAATTCTAATTGAAATTGACGTTGTTGTGACACACCATTTCTTTTATTTCTGTGGTGTGCGCTATTTATATGTCTTTCACAATCACGTTTGCTCCAGCACAGTAGTTTCTTTTTACAAACTTTACAGAAAATTGTACTCCCATTGTAGTGTAAATCCACAAATTCACTAAGAAATTTATTAACTTTCGTAGGTAATGGCCGTTTATTTTTAATAGTTACGTTAGACATAATCACTAAAGCGAGCACACCGACGCTTGTTTCTAGTATGCCACGAAGTGGTGCAAACGTAACATCTGCAGACTTGTCATTTGTTGATGAATAGAGCGCGTCATCCGTAAATGAATAAGCGCGCTGTTAGTTCGTAGCCGTCGATGAATGAACTTTTTTTTTGTAGTGGCCCACTGTGAACAACGCCCTATTTATCAACGAACACCCAAACTGCAGGTGTATATTTGCGCGTCTTCACGACGTAATAGACAGTGGTTTTGGTCCTCGTCCTAATAATTACATATTTAAATTACCTATGTTTACATACATATATGCGCCCGGCAGCCTGATTGCGAACCTGGCACGTGCCGCTCTTGGCCCGCTCTAATTATGACAGATTCTAACCACTGTGGACAATACAAAATGGTCGCAATTAGGATCTTGACTAATAGATTAGTCAAATTCCCCTTGAGTGAAAGTAAATAAAGACATTAAATTTATAGAAAACGCAGCTATTTGTAGTGGTTCATTCTACAGACCTTGATCACATCCTCAAAGTAGCGTTCACATAGCGTAGTGTAAAATTAGTACAAGAATTAAGGTGTAGTGCGACAGTTTGCATCATGCAAATTAATACAACCGTTCATATAGCAGTGTAGCACAGAAATAAGTAGTATAGTACGAAACTATACACACGCCAAACTTTGATGCTACCACGGCGCTACATCAATACTTTCTACATTTTTTTTTTAATTTGTATGTTATAATTACTGCCAGGGGCGGATCCAGGATTTCGAAAATGTCCTCTCTTTTTGCAGATAATCTTTTATCCGCAATCACAATATTCACGACGCACTCCGCACCACACAAATTATTAATTAACTCGGGAAGGCCTTTTCGAAGACTTGTGGGTCATCATCATCAAGCCAAGTACTGATTAGTTCATTAATAATTTGTGTGGTGCGGAGTGTGCCGTGAATATTGTGTTTGCCATACTACCCCACAGTCCTTGCTATCATTATTTATTTTATCCGCAAATATGCATGATAAAAAATTTTCTCACCGATGCAAAATAAGTAATTCAATAAACAGTTTAATAGTAAACAAGTACTTAGATATTTTATAGCATATGCGCTGCCATTTCCACGAAAATGCGCATGGGCTTAGTGCATGAACTATGTACCTCACGCCATGCGCTAGGTGCATGCATAAAAATTACCAATGTAGACGTAGCTTTATGCCACCGTGCGCCTTATCATGGGTTGGAGCAACGGTGGTGGGTCTGGGAAGAATTCACGCGCGGCCGATACAAATGAGCACCTCGACATCGACTTCGAAGAAATCTGGACTATACAGTAACACCGCCGGATGTCTTTAGCAGAGAATATCTCTGGTTGTAGGTTGATGCGGAGAAACGAGAGAGATAGAGAACGCCTGTTTGCACGCAACCCTACAACCCTTCAAATTGTTCAGTTTATTTATTTCTCTTTGGTTTAAATTCATCAGAATCATTTTTTCGGTCTCTGACGTTTCTGGAAAACTTTAGCAGATTCCATAAAAGAAAATTTACATGATATCGGCGTGGACTGTTCATTCATGTATAGTCAGGGATATGACGGAGCTCCAGCGATGAGTGACGAATTTCATGGAGCACAGGCTTTGTTACAACCAAGTTTTCCTTTTGCAATTTACGTACATTGTGCCACACATAGCTTTAGTCTGGCCATCAATGCAGCTTGCGAAGTATATGGTATAAAAAACGCGTTAGGAACTATCGGAACAATCCAATCATTTTTCCACTGGCCCAAGAGACAAAACATTCTAAAGAATGAATTTTCCAAAATGATGAGAAAAAGTGAATAAAGAAAAGAAAAATGTTAATTTGTCCTACGAGATGGGCTCAGTCTCACGAAACAGTATCAACTTTGTGGAACTTCAAACTGCTGTTATTGAAGCTTTAGAAGAAATAAAAACATGGAAAGATGGAGAAACTTCACAAAAGGCTTCTCAACTTTTGGCGACGATTTTAACGAGTGAATTTCAAATTTCATATAACATCGATTAATTCCATCGTCCTGCCTTTGAGACGGGAATTGCAGTTGAAAAATCAAGATTTTAGAAAAGTCACGGTATTACCCGATAATGCTTTAGAAGATTTCAAGGAAAAGCGGGAAAATGCGGATTTATGCTTCCATATTATTTATTAAAGTTTTGCCGAAATTTGTTCTAAGTACGAGATTAAAATTCCGCGTCGATACAGTCGTCAAAAAGATCGTTGCAAAGTTGAAACTCAAGAAGTTGAAGACTACTACGGAATTGCATTTTATATTCCATTGCTCGATTTCTCATCTTCAAAGTCGGTTCGAAAAACACAAAACACGTTTTGGACAATTATTCCCGAAGCAAGAATTAGACGAAAAAAAAAATGCGCAGACCTTTGCAAATTTTATGAAGAAATATTGAATTGTTCAGAGGGAAATTTCATCTCAGTCAAAATGTGGAGACCGCGAATCTGCAATCATAACATCCAAAATGCCCTCGATGCATTGTCAGTGAGTAACTTCGAATCAAAATATTCATACGCGTCTAAATTTGTATCGCAACTCTGAATTTACGTCATTTTTTCAGGTAATAAACGAAAAAACATTCGATAATATCAACACGATCTTACGAGTTTTGGCAGTATAACAACAGCAACTCTAGAACGATCATTTTCGACCTTGAGAAGAATAAAAAAACTATCTGCGAAATACGATGGTACAGGAGCGTGAATGGTCTTGCTTCTTTAAATATTCATAATCGAATTGATTTGACTGAAGAGGAAATTCTCCAAGCGTTCTTTAAAAAGCCTCGAAAATTTGAGAATTATTGAAACTGTACCTCGCACTCAATTTATAAATTTATAATTTTTCGAATTAATATAAACGAAATTCTGTATTGAAAAGATACAATGGATTATTCATTTTTACCCTAATTATGTTATATGTAAAAGATATATGCTTAAATTGCTAATTGACGGCGCGCAAATATAAAAACTTCGTGTTCCCCATGCCCCCAGGAGGGGGGGGGGGGAGCAGAAGCGCAGAACTTGTCAAAGATACGGTGGCAAATTACAACGCACCTTTATACATAATTGGTAATGATGGGTTGCTACGAAGCAATCTGGTAGCAGCTAATCAATATTAAAAGAAACTGCTACTTTTATGAGGTAGATAACCCTATTCATAAACTTTTCATGGACCAGTTCTCTAAACCAGTCTATATATGTATTCCAAACGACATCAGGACGAGGAAATTGAAACAAGTTAATACAGAGTTTGCGGTAGCGCATTTTCCGTTACGTTTTACAGCCATTTTTTGGATTATAACGTAACATAATCTAATTGTGAAAACCGCGTTTTCGGAGCATCGGAATGTAAACGTTATATTTGACACATGTCATTTTGTGAAACAAAAACAACAAGCATTACCAAATGGTTCTTAGCTACTTCTCATCGCACAGCATCGTCGTCATTAATGAAAATACACGACTTTTGAAATAATGTTATTTTCGTGAAATTTTGCAACGAGTTTTGTATTGTTTGTGTTCTAACGTCACACTGTTACACACGTTATTTCTAGAAATAACGTAATTTAATTCGGTATACGGTATAAATTTTACCAACATTTTACGTAACAAATTCTAACGGCAATTTTTATAAGGAAAAATGAACCACCGCAAACTCTATATTATCTCAAAAATAATTGAAATTATTTAAAAGTGTAATATTAATTAGCTGCCAATTTTCGGAAAAGTTGCCACTGTTCTTAAGAACCCTTCCATTCATTTTCCTACTTTGCCTTTTATCCTCCATTCTTTTTTAGAGATACTGGCAGGTCTTTGTGCTATGAACAACTCTTCTCCATTTTGCCATTCTGCCTTGTGCTCTTCCTTCCTAACTACTGATATTCTTAATTGATTTCTTAATTTTTCTTTGTGTATCTATTTTGGTCTATTATTTACTGGTATCCACTCTGCTAAAGTTCTTTGTGGTAGTAGTTGCCAATAGGTGCCCATACCACCTTATTCTCTGTGCTTTATAGCATCAAATGATATTTTCTTTTTTTTTTAATAAATTTTCAATTTTATGATTCATTTCACCATTACAATCTTTCTTAGGCCCCATTATCGCTTTCTCTTATTTCAAATGTTTTAAGTTAATCTTATTTATTAGTTATATTCGTTCTTTCGGCAGCGTATGCCACAATCGGCCTTATTATGGTCTTATAAATGTTCAGTTTCGTGTTTCTGCTTCATTCATGCCAAGATACGTATGGTAATTTTAAAATTTTAAGTTTTTATATAACTAATCACTATTTATACGGCTTTTAATATATGTATCGGATAATCGACACTTGAATCTATTTAGAAAAAAATATGCAGAATATGCAAATCAAGTACTCGCAAAGTCTGTGTTATATATAGATACGTACATGCACAATACACTCGCACAACGGTACCCACACAGACACGCCACCTACACTCCATGCAAGCAAGCACAGAACCACAAGTCTAACGTACTGAATAAATATAATTCAAGAAGTTTGTTTATTTAAAAGTCATAAACAATAACATGATGTCAGAAGTGGTACTTTACAACTAAAAAAAGAAGCAAAGCAAAGTAAGATTGACAAAAGAAACAAAGCAAGAATTTTGTACGCGATAAATGACAACCTGCAATGAAAGAGTTACAGAAAAAATAAAGGTATTAGAAAGCAGTTTGATGCAAGCAAGTCACAATCTTACGATATAAATGAAAATTTCAAATTTTTGAAACGACAATGGCAGAATTATAAAGTAGCGAGTAGCGAGAAAATACTATTACAATGGCGAAATACACCAAATAAGATGAATAGCAGTCCAGCGCAAAGGATGTTTTCTAGAAGATTAAGATGCGATATTCTTATGTTGCCAACGCTATTAAATCCCAAGGTTCAGGAGGATGTTCCGCAAGCGATCCAAGAACAATGCAACATTGCTAAGCATTATTACGACAAACGAAGCAAACTGCATCCAGAGCACAATATAGGAGACGATATTTATTTCAAAATGAAACCTGCAGATTTGAGTTGGACGCCTGGAAAAATAAAAGAAAGAATAAATTCTAGGACATCAAGACGATATCCCAAGTACAGAGCCAAATCAAGCAGAAGATAGAGAAGAAAAAGGAAATACCACACAAGAAGTGAGAAAATCTACCAGAAAGAAAACAATACCGAAGAAATATGAAGACTATCAAATGGAAGTATAACTAGAAAGGAAGAGGATGTGCATCTGAGACTTGTATATATTGCTATGTAAAAAAATAAAATAAGACAAACGGGATGTTATATATACAGTAAAACTTCGTTATAACGCTCCCGTTTATAACGATTTCTTTCCTTGGTCCCGGTCCCAGCGACTAATTTTCTGTAGTACTTTTATTCGCCGCTATAACGCTCCCATTTCCCGCTTATAACGCCCCATTGGAGGATTTTTTAATGTACATACATACTTGAATTATTAATTTTTTTACTTTATTGTGCAAACACTAGAAAGGGATAAGGATAAGTTAAAATTAAATTTTTAAAAAGCAAACGGAAATGGTCTAATGGTTTCTGGGAAGTGAACATCATTACGATTTCTATGAAATATTAGTGTCAACAAATCCCTCCAAGATGTTCCACACACCTTGGCCAGACAATTTTCCGAGAATCTTACTTGCTCGTTTGGCGGATGCGTAATCAAGGTTTCCTTTCGGTCTTTTACTTCAAGCTCCTGGCAACATGTCGCGTTTTCGTTAAAAGAAAAAAGTAATCCTATAAAAGACATTCATAAATCCAATTTAAATCAAAAAGATTTTGCGGCGTCAAAAAACATCAGTGCTTCAACTTTACGTACAATTTTAAAGAAGCGGAGTGAATTTGTTTCGGAGCATGAAGGAACCAAGAGCTAGAAACGATTCTGAAAAGTTGGTTCATCCAGGCCAGGAGCTCCAACATCCCGGTAAGTGGCCCAATTTTACAAGGAAAGACCCTCCAAGTGGCCGACCGTCTTGGAATTACAGACTTTAGCGCTTCAACTGGGTTGCTCGATAGATTTAAAAACAGGCATTCTATCGTTTACAAACAAATTTGTGGTGTCAAATTCAGTAGATCCTGATGTAACATCCGACTGGAAAAGTTAAATGTCGACCCTCACCTCTGGCTACAATCCCTCAGAAATGTATAATGTGGATGAATTCGGGTTGTTTTTTAAAGTGATGCCTGGTAAATCTTTAGTTTTAAAAAACGAAAAATGCCACGGAGGAAAATTAAGCAAAGAACGCCTAACGGTCCTCGTATGCACGAATTGCACAGGCAAAGACAAGAAAAAGCCGTTCGTAATTGGAAAATACGCTAAGCCACGTTGCTTTAAGAATGTGAAAACCCTTCCCTGCATTTATTCGTCTCAATCTCGTGCATGGATGACTGGAGATAGATTTGTGCAATAGCTTAATGAGAGGGACATCGAATTGAAAGACCGAAAAATACTTTTGCTTGTCGACAATTGCGCTGCGCATCCGAAACAGGTGAATCTCAAAAACATCAACTTGATTTTCTTACCACCTAACACCACAAGCGAACTTTAACCGCTTGATCAAGGCATCATAAAAGTTCTAAAGCAAGGTTACAGGAAAGGGATGGTCCAACGATATCTATCGATTATGGACAGCTCAAACTCGACTTCTCCAACAATTTCTGTTTTTGATGCTATCCACTTTTTATACACTAGACATCACGAAAGAGACCATTTTTAATTATTTCAATAAAGCAGGTGTTGGGAACTTTACAAGGGAAGAAGAAACCGAAGAGGTAGAAATTGACAAAGTCTGACGAGACCTTTTACAAATGGAAGAAAGATTGACTGAATTGGAAGGTCTTAATGACATCGACAATGGGCTAGTGACTAATGAAGTTTTAAGACTTGAGACACTAATCGCCGATTACAATGCACTATCAGAAATGGAAAATTAAAAGGATGAAGATTCATCAGAAATAATTACGCCAAAAATAAACGACGTTTTGGAGGCCTTGAAAACAATCAGAGCATTTTTTTCTTGTACGAGGGTTGAAGAGGAAACCTTCAAAAATATCAATAAATTAGAAAATGCAGTTTTTAAAAAAACCATCACTGTAAACAAACACAAATTGATGATTTTTTTAAGAAGTAAAATTTGTAGGAATGTATAGTTTGTTTTATACATATTTCTTTTTTAACGTACAAGTTTTATATAAAATAGATTTTGTTAACTTTTACTTTATTTAAAAGAAGTAAAATACTTGCAGTGTGTTTTTATAGGTATATGTATATCGTCAAATGTTTTTTTAATGTGTACGTATATGTAAAGACGTTTTAAAATAAATTTTGTTCATTTTTAGCCGTTTTTAATATTTCCCGGTAATAGCGCTTTCCCGGTTATAATGCTCTTTTTCCTAGCGCCCTAGAAGAGCGTTATAACCAAGTTTTACTGTAGATATGTACATGCATAATACACGCGCACAACGATACCCACACAGACACTCCATCTACACGCCACGTAAGCAAGCACAGAACCGTACTGAATAAATTAATTTAAAAGTTCAAGAAGTTTGTTTATTTAAAAGTCATAAACAATAGCAGTCTGCAATACTGAAACACTGAAGAATATGCAAAGCTTTTGAATTGCCTCTAAACTTGCTATCTATAGATCGAAATTTTTATCGTGATATTGTAATGAAATTTTGAAATAATAACGATAATAAATCACGTACATCGACCTTTGATGTGATGCGTTTGTTGAAAAATTCCCGGATTTTACGTCTGCTTACTGTCAACAAAATGACATGATAATTTATTACTTCCCAAACCTCTTATCTGCCAGCGTAATCTCGGATTAATCTGGTATGATAATCTAACATTAATCTGAGATTTCAGGATTACAAACTTAATAAAATACAATACGTACTACTACAGTATCTAACATCATCGTAAACGACAACAAAAGCTTTTCAATATACCGAAACTGTTCCTTAATTAACTTTATCTTTTCTGTAATAAAATTGCAACACATAACATACGTACATATCATATTCCAATACATTTACGTTGTATATATTTTTTTCTATTTCCGGGACACTAATATCACATGAACGAAATCGTCGTATGAGTATTACACCAGAATTATGCACATTGTGATTAAAAAATATCGACATTAAGCTAATTTGTATTGTTTATCATATGCATGTAATGAACATAATTGTAGGACATTATAAATGTTTCAGTTTTCAATAATATAATCCCAAATGATTAAGTGGTAAAGTGTTTTGAAATAATATAATAATTGTAAATCACGTACTCAAACACTGCGGCAATGGAACGTTGAAACACTGAAGTGTTTAATCATAAATATAACTAATGTTAGGTACCACAATGATTTAAAAATTACTCGAATTTATTGTTCCGATTTATTATGATTATTTGATAATAGAAGTAAGTAACTATTACTATACTTTTACTTTTTTTTGTTTTTCTTGACCTTGGTATAATTATATTTGAGTATTAATTGATGTTTTTCTTTTTGGTTTTAAGTCTTTGTTAGAAGAGAATAATTTTCTGTTTCTTTTTCTTATATTTAATTTATTGCAACGGTTCATCAACTATTTCAAGCAACAAGGAGGTTTTAAAGGTTAATTATTTACAGTTTTTTTTTCTTTGTTTTCCGTACCTTAACATCCTCTTTCTGTTTTTCAATATTAACATTTTCTTTCTTTTTCCAAAACTCTAAACTCACAGTAGTCATGTCCACAGGATCATGTTACATGGACTTTTTTATAAAAAACATTTTTAACTATATATTAAAATATCTTTCTCGGCGGTTTTTCTCAAATTTTGTTAAATATTCTAATTTACTTCGAATAAATGATTCTTGTAGGTTCGGGGGTATCCCTAGATACCCTTACGGCAATTTTTTAATGAATTTCCAATTCAGTGAAATGAAATTAACGAATTTTAAGATTTGAAAATTAACTAACCTTTAAACTTTCGAACGATGCCAATGTATATAAACCCTCTGTTTATATACCCACTACAGGAAACTGCCTGCTCTGGATATTTAACCCTTTTTACTTCTAATAAAGACTTTAAATACACAAACGAACACTTATCTTTGGATTGGATTTAAGACAAACTTTGATTCAACCAAGGTCGAATAAAGATTGATGAAAATTTATGGCGTCGATCATCTTTCTTTTATTTTAAATCACGAAAGACCGGCGATTGTTTTATTTCACAACCAATTTTGATAATTTACCCAAATAGAAACTAACTTTTCGATGACTTTTAATCAAATGATATTAGCATACGAGAACGAATGCAGTGACTTAACCAGGAGGTTGTTTGTTGATGATTCTGTGGTCCGAACTGTCACCAACAAGCTTTAAACGAGAAAATGCACTGCTCATTTACAGAAACCTTTTAGATAAAGATTTAATTGATGAAATATTATCTGTTGTACTTTGCAATTTATGCTGTTGCTTATTCCAGACGATTTTTATATTCATTTGGACGAAATAAGTGAATAGAAAAATTAATAAACGAGTAGATTTGTCCATGATACCCCACACTCGTCATTATCTGGACTTATATTTAAATTATAATGTCCTCGCTGCAAGGACGGTTGGCTGAGGGGGGATGGTAACGAAGAAATTTCCAATTATCCCCGCAAGAGCGATATTTAGTTACCAACGAGTGGCCAGACTGACATTTAGTCAGTACCAAAGTGACAACTGAGAGAAGTTGTTGTTGTCGTAGATACAACGTAGAACATAACATTACAATATATACAGTGAAGACCTAAAGTACCTCCCTCCCTACTAACTTTTAAACAACTAAGGCTAGCGTTTTCGGAAAAAATGGGTCGATTTTTATTTTTTCTAAGCTAACTTTTGGTATTATCGAGAGTTTAACTTCATTTCCGGTTTCACCGGAAGCAACGTCAACTTTTTTATTTTAAATAGAACGCCCTGTATATTTTTAGATTTTTGGAAAGGCAATAGAAAGACGAATTCAACCATACCACATTTATTATACTTTAGTTTAAGAAATATTACGATATGGAGCAATAAAGTTGGTAGTAATCTATTTTTGTTATTATGAATGTCTCCTGTGACATCAATTGTGGGTCTGTCAAATCTTAGTTCTATAAGCGCAAATTATTCTAATTGGTTAGTTAAGCAGTCAACTACAAAACAATGTAGATATATTATTAAATTAAAAGAAGTGTTATTTTAACAAATGTTCAAAAAGTTGTCCCTCCACTAACTGGCAATAATAAAGTCTATTAGAAATTTCTTTCCATACTTTGGTAAGAGTCTCAGCGGTAATATTGCTACAAACATATACTATCCTTTGACGCAAGATTTTTACATGAACATAGAATCTTAGGGGACAATTTCAAATTTTTTTTTTAGCCTACTTTACTCACACAAGTACAATTTATCGATGTATATCGGGATATTTTTTAATGAAAAGTTTAGCCAATGTGGCATCGTTGAATTGGTCTTTCTATTGCCTTTCCAAAAATGTAAAAATATACAGGATGTTCTATTTAAAATAAAAAAGTTGACGTCACTTCCGGTGAAACCGAAAATGCAGTTGAACTCCCGATAATACCACAAGTTAGCCCAGAAAAAATAAAAATCGACCTATTTTCCCGAAAACGCTAGCCTAAGTTGTTCAAAAATTATACTTTAGGTACTCACTATATAATTAATTTTTAAACTCGCTTTGTAGCTTGAAAAAGTTGATGAAACGTTGCAATAAACTAAATATAAGAAACAGAAAAAAGCTGCGAAGCAACCATTAGTTGGTCTTGTATTATATAGGAGGTAGGCGCCATAAATTCTCGGCCTGACAGGCTTATATAGGTTCAAGCGTGTTCAAACTCCTTTGCATCATAGTTGCACATCTGCGAGGCCTACACTATGTGTATATATTCCGGCTCGAATAGTAGTAGTTTTTTAGTAGCCAGCCAGACAACGTGACTAATGCATGAAAATGTCTCAGGTAACGAAAATTGAGTAACGTGCGGTCATAAAATTTTGTACAAAAGAAGGGCATATGCCAAATCACATTAAACAACGTTTAGGCGGCGTTTATGGTGATTTATCTCCTTCATATTCCACTGTAAAAAAGTTGGCAAAGTGTTTCCGTTTGGGGCAAGAATCCCTAGATGATGAGCGGCCCGGTCGGCCAATTGAAGTGGTAGCGCCTTAAAACATTTCGATTATTGAAGAAATGGTATTAGCTGTCAACAGCACATATTATGCGTCTTTGCTGCATAAATTGGGGGACAATATTCGTGCAAAATGTTGAGGAAAACTGACAAAGGTGTTCGATTATTGCGCGACAATGCACCCGTCCGTACAAAAGTTAGTCGGCAAAATGGGTTTTTCCTGGCCAACGTGCACCAAAGAAAGCGAAGACTCTCCCATCAACCGAAAAAGTTATGGCGACGATTTTTTGGGATTCGCGAGGCATAATCTTAATTAATTATTCGGAGAAGGAAAGGATAATCACGGGACAGGACTGCGGCGATTTGTTGGACCGATTCAACGCTAAACTAAAGAGAAAAAGGCCCCATCTAGCGAAGAAAAAAGTTTTCTACCATCATGAGAACGCCCCGGTCCACCACCCCCTTAGTGGGGCAGGGGGAGGCAAATTTCACCCATTTTTCACCACCCTGGCTACAATTTTCACCCTAGACAGGTCATTCTTTTTTTCTGCGAACTACATTTAAAAATAATACCTCTTTTTGCATTTCTTTCCTCGGTTACATATAATAAAGGAAATATTTTTTATATTATTTATTATACCTATCTGATTGGTCTTCCGTTTACTATTTCAATGCATTTGACATCTACTATAAACGATCTATTAGACAGTGACAAATTCTACACTTTAGTTAATTTCTATATGGATTTAATATTGAAATGCATACGGGTCGAGCACTGGCTGAACGTGGATCTACATCCGTAGAAGCCGTAGTTCAGTCAATTACAGCGACGACGCACAGTTACACCATTCACCCCACTGTATCAACAGCTGGCAAATTAATGTCTTCCCTTTCGTGTATTTAAAAGAAGTAACCCGCCGTCTGGGACCACTTGTGCAACAAAGAATGTTCCGTCCGCCAAGTGTATACATCGTGGCCACCAAGTCCGGAAAACTAACAAAAAAGTTGGTTACACAGTGGACCAAAGACGTATATGCTTCAAATGTTGGCAAGAAGACACTTCTGCTTTTGGACTCTTGGTCAGGACAAAGCCCTGAGGACATACCTGCAGCTGTGCCTACTGACCAAGTTGCAGTTACGACCATTCCAAAAGGTGCCGCAGGTATCATTCAACCTCTTGACGTGTCCTTTTTCCGCTCGTGGAAGCAATTTACTCGACAGCCGTCCGATATTATCGTTCTATCTGCCTTTGCTATCCAATTATATCAAAGGGACAACATTCTACGTTTGCAAGGGCTAACCCATTTGCAGTTTTCTTCACCACGATATAAGGAGATGCATGAAAATGCCTGGTGTAAAAGTAGATAACTCGAGGAACGCCCTGCAGAATTCGCGACTCTATTAAAATTCTCTTTCCAGGATTCCCAAATGTTCCACTGTGACGAATGTGGAGAACCAACTATAATCAGATGCGGATGGTGTAAAAATTATTTATGTATAAAACATGTTTTCGTTGAATACCACAACTGTGGAGTTTACAATCAATAATGCAAACTCACAAGCTCATTAAACTTTTACTATTGTTCCTTTGTATAATATGTAAGATGAAACATGTGTTATCTGTTATTTAATATTGTTAAGATGTTTTTTTCGACCGTTTCACCTTTATATACATACACGTAATTTTTGTGGCACTAATATCAACTCCTTCTGGAACAATTTCAAAGTTATTTTAGGGATATGAATACGTGTATCTGAAAATATTCTGAAAACAAAGCCAAAATATAGGCAGTAAATCAGTCATTTATAAAAAAATGGACGACATTTTACTGACATTAGGACGCACTTTAATATATTTCCGTACTGTATTATATAATCCCAAGTTCTCTATTTTCATTTTTTTTCGCGATTTTTAAAGTCACTTCTCGTTGTTAGAAATAAACTGAAGTGTAGAATTTATCCACTGTCTAATAGATCGTTCATAGTACATAGATGCCAAATGCACATAAATAGTAAACGGAAAACCAATGAGAGGAAAAAAATGCAAAAAGAGGTAGCTTTCATTTTTAAATGTAGTTTGCAGGACCTGCCTAGGGCGAAAATTGTAGCCAGGGTGGTGGAAAAGGGGTGAAATTTTTCTCCCCCTGCTCCACTAAGAAGGGGACGGCATTCATCTATGGTCCATTTGAAAGCCTCTTTGAAGTAGAACATTTTGGTTTTTCATTCATCCCGATAGCTTGCGCGGTATCGGAGTTATGATGAAAAATGCGTTTTTTGGAGTAACTTCAGACGCCCCCTTCACCCCTTTAAGGTGAATATCAGCCGATAACAAAAGTACGTGTCCTTTACTTTTAATGGTCTACCAATATACCAAGTTTCGTCGAAATCGGAGGGGGTCAGTTGTGTCAGTTTGCTTGTAAATGTACACACTACAAGGAGATTATGCTTAGAAATAAATTTACTAATAATTGCGTTGTCTTCCTTAACACGGGTCTTCATCATACCATCCTTGTACGCAACAGCGGACGGCTAGAGGCATTTGTTCCTCAAAACAGGAGAACGTAACAATCTGTTTCAAATTCGGTTATAGTTAGATTTTTTTATTTAGACATGGGGATGAGTCAGAAATATTTTGTATGGTGATAAACATTAAATAAATATTCTTAGTAGTTTCTAACATTTATCATGTATAATAAGTATAATTTTTCATCCGATATATGAAAAGTGATAACGTCATCCTAGGTAGTTGGGTGATGCCCAACAGTCCACGTTTTTTCGATTATACAGTAATTAATTGAATAATTTAGTGCAGCAAAATAAGATTGTTATTTATTAGTAATATTCCCTGAAAATATAAAGGAGGCGTTATTTTTTCATGTATGTAGATATTATTAAACAAATAAATCCTCGACTTAATCTATTTATCACTTTTCTGAGTCATACATATGTATGAGTAAGAAATACTGATTTCGAATGTATTTATGGCACTTTACACGTGCAGTTCGTAAGGTCTACTTACAATAATGTTTATGAATGACTGAATATATTAAAACCAATTTATTCTTCTTGCTGTAATTAAGCAAAGAATTAAACTAAAATTTAAAAAAGTCTACACTGAAAAACCGACATATTTGAATTAACTAAACGGATGTCGTTAATGGAAATTTGCTTGCGGCAACTATTTATTTTATTAATCCAACTATATTTAGCTTGAATCAACATGATTGGTTGATTCTACTAAATAGGTTTTCCAGTGTATGGGTTACTTTTGTTATTAATTTTATACAATTTATTATGTCTATTGTGTCTTTAATTATTGAACCCCATATACAAAACCAGATGAGTAAAAAGAATGTCTCACGTTTGACGTGTAGCGGCATATCGCAAAAATCTCAAATTATGTCAATTATTTCAAAAACAAAAATAGATAAGAATAGGGAATATTGACGAAAGTTTATATGAATTGGATAAAAGCATCCAAAACGTAATAATAGACAGGGTGTTCCATTTAAAATAACAACCTGTATACTTGAATATAATTTTGTTGTGCAGCACTTATCCCCCAACATTTTTTGTTTGAAAACTTTTTCTCTAGATTGCCCAGAAAAGGAATTATTTTCCGCCCACCCACTAGGTGGATGCGTATAACTCAATAACATAAAGAAATATAGCATAACCACCAATAATAAACAATAGTAAACTACGTATATTAGTCTTGTTTTCGTTGTATCAGAGGATTAAAAGGCATTTCCTTCTCTTCCGGACTCAATCCGTACACATGCTGTATATATAAAAACCAGTTCAAATTGATTCTTCTATACTAATTGTAAGTGTTCTGTTTTTTTTGTCACACAATTAATATGTTTTTTTACAATAGTATTCGCTGCTACTTCATCCCTACCCTCAAATGTTTCTGTAATTGCTCCCAGGATGGATACAGTCTATGCAACGATCCATTACATTCATTTCCACTATTAGTACGTAATGAGCTCCGCTTCGAATACAAGTGCAAGTTGATTCTTTAGATAGATTTATAGAAAAATGTGGATGGACACCAAAATGTTTGCTCATTACTCATTACATACATTCTTGCTCATTCTTTTTCTGACAATTAATGATAATCTTAACATCCAACAAAAATTATTTTTTTAATAAATTCTAATCGTAAAAAGAAAATGTTGAAATGCTGCTTCCATTTTTTGCTATTGCATTATATCTATAAGAAAAGAACAAGCACAATCAATCCGGGGATGACTACATTTATTGGAGTTCTATAGGATACACGGTTTCCCATACAACTGCGACCGCTTTATAGCAACCGCTCATCAATCATTCACCGCAAAACGTTATACATCAATTAATAATAGACCTCAGAGACTTCTGGTAGCGTATTTCCTATGCTAGGAACAGAATCAATTGTTCAATATCTTACATTTGCATAATAGAGCAAACCACCTAGTTATTGCTCATCTCCCGGTTATTGAATAAACTATTTTTAAATTACGAAAAAATTTGTGTTTTAAAAACTCCATTGTAAATTACTCTAGGATAGCATTACCAGACAGTGATAGTATCCTATTAAGCTATGAAAACCTTATAGTGGAAGAAGGAAGTGTCTAGTAGCAAGGATTTCAGTTTCAGATTTAATAAAATAATAATACTACGTATTGCAGATTGAATATAAAAATTATTACAAATATAATCAATCAAACTTAACCATTGTTCACGCAAAATACATTGTTATTATAAATAACATTTATTAAATGTGTTTATGTGGAAAATGACGTTAATTGCACAATAACCTATTTCTAGTTCAACGAATTCAATAGAAAATATAATCTTTAAATTTTAAAGTATGTTCAAATTTATTGAAAATGTAGTGTCAAACGGAAAGCTAAAGTTTTAGCTCTTTTGCTAGGAATCTTTTATATCTTTCTAATCACCAAATAACACTCGTCAAAAGTTAAATAGTAAAGCATAACATGTTTAATAGAAGAGTATAGCAAATCAGCAATAAAGTATATTAAATTTACACGCATTTCATCTTCACGATGTACATACATACAGGATGTCCCAACCTTCTGGAATTGTAGAATTGCGCCTGTTCTATTAATAGTAGGAGGTCAAAATTTTCTGGTAGCTTAATAGATATTTCAGAGTATCTTTCAAAATTTTTTTTGCATATACAGAGTGATCGATAATTAATGAACCACGCATCTACTTTGTTATTTCAAATAGAACAGCCTGTATATTATGCGGCTTTAGTTTCCCCATCTGAATATAGATCAATGCAATATGGGTTTCATATGTCTATATTCAACAGATTTTGAGAAATTTATAATTTCGTCCTCAATAGCCTAGATGGAGGGATATTTATTTCCTTCAAGAAATTCAACATGCAAATACATTTTAGTGTGAATTTTTGCTATGTTAAATTATACACATGGCTCTATCTAAATGTGGTATCAGAACGTCTTTGAAGTATACAGAGTGCTCAAAATTAAACACTAAACTTGGCTAAATTCAAATACTGCAAACGCAATTTTTTTAAATAGCACCATATATTTTTTTATGTTCATCATAGAAAAAATTCATACCTCTAACATTTTTGTACAATAACGTATATGACTAATATTACAATTAAAAGATATTTATAGACAAAGCTGAATGTTGCATTTGAATATTGATATCCAAATGTTTATACTACGTTATTTGGTTGCCATAGCAACAGTAAACAAGACCTTGACGTTGATGTGTCTAAACTGTTCTTTCAAAATCTCAAGCCTGTTTAACTACTTACAAAATGAATTATACAAAAGAAAAGTTAATCCACATCCCTTGACTTAAGGCGGGCGACTGTAAATAGAATAATTAAGACACAAATTTCATCCATATCGACTACAATTACATCTTTCTCTTCATGAAAGAGACTGTCAGAGAAGAATAGAGTTCTGCAATACTAGCAAAAATAAACAACATTCCCTATTTCTGTAAATTTATATTATTTTCTGACGAAGCTACGTTTAAAAGTAATGGACTTGTGAATCGGCATAATATGAATTATTAGGCCGTCCAAAATCCACGTTGGGTGCACCACGTAGATAAAAATTTGAATGTTTGGGGAGGATTAATTGGGGAATATGTCGCTGGGCCATACTTTTTTAACGGTTATATTACCGGAAACAATTGTTTAAGCTGTGTATTAATACCATAATTCTTCTTTTTTTTCCAAATTAGTAGGTGTTTACAGTTGCAGCAAATCCTTGATTTAATTTGACAAATGTTTTCGGATGTGGACATCGTCGTTCAACCGTCTAATGCCTAATAACTAACTTTTTTTTGCGATATTCATTTTGCAAGTGGTTAAATTGACTTGAAATTTTAAAACGATGATTTATATATGTCAACGTCAACGTTTTGTTTACTGTTGCCATGGCAACCAAACAACGCCGACGCTACAAACATTTGGATATCAATATTCAAATGAAAGATTCCTATTTGACTACAAATATCTCTTTTACTGTTAATATTAGATATATACATTATTATACAAAATTGTTAGAAATATGAATTACGCTGAAACGCATTTGCATTCTGAATTTATTAAAGGAAATAGATATCTCCGCTTTTAGGCTATAGAGGACAAAATTTAAAATTTCTCAAAATCTGTTAAAAATAGACATATGAAATCTGTATTGCGTTGATTTATTTTTAGATGAAGAACTTAAACCGTAATAATATACAGGGTATTCCGTTTAAAATAATAAAGTAGATGCCTGGTTCGCTAATTATCTATCACTCTGTATACGCAAAAATATTTTTAGAAAATACTCTGAAATGTCTAATATGTTATCAGCAAATTTGGACTTCCTAGTATTTATAGTACAGGCTCAATTATACAATTCCAGAAGGTTCGGACAACCTGTATATACTATGTATACCGAGTGCGCCATTAGTGTGTCGGCGGAATTTTGCGTGAAAACTATCAAATATGGGGAAATGAGATTTTCTGTACGTATATAGTATACCATAGCGTATTCTATAAAATTATTTACAAATATCCAGGGTGTTCCAAATGCCGCAACCCCCTTCAATTTCTTTTATTTTAAATGGATAGTGATCCATTTTGGATTGCTATATTTTTTATTAATCATTTTGATAGTCACTTAAATAATCTTTGCAATGATATACAGTTATGTGTATTTTCGATAATTACTTTTGGCTATATTACAAATTTTGTTAAAATTTTGACAATTGCAGACTCTGACGTTTTAAGACCTATCATGAAAACAATTAGTAGTGTCGCGAGTTTCTCTTTCGCTATCAATTTAAAGGCGAATGCTTTATGTGTTTCAAGGTGGTATAATGTAAAAATATATACAGGGTGTTAAATATGTCAGGCAATATTTGTCGAAATTCAAACGCTTTTTTTTCGATCTCTTTAAATAGTACTTATATTTTTGCTAGGAATTTCCTGGTAAATCAAAATGGTACCAATAACGTAATACATACTTATTTCCAGTATTTTCGAAGATATTGGAGATACGTTTATAATATTCGACATGCGGGACATCAGCTATATGGTCGTGATTTTCAAACAAAAATCAAATACCCAATGGTGCATCTGATATTACGCGCATATTTATCATCTTACTTACCATTAAAAGAAATACGTTAGCTGTTAGCTTTATGATATTGAAATATCAGTAAAGAACTGAGCTGAGTGAAGTAACAGTCAAACTCACTTTTAAAAAGAAAGGAAGGCATTGCTCTGTCAAATTAAATTAAATATACCTAACCTATCATATAATTTCATATTTAATAGTTTCTTGCTCTCACAGGCGTCCTCCTTTTATCCTATTAACTGCATATTTATCGATTCAAAATCACCATATTTGGCGCTGATCTGATAGAATTCCATTTACAAGTATTCAATATATACCATTGCTGTCACAAAAATCTGGAACAACTCGTATGAGCTCATTATAGCGTTTTTTATCTTACCTTTACATCTAATCACTTTATTTTCAGTTGAGCTGGTTCACTTTCTAATCACTTGCAAAAATTTCAGTTTATAATCACTTAGTTATTTTATAAAAAGAGGACGCCTCTTGTTTTATTTGTATACTTTCATAAATAATTATTATTAATCGCAATATTCCGAGTATAGCCGGTAAATGGGTAAAACTAATCGCTTAATTTAATTTAAAATATATCCAAAACTGACATATATAAATTTATTGCGCATGCTCAGAAAAAAACACTCAAATAAACTTATCAAAGCTGCCCACTCTTTACATATGCTTCATCGGTGCGGGGGGAAGCAAGAATCTCACAAAAACTCTGAAGTGAATGCGTAAAAAGAACATAGTTACTAGTGTTGTTGAGTTTCTCAGAGTCGCTCAGAGTTTTGTGGTAAAAAGAACACGCTTATTGTTATGTGCATTCCCAACACGTTCTTAGGTATGGCAGTTCTAATATGTATCACTACATAACGCAGAAGACAACAATTAAGTATCACCTTTAATTTGATTTTAAAATTGTGAGATGATAAAAACACAACCACTTATCTCTACTTTTTCATGCAAATTTTCTATAAAGTAATAAGTAATACGAAACCGTGCGTAATACAAAACTATCATTACTTTGGGTTTCTAAGATACTAATTTATACTGTTAGATTTTTTCATAATAACATAATCTTAATTCAGAAGATGCTCACAGATGTTTTCATTCTGCTCTGTGCATATTCTCAACTGCCAAGTTGTCCTCGTTTAATTGAAGAAAAGCATTTCTTATTCGCTGCTGCATGTTTTCTGCCATTGCAGGGAGTGTCGTGTAAACAATGTATTTTATAGTAGGCCATAGAAAAACATTATAAGTGGTATTCCGCTGATATTCCCGATGCTAAGAGTGGATTCCTGTTTCAAACGCCAAGAACAAGTGCTATGTCTATGAACTCTTCTTTCGAGAAATTAATTTTTTGTTAATGAAGTTAGTAAAAAATATCAGCAACAAAACAATATAATTGACAACAAGATTAAAGTAGTACGTAATAATAATGAACATATAAATGATTCAAATTACAATAAATGAGCCCTAATAAAATTATAACAAGTACTGAAACGCAATTATAAGAGAGAGAGATTACGAAAGATAACTTTATGTGTAAATTTTAAGCAAAGATTTGACGTTTCGTTAGACAGTAGTTTTTGTTTGAAAATCATGGCCATCTAGCTGTTACGAGGATGCATCAAATATAAACGGGACTCGATTTTTAAAAAATTCTAACTTTATTTAACTAAACTTACAAATATATATTATTTTTCTACATACTCTCCCGCCCTAAAAATTCATTTTTCCTATTGGATTGGGAGCTTTTTTATTCCATCATCGTATCCCACCCTAATGCATCCACTTTTTGGATCGTGGCGTTAGCCACATGAGGCCTGGCGCTGTCATGCAGAAGAATGACACTTCTGGTCGATTGCTTATTCCTTTTCCTTCGAAATGACAATTTCGTTGCCATTACCTTTCCGGCTGACAACCGCGTCTTTGCCTTCACCGGTGAACATTTTTTGTGCCATGCAAACACACGGGTTCTTAACAGGGTGTTGTCCCCGAACTGTGTCTGTAATCGCCGTAAAATTTCGGTTGAGTTCACCCCCTCCTTGGCCAAAAACTTGATGATAATCCGCTGCTCCACGGAGACATGCACTTCTTTCTCGCTCATGGTTTCTTTTGATACTAAAGGGGCCCGAGAGAGTCGCGGTCGGTTCTCCCCTCTCCCTAACGGTACAGGCTACCTGCGCATCAACCCCTTCCAGATCTAGAAGCTCTCCGAGAATTTTAAAGAAAATCAGTCCCGTTTATATTTGATACACCCTCGTAGATGCCCCGCATATCGAATATTGCCAACGTATTTCTAATAAAAGTGTAATGTCTTCGAAAATTCTTTAAATATATATTGCGTTATTGGTACCATTTTGAAGGTAATTTTGCAAGAAAATTGCTAGCAATATAAAAAATATAGATTTCATTAAAAAAAAACAAAAAAAATCATTTGAATTTCCATAAACGTTGCACGACATATTTCGCCTCTAAATTGATAGCTAAAAAGTAACTCGCGACACTCCAACTGCCTTCACGCTAGATCTTAAAACATCAGAGTCTGCAACTGTCAAAATTTTAACAAAATTTGTAATATAACCAAAAGTAATTATCGAAAGTACACATAACCATATATCTCTCGCTCTTTTCTACGAGGGCGGGATAAAACCCTTGGCCGTTTCATATATACCAGCATGTTAGAGTTAAGCGATAGAAAAGTAGGTATTTGGAAATAGTATACACAGTTACATGTTTAGACACATTTGTACATATATACCCTTCTTTTTCCTCGAGAGGAGGGATAGACATGCATGGTAGAATTAAAGTAAAAGTTTTTAGTTTTTTCGTTCAGATTTATTCGGTAACCCGGTTGAAAATGGGGGCCCAGTGAGCCTTTGAAACAGCTGTTCCGAATTAATTAATAACATTTTGTGTGGTGAGGAGTGTGCCGATACTCTCTGTTGTTTGTCATAACCATATATCATTGCAAAGGTAATTTAAGTGGCTATCAAAATGATAAATAAAAAATATAGCAATTTATTTTTGTAAAATAAAAACATCGAAGGCGATTTCTGAAATTTTGAGCGCCCTACATATTTGTAAATAGTTTTATAAAATTCGCTATGATGCACTACATACGTACAGAAAAACTAATTTCTCCATCTTTGGTAGTTTTCCCGCTAAACTCCGCCGACACACTAATGGTACACCCGGTATACTCAAAATATGCAGGGTCATTTACAACGATGGTATATTAAAAGTATCTCCGGAAATAATTAAAGTATCTTTTTGAAATGTTGGTAGTCGTAATTATAAATAATGATGTATTTCCTAAAAATATTTTCAACTTCATTGCACTCTTGATTAAACCGGAAACGGATATCAACTTTCTTTTTTCAAATGGTATACCCTATATATTTATTTTAGATAGACCGTTCGAAGACAAGTTCAACGATATACAATATCATAGGTGTAGAAACCTTTGAGATATTCCACCTTTTTCTGAAAAATTTGACAAACGTAGAGTTTAACTTAAACATCAATATCTTCTATTCAAATTACCCACGTAAACTAGTTTTGAGATTTTTAATGACAACATAAATTCTTCTTTATTGCTGTACACATATGAAAAATGTTATACAGAGTGTTCCAAAAACCTAGTCCAGACACTAACATATTCAACCAAAGAAAATTCAATTTTTTTTCAATTACCCTATTTTTGAGAATGTCGTTCATTGATCGTAAAACTTTTCGCATCCTACTCATTGTAATGTTGATATCTTTATTCAAATACAAAAAACATTTAGTAAGTTGTTAAAACACGATTATTTTCTCTTTTACTTTTTACTTTACTTTTTCTCAATTCCTTAGTATCTACTGCATGATAGTAGTAACTATAAAACTATGCAGATAAGTTTTTTTGCTAAAATTCATAGAGTACTGCGAAGGAATACCATAAATTTTGTTTTTTCTAAAGATATTCATTAAAAATAATCTGTAAAATTTAATTTATACATGCAATTTAAACATCTATTCAAAATAAGCACTATTCTGATTCATACGAACTGTAATGCGATTCCTCGTATTTAGATGAATATCGAGAGCAGCAGTTTGTCTAACGTCTACGTCATGCAATGCATTAAGAAATTCATCCAAAAAGCTTCTCCGTTAACATTTCTATTCTAAATTGTTAAAATGTTTTACACGACTTTCAGTATATTCTTATTATACTTTTTACTACACTGAAAAAAATTAAATGAATCTTTCCGTTTTATGCTGAACTCTAATCAACATTTATCTGCTCATTTTCGCTATTTATTATTTATACGTGCTTGTGTATGTAGGAAAATGATTGTTACTTCGAGTAGACCACGGAATTGTATCAAAAATGATAATGTTTGAATAGCGAAACAAAAGCCGACAGTATTTTGTCGCGGCACTCCATGTTTTCAAACGTAAAATTTGTCTGTATAACTTCATATTTAATTTACTAAAGAACGACGCAGTTTAGTTCTAGTAAAATGTTTATATGAAAAATTTTAGAACAGTTTCTCGGCCTTTAAAGAAAGCTGAATTACGCAAAATTGTCAAGTTATCTCAATTATTTCAAAAACTAAGATAGATAGATCGAAATAATATTAAAACAGTTGACGTGAATGAAAGAAAGGTATTCAAAAACGTAATAATAAGCGGGTGTTCCATTTTACAACCACACTTGTGTCGTTTGTAGCTGAAACTTAACACTGTACATTTTGACATAATTCTCTGTTGTGCAGAACATATCTCCAAATAATTCTGATTTGAAAACCTTTCCCTAAATTGCTCAGGAAAGGAATTATGTTCCGTCCGCACATTAGGTGGACACGCTTTAAATTAGCAGAATATTAATGGAAAAAAATCAAAAATTACAAAAACGGTCCTTTTACACGGTATAAAAAATTTCATAAGTGTAGTATTATTTGTGAGTTTTAGAACAAGCATAAGTTTTACACAGAATATTTCTTTTCATAAATCAATAACAGAAATATTTCTCGTCTTATGACACCTACCCGGAATCGGTGTATATTCATTTTGCTAAAACAAAAGAATTAGCGCCTAAAGAAATCCAAATAAGTTAATACAAGGGTTACCGCATTGAAAGTTCTCTACATTAGAGATATGAAAGATTCAAATACCGGCCCCGACTTCTGGACTCATTTTAATTATTAAGGCTCTTAACAGGCGCAACGTAATAGCGTTATTTGCATGGTGCCAATTAGGGTTAAATTAGACGTTTGATTACTTTTCGTTTGGGGTTCCACTAAGCGACAAACAAACAGAAAATTAAAATCGATTGATTTTTAAAAATTGTTCTAGAAGAATGTTTATTTAATACTTATCCAAATTAAATAATAGGTAATTTCGTTTTTAATCTGTCCTTAATATCCAGCTTAAACAAATTTTGCAGAAGCCAAACTAAAATTAATGATTTTCGAATACATTTTCGTGGAAAGCATCTCACTCCTACACAACATTCAACATTCAAAGAATTCTGCTAAAGTGGAAAAGTATTAATTTGCAGCTATAACAAAATAGACAAAGCGCAAAAAAGAACCCTTATATTTTCTAAAGCAACTGTTTGTTTTATATCTAGCTGCTACTAATTACTTGCCGGCGTCTAATAAACGTGTTCTACTTACACAGTAGGGTTAGTACATTGTTGCTTGAAATAATTGAAATAAATTTGACAGATGTTTGACAGTTAGTAATAACCGATTTGTTGTAATATCAATGCCGTTAACTGCTGCGGACATTTCTCAAATTGTTGCATTACTTGAAGATGGTCGCATCAACGTTATGTGTCTTATTAGGATGGGAATGCTACGCACTACCTTTCGGGATGCGTGGAACCGATTTTTAGAGACTAGCAGTTTTGAAATGCAAGCAGCTTCCGGAAAAAAAGAGCAACAACTAGTGTTGATAATTGTTTTACGGTGCTAAGAGATCGCAGATTAACTGCAATTCAACTCCAACATCGTTTGTTAGCTATATGTACAAGGGGTTGAAATAAATGAAAAAACGGTAAGACAAAGGTTCGTAAAGAGCGGATTTATGAAAGAAAGTCAGTAGGATAAAACTAACGAATGGTACCGGAAAAGAGCAATAGGTAGGTACCAACACAACTGGAAAAAAGCAGAAAAATAAATTACATGGAGTATAATGGGAAATGAGACCTACGGAAATGATTAAAACAATAAAAAACTAACATCCGCGATAGGCAAGGACCAAGAAAACATCTACCATAAGATTCGATAATCAGTAGAACAAGATCTATGTGCACTGGAATTAACAGACTGATAGCACTGTGCTTGTTGCAAAATGCAACAAGCTGGGTACCCAGGGGGTTAACCTAATTCGAGTACGCTGAATCCAATGGTGCCAACCGTTTGTAAAAGCTAGCTCTCGTTTTCGAGCAATTTCAACTTAAAAATTTGTCCCAAAGACCCCAAAAAAACGTAATTTTTATAATTTTTTGACCATTTATTAAATTTAAATCCATGGAAATCGATCGAATGGACATCGTATTAACGAATACACATCGAATAGAAACTATTATTACACACTTACAGACAAAAATATTGCATATGTTATTTTAGGTCTTTATTATGTTTTTCTTTAAAACTTTTGTGATTTCTATTGCTAAATCTTTTACACTGGAGTGTTCTACGTATTATGCAGTTTGTTACAGAAAAAAAGAATATTTTAATATAGCCTTTTATGAGTGAATAAGAGGTAACGATAAAACGTTATAAATTGGCGTAATGTGGCTTGGAGACCAAAGCACTGATTGATCTCCATTCCATGTCTTCAGTATGGTCGTCAGAATGACATTTCTAGAGCTTTAGTGTACAAGTGTGCAGTTTCAGTTAGCGAGATGCCTCATTTAAGTGTCATAAATTGTGTTAAAATTATTTGTTTGGCTAATGAAAGGTACACACAAGAAGATATGCACAGAGATTAAATATCCATCAATCGACTGTCTCTCGTATAGTAAGACGACACAATGAGACTGGAGAATACAAAAGGCGGCGTGGTCAAGGACGTAAAAGATGTACAACGCCAGGAGATGACCAATATTTGAGACTTCAATCTTTACGAAATCGCATACTTACAGCACCGCATCTTAGAAATGAATTATTGAATACAAGACAAGTCAATGTATCTGTCAAAACAGTAATAAGGAAACTTAAGGAGGTCGGCTCAAATCCAAAACGTCCTTCCAGAGTTCCTCGGCTTCTCCCACGTCACAAAATTCGACGCCTAGAATTTGCAAGAGCTCATGCTAACTAGAATGACTATCAACGGGGAAAGATTCCTTTTACAGACGAAACAAGAATATAATTATGGAAGCCTGATGGACGTAGTCGTGTATACAGAAGATCAGGAGAACGTTTCGCAGTTTCACGTGTAATCTTGCACAAAATCTTAGCTTTGGTGGCGGTTCCATTATGTTATGGGGCGGTATTAGTTGGGAGATTCGCATGGAACTCATTACTGTAAATTTAAGAATGAATGCTGACTGGTACATACACAATATCCTTGAACAACATGTTTAATACCCGAGCCCATCCCGCAAGGGCAGTGATCCAGTACCTTGAGGATGTCGGGGCTGCGGCGCTTGAGTGGACAGCAAATAGCCCTGACGCAAATCCCATAGAACATCTATGGGACATTCTAAAAAGAAATATACCAGCACGAAATCCAGCTGCTAACTCAATTGCAGAATTAAGAATTCCTGCACAAGAAGAATGGAATCAAATTCCTCAAGAAATCAAGATCTTTTGCGCAGCATGCCTAGGAGAATGCAAGATATCGTTAGAGCAAGAGAGGGAAGTACTAAGTATTTATGGGTAATTAATGTTGCTTTTTTCAATTAAACGTTTCTGGCCAAAAACAAGTTGTTTTAATAATTCTTCCACGAATTTGCTATAAATTTTCCATAAGTAATTTATTTGATTATCAATAACGTAAAACACTCCAGTGTACAAGATTTAGCAATAAAAATCACAAAAGTTTTAAAGAGAAAAACAATAAAGGTCGAACATAAAATATGCAATATTTTTGTCCGTGAGTGTATAATAGAATTGACCAAAAGTGGAAAATTTGTGCCGACTTAAAAGTGCTGGCTCTTTTAAGAGGTACGCAAACGGGTTACACCAAAAATATGTGCTACATACATGTGCTTGTGGAATACCCGTTTTGCCGACGACCAATATGATGAACGGAACTGGCCCTTACGTGAGGAATTTGGATTGTCACAAAACAACATTAGTGAGATTCCACTTGTGCTGATCGAAAAAATGTTGTTACCACCGCTCCACATCAAAGTAGGAATTGAGAAAAATTTCATGAAAGCATTGAACCTGGAATTGCGTCGTATTGTTCCACGGTTAAGTGGGATGAAAATAAAAAAATGTAGATGTCTGATTCTAAATGTTGATCCATTGAAATTTCATTTTGTATTATATTTATTTTACAGGAATATTTAATGGACCGCACATTCGTCGGTTGATGAGGAACAAACGATTTGAAAATGCACCCATTGACATGGAGCTTGTGACATAGGATTGTGTGAAAGCGGTTATTAACAATGTTCTCGGAATTCATCGATCCGAAAATTGGCGCATACTAATCGAAGAGATGCTCACTGCTTTTCACCGTTTAGGTGTTCGAATGTCATTAAAAATTCATTTTTTGCATTCCCATATAGAAAAATCCGCCGAACAATCACCAAACGAATCCGATGAGCATAGCGAACGTTTTCATCAAGTGACGGCGAGGCTCAAAGATTGGTACAGCGCCAGAAAGCTGCATGCTCTTTTGGGTGACATTTGTTGGAATTTACAAGTAGAAGATGACGACACAGAAGAATCAGGGAAATCAGAGAATGAAAAATTTTAAAAATCAAGAAAAATGTTTTCTTTTGCCAAAAAATAATGAAAAATCGACTGAATTGATTCAATTTTTTCAAATAGTTTCTATTCGATGTGTATTCGTCGATACGATGTCTATTCGATCGATTTCCATCGATTTAAGTTTAATAAACGGTCAAAGAATGATAAAAATTGTGTTTTTTTGGGGTTTTGGGCCTGAAATCTTTAAATTGAAATTGCTCGAAAACGCGAGCTAACTTTTAAAAACTGTTAGCACCATGGGATTCAGCATACTCGAATTAGGTTCACCCCCCGGTGCCCAGCTTGTTGCAAAAAGAAGTCTCAAATTCGAGCACAGTGTAGTTATTAGCCATATCTTGGCTACTTCTGCTGTAATAATTTGCTAGAATATCATGAAAGAATCTCAGTATATCCACTTTATGGATATGTAAATATATTGGTTGGAAGACACTCCAAAAACGGGGCATGGTACCCTTGGGATAATTGTTTAGTTATTTCTGTGATTCGTGTACAATAAACATAAACCACCACATAAAACAGAAGCAATATTTTTTTTTTAACGCGAAACATTGTATTATTATCTAGAAAGTGCGAACATACAAAAAAAAAAATTGTAAAATACGTGGTAGAAATAAATAAACGGATTGTATAGGTATCGAAAAGGCGAAAAAAGGAGAATTTTTAATTTAATTTTATCGCAGCGCACACAAGTCACAGTACTTTTATGATGTTTTAACCTATAAATGCTATAGGCAACAAAAATATACAACAAAAACAAAAAGTTACAATACCATGGCTACAATTATTAAATTTATTCTACATATGTCTTACCCGTGGCCTCGCCGTGCTTGATATGGAATTAACACTTGGGCTCTTCTTAAGCTTATTAGCATACAAATTAGGTTGAACAGTTGCGGATATATGTCTTTGTTTAGGGATATCACCTTTGTTACTTTGGGCATCTTGTGAAAATGAGCGACCATAATTTTTTCCTATTACTTGCTGGAACAAAATTATATTTTAGAAATGTTAATTGAAGTATCATATTGTATTAATCGGATACTTTTCAATATATACAACTGGATCACGATTTATTTTTGTATCGTATAAAGTATGTTTCGAACTAGAACTCCTGGTTTTGAACAAGAATGCCAACCACACGTGTACACGTATGTACGAACTTTTTATACTCACGTGTTTATACACGGATGTGGAACTATGCAGGTACAGATACGGGTTGACACGGGTTTTGAGATACGAACCGTTCCCCTAGATCGAACTTTCACGTATTTCATGCGAATTTAACAATACACGTACATTGCGCACCTTAGATACACGTGCAATTCACATACATGCCGTTCAGAAGAGGTTCGGATTAGTTCGTGTACGCGTATTACACGTATACACGCACATTAACAAGCTCTATTTCTAACTCATGTGCTGTAATAAAATGCAATGTACATTTCCGAATTCCTTTAAAGTAGTAAAAGATTATATAAACAAACACGAATTCCGTTTTTCTTTGCGCTTACCTAAGAAGGTAAGGGCCCTGAAAACCAAGGAAATACCGCGTATACACCTAGTTCGTGGGAGAAAGATAATTACTTCCCCGAGTAATTTAGAGAAAAACTTTTCAAATAAAAATTATTCTAAGGTAAGTCCTGCATAACATAAAGTTATAATTAAGCATACAGGATCTTCAGTTTCCGTCGCACGGCACAGAAGTTTAGCTTTTTAAATGGAACATTCTTTATATTACTTCGTTCTTGGATATCCCTCTCAATTCATTTCAACTTTCATCAACATCCCCTATACCTCTCTCACTTAGTTCTTGAGATAATTTGAGATTTTGGCAAACACCTTACCTGCTAGAGCGGTGAATCAAATTTTATTTGATGAGTATCCTCGGAGTTTCCAGCAATGCATCGATTTTTTTTATATCTTCTAAAACATGATGGCCATCGAAATCGTTGCCAAATTTGATTCGCGGTATTTTAATTGTTTTTATTAGAAAAGCTTATATATTTTTCCAGAATCTGGTAAAGAAACTCTTCTAGAAATTTTTATAAACATTTTCCTATACCTAAAGTCCGTCTCTCTTTAGAAAATTAAATATGAAACTGCACAAACAGGTTGTTCGTTAAAATACGTAGGATGATGTGACGAAATACTATAAACTTTTGTTTCTCTGAAGATATTCATTAAAAATTTTTTTAGTTCCAACATTTATTTGAAGCAATCATTTTCCAACATACCTCGTCCAGCAAGTTCACAAGTGCATATACGAGCCCTAACAACTATATATTGGAACAAATTAAATTACATATATAATTCAAGTATTTGACAGTTCACTTTTTTTCCAATATTTTTTTAAATTTAATACTATGTAATTAATTAATTAACAACAATTGGGGCCAATCAGCAACACAAAAAAGAAAAGTACTTATTCTATTATCTCTAATTAATAATAAAAATGTTCATTCTGTGTGGCAACTAAATATTGGGACATGGCATAAATTTTTATTTTTAAACTGTAGTAAAATCGCCCTTATATTTTATGACCGCTCGAATTCGGTTGGGCATTGAATTAACTAAGAATCTGCATTTTTCAGGAGCAAATCCATTCCAAATTTGCTCTATTTTGGCTCTAAGTTCTGGTAATGTCCGTTGTGTGTTGTTCCTCAATATCTGTTTCGTTTTATGCAACACTGTTTCGATGATATTAAGGTCAGGACTGTTAGAAGGCCAAGAAAGAAGAATTATGTTGCCAAACCTCTTTTTTGTGGTTTTGACCGTTTGACAGGCGTGACACATCGTGCTGAAAACTGTAATTTTCGCCAACATTTAACTTTGGGACACTTGGTAGCAGACTGTTTTGCAGTATTTGTTGATATTTCGCAGCATTCACGGTACCATCAATAAATTGAAAGCATCCTAATCCTCAAGTTGTCATGCAACCCCAAATGATTACTCTTTTAGGAAATTTTACAGTACGTTTTTGGCAATCCTTATGGAAATCCTCATGTTTAGTGCGAAGCACACGTTTGCAGTAATCACTAATTCATACGTCGAATTTCGATTCGTCACTAAAAATTACTTTTGGTAATAATATTCTCAATCAAGTAACCAAGTCCGAAAGTAGTAAACTATGTTTTAAATTGTTGTACAGTACAATCCAAGTGGGTATTGATACAATAGTTTTAAGGAAGTCCTATTTTGCAACTTCCAAGAAAAATTTCCACATCTAATGCTTCACAAATAGAAATTTGATGCTAGATCCGTTTGGTATTAAGATTAATTTTAGGTAAACTTGCGTTCATGTTATAATAAGTAACACTTAACGAGAAATAGTTATATCTTCGTCAGTAATCATTAGAGTTGGCCACGCGCGCCAACGGTCGTTCTCTGCATATAAACACATTTTTTCCTCGCGCCGCACTCGGTCTGTCCAAACAACTGTTGAAACATATCTAATGTTGCAGATATTTAACAGACATTATTCACTTTGCGATTTCACGGAGGACTCTTAAAATGGTAAGTGTTCAAGCACGCATTATTTTATTTTTATTTAACAACTACGCGAAAGTATTTATGACAGCAAACATCTACACACAATAGCTCTAATGGAACCCGAGGCCTAATCGAAACAACGCCCCTGACCGTTGGTGTGCGTGGCCAGCTCTAGTAAGCATTCATTATCTTCAGACCCAAGAGAAATCGATATCTCAAGAAAACAAACAGAAAAATATTCCAACCCTCTGGAATTGTAAAAGTGCGCCTAATGTGTAAATACTACGAAAATAAAATGTTCCCATAACATAACAGATACCGGAGAGTGGGAATCTCACCGATCGGTCTTATATTGAACTAAAACTAAAACTTTAATTCAGGGAGTCTTTATCATTTTATTTAGTTGCACCGTACTATTTAAGTTGGGGATTATTTTATTCTGCCCCTAAATTAGGATGCCACTATTTAAAAGGGCGGCACAATTTTATGGAACTGTTTTCTCCAACACTAAAATAAACACTGCTTATTATCTAATATGTTATAATAGTCGTGTTTTTTTTCAACTGACCGACAAGCTCTAAGCTTCTCTGATCAGATCCGGCAACGTAACAAGTGTTTTTTTGAAACTAAATCTAACTGCGCCACAACTGATCTGTGCTACCTTCCCCTTGCTCCTCAAGCGTCAAGAAATTTTCCAATCACATCAAATGCAGTTGAACATAACCTTATAGTTGATTGCTGTACAACTGTAAACATACATTTAAAAAATGAATTTGCAGTTGTGGGATGGTGAAACAGTGGTCGAGATTGAGGTAAATGACGAGAATTACAGCCGGGTGCAGAATGGTAGGTTTATTATAACATTATTATCGTCTCAATTATTGAACAAACATATTCTAGATATAAACTTTGCAGAAACGCTGCTTAATAGCTTATGAATAAAGCGAACCAAAGACGCAATTCAGAGGATTGTGAAATACAAAACCCTGATGAAATTAATAATGAAGACGATATAGAATCACCAACACCAAGGCAAAGTGTAGAGGAACAAGCTTCTCACATCGCTACTGAGAGTTCAAAGTGGACTTACAGCGAAACTCTTGCGCTTATAACTACAACGGAGAACTATTTAAATGAAATTAATCATTCAAACCCCAAAAAGAAAAAAGATGCTTAAATGTTGATGTAAGTTTATATTTGTACCATTTGATAATGTGTATCTATCATTAAAGAATTTGTATATTTTCTTTATATTATGTCACATTTTAGAAGACCACTGATACCAGCAGATTAAAATGGAAAAACTTGTTGCGGTCATATTCTAATTGTAAAACTAACAACAATAAGACTGGAGGAAAGCCAACCCGTTTCTTATATTTTGAAGAAATGGACCAATTAGTAGGCCAAAAGCCAAACTTTAGTAACCCACATTCTTTTAATGTTCTTTCTGCAGATTCATCTGCTGGCATTTCGAAAGAAAGTTCATCTGCTAGAGCAGACACACCTTCTGGAGAAGACACAGATGAATCTGCGGAATTAACCCCAAGTAATAAAAGAAAACATCAGACGCTGGGATTTTAGTTGATGAAAGGAAATGTGAACTCCTAGAGAGATATCTCAAATTAAAAGAACAAAATCAGATTTCCTAATATATTTAATTATTTTATTACTTATGTACATATAAACATTTCAATAAATACTGCTCCAACATTTTCTATAAGACTATTACTGAATTTTATTTGTGAAAGTTCACAAATAAATTATTCCTCCTCCTGAAGTCTTCACCATC
Organism: Dynastes maya; assembly: GCA_029619315.2. Lineage (NCBI taxonomy): Eukaryota > Metazoa > Arthropoda > Insecta > Coleoptera > Scarabaeidae > Dynastes > Dynastes maya. The sequence goes on from JAROYE020000002.1 coordinate 51,007,029, forward strand.
ATGAACTACTGTACTATCATCGTTATCATCACTGGCTACACCTTCAACATCGATAGTTTTATTAAATTCTTCCTTCATATTTACTGCAATGTTATGAAATACAGTAGCAGCAACAACACATTCTACAATGAAATTAATGTTTTTATTGTCAAAGAATTTTAATCGTCTAAATCTGCATTTGAGAAGACCAAATGCATTCTCCACAACCATACGTGTAGATGATATTTTATAATTAAACTGTTTCTGATCTTCAGTCAAATGTCCATTATCTTTAAATGGTGTCACTAACCATGAAAGATTCGGATAAGCTGCATCCCCAATTAAATAACAGTTGCCCAAGTTGATTTCATTAGTGTAAACTTTCTCATAAAGTTTAGATTTTTTTAATAATCGGGCATCATGGATAGAACCAGCTTCTCCACAACAAACATCAATAAAACGCTTCTTTGAAGTGCAAATATGTACGACTAATTGATTTCCTAATCAATTGAAGAAATGTGAAAATAAAACACTGAAACTGACAAGTAACATAAATATTACCGATCAGCTGATTAGTAATCTCGCTAGGAGAAACACCGCCGAAAAGCGAGGCAATAGCGCTGGTTCCAGACAAGCATAGTATACAAATTATTGTAAACTAGCAAGAGACATACTCCATAAGACCCAATACTTCGAAACCAGGATTAAACGATTAGATTCAATTCCTAATTGCAATTTTTTCAATTTCCTAAAACTATATAAGAACTTAAAGAATATCCCTTACTTTGTGACAACTCCATATATTGAAGCAAAGTTTAATTTTGCATGAGAATTTTTGAATATATAACTACCTAAAATAAAATCTGTTGCTTTTTTGCATAAAAATGAGATTATGTTATCGAGCTAGGTTACCAGTATAAGATATTGAATCAAAGAAATGAGATTTAAACAGTTAGCAAAAGGTAACTACGTTTAAAAGTTCAAAAAATAACTGACATTTATGGACGGCAATTTTTATAATCTATATAGAACAAACAATACAAAAAATGATCATGATATTATAGGAAATTATGCAAGTGAATAGCTCTAACTAAGAAACTATTATACCAACCTCCCTAAAAGTAACATCTGGACTTTCTGCGTCGACTATCGTATCCGGATTGTCTCCGATTTTAAATTTAACAGTAGGATCATCCCTATGCACTTCCTCTATTCTTCTTATATCCTCGGAGGTGCCACCTTCTGCCATTCTTTAATAAATACACAAACTTTGCACAAACCGCAGAGCTGAATCCAAGCTTGCGTTGCCGTTCACTATTGCTCTAATAGCGAACTTAAAAACTGTGATTTGGAAACAATGAAAGCATTTTAATACCTCAAGAATGAATCTAATCACAGATTAATTCGCCACTATTATGTAGAACTTATATTAAATACAGATTGATTTCTTTGCTTAAGCATTTAGAAAATCTCTGATAAGATAGTAAATCCGAAGTGTTATTGTATTTTTCGTTAATGGCGTTACTCCTATAGAGTAGGGTTAAGCCCACATAATTATTATAAGTATTGTTCGTGGTAATATTAAAATGGCAAGCATTGAAAACGAAAATATAAATAATTTTTATTCGCTCTTCAACATGCTTTTGTTGACATTTTTCCCTTTCGAAATTATTAAATCTTCGAATTAACATAAATTTATCTATAGAAACAATATTACGAAAAAAATTCCCGTAAGTCATAAAACTAATACCACAAATCTCCACTTCAAAACAATTTTATTTTTTACGAAAATCTGTAACTATATATTATATAAATAATGTGTATACATAAAGTGCAATATCACAATATTTATGACAATGGTGGATTTACTGCTCGCCTGCCTCATCACCTCCTTCTGTTTCTCCCTCTCCCTCCGTATGCTCATTTTGAACTTTACCAAGTGTGTCCCCAATTCCACCTAGATCAACATTTGCCTCTCCGAAATCTTCTACAGAGTAATGTGGCGCCAGTAAGTAATCCAAATCCAGCATTCCTTTTTCTTCCAAATAGCGAGGTGGAATGATCTCAGGATGATCAATAAGCCAATGACAAAATGCTCTCGTAGATCTACGAAAAAGATATTTAAATACTAGGTGCTCCATTTCTCTCAATTGAGATAATGATGCTATTGAATCTCATCAATAGAGAGGGATAATGTGCAGCTAATTTATAACTAGAGCAACGCAACTGCGCTGAAAACCAGTGGCGGACGCATAAAAGTTTACACAAAATAAATTAAATGTGATACGTGCTCAAACACTTACCGTTTTAAGAGTCCTCCGTGAAATCACAAAGTGGATAATGTCTATTTAATATTTGTAACATTAGATATGTTTCCAAAGTTGTTTCGGCAAAGTGCGGCGTGAAGAAAAAGTGTTTTTGTATGCCGAAAACGAACGTTCTACATCTAGTGACGTTATATTTGCGTAAGTAAAATAATCTTTCAAATAACTTAACGGTTCTGTTGACGCACCTTCACAAATTTGTCTTAATGTGCCAAAATCAGAGTTTTTATCTAAAACACTTTCAAACCTTTCTAAAACACAAACATTTCTTGCGTCTTCTATCGCGCATAGCTGTGCGTGAACATGTTGCACTATTTGCAAAGATTCCACTAACGACACCGAAGAATTTTGTAGTTTTTCTATTGCATCCGCTAGTCCCACGTAATTGTTCTGAATAATTTCCAAATCTGTTTTAACTTGACTAGCCTGAAATTTCAAGCGGCTTACCTTGACAGCCGCACCTTCCTTTGCAAAATGCAGCATCTAACCATGTTCCCCAACGAGTAAGAATAGGTTGTGGTAGTTCAGGAATACCGGGGCATAGTCTATGAAATTCCCGAATACGTTTTGGGGATTTTACAAACACAACTTTTGTATGTGCTATTAGAGCGTCTACCTCGGGATAACATTTTCTGATACTATCTGCTACGAGACTGAGAGTATGAATTTTACATGTAATATGCAACAAGTTAGCACTATATTTTTTAAGAGATCGACCTACAGCAAGCATGTTTGCGGTACCATCACTCATAAACATCAACAGTTGAAAGTTCAAACTTTTCCAATGTATTTAACACCAACATTAAAATTACTTCGGCGGTGCATTGTTGTATTCGTCTGGAAGCTAGTAAAATTGAGGGTGACGGTCGATGTGGTTCCATTGTGCGTACCATTATATTAACCACAGAATGTTTTTTACGATCTGTTGTTTCGTCCACACATAACCACAGTTTTTTATCTTGCAACTCCGATTTCATTCATTTCTCGACATGCTCACGAACAGACGGCACAACTCTCTGTAATGCTCTCTCACTTGGTAACTTAAAGTCCGAATATTCATTCCAAAACGAGACGTATGCTTTCTTCCTTAGTAAATAAAATGGTAAATTACATGCAATAAACACATAAATTAAATTTAAATTTGTCATAATTTCGTGTGGAATTTTTTTTTGAAACATGCCCTGCACTATTTACGCGCCGTAGACAATCGCTTTTCGACCAACACATTAAATTTATTTTACACACTACACATTGAATTTTAGTGCCATCACACTTTAAATCAGGCATTTCTGCCATAAATTCTCTTATTGTGTCCAACTTTGGTCGTTTTCGCGACGTAGGAAACATTTTCAAAACAAACGTAGAACTACGATATAGTTATACGACAGCGTAGATGCATACACAACAGATCGGCTTTCGAGTCGCAGTTATACTGACGCTTATACCGAATTGTCCCGGCCGTGTTTATTTTGTGTAAACTTTTATGCGTCAGCCACTGACTTTCAGCGCAGTTTGCGTTGCTCTACTACAAAGTTTGTAGGTTTGTTGAAAAAAGATTCGTTTACAAGAAATCTTTCGATCGACAAAAAATTGAAACACTCTAAACAGAACATGCAGATTTGCTAATTACATATAAAGAACCAAAAGAAGATTTCATATCATTTAACTCGCCATTGGTAACGTGGTTGCTTTTCGACTTCACCGGAAATTTCAAGCATTTGTTGTTTATTCTCTGTTTACTTGTTATGATTTGAGAGTGCTGAAAATCCTAAAGTGACATACATAATTAACGATGTAACTAAAAAAATAACTATGGGACGAATTCTTCAACAGCTTGTAGAAGAAATAATAAATATTTAGTACATTGTGATTTATATCACAAGTAGATAATAGTTGCCTAAATATTTTATTATTTTCTCATATCGCAGTAGTAGCAGAAAAAGACCAAAAAATTGCTTTTATCAGTCAAAGTAGTTTTAAACTAGTAGAGCTAGCTTTAAAGAGCGTGAAAATGGTATTATGCATTAACAAATAAATTAACCTTAAGCCTTCAATTCCTCCCCAAACGGCTTCCATTGTAGCTAATTTACGAGGAACTTTCTTGCAGTGCAACCACTTCTTGACAAAATCTTCTTTCGGAGGTTTAGACCGTAATTCCAACGGAAGCATTTTTCCAAAAGCTACTAACTTTTCTTTCATCTTGTACGCCCTTAAATCTTGCTTCAATTGTGTATGGAGGCACTCTCTGACGGATTTCTACGGAACGAATAGAAATCAATAAAGTAGGTACCTGCTTATAAAAGGAGAGTCATCGTGAAAAAAATAAAGGTTAATATAGGCCTACACTTAAATTTAATCACAGAATTAATTAACTAAGTTATATGTAGATTTATACGTAATTTAAATATTGATTTCAACATTTAACAAAATGCATTATGGCGTTATTACGTGCTTAAAATTGTATGATGTTTAAGTGTGTTATGTAAAGGCAAACCTCAGGCAAATTTCTTTTTTCCGCAATATTATCCGTAACAGCTGGCATTTCTTTAATTTTAACGCACAAGGAGTGCGCTGCATGATAATTGAAACCGATTTCAAACAGTCTAATTATAGTTTGCGTATCTAGTGTTGGTTGTTCGTCACCTCCAATATTTTTCAACCACTCGTAAAAATCTTGAGCTATCTATAATTAAAAAAAAGGCTACTTGGAATATTAATTTTCAAAAAAGTCAAAGAAATTACCATTTCAGTTACTGCTTTCGCTTTCTGGGTAAGGTTCATTTCTTCCAATTTTAAGGGTGGTAAAGTTTGCCATACAGCAGCCCTATCTGGATCAGCTTTGAAAAATGTTATGTATGGTTCAGCACTTTTACTGTATTCAAGAAACAAGATATTACAAATGTATTATCAACAAATAATACGAATTAAAGCATGAACCTTATTCAAATTTACAAAAAGTAAATGTTAAAACCAGAAATATGTCAAAAATCCAATAATAAGAACATTTATTTTAAAACAATAGATATGGCAATAAAAATTAACCAATAATAATCACTATGTTGATAAATTACCATCAAATTTAGTGATCTGGTTATTATAAAAAAGGAATCAAAGAAATTACGTTTGTCGATTTCAACTACGCCGGAAATCAATGCAAACCTATTTATTTTGAATGGAATACCTGCACTATCGCATTTCTCCATTTGACTTAATAATGTTTTAAGAGTAAGCCTGCGTATCAACATAGACAACACATTAAGTTATAAGCATGTACAGAGCTTGTCTAAAAATCTCCAACAAATTTTGAGAGCTAATAAAAAATTGTGTGCTAAATCTGTCTTTCCTTAGTACTTTTTGTACCTTTTTCCTCACTCCAGAATAAAAGTAATTCATTTAAATTGTTCACCAACATATTCAACAATTTCATGTGATTACATTATTTTTCTTTCGATGACTTTTGCAACCAACTAGGAAATAATTTATATCATTATTTATTTTATAGGACTTTGGTAACTTGTTTACAAAATTTTTTCAACTTAATCAATTAAAAAAAAAAAGCATCCCCACCAGAAATGCAAATTTATATCACGACAGATTCTCATCGTTCGAAGAATCCAAAACTTGTCCGAAACATAAGCAATACATTCTAGTAAAGAAATATAATGTTTTAAATTTCACGTACGATGCAGTATCTTCTTCAAAATCGTCATATTCCGTTTGCAAAGACTCATTTGACCCGTATCTGGAACCGTACGTAGAACCTGGTCTTTTGATGAATGAACATTCACTTATTTGCTCTGATGGCTCCTGTTCAGGAGCTACTTGCTGAAAGGTTAAAATGTTTTGAAGCGCCTCTTTTATTTCAGGAAACAATTCCTCGATAACGTCTAACCTTTCGCCAGGTTCCTAAAATCAATAAATATTTATTACTACTCCATACCACGAAGTTATTATTATATTAGCGATATTACGCACAATATTGAAATTCTTTTCTAATTTATCGAAAATGTTATACCACCAATGTCTCACGGATGGATCATTGTACTCATATTTGCTTTTAGATATAAACCTTGGACAATGTTTTAATTCGTCACCCATTGGTCTAACTTCTAAAATATTGATAAGAAGGTGACAAACGTACAACAAAACCTGACGTTTAAATGCCATTCGCTTGCTAGTTTGATCGATATGTTTTTTGTACGGTTTACGTAACGTCACCATCAAAATATTTAATTTAAAATAAAATAAGATAACACGAAACGATCTACTTTCAGACAAGCATTGTTTAGTTAAAATGTTGATCCCCTTTCAATTTACTTATGAGCAATTACGTTGGAAGTAGACTTCAACTTTAAACGCAATCACCTGTCTTATATTGCATTAATCTTTAATCTACCCTGAAACTTAGCATAAATCTTAGTATTCTTAACATACGGAAGGGTCTAAAAGGTTAGCTAGAGAGTGACCAAATAAAGATCTTTTCGTAAATAAGTGTTGGTCATAATTTAATAGCCAAAAGTTAAAGTTTGTCTGATTTTCAAAAACGGATTTTATATGCTAAAGATAATACCTATAAGTAACAGTGATACGAATTATTTAATAAAAAGAGTGAACATTTTGATTTGAACTCGAACGACATGTATGCCTACCACACAACTAACTTTCTCGAGTTAGACAAATATTTGACGTGCAAAGCTCGCAATGCTATTCCTTGTTACAGCATAAACTTTGGTTATTTTACTTTTTATTAGGTCGTGAGTGAAGTATACTTTCCAAACAACACTATAAAGTATCACTCCGCACCACACAAGTTATTAATTAATCCGGAACAGCTGCTTCAAGGATTCGTCGATCCCCATTTTCAACCGTATGACCGAATGATGTGAGAAAGGGCTCTAATTCTAACATGCCTGTTCTATCCCTACTCTTGAAAAAAATATTTACAAGTAGGTATCTACTTTTGCCGCCTCTATACCCTAGAACTAAAACATGCAAAATATAAGGAAAAATAGACGAAATGGTCTTTTATCATTGTAGCACGAAGCGTAAAACATGTGTCCGCTTTACCCTAATAAATCAAAAAGACTTGAATAAGTTCTCTTTATTCATCAAATTTGTGTTCCTTTTTATATAAGTAGCTTGGTAAGTGTCTAATTTCCGCGGCGAAGTTACGTGTTTAATCAATTTTAGATTTTCTAATTTAATATCATGCTCAGTGTTGTGCTACACTTGGCGATTCAACCTTCCCGTACCTGTAGCACCCGATGTGCTCATTGAACCTAGTACCTATCGCTCGTTTCGTTTGTCAAAGGCATGTTAGAATTAGAGTTTTTTCTCACATCATTTGGTCATACGGATGAAAATGGGGATCGGCGAATCCTTGAAGCAACTGTTCCGGATTAATTACACTTGTGTGGTGCAGAGTGTGCCGGTACTTTAGTATTGTTTGCCGTACTATCGCACAGTCCTTGCTATCATTATTAAAGTATATTTTATTTTATTTTTATATAGTTCCAGAGGAGTGAATTGAATTAAATAATGTTTTTTTTTATATATATAAGAGCTGTATTTTGTCTTCTGCAAAACAATATTAACTGTAATTTTTATCAAATACTATTACTATGTTATGTAATAAACTATGAGCTACGGTAGCTATTAATATAGTTTCCATTTTAGTTCGAAATCCAACAACCAAAGCACTTTTCAACAACATTCCATATTTTCCGATGAGGAAGGTTATACGCTTGTTCTGCTCCAATTATCAGGATTAGTAGAGGCATTAGAAGAAATGGACGATAAGCATATTTACTATCGCCTAGTAGGAAATCATCTTCATAATGACCACTTTTAAGGTGAACACTCAAAAAAGAATTATTAAATATATTGTTATCACGTAACACTTCCTGACCATCTAGCAACGATGTTTCTTATTTTTAGGTTTGGATCGCATACAACCTAAACATCAATAGAAAAAAATTCTTTACGATTGTAGAAGTCCTCTGCATTGGGACCGCCTTCAGACTCAATTTATTGCACCTATTATCCCTGACATTCTTTTAAGTCTGTAAAGATTTGATTTTACTGTACACCTCTTCACCAACTGGTAATTTTAGGTACTGCGGTTATATTATGAACTATACGCTTATCATGAACGGTACGCTTAATTATAATGGACATTGTTGACATGCGTAGCAATAATGTCACACACTAATTGTCAAAATGTACTTGTTGCCAAATATCTCATCGTTAATAATATTTGATTTAAACCAAAAATAGATTTTCTGCGATTTGTTGCAGGTCCCAAATGAGATCCGATTTGTTCACGTAGCCATGCTCGAACCTTTAATCAAACAGTTGTTCGGGGGATTTTAAAACACGGGTCCTATTCTGTTCGATTTATAAAAAGCTTATTTGTGCTGCTCGAACTGTTTGATCAAAGATTCGAGCAATTAAAAAATACACTCGTTGTCATCGTCACAAAAGGATTTATTGTCTCTCAAAGCGCGACATCTCCTTGGTATTCTCTCAATCTCGTCGTCAGAAGATGATAGTGATATATCAGGCATTTATTAAAGTTTATTTTATGTTATATATAAAAATAAAGGTAATATAAAATTACTAATATATTTGTTCAGAAATTTATTTTGTATTGCATCTTAAGGCTAGGCAGCCTCCACAACCTCTGTAAATATACACTTTTTAATAGTGCATTCGAAATGTAGCACATGTGTAGCACTAGCACAGTGCACATTAGCATTCGTTATTAACACACTATGCAGTGCACTTACTAATAAAGTGTACAATATTTTCAATATGCCCAAGTGTTATTCAAGAATAAAAAGCAAGAGCTTCACTCAACATATTTCCTTGACATTTCACTTTCATACTACAGTACAGTTATTCGAAAAATAGAACTTTCAAAAAACATTTTATTAATAAAAGTAGAATAACTTTCTTGGCGAATTACATTTGTAAGTTATTTGCAAGTCTATAATGCATCATATCTGTCAAACTTTTTCGAAAAGATGCAATATCTCTTTAAGAGTGAATTCTAGGGATAGGGTATGTTGCATAAAATAATTTTAAAATTCAACACAGAATCTAAATCTTACAAATGCTACAGCTTTATCTTCAAATTCAAACAGTTGTTAACTGATACCAGCGGAGTGGTTGTAGAGATAAGCGACGATTCAGCACATGGAAGACAGGATGCAGAGGGAGCCCGAACGTCCAACGCATATATGGAAGAAACCGTCGCCACCCAAACATTCGTGGCAAATATTGTTCCCGAAGACTTAGAGGAGTTTCTTACTCCTCCGAACGTTGGCATGTCCCCTCGACCGACTTTGGCGTATCTACTGTCGGGATGGGGGGGTGGTAGTGGAATCACTGACCAGGGAGTTGATGGACCTAGTGCGCCACTGAGAGAAGGAGAGATAGTAGTTTTCGTTGCTCTAACAACTGCGTCAACATACATAACATCTGCATTAATCATATAAGTCCTTCGTAACTTGGTTTATTTATTTGTATATGTATTAAGAAAGGGTAACAAAATACATTAATAAAATATTTAAGCATATCTCCATCCCAAAATCAGCTTTCGTCTTAAGGTTACTATAACATCCTCCATTTCATCTCTGCCTGCTAGATTAAAATTCTCATTGGGGTCTAAGGCATAGTTATACAATTCTCGATCGTAAACGTGATCCCAATTAGGCCTAAATATCCTAGTATCAAATTCGACCCATTCAGTATACCTATAGGTTTTCGTTCTTATGGAATATCCCATAATTTTTATATCCTTTAAAAACGGTGTGTCGCTATTCGGATATTCGAACGGATTAAGAGATCTTGGATATTGTGAGAAAACGGCAGACTTTCCCCGACATTTCTGTAGGAGCAAAAATATTTTAACATTTATATAATATAAATGTTAAAATTAGTCGATGTTAGCTTAAAGTTAATTTTATTTCATACGAATTGATTAATACATTGGTTCTTATAATTTACTTACAATTGCATCTATTTTCGACATCATTAACGGCAGCAAACTACTTCCTTCAGTACATAATTTGGCGTTGATTCTGCTAGATTTACAAGTTTCTAAGCGAGGCGATACTCGGGTGAGATCTACTAATGTTGGAAATATATCTACCAATTCTACCAATTCATTAATAACTACCATTTCGTTTAACATGTTTGGAACTCGAATAATTAACGGAACTCGTGTAGCAACATCATAATTACTATATTTAGAAAATTCTCCATGTTCCCCCAATGAAAATCCTTCAACAAATAAAGAGTGCACTAGTTGGCATTCAATGATGTATCAGGTCTAATATTTTTTTTTAATTGACTAAATGTAATTGTTAAAGAACCAACGTATATCCTTAGATATGTGTCATGTCCAATTGTTTATGGAACATACAAAATAAGGTATGAAATTGCAATTATACTTTTTTTTAAATGAAAAAGACTTTCGGTACTTTGGCGGCTAGTTTAGACATTTAAATTAGGACAAAATAGCGTAGGAGTTTGAAAAATGTTAATTTCACTCAACTAATGAGGCTATTACTGTATTGCAGATTATTACTATGAAATTTGATTACACTTATTGGAAATCAATTAATATACATAGCTACAACTCACTTGGAATTTTTTAAATTTCGCAGCTGATTTATGGTGGTAGTTTCGACAATAAAGGACATATTTGTCAATTTCCTAGGATAATGCATGCATCTTTCTTGCCAGAAATCTTGATTGCCGGTACTACCAACTTAAATCATCAAATTTAAAGAATGCCTACTGGGAATATGCCAATAAATGTAAGGACAAGTTCAATAACTTTCATAAAAATTTAGCAGATTTATCTCAAATTTGATTCCAAGTAAACTGTCTGGCCGTTATTTCTATTTGCACAAAATTGCAACAACTGCTTTCAATAAAATGAAAGCAATAATGAATGTAACAAAGATAAAAGATGTCAGGACTCTCGTATGTCTCTCACTCGTACAAAATGTAATTACGTGAAGCGCGACTGAGAGGTCTGCGAGGATCCTGACATCTAAGATGCACATAGCTGTACATACATATTTTGATTCTTTAAACCAGAAATAACACTAGATATTGATTTTTATAACTTTTTAGCATGTTTGTTATGGAAGAAAGAAATTATTACAAAAGCCGATTTTTCCAGTTATGACTTATACTTTAATGTGTACATATAAGATATTTCAAGAGAAATTGTAAATATTTTAAGAGGTGATAGTAGTTAATTTGATTTAAAAAATTCATATAAACATGTGTCATATTCTCAATGGTTACGGAGAGGCGGCTAGTTAAATTTAGTGCGTATACAGGGCATTTTAAAAATAACTCGCAATCTCTAAAGGGTAATTAACTGTTATGGAATAGAAACTAAAAATCTCAATAATTGTACAAAAACTACAAGTTGAGATTTTTACAAAATTTACGTTTAACAAATTTTTTATTATGGACCTGTCCACAACCACACGCCTACTAACATCCCAATAAACTTCAATGCAAGCAAGCACTGATATTTATTTTCGATCCGAAAGACGCTTTTGAAATTCGAATACAATAGTTGTTTAGCGTAGAGATTATGCAGCTGCCCTTAAACACAGTCATGCAATACAATATTTGTTTATTCGAAATCGCTAGCTACTCTAAGGCGATAATTGTTGAGTCGGTTATTTCAGAAATTTTGGCAGTGTTAAGCTGTTAAAACTTTAATGATACCTGAACTTTGTAGGAATTTTAGTGAGAACGACAAAATTTCAATATCAAACATGTGATTAATGGTTCCTTCGTACCGTTAGAAGTAAATTGCATATTAGGGTACTATTTGTATAAGAAGGTGAACATTACATTGCGCCTTGCAAACAAAAACAGTGATAAAAGCGACCTTTCGTAATTGATTGAAGGAGGAACATATCATTTGAATTATTTTTGATACATAAGAGACATTTTTATAGTTTTTATTGTCAGTGCAATATTTTATTATTATTTTAGAAATAAATGAGCATAATGCCTGGTACGAACACAAGTTATCTTTAGCGTGGTCGGTTCTTAATCCTGAAAAGGATCGTCTTGTTGCGCAAGAGGAGGAAAAGTTACATAAAATTCGCCAATTGAAATTTCCACGCAAATTAAAATTTTGGACCTCTCTCGGATATATATGCTGCGATATCTTCTATCGCGTAATAGTCCCACAAAAAGTCTAAGCGGGCTTTCACAACAAAGTAATATACTACGTGAAACAGTTCACTAAAACCCTTACCACAACACTTAATTCGTACTGGACGCACGTTTCGATAGCCAAGCTATCATCATCAGCAGCAAGACTGAACAGTTCAGTCTTGCTGCTGATGATGATAGCTTGGCTATCGAAACGTGCGTCCAGTACGAATTAAGTGTTGTGGTAAGGGTTTTAGTGAACTGTTTCAGTGTTCCAGTGCCACAGTTTTAGAGTATCCGTTTAATATACTACGTATTACGTGCAGCCTAAATGCACGCTGAAAATGCGTAGCGCAACTCTCAGGGTTTATATTTTTCAAACTAGTCGCAAATGCATGACATGCAACTGTTGTATTTTATTCAGTGTGATATTGCCAAATTAAGACATTTTTTGTCTGTGCGCAGACGCGAACTTATGTCACGTCGCACAAAATAAATCCAGATTTAGTGTGCTTTCATACCAAAGTCACATGCCACGTGTTATGTGCAGCCTATATACACGTTATATGCTTAGCGCAACTCTCAGGTGTACAGTTTTCAAACTAGTCTTAAATGCAAGACATGCAACTGTTGTTTTTTATTCAGCGTGATAATAACCTTAGATGGAGACGTTTTTAGTCTGTACGCACTCATGTCGCCTCGCACAAAATAAATCCAGATTTAAACAAGTAGCTAGTCGCAAACAGCACGTAACATAAATGCACGAAAACATTTGTTCGTACACGTTTTAAATAAAGTGGCATGCAGCGTGTATCTACGCTGCATGTCGCACGTAGCATGCTACTTTGGTATGAAAGCCCATCAAGACATTTATGTCCGGGTTGCGTGGAGACCACGAGCTACGATCATCACTTCCAATCCACCATCGATATGTTACGTTAAAAAAATCTTCCAATAACTGTGGCTATGTATTCTCCAAAATGTCTAAATGCGATTGTGCGTTGAAAGGCAGTGGTAATTTATGAGGTCTCAACGAAAAATATCCAGGATCTGCACCGTTTCTTTTATGAGATTCTTCGAACTGGAAAGTGATTTCCGCAAACATGTCTTGTTTCTGTTACCTTCCTGTTGCGCCACAGATGAAAATCAAATCAACTGTTACGAGGTAAACTGCGCCATACTGTACCAAATAACTATACTGCACGCTAGCTCGCGTACAATCGTAGGTAGCGCAGTGCACCATTCGCATTCGAATACGAACATAGTACATACCAGAAAGAGGTATTGATGTAAAACGTACAATCATTTGTGTGGTTAGCGCCTCCCCTTTCTGCCGGTTTGTTTTGACTTTAATTCACAGCGAATAAGTTTTTCTGCGAAATCATTTCTTTTTCACGGTATATGACCAAAAGTTTTACAATTACTAACAAACAACATTTTATTTATTGCACCAATAACATTCTAAGATATAATCATAAATGATATCATGACTTGTAAGCATTTCTATAAAACAGCGAGCCACTTTATTCCATACACGGATTACGCCTGTCGCAAATGTCATCCGCCATACCTGTATAGGTGATGTTGTTGGTGGCATTTTGAATCTGTGAATATGTAATGTGACATCGTTTAGTGTCACAATTGCGTTCTTCTTTTGATAGAGCGAATTAGGGATTATATTAGATTAGATTCAATATCGGGGTGATTCTTGACCTATTCCACTGCGACCTTTTCAGATCTATCGTGGTTCCTCTATCATTAGATCAATTACGCTAGCTTTGCCTTTTTCACCAGACCTAACAGCCTTGTGAGTGATCGCTCTACGTAGGTTTTGGCTTTTGGATATTCTGATCCCACTTCTAAGAGCCGTATTCCTGCTAGTGTTGTACAATCGCACAGCACGTGGACGGCAGTCCCTTCTTCCGCCTGGCAGAATCTATATGCTGTTTCCTCTATCGGGCCTAAGTTGCTCATATGTTTCTTGAGCATAATGTCCTGTTAGCAGGCCTACTATTGTTCTGGCGGACTTTCTGTCCCTGCTTAGTAGGTCTACTGTAAATTTAGGTCTGTGTCCAATCAGAAAATGCTTGGCCTGTCTCTGACCTGGGATACTCTTCCACCAGTCGTGAGATTTCTCATTTTTCCATTGTTTAGTAGTTGCTTTAACTACCGTATATGCTATACCGACCGAATGGGCTTCTGTCACCATTTAACGAGCCTGCTCGGGCTAATTCGCCTGCCTTAACATTCCCTCGATGACCTTCGTGTCCTGGTACCCAGACCAGGGTCACCTTAGATCGACTGCCCAGCCTATTGAGGGCATTCTTACAATCCCACACTAATTTCGACTTTACCTGTGTGGAGTCCAGTGATTTTATCACTGTTTGACTGTCTGAATAGATAGCAATAGATTGATAGTTACTTTCTTGCTTGTCTAGTTCTTCGATACACCCCAGCACTGCTGCTATTTCGGCTTGAAATACTGTGGCACTTTAAATTAGGCTTAGCGACTTGGTTATTTTTGGTCTAATCCCGCAAATTCCGGCTCCAGTTTCCTTTTTGAGCCGTCTGCGTACCAGATAGATTTGGCTTTGAGAGACATGCCTTTTTTCCATTCTTCTCTATCTGATTTTATAACTCTTATCGAAGCTGTATTTGGGAATAATGACGTCACTGGGCCCGCTTGTTATCGGCCCCGCCTTAAGTTCCTTTAACAGTTTCTGATGATCTGCACCATGCGATCTAATTATGGAAGCTAACCATTCATTAGCCTGTAGTTTGTTAGCCTGGCCTCCCCTTGAATATGTACACGTAGCGGTTCTAGGTTAAGGATGACCTCCAGAACAGCTGTTGGCGTAGTTCTCTTGGTCCCTGTGGCACATAGACATACTAATCTTTGTATGCCACTTAGTCGCCTTGTTGCCTCCATCTGCAATGTCTTTGTACACCATATCACTGAGCCATATGTTATCGTTGGTCTAATGACTCTCATGTATAACCACAGCATCATTTTTGGGCTTAGTCCCCAGGATGCCGGACATTAGGGCGCGAGAATAAAAAAAGGTTCAGAAGTACATGAACATATATTCAAAAATATATAAACCTATATACTGGAACCCATTCTTCAGTGGTTTGAAGATACTTATGTAGGGCGCCCGAATCATCGAGGGAATGGCAGAAGACTGGCATATTCCTCCAGAAATATGGTCAGTCTACGAACGTGTTGTTTCTGATATTGACAGAACCAATAATCATGCCGAAGCAGCGCATAGACGCCTACAAGAGGAATTGTCAATGAATCATCCAAGCGAGGGAGAGACATATTTTTCGAACAGTTAGTAGCTGGAAATAATCCGCCAATTAAAAAGCGAAAATTCACAGATGCAGACAACCGGATTAAACATTTAATTCAGACGTATCACCGAAGAAATATTGTTGAATTTCTTTGCGGGATTTCATACAATTATGAAATGAATCCATGACCTTATATTTTTTGTAATAATATAGGTTTATATATTTTTGAATATATGTTCATGTGTTTCTGAATCTTTTTTTATTCTCGCGCCTAAATGTCCTCGCGCCCATTCGGCGGCGCCCAGACGGTCGCGCCCAAATGTCGTAGACCATAGTCCCCACGTTCTTCCACACAATCTTCTACATCTGCCTAAGGCAATAGTAGATTTGTTGATGGTTTTATTGATGTGAGGATTCCATGTAAGTCTTTGATCGAACCATACACCAATGGGATCTCCACTCCCCCTAGCATAATTGGCTTTAAGCCTCGAATTATGCGTTTCTTTGTGAGTACGATGATTTGTGTCTTTTGGCCATTAACTGTAAGCTTTTCCTACCACGAGCTACGATCACACCAGTTATCTACTGTATTTAGGGCATTTTGCATACTTTCTGATATTACCCCGGCAAATTTGTTTCTCGTACTGCTATTGCTAGGTCGTCCAGCATATCCTAGGCAATAAAGGCCTTCTAAGGACGCTACTATTATGCGTTCCTCCAGGAGGGCGCTTATCCATTGACAGCGTTGTGAAGGGACCCCAGAAAGGCAGTCATTGCCATCTCCTTATCCTCTATTGACTTAGAGACTAGCCTTTTCAGGTCATCTAGTGCTGAGTCTGTTGACCTTCCTGGTTGGTATGCGTATTGACATGCGTTGAGTGGTTGCTTCGTCAGCGTTTCATCTCTAGCATACCTGTGCACCAGCCGCTCCAGTGTCTTTAATAGAAAGAATAGGCTGATGGGTCTGTAAGATTTTGGTGTTAGGTCAGAGACCCTTCCCACTTTGGTAAAATGTGAGACCTTAGTCATACGCCACTGAGTTGGCATGTATCCCCATGCTAAACAGCTTTTGAAGATATTGCACAAGTGGGGTATAAGCACCTCAGCTCCCATTTGTAGTAACACTTTGCAAATTCCATCCACTCTGGGAGATTTGAATGGTTGGAACATGTTTATTGCCCATTTAATTCTATTTAATCTAGTCAGTTTTGTAGCTAGTTTCCAGTCCTCTCGACCTCAGTGTGACTAATGTCATTTCGCCTTTCTTTTATGACGTCAGCACCATCCCTAATGGTGCATTAGCGATGCACACAGCTTATTCTCAGGAGAATTTATATGCACACTGAAATTGGTAGCAGATTCTTTGAACTACTACTAATCATTATTGATGTTCTATAATTTAAACAATCATAAATATAATTAGCCTTTTGCGGGGCTTTTTATTTTATGAGTAATAATCAAACATCTGTACCTCTGCAACCATTGAGAATTGGACCTGTGATTATATAAACTTGTTTACTGAAAATAGCTGTTACTACCACCTACCAAAACACTTACAATTCTATCTGATACAGCCTGTGGAAGTAATGAATAAATAATCATTTTACCATGATCTCCAAACAGTACAATGACAGTATCCGCTGGAACCTCGTTTAAAAGAGCGCCAATTATGTCATCAATATAGGTAACAGCCGTGTAGTAAGCCTGAACAATTCTTTTCGTTATATAATCTGATGCTTGACCAAAAGGGTAAGAAATATTAAAGTCGGTAATATCATCAAACACACGAATATCTGCCCACGAGCTCCAAGCTATGTTTGGTAGCGTTGGAGGCCTCCATCGAACATTTGGTAATATAATCTCATCTAATGGATGACTCGCTACAATTTTATTTGTAAATTAAATGTGTAAGTTATTGAATAACATTTAATGTTACTAAGATATTTGGAAGGAAATCTAAATGGTATATGTGGTTTCAAAAATCCAATAGCCAAGAAATATGGTAAACCACATGTAATCTCGTCTGCATTTCTTAAGAAGTCTAATGCTGCATTTAATGATTCCAAATCTGGTAAAGTTCCCACAGGCTGCTGCTTAACAATAACAGGGCAAATCAAATTTCTTGCTAATGATCCATTACGTGTTAGGCAAACTTTTGTACTTTCAAATATTTCTGATGTTGGATGAAAAGGTTCATCACTCCAACTGTATTCAACATCATCGCTAAAATTTGATGATAATCCCTTTTCAAATATTTTACCTATTGAGTGGGTAAAATAATTATTATTAAGAAAGTGCTGTGGTAGAGTAGTAAAATCTCCAACTGCATCTCTCCAGTAACTGTGAGAATCATATAAGTGTAATGAATCAGGCCTGCGACTAGTTAAGAAGGAATTCCTACTTGCAGCACATCGAGCTTGCTGAAAGATTTTTTATTAAAGCAACAAAACATATATCACTGTTGTTACCTGACAAAACGCATTTTTGAAAACAAAACTGCTTTGGGCCAGACTATCAATGTTAGGCGTATAAGCATTTACATCTCCATAAACACCTAACGCAGGTCTCAAATCATCCACAACAATAAGTAGAATGTTATAACAGAGTAAAGAATTAATTAAAGTAAAATATCCGAATAATATCATGCATATTTGCATGCTATGAAGTAAATCTATTGTCACATTTCTGAAAATGAAAGTAATTTAGAGCAAAATTGCTACGAGACAATAAAATATTATCGCAACATAGATTATAGGCAAATTCATTACTTATCTGCAAAACGTGTTACAGAATTGATATTTTGTTTGTTATTACTCAATCAGCTGATTTGTGTTGTGACAAATTGTTACTGTTGTGCGTTCCAATCTTCAAAAATATTTGTAATTATTACGTTACTTGTTGTATTTCTTTTTTATCGCCCTCTTGCAGATTTTCACAATTAAAATTAGTATTGCATGATTTTATAAACCTATAAAACCTGACGTCACCGTTTTCAAATGTCAATGAATAAATGGTGAATATGACGCAGTTTTAATGAAAAATGTTAACATTGAATTAAAAGAGGTAAGATTCTTCACAGTTGCTTGTAGTACTTACGTTATTTTAAAAACTATCAGATTTTACTACTCTATAACACTGTCAGCGCATATTAAGTAGGTATTTATAATTCTTTGTCCTTCATGCTAAAAATTCTCCACACCCTTTGTTTGGATACTCGTATTTTTATTTGAAAGCAAATAAAAAACTGTCTTTACACTTAACCACATGGAATTATGCAGTTCAATATTTCAAAAATGTGGCATTTATTTACTTTCAGAAAAATTAGGAAAAATGTCTGCTGATTCTCAACATCGTTCAAAATCTCAAAGTAGAGGTAGCGGAGATCCTGTGACAGTTTCCCCTCAGCAAGTAACAGATCCAACTATATTAGATAGTGTGGCAGGATTTATTAATGATGTCGTGCCAAATGCATACAATCCTCCAGGAGATGGCAAGGACCAAATTCAATGGGCCCATTTTGAACATCTGGATCACGATGATTATACGCAGAATGCAGATGTAGAACATCCTATACCGCAGCCACTCATTTTGGTTTTAGGCTATACAAATGGAGTACAGGTATTTCTTTTTTTCTTTTAAGTTATCTTATTCTTATCTATAAGTTGGTAGTAGATAAATTAAAGTGATTATGTTGTGTAAAAACCCATATTCTTTATAAAATAGAAGAATGATAAAAAATTATAACTGTATAAATAAGAAGTACACCTATGTCTATAATTATTCGACATCCTTTTTTGAAACACATTCGATAATAAAATGTATTCAGCAATTTTGTGTGCAGTATGTTCATAAGCAAGCATGTAAATTCAATTTTAGTGAAACAAATAATTTTGAAGTCAATTTTGGTTTTTAATTTGCAGTTATTCTCAAGTAACTTTCAATGTACAAGGGTTGGAGTAATGTCATTGATACTTTTTTAAATAGCATGTTCTACTTTGATTTTCTATCAACAGTCAATATCATAAGTATAGTTAAAAATTTATGGAGGCTAGTTGAAAGAACCCAAAAGTAAGAATATCTTCAATAAAAGTGGTGAGACAGGTCGTTTTTGGTGTCATACTTAAGAAATAATATAAATTAATGAAGCAAATTTTGTTCAAATCAGTAAGGCTATAAAACTTCATTTCCCATAATGCCAGCCGAAACATTAACACTGTGGTCATTGTGTATATTCCTGCATCCAATTTTGAGCTTCATCTGACCAATACTGAAAGATTTAAAGATTTATATGTCCGCTCCAATAGAATCTTGTCTCATTTAAAAAAATATATATTTTTTTGACAAGTTTTTTGTTGACTGACCCCCATAATACATTTGGAGAATCCACTTATGCTTTTTTGACTGTCCCGTATAAATTTTGTTTTTCATATATACAGCCTTTTGGGATCAGCTGTTGATGGAGAATTCAAAACCAGAAAAACATACGGTTGATGTTATTATTCCAATATGAATTAAAATTTAAATACAAAAAATCAACTTGCAACAGAATTTCAATACAGCAATAAAAGAAATTAAATAAGTACCTAAAGCTTTATTTCACAATAAATCACGCACGCATTTTTATAAACATTTTCCTATACCTAAAATGCCTCTTCCATTAGTAAATTAAATATGAAACTGCAATTTTTTTTGCTAAAATGAATAGAGTCCTGCGACGAAAAATTTTGTTTTTCTTAAAATATTCATTAAACTATAAAATTTATTTTATGCGTATAATTTTAACATCTACTTGCGCTAATCGCAATTTTGCCGCATAAAAACCATAATAAGACTATTCCTTGTGTTTTGTTGAATATTTATTTACATTTCAAGAGTGATATTTTGTATAATGTCCAAGGTACACGTTCGTCTCACTGGTAAAATATCTCCGACTGCAAAACTGCACTTGCGCCCCTTGTGACATAAATAACTATTTTCTACTACCGACTACGTGGAAGTGAATCGTTGACTTGATTGGAGGAATATGAATGTGATTTACCGGTTATTTACCTTTGTCGTCCTTGACAGCGGGATGTAATGGCATTTTACGTCCCTAGAGACGTAAAGTAATAATACGTTAATATAGCAATAGGTGTCAATACATAACAGAAATTTACAACTTTGACAACTAATAATTTTTATGAAATCTTTTTCTTTAAATTCTTCGCCCACCATGTAATTCTATTTTCCAAAAGTGATACTCCGATCTATTTCTAGCGAGCAGCTCCCGAACTGTGCTGAAACTGTTTTTAATCATGGTGTAACAGCAGCAAAGAGAGGGGGTAATAGAGGTATACCAGTGCCCCTACCTTTATATCCAAGTAAACCATGCAACGTTCTTATTGTAAATAGAAAGCCATTGATGTCGTAATCGACCACAAATCTAAAATAGAAAGGGCTGTAATCTAATTGGACAATGCGCATATTAAAATTTCATATAATCTGTTTAATGATCACGTAGAAACATTGTTCATTGAAATAATTTCTGTTGCTTACTATGTATTCTGTAATGTTTTTAATATTCTAAAAACTAAATTATGTACGTGTTAAATAATTTCAGCGACCTCGAGTGAAATCTATAACTATTTCTTTAAGGTATGGTCTATTCCTGCAAATGGAGAAGCTAACGAATTGTTCTCTTGGAAACATGGATCTGTAAGGGTTTTAAAACTACTTCCTGCACCATTTCGCATAGGACAACTTAGCGTTGATAGTTACGCTTCAAAACGGCCCCTCATAGCTCTCTGTGATAATAATACTCCTAGTCCCCATTTTTGTTCTCTAAGTTTTCTTTCTTTAAAGACTAGCGAACAGGTATGTAGTTTGAATTATAACAAAATCTTACCATATACCTTCATATCTCACTAGGTTAAAGTAATTAAATTCAAAAATCCAATATTGGAAGTTCATGCCAATCGAAATGCCGTTGTAGTAACATTTTCAGAAAGAATCGCCGTTTTTGATGCGTTTACATTGGAAGATAGATTAACTGTTACCACGTGTTATGTAAGTCCTGGTATCTATTCAAATCCTATTGCGCTAGGGACAAGATGGATGGCTTACGCAGAAAACAAATTGCTAACACAGAAAAGGAGTAGTGGTGGCAATGAAGGAGAAGGAGTACAAGTAAATTTAAATGAGAACATGTTGCATTAGAAATATAATTTTATTTATTGTAGAGTTATACCGCTACGGTAATACATGCTGCAAAGTCTTTAGGGCGTGGACTTAGAGAACTTGGCGAAACCGTAGCTAGTAGTTTAACAGGCAATGCTCCTTATAAACCAGGATTGAATACATGCCAGCAAACGAGTGGTGAAATTTTACAAAAAGGAATTGTGACAGTTCTAGATGTTGAGGTAACCTTCCGTTTATTTCATTATTTTTAATGAAAATTCTTTGTTACAAATAAATAATTCTTATAAATATGAAATTATACTCTAATCAGAACTTCAATTAATTTGAAAGTGAATAGTATATTTAAATTATTTAGTCGGTCATGCAACAAAACCTTATTGATCAAAACATTAATAAATCAATCAAGTTATATTTTATATTAATTAATTTAATGGTTTACCATTATAATAATTGTATTCTTCGTTTTTGAGATTTTCTATCTAATGCAATAAGTTTTATTTGCCTATGCATTTAATGCAATGTTCGTATCCATATTATATATTCACAAATCACGAGAATTGATAGCTGCTAGATCCCATTTTTGCCCAAATGTAAAGAAAAAACAAAATAACACTTTCTGTAAGTTTACGACGTGTTAATATTTATTGCAAAGATAATTTGCATTTTTGCGGAGGATAGGATTATACGCTATGTTCACAATGAAAGGGGTAGTAAATTCAGTATAATCTTAGTGCCATCAACTTTGTTATTTTAAATGCAGCACCCTGCATATATCAATGGATTTTGATGTATCTTAAAAGACATTTTCATAAAACTCCACAAAAACGATTTGATTACATACACTTTTGCAGTATTACAAAAAAAAGATAATGCAATGTTTTCTGAAAATGATTTTTTATGGTCTATCCAAATCCATTAAAATATACGGAATGTTGTATTGAACATAACCAAAGTCGAAGGCATTTCCCGGAAAGCTGTAAGTAAAGTTGCTCTGTTTTTCGAGTTATTTCGAAAAGATTAATATGTGAGATAGACTTTTACCTTAAAAATTATTGGTCTATATTCTGTTATGTTCTAAACCCGTCTGTCTTCTATAACTGGCGCTAAAAAGCCCGGATTGTCTTCGCATCTCCTCGCTTATCCGCTACCCATAGTATTTGTTAATTTTCATCCAATAGCAACGAATGACATTACATAACTTAATTTATATAAATGTGGAATTATATGGACTGCAATATTATGCTAGGACTTGCCGTCTAGCAGCATTGCGATGTGTCATCGTTGTGTATCTGCACCCTTGAATTGTGCACTTTCTCTAGCGAACTTAACGACTCATTAAATAGCCGTAGTTAAATTTGGAAAAATATTAATTTATGCCAAAGACAATTATTTTATATGTGTTTAGAGGACGAATTACCTTAAATTTGGATATTAGGGACCGAAAGAATATAGGACGAAAATTACTTAAAGGGAGAACACATACGCGATCACGACCACGATTGCGATAGCGATCGCGTTTGCGATCAGATGCATCACATGAAAGAGCACAGCACAGCACATACTTGTTGCGATCTGTTGGTGATATAATCGATTTATGCAGCGTTCACTCGCGTGCAGACGCAACATGTTGCATTGCACAGATCGCGTGAAGAACATCATACAGCAAATAGCATATCGCGATCGTGTATATATGTTCGCTGCTTCTTACGATCGCAATCGCTAACGCTATCGCGATCGTGGTCGTGATCGCGTTTATGTGTTCTCCGTTTTAATGTTTACCTTTTTAAACTGCTGAAAGAATATTTAGGGGATACTCGCGAATCTACGGACTGAAAATTATCTTTTAATGAGAAAACAATTTTTCATATTTTATAACATTACAATAGATAATAAATGTTAATTAATTAGCTATTCTTTTACAGACTACAAATCAATTAACCTCAGAAAAATCCGTAGAATTGGACCCGATAGTATGTCACTTCACTGCTCACAAAGAAGCCGTTGTATGTATGCGCTTTGATCCTAGCGGTCTTCTTTTATTAACAGCGGATAAGAGAGGACACGATTTTCATCTATTTAGAATTCATTCGCATCCTGGCGGACCTTCTCTAGCTGCAGTTCATCACCTTTATGTGTTGCATAGGGGTGATACAACCGCACGCGTTCAAGACATGTGCTTCTCTCCAGATTCGCGATGGACTACTGTATCTACGCTACGCGGTACGACCCATGTGTTTCCTATAACTCCGTACGGTGGACATGTCGGCGTTAGAACTCATGCTACACCGCATGTTGTTAACAAAATGTCAAGATTCCATAGATCTGCTGGACTTACAGCTGAAGGACGTTCTAATAGTCCCGTTTCATTATTTGAGGCGCCAGTAAATTCTAATTTGCCGTATAACAATCCACGGTTACCTCCATATCCGCACCCTACTCTTATCTCACCTTTAGCACAAATCAGACAACCAGTTTACATTCAAAGTTCTACTAATGTGCAGCAACGCCCGCACTCAGGTGAGTTCTAAATAACTACGTCAAACTTCTTTAGAACATAATTAATTTACGTTTATAAATTAATCTGATGTTTCATCTGAAGTTACAATTTGAAATGCTATTGGGTATTTTGCCTGTATTTTGTTTATTAGTCATTTGTGGCATCAATAAAAAGCTACCTATATTTATAACTTTATAACTTATATACTCCCCTCTACTGACTGTTTTTCTAGTACTTGATCAAGGTTCCACGTCCTCGAATTGACCGAGAGATCATAATCTTGCAGAGCATTGATCCAGACGCTCGGTCAGCTTGATGACAGCGGTCACAATTCAAAGAATAATAACCTTACAAAAATATCCAGGCAGTGAGAGTAAAGTAGCTTGCGTCTTTTACAAAAATTAAAAGCAAAACTTTTATTCGCGACAATAATGCAATGATGTAGAAATTTTATTTTATTTTTTTCATATTAAAACTTTGTTATTGAAATTATTAGTCAATCTTATTTATTTAGGTCGCCAAAGGCTTGGTTCTGCATCGGAGGACAACATACAAGTTGTTCTTAGGCTTTGTGCGTGTTTTGCGCCACCTAGGGCATGGATAGATAATCTGCTTCCGACTAGAGACACTGTGCATAAACCCATGTCTAAACCAGTCGAAGCGTTATTTATAATGTCTTGTCACGGCTCTCTTATTCAATACGATCTCGATCCTCATCCTATACCAAGCGTGCCGAAAGAAAAGGTTTGCGATGATACACAAATTGAATTGGTGGTACGAGCAAACGCACAGTGGGTTCTACAAAGGCAACCAAGCAGCAAAGATCTACTACTACCACTTTCTATTGAATCGTTGAAACACATTCATCGAGATACTCCGGCAGTTAAGAACGGTAAACCCGATCATCACGATGATAGATGGTTATCACAGGTTGAGATCGTTACTCATGCTGGTCCACATAGAAGGCTCTGGATGGGACCCCAGTTTACTTTTAAAACTTACAGTGCGAGTTCTGGGTAAGAAAGAAAGTTATATCTTGCTGTTCCATTCAGACCGATATAATTTGTCCGTATTCATTTGCTCGCGTTTGACACGTATATAACAACTTCCCAGCCATACTACACAGAGCCACTACCAACCTTTCCCACCGAATACTTACTAAGTTTCTATATACATTTTTGTGCAATCGCTAGCAAAAGAGAAACGGCATTTCGTGTTCGTACATTTAAATTTTGTTCAATCCAGAAAACGTATTCTAATATATACCATGCGTCCATTTATCTTAGCGCAAGCAAGTACCTTGAAAGTAATTTATTGTATTGAAAAAAGTTTCATACAAAAGTTGTAAAATATGGAGGTTAATTCTGTTTTCTCAAATCGTAGTGTGCCTTCTTCTCAGATAAAGAAGTAAAATCGTAGGCGCCGTGTTAATACGATGTTTGGCACGTTAAAAATTCCCATCAGAGGTTGGAACGCCTCTGGTTTCGGTAAAACTAGCAGGAACTGCCATTGTTCGTAGTAATCAATGCCTAGAAGTCCTTTTTTACGATCAACATAATCTATTTTGCATTATTCCACGATTCACTACACAAAGGACGCGTTTTTATAATTGCTCGAACCTTTGACCGAACAGTTCGAACAACACAAAAGCGTGTTTTATAAGTCAAGTAAAATAAAGCTGCGTTTTAAAATACTTCGAACAACTGTTCGATCAAAGGTTCAAGCAATTAAAAAACACACCCAAACATTGCATATTGGGCGAATTTACTATGCGAATTACAAAATACATTGAACTTTGTGGCTATAATTTCGAACATCTATTGCGAAAAATTAACTTGTAACAATAAATGTAGTTTATCAAAGTGTATTTCTTTTTTATTTTTTTTTTTTCTTTTTCTTGATATGTGTGTCGTAACTCATGTTTCACTTTTTAATTTTTTCAAAATGTCTTAGAATTGATCGCTTTTAAATATATTGAAAAGAATAGTGTTTCATTTAAAAAAAGAAAACGGAGTTGATTTTCATGTGGCCTTGATACACTTAGAGACCACAATTATAGTAGCACAATATTATTTGTCTGTTCACATTTTCCGACCTCAACGGTGGCAGAATAAAATTAAGTCGCTGGCCATAACCGATAACTCGCTCTAGAAAATAACTAAGACGTTAAAACGAAGTGACCGAAGATCTAGTTATGTGTTCCAGAATGCGAATGTAGTCGTTTGTATTAACTTCGAGAAGGCTGAAGTCCATGCCCAATATACAGGGTGTTCCAACCTTCAGGAATTGTAAGATTGCGCCTATACTATATATACTAGGAAGTTAACATTTTCTGATTGCATATTAGAAATCTCAGAGTATCTTCTAAAAATATTCTTGCATGTACAAGGTGATCGATAATTAGCGACCTACGCATCTACTTTGTTATTTTAAATAGAACAGCCTGTATATTATTACGGGTTTTTAGTTTCGCCATCTAAGAATAAATCAGTGCAATATGGGTTTCATATGTCTATTTTAACAGATTTTGAGAAATTTTTAATTTTGCCCTCAATAGCCTGAAAGCAGAGATATTTATTTCCTTTAATAAATTCTGAATGCAAATACATTTTAGCGTAAATTTGTTCTGTGTTAAATGAAATACCCGGTTCTATTTAAACGTGGTATCAGAACGCCTTGGAAATATATAGGGTGCTCAGAATTGAAGACCAAACTTGGATAAATTCAAACACCAGAAACGTAATTTTTTTAAATAGCACCGTATATTTTTTTGTATATAGGAAATTCATTCCTATATGTCTAATATTAACATTAAAATGGATATTTATAGTCAAAGGTAAATCTTGCATTTGAATATCGATATCCAAATGTTTGTAGTATCAGCGTTATTTGGTTGCCCTGGCAACAGTAAACAAAACGTTGACGTTGACATATCTAAATTGTCGTTTCAAAATCTCAAGTCAATTTAACTACTTGAAAAATTAATTTCGCAGAGGAAAGTTAGGTAATTGATACGATTTTTATATTAGACATTAGACGATTGAACAACGATGTCCACATTCGAAAACATTTGTCAAATTAAATCAAGGATTTGTTACTGCTATCTACTAATATAGGAAGAAAACAAGAATTATAGTATTAATACACCTTTTTAGCGAAAAAAGGATTAGAAACTATGTTTTAATAAAACAATATTTTAGTAAGGGCTACACAGACTAACAAATAAAATAAACATGAAAAATACGTAAACATAAATTTACAATAAAAAAAAGGATCTAACTTTAGAATAACATTGTGGAACGTGATTTAAATACGCTATAAACAAAATGAATAACTGTTGTTATAGTCTTTATAACCATAATTAAAAACTATCTGTTTATTTGTCTATCTGTAGCACATGTTCAAAATTATTCCTTCCTGCTGCTTCGATACATTTCTGCAATCGTTCGCATTTCTTGACATATTGATGGTTACACTGCGGAATGCTTGTGCTATCCTCAACTACATATTATGCCGATTTACAAGTCCATTACTTTTAAATGTAGCTTCGTCAGAAAATAATATAAATTTATAGAAATCGGGGATGTCGCTTATTTTTTAAGTATAGTATTGCAGAACTCTGTTCTCTGATAGTCTCTTTCATTAAGACAATGATGTAATTCTAGTCGATATGGATGGAATTTATGTGTCTTAATTATTCTATTTATAGTCGTCCGATTTAAATCAAGGAATGTGCATATGTGTCGAACAGATATGTGGGAATCTTCTTCCACAGTTAGCAGGACATTAAGGCAAGTTATCATCATTAATTGCCCTTTTATTTTGAAATAGATGCTTCATGTAATCAATGTTCCCAGTAGCTTCAAATCTTCGTTTCAGTTTGAGAAATGTTTTTGGTTGCGGACATCGTCGTTCAGGATAACGCAGCTTGCACATCCTACTAGCTAACACACTATTTCTTTCACTTTCTCGTAAAACATAAATCATCTATTAACTTTTCTTTTGCGAAATTCATTTTGTAAGTAGCGAAACGCTCGAAATTTTGAAAGAGCAGTTTAGACACGTCAACGTCAAGTTCTTGTTTATTGTTGCCATAGCAACCACACATCGCTAACATTTAGATATCAATATTCAAATGCAAGATTCAGCTTTGACTATAAATATCTTTTAATTTTAATATTAAACATATACATTACTGTACAAAAATGTTAGAGATACGAATTTCCTATACGGTGCTACTAAAAAAAATGTTGTTTCCGGTATTTGAATTTAGCCAAGTTTGGTGTCAATACTGAGCGCCCTGTATATTTCAAAGTGGTTCTGATACTACGTTTAGATAGAGCCGACTATGTAATTTAACATAGAAAAAAATTAAGCTAAAATGTACTTACATTTCGAGTTTATTGAAGGAAATAGATATCCCTGCATTTAAGCTATTGAGGACAAAATTACAAATTTCTCAAAATCCGTTAAAAATAGAAGCCCGTATCGTATCGACTTATTTTTAGGTGGAGAAAACCGTAATAATATACAGGGTGTTCCATTTAAAATAACAAAGGTTGGTTTGCTAAGTATCGATCACCCTGTATATGCAGAAATATTTGTAGAAGATACTCCGAGATGTCTATTAAGTTATTAGAAAATTTTAACTTCCTACTACTTATTGTCCAGGCGCAATTCCACAATTCCAGAAAGTTGGGGCACCCTGTATGTAGGACATTTGTTCCGTCCAGAAAACGGGACGGTGACGTTGACGTTTTGAGGGGTGTTGATGAAGCTATCTCCAGATCAGGCGGATACACGCCGGGAGGAGGCTACCTAAGAAGAGCTGCAGAACGACATCATCCATTTCAAAAATTATAAGGCACTTGGTTACGTTACAATCCCGAGTAGAGCACTGAAGTGTCTCCCCCGGTGGCGATGGGCTTCCTGTTGGCCATAATTAACTCTATTCTCCGGTTCAGTTACTTTCCCAACACCTAAAAATACGCGCTCATGGTAGCCGTAGCTAACTCCTAAAAGGACCCTGCCTTTCCACGGAATTACCGCCCCGTTAGTCTGCTGTCCTCGCTTTCCAAGCTCTCCGATGCTATAATTCTATTCCGTTTGCATGACGAACTTTCCACCATAGGTCTATTACCTGACGAAAGTTTTGGATTTCGACAGACTTCCAACTTTTTTGTGTGACCGAATACACACGTAGGGAACGTAAGGAAGCAGTGGATGCGGAGTTCCCTTATATCACTCGAACGTTTGACACGGTGTGGTACAACGGGCTGCTGTATAAAATGAATCGATTTGGATTCAACGGAGGCCTCGTCGCTCTTAGGTTAGGTCCGGTTCGGTGATTTCGCCTGCGCATTCTCTCTCGTCTGGTATTCCCCAAGGTTCTTTACTGGGATCGGAGTTGTTTGTAATTTACACATCAGATGTGCCTCGCAACTCGGCACTCGAACTCTGACGTCTTTGCGTTGTGTGGAGATAAAAAATTGATTCTTGGTCGGCTTCAGAGTTGACCTTTCAGACCACAATTATACTAGTACAATATTATTTGTCTGTTCGCATTTTTGTACGAATGTTTTTTTCCACGCAGTGAACTACTTTGAAGATATTTGCATATGTCGAGACGAATGGACCACACGGTATATAGAGTATTTTAGAAGGAATTATAAATATTTTAGAATATGAGAGTAATGACTATTTTGAAGATTCATATAAACATGTGCAATGGTAGCAGCTGTAAAAGTATTACCCACAAAAAGCCTTATAAACATAAGCAACTGTCAAGGTGATTCAGAGTGCGCACGCAAAGGAGATTTACGCGCTAAATTTAAATAACTGTATATTCGATACCACAAATATTAGATTGGATTATTTCATTGTATTTGTTGCATGTTCTTTTCACAAACATCATTTAGTTATAAAGTGGAATTTTTTACTTTCCCTTTTCCATTGTAGCACTACTTTGCGAACATGTTTAAAATGATCTATTTGAAGTTAAGTTGTAGTTTATTTATCTAATTGCGTTGGGTATTTATTTTATATGCATACTTAAAATACAACCATAGCTTACAATCATTTATAGGATTATAAATTGACAGTTAAGTGTACCGATGAGGTTAAAGCATGGTTAAGATGGTTAAGCATATGTATATGTAGATGTCAAACATGACTTTCACTATTTCTCTTCTGTTTAGGTACAATAACTGAAATGATACAAGTATATCATGTCGCTTATTTCGACGATCTGGAATTTGTAAAAGAAATATACCCATCATTTCCCAAAATATTTACAATTCCTTCTAAGATGCACTAAATACTCACAGAAATTGTATCGATCGCTATATGAAAAGATATCCATTGGACAATTCTGAAAACTATATATTAAAGCGTACATGTATTGTTAAACAAATATTTTCAATTATCCAAGACTTAGAGAAAATCCAGCACTGATGAAACGTTAAATTGCCAACTCTCCCGAAAGTTTTGAATTCCAAATACGTGGGAATTCGAACTGCTCCAATAATGAGAAGTGTGCCGATATAGCAGATCATACCTTGTAAATTTGGCTTCATTCAAAAACTATGTTTTTGAATTTTTGACTTGACCGATCCGAAATTTTTCAAATTCTGTATTGTCACAGACTACCATGATCGTGGTAGATACTCGCTTAACCTAGATATATATAGAAATTCACCTACCTGCTAGAAGGGGGCTGCTTAGGGACCTAACTTGCAAGAAACACTCTATTTATAAAACAGGTAGTACTTCAATAAATCAATATCTTGGAAGATCTTTTCCAAGAGACTCTGCCAGAGTCTCTTATAATTGCAAATTACTTATATTTATAAGCTAGGTAATCCCTTCTACTAACTGTCCTTCCGGTGCTTGATTGGAAACATCAAAGTCCGACGTTCTCGAATTGACCGAGAGATCATAATCTTATATAGCGATCGTCCAGACGCTCAGTCAGCTCGATGACACCGGTCACTGATCGAAGAATGATTACAAAACAAAAAATATAGACGATGAACGCAAAGCAGCAGAAGTTCAGTTAGCGTCTTTTCTAAAAATAAAAAACAAAGCGCTTATTCGCGACAGTATTATCCGTTTAACTGTGTTTGGTGACGGCTTCAGTTTTGGTGGGTACAGGAGCAATAAAGGCATCACATGTGCTCGATGCATTTTCCATAAATAATAAGCAAATTTAAATAGTCTTCGTTGGTATAATTTAAACGCGTCGGCGTTGTTTATAATTGGAAATTTTGCGACATATATTTTTCATCAATGCTGGATCGTTCCGTATTGATCATAACTAACTTAGATGTCTCCAAAGTTGGATGACATTTCAAACGACTGCATAAGCTACATTCTCGTTAGTAGGTGCTCTTTTTTTGGAAAGAAAATTATGTTACAATACCTTGAAAGGTATCCATTTTAGATGCGTAATCAGTGACATTTTTTTTGTAAGAACAATTTGTTAAGAAAGAGAAAAATAGGTAGTTGTATTTAAAAAGGTCTACTTTTAGCACCTTTTCCATTTGAAAGTTTAATCGTAATTGTCGGACACGCTATATAATGTTTCGAAAAATTTATTCACTTTATAATCCTACCCTGCATGGTCAACAGTTCTGCATAATTTCAATTTTCCAAGTTAAACACTTTCACAGTTATAAAAGTTCACATGCACTTGTCTACCTGTCAAAAATGTTCAAAAAATGCAAATATTTCAAATATGGTTAGAAATACCACCATTAACCTTAACGTTGAACGGTGTTCTATTTAAAATAATAAGTTGACAGCTGCCTACGGTATAACCGGAAGCCTTAGATAACTGAAAATATTTTAGCAAATGTAGACTTTAGTATGTTACCAAGTTTTCAGCATTTTCCAGTGTATACTGAAATAACTCATATTGCATTATCCTAAAGTTTTTATCAAATATAACTGCAAATAAGCAGTTGATGACTAATTTCTTCTCGTTTCTTTTCCACCAGAATATCTATGAATATATTGGATTCAAAGCCGTTGGATGTAGGAAGATCGAAGCCTGTTAACATGCCCGTTTCAAGTACTTATCCCGTTTTAATTGAAGCTGGTTCCGTGAGCAGCTGCGAGCCATCTCCCAAACTATTGGATATATGTCAAAAAAATTTTGACGAAACAAGTGGTGCAGGTGAACTTCAGTTAAAAGAAGACCTTGCTGACGCCATGTTGGAGTCGCCTGGAGTTAGAGAAGCTGGTAAGTTACTGCTTTTTGTAATATACAATACTTATAATTAAGTGACTTATACTGGAGTCATTGTATAATTCATTAATTTTAAACTAAGTTGTAATATTTTGAAGGTAACTAAAAACTTACGTAGCTCCACTATAAACATATTGTGGAGATATTGTTATATGTATATAAAGTGCTTATTATTTGAATTAGTTTGAATGTGACTCAATTTTTATTTGTTCAATGTAGTTTATATTAAGAAATTCATTTCGTGTTTTATTTTATGCTATGATACTATTCGTGTAGAGTTAGTTATTTTATTTATTTTTTTAATAGCGTATAATTGAATAATGTGAATTTTGTATTGGTATTACTTAATTTATATTGATAGTTGAATATTGAAAATATTTATGCGTCATTATCAAAATATAATAATACCAACATTGTATATAATGCTAAACTTAACACAAGCTTCTGTCTATTTTTTTATTTATGAAAAACTGTTTTTGGACAGAAATACTTCTTGAGGTATTAGTTACTACATTGAAAATACTTTTGAGAGGAATGAACCATTCCTATACGAAGCTAAGTTTTTACGGTCGTTATCTAAATGTCGTTGTATGTCGTTTGTTGATCCTGACGTATTGTTGAACCAACGTTTTTGCTATTCCGTCAATAGTAAGCCCTCTGTTAGCACTACAGTATTGAAGAATATTAAATACTTTGTTGTGGCAGCAGTCTGGCTATCTAATTCTATGATTGGTGTATATCACCGATCTGTGTCCAAACGGCATTACTCACACTTACCGATATTCTCCGTTACCTTTGTAACATATGGCAAATAACGGCTTACCTTTTAATAGTTTTACATGCACATAAGGAAAGAAAATGTCTAGCTATACGAAAAAGCGTACATGCGACAACGCTAAACGCGAATGGGTGATTCACCACAAGCGGAGGGGTTAGGGCAGACGACGGCTTTCTAGAATATTTATTTTTCTTTTCTTTTATTTCATCAGAATCTGTATTTATTTTCGTCTTTAGAATTTCTTATTAGTTTCGTCTAAGCTTCGTAGCAACTATAAAATAAATACGCGAAATTCTCATTTCCAGGCGACCATGACTTCAAATTATTACGTACGTTCTTGCACTCAGTAGGTCTACATCCCAACATTGTTAGAAGCTTACAAAGTACTAACCATGTACTAACACACGACCCGCATCGAATCGATCGGATTCCACTCAATCCCCTCCTCGCTCTCTCGCCGTACATATATAGATATAGCTAATTTCAGGTTTTCCCAATGTGTACACGAGAGAATTTGGGAAAGTTCTCGGCCCGACAAAGAAAACACAACTTTTTTTCCAACATGGTCACCTTGCAATTCGATTTATTCACATCAACAATGTTCCAACGTTTTAATACTCCCAGTATAATGCGATTTGTCCAATTAGACAAAATAAGCGATTGTCTCAACTTTGACCTCATCATATGCAGAGTTGAGGTATTTCCAGTAAAAATGTACTTCAAGTAAAATATTCAGTATCTTTTACATTAAGTATTTTACATCCAGTGCTTTCTAAATTATACTTTAAATATACTTTAAGTAACCTTTTCACTCTAAGCTTTTTTATCCTATCAAAAGCACTTTCAGTACTTTTACAAGCTTAATACGTAATACAATTAGGAAGAGAAGTAATTTATAAATCCATTGTTTATGTTTTTCATGTTCCAACAAGTTTTGAAAGTTGCGATTAGGAAAGCGCGGGCGGACATTTACACTGCATACTATTTTACTTTTATAGGAATACGTAACGATTATGAAATATATAGCACAAACTCTTGAGAGCAGAACACCTATTACGGTTAACTGCTCCCTTGCATCACATCATTGTACACAAAATTAGAAAAAATTAAACTCTTCAGTATATTTTAGTTTCTTAAGGAAAGCGAAAGTTTTTATTTACACTTGAATCAAAAATAGCAGTAATAGCAGCTATTATTGCAATTTTAGATTTTGGAATGGTTACTGCAACAATAACTATGAATCAAACCTGGCGTCTCCAAACAAAAATAAGAGAAATGGAGCATTTATTCTAATAAAAATGTAAAAATGGTTTAATGAAAATAAATAGGTATTCTGTCAAAAAATAAACTCAACTTTGAGTTATAAATGTTATGTTCGAATATCTCCCATATTTTGCCTGGCAATAAAACTCCTAATCTGCCATAAAACACGCTTCTAACATTATGTAGCATATTGGGCGTTATTATTTGGAAAGCCGCTAAAATTTTTGTGCATAGGCCTAAATTATTTGCTCGCTAGGGAGAAACCCTGTAAACTTTCCCTTTAATGCGCCGCTATAAAAAGAAATCCTTGGGCGATAACTCAAACGATCAAGGAGGCCAGTTAATAATCGAATTCCTGCTTGTAATACGATTGCCAACAGTGCTTTTTAAATAGTCTTTGACGAGGCGTGTATTATGAGTAGGACAGCCGTCTTGTTGTAATCACATTTTTCTGAAAGCGACGTCAAGCGAGTGAACAGTGGGAATAATATTGTTGGTTATTAATGTGCCCTTTGTGAAAAAGACAACAACAGTAGAATTATTTAAAATTTCTACCTCCATACATAAAGCACTGCCTATGTTCATTTCTCAATAAATAGCCGGTTGTTTCCGAATTTGGATCTCCTTCTAGAGAAAATGTGGATTCATTCGTGAATAAAATATTGCCAATGACATTTTCATTTCTAATTTATTTCTCTACAACTTTTTGGCAAAATTTTGCCTAGCTGAAGTGATCTTCAGCAAATATTTCTTAGGTTTCCTTCATTTCCGCATTACTTTCAGCAGCTGCACAAATAGCTGTCTCCTTGGTTTGCCTCTCTTCATTCATATTATGAATTACCTGCTCATCGTCTTTTGAATGTAGACATTTTCTGCAATTTGAAACGCAACCGTCCGACTCAAAACCATGAGCAATATTCAATAGGTTTTATTTGCCTGCCAAATCAGTTCAGAGTGGATTAGTACACTTGAATTACGTCATTCGCATCTGATCTTCGCGTCGTACAAATATAACAGATCGGTCGAAGTTGGATCACAACAAAAACAGATGTCAAAAAACAAGCGCAAGCGCAAAAATCAAAGCATTCGTAATTTGAAACAGATGTTACAAATTATTATACAAAGTAATATTCAGTAGCTCTTTATATTAAAAAAATAATAAGAGACGATTCTTTTCATAAAATACGAGATGTGGCAATTAAATAACCGACCTATTTTTTATTTTTTCTACAAACGCTAGCTTCTGTCATTCAAAAGTTAGCATGGGGAAGGGGACACTTTAGGACCGCACTACATCTTGCTAACTAAAACACACCATTTCTTTCACTTTCTCCTAACACGTAAATTGTACCTATTATATAGCTGTTCTTTACTTGGGCTCGAAATTTTAAATTAGCAGCCTAAAATCATCAATGTCAGTATGTTTTGTTTACGTCGTGGTAACCAAACTACAATAACACCAGAAACCATTTGGATGTACGAGGTGTGGCAATTAAATAACAAAACATTTTATTGATCACCAATTACATTACAAAGTTTATCCCCTTCAATGTACTCTCCTTGCCGATCCCTACAACGCTCCATACGAATTTTCCACTGTCGAAAGCAGTGCTGGAAGTCCGTTTCTGTCAGCTTGTTGAGAACCTCCGTCGCTTTCGCTTTCACCGTTTCCACACTGTCAAATCTTGTCCCCTTAAGCTCCGATTTTACCATAAATAAAAAAAAGTCTGGGGGCTAAGTCGGGCGAGTACGGTGGGTGGTCCAACACGGTGATGCCGGATTTCGCAAAGAACGCCTTCACAGACAAGGCGAAATGGGCTGGCGCATTGTCTTGGTGGAGTATCAAGGATTTGCTCTTCCACAAATCGGGTCTTCGTCTTCTCACTCGTTCACGAAGGGGAGATTCGTGTTTCACAAGAAACTTGAGGTTAACTCGTTGCTCGATCTGAACACTCTACATTTTTCCGACACGACGCTAACGTAAGGAC
Source organism: Dynastes maya (assembly GCA_029619315.2). NCBI lineage: Eukaryota > Metazoa > Arthropoda > Insecta > Coleoptera > Scarabaeidae > Dynastes > Dynastes maya. The sequence continues at coordinate 51,043,774 of JAROYE020000002.1, forward strand.
TTGAACGGACGATTGCTACAGCGAGACTGAGCGTCGTACAACCGTGCCCATCGAGCTCAAGGTGGGGGAAGCATCTACAAGCACAGACATGTTCAAACCTGCCGTGGCGTGCTCGCTGTTTGCCGATAGTAGCACCAGTCCGGTTATTTAATTGTCATACCTCGTAAGTACTAACATATTGCATACAGACGTTCAAACTTAAAAGGTTATTGATTGTGTTTAGTTTAGAGAGGGTTTGAAGCCAGTCAGAATAGTAATTCATTTTATTATAAAGGGCCTCGTGTTTACTTTTTTGTTGGTTTTAAAGCGTGTGGTTTGTAATTGCTTGAACCTTTGATTGAACAGTTCGAACAATTTTAATGCAGCTCCTATTTTACTCGACTATAAAAAATGTATATGAGTTGCCCAAGCTGTTTCATCAAAGATTCAAGCAATTAGAAAACACCGGAAGTATTTTAAGCAGGTACTTCTTGTTCAAATTAAAGTGATGTAAGAGAGTGACTCAAAGTTCTTATTTTATGCTAATATCATTATATGATGGGCGATGAGTGTGAGTGTATTCCCTTTAATTCTACTGACCACCACAACAGACCCTGAAGCCTCTGAACATGCAACAAGTTAATTTGTAACTATTTGTTATTAAAAATAGCAAAGGAAATTTCCTTGTGGTTTAAAAAAGGTTTAAAGATCAGGAATTGAAAACCTATAACATTTATTTGAAATACTGCTACAAATAAATTTTGCAAATATGAATTGCAGAATATAGGAATTTACAAAAAAAATTAGTGCATTTCATTTCTTATAAGAGCACTAACAACAAAGAGCTGAAAGTTGTATTAATTTGAAAAAAGTAACACATTCATAAAAATTAATTATGGTGACAAGCAAGGCATGTTCAATGAATATGAAATGATAAATTGAACACAACTACTATTATACTACGCACTTAATCTAATAAAAAATATACGACTACAATGCCAGTAGAACAAGTAGAACCCTAGTAAATATGTATATAAAGATATATGAAATTTAGTTCCGAAATATTTCATTAAAAAGTTGTTCTCATTCTCATTATTATAATATGGCATCCAACCATAACACCTGAAAATCCTCGTTTCTTATATGAAAACGTTCGGTAACAGTAGCAGATTTTTCGACGTTAGGCCAACGAATGTATACCTGTGCAAGGTCAACGAGGTAGTTGATGACCTTTCTTACATAATTCAATACAGTGCTGTGTACAACATCAAATCGGCCTCTAAATTGGTAAAAAGTCTCATTGTTTCCTAATGCCATATAGCAAGCAATAGTGCTTTCTCTGTGGTGGTTTTCCTGGCTTATAAGTGTGAATCAGTTTTGCGTTCTCTAGTTCGGGGGAAATATAATTAAACGTTTCTCTGGATATAGGAAAATGCTCTTTAAACTTTCACTACTTACTCCACAAAATTTTTCAAATGGTGATAAGTTCTTCCTTTGCAAAATTCTTCATCCGTCGAATCACTTGAAGAGGTATTATCAGAGCTAGATGTTACTTCATTCGACAGTTCATACTAAGAAAGAATAATGCATATCACAAGTTGCCAAGATAAGTGAAATGCTTACTTACTATTACTTTCTCGAAGAATGCCGCAATAGAATATTTTAAAAACTCTCAAGTACGTAGGGGCAAGGAGGTTAAGAAAGCAAAAAAGCTTCGTTTACGCTTCGCTACTTCCCGCTTATGTTTTTTTTTTTTATTTTAAACGCAATGGCCTACTATTGATGGATCACTTCAGGTGTAGTAAGTGATCCTCTAAAATAGGCGGCTTGGCGGGAAGCGAGTTTGATCCGTTCAAAATCACTTGGATGACGTCATAGATGACGTTTCAACTGAACTGATCTGATCATAACTGGTTCGACTGACAAATAAAACACGCCTAATATCGTCCAACTGCAGGGTAGAGGCCGATTAGAGGACCGACGATATCTTGTGCAGTACAACCTAAGTAGTACCATTTTATTATTTGTACTTTTTCCTCCGTTTTATAAAGATACATTTTCAAGTTATTGCGCGAGAAACTACAAGCAGCCGTCAGTGAAGTGTGATAACACTTCACTGACGGCTGCCTGATAAATAAAGTTGGCATTTTTTAAATTTCACGGGTGATTTAAGTTGGTAGTTTCAGCAATAAAGGACGTATTCGTCTGTATTACGTTAAGAAATTGGCGAATACAAATCGTATGTCGTTTATTGCCGGTACTCTACTGCCTGAACTATTGCCAACTCTACTAATAAGTGAATAAACCACTTCCACTCGCTCCCGCTTTACCGCTAGCATTTCGGTCTCGGCTTAGTCATGACATCTGCGCCTATTGCGATCGCTCATAGACCCTAACTAAATTATTGCAAAGGGTAGGCAAATATTTCGTCCTAAAATACATACAAAAATCGAACACGCGCATACAGAAACACAGGACACAATATGGGTCTCGATAACTTCACTGCAGCAAGTATGAGGTCTATTCCATTTGACAATTCGGAATTAATTCAGAACTAATTCCGAATTCTCTCAAATGTAATTCTGAACTGGTTCAGATTTGTATTTTATTTTGGATGGAACGATATAAGAAATTGAGTTGTTCTATATGCAGATGTCGCTGGTAGTTAGGCACCTCCGAATTCGCCAAATTCTTGCTCGATAGTCAGGATTCTGAGAACCGTTCTGAACTACTAGTACACTGCGGATGGAACAACGAATTTCTAGTTCGTTAAATTACGAACTTCTGATGGAACGAAGAACTTGTACTGCACAGACTCAGAAAATTCGGAATTAGTTCTGAACTAATTCTTTCGTTAGATGGAATAGACCTATGAAAAACTATCAATTTTGAATAGCTAGAGACACTTAAAACAGGAAAATCAAATATAGATTGAACAACATCTTAATACAAATGATGACAATATACCGTCGTTGTCAATGAACAGATCCTGTTTCCAAATAATAATATTAACAAAAACGTTATCAACAAACGACACACAGCGAAGTCTAGAATATTATTCATCTTACCTCCCAGGAAATCAAATTTTTTTGATGCCTAATGCAATGTCAACAAAAAACGAAGAAATTTTGGAGCATTTGATTGAATTTATTGATATAAATCATTCCTTAGAAATTCTAGTTTTGTGTATGAAGCAAATTTTTTTTATTACGAGGATAAGTCAAAAATTACTTACACTTTTAGTTCTACAACTATATTAAACAAAGATAGGTGTACAACAGATATAATGCTTGGTCCAGCGAGCCACAAGCTTCCGTATGCCTTCCTGGTAGAAGGTTTTCGGTTGGTCGTGAAGCCACTTTTGCACCGCATCCCAAACGTCTGTGTCTGAGGCAAATCGACGACCTCTTAAAGCTTCTTTGAGCGGTCCAAAGAGATGAAAGTCTGAGGGAGCGAGATATTTGCTGTAACCATCTCTCGAGCTTGCTGAATGTTGTCGTCGGTGGTCAAGGTTGACAGCCATCCAGCTCCCTCTTTTTGTGTTACGCTCGTACGGCCACTTTGAAACATTTCGATCCACAAAAAAAACGCTTTTACGAGATAAAACACTGTCCCCGTATTGTGACAAAGGTCTCCGGTGAATTTCAGCACCTTTCACACCCTCTGACCACAAAAATCGGATCACTGCTCGTTGTTTCACTTTGGTGCAAACTAATAGCGGAGCTGACATGCTTATGCTGTTGTAGCTAGCAGACAAATGACACGATCATGATTAAATTCCGTACACATGACCACAGAGGCGTCAACTCAACGCATGCGCAAGCGGCTGCCACTACGATAACCTTCAAAGCTTGTTATGGCGAAAGTGTAGATAATATTTGACTTACCCTCGTATTTATTGGTTGTTCATAATAATAGTTCCAGCTATTGTTTTTATTGGGTTAGCGATAACAGTTCAATTTAAATTTAATTTTTTTTATTAGAATCCAGTTTTTATTTAAAATGTTCAGTTTTCTATTTTAGGTAGTAAGATTTAAGTACTAACAAACGGTTGTTTCCTTTCTCGCTCTGTTTTTACATCAAACATTTAATTAGTTTATTTTAAGCAGTAGGATTCTTTAGCAGAAACAGTTATTTATTTTATGATTCTGTAAGACATTAATTTTAGTTTACAAGTCGTAGATACTTTAAGTTCATTCCTTTATTAATTAAACTCGAATTTTCGCTACTATGTAAATTATAAGAATAAATATTTTCTTGGATCTTGAACTGGAATGAAGCATAGCAATACACTCGGTGCCACTAACTAGTCGCTACTGACTTGTATGCCGATCACAATTGAACTTATGAGCTGATGAATATGGTGACAGAGAGGGCGCAGCACCGCGATTACAATCCGATAACTGTCTACGTTTAATACATTGCGTTAGACACCGAAAAAAGTGAATTTTCTGGACGATAATATACTACATGTTGCTTCACAACATATTGAATTTAACAATAACGAGTTTTCCTTAGAGACGACTGATTTAATACTATTTTTCTCCTTAGCCAAATCCGTATAACCATTTCCATGATATTTAAAAATATTAGATATAGAATATAGATATCGCTTCAAAAATTGTGTAGTTTTCTTTGTTTGTGTGAAAATGTGGTTTGATAATCATTCGGTCGTCTCATTTAATTAACCACCTCAAAGTCATTACTTTCACCATCATTCAAATAATACTAATTTATTTACATAAACTATCCAATTTTTTGTTTTTTTTTTTTTTGCTTAATATAATGTTTTCTTTAATGTGGTTGAGGTGATTAGGTCTGTACACAATGTAACTATGTGTTCAGAAATAGTCAAAGGCAGGCAGATTATTCTTTATTTTCTATTCTTAAAATATAATTTGCGCTATTTGTGTGCACCATTGTCTAACACCAAAAAGGTTGCTTGGTATTTTTTCCAATATAATTTAAATTTGTATTTACCTTTTTTATTACTTTACGTTGCTGCATGCGCGCATGCTATATTACTTGGATAACTTTTCTGTTTGAGGCATAGGCGTATGCGTGATGAAATGATAAGTTAACGACCTTAAGATATGATATTAGTAATACCTGCCATTGGCTCTTTCTGTTCAGGTGGCGGACGTTGTGTAATTGTGTCGCTCAAACATACGGCAACCGTCGCAAAAGTTGTCAATCCACTGGGTACCGTCGTCACTGTCCAATCGGATGAAGACGTCGACCTTGAACCCACAGAAGAAGTAATACATGAAAATTGCGACGAAGCTTTGTTCAGACCAGTGGTGGCCTCAAAAGCTATTATTTTTGCCGAATCAACAAGTGTACACCCAAAAGATTCTAGGAGCGTCACTCAATGTAATGTTGCAACGTCTCAGAAAAAATCCACTGATAAAGAACCTAAATTTAGCAATTTACGCAATGAAACGCTTATAAGAAAATGCAACGTGAATAAATGCGATTCTTTGTCTGAAATTGATTCGGGCATCGAGAAAGAACGCAGCGAATCTCCATTATTTTGTGATACTACTATCCTCAGTCCTCATTCTAAAATTATCCACTCTAGTCAAAAAACCGAATCCCTAAGCAAAACCCAAACTCATTCCAATTATCCTAAAAATAAATCAATTATCTGTGATATTTCAGATACCTTTGCAGACATGCAGTTTGTACCCTTAAGTGAACCCAAAAAGCAACCCTTTAATATAATCACACCACCACCTTTGGAAAAATTGGACTTTCCTCGTCGGTCACAGTCCCCTGAAGAACACCTTATTTCGCTAAAAACGCCCACAGAAAGCAGCGAAATATCTTATGACCAAGATGATGAACTGTCGAAACATGCTAAAAAGGAGAGAAGATCAAAATGCGATCGATATCAAGGATTAGAGCAAAAAGATATTGTATCGTCATCAGAGGAAAATGTAGCTGAAGACAAAACGATTCAAAAAAAGCCTAGAAAACCAAAAACTAAGCTTGGCGTTCGTATTACTAATATTAATAAAGAATGTGATGAACAGAAGGATGACATTTCTGTTGATTTTCACATTTCGTTGCCTAAAAAATCGTGGAGCAGCATTGCTGCTAGTAAGCCAACAGCAAAAGATAGCTCACAATCATCTCCTAAAACATCGGATACAGAACAAGCCGCTGCATCAAACATATCACAAACACCATTTATCAATGAGAGCAGCTTTGACTCAGATAGCGCCCAATTTGAAAAATCCACCGCTTCGACTATTTTGCAGCCGAAAAAGCTTCTTTATGAAAATAGTAATATAGCAGATGATATCCATCTACTAAAAGTAGATAAATCATCAGATGAAGAAAAGGTAGAAAGCTCCCAAACAGAAACTACTGAAAGCGACGATTCGAGCAAAATACCAATAGAACAGGTGGCAATGGATACAGAGGAAGATACTTGTCAACTTGAAACTGTGAAATCAATGACCAGCAAGATAAGCAAAAGGAAACCCAAAAAGAAACGTAGATAAGCGTAATTTTCTATTTGTAAATATTTCTTTTAGACACTAGGTTTAAATCATAACTAAAAGTAGGTATGAAATGTGAAAATTTCGTAACGAAATAGATGTTTTTTTATTTTTTACATATTTAAAGGAAAATATGGATAAGTACCGCAGATAAGTTTGTTTTAAGAAAAAATGTACTTAAAAAAGTAAGTCATTAGCATATATAAATGTATCGTAAGTTTGTTGCATTGCTTTTTAAGGGCTCACTTCGTTAAAAAAAATATATTTTACGGGAGTTATAAGTAGAGAAAAATAGGTACGGTCTATCCCAGTTAGTGTGCTCACTTGAGACCTGGTAAACCGCAAAAAAAAGAGAGTTGTTTAAATGAGATAAAATGTGCGCAACGTCAGGGCCAACATCCGAAAGAAAGAAAAACGAAAAGATTGCGTTCTAAGGAAAAAACTAAAAATCGACGATACAAATTTTGACGCTAAATTCTTTCATATGAAAGGTATTGAACATTGACATTATGAAGATACACTTACACTACATAGAATTAAAATACGAGGTGCGGTCCACGTATTCTAAGCCTGACATAGAAAGAGAGCTTATAGAAGAAAAATCTCTTTATTATTTCTCAATATAATCTCCTGCTACTTCAATACACTTTTTAAATCGTTTAACTAACGCTTCAATACAACTATAAAAATACGATGGCTGTTAGTCCTCAAAATGCTCTAAAACTGCCTCATGGATTTCTTCATCGGTGTTAAATGTTCTCCCTCTTAGCTCCGATTTTAATTTAGAAAATAAAAAATAGTCACTTGGGACAAGGTCGGAGCTGTACGGTGGGTGTGTCTTCGAAATTGCAGCTATGTGGACAGGAGCATTGTCGTGCACCTAGTCCCAGCTTTTCTCGGCGTTTCTCGATGATGGCTTGTCTTAACTAGCGTAGCAAGTCGGCATAATATATTGCGTTTACTGTAGTGTTGCGTTCTTTAAAGTAGATTAACAAGATGCCTTCGCTATCCCAAAAAATTGTACATCACCTTTTTTGAGCTTTTTGTCACCTTGGCTTTCTTAGGCATGGGTGCGCCTTTGAAATGCTACTCCATCGTTTCTCTTTTAGACAAAGGATCGATATATAGAACCATTGTTTCATCCTCATCCATTATTTGGTTAATGGTTGTGTTGTCGGTTTCGTGCAGCTCAAAAAACTTTCGGCTACATTCTATATGCTGTCCCTTCTGAACCGTGCCGAGCAATCTTGGAACCCATCTTGTGCTAATTTTTGTCATACTCAAATGCTCGTGCAGGATCTTCAAAGCGTTAGCTCCTGAAATCCCTGTTTATTCCCGTATCTCCTTAGCCTTCAGCCGTCGATCACTCAATCACTCAACGACTTCCTTGACCAATTTGATGTTTTCCGGCGTCACTACACTAACGGCCTCCCCCTTCGCATGGATCATCTTCAAAGAAATTCTCTGTTCCAACTGTGGCATACGATGGTGCAGAGTCTTTATAAATCGTACCCATTCGCTCGTTGATTTCGGACGGTGCCTTTCCTTCCAAGCTGAGAAATTAATCACTACATGATGTTCAATTTTGGACATTTTGAAAATTTACCATGTATCGCTCAACTTCTGATTGTCTCACTTAACTAGGCAGTGGCTATAAACTTCCAAGTTGTTATTTAAATGTTAACTAAAGACAGATATGTCAAATGGTAGTGTTTGTTTTTGATTACTTTCTTACTAGATACCTAAAGCTTAGAGTACGTGGACCGCACCTTGTACGATAGTAAAATCTATTTCGAGACCTTCATACAATTTCCTTATTTTACATACAGAGCGTACACTCATACAATTCACATATCCAACTCTAGGAAGAATTCAATTATGTATCAGTAACAGCAGACAGCTCTCTGTGCATTTGCTTTAATTTGTCTTTCAACTTCTTTAGTAACAGTAGATAGATATGTACATTTGTTTTAGTTTTCTCGGTTATTTTCTTTATTTTGTTTCCGGCAATAGGGCCAAAATAAATACGCGAATTACTTTATATAATAACTTTGTTACTCATACAGGGAAAGTTTACAACTTATTCACTATTGAAATTTGCAAATTATGCTGTCTATGATACAGTCAAAGCCACCTACGATTTGGCATAAGCCCCCACAACGCTTGACCGACATAAATGCACAATCCCGAGTTAACTCGGACAGTCCCATATTTTGTTTTAACTTATTGTCCGTGCTCTAGTTTTAAAATTAATTTTAACTGAACTAATATGTAGAATTAAGGCCACTACTTTAAAATAATGCAACATTTTTTATTTTAAATAGTTCGTACGCGCAGTAAATAATAAATTTAGCAGTATTTATAAAGTAAAACATATACAATATTACTTTGTTACCGATTATATTGAAAAAAATTTTGTTTTGAGTTGTAAAAGTAACGAAATTTGTGTACGAATTTTAAAACACGCGAGACCTGTGCAGATTTCACTGCTATATTTAAGTTCTACGTTAGAATGCCAAAATGTTGTAAAATAAATAAATTGTGCACAGGAGTAATTTTTCCAGTTACGTAGTAGAAAAGATCCGTTAATGCAATTATTTTAAGAAAAAAAAAATGGGAAAATTGTAATATTTAAATGACAGCCAAAACACCTGTGGCTGTGTTTCGCTTACTATTAACAAAAACAACGTCACAATACAAAAATAGAGTTTATTTCACACACAGTTATGATGTTCGTTATCGCTGTTACCACCGCACTGCCCGGTTCGCGTGCCAACATTGTTTTTTTCTTCGTATATATCCTTGCTACAATATCTCCCTCTCAGTGGCGTAGCCACAAACGCCGTAACTTCTTATTTGTCTTTAAAATGTACAGTTTTCTTTGCACACGGTTGTACTGCGTAGCTATGATAATGTGGTATGATAGAAACGGGGTCATCCTGGGGTATATACGCTGTTTCAACCCTGTCCAAACTTACAGTTGTGTTTCTGCCGTTTAATTCCTCTGTCTATAACTTTGTGTGGTCCAGAATACGATGCACTTAGTGGTTTCTTAATCAAATCTCGCAAAAACACATATGAAGCATAAATATCTTCTGACTTGCATTCCATTTGGTAGTGCTATGTTGCATCGCACTTAAGTTATCTCGTAAATTTTGCACGAACAGATCAAACGGTGGAGAGCTTCTAGAAGAGGAAGAAAATTCCGATGGTAAACGTAGAGTTTCGCCGTAGACTTTTTCGGCAACCCGCAGCGCCGTTCGGATTCCTAATAGTACTGCTGGTAAGGATAACAGCAAATCTGGATTATTGTCCTTTGTCTTTTGATTCCGAGGAGTGTATTAAATTCCGTGAAAATTGTACTCTCAAATTGCGCTCCTCTGTTGGTAATTATAGTTTCTGGGACTCCAAATCTGGCGACCCAATGCGTGAATATTGCTCTAACGACTGTTTTCGCTTTGATATCTGCTACTCATAGCACTTCTGGCCAACTCGAATACCAGCCGACTAGAGTTACACAGTACCGCATATTTCCACATGGAGGCAAGGGTCCGATGATGTCCAAATGTTCACACGAAATTCTTGCTTTTGGCGTCGGCAAGTTAACTGGTGTTTGGTCTGTGAACTTTGGATTTTTGGCACTTGAAGGCCAAAAGAATTTTCCATTAATTAGACGCCGAGACGCTCGCATTCCTGGATGCGATAAATTGTGTAATGACTCAAATATCTCTACGAAATTCGAAAGGTTCGTAAGATCGAAATGTTTCAGTAGATGTTTCGCAGAGCAATTGTATGTTCTCATCTGGTAGTAGTAATTTCTCAAATTTCAGATTATCTTTTTGAAGGAGTTCTTCTATTTGCTTGTCTCCTTGCTGCTTTTTTGCCAGCCTCTCATAATCGATAGATTATGACAGGCTGGGTACCTCTTCTAGTCGAGACAGTGCATCTGCTGCTTCGTTTTCTGAGCCTTTGATGTACTCAATATTTGTAGTAAACTGGGCGATAAATCTATATGTCGGGTATGTCGAGTCGTTTCTCTTGAATGCGAGGTATGTTTGGTGGAAAAGGCACACATTAAAGATTTCTGATCTGTGTATATGGTTAGATCCCTGCCTTCGATATAAGGTCGAAAATATGCTACAGCCGCATAGATTGCTAATAACTCGCAGTCGTACGTGCCATAGCTAGTTTCAGTTTTTTTCAGTTTTTTGAGAAAAAAGCCCAACGGTTGGTTTGTGTTTCCGGATTTTTGCTGTAATACGGCTCCTATACCTGTCTCGGATGCGTCGCAAATAAGGGACAATTTACCCTCAGTTGAAGGAACAGTTAATGTAGCTGCTGAGCTTAAGCTGTTTTTACACTTGTTCAAAGCTTCTTCTGTTTCTTCCGTCCATTCTATTGGGGTTTTATCATTCTTCTTGGCTTTATTTTGTAAATAATTGTGCAATGGGGTCTGTATTTGTGTCGCGTCCGGGACATGTTTCCGATAGGAGTTAATTATTCCCAAAAAACGACGTAGTTCGTGTACATTACTAGGTTTATTATAATTCTGCAAGGTGGCTGTTCGATCTGACGGATACGACATTCCAGAATTACATATCTTAAAACCGAGGAAACTGACTGATTCTCATCCAAATTTACATTTCTCTAGATTAATGGAAACTCCGTTTTCAGCTAACCGTTGCAAGACTATTTGGACGTGCTGCTTGTGTTCATCGAGTGACTTAGACGCGATTAATATGTCATCTAGGTATGTGAATGCAAAATCTATACCTTGTAGGATTCGATCTGTAAATCGTTGAAAGGTTTGGGCTGCATTTCGCAAGCCAAAGGGGATCCTTAAGAACTCGAATAATCCGAATGGTGTTATTACTGCAGTTTTGGGTATAGATTCTGGTGCCACTACTATTTGATTGTAAGCTCTGACAACGTCTAAGGCAGAAAAGAAGTATTTTCCATGCAAAATATACGTACAGTCTTGCATATTAGGAACTGCGTACCTGTTTGGCACAGCGATTGCGTTTAACCGGCGATAATCTCCACACGGCCTCCATTCGCCGTTTTTCTTAGGTACTAAATGGAGTGGCGATGCCCAAGGAGACTTAGAAGGGCGGCAAATACCATCAGCTACCACACGTTCGAATTCTCGTTTGGCGAGTGAGTATTTGTCCGCTGGTAATCTTCTTAGAGAATGTAGAATGAAGCTGAGTGAGTGGACAACTTCCTTCGACTGTGTGGCTTCCAGATCCATTTCCAAGCGAGTATTGCTGTCGATTAACTTGTGTGCAACGTCGACTACCAACCCATATGATTTCAAAAAATCTGCTCCCAATAATATCTCGTGACGACACAGATATAGAAAGTCCATTCAAACTTCCTTAGCAGGCCGAGATCTAACGTCAAAACTCTTTTGCCATACGTGATGATAACTGAACCATTTGCTGAGTACAGTTTGAATTTAATTGGTTTGAGTGTGTGGTTGTTTAGCACTGCTGACTTGGGAACTACAGAGACGTCTGCTCCAGTATCAACTAAAAATAGCAGATTATTATTATTGTCATTAATAAAAAGTCTAGAAATATAGCTTGTCACGTCGGATACTGGTATAGGGGACTTGGTCTCCGGAAGTTTAATTGGTTCTTTGAATTTTCGGAAAAATTGCACGATTTGTCACATTTATTGGCCTCTGTACCGAACATGAAATGATAACGACACGTTGGATGTTTCTTTATGTCTCTATTGTGCAAATTCGAACGCGATTTACTACGTTAACAACCACGCACTTCCAGTTCCTCAATGCGTTGTACCAGCTTATTGAAATCGTCACAGGTAACGTATGGTTGTGGACTTGTAGTCGGCGGTTCTGCAGGTGTTATTGCGTTGATACTCGATGTACCTGTATGTTCGGCTATAACATTAGCTATGACTCCCAACTCGTTTAGATTCCCTTTGGTTGCGCTTAAAATGCCTCTGATTTTTCGTGGCAATCTTTCCATCCAGACGCCCTTCAAGAATTCTTCGTCGATTTTCGGAGATATTTGTCTCATCTCGCGCAATAGAGTAGATGTTTTTTTTGTCACCTAAAACCATATCAGAGTTTTATACATTTTCGTATCAGCATATTTTCTCTCAACAGGCGTTCTTTTAGTTGTTTATACAGGTCGTAATTGTTTATCCGTTGCCTCTTCTGCTGGTTCCGTGATTAAATCTGCGATGCTGTCACACTGCTCTTCTGATAAAGCGCTAATTACCAAGTCGAATTTAGTCAGGGAACGAGTAATTCCAGCGGTTCTGGGTTGGGCTTCGGCTCGACCGAACCAGGATTCTGGCTTCGAGGACCAAAAACTACTCAATTTAACAGTAATGCGAAGTATTTCTTGTAGATTGATGGTTATTTTCTTCATTTCCTGTCTCCATTATTTCTTAAGTTTCCACGTGGTTTTTACACTTATTTTGTATTATCCGTGTTCGTAACGGGGTTTCGGCACCAATTTGTGGCGATGTTTCGCTTACTATTAACAAAAACAACGTCACAATAAAAAATAAAGTTTATTTCACTTAATTACAGTTATGATGTTCGTTATTGTTGTTACCACCACACCGCTCGGTTCTTTTACCAACATTTTTTTCTTCGTGTATATCCCTGTTACACACCCATAATATCATAATATTTATTTACACATTTCCGACATTAAACATAACCTCAAAATATTCTTTGCATATAAAACGACGCTTGTACACTTTGTGGAATGTGAAAAATAAAATTCGTCAAAGTTATTCTAAATTGTACGATACGTGTTTTTAAAGTAAGTACCGTTTTTAAATAAAACAAAAACAAGTAAACTTTTCTTAACAATTTTATTTTTACATGAAAGCCTGTACGTAATTCTACTTTTCTACATAATTTCCACCAATATTGAGGCATTTATCGTATCGAACAATCAGCTTTACAATCCCATCGTCATAGAAGTCTGCCGCCTGACTTAACAACCACTGCACGACAGTCGTTTTGACCTCATCATCGAAACTCAGCAGATAACGATGAAATCGTAAAGCGTCTGTCCTCTTTCACTTTCTCGTCAACTTTCTGAACCAAATCTTCAGTAATGACAGAAGGTCGCCCACTTCGTTCCTTACATGAACATTCGTGCGGCCATCTTTAAAAGCTCTTACCCATTCCCGTACCATTCCATCACTCATAATGTTTTCTCCGTACACTTCACAGATCTGACGATGAATGTCGGCCGATTTAATGCCTTTAGCACTAAGAAAACGAATCACAGCGCATATTTCACAGTCGGCGGGATTCTCGATCGGCGGAGACATTTTAAATAGTGACAAACAAACGTAAACACGGTCGAATCGTTCTGTAGTGGCGTCTGTGGCTTGTCAACAGATGTAGGTACACAGCGCGCAAGCGTAGAAAGCCGCCGCAGCGCTCGCGGTAGCTGAATTTCAAAACAGTACATACTTTAAAAACACGCCTCGTATATTGTTCCACTATGCCAAACAACTTCCATTAAAACGCTAGAAAAAGATTTTTTATCATTGGGGAAAATGTACTAAAAGGAGAAAGTTATGTGAGGCATAGTGAAAGTGATTTGTCCAAAAATACAAGGGAATTTAATTAATATATTTCGGCTTCCGTCGGTGAATTATGAAAATCCGTGATTTTCCGACGTAATTAAATATTCGGGGAAGAATCGAACCTTTGCCGGACGGGCGTGCTAACTACTACAGCACCTTATGCCAAGAACGTACCTGGCATAACGTCCTCGGATATACAAAGGAATTTGTTTGTAAATGTAATCATTTTACTATGCTCTTGGTTTCCGGTTTGGAACCGCGTCGTTGTAGCTTCTGCCGACGTCTTGCCCGCAGTCTTATAAACATCTTCAGGACTGTTACTGCACAGTGACTGTCAGTGTACCCTGAAGATATCCCATACGAGTGTGGACGAAACATCGGCAGAAGCTATAACAACAACGCCTTTCTAACCCAGAAACCAAGGGCATGGTGATATTGACGACCGCGGAAGCCTACGTACCTATAATCGTTTTAATTTGAATATATTTATGCAGGCTTATAACTTGTTTATTATCACTCCATTTTAATCGCTTTTGATCGCTTTAGATCGCTTTATTAATAGATATTCTACGTCTCTCATAGACTTAAAAATGAAAATTTTGTTAAATGCATTATCTTAAAATACGAGTTACAGTAAATTTGGTGGTTCTTTATGTTAATATTTCTAGCATTTGGAATATATAAAATACATTTATAAAGCACACTATAACGTATTAACAGATATCCTTCAATTTTATTTTTTTTAACTTTAACCAACACTTCTTATTATCGTTTACGAGATTATAATGGTAAGCACACTGACCCAGCCTGTATACAACGCAATGTTGACTTTTTTATAATTGAATACCAAAATTAACTTTTCTTTTTATAACAATTCGTTGTTTGTAACTCTTATAACAGTAACCTATATGTTTTTGTGCAAAACACTTACGATACATTAAAATGTTCACTTATACAACTATGGATATAACGTATTAATTGAAGATAGTCACAGTGCAATATACAAGATCTTGAAAGTAATATGTACGTACAAATAAGCCTTATTATAGTAGTTATTATTATAGTACCATTATCATAACAAAGACCAAAATAAAAATATACAACATCTGTCCTATTGTTCTCACTGCATCGTATTCATCCAACTGCTTTCTTTGTTAAAAGAGCACTGCAGAATGTTGTATCTATGAAAACTGACAGTAATAAGCGATAAATCGTAAAGGTCTTGTATATTCGTAAAGATATTTTGCCAATTTGGGAGAAACCTACATACGTTATTGTAAATTTGAAGTTTATTATTTTTATCTAAGCCAAAATCGAAAAATAAAATTAGCGTTTGCAATGTGTTTCATGAGAATAATCATTATTTTAAATTAGATATCAAAATAGACAATTTATATAAAGTAATATGCAAGGTTCGACAAACGAGTGCAACGTCAGAGGCGTATCGCGCCAAAATAGATACGTGAGATACAGTATTATTAAAAAATAATATATTCTTACCTTTTATTGACGTCTTGATGTCCACTACGACTCGCAGTGGACATCAAGAATATATTTTTTAATAATACTGTATCTCGCGTACCTACTTTTGCGCGATGTGCCTCTGACGTTGCACTCGTTTGTCGAACCTTAGTAATATGGTTGGGAAGTATTTTAATTTCCGATTTAGTTTAAGCCACAGGAAAAAAAAATTGAAAATTGAAACGTGATATTTAGAAATAATAACATACATGGATGGGATTGTTTGATAATTCAAGTAAAATTCTAAAAATTACACTGATAAAATAACTATACAACATTGCAAAATGAATAATTGCAAAAATGTTCATACAAAGTTAATGGCAGCTGCCCAAGAGCAACTACTTATGTCATATATTGCATGTACACATATAATTTCAGCCATGTAGTAAAAAAATCTAGTTAAGGACACAATTGTGCATTAATAGACATGTTATAGCTTATTTTGGATGTCCTTATGTTTCCCACTATTTAAAAGTAATAGAAAAAGGAGAAAATATAAATCCATTTAATTCATTCACAATTTGCAAGTAATATATTTTCGCTGAGTCCAAATGAGCTTACCATAATCTCTCTTAACTACCTTTTTTATTATAATTGTTGCAATAAACATTTTTGTTCATTATGTAAATATACCAAGATGATTTTATATTGTATATATTAATCTCCATACAATTTTAGAATTTCTTATATGTAGTAAATTAACTTTAGCATAGTTATTTTACCTATAGTAAAAACAATAGGGAACATAAATAAAGGATAGTAAGTGAAACAAGTGGTTACTTATTTTTCAAATGAAAGTTTACCTCAGTTACGTGAGCTACCTAAAAGTGACTATCCAAACATAATTATTTCCTACAACCTTTTCATCTTTTTATCATACATATTACATAGTTTGAATCACAAATAGTTGCAATCGCGTTATTATAACATTATTACAAATGTCCAATTCATTTTATTGATATGTGAATTACCTCCATCAGACATAATAGGGTGCTTCTAAGAATGCAAATATTACAAATGGTTATAGAGATGGGCTTCACAAGTTATAACACAACGTACTCACCTAATGCGTGCACAATTCAATTTGGTCTTTTAAATGAAGCAGCCTGCATATTACTATGTTTTTGAATGCTTCTTTTCAATTCATGTCAACTTTCTTCAACATTTCCTATACCTATCTAGCTCAATTTTGAAAATAATTTGAGATTTTTCGAATCGGCCAAAATTTTATTCGGTTAAGTAGTTCTTGAAGTTTTCAGCAGAACATCGACATTTTTTAATCCAAATAGATTCTGCAAGTTTGCCGTCGAAATCGTTGCCAAGTGTGATATTTTTCCAGAGTTTAATAGAGAAACTTTTCCTAAAGTGCGTCCTTTTTTACAAAGTTAAATATGAAATGCTCTGACGAAATACTATAAGCTTTTGTTGGATCCTATTGAGTTAAAGATTTATTAATATTTCGGGAATAATATATTGCATTGTATTACTTAAAATCCTTAATATAGCAGCAGTGTTCACTGTATACTTCATCTTTCTCAAAACCCCACCAAAAGCAACCATATAGTATTTCGTTTGAGCTTTTTGGTGATCAAGCTATGGGAATGACCGGAAGTCGTTTCGTGTTTTTTAACGCAACGTATAACTGGCATTGTACACAATTATTATTCCAAAAATATTAGTAAATGTTCAACAATATTCAAGGAATCGCATTACAGTTTGTATGCAGGAAATTGGTGCTCATTTCGAGATGTTGAAATTGTACCAATAAAATAACTCATGAATATCCTTAGTGAAATAAAAGTTTATAGTATTTCGTCGCAGCATTCTATGTTTTGAAGCGAAAAACTTATCTATGTAGCTCCATATTTAATTTATTAGAGAAAAATTTATTTGACGTACAGGGAAATGTTCATAAAAAGAATTCTAAATTTGCTTTATTTGTCTACGTAATCTTCTTCTAAAGATTACACTTGCGCCGTAATTGCTGCAGTGTTTGGACCCTTGTGCAGGCACTTTCGTTCAAGTCTGCAAAGCAGGCGTTTACTTTTTCCCAGCAAGCAATTGTCCGGGTTTGGGAAGAGGCTGTAATCCACAATGGCCATATCGGGCTAATAAGGTGCATGAAACACTTCATACATCACTTGATGGATTTTGCCGATCACCACGATAGCTTTATGGCTGGGAGTATTGTCTAGGTGAAAGAGGACTTTGTTCTTTGCCAGACCTAGCCTTGATTGTTTGTTTGAACTGATTCAGAAGGTTGGCGTAATATTCACCGTTAATCGTCCTGTCCTTTTCTAAACAATCTACCAACAAGATTCCGTTAGCGTCCCAAAAAACGACGGCCATGACTTTCCCTGCAAATGGGACGCTCTTTGCTTTTTTCAGTTCTGTTCGCCTTTGCCTGTCCACTGTTTTGATTGCTGTTTGGGCGTATAGTGATGGTCTCATCCACAGCAACAAATCGCCGCGAAAAGTCTGTTGGGTTGGACTCGTACCTCTGTACGAAATACTATTCCGATACAGTCATGCGTTGCAGTTTTTGGTCCGGCGTTAGCAAATGCGGCACCCAATTTTCTCGTTTCCAAAATATCTAATAGGATATGATGCCCTGTTTCTTTCAATATGCCAGCAATCTCGGCTACCTCAATCTGCGATCATTCATAATGTTTTTGTGGAGTTTTTTGACGATTTCTTCGGTTGTGATGAATTTTGGTCTCCCAGAAGGCTCAGCATATTAAGCGCTTGTGCGTCCACGCATGAAATCAGCAACCCACGTTTTTACGGTCGCAAATGAGGAAGCAGACTCTGCCAATGTTGTGTCTAGCTCCGCTTCAATCTGTATAAAATAAACATTTGATAAATATTTTATCACTGCTCGCACTTCGGTTCCTTCCATACTTGGAAAACAACAAAACTTTATAGAATCGCAGAGTAACAACAACACAGTACTCTGAAACACTCGGGTTTACCGTAAAACAATTTCATTTTAATGTGACATTGCCAAAATGGTTCTAAGAGCGCCACCTCTAAAGGAGGGCGGAAACTTTTCATCCCACTTTCGAAATTTTTTCAGCAGTAAAATAAATAACATAGGTACTAAAAGTTGTTCAAAGGATTTCGCAATTCAGCTAAATAAATTTTCTGGATGAATTTATTAATACAATGTGTAGCGCGGACATTGTACAAAAAGTTACTCCCGAAATATTACTAAATTGACATTTTAATTGCCAAAATGGAGCTCCGCCGCTAGAGGAGGCCGGAAAATTTTCGTTCCACCTTCGTATACACGTTGGTCCAGATACGAACGGGGTATTGCCTTTGTGAGTGGCAACAGCGCATTCGAGTCCATCCAATCGCAGTATATCATAAAGCGAGCAGCGGTACGCACGCATATTATAAACACGCATTCTCATATTATAAGCATGTATTCTTAGATTATGTTAGATGGTACAGTTTCTTGTATTCATTTTGTTACTGCTATACGATGTAGGAGAACGAAGAAGTAATTCTAAGTAGGAAAATAAACAACTATTCTTGTCAAATTAAACTGAAGAAAAAAATATTCGATAATTATACAAAATAAATTGAAATTCTATCAATGTTACTTTATTAAGGGGAAAAATCTCCTGGCAATTTTAAACTTTATAACTTTTGTATTTGTTGCGTTTCAAAATACGTTTCACAGTACTTCTACTAACACCGATTTCGTCTGCAATTTGCCGACTAAAACAAGGTTCGCCCATTTCAACAAACGAACAAACCCTCACTTTTCTCTCCTCCCGCTCGGGATGCCTTAGAGGGATTTGAGGCTGTTCGTCTATTTGTTCGCATTTACGGCAATTCCCAAAATACCATTTAATGATCTGTACAATTTTTGTAATTATATAACCTAACATAATGTATTCGAAATCCACGATCTCTTGTTAGAACCTTACAAGCGCACAGAAAGACAAAGAGGGCATTTGATAAATGCAGGATGCCAGATTGCGCTACGTATAATATATCTCGCAATCCGGTGAAGCCTGAGCCAACGTGCCTCGATCGGGTACGTACAATATTCATATGGGCATTGTAATTTGTAATTAATCCGCCTCGTGCGAATAAGCAAGAAAAAACTATGCGAACACTAATTAGCTGTGTGTCCTGTTCAATCATTGGTTCCAATAATGCTTTTTTGATGACTCCTTCACGTTCAAAATAAAAGCTGAGCGTGGCAGCTTCCTAATCCAACATTCAACTATAAAGCTCAGGTCGTTCACGATCAGCCAGCAGACAATGATTTCAATGGCCATCTGGTAGAATCTAGTTGATGTAAAAGGTTTCGCAATTCTTGCAACCATCGGCTACAAATCTCTATCGACACAAATCTTAAAATTAAATTAGGAATTCAAAAATGTAATAATATATTCCATTTAAAATAACAAAGTTTACAGCTACTTCCGGTATAACTAGCAGTCTCAAGTTATTGGAAGTATTTTAGTTCAGTAGTACATGTAGTCTGTATACTGCCAAGTTTTCAGAATTTTCCAATGTCTGTTTCATAAATCGATTGATGCAGTTCCTCGTGAGACATTGTGTATACTTGAATATCATTTTATATCGTACAAAATAAAAATTATTCGGAGATAAATTTTTATTTTAAATTTTTTTTTCTAAATTGCTGAGAGAAGGAATTATCTTGCACCCACGGGCTAGGTGAACACGTACAATTTGAATTTAAAATAAGAAAACTATATTAATTTTCTATAAAAATTGACATTCATAATACTAAAATACCTAGTCTGGCCATAAATTCTGTCCCTGTTTTAAGAAAATCGAGCGTCAAATAATCTTCATTTGTTTTTATGTCGTATAAATAAGCTCCTAGGTCTCCTAATTCTCACTTTGTTTCTGTAGAACTTGTTGTGAACATGGAGTGGGGCTTGAGAGAAACTCGTGTCGCTATTATTGCGCTGCATAAGTGTTACAAGGCGCCAGCCGAATTTTTTAATCTCCTGAAACATCTAGGTATTAGGAAGAAATTCGATCAATCAAACGGTACACCGAGATGTCCTCAGTCGATGATAGACCAAGGACCGGGCGGCCATGAATTTCAAGGACACCATCAGCCATCAACGCCGTGGCTGAGCGAATTCGACAAAACCTTCTCCGAAAACAGAAAATCATGGCTAGGGTAATAAAAATCTCACCTAGAACCATGCCCCGCATTATCAAACCTGAGACTCCGCGCTTATCATCGAAATACAAGACATCGCTTGACAGCAACTCACCGACGAAAAAAGTTTCGTGGTAGAAGAAAAGTTCAACCGTCAAAATAACAGAATCTATAATAATAATAATAATAAAGCTTTTTATTCGTAATAAAAAAATTACAAATTGTGTCATATGTATAAACAAAAGGTAAATAGAAACATGTACATAAATGGATTAAAAGATAAATAAGTAAAGAACTGCTTAAACCGGTATATATCTATAACATTGAACATCAAAAAAAAAAAAGAAAGGAAGGGATAAACAAAGATAAACAAGACAGAGCGCGTTGACGTTCAATGCACAAACTCACACTCTCGACGAGAACCATTTCTAAAAGTTAACGTTTTATTTTCGTTTTAAATTTGTTTGGAAGCAGTGCTTTAATTTCCGTTCCCAACAAACTGTATAGTTTAGGCCCCCAGAAGTCCACTGTATTTTGCATTGTTGTGAGCCTATGGTATGGCATCCGTAATTGACTTCTATTACGTGTGGTGTACTTGTGTGTGTGCTTGTTGATCCTGTTGTTATGGACGTGGCTCAGGATCGCAAGTATGTACACAGATGTTAAGATAAGTATTCCTTGCTTTTTAAAATATGTTCTACGGGATTCCGAATATTGTAGGTTACACAACAATCTAATCGCTCTCTTTTGTAGTAGATGATGAGTGGATGGTCCCCAAAATAATATGCCATGGCTCAACAGGGAATGGAAAGTGGCGAAATATGTTATTCTTGTAGTGTGACGGGTAGCTACTTTCTTCACCCTTCCTAACGCTTATACGCACATACCTCTCGAGAAGCTTCTGAAAAAATCCCAGGGGTGGAAAGAGACTATCATCTAACTTCAGTTGGTGGGGAGTGTTGGCGCATATATCGTTAAATATTCCGTTACGCGCAAGCGCGCCAATCGAGTGCATTTTTATAAAACTTCTATTATGCGCAAACGCACAAATAGGCATTTTTATGTAGTATTTTTTAAGTACAGTTAAGTGAGAATCAATAAATGACGCAAGCAATAATGCAATTGTAGTTCGATCATCCACAAATGCGGTCCACATACAATTAAATGACAATAATCAACATGTTTTGATCCATTCGAGCCGGATTGCAAGGCAACAATTAGTGCAATTTGAACGGCAATCAAGAACATACGAAAACGAATGCAAGCCATCACGTGGAGCTGCACTATTAGAGGTTAGTGTGCATCTATCTTTTCTTATCCGTTTCTTGTCCATGTGTTTTGAATGTAATATACTTCTATTGTTACACAATTGTTTTCAATTTAATTTTCTATTACGTACGGCAACACAGCCATGTCTAACGAGTTGGTGATATTACATAGAAAACGCGGTTCCATCAAACATAGGTTAACAAACGTAAAACGATACATTGAAGGCGTTGATACGACGAAACCCTTAGACAGGGTCGTCCTCAATGAATTACAAACACGATTAGATAAACAAGATGACATTTATGATGAATTTCAAAAAATTCAAGGTCAGATATAAATCGAATGCAATACATCAGATATAGAAAGTTAAGTCAATGAACGCGAAGCTTTTGAAAAAATTATTTTTTATATATTCAGGCATTATGAAAACTACGTTAACAGAATCAATGAATGATTCAGGGTCAAATAACGATTTAATAATAACTAATCTTTCCAAAAACAATGAGGATGTAGAAAATTCATCGCAGAATAATTCAAATTTAGAGGTTACAATAGACAGAAGCCATAGTCTTGACAATATAAAATTACCTGTTATTCATTTACCAAAATATTCAGGAAATACACAAATTGGTTAGAATTTAAGGACATGTTCATTTCATTAATTCACAATAATTCAACAATTTCCGCAATTCAAACATTCCATTATTTAAGAGCAGCTCTTGAAGATAACGCTGCACAGGTCATTAAATCATTGGAGTTTTCGGCTGCAAATTATCAGGTAGCGTAGGATTTGCTTTGTAGTCGTTACGATAATAATCAGCTACTAATCCACAATCACATTAAAGCTATTTTCGAAATTCCTATTGTAACAAAAGGAACAGCTTCAATTTTTCGGCAGTTAGTAGACGATGTTTCATGACATTTGCGATCTCTGCAACTTCTGGGACAAAAAACAGAAACATGGGATGTCTTAATTATTCACATAATATTAAATAAATTGGATTTCAAAACCGCTAAGGATAGGGATGAGAAAAAGAACACTCACACTTAAAGATTTTAAAGAGTTTTTGATAAAAAAAGCAGACATGCTAGAAACACTAGAAGGTAGAGGAGAGAAAACGACAAATGAATCATTTAGAAAGCATAGAGCAAACCCATTCAGTAGCAAAGTAGCAACATGCAATTATTGTGGAGAAAATCATTTAGTTTTCACATGCGTGTTTCAGTTGTGTTCAGTTGTTTATGCGCTGGCCATACGAAAGACAAGTGCACGTCGAGAAATTGCAAGAAATGTAAGAATAGGCGCAACACAATATTACACACAGATCACAACTCAAGCAAGCAAGATTCACAAGCAACAGACGAAACATTTAATGCAAGTTGTCAAAGAAAGCAGCAAGTACTATTAGCTACGGTGGAATTATCGGTTTTAGTTAAGAATGGCATAAAGCATATATGTAGAGCATTACTTGATTGCGCCTAACAATCTCATTTTATCACAAAACGATTATGTAAAAAATTAGGTCTTGATGAAAGCGAAGCCAATATTTCTATTATTGCAATCAATCAAATCTCTTCAAAGCAAGTTAACTTTTCAGTCAAATATTAGTGAACAAATAGATTTGTTATTAGGTGCAGACTTATGTATTTTAGAAAGTTTTGCTAGATGGACAATTAAATCTAGGAAACAGCAAACCAATACTGCAAAACTCGACTTTTGGTTGGATCATTGTTGGTGGCATTAATGTACAAAACTTATCCAAAGTATCTCATTGTCACTTCACCAGAACAAGGAATGATGTACAAGAGCAACAATTTTGGGCCTTAGAGGAATATAACGATCAGCCAACATCAGTTGAAGACATTAAATGCGAACAACTCTTCATTCAAACTACAAAAAGGGAGGAGATATGGTGTTTTTAAGGCAGACAGTCTAACTACCAAACTACGAGTTTAGCATTTTGAGGGCGATTGCAACTTCGAAATGCCCTTTAATCAATAGATTACGATAGACATGGTAACACGCAACATTACGGGAATTATCTCCATCATGTGTTCTTTAGGACAGGCACAATTAAATGTATTTACATCACTGAAGCTTTTAAAATGATCGTACAAAATTCAGCAAATTATCTACAGACGATTAGGAAATCCCAATATTATTTATGGAGGTCAAATCCAAACAAAGATGTTGAAATATACGAATTAAACACCGTCACTTATGGCACTAGATCAGCACCATTTCTAGCAGTTCGATGTTTGAAACAACACAGTTAGGTATCCAAATGCCAGTAAGATTATATTGAGGGACTTCTACGTGGACGATTTAATATCTGGAGCGGACACTATAGAAGAGGCGAGAATGCTGTCACGATATTTCTAGCATCTTACAAACAGCAGGCATGGAATTAAGAAAATAACTGAGATTTCAAAAGAGAAAAATGTAAAACTTTAGGACTTCAAAGGACCTGGACGCAGGACAATTTCAGTTACAAAATAAATAATACTTACCACCGTCATGTGACAAAACATTCAATTTGATCAGAAACAGCACATTGGGTTATTCAGGGACGCAATTTAGCTAGAAAAACAATTCATAAATGTATGAGCAAAACCATTAACAGCAACACCCTTAATGGGAAACCTACCAGCTGTTAGAACAACGCCAGCCTTATCATTGGTGGGAACGGATTATGCAGGGCCATTTTTATTACGTGAAAGATTAGGTCGCGGAAAATCCAAATTCAAATGTTGTATATGTCTTTTTATTTGCATGACAACGAAAGCTATACTTTTGGAGCCTGTTACTGATTTGACGACTGATTCATTCATTGACACTCTTAAACGCTTTACTGCGAGACGTGGTGCACCTACCCACATACACATTGAGAATATGTGAAATTAGCTATATGTACGGCGAGAGAGCGATGAGGGATTGACTAGAATCCGATCGATTCGATGCGGATCGTTAGTACACTTGGCATGCAGACCTACTGTGTGCAAGAACGTACGTAATGATTTGAAATCATAGTCGCATCAAAATGAGAGTTTCGCATATTTATTTTGTTGTTGCTACGAAGCTGAGACGAAACTAAGGACTTTTAAAGACGAACATAAAAACATATTCTAATGAAATAAAAGAAAAGAAAAATAAATACTCTAAAAATACTTACTAAGATCGTCCGCACATAATGGAGTCTACCTCGTAACTAACCACATCGGTAACCGTCGTGAGCCGTCGACTGCCGCTAACCCCTCCGCTTGTGGTAAATCACTCATTCGCGTTTACCGTTGTCTACGCTTTTTCGTATAGCTAGACATTTTCTTTCCTTATGTGTATATTCAAACAATGGCACAACATATGTCAAGGCTAGTAAAGAATTACGTGAATTAGGCAAATTTATAATTAATAACAATTTAAAACTAAAAGATAAAACGATTGATGAGAGAATAAGTTAGCATTTCATACCACCTTATGCTTTCAATTTTAGAGGTTTGTGGGAAGCCGCTGTAATGTCAACAAAATTTCATTTAAAAAGAATACTATTTAATACTACAATTAGTTTAGAACAGTTTTTTACATTATTAGCAACAATAGAAGGCATATTGAATTCAAGACCATTATCTCCTATATCCTCAGACCCACACCATTTCCAACCATTAAATCCTGCCCACTTTTTAATTTGAAGATCAATTACTGCAATACCGGAAGTTGATTTAAGAAGCATTAATCAGAACAGACTGACGTGTCACCAGCATCTACAACTACGACAGCAATTTTGGAATCATTGGTCAAAGAAATACACAACTCCAACAACGAACAAAATGGACAACAAATGTAATCGAGACTGTAACATTGGTGCTTATGAAAGAAAGCAACTTACCTATTGCATCTTGGCGACTAGGGAAAGTAGCAAAATTTCATCCAGGGAACCATGGCGTTGTCAAAGTTGCCTCCATCAACACACCAGGTGGACTTCTGAAAAGGACAGTTTTCCAGATGTGTCCATTACCTATGGAACCTGAAAGGAAAAACAATGACGAATAAAATACATTTTATTACTTATGTACTCTAATATACTTACCATTTATTGCTTATTTTAATGTTGTTTTTAAAGACCAGAGTCTTCCAAGGCGGGGGGATGTTGGCACCTACGTCGTTAAATATCCCGTTACGCGCAAGCGCGTCAATCGAGTGCATTTTTATAATTCTTCTATTATGCGCAAGCGCACCAATAGGCATTTGTATATATATTATATTTTATGTACAGTTAAGTGAGAATCAATAAACGACGCAAGCAACATGCTAGCAACAATGCAATTGTAGTTTAATCATTCACAAATACAGTCCACATGCAATTAAATGACAATAATCAACAGGAACTGTCATACAAAGGGGTAAAAAGCTTCATTTTTGTGAACAGGGGGTAAAAACGAAGGCTGCTAGCTACCAAATAGATATTTTGAAGCAGGTTGTCAAGCCTTTGAATAATACTTTGTTTGTCCATAAACACTGAGTATTTCAACAGGATTCAGCGCCCGCACGCAAAGCAAAGACAACGCAACGCTTGTTAAAGACAAGTTTACCGGCGTTTGTCGCGGTCGAAGATTGGCTTTCTGGAAGTCCCGACCTGAACCCCCTGCACTATTGATTGGGGGACGTGTTAGAACAAAAAGCCTGCCGATTTTTTCAATATTTTTATCTGTCGCGCAAGTGATAAACATTCATTGCCATATACTTCTTTTAATAAAAGATAAGTTTCAGCAGCGGTTTTTTCAAGTTTCGCGACAATTTGTTGCTCTATTAAAGAATATTAATTACTTATTTTTTCGGCAAAACAAAATAAATAGATCTTATACAAACGAAGGCCACGGCCAAACTAATATGTCTACAGACACGAGAGGGGCGGCAGTCTAAGAGAAGGCTCCACGCTACACAGCCATCGGTCGTACAACTTTGGCGCATGCGTAGTTCTTCTATAGTAGCATCAGTCTCGTTATTTTATAGCCACACCTATTCATAGCTTAATTAAATACATTAATTTGTTCAAACTTTTCTTTTTTTTCTGGCAAATTAACTCCACTTTATGAGAGACATAAATTATGGCATGACTAGGTACTATTGCCATATAATTTAACTAGATGACAACATTTAGATCATCAATTTTTAGCTTCTGCTCTAAAGCGCATCTATCTAGTTTTTATTATCGTTTACGAAATTGCAACAATGAGCATACTAACTGGGCCACCCTGCATATGTAGACTGATGTTTGTGTTATTTATATGACAAACAGTGGCAAAAACCTACAAGTCCAAAATAACATCCCGGATACTCATATTAAATAGTAGTACTAGTATATTTCTGAACTAATGAATTTTAAGCAACGTATGTATGGGACGCAATATATTTTAGTCAAACCGAAGAAAAAGATCTGTACTGTAGAAATTTATCATGCCAAAAAAGATGTATATGAAAAAAAACAAGGGAATCTACATTGAAATTAATAAATATCTACAAAATGTGGAAAATTTGCAACGTAGCTGCTTAAATATTGCATTACATGTCCCGTTTCTTCATTTCAAATTCATGTTTGTACAAGCGCCCTGGGTACCTAATATTTCATGCAGAACGCTTATGAAAATATAGCTCCCAAACACAACATATCGCATATTTTTTGTTTCTGAAAGCAAAAACTTTAAAATATACAATACGCTTATAGCATATGGATATGCTTTAGACTCATATAAATAATAGTTTCAGGTGGTGAACAATCCACAGAATGTATTTACCGTGATGCAGAAGATTTTAGTTCCGCAAGTAGTTTCAGTTCAGCTAGCAGAGCGTCACCTACGCCTTCCTATAGTGGAGATAATTTATTGCATTTTCCTGGAGATTCTAGTAGCTCCTTGTAGTTATATAATACTAAACATATGTTAAATGGTTAATAATACTCTTCATGATAGCACATCATTTATATCAGATATTACCAATATCTATTAGTTACAGGAATATTACGTTCTAACAATTATTGCATTGCTAGTGAAGAATATTGGGTCAAAGTACACATCCTTTTTTAAAAATTCTATTAATCATACAATAGTCATGTTTTGTAAATTTAGTAAATTCATTCATTTGTCCCGAAATTTAAATTTTAAACACACCTAAAAGAATGTTTCATTCATTATTAAATTAAATTGTTGAATAAAACACATTTGAAAATGTTGAAAATAAGCGACTAATATTAAATCTTTAGCAATGCATTGAAGTAGATTGATGTGCTGTAAAATCTTGCATTTAATTATATGCTTATAACAATTTCTTAATATTGAATATTAACTTAATATTTATAATTACACATTGTAATTAGGTAATTCTACAAAGATAAGTTAAATAGTTAATTTTCTTCTAATTTAAAAGTGCAAGAATTGTGATAAAAAAATAGGTTCGTTAGTATTAAGTTTAGTTTAATTATTATATCGGGTGGTGATAAAAACGACAGGAAATGCATGGTTATGCTTTTAGAATAAAAAAATAATTTTCATTTTTCTTAGACAATTTTATTTAGTTGTGCATGATGCAATGTCAAGAATACCCTTCATTCCTCTTTTATAAAATTGACTGAAATTAATATACACTACTATTGAAGTAATTTTAGAAGCATATCATCCTTTCTATTAAGGAAAAGTGAGGATTTAAGATTTTAACTTCAAAGTTTTGCTAAACTTACTGAATGACTTTGTGATTGGTACAAATAATTTTTGTAATTTATATTTTTTATATAATAGCAATTTATTTCAATACATGTTATATGAAAGTATTAGATATTTTGTACTGCAAATGTAAGAAATACATACAATAAAAAGAAATCGAACGTTTTTTTTCTATTAAATGTGCATCTATTTAACCAACGGCATTTTAAGAAATGTAGTATAGCTACTGAAATTGCTCTTGGTGGAGATACTGCTGAAATGTCATGAAAATAGTCAACTGTCAAAAAATAATAGCAAGTACGCATCTATTGCCAAGGTTACAATTATTTTTCAATAGTTTAAGCAGGACTTATAAACAACGTTGCAGTTACCGTTTGCAGTTGCTGTTTCCGTTCATTGTTAATATGATTGGCACGGAACGTTAAATAAGTTGAATAATAAGTTAAATAAGAACAAAAGAAAACCACG
This sequence comes from Dynastes maya, assembly GCA_029619315.2. Taxonomy (NCBI): domain Eukaryota; kingdom Metazoa; phylum Arthropoda; class Insecta; order Coleoptera; family Scarabaeidae; genus Dynastes; species Dynastes maya. The sequence goes on from JAROYE020000002.1 coordinate 51,072,973, forward strand.
AAATTCTAATAGGTTGACAAAACGATTTTCTATATCGAACGCGTAAAAGTGAAAGGTGTCTGCTGCAAACTAAATACTCGTCATAATATATTTATCAATTAGGCTGTATACTTTTAAAGGTTAATCTTCTAAATTTACTTAATTAGTTGGCTAATTCAGTCTAATACACAAATCCGGCAAAATGTGTATTGTATTATTAACAGAATTGTGATATTCATAAAAATTTCGATCTGACAAATATTTCATTGATTTTATCGACGTTAATACTATGCCACGTTCAATTCAAATTACTAAATTAAAAAGTTAGTGTAATTCCCTTCAATGGACTACGACCCATGCTCTTATGACAATACCGTGTAAATGTTTTGTATCATATATTAACCAACTATTAATAATTGAAGTTTCTCGATCTTTTGCGCTAAGAAATCTATTTTCCCACCAGCTTTGACATTGTAGTCACGTTATACAACTTTGAGCTGAGGTAGTTTTTTTTTTTATTAATGAATCAAAACTACTGAACATTGAACCAAAAATATATTCGTCACAAAGTAGATTATTTTAAACAGCTAAACAATTTCAAATTTTAGTTTATATTTTTTTATATAATTGTTTGTTTGCACTTTGTTACCGTAGGACGAACACTTTTTTTAATATGGATTTATGAAAAACAAAACGGATACTCTAAAACTGTGGCACTGGAACACTGAACTCCAGTTCAGTCTTGCTGCTGATGATGATAGCTTGGCTATCGAAACGTGCGTCCAGTACGAATTAAGTGAGTGAAGGAGTTTAGTCGTTTCTGGATTGTGAAAAAATTGTTGTATGAAAAGTACCGTCAAACGTACAATAGTGTTGTGGTAGGTTTTATTGTACTATTTGAAAAAACATCTCGATTTAGTTATAAGTTATAAGTAAAATTAGAAAGACGACTGTTGTATGAAGTCGTTATGTGCAATTTACCTGAACTAATATGTAATAATTAATGTCAATGATTTATATATATTATGTAGGTTTGAAAATATAAGACCTAAATTGAGAAAAGTGGCGATTAAGAAATGGGAACAGCGCCAAAATAAAAAGTTGAGAGTTTCTTTTCCAGGCGATGTGTACGAGGTCTGTTCAAAATGTATCCGACCCGCCATGTTTCCCGCGCGTATGTGTGTAAAATATCGTGCGGAGCTCGCGATCCTCGGCAGTGGCAAGTATGTGAGTGCGGTAGCGTGTTGACGACTCGTCGTGTTTGCAAATTTCACAAAATGACGGAAAGACTGGAGCAGCGCTACTGCATCAAATTTTGTCAGAAGCTTGATGATATTCAAGCGGACACCATTCGGAAGATTCAGGAAGCTTTCGACGACGATGCCATGGGTACTACACAAATCAAGGACTGGTACAATCGGTTCAAAGATGGCCGCATGACGGTCGACAGTGACGCACGTTCTGGCAGACCTTCAACAAGCAGAAACGACAAAACCATTCAGAAGGTTAACACCTTGGTCCTGCAGGACCGTCGTATCACTATTAGAGAATTGTCAGACGAGGTTGGGATGAGCGCTGGATCCGTGCATCCCATTTTGATTTGATGATTTGGGCCTCCGGAGAGTGTCCGCAAAATTCGTGCCGAAGTTGCTAACGGCGAAGCATAAGGAGTACTACCAGCAAGTCCTCCGTCGTCTTCGTGTTGCCGTGCAGCGCAAGAGACCGGATCTGTGGACAGCGGGAACTTGGCAGCTGCATCATGACATCGCACCGGCGCATTCCTCTCGCCTGATTCAGACTTTCTTGATAAAACATAGCATCCCAGTTGTTCGTCAGCCTGCTTATTCTCCCGACTTGGTTCCCTGTGACTTCTGGATGTTTCCCAAGTTGAAAATGCCGTTGAAAGGGAAAAGATTTGACAGTCGGGAGGACATTGTGTAGAATGCGACGGAGCAGCTGAATCGCATTCCAAAAACGGCCTTCCGGAGATGCTTCCAACAGTGACAGCAACGCTGGGATAAGTGTGTACGGTCCCAAGGACAGTATTTTGAAGGCAATTAAGCTTTCATATGTCTAAGTGAACAGTTCGATTTTTCCCGGCAAAGGTGGGATACATTTTGAACAGACTTCGTATGATGTAGTAACCTCTATGCAGCAATTTCCTCTTGTTTTTATTTTTTTTCACATACGTATATTTACGTAAAAGAAAGGGCTAGGGTAATACTGCAGCGGCAGTAGGTTGTTGTATGATGCCCCTCTGCTCTACTCCTTTCACTGTTGCTGGTACCTTATGACGTCGAAACGAAATCACTAGCTACCATCCAAATCCAGCTTTAGGCATGTATCCCTGATACTCTGGTCCTTGCTGGTGATCTCAACTCCAAGCATACTACTTGGTGTTGAAAGATCACCAATCCGTTCGGGAAACGCCTGGGTGACCTTATTCAAGGCACGACTATACACCTACTCGAGCTGACTACTCTAGTAACGTCATTTTACAATACACTAAGTAAAAAGTACAGCTCCACAAACAAACATACGGTTTATTCGTTTAGTGTTTGTTCTAGTGGGCTTGTTGACGACTGCATATCTTGTTCCGTTCCAAGCCATGCAGGATTATATCGGAGCGCAGTTTACATACTTCCTTAGTACGACCAAATTGAAGGTGGAAAATTTCGCCGATCCGTTGGAAGAGGAAAGGTACTCGTAGATTAATTTCAATTTTTTTGCAGTTTCTTGTGATCGTGTATCATACATCCTCAGTTGCTTTCGTTCATAACTGTGATTTATAATCATATAATCGTGATCCAAAGTGTGAATGTTCGATTGAACGGATTTTTTTCCTCCACTGTAAAAGTTTTCGAATCGTGATTAGCAGCCCCCTTGCCCTTTCGAATCATTCATTTTTTGTGCTTACAGCGGTTGACAAGGATCTGATTTTCTGATCAGGACGCGATATACATAATAGATGTTCGGTTGCTATGATCATAATTACTTGATCACATGTTCATGTGCACTATAATCTTGATTACTGTGATTAAAAAGGCCAGAAAACACGAGGAGCTTCAAGTTACCGCTGCCAGCAGCAATTTGCTCAAATTTGCTATTGGCGAGCTGCTCGTTGCGGCAGCTGTCAGCAGAAGCTGCCAAGTCGGGCAATATTTTGCTGTCAGAGCAAGCAACATTTCTGCCACTGACAGCTGTCAATTAGAAAATAATGGATTTCTATGAGAAAGCGCTATTACTGGTTTTATTTCGCAAAAAAAGGCAAAGAAAAACTCATAGATTTTGGATCCACCCCATTCTGGAACTGATGGAAAACGAGGAGCTTTTCATACGATATTTATTCAGCTCCGCGAAAACGAGAGAAAATTTTACAATTATTTCCGCATGTCAGTTACGACGTCTGATGAAGTAATAAACGTTTTGAAAAATAAAATTAAACATAGTAACACTATCATGAAACGAAGCATTTCAGCTGAAGAAGGAATTGCGGTTACCTGTATATTTCTATATATGCTTTATTTTTAGTAGCCATAATATAAGTACATACCTAGAAAATTCATAATACAGCTACAGAAAAATCTATTCCATTTTATGTTAGCAATATTTAAAAAATCTACAAAAATAATACACAATGTTAATATTCCAACTAATAAGTTTTTTAATTATTGCTTCTGTGTTCTCAATTGCAACTGATGTGCATGTAACACAGCATTCATTGTGCATGTATACTGCAAACTAATAAATAATTATTCTTATTAATAAAACAAGATATATCGTCTTCATTATTTAATAATATATTAAGGTATAAATAGAACATTTTAGATGATATTCATAATAAACACGTAAACATTAAATAAACATTAACCTATGAATCTGTTCATATCAATTTTGTATTAAATTGTTTGTGTACCTTACACAATTCTCCCCTCAACACATTTTCATCCAGATAACCATCCTTACCAATATTTTTATCATAATATCCTTTTGCCAAGGCCCAGATCAATTCAATTGCATTAAAGTCATAATGATATGGGGGAAGTCTCAGCACTTCGTGACCATGTGCTTTTATAAGTTTGTCAATAGCATACTTTTTTTCAGGTTTATTCTTTTTAACTATATCTAGTAATTCCATTTTGGTTGACTCACTTGAAAAACTTATGTTGTTGTTCGTTAACCAATCTGCGATATCTTATTTCCTTGACAATGTATTTGGGATTTTATTAATCACAACGCTACGATAAGGAGCATTATCCAACACAACAAGAGAATTTGGTGGTAAGTTTGGAATTAGTTGCTTCGTTACCCATTGTTCAAATTTTCTGCTATCCATTGCAGAATGGTAGTCTGCATCTTCAAAATATTAGATCCGACTTTTAGGCGAGTTCGGGTATTCGTTCGAAGTAACTCTACTCCATATACCCTACTCGGCACTCGCGCTCTTTCGCGTTCGGGAATGTCCTGGAGTTAAGCCTGAATTACATTATACTATATTTACATATATATATACATTATACTATATATTTTTTTTATAAATTCGTCTTTTTTTCATGCTTTTTTTTAGTAACTAGAAAAAAGTTGGAAAAAGTATGGTGAATAATTGCATACTATACTAGTTTCAAAACTAGAACATGTCCTATTCCGATACTATTTTTCATACTAGAAATGAACTATTTATGCGCTCAAGTGTCCAGTAACATGCCTACCAACATATCTACTTTGTTTGTATTAGGATGGGCGATGTATATCGATGTTTTTGAAACATCGATATTTTTTTTAAAACATCGATGGTTTTTTATCGATATTTTTATCAGTTAACATCGATACAAATATCGATGTCGAAGGGCAAACATCGACTTACATTTTTATATTTTAATCATATGTAAAGCTAATAATAAAAAGAAAAAAATTGTGTGTTGCATGTATCGTATCACAGATAGTAACTATGCGTCTAGACTGTTTAGATGATATAGTAGTAATGCATTTAGTTTGTGGGTAAGTCACCGACGACTAGTAGAAAAGAACTTATCACAAATTGGGGAAAGTGACCAACTCTCGGAATTGCCTTTGTGTCTAAGAAGTCATGTTGTGGAGCTTGAAGAAAATCCCTTGAATTGGTGGAAGATAAATGGCGACCCCGATAAACTCACCCATCACTTTCAAAAATAGCACAACAATATGTGACTATTGTCGCAACATCGTTACCATCGTTTATTTTCAAAAGCGGGTGTAACGCTCCCACAGCAAAGAAATAGGTTGAAAGAAAGAAGACTCCCAAATTTTATTTTTTTAGTTAGTAAACGAAACGCGTTGAGCATTATTTAAGAAATAGTTTTGGTGGGGTTTATTGTTGATAGACTTTATTTTTATTTATATTCCCCTATTAATAGAGTTTATTTTTATTTATATTATTAATTTCTGGAGTTTATTTTTCTTCATGAAATAATATTTATTGTTACAAATAAGTTCTTTTTGCCTTTGGAAAATTTGAAAAATGTTTAGTTATACAAAAAATATCCATGTTAGAAAACCATCGATAATTCTAGTCGATAATTTCCCAATATCGATATCGGTGCTCGAAATTTACATCGTTAATCAACATCGATGTTTTATCACCGATGTCCCATCCCTAGTTTGTATCCATAATCTGTATTTATTTTTGTTGGCAGACGTTATGAATAGTCCTATGAAGTATATGTAATGCGACTTGCTGATATCTTCATTGCACTCTAAATTTATAGTTACTATTATGTTACTATATTGAAGGTTAAATTCTAGATACTTAAAATAAACATTAAAAAAAAGACGAATCTAGCATAATGTAATTCAGGCTTTACTCCATCCATTCGTTTAAGAGTATGGATTGCGTGATCCACACACGCTCTACTCCTAATTAGGGATGGGTCGGTATTTTAGTAACGGTATTTTGGAGCGGTATTTTGTTTTCGCGTTCCGGAATACCGAAATAACTCGTTACTTTGGAATGATGGGCTGTCGCACGACACGGGAACGGTAGTGGTGTACATTCGAGACGTTCCTGTGGAACGGTAGTTTCGCTGAAACGATAAACATTTCCATCGTTACTTTGGAACGATGCGCTGTAGCACGACAGGAACAAAGCAAAGTCGACTATCCTCGGAAACGTTGCGATTTACATTAGCGACGTTCCTGGTCGCGTCTCATGTAACCGATTGATGCGTGTATATTATTCAAATGGTAGATGCTATATGCAGCGTAATTGTTAATTGTAGCAGTGTAAAATAAATATGTAAACTATATTTATTTATTAAATATTTATTCAAAATAAATTGAATTATAATAATTTTATTAGAATTCAATTTATTTTTTTTATTATTTAATAAAAAAAAAATAAATCTAAAAGTAGCTATAACGTAAAGAAATTAAACAATTTCTTTGTTGTATTTAAAAATTACAATCGTTTTATCATAGCTGAACTTAATCTGCTTCTTCTATGTGATAAAATTTTACCAGTTTTTATCAAAATACTCATTATAGATCTTAAATTACAGCGTGTTTAATATATAAAGAGATCAACCAGCGTAATAAGCAACCATTTCATATCGGTTATATAGTATATCGTTCCAAAGTAACGGTATTTTGTTCCGGTATTTTTTGTCGCGAAAAGAACGTTCCATGATTGGAGCGGTATTTCCCATCTCTACTCCTAATCCCCTCCACGTGCTCTGCACTTTTGGTCCGTTCCAAACGAATACCCGAACTCAGCTAAAAAAGATGACCAAAAGCGCGCGTGTTTCACTTACGTTTGAAATGGCAGATTTGTTTTTCAATCTTTGTGATGCAAGTAGAATGTTAATATCGGTTTATCATATATCTAAATTCTTCGTTTTTAATGTACTTTCTTATTATCATGAAATTGGAAAACATGCAAGTTCTCTATTGTATATGTATTTCCAAATTTGTATCATTAAATCAAACTAGGTTGGTAACTCTTAGTGTGCATAATTTTTGGTTACGTTTGAAATCGTACGATTGGCAGCAACGAAATTTAAAAGTTTCGTTTGAATCGGTTTGAATGTCATTAACGGTTTCTTCATTTTGATCTTTGTTGAATGCTATAAGTTTTAAGAACATACCTGTTGTAATACATAATCTGTGTTTTAGCATTATTCAATTGAACTTGTTAAAATGGCGAAACAATGTTCTAAGGAAGAACAGCACATCCACGTTTCTGTACGAATAAGGTGTATTTTTAATTGTCATAACTTTCTTTCCACTTATTATTATGATATGTTCTAGACCAAACAATCCGTCAGAATATGAAGCCAAATCATTTTTGGAAGTACTTTCAAAAAAAGAAATCTTAAGCAAAACTACTTACAATCAGCGGAGATATGTGTTTGACCGAGTGTTTGATTCACATTCATCTCAACAAGAAGTTTATACATCCATTGTTAGTCCATTAATTCCTGAGGTTATTGGTGGTTACAATTGCACTGTGTTTGCTTATGGACAAACAGGTACAGGTAAAACTTACACTATGGAAGGAGTTCATGATAAAGACAATCAAGTAAGTACATGTGTAATATGAATTTTAAATTTACAAATTAGGGACGTTGCAACTATGCTATTTTGTAGTAATGTAAAATCGTTGAAGGCATAATCACAAATGTAACAACAGCATTATATTTGAAATATATACTTAGTTTTCAGTTGTATTGCGTGAATATTTTTTAAAAAACTATTAGCTATTTTTGATAATCCTGCATCTTATGGCTCCCATTTGATACGATCACTGTTTATACAAAAATGGAAAACAAATATCTTCAATGTCTAAAGCAGTGTATTAAGCATAGACTGTTGTCGGATTATAACTGTGGTACTACATCCCTTCTGTATCCATATTTGTCAGTTCACAAAATCAATCGGCCTTGATGCAAGTCAGTTGCGACCAGTTAGAGGAACTGGGTGCATGTGAAAGCTTGAATCTTCCTTTGCAGTATACAAAAACTAATGCAACATTGCCAAGTTTTCACTGGTTACTTTAGTTGTAATTTGAGAATCATTCAGCAGGATTTATATATTTTAGTTATAAGTGTTTGTATTTATTAGTTTAGTTTAATTTTCTCTATTTAAAATAGCAGGAAAAAGTGGTCTAAGCTGATCAAATTTTAATAACCAGGAAATTAATAAATAAATATGATGAAACACTGAATATGTTTCTTTTAAATAATTAATAATGATAGCAAGGACTGTGGAGTAGTATAGCAAACACTAAAGTATCAGCACTATGCAAGTTATCTAATTAATTCGGAATAATTGTTTTGGGAATTCGTAGATTCTCAATGTCAACTGCACAACCGAGTGATGTGAGAAAAAGATTTTAATGCCTTGTTTTGTCCTTACTCAAAAAGATATTTGCAAGTGCCTTCTATTACTGCCTATACACGTTGGCCTAGGCCTCGCCGGGTTGCGAGATATATTGTACATAGCGCGATCTGGCATCCTTGCATTTATCCCCGTCGGCCAGCCTCACCGCGCGCAACTACCGTAGCTCTGAGAAGCCTATCTGACGCCCTCTTTGTTTGTCTGTGCGCTCGTAAGGTTCTAACAAGTGATCGTGGATTTCGAATACACTATGTTAGTTTTACAACTGCACAGGAGATACAGATCATTAAATGGTATTTTGCCGATAATTCCTACCAAAGCACGGCCGATCTATTTGCCGTAGAGTACCTGGATCGTCCTATTCCTTCGTATTCGACAATTGAAAGGATCGTCAAAGCGTTTGGGAAATTTGGCTGCGTGGTTGGTAATTGTAAATGCTAACAAATAGACGAACAGCCTTAAATCCCTCTAATGCATCCCGAGCGGGAGGAGAGAAAAGTGACGGTTTGCTCGTTGGTTGAAATGGGCGAACCTTGCTCTAGCCGGCAAATTGCAGACGAAATCGGTGTTAGTAGAAGTACTGTGAAACGTATTTTGAAACGCAACAAATACAAAAGTTACAAAGTTCAAAATTGCCAGGAGATTTTTCCCCTTAATAAAGTAACATTGTTAGAATTTCAATTTATTTTGTATAATTATCGAATTTATTTTTCTTTAATTTAATTTTATAAGAATCGTTGTTTATTTTTCTACTTAGAATTACTTTTTCGTTTTCCTACATCGCATAGCAGCAACAAAATAAATATAAGAAACTGTACTTTCTAACATAATTTGAAAATGCAGAAAAATTACCCAGTAATTCCGTATTGACACACTTTGTCGGAAGGCGTTGAATTATAATATTACGTAATTGAGCGGACATGCATGTTTATAATATGCGTGCGTACCGGTGCTCGCTTTATGATGTACTGCGACTGGAGTGAGACTCCAATGCGCAGTTGCCATTCACAAAGGCAGTCCCCCGTTCGTATCTGGACCAACGTGTAGCGCAAAACGTAAACATGTGTTCCTTTTACACCAATAAATCTATCAAAGCTGAGTGGGTAAGTGGACCACTTTCCCTGTTTAATAAGTTTGCATTATTTTTCATATAAATGGTTTCATAAGCGTCTAATTGTCACGGCGAAGTTAAGTTCTTAATTGATTTGAGGTTTTCTAATTTAATATTGCGGTTTCGTTTATATATTGTTGACGATTCACTTCATTTGAATCTGATGCCTATCGCCCGTTTCGTTTGCCCAATATAGGCTTTATCACAGTCACCGCATGCTATTTTATAAATTCCCGACCTTTCCTTCATATCCGGTTTATCTTTCGGATTGCCTAGAGGGTTTTGGAACGTATTTTGCGAACTGAAACACTCGTTCATATCGTGCCACCTAAAAACGTTACTAATACTTTTCGACATTCTGTGAAAGGGAAGTTTCACAAATTTCTTATTGCCGGAATTAAAATCGTGGAAGAGTTTTTTATAAATTTAAGTTCTTCATTGTGTCTAGTTTTATTCAAGGGGATTTTTACCAATCTATTAAGAAACTAATCGCGGCCGTTTTCTTTTGATAATGATATTGTAATCTGACAACATTGTCAGCGCAGATGAGCTACATGAAACGGGAGCCGTAAACTGCAGGATTACCGCTATTTTCTTTTAATAGTTTATTTATTCTGTGATTCTTAATGATTGTATTTATTATGCTTATATTTGGCCAACAATTTGCTCTGTTGTACGCTTCTCTGATAAACAGGAGTTTTCCTAGTTTGTTATTTTTTAAATCTTAGACAAGCAATTTGAACCTAATCTATAATCTCAAAATGTGTTTTGCTTGGAAGATTGCAATCCAACATGGAAACAAAAAGACAGACAACGATTTTTTTAGGATGACAGACTTTTTTCTTGAACAATTGTGAAATCAATACACAGATCGAAGGCCACCCCAAAATGGCAGGAAGGCATTTTATAAATTTTCTCACTATTTTCTTCTTCCCTTTGTGAATTATAATCATAATAATTTCCACATTTACATATCTGTACCTCAGAGGCAAACTGTGTTAAGTTACAATCTTTAAACTTTGCAAAAGAAGTTTGAATCTGTAAACAAGAGATGTGACTTAAAACTTTTAAAAAGTTTCTAAAGTGGTTACATTGTTGGTATATATGTGCCTTTTCATGAAAATTTCATACCATTACTAAGTCACAATACATATAATTTTTTTTCGTGAATAGTGGAATTTGTAATATAAATAAAAATTAATTTTAGTTGGATAATTGTCTAGAAAAGTTTTAAATACCGGATTCGTATTTATTTATGTTTTCTAAAGTATAAGTAAAATAATTTATTTTAACATGAATTTTTAGTGAACATTCTTTGAGCTTTGCGAATTTCAATAATATGTTTTTATTGTGCAACGTGTTGATCTCTTCACCAAACCCTTTTTTTAACTTTCAGATAAGTTCGGGAATTATTCCCAGAGCGTTGAGCCAAATCTTCAAAGTTCTAGGTAACATGCATACAGAAAGTTCTATTAAAGTTTCCTATTTAGAGTTATATAATGAGGAACTATTTGATTTACTATCGCAGTCAACAACCTCCAAAGCTATAAAGTAATGTATGAACACTCTTATAAAACTTAAATACTAGTAAAATATTTTTAATAGGATATACGAAGATAAAGCCCAGAAAGGATCTGTCATTTTACAGGGCTTGGAAGAGCTATCAGTAACAGAATTAAGTCAGGTGTATAAAATTTTAGAGCAAGGAACTGAAAAAAGGAGAATTGCTTCAACGCTTATGAATAGCACTTCCAGCAGATCCCACACTGTATTTACAATAGTAGTCCATACACGAGAAATTACCGTTGAGGGAGAAGAACTAGTAAAAACTGGTAAACTAAATTTGGTGGATTTAGCAGGGAGCGAAAATATATCGAAATCTGGTGCAATAGACAAGAGAGCACGGGAAGCTGGAAATATTAATCAGTCCCTCTTAACACTAGGTCGAGTTATTAAAGCGTTAACAGAAAAAAATACCCATGTGCCATATAGGTAAACTGCTTTGCTAACAAACACACGGCGCCGTCTTTTGAATTGGATAATTCAAATTGTCTTAAACAAACGTATACCAATATTAATATACAGGTTGACCCAAACTTCTGGAATTGTAGAATTGTGCAAATGATAGGAAGTCAAAATTTGCTGATAGCGTAATAGAATCAATAACCATATAGTATCTTTCAAAAATATATCAGCGTATACAAGCTTGTCGAGAACTAGCGAGCCAAACACCTACTTTTCATTTTAATTAGAACATCCTGTACAGGGTGTCAACGGTTTAGCAAAGTCAATTTATCCTTCAAACAAAGATGAAATTTAAGGTTGACGTGTATAAATCTATAATTACAGTAATCATCAGTATATAACTTAAAAATATTTGTAACTTCACAGGACTGTTGTCTACAGTGTAGCGCAACTAAGTTATTTTTTAATTGTATTTTATATAATTTTTGCATTCTACACTACATTCTGAATATTATTGATTCGAAGTACATTATATCTTGGTCTAATAGTTTTGGGAATATTTGTAGTTTAAAAAAATGTTTTGCAGATGGTTACATATAAGTTTATAATAATAGATTCCTTGTATTTCATGGCAGCTGTTATAGAGCACGTGAAGCCTATTGAAACGGCTGTTCTAAATAAATTGCCAAAACGGACAGTTCTACTCTATATGTACGAAATTTGTATTTTCTAGTTATTTTTCTGATCGTTAGCTACCTGCTTAAGTGTTATAAACAAATATAACAATAAACAATGATAAAGGAACAAGTAAATAAGATATGTGAAAATAACTTCAGCGTAAAAACGTGGAACCAAATCGCATGTGTAGTGCAATAACCCTACAAATAAGTCGAATACCATTCCTTCTTTCAGTTCATCAATAGCTACTTAGGTAATTATAATTAAACATTATCGATTTAATAAAAATTGACATATCTATCAAACTATTACAGATAGGTGTAGCATATGGTAAGTGAAAATTATAGACATTAAGACAACCACTATAAATCCATAGAATATACAGGCTTTTCTGTTTAAAATAAGCAACTTATTATCCATTGAAGTTTGTTCACTCTGACAAGTTATTTAGAATTCCCTGTATAACGGCAGACCATTTCATTGTGATAGTAAGATATTGCACAGTCTGTACTAGCTGTCTACCACAGGTCTTTGATCGACACTACCATGAAATGTGAGGAACTCATCTGCAAAACAGAAATTCTTAAAAAATTGTAAATATCTAAAACTATTACAAGGGCAGGGGATCCCTAAGTGTGCGCTGCGGTGCCCCGGACCCTTAGAGAGTAAACAGCGGACTGATAAAATTTGGGAGCCCCTGCACTAAGGCATAATGTACCCTGAATAAAAAATATTCAGAATGTGCTGTAGAATACAAAAATGATATAATATATTTTTGTTCGGAAAGATTCGAAAAACCCGAAATGCAAATACATTTTAGCGTAAATTTAAACTAAATTACATATTTGGCTCTATCTAGACATGGCATTATAACGCCTTTGAAATATATGAAATATGATAGAATTCGACGACAAATTTTGCCAAATTCAAACATCGAAAACGTATTTTTTTAAACTTATTTTTGCAGATAAAAGAATCTACATTTCGGAAAGGTTGGGACATCCTATATTAATAACATTTTATTTTACAAAATAATTTATTTAAAAAATACCTTAATAATAATTTATTTAAAAAATACTCAATAATAAAAAAGATTAACCATAATTAAATAAACGTTACGACATTTTGAAAATATAAAAAATTAAAAACAGAGAAAACGCACATTTGTCATTCCAACTTAATTATCAGTAATGCCTAGGTCCTATCTTTGTTCTCAGAACCGCCTGTAATTCTGCAGCTGGTGATATCTAGCATAAAGCTGTCTTTACAATGGGTCCCACATGTACTCAATCGGACTGTAGGCAGCGGAGAAGTACACGTGGTACTTCTCAAGCAAAGTGGCTTCCTCGTTCCGCTGACTACAGTGTGTGTAAATTCACAATGACGTGCGGAGGTTGCATTAACTACGCGATTCTTAAAAAAATCCGCCTATTTGGAGGTGGTTCTACGAGAGTTTAAAGCTCATAGAACCATCTTCAATTGCAACAGCTAGCGCCATTTGTTTTTCGTTGTCTTCCTCCACGTTCACCCCATGTTAAAATACGACTATCTGAATAATATAACGCGTACCTGGACTGAACGATAAATCCGCTTCAGCTTAATTATGATGCTCTACGTGTTATGTGGACAATACGGTACTTCCTCTACAATACGGAAGTATCTAGCAGACCTAGCTCTAAAATCCGCTGCGTGCTGATGGTATACAGATTTACATAGATCCCAGTATCAGTATGAAGCCTGGAACCACAGTGTTGGTATTTTTCTCTTCTGCTCGAGTATAAATATAAAATGCAGAGTGTAACGTTCAGAAACTATTCAAGTGAAAATATTAGCTCAGAAAATAACTTCAAAATATCTTTTAAAGTAATGTAGTTTATGAAACTCAGAATATCCACTTCGAAAGATGCTCAGTGTATTTTCTTTCAAATAACAATTTTTAACGTTGCCTATTTTAGGGAATCTAAACTCACAAGGATTTTGCAAGACAGCCTTGGTGGACGGACAAAAACTTCTTTAATTGCAACTATATCTTCTGCAAATATTCACGTTGAGGAAACACTAAACACGTTGGAGTATGCTATGCGTGCGAGGTGTATACAAAATCGACCGGAATTAAATCAGAAAATTTCCAGAACGGCGTTAATTAACCAATATTCTGATACAATTGAAATATTACAACGTGATTTAATTGCAATGAGGACAGGCACAGGTGTTTACGTGGATGAAGATAATTATACAAAATTGGTCTCAGATCACGAAGCGCAAAAAACTTCAATAACAGAGAAGCTGGGTTGTATAAAGAAGTTAGAAGGGGAAATAGCAGATTATACAGAAAAATTGCACATTTTGCAAGCAAGTTGGACTGAAGCTGCTAATAACATAGAACACTTATCAAACGAGAAAAAAATTCTTGAAAAAGATTTGATAATTGTTAAGGAACTTAATGAACAGCAACAGCGCGAATTAAATGAATACAAAGATGAAACAGAAAAATTGTTATCCGATGTTCAAAAACATTCCGTAAATGAAGATGCACTTCATAGAAAGGTATCTTATTTATACCGAACATCACAAAACAATAAAGCTGTAGCCAAGGCGTTCTACAATATGTACTCTAAATCGTACAGGGAATTAATATCCGGTGTAGAGAAATGCGTTAATTTTACACTGAATTCTGTGACGAATATGGACGCTTTATTTAAAGACGAGTCGAAAGAAGTGGTCTACAACAATATTATTACACAAGTGAACAGTTTATTACGTTTATCCAACGACATACGCGACTATAAGTCAAGATATTTCGAAGACAAGGATAATTTAAAAACTAGATTCAATGGTTACTTTAATTCGTTACAATCCCTCATAGACTGCGTACATGAAAGATCAGTTACTTTCAGTCACAAATTTGATGAGAGTTTAATGTATTTAAAAAGTACCGTAAATAGTTTTTCTGATGAACAAGATGTTGATTTGAAAATTATTCTATCTAGCGTAAGTTATTTATCCACGGTAAAATTGCTTGCCTATTCTATTTTGTTTTAGTTATTTAATATCAGAGAATCGATTGATAATGAATATTTAACGATGACCAATACCCTTTCAGAGTTTCATAGTACTGTATTTGATAAAATTGATGAGCTGATTTCTGAAATTGAATACTTGAAGGAAGAAAATGTGGAAAATCAAAAATTAATCGTCACATTACAAGGGGTATGACATTTCGCAAAATTTCTTTTGAAACAATACAAGGATTTGGAGCAACTTGTTCCAAATGGATGAAAGTTTTAAAAAATGCATGTTATTGATCCAGAAATATATTATTACATTCTTACACAAGTTTTCTTTTGGTACTGATATTTCATTTTGCAGAAATTGAACGAACGATATGACACATTGCTACGAGATATATCTGAAATGAAGAAAACAAGTATTGCAGAGCTTTCTAATTGTGAATTACGCCAGCAAAAAACCGCTACAAAATGCGGTAGTATAGTTAATAAAATGGAAACGTTTAAGCAAAGTATACGCAACACGGCGACCACATGTAGGGAAACATTTAATGAATTCAACTCAACGCAGTTGGTGCAGAGTTCAATAGTCTCATTAGATAAAATTAATGAAAAAGTAAGTATTAAAGTTTATATGCTGTAGAATAAGAGATAACTGCGAATATAATGCACTCTTTGGATATTCTAAAGTATTTGTATTATAGGCACAATTAAAAAAGAAGAGAATAGTTGAATCAATGGAGGAGCGCATAAACGATGCCAATGTAGCAAAGACTAACATTAATAGATGCTTTGAAGAATTTAAAACAGATTTATCCGATTCTTTGTACGAGCTGCATAGTAAAGAATCTTCCGATGACGCACACTATGATATCTTGGATGTACGTATATATTGCTTCCATTACTCATACCCTCGAAACTTACTTGAAAAAAACTAACACCCCTACTCTGTAACACATTCATATAACAGATTTTCGAACGCATTTGAAAGTTACGAACGTCTTTTGCCTCTTGTTTACAGATCGTTACTAATAAAGCCGATATGTTTTAAAGAAATTTCGACCTTGCGAAAAAAGAATAATCGTTTGTTTACAATTGCATCTAACGCTGATAATGCAGAAAACAAAGGGCATCAAATAGCTATAATTTATAAAACAACAGAGTATCTTGTAAATACGGTTTTTGTATCTCTCGCCTGAATCTAGTTCTTTGCGCCCTGAGTAGAACAACCCATCGTAAAAACATTCAGTGATTATAAGAAAACTATAACAAATAAGTAGGGGTGGATCGGTATTTTAGCAACGATATTGTGGAGCGCTATTTTGTTGTCGCGACGTACAATACCAAAATAACTTTGGAACGATGGGCTGTCGCGCGACACGGGAACGGTGGCGGTTTACCTTCGCGACGTTCCTATGGAATGGTAATTAAGGCCATAAACGTTTCCATGGTTACTTTGGAACGATGCGCTGTAGCGCGACATGAGAACGAAGCAAAGTCAATTACCCTCGGGAACGTCGCCATTTGCATTCTCGACGTTTCTGTGGAACGTTAACTTAGCTAAAACGATAAACATCGTCGGTCGCGATCTTTCATAAATACAGCGTGACAAACGGTTGCACCCGCTGTACATACAAGGAATCGAGTGGACGTTCGGTTATTATCGCTTGATCGGTGTGCGTGTAACCGATCAACCGATAATAACCGAACGTCCACTCGATTCCTTGTATGTACATAGTAAACACAACGGGTGCAACCGTTTGTCACGCTTTATTTATAACTGATTGATAAACATGGCATGTGTGCATATTGCTGAAACGGTAGGTACCATACGTAGCGTAATACCTTTAGACTACAAATTCGTTACGTAATTCTTAATTATTGCAGCATAAATAATATGATGAATATTTATTCAAAATAAATTGTATTCTAAAGAGTAAAAATATTGAAATCTTTAAAAAACAGATTCAATATTATAAACAAAACAAATTCGTAAAAAAAGGACACAGATTCATCAAAAGAACAAAGTAGATTATATAGAAGTAGCTCTGATGTAAAGAAATTAAACGATTTCTTTTTTGTAATTTAAGAATAATAATCGTTTTGCCTTGGCCGAACTTAATCTGCTTCTTGTATCTGATAAAATTTGCCCAATTTTTGAAAATACTCATTATAGATCTCAAATTACAGCGTGTCTCATGTAGATATATAGAGATCAACCACGTAATAAGTGACAACACCATTTCATATCGGTTATATTACATCGTTCCAAAGTAACAGTATTTTGTATTTTGTCTGGGTATTACATAGGATGTTTTCTGCCGTCTTCACCTTTTCCTAAATAAGTGATATTTTAAGGCTACATGGCCTGTCAGAAATCCTGCTAGTAATCTAAGATGACCGCTTTCGCCTGCTTTTGTCCTGCAACACTTTTCTAGTGCGACGCCTTTTGATTATCCTCCCATGTTTTGATTGCTTGTTTTATGTGGCGCTTTTGAAGGCCACAAAAGGGGTTAAGACCAATGAAAAGCATGTTCGCTGCTTCTTTGGCCTGCTTATCTGCCTTCTGATTTCCTTCATTCTCTTTGTAGCGGGACTCTCCGCCAAGTAACATGGTTATTGCGTCCCAGTTGCCTTAGATTGTGTCTACATTTGTGTATCGGCCTAGATTCAGATGTATAGGCCTTAATAGCCTTGGGAACTACCTTACTACTGCTGAATATATTTATGGTTGCGGCTCGTATCTCTTTCTCGAGGTTCTTTTATGGCGCACAGGTTTAAAGCAAAAATCTCTTCTTGAAATATATTGTGGGGTCCCGTAGACATTTTTAGGTGCTCCTTCTATTCTCGAGCCGCCCGTGTACCAGATGCCCACTCTGTATGGTTTTCAATAATTACCTTATAAGACTGATCAAAGCAGTATTGCATGAGGATCGTGTCCTTTGCAATGTACAGTAAGCAAAATAAGTCATGTCTCCAATTAATACCATATAAAATCCGCTATGTGTTATTTTGTTATACTAGTTAGAAATACCTATAAGTAGTTAATCTGAAAGAATTCATTTTTGCTCTTTATACTACAATTAACATTAATTCTCATTTCTATAAAATCTTTTGGAATGCTTTCAACTAGATGCAAATTCATTCTCTCATACTAAGCATACCATTCTAAAGAAAAGTAAGGACAGAATTATTAATTATACCGCATCTACTACCAATTATTTATGCATCATACAATACGGAAATAATTATATCTCTGGCACGGACTTAAGGAAAGGATAATGCTGCTATTACTAAGAGAAAATCTACAGATCTAACTGCGAATCGTAAATTAAAGCTTGAAGAAACATAAACCATCAAGTAAAATGTAAATATATTATAGAACTCGACAGATAAGAAATTCCCAAGTAATTCATAATTACATTTATCTGTGCTGTTTGCTATACCTGCGACTCCAAAAACACTCGAAGCCCGCTTTCTGACACCCGGAAGGTAGTATTGATAATCGGTTGCTGATATGAGATATTACTTATTTTGCAATCGATGATCTTTAAGAATTTTAAAATGCCCTCTGCATCACCAGGCTTTAATCCTTTCATGGATGTGAAGCGGCGTTATTCCCAGCAGGACTGCAAGCGCTGCTATGGGATAGGTACGCATCACACTTGTAATGTTGAAACGTGCGAGTCTCCGAATATGTTGAAGCTGCTGTTGCACTGTCTTCTGAGTTGTTTTTGGCCACCGAACCAAAGAGACGTATGTGATCGTGGGTCTGATTATTACTATATGCGACCAGATCATTTGAGGCTTAAGACCACAGTTCTTACCAAGCAGCCTTCGGCAGGCCATGATGGCTTTTTTCTATAAGTTGGAGATGTGGTAGTTCCGTGTTAATTTTTTTTGTTGAACGTAACTTCATCGTTAAAGCTAGTTCTCCCTGCAATGGATGGTGATTTAAGGCAAATTTTTCTTCTTGTAAAAGGGACATTGTAATCTACGCGCACGCTATGATTTTTACACCATTTATAAGTCAAGAGCTCTTTGCATAAATTGCAGTATGATTTTTTGTATTATATCTATTATAAACTCCGAAATAGAAAAAACTAAGTCACCTGTACAATTTATGTTTGCCGTGAACTGAAATTGCAATATTAATAATTGCTTTAATGCATATATTTAGAAAATAACCACTGATATATATGACACAACGGAAGGAATTGAAGCAAGTAGCCAGATGATATTTAATAAACAAGATGAATTAAAAAACAAAATTCAACATATACATAAAGAAACTGTAGACGTGTTAAAAGACACTCCATCATTTTGCAACAGTCAGTCGAAAGACTTAGAAGCAGTTCTAGATGAATTTTGTGGCTGCAAATTACAATATCCAACGCATGTAGGAGACACACCACAAAAGGTTCAACCAAAATCCAGCTTATATATTCAGACACTTTCTAGAAGTTTTAATGATACAGACGGAGGGAAAAATTCGCGCTTTCATGAGTCTGTAAGTGCAACTATGTATACTGTTTAACCGTAGTAGTGGTATATAGTATACGATACACTTATTACTTAAATTTTATATTTTTTTACAGGTAAACAAAGAAAATTTAAGTAAAGCACTAAATACAATGTGCCCTAAAGAAAACAATATCGACACCTAACATATATTTAAAGTACACAATAACGCAATATAAATGTATTATTATTATAGATATTCCGATCTGGATTTTTATCTTCGTTTTAGATAATAAGGTAATGTCCTCTAAATTATTTGTATACTCTTTTATAAAAGTTGTTAAACGTATGTCTATATATTTTTTAATGTATTTCAACAAATAAATTACCGAAAACGAATCTAATGTGATTTCTATTTTGTACAACCTATTGGTGCTTTATTAGGCGAGTTCGAGTATTCGTTCGGAGTAACTCTATTTACTCCAAATACCCGACTCGCGCTCTTTCGCGTTCGGGAATGTCGTAGAGTTACTCCATCCATTCGTTTAAGCGTATGGGTTGCGTGAGCCACTCATGCTCTACTCCTAAACGCCTCCACGTACTCTATGCTCTTGATCCTCTCCGAACGAATACCCGAACTCGGCTATTATATTATATGCAAGATGGCGCCAAGTTTGAACAGTGCAAATATTATTCTGACTTGTAAACGGTGTAAATCAAAATTGATTAAGGGTGTTAAATGTAAAAATTGTATGTTCCACAGTAGTTATGCGAAGTACTCTGTAGTACAATAGTCGATGGTACAACTGTTATTTGTTGTAAAAAAGAAAAATTGGCAGGGACACAGACACAGCATTTTTTGATGCGATGCTTGAAGTTACTAATATGGATGAAAAGGTAGGTGCACACAGTACCGTGCCGTGGGTATCAGGCGCCCTTGTGCAAAACGCTTTTCGCGGCCCGTTGCTCAAAAACTCAATTTTATATGCTGGCATACTACAATAAGACAATTATAGTTGTTAATGTGAACTATAATGAAATCATTACAGTCCTAGGACTATAACGATAAAAAATCTGTATTCGTTGCTATAGAAATAGGGGAACAAATAAATGTAACGGTTCCAGGAAAAATACCTGCTCTCTTGAGAAAAGCAAATAATTGGGCCGATTAACATTGACGATGTAGTTATGTTGAAGTCCAGATACAAATTGAAAGCCATATTTGCTTACTGCCAATATGCTTTCCCTGAGGATTTTTTGATGGTCCTGCTGGCGGGTAAAGTACTTCTTCATTAGCCATACCAAAACTGTTGTAACAAATACTATGTTATCAGAACTTATCAGTAAAGCACGGATGTTTGGCAAAATCCCATAAACGCATATTCACGACGTAATTCTGCCTATATTCTGGACTAAAGACAATTCTAAGAAATATTAAATACATAATCCCACAATTACCATTATTCTATTCAATGTTATTTAGAACTATAAATTATAATTCTAAGTAACATTAAAGAGACTAACGGTCATTTTGCTTGTGTTCATTAGTTTTTCTAAGAAACATACGCAAATATGCCGAAAGAACGAGCTTTGCTCAAGCAAAATTAAATAATAAATTCGGTAAAGACGTTTTTAGTACTGATGGTATCGTATTATTTTGTAAAGTGTGTGATACAAAAGTGAATTATGAAAAAAAAAGTACCTTGTAACGCAAGATCTTGTGACAGCAAAGCACAAAACTGGCGCTAAGAAAGTTCCCGACGGTAAGAAAACGTGTCTACTACAAAATGTTGGTGTAATTTTGCAACGGCAGTCCCAATTTTCCTTTGATTTATGTAAGGCATTTATAGATACTAATATTCCACTATGGAAACTAGAAAACCCAACGCTTAATACATTCCTCGAAAAATATACTAAAAAGCGCATTCCTGTCGATACAGTTTATACAGAGATAATGAATCGAATAAGGAAAGAAATACACGAGAAAAATATTTGGGTATCAATTTACGAGAAAACAGATACACTTGGCCGATACGTTGCTAACGTAATCATTGGAACTTTGGAACCATTACGGAAATCGAAAGTTTATTTACTAACCAGTGAAGTACTCGAATCTACTAACAATTCTACAGTAGCACAATTATTTACAAACGCACTATCCTTGCTGTGGCCTGGTGGAGTAAAACACGAAAGAGTTTTACTATTCGTTACTGATGCTGCTCCTTATATGAAGGCTGCTGCTAAAGTCCTTCAAATAATATTTCCCAAAATGATACACGTCACATGCATTGCTCACGCATTCCACAGAGTCGCTGAAGAAACGCGCACTTTATTTCATGACGTCGATCTTTTGATTTCAAATATAAAAAAAGTTTTTCTAAAGGCTAGATCGCGACTTCGACATTTTAAAGAAATTGCACCAGATATTCCACTGCCACCTCGACCTATTTTAACGAGATGGGGAACATGGATATCAGCTGCCGCCTATTATGCTACGCACTATAACAAAATTTTGGAGGTAATAGACGGTCTCGAAGATGACGCAGCATCAATTCAAATTTGCCAAAAGATTTTAGCTAAGAAAACTATTTGCTCTAACTTGGCATAGATAAAGGCCCATATTGGTTCATTGCCAAATTTCATAAAATCCCTAGAAGAGAAAAATTTAACACTAGAGGACCAATTTCACATTCTGGATGACGTCGTGCAGACAATTAAACAAGCACCGGGTTTAAAAGGGGACTTCATCAAAGAAAAGTGTGAGAAAGTGATACAGAGTAATAGCGGTTTACGTCAATTGCGTGAAATTCATTTAGCGTTATCAGGAGATACAGTTAATATTACTTTTATGAATCCAAATAAAATTTCTTGTTTTAAGTATGGACCTATGACGTCTGTTGATATCAAAAGATCATTTTCGGTGTATAAGCATAAATAATAATAAATAACTAATAAATGCCTATTTTTTGCGCCTTTTTTGTCTTTTTTATTGCCTTTTTGGCGCCTATTTCTATAATTTTATAATGCCATAAGTCCCGGGCTTTAATTATCAGTATCGTTTTACAATTATTACAATTTCTTCAAGTATTCAATAGCAGAACTCTAAAAGGAATTATTTTGCGACAATTTGCTTATAAAAACTACAGCTCACGACTATATAAAGCAATAAGTAAAACCGAAATCAACAAAAACAGCAAAAGACATTAGATATTTCGTTTTGTCCATCCAACTTAATTTCATTTGCTGAATAGAATACTTTGTGTGTGTATGAATGTTGTCAATTAGCCAATCACAAGCCGCGAATTTTTCGCCTATCTATTAAATCGCAGCAATCTTACAGCGTACTCTGTATTCCACTGCATTGCACTAGATCCACTGCACTAGATCGCATTCGGAACTTTCAATTCTAGTTCGAAAATTCAGGATCGAACAGTACTAATGGAACGTATTGTCCTGCGCCTAGCGGGTTTACTTGTTCTGTTTCACTGAGAATGGTTAAGTACCTACACTTGCACAAAAATCTGGGACAACTCTTATGTGACAATAACTTGTCCATTTACGATTGACACTGACAGACAATTTGACATGTTTTTTCATAGTTTACAAAAGACGTTTAAAATGGGTAATGTCACTTGTCCCAGATTTCTATGCAAATGATAGTACATCGACTATAATTACCATTGTTGTGTTTGTAAATATCAGCTGTTGTCAGACAGCCATTTTGCTTTAAACCGGCTCTTGCTCCTCTACAACCTTACCAATGGAACACAAATTATTTCTGTAGATTCATCCCGCTTGTTCTTTTTTAAATTTCGCCAATGATTTAAGTTGGTAGTTCTGGCAATAAAGGATCTATTCGCCAATTTCTTAGAGCCACCGCGGACTACCGACTTTTCCGATCGATAGTTTATTTGACTCGGATGAAGGAAACGATTTTAAAACAATAGTTTAGTAGCAATGAGTGCGCACACTATCGATAGTAAATCGTTTAGCCGATCATGTGATCTGTCAAAATGACAGATTTGAAAGATGTCGGAGACGATGTCTTTACCAGTGTTTAGTTTATGCGTATAATTTGGTTACAGTCGAAGGTAGAAAAGAATACATCAAGTTTACTGGGTGCATCAAGTAAACAGCAAGTACACCTTAAGTTTCAATATTTGCAAACTTAGAAAAAACAACCAAACAGCCCTAAAAACCAATCTACGCAACTGTTTAGTTGTGTTTAGTTACGTACCTCTTATAAGTACGCACACCATATATTGCGGTACCTTCGACTGTAACTATACGCACAAAGTAAAGACTGGTAAAGACATTTTCTTGGAAAACATATTTCAAATTTATCATTTTGAGGGATCACGTAAACGGTTTACTATCGATAGTGTGCGCACTCATAGCGACCTCGCTATTTAGTTGCCAAAATTGTTTCCCTCGTACAATTCGACTATTGATCGACAAAAAACTCGATAGTCTGTGGTAACAAAAATTGATATATAAGCCTGAAATAAGTCAAAAGAATAACATACGTAGACAATTTACTTGTTACAATTTATAATAAACAGACCAAAAATTATTCACCTATGCTGTAATAGGATATATTTAGCAAGTATTTCTTGCGCAATTTTTTTAAACAAATTAAAAGCAGTAGTACTTTTTATGTTGCAAGGAAGATGATTATAAAGTTTACACCCTAAATAGTAGGGGCTCTTGGAAAATTGCTTTTTTGTATGAAGGTGGTAGAAGGTAATTATTGGTACGTGTAGCATAATTGTGGGAATGATTATAAAACGAAAATTCTTCTTTGTGTTTAAAAACATAATATAATGTTTCGTACGTATATACATCATAAAAAGTAAACAATAAATTTTCCTTAAAATATTTCTACACGAATCCAAATAATTCAAATTAAAAATAGTTCTATTTGCTCGTTTTTAAATTAATAAAATTCTATTTCAAGCAGGACGCATATCCCAATGTATATACATGCAACAAAATTGGAATAGTAAATGCTTTAAGTGTTTCGTTGCTACAAGCACTTCTCAATTGTTTTAAAGTGTAGCATGTTTGTGAAAGTGTATTAAGCTTGAATTACATTATACTAGATTCGTCTTTTTTTCATGCTTTTTTCTAGTAACTAGAAAAGTTGTTAGAAAAAAGTTGGAAAAAGCATGGTGTATGGTTGCATACTATACTATTTTCAAAACTAGAACACGCCCTATTCCGATACTATTTTTCGTACTAGAAATGAACTATTCATGCGCACAAGTGTCCAGTAACATGCCTACCAACATACCTACTTTGTTTGTATCCATCATCTATGTTTATTTGTGTTGGCAGGCATTATGAATAGTCCTCTGAAGTATATGTAATGCGACTTGCTGATACCTTCATTGCACTCTAAATTTATAGTTACTATATTGAAGGTTAAATTCTAGATACTTAAAATAAGCATGAAAAAAAGACGAATCTAGAGTAATGTAATTCAGGCTTTACACAAATGTTCTATATGCTGATATCAAGTTAAAGTATCATTTAATACATAACCCAAAATTTTGGCTGATGAATCAATAGGTTTGTTTGTTGTTCGTTGAACTGTACAAATTGGCATTTGTATAGTATACATAACCTAAAAGATTGAGAATGGTGGCAATTGGCAATCATGATGGCATTAAAAAATCCTTATTATTTATTACTTGTTGTATTTCACTTTCAATGATTACAAGGGCTGTCATTTTGTATGAATATGAAGTAAAGTTGGGTTAGGCAAATAATATAATGACAGCTGCACTGAACTGCACAAACTTGCTCCACCTCCTGAGGAGGTGTAAGTTTGTGCAGTTCAAAACAGTCGGAAGCTGCCCAACATATACAAACAAACATCGGATTGCCAGTTCTTTTTACAAACGAACGCGCAATTTAGAAATTCGAGCTACTCCGTATTGCACTAATTGACAAACGAACAAACCTATTATTACAAATATTTTGATTAAGTTGAATTTCAATAATTTATTTTATTTTATTGTGAAAATTCAAATTTTCTTCAAAATTTGGATTTTTCCTTATTTATAATGAAATGATTACATACCATCCATTCATCAATTTCTTTATAAATATTCACAGTTTTACTTAACACTTCAGACATTTTTTGAGTTTATAAGTATGCTGATTTCATCAGCGTATAATATGTCTTGAATTTGGAATAGATCTATAGATAAATCGTTAATATACCACAAAAATAATGTTAGACCCAGCACAGAACCTTGAGATGACCGAACATTAACGTCTATAGGGCGTCTCAACCTCCGTACGGTTGCCAAATCGTCTAATCATATGTTCTATTATTATTTCCGGTTCATTGTTTAATATTTAATATAACCTTTATGAGCGATTTAGAAGTTGATATGATATCAACTTGAAAGTTAACACCAAAAAGTTAAAGAAGTATGGACAATAATTAAAACAAAAATTTGTTAAAATTTTATGATTACACCACTCCATCAAAATTTGTGGAAAATTTTAAAATATACACAGCGATACAGACAGATATAACATTTACATCATCAAATATTTATTAAATTGGATGCATTGATTTGGTTTTATAAACTATTTGTGATATTGTGTATCAAAAAAGACAGCTTATAGCAAAAATTCCTTAAAAAATCCTAATGCTCCGAACGTTAAAGAGCGCGAGTAGGGTACTTGGAGTAAATTGTACTCCGAACGAATACCCGAACTCGCCTAATGTAGGACCTCCAGCTATTATTTTATGAATTAAAATCACATCCGCGTTGCGTTCTTTTTCTATTGACTTTGACTATACTCATTTCCAGAATGCTATTCTAATTTCCAAGTCGCTTATGGAACAATGTTGATTGGTTACCAAACCATTATATGCCATTACTGCCGAATCACTTCTACAGCATCTGTCAAATTGATAGCTGCTCGTGTGTAGTGTATGGTCCATATATATTTTTTTAAAATAACGGCTGTGGTTACGCTGACGCTGATTCCAATCAACCGTGAGAGACAACCTTAAGTCGAGAAATTTGTATTTATTTTTTAAGGCACGTGCTTAGTATACGCAAAAAAATTATTTATTAGAAAAACGGAAACTAAATAAAAAATTAAGTTGAACGAACTTCACATTTCCTCGGAATTTTCGAGAACATAGCAATTATGGCAGAAAATAAGCCGGTGGATATTTCTCCAAAACAAGACTCAGGTATACTAAAGGAAATTATCAAAGAAGGTGAAGGAACCGAATTACCACCACCTGGTTCAAAAGTGAAGGTCCATTATGTGGGTACACTTCTTGATGGAACACAATTTGATTCAAGTAGGGATCGATCTCAACCATTTGAATTTGATTTAGGCAAAGGTAATCTTCAATACTTCATTCATTTTAAAAAATTTAACAATCTCTCAATATAGGTAGTGTAATAAAAGCATGGGATATTGGAGTTGCTACTATGAAAAAAAGTGAACTTGCTATCTTAACATGTGCTCCTGAGTATGCCTATAAGAAACAGGGCAGTCCACCAAACATTCCACCTGATGCTACTCTAAAGTTCGAGGTGAGTAAAAGATAAGAGTGCATATCAGAAAGTTTAATTTTGTGTAATTTAGATAGAAGTAATCAGTTGGAAAGGTGAAGATTTAAGTCCCGGAAAGGATGGAGGTATTGAACGATTACAAATTACTCCTGGAGATGGCTATTCAACACCAAATGATGGAGCGATGGTTGAAGGTAATTTCTTTCAATATGTTAAAAAAATCACTGATAATTCATTTCATTTCATGTAAATTAAATTAAAGATTAATGCAAGCAAATGCAAGTACAGGTTTCATTGATTGTCCATATAGTAACTGGATAAAATATTCTTCCTAACCGAGATACAGGCTGTTTTATTTAAAAATGATTTTAGCCCACTATTTTGATACCCTCTAATATTTTTCGCCCATACATAGCAAAAAGTTTATGCATGTTGGGCACTTTCAATTATGGTAGAAGATAGTTTCCCTCTATTACCAGAGGCGTATGGTAGTGGTAGAGACTTACTTTCCCCCTCTTCATTCTACACCACCGACGTAATCGTCATACTAGTATGTTTTTTACTTTAATAGCTTTTGTTTTTAGCTAAAGTATAGATTACTTGCTAAAATTGTGCAAGGTAAACATATTAACACAGAAAAAAATGTTTTCATGCTTCTTTTGTTAAAAATGTGCACAGGCCAACAGTGACAGTTTTCTCATTGCTGGTGTGAACAAAAAGTACTGTTCCCTATTTTCATTTTTTCGCGATTTTTAATGTCACTTTTCGTTGTTAGAAATAAACTGAAATCTAGAATTTACCACTGCCTAATAGATCGTTCATAGTAGATGCCAAATGCACATAAATAGTAAACGGAAGACCAATCAGATACACATAATGGAATATATGTACGCGAGGTCGCGCTTTACAAAAAAATATTTCCTCTATTATATGTAACCGAGGAAAAAAATTCAAAAAGAGGTAACTTTTAGTTTTAAATGTAGTTTGCAGAAGAGAATTATGACCTGCGTAGGGCGAAAAGTGTAGCCACGGTGGTGGAAAAGAGGTGAAATGTTGCTCCTCCTGTCCCACTAAAGGGGGGAGGGCATTCATCTACGGTCCGTTTGAAAGTCCCTTAGAAGTAGAACATTTCGGTTTCTAATTCATCCCGATAGCTTGCGCGGTTCCGGAGTTAAGATGAAAAATGCGTTTTTGGGGGTATAAAAAAATACCGTGCCCTTTACTTTTTGATGGTCTACCAATATACCAAGTTTCATCGAAATGGGACGAGGTCAATTCTGTCAGTTTGCTTGTTAGTCCAGCGATGTTCCAACTTTTTAAGTCATCCAAATAATAGGATTTGTAGAATTCTGTAAAACAGGGCTCTGTTTCGGCAATGGCATCTTCATTTGACGTGAACCACTTTCGGCCAAGCCATTTTTTATAGTTTGGAAAAAAGAAAGAAGTCACAGAGGGCCAAATTTGGCGATTATAGTGGATGGGGCACCAATTCGTACCGTAACTGGACTAGTTTTGGTGTCGCAATTGCCGATGAATGGGCCGGAGCGTTATCATGATGGTAGAGAATTTTTTCTTCGCTAGGTGGAGCCTTCTTCTCTTTAGTTCAGCGTCGAATTGGTCCAATAAATCAGCATAGTACTGTCCCGTGATTGTCCTGCGAATCCCAAAAAATCGTTACCATAACTTCTCCGCCTGATAGAATCGTTTTCGCCTCCTTTGGTACACGTTCGTCGGGAAATACCATTTTGCCGACTGACCCTTGGCTTCTGGCGTGTAGTGATGTATCCATCTCTCATTTACAGTCACATAAAGAAGTAGAAACTCACTTGTATTGCGTCTAAACATGACTAAATGTTGTTTCGAAGTTATCACGGGATTCCATTTTTGATCAATCGTTAGCGGACGCGACACCCATCTCGCCGATAGCTTTCTCATGCTCACTCAGTTTTTCGTGAAGGATGTTTTGCACACGTCCAATTGAGATGTTTATCATATTAGCAATTTCTCCTAATCTTCGCTCGGTGATCTTCCTAACACGATATCATGAACTTTATTGATCAAATCGTCCGTAGTCACCTCAATGGGACGACCTGGTCGCTCCTCATCAAAGGCGGATGTTCGGCTACGCTTAAATTCATTAAACCCGTATCCAATGCTAGTCTTCGAAGGTGCATGTTCCTTATAAACTGCATCCAACTTCTCTTTGATTTCTGCACACGTTTTCCCATCCACATCAGTGACCGTTACTGTTCTTTTTCCATGATTCCGCAAGTACATAAACTTGCTCACTTTCAACAGCTCTCAAAACAACACTACTCGATGAATCTCTTCGAAATTTTGCCAGACGTTAACTAAAGAAAAGTACTCACAGTCGGTAATGCAGATTTTGACAAGTGCCATCTGTGTCCAAACACGGGTACTTCTCATACCATCTTCATATATGTAATTTGTAGGTATTATTTTTACGTTCTAATTCAAGTATTTTAAAATGACTACCTTTCTATAATATTTCTGGTTTGTTTTCAGTTAAACTCGTCGGTGAATACGACAACAGGATATTTGATGAAAGAGAAGTTTCATTTTCGCTGGGCGAAGGTTCAGATATAAATATTATAGAGGGAGTAGAAAAAGCTTTAGAAAAATTCAAGAAAGGTGAGACTTCTCGGTTAACAATAAATCCTAAATACGCATTTGGAAACAACGGTTATGCAGAATTCAGCATTCCACCTAATGCAACTGTGCACTATACAGTTACCCTCAAGTCTTTTGAAAAGGTATATCTATTTTTTTAATGAAAAAACCATAATAAAAGCAATGTTATTTGTACAGGCAAAAGAAAGCTGGTCCTTAGATTCAGAGGAAAAGCTACAACAAGCAAAACTGTTTAAAGAAAAAGGAACAAATTACTTTAAAGGAGGAAAATTGCAACTTGCTGTAAAAATGTATAAGAAAGTGTTATCATTCCTAGATTTTGAAAAAGGTTAGTATATTTTGCAATTATCCGTATTTCCATGAAGAAATGATATAAGAAAAACTCGAGGTAGTATTGATAAGCGCTAAGACTAATATAAATAAAATATATCGCCAAGTTTTATAACTGAAAGGTGACCCTTCCATATAAGCGCCTTTTAGTTAACACAATGTGGATAAACAATGCCAAATTCAACCAAGCAATCGATTCAAATTCTATTTCGTAAATTTTCTGTAGCACTATCAAGAGTTTGTGTTCGGGAATATTGTTCTACAAGGTAAGCGCGGCTTTGAGCACTTTTTTTTTCCGTCATTGTTATACCTTGTTCTAAATTAATTTATTCTTGCGTCACAAAAGTGGTAATAATCTCAATACTTTTCCGCTGGTTTTATTGAGTTAGCGAAGGAAGAATATTTTAGCCAATTTATTGTTAATGTTGGTAATTCTTTTTTGAAATTCAAATTTATTCTTTCCAAACTGGAATTTTTTAACTCTAGTAGCGGGTAAGTCAAGTGCATAAATAACTTCATACCGAAACATACTTAAAAAAAACAAAATATAATTTATATGCTCACTTGGGAGAACAAATACTTCATTCATTTAAGGCAGCAGTAGATTTTCTATTTTTTCTGCCTTGTTAAATTTTTTTATTAAGTCAACATATTCGCCAGCATTAGTTGCTATAAAAGATAATTGTGTCACTACTGATATTACCTTTACGTAATAATATTGTAATGTTTTGAAATTTTGCAATAAAAACTGCTTGAAAACCATCATAAATTGATTAACGATAATTTCATACGAAAACATGTAATTCGTTAAACTGAACCAGTGTTGTAATAAAGTAGAAAGAAACCTCTTCGTGTTTTAGAATATTCATGTTACTTGTTCGGATTAAATAAATCGTGAAATCTATTTTCTTGAAGTAGATTTCATCCTCCTTGTCAGGCGAAACGGGCTTGTTGGGCCAAACCAAAGAAGTTAGAGTAATAGAAGCAGTTTACATTTACGACTGAGACCCACATAAATCCAAAATAAACAAGTTTTGTGGCCAGCCTTTTAATTGAAAATGCAAACTATCTATAAACTCATAATTTTTCTGTGAACACAGCCGTCTTTTTCGAATGGTTAGAAAATTCAACAAAGAAAGATACATATGGCTTTAATATAATCTATGTTAATAATTTAAAAATAATGGATAACTTACAAAGTTACATTCTGTTGTAAATTTAAAATTGTGTGAAACGACGCTTATGGAATACAGGTCGGAGTGGGTTGGAGTGAGGTTTTATGGATCAATGAATCGAATTTGAGATTTTTGATTCACGAAGACGTAGTTTTGTGAGAAGATCTGTAGGGGAGCGTACAGAGGTTCAGTTATGATCTGGGATTGTTTTGGCGGCGTTGTGGGTGATATTGTAAATATCGAGGGCACATTTTAGGTCGTTAGTACGCTTTTAACAATGTTGGCATGTAGACCTACTGTGTGCAAGAGTGCATGTAATAATTTGAAATCATGGTCGCCTGGAAATGAGAGTTTCGCATATTTATTTTGTTGTTGCTACGAAGCTAAGGCGAAACTAATAAGAGATTCTAAAGACGGAAATAAAAACAGATTCTGATGAAATAAAAGAAAGAAAAATAGATACTCTCGAAATTCTTACTAAGATCGTCCGCACATAATGCAGTCTACGTCGCAACTAACCACATCGGTAACCGTAAGCCGCTAACCCCTTCACTTGTGAATCACGCATTCGCGTTTACCGTCGCATGTACGCTTTTTCGTATAGCTAGACATTTTCTTCCCTTATGTGTGTACAGGATGTCCCCGGATTAACGCATGAATAGGTAAGGCAGACAGAAAATTAATGAGTTGAAATTTCATCTTTTGGGGTTCAGCCATGCTTAAATAGTAAGTAATTTGTGCCATAATTTTATTGCCGAAAAATCAAGTACATCTTGGAAATTTAGAAAAAAGGATTTTTTTCAATTAGTAAGATGTATTTTCTATGAGATACGATAATAGGATTATTAAAAAACAATATTCAGAGTAATAAATTATGCCAGTACTTAGTGTGTAAGCAAGGCTAAACCCCAAAAAGATGAAAAGTCAACTCAATAATTTCCTGTCTGCCTTACCTATCCATGCGTTAATCCAGGGACATACTGTATCTATATGCAAATAAAAAATATATATTCACTTTTGCATTAGTACCTTTAATGATTTTTGCAACAATTGAGAGTGCCCGAATACTTATGAACGGTAATGTAAATCCAATTATCGGCTGTAATTAATAATTTGAATATTTATACTGCTGTATTGGAATTATAATTTTCAGTTTTCACACACAATTTAAGATTTTGTAGTAGTTTGTACGATACCTTAGCCATTTAGTTCATATTTATAGTTTTCAATAAATACTGCAACATATTATTTCTCTCGTTAGATGTTACTCATGTTTAAGGGTTAATGACTGAAAAAGCAAAGTTCAGCGTGAAGAACATTGGGAAACTAGACGTGTGATACTAGCAGATATTTCTTCTTGATACTGTCAAAATTGAAATAATTTAATGTTGCGTCAGTTAACAAGTAATGCCTACAAAACGAAACTGTTAATTATTCCAAATATATTGAATTCTAAATTAGTAGTGCCGTTGGTATCCGATAAAATTGAGATCCGGATCCTATACTATTCGGATCCGATATTCGATTTTCGGATCCAATATCTGGTTTTTTTTTGGATCCTAATATTTTGAAAGAAATCTTGTTACTTGGAATAACCTTACATGAAAGATACAAATTATTGGGCAACTGAATTCAAGTTTTCCGATAGCGGATCCGGATCCGAGTTATCGAATAACGGATCCAGATTTAAGGGTTCGAATTTGGACCCGAATCTGACATTTCGGATATCTGGATAGTAAATTATCTGGATGCGGATAACACTTCTATAAATTAATAATATGAATTCAGAAGTATTTTATTACTTTATTGTTTTATTAAATAACATTTAAATTCAATAGTCGACCATAATTAGTAATTTAGGAAAATTAACGCTTTTATATATGAAAGTAAATACATGTTTAGTGAAAAATTACTTAATTTTAAAGCAAAACCGAACGAAACCGTACGCTGCTGAGTTGAGGAGAAAACCCTATATTTGTTTACAAAATCAACTTTATCTGGGCATCACGCCTGCGTAATATAGCAAGTAGGGTTCGATGCTGCTTCTACTACTTTTATACTTCTTTGGGCTTTTATCGGATATAACGGGCTTGACGAGCGGGCCAGGCTGACAAATGTGTCGAGCGGCGCCTGCATAAATCTCAAAATGTCCACCTTTTCTAAGGTTATTATTCTATTAATTACGCTGACTCGCCGTGGCCTATCGTAGTAAATTAGGGAAAAGTGATTAAATTTTATTGGTGAAAGATGTATACTACTACTAGAAATTTAAAACATTTTGCTTTTACAAATTAAAATTTGAAAAATTCCTTTTAAATATGCCATGCATTACAATTCAATTGGTTATACTCGGGACACTATAATAACGTTTGATATATCCTGAGAACCTACATAAATAGTGTAGTTGGCCACACAAAAGAAGTTAAGATGTTCACTGTTTCAACATAAATGAAAACTTATCTGTAACAACAAATAAATCATTGTTTTTTCCTTATCGAAATATGTATACTCTTGAAAAATAAGAGAAATGTATACTTTTAATGACGTTAAACGTTTAGATATTTTAATTATTCCAGGATGCGTCTGTTACAAGGCTTAGGCGATATGTGATTTTGCAATAAGTTTAATGACAGTTAGTAAATATAACCTCCACCTGCTTCCATCTACTTCGAATTTTTGTTTTTATTTTGTATTAAAAAGTTCTTAGAACTAGTATTGGTAAAACTACCATTTGAAAATGCTGAAAACATTGCTTAAGTAGACACAAGAAACGATCAGTTCTTTTCGAAAGAGAACATTACAATAAATTCTGGAAATTAACTATATTTTAAGTTAAATTTCAATGTTCTTCATTCAAATGAATATCATTTTATTTATTTATTTTTTTATTTATTTTGTAGAAGAAGGTCCGCATTCTGAAGATAGGAGAGCATTACTACTTAGTTCTAATTTAAATCTTGCACTATGTTACTTAAAACTGAATGAGCCATTTGAAGCGAAAAATTCGGCCACGTCCGTGTTAGAAATAGATTCGAAAAACGAAAAAGCGTTGTTTCGACGAGGTCAAGCGTATTTGGCAGTTGGGGAACCGCAATTAGCCGCCGATGATTTAAAGGCGCTTCTCACCGTCGAACCAAATAATTCCGCAGCGAAAGCACAATTGGCGTTGTGCAACAAAACACTTAAAGAGCAACTACAAAAGGAGAAACAGATCTACGCCAATATGTTCGATAAGTTCGCAAAAATGGATACGCAGGTGAAGACATAATACCACTTTTTTATCTTGTAATAATTTTCCTAAATACCGCGATACTTATTGTAATAGCATTTTTCATGTTTTTCACTTAAAAAAATGTTGTAATAGAAATACATCTGTGTTTTATTATGTGTTAATGAACGATTGTAGAGGGAAGAGGAAGAAAAGAAAAAGGCCCCGGACGTAATGTCCTCTTTAGGAGAATGGGGCAAGGAGGATAGAGAAAGAGAACCCAGTGAATTTGAAAAGGAAAATCCTAATATTTTGTTGCTTAATGGAAGTGGTGAATTTCAGGATATGTAAACTTTGTTGTACATTTTCTTACTCATTGCAATGATTGCTTCAGATGAATACATTATTAACTACAATACAAATTTATGTATCTACATTCGTTCATAGAACATGATAAAACAATAATTGTTTATATATGTTCCATGGTGAATTGAATATGTCGATGTATATGTGTAATTTGCTGTGTGTGCACGGACACCGTCAATTCTTGAATAAAGTCAATTTAAAGATTAATTTGTGATTATATTTTACCCGAATACAAAAGATTTTCATGTTATCACCAAACAGATACTATAAGACTCGGAGAGAAGTTCAGAAGTCATTTTTATTGCATATTGTCAACACAAGGTATCTGCGCACTCCGCATTACAACAAATTTAATAAATTCGAAACATATGTTTTGGAAATTCGTAGACTTCCAAATGAATCATACGGCTGATGACGGAAATCTACGATTTTCCGAAACATATCTTACGAATTTACTAAATATTTTGTGTGGGGCGGAGTGTACCGAGTAGTATTTGCCATACTAGCCCACAGTCTTTGGTATCATTATTGCAGCTGCATAAAAGATATTGCGCAAACTGGGACAACGTTCAAAGCTTTTAACATTTAGATTTAATACTTGTTGGGGTTAAATTATTCATAAATTTTTCGTTTGTTTTGCACAATAGGTGCCTGCAGGATGCAGTTATCGTGGATTTTCTTATTCTGTTATTTGTCTGGTTACGTGGTATACCATTTTTTGCAACATGCTGACACGCATGTAGTAGTCACAGAACATATCTTCGTAGAAGCATAAGCTAAGTGTTACAAGTGTCGGACAATATTCAGTGTCATCTAGCGTGGGGACAGAAAAATCCTTACTTAAAATGGCTTACTCCTTTTTAATTGTAATTTTTATTAATATTTCTACTTTGTAACTGCAAACAAAATATCAAAATGAAATAATTTATTTTGAAAGATAATATAAACTGGTACAGGAAATATAAATAAACAAAGATGACATAAATACTAAAGGAAATATTACAGTTACTAAACTACGAAATTTTATACAATTTTGTTGTATGAAATTATACACGTTTATTTTAGATTCACGGTCACTTAGCAAATTATGAAGTCTTTTTACATAGTTGTATAGTAATAACTAGTCTGGGCAAACAGCGGTAACAGTCAGTGTAGTAGATATGTGGTGCGGAGTCGGCGATTATTTATTTCACGCGTTCACAGCGTCAGTACTAAATAAATATAAAAGAATAAAAACGGAATTGAAAGATAAAAAACTGTGGTTGTGTGTGGACGAAACAACAGATCGTCAAAACATTCTGTGGATAATGTAATGGTACGTACAATGGAACCACATCGACCGTCATCCTCCTTACTTGCTTCCAAAAGAGTTATAAATTGAACTGCCGATGAGATTTAAAAGGTGGTGTTGAACTCATTGAACAAATTTGAAGCAACTTTTAATGTTCATGAGTGATGGTGCCGCAAACATGCGTTCTTTGGGCTGATCTCAAAAAACTAGTAACTTCTTAGATGTAACGTGTAAAATCCACACTAAATCTTGCGGCACAAACGATTCCTACATGTTTTCCACTAGTAAATGCATTGATTGCTAGTACAAAGGCAGTGTTTCTAAAGTCCCCGAAACGGACCCGACTATTTCACAAACTGTGTCCTGATTTACCTGAACCACCACAGCCGATTGTTACACGCTGGGGAACATGGTTCCAGGCTGCGTTTTACTACAACAAATATTTTGATCAAGTAAAGAAGGTAGTTTTAAAATTCAATCCGACAGAAGCTGCAACAATCAAGAAAAGCCAGGAAATATTTCAAGATATTCAGGTTAAAAGAGATTTACAAACTATTATATTAAGACAAACTTGTGAAGGTGCATGTGAAGATGCATGAAGTTGTTTCAAAGATTATTTTAAATATGCAAATATAACATCGCTAGATGCCGAACGGTCGTTTTCGGCATTAAAAAATATTTATTCCGCACGTCGTACTCACTTGACTAAGACTTTTAAAACGGTAAGTGTTTCAGCACGTTTTATAATTTATTTCTTACCTTCTATTTTATGTGTAAACTTTTATACGCTCGCCACGCCTCTGGCTGTTACCGCATATTTGCCCAGGTTAGTAATAACTTTACATATTTATCTAACACAAGATTTTTTAGATGTTCTATATACATGCATGATAGAAAATCAAAAGTAACTTGTGGTAACACAGCTAATTGAAAATACACACTAACTGTAACTGCATATATAAAATCTGCTAGACAATCCACGGTATTACAAAAACAACTGAAAATAACACACTGATCACAATGATTTTTGACAACTTCGACAAATCAAACATGTATTAATGTATTGTCGGTAAAATCAGTATCTATATTGACTACAAATAATAATGGGAAATGCACCTGTAGTGTCATCTAGCGTGGGGACAAAATATGAAAGTACCACGTGCCACTTACTAACCAATAAAAATGAGGCCGAATTTTCCGTATCTCTCTTATAGCCCCCTGATAGTAGTATACAAACTCCAAGCGAGTAAGGTCGATTTCGCTTCTTACGTCTTTTTGCGTGTTCACTAGTTTGTTGCTTACATTAAGTTTTCGTTTAGTTCGTATTTACTTCTTTTTTACATTTTTTATTTATATATTTGTAGTTTGTAAGTTATCTGTTTTTCATCGTTCGCTCGTTCGTTTTCACCTTCCGTTTCGCATTTGAAAATTGTGGAAAATGGAATCTATTTTCGTATATCTAATCTTTGGTTTTTCGAGCTGTGTAGAAGGGAGCGTTACCTTGGTATCACCCACCGCTACTGGGAACTATGTAATATAATCTAGTTGATCTCTTTATATATGTACATGAGGCACTGTAATTTGGGATCTAGATTGAGTATTTTTAAAAACTGTTCAGCTAAGATAAAACGATTATTATTTTTAAATTACAAAGAAATTGTTTAATTTTTTAAGTTACAGCTACTTTTATATAATCTTCTTTGTTCTTTTAGTGAATTTGTGTTCTTTTTTTTATTAATCTATTTTGTTTTTAATATTTAGTCTCTTTTTTAAAGATTTAAATATTTTTATTCTTTTATTAGAATACAATTCGTTTTTTTTTTTATTTTGAATAATTATTTAGTAAGTAAAACTAGTTACATATTTACTTTACGCTGCTAGAATTATTAAGAATTACGTAGCGAATTTATAATCTAAAGGTATTACGCTACATATACTACCGTTTGAACAATATGCGCGCATACCATTTTTATTGATCGCGACGGGCGATGTTTATTGTTTCAGCAAAGTTAACGTTTCACAGGAATGTCGCGAAAGTAAATCGCGACGTTGCCGCGGGTAATCGACTTTGCTCCATTCCCATGTCGCACTACAGCGTATCGTTCCAACGTAACGATAGAGATGTTTATCGTTTCAGCGACGTTACCGTTCCACAGGACCGTCGCGAATGTAAACAGCTACCGTTCCCATGTCGCGCGACAGCTCATCGTTCCAAAGTAACGAGTTATTTTGGTATTGCGGAGCGCGACACGTCGCAACAACAAAATATCGCTACTAAAATACCGACCCGCCACTAGCAATTCCAAAACAACGCATGCGTCAACTCTACGTATACATACTAATTGAACCTAGAAGTTTGGAGTTTACAAACTTCTCGGCTTCTGTCAAAATTATTAATTTCAAATATTATGAACGGACGCATTTAAACACCTTGGTGTTATACTTTAAACACTAATTGTAATTTAATCATAGCTACTAATTTTGAGGTTGTCAATGTAGCTTTATGCGTCGTGTAAAACTGCCAGAGATTGGGTTTCTTAGAGCCCGCAGTTCTGAGTAATTATACTAATTATAGAACTAGTGCGCTTTTCGAACCATGCAGTTCTAGAATTACAAATTCTGAGAACTGTTAGTTCGCTATTCGGACCTCACACAATTCGTAATCCAAATATAGCTCAGTTCGGGTATTCGTTCGGAGCAGATGAAGAGTACAGAGCACGTGGAGTGGATCAGGAGTAGAGCAAGAGTGGATCACTGGCCATACTCCTAAATGAATTGATGGAGTAACTCTGCAACATTTCCGCGTGTAGGGTACGAACGAATACCCGAACTCGCCTTATATCCACTATTGCCGGAACTACCAATTTAAATAGCCCGCGAAATTTAAAAAATATTACTGGGTTACTTTCCACAATTATCGTATCTTTAAGGATTCTATAACATTTATGGGAACTTCATAATAATACAGCAGTAATAAATTCAATACACATTTAATATTTTATAGTGTTCCTAATACTTTACAGATTTACAACTTAAGTACTAGTGACTAGATGTGACTCCATACTATAGGGTGACCACGTACCCTATAGGAAAAATGTTGAATTAATAATAAATAAATAAAATGGTTTACAACTAGTTAACATTCGCTATACTTAACAAATTCAAATTTGCGCATTTCTTTCTGTAAAAATACAATTGTAACATATAAACCCATAATCGTATATAGTGATATTGATTATTGTATTGCAATTTTAATCTATTACTTAAGTTGAAGTATTGCATGAAAGTTTTGTTCTTTTCTAAATCAAATACACTGTATACAAGTATCTATTGGAAATTTCCTTATAGTACTTTTTCTAAAAGTTGGATTCTGATAAAAGATCATTGCGGAATTTTAAAAAAATTGTCACATAAAGAGCCGTATGAGCGATTGCAATTAAAAGGACAAGCGGGTGAAGGGGTTGTCATATTTTTAAAAAATCTAGTTTTTGTTTAACGAACAAGTTTCATAAAAACTCAAATGACCATGTATTAGCGCACACAACCCCTTCTTACTAATCAAATAAACTGCTTTTGAAAATAATCTTACTTACTTAATCCTTGAGCTTTGTACCTTTCGGTGCTGGCTGGAGGGAGTTGAGTCCCATTGGTTTCCTCCATATTTCTCTCCAGTTTATTCTATTCTTAGCTAATCTTGGAATGTTTTCCCACATTACCCCTCTTCTCTCCGCTGCTTCTCTTCCTCTTTCCACGTTCTTCGTGGACTTCCTCTCCTTCGTTTTCCGCTTTCTCTTGCTTCGAACACCTTTTTCACTAGCCTGTCTTGTCCCATTCTTTGCGCATGTCCTATCCATCTCAGTTGTCCCTGTTGTAATGTCTTTTCTACTGGTATTATGTTCAACTGCTCACTGTATTTCGCATTCTTTATTTTATCTCTCCTTGGCTTTCCTAGTATTTTCCTCAGATATCTCATTTCTGCAGTTGTCAGCTTACTCCTCTGCCTTTTTGTTGTTGTCCAGCTTTCACAGGCGTAGGTGAGCGTTGGTTTTACAACTTTTCTAACTACTTCGGCCTTTACCTCTTTCGGTATTTCCTTCTTGTAGAGAAATTTCGTTTTTATTATGTTGAAGAGTTTTCCAGCTTTCGCAATTCTCTCGTTAATTTCGTCCTCCGTGGTTCCCATCTCGTTGATGATTGTCCCCAGGTGAGAGAATTTCTTTACTTGTTCTACAGCCTTTCCTCCAATTTTAATCTGGTGTCTTTCTTTGGCTGTTCCTATTATCATTGTTTTGGTTTTCGTTAGGTTTATTTTCATATTACTTTTTTGTAGCTCTTCATTCAGGATGTTTATATTGTGTTGTAAATCTGCGTCGTTTTTCCCGACTATTACCAGATCGTCTGCATAACACAATTCTGTTATTCTTATATTTTCCAGTTTCCGATGTTGCATGTCTTTAATCTATTTCTACATCTTTTCAATATTTCATCTAATGTGACGTTAAATAGTAATGGGCTCAGTATACAACCTTGTTTAAGTCCTACTCTACTTATAAATCTTTCAGAACATTCATTTCTAACTCGCACGTAGCTGCTCGTTTCCTCGTATAAGCTTTTTATACTTTCTAATAATTCATGTCCTATTCCTCTTTTTCCAAGATTTCCCACACGTTTTCTCTCTTTATCCCATCGAATGCCTTTTCCATATCTATGAAGCACACGTGTACCTGCTTGTTTGTTCGTATTGCCTTCTCATTTATTTGCCTCATTATAAAGATCTGGTCTTGAACTCCTCTTTCTTTTCTAAACTCTGTCTGACTTTCTTCCAATTGTTCTTCCACTTTTTCTCTCAGTCTTGTTTCCAGGATTCTTGCGTATACTTTCCCTATAATGGTTGTTAGTGTGATACCTCTGTAGTTTCCGCATTCTTTACTATCATCCTTCTTATATAATGGTGTTACGATTCCTATCCTCTAGTCCTCTGGTGTTTTCTTTTCTTTTCTGACTTGATTTAGTAAACCTAGTAGTTCTTGTTTTGCTTCTCTTGTGAGAAATTTAATCATTTCCCCAGTTATCTCGTCATGCCCTAGTGCTTTTCGTAGTTTAATTTTCTGTATAGCTTTCTCTAGTTCGTCTCCCGATATTTCATGATCCTCATTTTTTTTATTGTTCTATTGGCCGTTGATCTTGTATATGTATTTGTTTTTCACGTTGATTTTATGGTCGTTCCTGCTCTTCCAAAAGTTCTTCGAAATATTCTTCCCACCTTCTCATTATTAATTCTTCCTGTGTTACAATGCCTCCGTTCTTGTCTTTAATATTCTTCAGCATGGTCGGCTTTTTGTTTCTCATTTGTTTTAGCATTCCATAAAATAGTTTTTGATTCTCTGTATGTGCCGCTGCCATTTTTTTGTCCAAATTCTTCCCATGCTTTTAGTTTACCACTCCTTAGTAAATCTTTAACTATTTTTCTTTTAGCCTTATAGTCCTCATAGTCTTCAGTGTTTCTTGTTGTTGAGTATTTGTTACATGCTTGCTTCTTGGTCTTAACTTCCTTCTGTATTGTTTCGTTCCCCCATGGCGTTCCATACGGTCTCCTATTTCCAATCCTAGTTGTTCCACATATCCTTTCTGCTATTTCCTTTATTTTTTCCTTGAAGTTCTTCCATCTTGTTTCTATGTCTTCATAGTTTTGAGTCCATTTAATTTCACTAAGGTCATTCTGATATTTTTCTTTTATATTTATTTTTTTTCAATTTGTAGGTTTTTATCTGTTTCTTAGCTATTCTGCTCTTGTTTGGTTCTTTCTGTTTTTCTTCATTTTTTATTATTACTTCAGCCAAATAGTGGCCACTGCCTACTTCTAATCCTCTCTTTACTTTTACGTCCCTAACTCGTTTCCATATTGCGGCATTTACTATAAAGTAATCTATTATCGATTTCTCTTTTCGATTTGGTTCCTGTCTTGTGATTTTATGTATTTTCTTGTGCTTGAAATTTAGTGTTTGCTATTATGTAATCATTTGAATCGTTTGAAAATAATCATTTAATAAAAAGTGTCAATTTACCATATTAAAATCTAATTTATTCAAAAACAGTTTTTTTGTAACATAACACCTTCATCTACTTACCCCTTCAATTATATAACGCACAAACTAAGAAATTATGATTGCATAGTCTTAGACACAGTTCTGTAATCTATGTTATTACGAGGGCAGATTGACATAAGGTCTCCAACAACGTCATTGTATGAGTAGTGGGGATAGAAACAAGTGCCAACCTGCAAACCATAACTTCGAGTATCTCGTCTTAACAAGTAAAGTTTCATTTTCCTGTGTACCGTCGTTGAGTAACAGTGTCATTTACCACGAGTTCGATTTCTGAGATGAGTACCAAGCAACGGTCCGTGATAGAATTTTTAACGCTGGAAAGTTGCGCGCCCATTGAAAGTTACAGTCGTTTGAAAGCTATTTATGGCAACAATTGTCTGGATGTGAATAATGTTGGCCAATGGGTTCGACGTGCAAAACTCTGTCATAGAGGCGAAATGAAGGTGTTTGACGAAAAACGATCAAGTCGGCCAGTATCAGTGACACATGAGAACAATCAAAGACAAGTGAATGCACTGATTCGCGGAAATCGCTGGATTACGTAAAAAG
The DNA here is from genome assembly GCA_029619315.2 of Dynastes maya. NCBI lineage: Eukaryota > Metazoa > Arthropoda > Insecta > Coleoptera > Scarabaeidae > Dynastes > Dynastes maya. The sequence continues at coordinate 51,115,776 of JAROYE020000002.1, forward strand.
AAATTGCTCAGCAATTAGGCATTAGTTAAGAAAGAGTTCAGTACATTGTTCAAACCTTGAATTACAGAAAAAATTGCGTCAGTTGAGTCTTGCGACAATTAACGGATTTCATGAAAGAACAGAGAAAAAACATTTGTCAAGAACTTCTTAACCGGTATTGACGAGAAGAAAGTGATTTTCTCGTGAACATCACCACCGGGGACGAATCTTGAGTTCTCCATTATGATCCCGTAAACAAGCGGCAGTCAGTGAAATATCGTCATCTTGATGCTCCACGTGTACGAAAATTCAAAAAACTTTCGGCGCAAAAAGTCACGCTCATCATTTTCTGGGATGCCGAAACGATCTATGATTAAATTCAATATGATATTGTAAAACTTTACGATCACTAAAGAAACGTATCCGTAGAGTAAGACCGGAAAGAACAAATTTTTTGTTGCACCATGACAACGCCAGACCGCATTGCAGCAACGAAACGATGAAGACAGTGACGAGTTCACGGTTGTTTCGCACCCTCCGTACAATTCTGATTTGACACCCTCAGACTTTTTGTTGTTCCCAAAATTGAAGGAGGTATTAATAGGTCAACATTTTTCATCAGACACTGAAGTTCGGGCTGTTGTCAACAGTAAACAAGAAAGTGTTTTCATGGACGAAATGGATTCAGCGTTTGGAGAAATGTGTTGCGCTAAATGGTGATTATGCCGAAAAATAATTACGTACGTTGGTAGTACAATAAATTCACATCATTTTGAGACTGGTTTCATTATTTTGTCTTTTCTTATTTTTATTTTATAGATTTAGAAACCTTATATATCAATCCGCCCTCGTACCTTATTATTGGCATTGCTATAAACTCTATAACTATAAAAAAAATCCACCTGCGAAATATGATCGAACAAAAAAACAAAAAAACGCTATAGAAAAGTGAGTTTGCAATTTTTCATTCAACTTTTTGCTCTCGATACGTATACATACAATCACAAATAAAAACAATTAAAATACTACAAGGAATTTCGCTGTATATTTTTGTAATTTATCTAAGTACATAATACACCTAATATAAGTAGTTATTATTAGGTAAAATTTATATAATTTTCTTTGGTAGTAGCTGCATGTCACGTTAATAATACCATTATTAACATGAATTAATGTTAAATAAAATAATCAACAAAATTAACACCCATGATATGTTTAAATGAAACCACGCAATTTTAGGTAAACACGCATTTCACAAAGAATGTCAGCGACGGAACGGAAACACTAGTAATTAATAAATTACTTGCATCGTATTTATATATAGGTAGCTATAGTTATCTAAACTCTACAACATATTAATTTCTATAGATAAATAGTTTTTCTGTATAAGTATTGTATAAATATTGTCGCCCAAGTATGCACTATCGTCTAAACGCGTATATATCATTTACATATAGGTACATATATTATTATTATTATTATTACTGTCCATCATATCGCCCTAATACAGTTCATAACATGTACAAACCTACATCATTCATTGCTTGGTTCGAATTATTTAGCATTCGGATATATGGCTAATGTAAATTGATTTTATTGTGCTATACAGAAGAACGCTCTTGAAAATACTACCAGAAATAATAATAATAGTTTATTCATCCTTAAATCGTACAAACAGCGACATAGGATAAGTCAAATAAAACATAAATATATAAAATGCACATGGTGTATGAAACAAGTGTACATTATAAATAGATGGTAGACAAAAACAAGAACAAATAGATATACATAACCCTAACAACAAATTACAGAAATTCTGGTTCCGCCAATGTGTGTTACGAACAGTCCCAAACACAGTCACAGCTCCTTAAATTCTCTAAGAGAATAAGGGCTTTCCAATACATAATGTTTTACTTCTTTCAGAAAGACATGTTTAGGCACATTATTAAAATGCTCATGTAATTTATTGAAAAACTTTTTACGAGAGTAAAGAGGAGATTTCTCAAAGGTCGTAATTTTGTGCTTATCAAGTTTAATCTGCTCACGATGTCGTGTGAAATAATTAAGCGTGTCTCCTAGAAGTGTCATAATGTTGTGTGTTTTGAAAACATCTCTGCGACTTTTTGTTGGTTTTAAATTAAAAATTGGTCTCTCGTTTCTGTAAAACGAATAGTATGTTTATATTGTTAATTCCGCTACCCCACAAAACTATGTTATATGACAGCACGGACAGTACATATTTTTCAATTTCAGATATTTGTACATGTTAGCATACATGAGTATATCAGTAACAAACAAATAACTACAAAAATATTTTCAATTCAAAGGGTATTTGCCAAGAAATATATCACCACTGTGACCATTTGTGTTAGATAAAAAATAAAGTAACTATAAGTTTAAGAAGCAATATAAGCAGATAATTTTTTTATATTTTTCTTCTAAGAAAATTCGATAGACAGTTTTCAAGCAAAGTCGTTTTCTTATCTCCTCTTATTATATAAAGTATTTCTAATTAAATTTTGCCGATAATCATATAAAATGTTTCTTAAAGTTATTGACGGATCAAGCTTGTTTTACACGCCGCGATTTATTGGTCAATTAATTGAACAAGTTGATCTCCGATTTTATCGTACCCTGTAAAACAACAAAAATCGGTACGATTTCTTGAACAATTTATCTTACGATTAATTGAATTGAATAGAACATGCTCTATTTTTATCATGATTTTTCGACGATTTTTCACTTTGCTGTTTCAACACCAACCTAGTAACAAAAAAGTATCTACAAATTTTAGTGTATTTAAAGTAAAAGGAGGATAAATTTTGAAAACTTACGACGATTATGATGTAATAAGCAGATGAAAATTTCCTACTTAATTACTCCCCCGTTCAATTATTAACGAAACTAAACGAGTATTCACGATCGCTAAAAAATTCTTCAATTAATTGCAGCGTGTAAAGGCAGCATAGTTCTACCGATTTCTTAGCCAAGAACTTGTTCAATTAATTGGCCAATAAATTGCGGCGTGTAAAACAGGCTTAATATACAAGTAATGAAGGAAAGTCGACACTAATCTTACAACGTAGGTAGAATATTACGGCATATGTATAATTTCTGTAGTGTTTCTATTTTACATGCGCCCAAAAATCTAATTGTTCTCTATAGGTTTGTTCCAACGCGCAGCTCTTAGAACTAGTGCGCATGTGTATTACGGGTACACCGTGTAGCTTTAGAATTACAAATTCTGAGAACTGTTAGTTCGCTGTTTGAACCGTACACCACTCGTAATACAAATTCTGTCAATTCTGTCCATTATATTATGAAATACCTTTTAAAGATTTTCTTTTAAGGAGTGTTTAAATTGACAGTGTTTTAAAATAGGAACATATCATATACCAGTTGTATGTGTTGTATTTGAATCCAATGTGGCATTTAGGATATGAAAATATCGTCATTTGATTTATATATTCAAAATATATATATAATAAAGCTTGATTGTCGCCAATTAGATTCTTGGAACCTAGTTTTTTTACTTTTACCATGGTGTCACAATTCTCTCTCATAAACTTACTAACATTTCATTTGAAATCAGATAAAACATCATCAGAGCATTTACTGTTATTAATTGCGGCTGCCGTTGGTTAGATATTTTCGAAGATAAACAAAATTAAAGTAATAATAAAAACGATGCCTCTTTAGGGTATAGCTTGCGCTAATTAAACGAGATTCGACTGACTTCGAACATGTATAAACAAAAAGTATTCGGAGGCAAATGCTGCAAAACATAAAATTATATTCAAGTATACAGGATGTTCAGTTTCCGCTGCGCACGGTATGTTTGATTTTTTAAATGGAATATCTGTATACTATTACGTTTTTAATAACGTTTTCATAATTTCAGTTTTTTGCGGAATGCCTCTGTTTCTTTAACGACCGATATCTTAAACGCCTTGCATGCTAGAGCGGTGATTCAAATTTTATTCGATTGAGTATTTATTGGGGTTTCCGGTAAGATATTGAAGATTTTTTTTATATCAACTAGATTCTACAGGAAGGTCATCGATATTTTTGCCAAGTTTGATTCATGTTATTTCAATTTTTTTGAATGGATCACCTGTATATCTTTACAAAATCTAATAGAGCAGTTCTTCTAGAATCTCTTTTGTAAACATTTCCCTATATCTAAAATGCATCCTTCCTTAGTAACTTAAGTACCAAGCTATACAGATAGGTTTTTCGATTAAAAACATAGAATGCTACTACGAAATATTATAGAATTTTGTTTCGGTAAAGATATTCATTAAAGCAAGTGTGTAAACGTTATCTTTCTTGGTACAATTTCATCATCTGCTCGAAATAACGATTATTTTCCTACCTATATTGTCTAGTAAGTAGTATAAATAAAAATAAGGAAGATAAAAAGTAGGCAAATGTTGATAAGAGTTCAACATAAAAGCAGCAGATTTATTTAAAGCATCAGACACTAAGTTTTTTCAGCAGTAAGAAATATAATATCATACTAAAAGATGTTAAAAAAAAATCGCAATTTAACTAAATAGGAATGTTTATGAAAAACTTCCTGGAAAAATTTATTAAGGTAACGCATAACGTGAACATTACACGAAATAATACGCCGAAGATATTAATAAATGTTGTATAAAGGAAAATGGTGCTCGCTTCGAATAGATGTTGAAACTGTATGCATGAATTAAATTTTACAGTTTATTTTTAATTAATGTCTTTAGAAAAACAAAAGTTTATAGTATTTCGTCGCAGTACTCTATGCATTTTAGCAAAAAACTTATCCGCATAGCTTCATGCTTAATTTACTAAGGAACGATACATTTTGGGTATAGGGAAATGCGTTTGAGAAAAAAATCTATAACAGTTTTTCTATCAGAACGTCAAAAAATTACAGGTATTCCATAACAAAAAATTGAAATCTAGCATGGCAACGCTTTCGATTGCCATGGTTGATATAAAAACACTTTCAATATATTGCCTGAAATTCCAAGAAATACTCAATCGAATAAAATTTGAATCACCACGCCACCCTAGCATATAAAGTACTGAAACAGTGACATTTTGCAAAAATTTCAAATTATGCCAATTATCTCAAAAATCAAAATAAATAGGTATAGGGAATATTGATGAAAGTTGACATGAACTGAAGGGGTTCATCTAAAATCGTAAAAATTTACAAGGTGTTACGTTTAAAAACTCAAAGTTATATTGTGCGTTGCGGAAACTGAACAGCTGTATACTTGAGTATAATTTTGTATTCTGCAGCATTTGTCTCCGAATATTTTTTATTTGAAAACTTTTTGTATAATTTTCTCAGGAAGGGAATTACCTTCCGTCCTCGCTTACGTCACTAGGTGGACACGCTATAGAAACAACTAAGAAAAATAAAACAAATATGATTCTTTTTATCAGTAACCAAATCACACCATCTGCAAAAACGTAACTTTTTTTAGTAAAAACTATAATGACATAAAGGCCACAAACATAACATAAGCATGTTTGATGCAAAAACGGACCATGCAACTTTTAAGTAAGGCGTGTTCCATAACTAGTACCGTAACATGGATCGTTGTTACATGAAACTATCAAACTGTGCAGCGTATGGCTCGAAACCATGTGTCGACTAAAACTTGATTTAAAAAAAGTGACGTATAGCTCATTATTGCACCAAGGCCCACAATTAATGAACAGTAGTAGTGACAAGTGGTTTGGAATAACAACACTTGCTGTCTTATGTATGTATGTATATGGCGTACTGTTGGTAGTTTTCTTAGTACGCTGGTTTTGCTGCCTTTGCTGCTCTAATTTTAGTTCAATAGCGTCTTTAAATAAAAAAAGGGATGTACATCGCAAATTCACAAGGGAAGTAACTGGAGTCTATCCACTACGACTGAAATGGGAAGTTAAAACTAGGTGATGTCCTCTTAGTGGGCATACGGTATGTTTTTTATTGTCATTGTTTTTTTCCAATGTTCTCTTTATAGATTCTCTTCAAATATTCCATATTATGATCAAATCTGCATAAAAGCTGCGATTTAAAATGTATAACTGAAGAGAATTTTGAATGAGTGAATTCGCTACTATTTCATGAATGTATAAGAGAAATCGAATTATTTCATAATATTAATGACGAAAAATTTTCCGGGTATCACCAAGCATCGTTTATTGATCTCAAGAGTTTTATTTTACATGTTTCATACCTTCCAGTTCTTCGATTTATTTAATCCGAATATTATACATACAGCGTGTCTCAGGATTGATGTTACAAGAAGTGTGCGGAACTAAAAATCTTTGAATCTCAATTTGGCATTTTGAAACTAAGCCCTGCTTGGTTTGAACCTTATCTTTAGTTTACTTTCGATTTTTTAAAATCAAATAGGCCTTGACAGTTGAGTAAAAACTATTTTCGTTTCGGGTAAAGTACCTATTTCATTCGCAATATGCTAAAATGTTACTAAGAAAAGTTGTTCACAATGAAAAGTTATGCCGTTATACAAATTTTTTGAATGATCGGCCTACTTTAATAAAATCCATTATTTCTCAATTTAGTTTCAGGTAAAGTGGCTTTCTCATTCACAATACGCCAAAGTTTTACTGAGAAATGTTATTCAGAATGATAGGTTATGGCTCTATACAAATTTCAAAAATGTCAAATATATGCTTTGATTAAACCGTTATTTTTTAGATTAAATTTTTCTACATAATTGAAGTGTAAATTTAATTTGTGAGTAAACACAATTTATTTTGTTTAATCTAAAAAATGACGGTTTAATCAAAGTAGGTAGATCTTCTTGAACAACTTTTCTTAGTAAAACTTTGGCGTATTGTGAACGGAAAAGGTACTTTATAAATAATGGATTTTATCAAAGTCTATCATCCAGAAAATTTGTATAACGGCATAACTTTTCATTATGAACAACTTTTCTTAGTAACATTTTAGCATACTGTGGACGAAAATACTGAAACGAAAATAGTTTTTGTTCATCTTTTAAGGTATATTTGATTTCAGGAAATCGAAAGTAAACTAAAAATAAGTTTCAAACCAAGCAGGGTTTAATTCCAAAAGGTCAAATTAGGATTCGAAGATTTTTAGTTCCTCACACCTCTGGTAACATCAATCCTGGGACACGCTGTATATTTATTTTTCGTTCTGAAATCTAGTAATTATTCCATGTCACATGCTATCAAATTATCAATCAAATCACGCATTATTTCGAAAAACTTCTTCCTAGAAAATTAGTTTCGCACATCGTAATAGAAACAAACTTTTCACATCAACAACTTAGTTTGAATAATTAATCTTAAAGGACTATATTGATCAAAAACAAGTAACGCGAGTTAAAACCCGAAAGGTACCCCTGGGAAAGGGCGGAAAAATTTCAATATTGTATCTTTTGGTAATATTTTCAAATAACGTCATTTATCTGAATTTTTTTATATTTTAATTATATATATAATTTATTCGCGGAATTCTTTGTATGATTTACTCTCTATACATTTTTATTTACTTCCAAGCTCTTTATATGCATAAAAAGTTATATATTTATCTACCTTTACTTACATATCACACACTGGAATTAATGAGAGTAATGGAAGAAAATCATGAACGATAACTTTTCTTCTCTACGAAATCATATGTATTTTTATATCACATAAATACATATTTGTAGCCAATGAATGAAATCTACTAGAAGATATTTAACATTAAATATGCCTACCTACGTTTTGTCTTATTTCTTACTTATTTAGTCTTATAGATATTTTTAAATGTTTGTATGTAAGAGATGATTTTGCTTAATCGCTATCGGAACTACTTTCCGCTTCGATTAGTGGTTCTGGTGGAGGTGCCGGTTTCGTCATGTAAGTTGCTACTTCATAAGCAGCGGGACCTGTTCCTTCTGTACGTTCAATACCGACTCTTCAAATGAACAAAAAATGTAAGATAATTAAAGTAATTGTTATATCCTATTAATGTATAGTGAACAAAGATTATTTTCGTTACTCTTAAACAAAACAAAACCAACGTGAAAGTAAACGGGGTACAATTGGCATTATAACTTCACGTTATTCATCTAATGGGAGCTTTCAAAACAACATATTTTGGATTGCCTCGGATTCATTCGGAGTTGTGGTAGATAGTAAAGGTATTGATGTTTATCGTACGGTTTTCATCGTCCCGTATAAAAAAGCAAAGTACAGAAAGCGAATGAACACGTATTACACAAGCAGTACATAATGCAAAAACGTTTTAAAATTACAAACACTAAACGGAAGTTGTGGTACGATCTGAGTATTAGTAAAATGATAATTAGCAAGAGAAATGAAAAAGCCATAAAAAATAAAAAGGGATGCGAATATTTGAGAATGTAAATAAAGAAACTATTTAGGAAGGAAAAGAGAAACTAAATTGAAAAATTGCTTAGTAGAACAAAATTTTTAAAATAAAAAACTTCTAGAAGGACGTAAAAAGAGAAAACAAAGGATATGGGGGGAGCACATTCTGCAGAGTTAGAAAGTGGGAATTAATATGAGGAGTAAAAGATTTAGAAAGATGGAAGAAACGCTTTTCAAAAGTGATAAACAGTAAAGAACGAAGATGACATAAATAATTGGAAAAGGACAGAGAATAATGAAGAAACATTACAAATGGGACAAGAACAAAATAAAAGTCCGGGTGGCAATCGCATTATCAACAAACTATTAAAACGGGAAAAAAGAGAGGAAAACTAAGATAATCGTCTGGTCCTGAGAATTTTCAAAAAGGACATGATACAAAAAGAAAACAAAATCGCGTGCGTGAACTTGACTCCTGAACGTTCAATTTTTTTAAATTTAAAAACGTCCACGTTTTGTGCTGATTTGTGCCATAAAAAGTTTATATTGTGCTCAGTCCATTTTCGATCTTCTTGGAAAGTGCAGGCTAACTTCATGCTGTCGCCGCACTTTCACTTTTTACAAATTTGACCGCGCTATCGTTTTGTGCTAATTTGTGCGGTAAAAATGTATTTCATGCTCATTCCGCTTTCGAGATATTCGAAATTGAAAAGTAGGGGCCAACTTCACTGCCGTCGTGCTTTCACTTTCTTAAAATTTGATCATACTATCGTTTGGTGCCGATTTGTGTCGTAAAGTTTTTCGGTTTTTGATAATTTAACGATGGCAACGTTTTGTGCTGATTTGTGCTACCGTTTTTGAGGTATTTGAGATTGAGGGTTGGTGCGGACCCTTATTAAACTGCCACCGCATCGATTTTTCGGTTTTTGAAAACTTGATAATACATCGTGTCTTACTCGTTTTGTGCTGATTTTTGCAGTAAAATGTTGTTTTCGGCTCGTTTCATTTCCGAGATATTCAATGATCTAAAAACCGAAGAATTGGTGCGGTGGCTACTAAATAAAGGTCCGCCCTCCATCCCTCAACCTCAAATATCTCGAAAACGGTACGAGCACAAAACGAACTTTTTACGGCACGAATCAGCACAACATGTTGCTGTTATTAATCTTAGAAAAACCGAAAAATTCGTACGGTGGCTATTGAATAAGGGTTTGCACCAACCTTCATTCTCAAATATCTGGAAAATGGTACGAGCACAAAACTAAATTTTTACGGCACACATCGGCACAAAACGTTGCTATTATCCAATTAGAAAAACCGAAAAATTCCTGCGTTGGCTATTGAATAAGGGTCCGCATCAACCCTCATTCTTATGTGTCTGGAAAACGGTATTTGCACAAAACGACATTTTTATGGCACAAATTAGCATAAAATATGCATCAAATAAAATCTTTACGGCATAAATCAGCACAAAACGTGGTCAAATGTTTGAAAAGTAAAAGTGTTTAGAAAGTGAGCAGTGTGAAGCTGGCCCCCACTTTTAATCTCGAATGTCTCGAAAATGGGATCAGCACAAAATAAAATTTTTATGGCACAAATCAGCACAAAATGTGGTCGTTTTTAAATATAAAAGAATCGAAAGTGCAGAAGCCAACTTCATGCAGCCAACCATATCTTGGGTGGTTATGAGGAAATATAGAATCAATCAGTTTAGTGAACAAAATCCATCGATTGCATAAGTTAGGAGAGGTTGAGAAATTACCTAGGAACAAACCAACCGACAAGGTACTAGCATGAGGCGTTGAAGGAAGAAAAAAAAGGTAGGCCTAAGAAAAGTTGAGTAAAAGCAGTAGAGGAATATCTTTGTTTTCTAACAAGAAAAATTGGAAATCAAGCAAACATTCGGATCTAATGAAAAAAAGATATGATAAAGCAATAATAGATGGGTACCTATTGCCAATGTGGAGTATCCATCAGTTCGTTAGCATAAGATTTTTTGGCAAGACAAATCAATAATCAAATAATATTAATCTGACGTAATAAAACGTGTTCAAAACAGCCCAATCCTCGCCCTATTCGGAGCGTAACCCGTTAAATTTAATAACACATTCTCTGATTTACGCTGTGTGGACACGTATAATTTAAACATTAACTTACTTATATTCGTGCCTTGCTAAATATCTGACGTATTTTTCAGGAGGTTCATCGCTATCTGAATTTTGTAAGCTTACGCTCCGTACGGTTGTATGACTAGCTTGCGTAGCAGGCATTGTAAATTCAACGAAGCAATACTCAGCTAATTGTTCAGGCATTTGGTCGTAACTTGTTAATGCAAGCCGACATATCATATTGTGCGTCGTGTAGGCTCCTGGAATGGGAATAATTTATTATTATACCACTTCTTTAGCATAACAAATAAAGCAGTCACCACATTATGATAATTTAAAATGGATCCGGTATTTGCGTGAATATGTAATTATTTGTTATTTAAATGAAGTGGCGGAAAAAAAGCTGTAGTGCCCTACCATATATACAAAATTTACCCTATATTGTATTAAAAAAAAAACAAAAGTTAAAATATTTTACATATTTTACTACGAAAGTGAGCAAAATAATTAGTACATATAACAATTTGTTATTTGCGTTATTTATCTATCTGTATTGTGATTTTAAGAGACTACAAATCTTTCGCAAAACTAAATTTTATCTTACCTTGCCCCTCTTTTGGTAAACGTGGGCATCTCCAAACGATAGCTCTATGCTGGTGCTCATATTTAGCTTGACCAGAAGTAACTTCAATAAGACTTTCTTGTAGATTATCTACAGTCCCTAATATTCTTTCTATTCCTTTAATTTTGCCAGTTCTAAAATCAAATTTTTGAAAATTAATTTTGTAAATGCATTGGCTTATATTTATAGCTTCCAAAGCAAAAGCTGGTTTATTGAATCCAAATGTGAGTTAAGGTTTAACGTATGAAGTATTATATAGAGGATTTCCATGGATGAGGAAAAGGAAAAACTTTTTAATATTGCGTTTTACAGAAAAAAGTTATTCTTTATAAAAAATTCTACTTTCCTCAAAACGTCCAAAAACATAATTTAGATTTGACTGCAGACATACACTTACTTATAAATTCAATATTATTGCAGCTGATACTTTTATTTTTCAAGTAAACAACAATCATTATTTGAAGTAAACAAGTGAATAATTACTATTGGCTATTTTACGTTTATGTTTATAACTTTTGGTCCATAGGTTTTAAACATCGAAACGCAATCAGGTACACAAGTGCGTACTCGGTTTAAGTGTCTAGAGATAGTAACAATTTATCTTATTAAAATAAAGTACATAGTAAACTTTGCTTTGTACTGTCATAAAATTAGTTTTAGGATGTGTCAAATACTTAAAATTTAACTTCCAAATGCTCACTAAAGAACATATCCATCTAGTTAAATGCTATGATATTGGACGAGTCTCACACAGATACGTCACTCATTTATTTAATCAAAGGTTCCCCAATACATCTGTATCACACGTAGTTTTACGTAAACTTTTAAATAAGTTTGACGAAACTAGATTAGGAAAATTCGAGGTTGTCTTTGAGGAAACGTTCGCGAAAGTTAAAGGTTTCTAAAAGTTTGTTACAAAATATTTATAAAGACAATGAAATCTTGCATTACAAACTCACAATAACCTATACAATTGGAGATGGAGTTGATACAAAAAGGGTAGGCTTTTGTTTATAAGTTGGAGAGAAATTCGTTGAAGATAAAACCTTTCATAGAAAAATTTCCTGTACTGACGTGGCAACATTTTCAACTAACGGCCACGTTTCTTCTCAGAACAGAACACATTGGGTTGCGATGAATCCACAATTTAAAATTCGATCAAGAAGCCATCGTTATAAAAAAGTAAATGTAGGGCGTGGTATTTTTTATGGTGGTATTATTGGTTTATATTCTCTAGAACAAAATTTAACTCAACACGTTTGCTTGGATTTGATAGAAACGTTTGCATTACCTCAGTTGCACAACATTAACCTTGACATACGAAGAAACATTTGGTGGTACTATTGGCAAAATGATGGCAACTACATTGACAAAAATTTGTTTAAATTGTCAATTTCCTGGGAAATGGATTGGCAGAAATGGCCAAGTTGAATGGCTTGCTAGGTCGGCTGATATTAATCAATCTTTTTGTGGGGAGCGTTAAAAGAAAAAGTATGTGCTTGTGGTGTAGAACATAGTTCAGATCAATTAAAACAAGCAATAAGAGATGCAGTGGATGAGATTAATATGCCCGCTACGATACAATGAATTTATTAAAAGAGTTGAAAAGTGTGTACAAGTTGGAGGCAGCTATGTATATTGAATAGCGATTGTTACATCAGTTTTAAATTAAGAATTAATACTTATTTACTTGTTTATTTCAAAGAGTGTTTGTTAGTTAATTAAAAAATAAAAATGTCAACTGCAATAATTGAATTCATAAGTAAGTGTATGTCTGTAGTCAAATCTAAATTATGTTTTTGGACATTTTGAGGAAAGCAGAATTTTTTAAAACGCATATTAACAAAGTTTTTCCTCTTTGTAACGCCAGCCGTGGACACGCTGTATACATATATATAGACAATCGAGTAATGTTTAGCATCTTACCGTCTATGCGCAGATTTTACCGAACCATAACGAAAATGCTTCTCGACTCTGAATAAATAGATCCAACATTCCGGAATAGGAAAACGAATCATAACATCTTCACATGGAACTTGACCTAACTTTCGGGAAGCAAACCCTGGTACCAAAACATCCGCCCGCAGTTCAACCTAATGAAATACACAATTAAGTGATATGGTTAATTCGAATTGAGGTGTCATACCCGATTCCCAGATATACATATTGTGGGCTTTAGTTGAAGGGGTAATTCCCTATTTTTCGGTGGTCGTATACGAAATCGCATTAATTCAATGTAACAAGCATCTGGTGGCTTAAACCTGCGAAATTGATATTAGATTTTCATTTAATTAATCTTACATTTTTGAAGTCATTGATATAGCGTATCAAACGTTTCGTCAATATTACTGAAGTAACAAATTTTAGTTTAATTAATAAATAATTAAATCAACAAGGAATGAATCCATAAAAATTTATATACGATAACGTACCGAATAATATGACACTTCTCATACTCATCTTGTTGAACACAAGAATGAAACTCTACATCTTCTAATCTTATCCATTCTTCCGTTACTACCGGTATTATATCATGTCGGCCAACAACTTCTTTTCCTTGCCTTCTCAAATCATTGATTCCTAATTCAACATCTGGCATCCCAGTCAAAAATCCGAGAAAGAACATTCGTACCCTCGCAATTTGTTTATCCACGTGTCCTAAAATGAAATTCGCGTAAATTTGACTATTGCCTACTTCACTAGACTCTCTACCTTCCATATCTTGTTCAACATATAATTCGTCAACAACAGTAATTTGCACTTCCTCCATCTTGTAATGCAAAGCTCTGTCTCTATGTGCTTGCAAATTAAATAAAGCTTCCTCTATACAAACGGAAAACTGCTTCAAATCCTCGTAATTCAATGAGCCCAGCTTCATTAATTGAGAAACTTGCGGTGCATGTTCGACCGGTAAACCCAATTTTTTCAAATCGCTTCCAAATTCCTTCACACCTTGATAATCACCTTGAATTGCGTATGCGGCAAATTGGCTGAGTTTATTTGTTATACGTTCTGCTTTTTTAACTTGCCCAGGCCGTACGCCAGGCCTTTCCTTGTAAAAAATGTATTGCAACTTTACAGTGAAAATTTTTCCAAAGTTATCGTATTGCTGAGCTCCAATATCAGATACAGAATAGCATGGCTGCAGAGGAAGTTCTTGAAAAGGATCTTTATCAGTCTGTTGGTTAAATAATTGCAATAAAGTGCAATCCGCCTGTACAATAATCCGCACAAAAATTTTCTTCCAAAACCTAACAAATTAACACGTTAAATTGTATACACATTCGCTTATTATATTACACTACCTTTGACCAGTTATTTTCTTTTTATTCGGTTGCCTTAAATGCATTTCCCAACCATCTCCAACATAATTAATCCTAGGGAACGGTTCCAGCGGCTGAGATACATCTTCGTCAAACAGGGGAGTTGGGGGAGTTTCTTGGGAATCAGTCCTCTGAATTTTTGCTTCGTCTGATCAATAGTGATTTTGTTATAATTAAGAAAATGGCCAAGTCACAAAAGTTCATATTTACCAAATTGTGAAACTACTTCATCACGAATTGTTGGTGCAGTTTCTGTTTGATCAAATGGATTAAACCTAGGCGAAGTATCATTGAATGCACTTTGCGTGGTTGTTGGAGGGGGTGCTATCATAGGTAGTACATCATCTGTTTTTTCGTTTGCTGCTTTAGGTCTAAATATTAACGAATTTTATAAAATTAATTCCGAGTTAATTTCACATGCACTCTACAAATGTTTGAAATTGATATTTTAAATACAAAATACGTAATTTATAACGAAGGCAATAATTTTCTTGAAATTAAGAAATTCTGATTGTCATTATATATATAACTGGTCCCAAATGCATTGACTGTAGAAACTATGATCCTTTCGCTAATTATTTCAACAATAACAGAGAAATAACATTGAATTTAAATGACGAAGAAGAGAACTAATATGATAGGTATATTCAAATCAACTGAATCAATGGCCGTGCTAATCAAACTAATCTCTCCAAAGACTCATGATGAGTGTAAATATTCAATTTGTAGAGTGCGTTTAGGTTCCTCGAATAAATTAAACCTACACAAAACAAACTTGCCTTATTATCACTGAAAAATCTTTATCTTCGTCAGAATCCATTGAACCAGCTGCTATAAAACGATTGGCCGAATCCTTCGATTCCGCAGGTGGCTTTTGCATAGCCAAAAATGCATCAAAAGATTCGTCGGGTCCAAAACCAGAATCTGGTTCGTTCAAGTCATTTGTTTTATCATCTCCCCACGTATCTGTAGTCGTATTATTAGTGTTAAAAGCAGTAAATGCTTCTCCATTCTTGTTTTCATCTTGTGCTGCAGATTCAAATTTCATTGCAAATGCATCGAAAGAGTCCTCTTGTGTAGTATTTGAAATGTGTGGGTGTGTTTCCAAATGCGTCGTTTGTGATGAATCGAATATATCTGTTGGCAGCTTATCTTGAAATACGTTTTCAACAGTTTCTGATCCTTCAAACATATCATTTTGTTTGCCAGGACTTATACTAGTATCCTCCGCAATCGCAAATGGATTAAAAGTAACGCTTGATACAGACCCTTTACTTTGGCTGTCGCTAGTATCCATCTGTAAGTCTGATTGCGATGGCTCTGGAGATACAAAATTGTCTTGTATGATAGGTTGAGGAGTGGGCGTACTTTCCGTGGTTGATAGCGCTGTATTTACGTTTGTGTCCAACTCAAATGCATTGTTAATTATTACATCATTTTTAAGGGAGTTATCCATCATAGACTGTGTTGTATCCATAACACTTTCACCAGCATCACACAATAAGTCTGTGGCTTGTGTAGCGGCAGTAGTGTTATAAAGATTCATTATGTCTGTTGTAGATGCTACGGTCTTTGATATCTGCTGTGTTTCTTCCGTACCTAACATATCTATCATTTCACTAACCTGGTTTACACTCTGAGGTTTATTGGGGAGAGATGGAGGTAGTGGTGGTTTTTGTGGAGATGCGCCGTTCAGCATTTGAGTGTTTGTCTGAGCAAACACAGGTGGGGAAGGTTTTGGAGGCGGTAAGTTTGGCCTCGGTGGCCGAGCTGGAGGACTAGGTCTCTGAGGAGGAACTTTATTGGGTTTTTCAACTGCAGGATTTTCATTAATATCATTTTTCTGATCCAGGGACATAAGAAGATCTTCCGTCTGGGTTAGAACTGCGTCGGGCTGAGAAACAGCAGTATTTGGTTTGGTGTCACTAACATCCAATAAATCACCAAAAGGCTCCGGTGTAGGACTCGGCGAATGCAAATCCCTCATAGAAACGGGACTGGGAGTTCTTGTCGGAGGTATTCTATCTAAAAGATGTGAACTAGTTGCATCCATAGCTCCCATAACGGACATTAATAAATCCTGTGTTTCTTTTGACGGTGGTGGTCGCGGTGGTATCGCCATTTGTGTATCAGATTGATTAGAAATATCCGTACCAAGTGCTCCAAAACTGTCATTGTTGGTTGTGGATGTTGTATATTTTAAATCTAAATCAGTAGGTTTCTGCGGAACTGCTGGGAGTGAGGAATTATCCGCTAAAAAATCTTGTACGGGAGATGATGAAAATAAGTCCTCGGATGTGCTTTTTGCCGACGCATCTATAAAAGTATTACCCATAAAGGTCGTTTGATCATCAGTAACTTCAGCCGATTGTGCTTCCATCGGTCCAAAATCCATGGGGTCGAAAGCGAATGGATTTGTTGACGTATTATTAGATACAATTGTGGTGGCATTTTGTGAAAGAAATGGATTATCGTTTGTACCTGATACATCTTCTACAAAATCATCATTTCCAAGAAGAAATGGATTAGAATTTACTGAATTAGGAGAAACATAATCGTCTTCTGTAAACAAAAACGGATTTGCCCTTTTCATATCCATTTTAAATTAATTCTGATTCCAATATTTTTAATTCGGTTTTGCCTAAGCCTATATTGCTTGCGATACTTGTGTCGAATGGGTCAATATCCTTATCAATATCGGAATTCAGTTCCAACTTGTGATCCAAAATTGGAGATAACGGCTTTACATTAACATCAGAATGATCTTCTTCGAATAATTTTTTTTCAACCGACTGTAACTTTAGTACAGTATCTAAGTTAGCAACTTTCGGTGTTACTGAGGTTGCACTTATCAACTCACTTTCTAATAATTTTAATTCGGTTTTTCCTGGTAAGATATTACTTGCTATAGAAGTGTCAAATGGATCGATATAATCTTCCAATACGGATTTTTCTGTAGCAGGTGTTAACACTTTAGCTTGCACATCATTATCTGCAACCAATAAATCTACAGATTTTAAAGGTAATTCTATTGATTTCGTAGTTTTTATAGAAGGATTTGTAATTTCTTCAATAGTTTGAACAACCTTAGCCACAGCGACTTGCTTTTCATCTCTCGGATTAAAGTCTGAATCCAAAACAGTATCTGAATTTTTGTGAAATAGCTCACTCTCTATTAGCTTTAATTCAGCTTTTCCAGGCGCAACTTCAGACACAAATGATGTGTCAAAAGGATCAACAGCTTCCTCTATTTTTGGTACCGAATTCTCACGTATGTAATACGGGGTCAGCGGCTTAGAAATCTTTGTGTTTACCTCCAACAAGTTTTGATGCTGATCTAAAGGCAAGTCAAAGGAAACTTTTCTGCCCTGTTGCTTTTCTGACGATTCTTCGGCCCTTGGATTAAAATCATTATCATCTGTTGGCGGCTCTTTATGTTCACCTAATAGTTCTCTCTCTAGGAATTTTAATTCTGTTTGACCTGGTAATTTTGCTGTTTCAACGATAGAAGTGTCGAATGGATCGCAATATTCAATGTAATCTTCATCTACTGTTTCCTTCGGCTGTAAAGGCTGATCACCTAATTTAGATAAGTCCGTACTACTTCCTCCCAACAAGTCTCTATGGTATGGCTGAATCAAATTCAACTCTTGCTCTAAACAAGAATAAAAAATAATGCATTATAGAATTTAAAAATAAATTCTTATATGATAAGAAGTAAAATAGTAAATTCTAGTAAAGAATTTTAAAAGGAGTTCGCAACCTTTTAGTGATATTCCGAAATAATTCTATAATCAATAAAAACATAAACTCGATCTTCAATTGGTACGCGAGGACATCTAGTCTAATTCAACATTGATAAAAATTTGTCGATGCAGTCAAGATGTTCTTTCAATAAATATCGAAGCATTACTCAAAACAGATTCGCGGCAGTCGAATTTTTTATTTCGATAAAAGTTTGA
The DNA here is from genome assembly GCA_029619315.2 of Dynastes maya. Lineage (NCBI taxonomy): Eukaryota > Metazoa > Arthropoda > Insecta > Coleoptera > Scarabaeidae > Dynastes > Dynastes maya. The sequence goes on from JAROYE020000002.1 coordinate 51,134,128, forward strand.
ACCCGATTAACAATACTTTTTAAAATATCAATACCGCAAGCTTGCTTAAGTTACAAATAGTGTAATTGATCCCGGATAGTTTTTTCGACAGTGTACATTAAAAATTAGCTTCATTAGAGACCCTATAAGTAAAACATTAGGTCATAAATGAGCCTAAATTTACTACGAAATTTAATGTACACTATGATGTACAAACCAAGTCAATAGTTGTAGAAAACTAAGAATATCGGGCCTGCAGAGGTTACGGACTTGTCTAAAGCCAATCTAAACATCGATACACCTTTTACATGATCGGGTAAAGTTATATTATGTACACAAGTGCACCTATTGCTAATGCTTACACATCTTTTGGAATATGTGTGAATTTCTAATTTATTAGAAATATACTCGTTCACCAGATCATTTCGATCCTTATCACTTAGGAATGTTTTAAACCAAACTAACGTAGTTCCCCTTACACCAACAAATCTTAATTTATGCAATAAAATAACACGATCGACACTCGCCGGCAAAAAAGAACGGCCACCTAAATATTGACAGAAAAGCAATCCAGTTATGCAATTGCCATTAGGAATTCTTGGTAACTTTTCAGTATCTGTGATACCCACGTCTTGTTCCAATCAGGTACATCATTCAGGCATCGAGTTGATTATAAGATTTTTTTGCAGGATGCTTCTTGCAGAGCAAAACGAAATTTTAGTATCTGGCAGTGTAGAACGATGTCAAGTGACTCTCAAAATGCTTAATGGGATTCAAATCCGAACTACATGCAAACCAAGGTAATCGTCAAATACCAACCTTATCCAGATACTCATTCACAATGTTTGCAACATACGGTCGGTACGAGCTTCAGTGCATATATCGGCTCATACCATAACAGATCCTCCTCGGTAAAATATATGTTCGGATACAGTACAAGTACACTAATCTAATATATTTTGGCTTCCGTCGGCGAATTGTGAAAATCTGCGATTTCAAGCGTACTAACCACTACACCGCGGGGGTTTATGCCAGGAACGGTCATTTTTTAATACCTAGTTGTTATTAATCTGAAAATATATTTCGACAGACAATTTATTCTTATTTGCCAAGTACACTAATTAATTAATATATTTTGGCTTCTGTCGGTGAATTGTGAAAATCGGTGATTTCTTTGGTATCTTCGTGGTATTGCTTGTTCACTTACAACAATCCCGCGTATCATTTCTAGACGATATTGAAGAGAAATCTCGGTAGTGCTTCGATTTCTCATAGTATTATAAACGAGAAAGCCCACTTGTTGCTCTCCTTCTACCAGATCCTGGCTGCCTAATAAAACTACCTGTTTCTTTATAACGATTCCAAGCATTTTGTACTGCTGTTCAAGGTATTCTTAAGGTTTGGGACACATATCGTTGATTACGACATCCTCAATTAAAGTAATAATTCAGCCGACGTTTGCAGTAGTTAAAATCATGTTGATAATATGAAATAGCCTTAAAACTGGCAAAAATAATGCGGCTATTATTTTTTGCTACTCGTCAACGACGATCATTAGAAAAATACGCATGTGGCCGTTTTTTGTTAACGGTGAGTGTATTATTGAAGCAATTAAGGTAGCACTACTTTGTTTAAACGAATTTTATTGTTCTTTTAAGAACGACAAAAGAATCGTAAGATATTTGTTTTGTTCCATCAATTATATTTTATGTATATCCAAATAATCATCCCAAACAACTAACCTGATACTCTATCTCCAGTTACTATCGATTCTTCTTGTCCTGTTGGATTGATAACCTGAATGCTAACTTTCAGTATATGATTACCACCCTTAGAACTTTCAGAACGAGGATGGAAGTCGTCTTCTACTACGTTTAAAATCTCATTTTCTATTATCTTCAATTCCGCTTTCCCAGGCAGAATATTCTCAGCAAATGTTGTATCGAAGGGATCATCTTCATTTCCCAATTCTTCGTCGTCTTGCTTATCAGGTTTTCTATAGAATAAATAATTTATTTTTATTGTAGTAAACTGAGCAAGTTGAGATTTGTTTTATAACTATATAATATTAGTATGCAGCATTCATTGGGCCAAGTACACTAACCTTTAACGAAAAACAATTGTACAGACACATTTAGAAATAAATTACATTTTGATTAGGCATAAATTAAAATAAAATTATTCCAAATTTTTTATATGTTACCGTTACTTTGACAAATGTGTTCGCATGCATAATAACCGGGTATTATACATAATAACCGGGTATTATACATAATAACCAATAAATGTGGTTAAAGTATGTAATTTATTATTTTAATCGGTTATTTTACGTACAACCCAAACCCTCTTGGCTGAAGTGATAAATTACAATATATAGGAAGTACGGAATTTTCATCAGTGCTTGTGAAATAAAAAGACAATGTTTTATTCAATAACCTTCTACTTGTTAGAACATGGCAAACTGCTATGGCATTTCGAATTACAGAGTAATCCATGCTTCTTGCAGCTACATTTTCCTGAAAGACATTTTCAGTTACATCTCTTGAAACCTTGACCACCTGCGATTGAAGATTTCCTGGCACACTCACGAAGAGTCACAATTACATCTGGAACTTCCTTTTGTGAAATGAAATTCTCCTTACAAATGGCAAACTGGTTCCTAGAATGCTTTTGAGCCAATCGTCCTTCCTTAGTGCCAATTTCATACATCTTGCCATCAGCATCCATCTGCAGAATGACCCCAAGAATGCTCCTGGAGTCACTTCTATCCCTGTCGACATCAGGAACCCGTATTTTTACAGTATCTCCAATCTTGCCTCTTGGAAACTTCGATTCAGACATTAGCCTCATCTTTTTTGCCTGGCACTGCAATGCACTTACGGCATTTTCCTTCTTCTTTTAAATAATGTTGATTTTGTCTGAAATCATATTTTCCGCCGAAATGTCCTCTGCAGCACTATCTCCGTCCCCTGTTTGTCCATCTTCCTTTTCACCATTCTCTATTACTTCCCTATTTTCTTCGCTACCATTCTCTGTTACTTCCCCATCTTCTTCGCCACCATTCTCTGTTTGTCCATCTTCATCTCGTACTAAAGCACCTGAAGAAGAGTCGATCAAGGTTTCCAGATCTTCTTCAGATTCCAGGTTTCTGATAACATCAGTAGAAAGTGATGATGTTGTAAGACCGACTTTTGCTGGAACCACAAACATGGCCTCATATGGGCTGCAATTTATGCCTTCATGATGGACTCTATTCTTCATGAATTGAACAAATCTCAGACCCTCAGACCAGTGTAAAGTTTGATTTGTTTCCGTCCAAGTCGTCAGCATGTTTTCAATATCCTGATTTGCGCGCTACACAGAGCCTTGCGACTGACTATGTCTCGGCTTTCCATGAACTATCTTCAATTTATTCCACATTTCGCATACTTCTTGAATGATGCGATTGCAGAATTCACGGCCATTATTACTTTGCAGTATGCTAGGAGCGCCCAAAATTGTGAAAATATCAAGCAGGTTATGTGCAACTTCCTCTGCTCTTTTACTTTTCAAATGCCGCAACTGTACAAATTTCGTAACATGATCCTGGTAAACGGGGATGAATTTGTAGTCATAGTCAGGCTGACTCTGCATGTCAATTAAATCAACCTGACATCTTGAGTTCATCGCTTTAAAAATCATGGGATGCACACTTTTTTTGCCACTTTTGATTTCTTTTCACAGGTTTCACATAATGTCTAGTACATTTTTACCTATTCTTGATGTTTTTTGTATTTGTTCTACAGCTGCTTCAAAATTCTTGTTCTTCCTCCATGTCCAATCGCTAAGTGTGTCTCGTGAATTATGTTGAAGATCTGCTCTGAATGCACATAATAACGGACTGATGATGACTCATCATTCACTGGGTATATTCATTTTTCACTATCACCCAACTTCATAATGTCGTAGCGCTTCAATCGTTGATAATCCTTAGGTTTTTTCCCACTGGTTTTAGATTTTGACTCCCGCACTTTCTCAATTAAGTTCTGGTAGCCTTCTTTGCTCATCATCCCACTATTTTCCTTCTTATTCTTAAAAGCATTCAATAAACTTTCATTAAAACGACCCTCCATTGTGTTAAAACGACCGGTATCCATATCAAGATAACATAGGGCATCTGCACTCAATGAACATTCAACCTCGACTGCCATGAAAGCAAGCAATCAGATGCAACTAAGACAGGTTGAAACTTGCACATAGACAGGTTCAAACCTGCATAAGTGTGACATTTATCATACTAACCAGAGGGTGCTGGATATTATTCATAATAACACGTTAATGTAATTAATTCTTTAAAATATAAGATATTTATCACATTAATCAGAAGCACTTGGTGTTACGTATAATACCCGGTTATTATGCATACTACCCTCATTTATCAAAGTAACGGTAATATATATACTACATATTTCATGCTGCCATTAATTTGAAACCAAACTATTTTATATAAATGTTTTAAATAATAATAATAAGGCGTATAAAAAAAGTATTTATAAAAATAGTAAAGTCGCTTACTCTTCAGCGAACGCGCTCCAGGATTCCTTATCTGTTTCGAGAACAGCTGTGGTTGCACTACTCACTACAGGAACAGTACTAACTGCTTTTCTAGTCAAACTTTCAGCAGCTAACAACGCAAATTCATCATCATATTCATCATAATCAGCAGGTTTCTTCCTAACATCAAACTCTTGCAAAATAACTTGACCGCCAATTCCGTCTTGTTCTTTATTTACCGGAGTAGTCGTAAGTTGTAAATGAAGATTCTGACTTAAGTCAATAGGAGTATTCAATAATTCACAGGGTGCGTCGTCATCCAATAATGTCGGCTTAGTTTTTGAAGGTTGATTACCTAATGAGAAACAAAATTTTGTAAGGCTGCATACTTATATTAAATATTCTGAATTTTAATATTAACCAGAATTTTATCTATCATAGAGAACTAAATGGAGGAGTAGAACTCAATTTTAGAACTAAAAAATTTGAAGATATTCAAATGTTTCCCTATCACGATGCTGATTTTCTACTAAGTATTTAGATTTTCTAACAAACAATTATTGTTTTTAATTTTTAATTATCATTTAGTATTTTGAAAGATTAAAAGATATCCTAATTCTAATTATCTATTTTGATTATAGTTGAAATTCTATTACAAAGTACTGTTTGATTAGTAATTAATTCATATTGTTGAATTTGATTGTAAAGCAGAAAAGTATTTTGATGTTATACAGGGTATATCAAATATAAGATACAAGAATAGAACAATATCTGTAACTCTAGTAAATATCAACACAGAACTTGTTTACTACTAGTTTCACCTTTTGTTAATTTTGCTATACACAAAAATTATTACCTTCTTCAAGCCGGATCGGATGTACGTATTTATTAGGAAGGCGATAACAAATATGCGTAGTTAGATATGTAGGTATATGTAATTTTGATTTACTATAGTTTTATTCGATTTATGATTACCACGCGTTTTGTTTAAAATCTGTTTGATATTCTTTTTATATTTTAATAAAATTGAAACCATTTACTGGTAGGTATGCATTTATTTTTTATACAACTCATGTACGAATTTTGAATCAGAAATTCTGAATTCTGCTATTTCTAACTGTAACTGGGAATTACGAACAACGAACTGCAATTCGAAAATAGTCGAAATGTAAGAATCTTTTTCGGTGAATACCAAAAATGCAGTCCACATGCATCAGACAACTGCTTCTCTGCAAACAAACTTTATATTATTCAGAAGAAACAGTTTAGTGCTGTTCACGATCTATTGACTAACTAGTGCGGTTTATGTAAGTAACAGATACATATATTTTAAATATAATAAAAGCTGGCGGGATCTTTTCCGCGTTAGGGAAAGTCTACGCGAGCGACGAAAATTCGGGATAGAGGAAAGATAGGGTAAACGGTCCGCAAATAAACGTCTATGGGGAAGGTTATTCGCGGGACCAACACCGACGGCAAGCGTGATCCATACCGGTTAGGTGGTACGGTCGGCACTGAGGCCGCGGGAGCCCCACAATGAATCTTTTTCGAAGACTCTGCGCGACGAACGGCGTAAAGCTTTAACTTGAGGGAAATCGCGAATCCGAAACGCTTCAACCTATCGCGACCGCCGAAACATGACGCTAGCTAGGATAGAATTCACTAATCTACCTCAAGGAAATGAGAGTGTGACGTGTGACTTAAGTAGAGTGAATTTTAAAAGACGTGTTTGATTTCCTACCAAACTCTTAAGAGTTTGGACAATCATCTCGTTTTTCATAGAAATACCGTGTTTTACAAGTTTCAGCAGTGAACTGTGTGATCAATGATCATATACGGTGAATTTAAACGGTGATCGAGATTTTAGATGTTATATGATCTTGTCTAATAAAGCACTTGATGTTACATTTTCCCCGTAATTGCACTACGATATATTGGCCAGAACTTGTCAGGAAAAGCAAATCTTTCGTATTTTGAATTTAGTTTAATTATATTTAAATTATCTAACCTCAGTAATGTAATTAACTTAGTATAACAATAAAATATACGATAGAAATGAGAAATACCAACCTTTATTTTCAGTAGTTTTATTAGAATTTTCGTCGAAACTTTCTAAAAGTAAATTTCTCTCTTTTTCAATCTGTCGTCTGGCGGCAGGTCTTTTAATGGGTACACATGTTGGAGCCTGTACACGACCTGTTAAAATTTCTACAGCAGACCCAATTGGCACAAGCTTCTTTCCTCTTTTATCTACACTAGGACCTAAAATAGCCCTTTCAGCGATTGAAGTATCAAATGGATCGTCCCCTTCTGGTTCCTCTTTTGGTGAATCTATCATTAGGCAAACAAAAATAAATAACCATCGCGATCTGTATTAACTCCTTATAGTGTTAAGCATCTTAAAAAAAATGGAACAACTTTGACTTAACTTTCAATAAAATATTGTGGTATGGGAACATTCGTAACAGGAAATTAGAACACCAGAATATCAAAAAAAAAACCGGTGACATATTTGCACAACGTTCAGTTACTCTCTTTAATTGGGGTACCAAAGGTATTATACGATTTTGACATTTTCGAGAAGTTTTCAAAACCTTTATAAACAATTGTTGATTTTCGCGTGCTACAAACCTTGAATAATGGAACCTTTGATTAAGAAAAAAGGCTTTCTTAAAACTGAATTAAATAAATTTAGTATTCTGATGGTGTTTATTGTTTCAAGAAATTGTGGACTGTTGCGGATAGAATAAAAGATTCCATCAGGGTGTAACATCAATAATACTATACCTGACACGAGAGCTGAATCGGACCTCAGAAGTAGATAAAGGCAAGAGTTTTGGTGTCGTAATCATTAAAAGTTAATGATACCATTAATCAAGGAAACGGCAAATATTATTCTTTCTTTAAGATATCTATTGCTTCTTTTTAATTTGGATACTAAGAATCAATTTACCAAAAATCTAAGAACAATGTTTTTTTGGCTTAGTTTTTGCTCGCGCTATAAAAAAGAAAAAAATAATTCAACAACACTGTTACCGTGATTACGGAATAAATTAAAATATACCTTATATTACTCATAAAATTCCGAAATGTCCTTTTGAAATATTTTTAAAGTGTAGAGTATATTTCAATGGCTGTTATAAAAACACAAAGTTTGGAATTTATTATTTCATTTAGAGTAGACTGGGGCAAGTGTAAAAATGAGGCTACTGAGAAATCATTTCATTTCTCGCAACCACAATATATTAGCGCGAATTTCATAATTCTATTGACTACCTGGCTCCCTCTAGCAATTGCATATCAAATATGCAGTTTGTGATAAAGCAAATAACTGGGTTATCGACAAACGTTTAGTAATCTACAAAATTGGTTATCGTGCGAGCGTACTGTGTTTTGTTATGGTGGTGTAAATGTGACTATTATTTCGCGAATTCTTATCCTGGTGTCTTTAAAAAGTACGCAAATGTATGAAATTTGTAATTTAGTAAGGTTTTTGAGAAAAATCGATGGTAACAAACTGCAATTCAAATATTTGGGAAATTACCACTGTAAGGTATTTTTTCTCTGATTTTTTCTTATCCAACCCTAAGAAACGCAGTCACAAAGAGAATAAGAATACTATTCAATTTTGACACAAAACGAATGGGTTGCTGTTTCAAAAAATTTTCAATAACGTCATAGACTAAGTTGATGACCTCAACAAAAGTCGAAAAGTACATAATTATGGCAAATAATTAGTTCTTCAACTTTTGATTAGAACTTTTTCTTGTAAAACTAATCACAAAGGCTCCATATTTATTTCTTAATATACGATATTAAAGATGTTACTTTCAAGAAATCCATTTGAGGAAAATAAGCATCAGGGACAATTTTTGTTGCTAGCTTAGTTCAGGAGACATAGGAAAACACGACTATCTGATGTTTTTGTGGTGTAACATCCTGTATGTATGTTGTATACCAAATTATAGGGGAACTAACATAATTATTTTTCAAACTACTAATATTTTTTATGCTCATCTCAATTAGAAAATCTAAAAAAACAACTGTTTTTAAAAGGTTGCCTGCATACTTTGATGGATTTTGGTAAAGCTCGAGATTGTAGTTCAAAAAGATACTATGCAGTCGTATGGTTGTAAAGTTGAATATAAAACATGTACTGAATGATTAATATCGAAAAATTACTAAAAAAGAATAAAGTTTTGTAATTGGTTCATAGCGACTCTGGAAAGTAATAACAGATTACGCAAATGGAACAATTTAAGAAATCGTCTTTATTTTTTTGATGACAATTCGCAATATTATTGGCACTACTAATAGTAGAACGATATCAATGATACGGACGATCTTCAATAAATAAGTGAGGATTTGAAGTTTTTCTATAAAATTTAGTTTAAATAACTTTTTTTAATATTAGCATCACCAGCTGATGATTATTACTTTTTTAAAGTAATTTTTCAATATGAATCATTCAATGACTGCTTTAGTTTCAATTTTACAATCATATTACATATTTGCGAATTATAATCTCGAATTTTGCTGAAATCCACCACAATACACAGGCCGTCCTATTAAAAGAAACATCTGTCAATTATTTCAAAACCTTACTTTCAATTGTCTGCTTGATGATGTTATTGATATACGTACATACCAAGAATACTAATAGTTTGGTAATTTAACCGATTCCATACCTTTAAATAGCAATACTAATTAATTTTGGAACATCCAGACCCATATATTAGCTCATGACATGATATTCTTGACAATAGATTACTGTTTAAGTGTTTGTTGAGCTGTTAACCCCGTAGCAATGCAAACCTATTCCGCGACATCGCATATCAACCCCGTAGACAGATTCCACACCATGGTAATATCATATGTAAAAGACCTTCAAGAAAAAATCAGAACGATAGGCTACAAATACATCCATAAGAACGACTAAGACAACCAGATCAATCCTGACAAAGACCAAACCGAATAACGTAAACCAGCAAACGAAGAATTACGTCTACAGAATATCTTGTGAATGCGGACAACCAATCAAAGAACATAGGAAACTAGTAAGCAAAGAGAAAACAGAAAAAATCACGCATGGTATAACATGCTTCGGATGAAGACCACAACATCAAATGGGACAACACGACGATCCCTTTAAAGGAAGCACACATCACGAAGAGGAAATTAAAAGACATGGCTGCACCACCAAATGCTATAAGCACACCAAACCTAGAGGTAGAGAACGTCTGGTTACCATTGGACTTGACAGCATTTAAAATAGTATAAGGAAAAACAGAAAACTCAGAATTACGAAAACAGAGATGGTATGGCAAATCCTCCCCGTCATAGGGAATACGCTACTGCTGCGTGCCATTGCGTACTGCGCAAAAAAGATAATTGACGTTTGTTGGTTAGCTAATACTGTTGACTGTTAATAAAGTGAAGTTGGCATATATTTGCTCAAATAATGAATATGACAAGAAACAGCCCTTCTCAGGACTACCCTGCAAACGGTTGTAAATACATTACCGAAACGTGATTTTATACCAATCTCATAAACGATGGAAATAGCCAAAACAACAACTCAAACCAATATATTACATACAGTAACATTTATACTAACTACTTAGAATATTCGAGGTGTCTTACCTGGAATATGGACTAATTTTACTTCTCCTGAAGCGATGACGTCAATATATGTGGTATCAAAGATATCATCTTCGTTATCGTCTTCACTCTCAGATTCAGAAACTGGAACAATTGCAGCTTCTGGTATAGATACCGGCTTCGGTTCTTCTAATTTTTGAGTTGATTCTACTTTTTGAATACGTTCCTCTTCTTTCCGTTTAACTTCACTTGGAGGTGGGATGCGTTGAAAGAATGAAGTACTTTTTATTCGATCTAGGTCACCTGCAAACAAGTCTCATAAATTATTACATACGGTGCAGAAAAGTGTTTTACCAAAGCTTCAATACTTAACCAAGAATATAAAAACCGAATTATTCAATCAATCATTTTTCCATTTCTACTTTAAAATTATGTTTTTCTTTTGAGAGGCGCTAACTGGTATTCTAAGTGTTCTAATAGATATTTTCTTTTTCCAAATAACTAACTCATTGAATATAATTTTCGGAACATTATTACTTGTAGATGTATTCTACATATACCGGTTGTCAACCAAAACTGATTTAATAACTATGTATCTAACGGAGGGATATTATGGTGGAGAAATTATGTGATCCCGCCTGCCATGCACTGTTAAGTGTTCTCTTCTCTGTTAGATACGAACATACGTAGCTATTAAATCAAATTTGGTTGACAACCCATATACGCCTACTCTAGCAAATATAAATATAAATACAATATATTGTTTCATCCAGTCTTTCCAAATGTACTTTTGGAAAGCTACACAGATGGGTGCGCGTAGATTGTAACAATAAATACCATGCAATCTAGAGCCTTGCTTGGATATAATTTTTTTTTTTTAATGAAACGTTGATTATATTATTCTTCTCTACTTTTCGTTTTTCTAAAGCTCGCTGTTTATGCTACGTAAACATGTAAAACAACTTATTTCCATAACTAAAACACATTAATTTATTGAAATATTTTATGTGAATTGGACTCAACTCAACCAGTGCAAAAACTGTTATATAACTAATGTTTGTATTGCTATAACACGATTTGGTTATTAGTAGGCTTAGGATAATTACATATTTTGGACATTTGTATGAATAAATGCATATTTAAATTCTTTGGAGCATTAATGCATATTCGAGCTGATCTGGTATGCATTTCGACTACAATCTCTACGCTAGAAGCAAACGAATTATCTTTACAAAACAGCATTGAAATAGTAGAAGATATAGTTAAACATTTAACGAAACGAAATGAAAAAAAAATAATTTCACCAATAAATTAAACGAAGTGCTGTCAAAAAATACGGGTTATCAACAAATGAAGAACATAAGTGAGGTGTTGCAAAATGAAACAATCCATAATGAAAATCTAAGAGCCAGTGACATTGCAAAATATGAATTTGTACTAATAGTGTCGTGTGATGAGAGTTTTTTCACAGTACAAAAATATTCTAGCTCACAATAGGCGCAAATTTACTTTTGAAAATTTGTCACATCATATTGTAGTTAAATGCAATTATAATTTGTTTATATAATTTAATTAATTTTAATGTAATAATTTTGTTTTTAATTAATTTTAACAAAATGATTTTGGATTTAAAAATTGTGCTTTCAAGTGACAAATAAATACGTGTTAATATAAAAAAAAAATAGCATTTATTGTGTAAAAGATGATTTTTCGTGCATATTTAAGTGAATATTCTTGATGTTTTTGGTGCATATTTGCATGCATGTTTTAGAGTTTTTTAGTGCATAATTATCTTTAACAGCTTATAATTACTAATATAGCAAAAAAAAATTGGCATCCGTAAATCATAAAATAAGTATATCTAAAATGGAATCCTCTGAGAAACCACAAATGCTCGGACACAAACACTTCTAACAATCAAAATCGTTTATTCAAACGTGTTACTTCAGTGTTTAATAGTATTCCCGTTTCAGTTACGTACGGGCTGTTAAACCAAACACTAGCAAAGAGTAAGTATTTTTCTATTAATTTTTACAATTATTATGGCAAAAAAGTGAAACTCACAAGCCGCAAATTGTGATTTTGAATTCTATAGGAATCTTATAAACTAAAATTGTTCAAAAGTTAAAGTGTTCACTTCATGTTGATCAGTTAGCCATAAATAGGTACAAGATTATTGGATCTTATCAAAATAATCCAAAACGCGAACGTCTTAAAATAACAACAGCCCGGGAGAATCGTCTATTAGAGTGACTTTCTCTCCAGGATAGGAAGAAAACTTCTTTGGAGCTGTCTCCAGAAATTAGTGCAGAAGGTGGTCAAAAAATGTTGGCTAGAACGGTTAGAAGACACAGTACAAGACTAAAAGGTTGTAGGGCAAGAAAAACGCTGTTATTGTCCGAAATCAACAAAAAAAAAACGTTTAGAATGGGCAAAAGGACACTAACATTGACAGTTGGAAACTGGAAAAGGGTGTTGTGGTCCGACAAAACGAATATATAGGTAATTATTAAAAAGATATTGCTTTCAAACTGCATGTTATCATCATGATAACACTGGAGCTTTCTGGAAGTTTCAGATTGGCTTTAAATAAGCAGCGAAGCGCGACACGGCATTATTTCCAACTTGTGTGCTGTGTTGTTAGCTACTGAGTGCAATATCAGTTATTTTGAAATTTATTGGTTTGTTAAATATGGATAAATTTTTAAAAATATCTTTACAACCATCTACGTCTTGAAGTGACAAATATAAAAAGAAAAATAGATTGTACAACGATGAATATCTTAAATATGGTTTTGCCGTTATTTCCAATAAACCACAGTGTGTTGTATGTGGAGAAGTCTTGTCAAAAGAAAGGATGAAGCCATTAAAGCTACTTCGACATTTAAATAGCAAACATCCAGACAAAAAAAAGAAGCCCGTGGAATTTTTTGAAAGAAAGCTAAACTCCCTGCACAAGGAGCAAGCCACTTTTACATCAACAGCCACTCATAACGAAAAAGCATTACTAGCAAGTTATCGAGTTGCATTTCGCATTGCAAAATCCAGTAAGCCACATACAATTGCTGAAGATCTGATCTTACCAGCAGCTGTTGAAATGGTGCAAATAATGGTTGGTGAAAAAGAGGCTGCAAAGTTAAAAACAATACCGCTGCCCGACAGTACTATCCAAAGAAGAATAAGTGACATGGCAGAAGATATTCGAACACAAATTGTTGAAAATATTAAGAAGTGCACGTACTTCTCCCTACAAATGGACGAATCTACAGATATTTCTAACTGTGCCCAGTTTGCAGCATTCGTAAGATACGATACGAAAAATGGTATTACAGAAGATATTTTATTTTGTACGCCATTAGAGACCATTACGACCGGAAAATGTTTATTTGACACTTTTATGCAAAGTACTGATAAGTACAATATTGACTGGTCGAAATGCGTTGCTATATGCACCGATGGCGCCAAGGACATCAACCTGGTCTTATTGTCAAATTACAAGAAGTAATGCCAAATGCTATATGGGTTCACTGTTTTTTACATCGAGAAGTTCTTGCGTCAAAATCTTTACCTCCTGAAATGGATTGTGTTATGAAAAGTGTTGTTAAAGTTGTGAATTCCATCAAAGGAAAAGCGTTACAGACTCGTATTTTTAGAAAAATTTGACATGGGTTCCTTATATGTAAATCTTCTTTATCACACAGAAGTAAGATGGTTTTCGAGGGGTAACGTCTTGAAAAGAATTTTCCAGTTAAAATCAGAACTTTTGATGTATTTGCATGATGAACCATCGGAATGTGAGAACCTATTTTCCAGTCCTCTTTGGCTTCTTAGACTGCTTTTGCTTGCATAATAGCTTGCAAGGCTGCGATGTTAATATAACAGCCACGGATAAAATTAACGGGTTTAAAAAAAAACTTAATTTATGGTCGACTTCAATTGGGAAAAAGAAGTTTAATTCATTCCAGTGCATTCAAGAACTCATGGAAGATTTAACTAAGTATAGTGCGATAAATTCTGAGCATGTTTTTGCAGATATGCAAATCAGTTTGCACAACTTGAAGCAACAGCTCTGCAACTATTTCCCCAAAGAAATTCAAAACAATTATGATAATTACAGATGGATACTGAATCCGTTTTTAAACAATTCTTTTCAGCACGCTGAGATTGCAACAAACATGAAGGAACAACTTATTGAAATATTAAGTGATGGAATGTTAAAACTAGAATGTTTTTCGCAGAACCCAGATCAGTTTTGGAAAGAATGCAAGAATACGCCCAGTTCGCAAACGAAGCTGTAAAGTGTTTGGTTCCATTTGCAACATCATATTTATGCGAGTTGAGTTTCTCGTCTATGACTCATCAAAACAAATGTGAGAAATCGTCTCGAACTCGAAAATAATATCATTGTGTGTATCAAATACAGAGCCCAGATTTGAGATGCTAGTTTTTGAAAAACAGGCACATACGTCACATTAAGATTCTTTTACTTTGTAATTTTTTTATGTATAAAAGTATTAATGTTTTCGTTTATGTTCCACAAGGTGCACTAGTAGTCAAGTTTATGTTCCTGAGTATACTTTAAAACTTAGGTTAGTTAAGTGTTAAAGCATTATTTTTATAGAACACAAAAGATGCAGAATTCGTGGCAAAATTTCACGAAAGTGACATTATTTGGCTCCGAATTTCAAAAGTCGTATAATATTTTCGTTAATGACGACAATGCTGTGCGACAAGACGTAGGTAGTAACCATTTGGTAATGCATGTTGTTTTCGTTTCACAACATGACATGTGTTAAATATAACGTCTACTTCCGACCATCTTTCGACGCGCCGCAAACGTGTTTTTAACAATAGGGTTATGTTACGTTATAATCTAAAAAATGGCTGTAAAACGTAACGGAAAATGCGCTATCGCAAACTGTCTATATTGGGTAACACAACAAAGTGTCTATTTTTTCAAAATATTTTATTGACAGCTGTTAGTAGCAAGCGGAAATACTGCTCGGGAGGCGTCCTCCTTTTACCCTATTAACTGAATATTTATTGATTCAAAATCACCATATAATCACTTTGACGCTGTTAGCGTTCCATTTACAAGTATTCAGTTTCGGTGTAATTGCTTAGATACTGAACAAGCTCAAATCGTAATCGTTTTTTTTTGGTAGTAACGATGTGGTTACGTAAATAATGTGTTCCTTTTTTTGACATCTAATCATTTCATTTTCAGTTGAGCTGGTTTACTTTCTAATCACTTGCAAATCATTTCAGTTTATAATCACTTTGTTATTTTGTAAAAGGAGAACGCCTCTCTAGTAGTAAAATACTGCCCGACTTGGCAGCTTGAAGTTGCTGACAGCTGTCGCAACGAGCAGCTCGCCGACAGCAAATTGCTGCTGGCAGGGGTAGCTGGCGACAGCTTGAAGCTACTCGTGTATTCGGGCCCTAAGTCAATTTTAAAACACAGCACGTGTTAGAACGAATAATAAAACGCGTTTTACGAGTACTCCAGTCACTGTTCGTGAAATTAGAAAACACGCTAAATATAGTAGCGATAGCTTAACTGGTTTTTTAGTTAAGGCCATTTTAAAAATCTTTGGACGGACAGTTGCAGTAAACACAATGCAAAAATACTGTCAGTAGTGCTTCGGTCTCGACGAAATTAGTTTCGGTGTTGTCTCGACTTTCAAGACCGAGACCGAGACGAGACCAATTTTAAGGTATTGAGTGCGTGACGACGAAACTAGTTCGTCGAGACTCTCGGTTTCGGCGAGAGTCTCGGCCTCTACATTTGAAAATCAACATTAGTTGTGTTTCATTCTAGTGGTGGTAATAGTAATGAATAAGGGTGTGTTTATAGTGAAGCTGTGATAGTCGATAAGAGTGATGCGTTAGCAAAGCGGGCCAATCAGTGAGCGCTGTAACTTTGCGTAACCATGATTACAGAAGCGAGCTGTGATACTCGATAAGAGCGGCGATAATAGCCAAGCGATGAGATACATTGTTTGTATTCGGGTGTTTATGTTGGAATTACGCGACATCTGTGAACAGAGATGGTGAGTAAAGATAAGAGTATTTATAATCGAACTGTCAAATTTTATCTGCTTTCATCAGTTCTAGCTTTAAGGGATATCGAGAATTTAATAAGCGAAATTTACTTTATGCCCCCAATACGGGACCAAAAACACCCAAATCAAACAAGAAAGGCGCCAATGAAAATATCTTGACAACTGTCAAACTGACGCTGCACTTGCCGAAGCTTCAGAAACGTCATCCGTGATGGATATTTTTCGACGCTTTTATTGCTGCTAGTATCGTCGCTCTTATCACAGCTTCATTATAAATACACCTTCACAGCCGTAAAAGAAAATGGCGACCGCCGAGGTTTCCGACGTGCGCGTTCAACATTGTTACATTTTATTGAATTATATATATAGGAAGCATGAGTGCTTATGGAACATAAGATTAGAAGATGATAAAAAACACGAGAAAAGAAAGAACTACTAACCCAAAAGCGACGTTTTTGTTTGGCTTTGAGTGCTTTCAGTCGTTTTTTTTCTTTTCAAGGCATATATGAATGATAAAGAACATGAAGTAATTATTCGTTTTGTATTCACCATTTTTTAAGACTATTGGGCATAACTATTTGGCGAAAGTGCGTAAAAGTTACTGCTACGACGCTTTTATAATAGTTACTACTAGACTACTTTTATTGTTTGACACCACCTTAGCAGTTCGGTAACAGTGGAGCATTTACGTGTGTTCGAAAAGTACGGTAAACATTGTCCAGAGCAAGTTATCCGCCATTTTCGAACGGGTAGGGAAGTGCATAGGGATTACCTATTGAATTTTCGAACGCACCCCAGGGCCACAATAAAGTGAGGTGTTAAATTTTAAATCTTCTCAAAACAAGAGTTCTGTTGTTCTTCGTATTGAAAAAATGTATTTCCATGGAACTAAGTATCAGTATGTATAAATAAATTTCTAGACTTCGAAATTGCGACTTCGAAAATCTTGACGAGACTAGCCTCGGTCTCGTCTCGATTTTCGAGACCGAGACGAGACTAAAATTATATAATCGAGACCGAGACTGAGACTTTCTCATGCGAGACTTTTCGAGACAGATATCACTCCGACTCTCGTTTCGTCTCAACTAGACCGAAGCACTAACCGTCAGGATAGTCAGGACATTATCATCATGTCTCTGCCAGTCCTAGTAATACTTTCCTGTGTAAACGCCGGGTTAAAAATGCGAAATTTTTATCAAACGAGTTAATGTCAGACCAACTGGCAACTAATTATGTTAAATCAATCTATCAAAATTAATTTGTCAAAAACAAAAACGCTTGATTTTTTGGGGGAAGTTCGTTATAACAAAATTGCACTATTTCAAGAATAGTTGACAATAGGACTATAACTTATGGTTTTATTTTTCTTAAGAAGATTGACATTTTATCAAAATGAGTGAGAAATATGATTTGAGCTTTCCAATGACAAAAGCAAAAATTGAATCTCCAAACGCAGTTTATATAAATATAAACAGACATTAGTGAATAGTGAAAATCTGTAATTTCCTTGGAATTTCCGACGTAATTAAATACTGGTCCCAGTAAGGAGTCGAATCTGACACCTCCCGCTTGCCGGTCGGGCGTGATAACCACTATAGCACGGGGAACTTGATGCTAGGAACGTTCACTCTTTAATACCTAGTTGTTATTTTATCTGCAAAGATATCATAAGATTTCGACAGACAATTTTTAATTCTTACATACCAAGTGCATTAATTAATTAATATATTTTGGATTCCGTCGGTGAATTATGAAAATCTGTAATTTCCTTGGAATTTCCAACGTAATTAAATACTTGAATCCTTTTTTTCAAGGGAAATTTCAAGGAAATTAGAATTTTTCATAATTCACCGACGGAAACCGTCGAAATGTTATGTTATTTTTGCAGATAAAATGACAACTAGGTATTAAAAAGTGAATGTTCGTGGCATCTAGGTCCTCGTGATGCAGTGGTTAGCGCGCCCAACCGGCAAGCAGGAGTTGTCAGCTTCCATTCCTTACCGGGGCGAGATTTTTTCAAGTTTTTAATTACGTCGGAAATTCCAAGGAAATTACAGATTTTTATTATTTACCGACGGAACCCAAAATATATTAATTAATGAATAGTGTTTTTAGTAATATTTTCTTTCTTTTCTTTTCATATTAATATAAAGCATTATTTGACTTACCTAAAATATTCGATATTGATTCGAAACAGTAATACCCAAGAAAACCAGGACTGAATAATAATAAGCAGCTTAAGATTGCTGTATTTTTCAAAATATTAAAAAAATTCAACCTTGAATTGTAATGGATCTACGTAAAGCCTCATTTTATTGATGACGAAGAACTTTTTTTATGTGGGGAACAGTTCCGGATTTTTCTAATGCATTATTCTACTTAAAATCGTTTATCTACTTTAAAAAATTGATCACCTCACAATAATATCAAAATTAAACCAATGATCATAGTTGCGATTTTTAAACATTCTGTGTGATTTATTGTACACACAAATTTTGCGATTTCTGTTTAAATAATATAATTAAGGGGGTCTTAATATTTTCAATACGTATAATTGAATCACACCTAATACATCGCGTTCATCTTAAAATGCCGCTATAGAATATTGCAATCATTTTAAATGTTCAATTTGAAGCGAAGTGTTAGCCTTAAAAACACAATGCACTTCGTTAGAGAAAACTACATTACGTCATTGAAACATAACTATTCAAACCAACAAACGCTAGCACTAACCTCAACACCGCATACAATTGCAATGGCGCCCGCCTATGGTAGTGTATCTGTTGCTTAGCCACAGAAACTCTGAAACGCGAATTTCTCCCCGGGGCAAATGACGTAAATATACTTTTCTCTAACGAAATGCACTGCAACATACGTAGGCTTATTCATTCAAAACAAGTAAATCCTGTTCTATAATATATAGCACAGATAAATACACGATATATAGTATCTCTAACTTAAGATGGCGACATTTTTAAAAATTATTATTTATTCTATAGTATTAGTCATAGAAAAATTGAAGTTCAATTGGTCGAACAAACCGCTTGCAACCAAATTTTACGACATTTAAATGGCTTTCACTTATTTGAAATTTTTTATGAAGAAAAAGCTAAAAAAATCAATTCATAGTTCTATTTTTCAATGTACGCAAATAAAAGAAAGTGTTGTGAAAGAATTCTTTTATGGAATGGACATTATCCAGTTGTGATATCAATATATCAGATTAATATATACTATGTATAATATAAATTAAAAATGACGCAATATTATTTGCTTAGCTTTTGTATCTTGTGACATATTCCTATTCAAAGTCGTCTAACAACGTAAATCCCAGAATTTATTCATGGTTTTAATTGAAAATGTAAATTATTGTATGATGTCCACGATACCAATTTTCAAAATTCCAATGACTAACTGCTAGTTACTGAAGGTGAAAGGTTTTTAAATCTTTTACTTTTCAAAGCTAGACAAAGTAGGTCAGAGAAAATTTAAAATAATCCTTATTTTCCATAGGAAAATGATTATGTACCTTGAGTTTTCTTTAAAATAGTATCGATTCCAGCAGTAAGAGCATTAAATTTTTTCCATTCTTCGTTTTCTGTTGATGCTGATGGATCTTCGCCCGATTCTGAAATTTGCTGATGTTCTCTTCTATAAGCTTCTAGTTCCTCAGGCTTGAAAAGTTCTTCTTCTTTGTGTTTTGATTTTTTACCTTTTTTCTTCTTCTTTAATCCTTTGGTTATTTTGTGCATTATCTATTTTAAGTCTCATTGAGGCTACTATAATTTTATATTGTTAATACAAGTGAAATATAGCACAAAATTAAATTTTTGATTAACTATTAGGGTTTGTTAACATTTTCTTTAAATTCTACCACAAAAACTTTAATACACATAATTGATGTGTACGTATAGATTTTAATAAACGCGAATGACTCTCTGACCAGTAAGTAATACTGACTAGTAAGCTTAGAAATTGGTATGAAGCGTCGAGACGCACAGCGCCGATTAGATATTGATCGAGCTGAACGCCTACGTAACTGTAGGTGTGAGTAGATTTTTAGTACAATATATTAAAAAAGATATATTTGTCCAAATGGAATGCGTTTTCAATGTTAGAAATTTTCTTTAAATACTTGTATTTTTATTTTTTACGTAGCAATTAATTAGCAATATATTTTTAATTTATAAAAATCACATTATTTGAGACAAACTACAATCATAATCCTAAATTACTATTATTAAGACATGCATTACTGAAAATGTTAAAACTATTATATTTAACTAAAAATATATGAACATACAGATATACACGTTTTGGACTTACATATTTTGCCTCGGGATTATTTAAAACTCTCAATTTATTAGATTTTACAATTAAATTAAACAAAATTTATAAAAATATTTAACGTTAACTCCACCAAGAGCAATGAGAGTATCTTTGTGTCTTGAACTACATGTATTATTGATTATGCGCAAAAAATCTGCCCAGAGGCTTTTGTATCTGCACATCAATATTAAAACATTTTTAGAATTTTCAAAAATAGGAAATATACAAAATACTACGTATTATTTAAACAAGACAATGATTGTAGAAATCTAGAACAGAATTCTATGTACTTATAAAATAAAAATTATTTAACTTTAAATTGAAGCATACGCAGGTCTGCCACAACAACTCTGCAGTTTTAAAAAATATTCCTAGATAATATTATACAAACGTCAGCCATATTGACTACAGCGTCGTGATCAAGTTTATATTTTTTGCGGCACATGTATGTGAATAGTAAAGTACGTCGTTTAGAATTTTATCTTTCTAATTTCGAAGTACTAGACTTAATGCTTACTTTTTATGTAACTTTTAATTAGTTGCAAATATTTCATTTACTACTTTATTAGATACTGCATGCCCATGGCAACATACAGCAGTTTCTCACGAAATTCATCTCGGGACGAACCTCGAATCTCAAGACGTGAAGAGTCATCCACCAAATGCAGTCCTACATCTGCTGCGACAGAATCTAGTTGGCAAAGTCAACAAAACAGTCATTACTCTCAACCCCTACAAACTTCATATCAGCATTTACAAGGCAGTACCATGTATAATGATGTAAGTAATGTTAATCTGACAGGAACAAAGTATATCTTTTTTGCATTAAGAAGTGTATGTATGCATTTACAATAGGCAACATTTTACAGGCAAGCCAGTATTCAACCCAAACGTACCCATATTCAGGTTACCAAAACTATACCAGCACTACTTATCCTGGTTATGAAGGCTACGGGCAATCTCAAAGCGGCAACTATCTGCCAAGTGGGGTAAGAACTGCGCATATTATTCTTTGTTACTTTCTGTGAAGGCTCATTTCACAAGAAACAAATTTTACAGAAACCAAATCATCTGATGTTATTTAAATAACAATTTAATCTAAATTTATTTACAATGTGAAGGAATGGTTAAAGGTAATCGGAGGTCTAGTTTGTGAACAATGTTGTTATAGCATAATTCTAAATATAATTCTTATTTAGACATTGCAACCTCGTCCTCCTGGTGATGATTATCCACAAGGAAATTGGGCTCCAGTAGACAGATATAATAAAACTGGGAACCAGAGCAATCCTAAACCGGATGGTAAGACGTTAAAGAAAACACTTGTATTTTATTGCTTTACTTTATGCAAAAGAACTTATTTCAGAACAGTAATCGGTCATAAAATACACATCACTTTGTGTACCATTTCAATGTAATGTTGTAATGAAACATAGTCTTAGTCTCATTTATTCCATTATCATAAACAGATATTTGACAATTGCAATTTAATTGGTATGGTAACGATTCAATTTTACGGTTATTCAGAATATTGTGTCTTACCATTACATAATAAATTAAAATGTATACACTTGAAAAAAAAGAACGTGCATTACTAAGTAAAAGTTACACATTATTCATAATTATAATTAATTAGGTGTTGTGCAAGAAATGAAGCATCAAAAAGCAGAACTTATGAAGCAGCGTGAAGAATATGAAAGAGGCATCTCAGTATTAAGAAGAGAACTGGACATGCTTCGTAGACAGAGGCAAGAACTCCTACAAAATCATTCTGCTGATAGAGGAAGAGACCTCTTACTTCGCAAGAACAGCAAAATACAAGTAAGTATACTTAACAAAGAGTAAGCTTTATTCATCCACACTTACGTCTTTCTTTTAAAAAACATACTGGCACAGTATAAGAGCAATATTTTTGACCACGTTTACCTAAAATAATATTGAGTGATGTTATAAAGGTTAACTATTTTTTTTTTATTTCACTTCAAATTAGGTTTTTACTTGTCTTAAGTGAATTCGTTTCGGAATTGAAGAATTAAAGAAAAATAAAATTATCTATATGTACAAAGAAGTTCTTCAAAATACCATATTGGGTCACCATATTTTTAGAGATAAATTTTCATTGTCTCTACACTAATACACAATTGAGTTAATTTATTGAATATTATTCTCGTTTCAACGGATCCTTACTCATAAATTTCATACATCCTGTGTGCGAACCAAATGGTACTTTTTAGTCAAATTACATTGCAACTTTATAATGTAATTTTATAGAAATGCCAATGGATACCAAAATAGAAAAGTATCATTTTTTTTCAAATTCTCGCCAAATATGTAGTGAAATAATTTTTTTGATCATAAAATAAATTTGTATACAAAAAGTACGTACAGTAAATATTTGATACAAGAATGATAATGAAAGTTACACATTTCTTGTTCCTTATTGAAAATTTATGAATGCACGAAATTATTGCTTTCTTCAATTTTAAGTATTTGAAATTTCAACACACTTATTTGTGTATTTTATTCAAAATTAAATATATTATGAATACAACTATGTGTGGTGAATGTGTAAGTCATAATTAACATCACAGACTACCTCCAGTCGACGCACTCATTGAAATTCGGATACCGCCAAGGAGAGGATAATTCCATTAGTAAGATTATTAAATTTGTAATGACTTATGCTTTCACAATATTATTGTTTATTTCGCATAAGCAACGATATCGTCAAACATCAATCAATAATCGTAATATATATGAATTTAAAGCCAGAAGAGAAGAACGTTTCTGTTACAGAATAGTAATTAGTAATAATAAGCATTTTGCAATTTATTCATTGGAAAAATATACAATAAAAATGAACTTAATTCAATGATTTTTATACACCTTTAACACAATACCTACAGCTTAATACCACCTTTGCACGGTTATTATATTAACGACAGTAATTATTGATAGAAATATTAGTAAAATATGATTATTGGAAAGACAATTATACACGATTCCAATTTATAGTTTGTTAAAACTTGTGCGTGTGCTGAGACTGGGACGCTGGTTTTTAAATGTTGGGTATTAGTACAATCGTGTGTGCCGTGTATGGATCTCTCTGACACTGGCGGATGTGCTTCTCAAAGGCAAGAGGAAATAATGTTGGTACTGCATCTTATTTTAACCTTAAAACAAAAGGCACAAAACTTTCAGAACTAAAATATCTGCTACAAACTCGAATATGTTCCAATAGTACGTCCCCGTGCGCCATTCACATTGCTCGTTGCCATAACTAAATTGAATTAAAATGATAACCAAAGAAGAAAGTCAGTTAGGATCGAGGCGTGACTGAAAGCGGCGCAGCAATACCCCAGCATTAGTAGGGGCAGAGTGGCGGCATCGCATATGCATTGCTAGGTAACGTACATAATTCTATCGTTGTCTTGGATAACGATATAATGCATATGCGATGTCACCTCTTTGCCTCTTCCAATGCTGACGCATTGCTAAGTCACGCCCTGATCCTAACTAACTCTCGTCTTTGATGATAACACACGGAAATAAACTCTCAGGAACTATACGCAATTATTTAAAAGTAATTTTGTTGTCAGGGAAACCACCGGAATCAAACATATAACGTTATTATAATTTAATAAACATTGATCGATAACTCTACGTAAGCACTTTTACATCCTCGGTTATAGAGCAGCTGTCTTTGGCGTCTAGTTTATAGTTTCAGTTTCATCATTTCTACGAATCGCCTAGGAATAGATTTCTAGAATAAATGTCACATACAGGGGTGGGTGCCTCTACAAAAATGTTATGACAATTCAAGAAAGGATAGCTTTATATCTATTTTTATAGATTAGACAGAGTTCGAAGAGGCGGTACATATTTCGATCTCAGTGCTGTATCTGGAGGTAATCTGTGATAGTAACGTTGTTATGGCATGGAGCGTCACGGGAAATTTGTAGTGGGGGAATTCCCCGCATATATACGGCGGGGACTAGTTTTGTTCACAGATATGCGGTAGAGTTGTGGAATTGTAATACCCAAGTGTATACGCTCCTCGCATTAAAAAAAAATCGTTCATTGAGCGTAGGGTCCCCAGTCGGCATTATCAAGTACTTGGTGTAGTAGACTGATATAAGCGTTTTTTTGTGGTGTCTCATTAATTTTTGAAATAATATTGAAAACAAGATAATCTATTGTTTAGTACTCGGTAGCAAGAACAAAAAGAAATACTACATCTCCAAATTCAAAAACCATCTACTATGAGTAATTTATATGCATATGCAACATACCTTGCGCATATAGGTTATAAATTGGCCTCAAATCAAATAAAGCAATCTGTCAAGTCTGCGATACTTGTCTGAAAAACAACGACGCAAGTGCAGTAAGCAAATCTATAGAAAAAAAGTATGCCAAAGAACATTCAGTATACCTCCTTCTCTAGACCAGAGATGTCCAATCCGCAGCCCAAAATAAATATCAATAGTCCATAGTGTTTAGTATATTTAGTGTGGCCCAAAACAACTCATTTTCGTCCAATGTGGTCCAGAGAAGCTAAAAAGTTGGACACCCCTGCTTTAGACAGTCTAATTGAAAACTCATTTCTGCGTGAACGCATAACTTTATCGGTCAATTTGAAAACATTATCGCCAACGAAAACGAATGGTGCATTGTAGTACTAGAATTAATCGGATTATTTGCTGCTACGATAACAGTTTGGTTAGTAAATTTCGCTTATATTTTAAAGCTTCATCTGATCATACATGAGTTAAAGTAGATAGACCATTATTACTTATAACTTAAGTTAACAAGTTTGGTCTATCTACTTTAACTCATTTGTGACCCTCATGAAGCTTTAAAATAAAAGTGAAATATTGGTGGAATTTAAAAGAGTTACATTTTTCTGAAACCTTGGTTGTCATCCCGACAGTTTTAACCACGTGTTAAAAAAAAACTTCAGATGGTATTAACTGAAAAATATACAAAGTAGCAAAAGTTAATCCTTTTTTATTATTCCAAAAAGTATTGGAAAATTTGAAAGAAAATGGAGGAATTGGAAATGCTGTTATATCATTTCGAAAGAGACTTGTTCAAGGTAGTTCTATACAGTAGACAACATGCAAAGAAATCCTTATTGTCGAAAAAAAAATAGGCGAGACACTAACTGCAAGAGCTCACCTAAATTGGATATTTTCCATGTGGAAAAGAACGAGTGTAAATTCAATTTATTCAAAAGTATGAACACGCGGTGAAAGATTGAATAAAAGGTGCACTACAGTACTAGTATTATGGTGTGCAAGTATTTCTCTGATTATGAAATGTATGCTCCTGTATTTTCGCTACAATGGATTGCTTTTTGCACAGAAATATATTGACCAGCTTCTACCATATACCAAAGAAACAATGTCCTCAAGATTTCAATGTTAATATGGAAACGACCCGAAGTACTTTTGCAAGTTGATAAAGGAGTGGTTATAAAAAAAGTAGGTGCTATGCTATGATCGTTGCATTCTTCCAACTTCATCCCAATCAATATCTTATTATTAGAGATTGTTGATTGCAGAATTCGTTGCAAATGCTAATGATCTTTGAAAGCTCCGCAAGAAATTTGGATAACCATAAATGATTTTGTCATTAATAAGCCGTTGAAATTAATGCCCCGTAGAAATAGTTAAAGTTAGAAGATAGTTAACAAAATATTAGTTTTGTTTATTACTTTGTGAGCTAAAACAAATTTTATTTTTCTTTCTGTATGTTGCTGTAATTTTATTCAAGCTTATAAATTATTTTCCGAGAAAAATAATAGGTGTTTATCAATTACCCATACTTCATGTTCGAGTAATATTTTTATTACGGCGTGAATCTACTGTTTCATTTAGGCAATACTTTTTCAAGTATATTAACCAAATATAGTGTTAATATTAGAATGGGTG
Source organism: Dynastes maya (assembly GCA_029619315.2). Taxonomy (NCBI): domain Eukaryota; kingdom Metazoa; phylum Arthropoda; class Insecta; order Coleoptera; family Scarabaeidae; genus Dynastes; species Dynastes maya. The sequence continues at coordinate 51,160,568 of JAROYE020000002.1, forward strand.
CTATAATAATAACCATTGCTGTACATACACAAAAGTTTATATGAATTTTGATGCCTAAACAAAATTTACTTTAATAACAGGGGCCCTACTATTAGTAATTAGTTAGAAAGTGTTGGCTAATTAAATTGTAAAACTAAATCCCCTACCGAAGGCCTTAAGTTCCTTCCAAACCATTTAGAATAGAAGTTATTTTACCTTAGGAAACATCTTCCAATTTCTTAATGACCGTTATTAGTTGTGCAACAGTAAAAATATTGATATTGAAGTGAAATGTATATACCATTATTGCTTAATTGGTCTTATACTGTGCTTTGAATGACCTGAGTGTGAAACCATTGATGCAATTTTATAGCGAGTAAGGTAAGAAGTAATAGTTTGGTAGACAAATTTTAATTTCACAGCGTGGGGCCCTGGAGTAACCGGCGCTCAAAGAATGGGTATCAGCTTACATCAGATTTTAAACATTTTATCCTTTATATATAAAAAAAATTTATGCGTAGAGAAGAGTGTCTCCGTTCAGTATGTATCTTGTTAACGATTTCTTGCGTATTGTGCTTTTTCTGTACTTATGTTTCTTCTTCAGGTTGATATACAAAGTAAGTTGAAGGAAGCTTTCAACGTTATAGAAATGCTGTCGGGCCTCATCGGCGACAACCCCAGAGTTAGTGAGACCGACGAATCGCCAAAGCGAGCAAGGAGCCATTCAGTGGATGTTAAGGATGTCAAATATAACTATATACACTATGATCCAGAGTTGCATTGGTGTCGCATGTGCGACGTATTTCCGAAAACAGCCAAAGATTTGCTAATACATTTACATACTACGGAACATCGCGATATGATGCAAGACGATGAAATACCATGGCACAAATTGCCATCAGAACCTGAATTTCCATATGTTGACGGTGCTGCTAAGAAGAGATTACCAATTAAAGGTAATAATGAATAACACTAGTGAACTTTTATGTTCAAACGCCATATTATGCACTCTAAATTAAATTACGTGTATATTGTAGATAAATGTGGAGTGATATGGAATGTATATTGTAATTTGTAACATTGCGGTATTTCCCCATAGTTCATAAGAATAAACTGTAAATCCATTGTAAGTTTTGTTTTTTAAGCATATTTATGTAAGATATGCATTTAAAACAAAATAAGGAATATGTTATAGTGTAATTATTTAATATTTAAGCATTGTACAATACACAACACACTGTTTCATATACACTTGCCAGTGTTATTGTAAGATCGAGACGTTTCTTGTAAAAGTGCAAAGGTAATGCTGTGGTTAATATTTATTTCCTAAGCGTTGAAGATAACTTAAGTCTAAATTACACTATTTTGACTTTTAGGTCTCCAGTTTTTCGTCTCTGCTACTGCGTGGTACTGTCGGCTATGCGATGTTTGGGTAGGCGATCTTCATTGTGCTTCAAGCCACCTGCGTTCTATCCGCCATTCACAAAATTACACTGTAAGTATAATCTGATAATATTAAATAAATATAAAAACCAACTTTGTTATCGTGCATTCATCTACTGGAGAGGAGTTACCCAAGAATATAGGCGTTGCAGAAATGCATATTATAATATGCACTGTGCACTTGTTAATGTATCTATTATAGATGCGTGCTTTGTAGAGATCTTAAATCAAAACATTTTTACTTACTTGCTTAATCCTGGGCCTTACGGTGTCGAGTCAAAAATTTTTTATACATATAAAAATAAGTTTAAATATGTTTAATGCTACGGTCGATTCAATTGCAAACTTTAAAAATTAGCAGTCCAGTAAAGCGGCAAGTTAAGGACTTGTGCTTTTAAACATCTTATTATGCGTTTCCGCTGTTTTTAGTAAACATTTTGAAGATTAAAAGTTTGCAGAAATGTAAAATTTAATGCTGATATATGTTTGATGTTGAAAACATACATTTAACCATCTATTCAACTAAAAGCGTTCATAGAACATTCGAAAATGATTAAATAATTATATATAATACCAAACACATTAAAATAATACCCAAACACAACAATAACCACAAAAGTAATTGTAAACACACAGAGGGATTTATTATGTCTCTTCAACGCAAATTTCTTAATCCTATAAATAAATTCTATGTACCATGCTAGCAAAACATTAAGCGTGTAACTTCAAATCGGCGTTATAGTATGGTACATTGTAGTCTGTGCTAGTTTTATACATAAAACGAAAATTTTCACTAGTTTTACCGCTTTTAAAATAAAAAAAAAAGGAACTGCATGATCTACACGTTTTTCTTTTTTTATAGAATTTTGTTGAGCAAAATCCACATTGGGAGCTAGAATGGTTGAAAGACAGAGAGCGAGCGCTCGAAAGAGTAAAACGGGGTAATAGAAGTTCCGATTCAGAAGACAACCGAGATAAAAAGAAGAAAAAACGCAAAGAGAAATATTCACCAAGTAGTGGTACTAAAGATAAGAAGAAAAAGAAACGATCAAAGAAGAGAAGGAAGGACTCGAGCGACTCCAGCAGTAGTTCTAGTTCATCAGCGTCTAGTTCAGACGAAGAGGAAGGTGATAAGAAAGATCCATCAAAAAGCATACATGTTGCAATGCGAAACAAGATGAAACTGCAAGCTCAGATGATAATGAATGAAGAATTGACTGGCAAGTGGGAAGCTATCGGTCGATTAGTTGAAGAGCGCAAGAAAAAGGAGTCATTAACTCAAGAAATAAAAGAAACAGAGAACAGTGAAGATAATTTGATAAATCAATGGATGACTGTAAAGCAACCTCAAGATAAAGATAAAGTGTTGTTAGAAAATCTAAAGGATAGATTAAAACAAAAACAGGAAGCTGAAAAAATTAGACAAGCAGAATTAGAGAAAAAGCGCAAAGAGAAAGAAAGAGAGGAGCAAGAAAGAAAAGAAAAGGAGGAAAGAGAAGCCAGAGAGATAGAAGAAGCAAAGCGTAAAGAGCGCGAGGAAATGGAACGATTAAAAGATATTCGAGAGCAAATTAAATTTAAAACCAAAGAAAAATACAGAAGAAGACGATCCCATTCCCGTAGTCCTGAACGTTCTGAACGCTCTGAACGCAAGCATTCACGAAGTCCTAATTATGATCACAGAAGGAAGACTCCTGAAAAATATAGACGTCATAGCGAAGATAGTCCTAGAGTTAAACGTAAATATGACAGGGAAGATTCTAAATCGGACAGGAAACCACCTCCTCCACCATCTTATAAAAAACTACCTTTTATTGGCCGCATGCCGCTATTTAAAAATAAGAGGCCAGACGAAAGACCCGAAAAAGAAATTAAAAAAGAAGATTACGATATCCCGAGGCAGACAAGATTTCAACCTGGAAACCTAGCTCGAGCTTTTATCCCAGAACCAGAAGTTGTTTGTTTCCCTAAATTATCTAGTTATCCTGAAATAATAGCCCCAATGCCACCTGCACCAAAAATTATTGCGGAACCACCGGCACCACCAAAAATTACAGCATCTGTGCCTAAAGCACCTCCACCGCCTAAAATTAATGAAGATGATAAAAAGAAGAAAAAAGCTGAACTGGAAGCCGAGAGAGAAGAAGGCAGTATGAATGAGAAAGAAAATGATAAAGCAGACAAGGAAATGGAAATATCTTCTGAAGATTTAATTATGTTGGACGATAATCCGTTGAATGATTATCACGAGCCGTTTGGGTTTGACAACTCGTACGTCTATGCAAATTCCATGGATTATAATATGATGTACCCACCTCATCCTCCTATGTTTGATTTTACACAGGATGTGAATGTCGAAAACGGTGGTAAATCATCTCGTTCTGTTCCTTTATCTCATACCATGCCTTTACAGCCCCCTCCATTACCACCCGATGATCCTAACGATGACTTAGCCCTGTTGGGTATGAGTTCTGACGATTTAGCTGCACAAACGGTGAAGTAGAGTAATTCATCTTTTATTTCATTTTTTTCTCCTCAATCTTTTGAAGCAAGGTTTTGTAAAAATGTTTTAATATTATAAAAAGTGAATTTTCTTTTATTCAATAAATTTAAATATTTAATGTGACATGGTAGAATGTTATTTACTCACTTAAGACCTACTACCAGTAATTTGATAAAAACATATACCTAGTGCGTATGTCGATATAATAGGTCATAATCAATCCGAAACTGTTTTTTTTCCAAGATCTCGCATCAAACGTTTAAATTAACATTGCAACTAAATGAGTCCGGTTGTCAGGTACGCATTTAAGCCGTATGGTAGAGAATGTAATAGAAATGTCTACCATGTATTCACACGCGTACTTTATTTTACAGTTGTAGGAATTAGAGCAACACATGCTCACCCGATTCGCATTTTTTAAATTTCGCAAATAATTTAAGCTGGTAGTTCTGACAATAAAGCACGTATTCGTCAAACATAAAGGCGACTTTATACGACACGATGCATGGCGCATGCGTACTTTATATTTTTGAGGTCTATCGAGAGGTAATATTGTGTCATGCAGAAGTTGTGTGTAAATGCTTATATGGGTCGTATATAACTGTCCGGTTTGCTGATTAAGAGAGTGCATAATTATATGCCGCATAAAACAGGTTTAATGCTTATGAATATGATCTTTGTTACCAGAACTACCAGCTTGAATCATCCGTGAAATTTAGAAAATTCCAAGTGAGTCGGCATGTGTTGCTCTAATTCCTGTAACTAAAATAAAGTAGGCGTGTGAATTTACAAGTGGGGAACATGTGGCTAAATATCGGGAAAATACGAATATACACTGTTATCAGATAGGTGTCACAAGAAGAAAACAACACAGAACAGCATGAACTTTTCGCTCACTGGTCAACATTTGTGACGGTAAATGACATATGTAAACACTACAATCAATGCAACTTGATATTAGTACAAAACAGGGACTTGGAAAAATAACGCATACAATTTACAAAAATGATGTCGATTTTACGCCTTATTTTAAAAGATGGTATTATTTGTGGGTTATAGAACAATTTTTTACTATTATACTTTTACTATTAATTTTTTTTCAAAAAATTAATAGTAAAAGATTCCTCTTTGACGCCTACCTGGCAACACCCTATATTTTATATTCTCCAAATCATTTTTTTGTTGCAAGTGACTACTAAGTGTACCTTTTCAGGACAAATTTGATTTTTAGGTACAAAATCAATAGTTTCTATGATTATTAAATTTAGTCATAATTAAACGAATTCTAGATAAAAAATATCAATTATAATAAAGATTTACAGAACAAAATCATTTCGACTATACGTATCCGGGCAGAACAAGGTCCATAATCAATAGTTTTTTACAATTATTAAGATTAGTCTTAATTAGAGTTTGTTAAAAAAGTGGTACCGGCAGTGGCGCACCGCATAAAAGGTACGTAATATACAATATTAGTGAAAAATAATGTTACCTTTTCCTGTCGCCTTGAGGTCCACTGTGGCAATTGGCAACCGCCCTGGTAAGCTGCATAGAATTGCAGTATCAACAACGCTTCATTGTCGATTCGTTCAGCCGTCGACGGTGTTGTGAATACGTTGTCGTATACTTCGAAAATGATTCGTTCGACATCCAGTGAAGTAAGATTTGCAAATGTCAGATATTCCTTTTCCTCATCTGAGCACTCTTGATTTTCAGTTATAGACCGAACCTTTTGTAAATCGGGATTTTTCGTTAAAATTGCACCAAATTTTTGAACAACATCGACTCCTATAGTGTTCGTCAAGTTTTCTAGAGCGGCTTGTAAATTGTTTATGCAATTTAATGCGTCTCGTGCAGATAAGTGACTGTTTTCTAATTGCTCAATAGCTTGTGCAACTTCAGAATAGTTCATGGAAATTTCATCTATTTGTTGTTGAACGTCCGAATTGGAAAAAAAGTTACTGACTATCTCGAACTGCTGCAGAATCATTTGAATGAAGTTTCAAAATTACGTTTTTCACATGTGAAGAATATTTCTGATAGTACGATACTGCCTGGAACCATGTTCCTCATCGCGTTATTACAGGCTGAGGTGGTGGTGGTGGTGGTAATTTCGGACACAATTGTTTGAATACACGGATGTGTTTGGGAGATTTGTTGAACACTTTTTTGGTAGATGCTATTAACTTATGCACCATCGGATACTTCTTTCGAATGGTTTCTGCTACGAGGTGACATGCGTGTATGAGACATGTTATGTGAAGGAGAGTCGGAAAGCATATTTTCATCCTACCAACTCAGCATTGTTGCGGCTCCGTCAATAACGAACATTGTGACTTGGGTTCCTGTGATACAAAATTCTCTCAACGAATCTTTTATTATCTTGACAACGGTTTCTGCATTAATTTTCTGAATCCTTTTACTGGATAACAACAATGAAGCTGGTGGACCATCACGTTTTAAAGGACGCGCTACAACATGAATGACGTGTTTCTGAGCATCAGTTGTTTCATCCACACATAGGCAGATTTTCTTATTTCTCAACTCATCTTTTATACATTCCTTTACTGTACCTTGTACACGAGGCAAATTGTATCGTAATTGCATAGATGTTGGCAGCTTCCATGAGGGAACGTACTTAGCCCAAAAAAGACGAAAGTGTTCATTAGATATTAAATATTGTGGGATGTTGCACACACTTAACATAAAAATAGAATCATAAAAATTGCCAGTATGGAATACTGTTTCTTAAATTCAATACATGACGTTTACTTTTACAATGTTTTCTACATTCAAACCTATGGCGCCTTAGCAATCCACTATTGCATATTGTACAATAAATATGCGGACTTCTATATTCTAATCCATACACGCCATAATAATCTAAAATTCATTATATTGCATTAGTTGATATCAGTATTTGACGGTAATGTAAATACATAAAAAAGTTCAATGTCATGCTGTTGCTGAGAAAATATTCCAAACACTTAGTTATTTCAATCAGATTACCCGTCTGTAAATTTACTCTTTATCTATGAAATGAAGTGAAGTGTCCCGTATATACCTATACCGAGCTTATGAGCACATATTTTTTAGTAATGAGCAAATTTCTTCTTCGCTACGAAAATTAATATAAAATTAACCATCGTGTTGGCATATGTAAAGTAAGGTAATAAGACTGAAAAGTGAATTTAAAAACGGACAAAGGTAAGCAATCTCCACCAACTAAAGTAGGTAAGTGTTATAAATCAAATACGCGTAAATAATTTTTAATTGGCAGCATCCTTATTTGTTTGTTTTGTTAGGAAAAAGTCTAGGATTATTATGAATTATGAATATTATGATCATAAACCATACTAAAATTTTGTCGAACACGTAATAGGCGTTTCAATATCGTGTAAAGACTTTTTAGGTTCCAAACATAGCATTGGCACGGAATATAGAATATTACCTTCTATTCTAAAAAATACGTCGATTTTTATCCTCCTCAAATATATAAGAATAATGCTAAATATGCTAATTGCTGATTATCGATCTTTTTTAACAAAATGTACCAATTAGGGATTTGTTACAAAAAGTTAAAAAATTATAATTTTTAAAAATAGTTTAAAATCGTAATAAGGGCAATTAATAAAAACATAAGCGGTAAAGGAATCGGTTTTTTTGCGTTTTTTATTTAAGTTACGAAGGGCTTCCGGTTTAAAGAGGATGCCAATCGTCAACTGAGCCCTTCTATGCATCCCATTCGATTTTATTTTGTTTTTGTGAAAGATGTATTTGTGGTTGATATTTAATCGACTAATTATTATTATTTGTAATTGTACATGTACTTGGACGAAACTAAGGTTGAAATGATACAGTAATTGCAATTTTATTCCAAATTTTGTTCAATTTCACGAAAAAATTTACAGACATGCTATTTAACCAAGGTCTTAAATTTCCTATGTTTCGTTTTACCTAATCTATCTTTCCTATTATGTGGTGTTTTACCTAATCTATCTTTCCTATTATGTGGTGTTTTACCTAATCTATCATTACTTTTCCCACAATCATTTTTAAGAGTATTTGTAGAACAAATTATAATTGTTACAATACGCCCACTGTTGTGAATATGACATTTACATACCGTAAGAGCGAACGTACTATGATCAACCAGCATAATCGGCATTTTTCCGAAATGTGAGAGCAAAGTCGTGTCTTACTCGTGTACGTGAACGAATATGACGTTTATAACGTGAGCAAGGTGTTTTCGGAAGTGCAAGAGCGAATGGTTTGCACATGTACGTGAAATAATACGCCGTTTATAACGTGAGTAAGATCCACAAATTAATTAGCATTTACGCAATTTTGTCAAGTAAATAACATTCCACAGCGACATTCAACACAGTATACGTTTAGATGCGCTGAGTTCATGTAAAATCGGGTGATCATAGCACGCTCGCTCGTACGGTATATCAGCATCCGAGTGGCTAGGTTCGGTTATATAATTTAAAATATATTGTATTAAAACAGAACATTTAATACATTTAAAAACATCTCTTCGTGTTCAAAAATAATTTTGTTAAGTATAACATAAGAATATAAAACTATTTGAGCAATAAAATCTTCACTTTTTTTGTCAAATACAACGAAATTGAGTTGAAATAGCATTTTCTCTAAGCCTAGGATTTTTTAAACTTACAGTTATAGTTTCACCGGTCATTGAATTTTTAGCTGTTGAAAAATAAATATCTTCTTTTACAAAGTGTAACTCACAAACAAAACATACAAAACAGCCGACGCCATAGTTTTTAGGTTAGCCCGTTTTTATCGTCTCAGAAAAGGTTTTATCGCTTATGCCACACTAGAAAAACATGACAGGTATTACCAACAAAGTACGGAAATATCACTACACAGTATTTTTTGAAATAAAACCAATATAATTTGGATAAACCAATTCAAAACGCAAGCAACGATCTGAACGTGTGAATAATCGACGACCTACTTCAAAATACGTCATTACCTGCTAACGTCAAGGCGCTCAGGCCTTGTGTATATCGTAGGTAACGGTATACACCACTCCTTTTTAACGTGTCAGACAGTCCAAGATTGAAGCTTAACCAATTCTTAATTAAATTTGTGGGTGATTTCTTCACCATCTTGTCGTAATCAGCTCCCCCCGCTGAACGGAATTAATTGTTTATAATGAACATGTTACACGCACCAAAGACTACTTATCACTATCGAGCAATAGCTCAGTAAGAACATCTCAATCTTTGGGAAAGGAAACAATTAGGCTAATGGATCTCATATTTGCAGTGATTTGATAATCTCATTAATAGAAACTATTTGAAAAATTGTAATAAAATATTCGAATATCTTAAATGTGGTACAATTTCAATTGCAGAGAGTGTATAATATCGCATTTTCGAGACCAATACAATTTTTTTTTGCTTTTTCATTTTATATAAACTACGGTGGCCACTTTACAATAAAATAATATCACTTGACATTTTTCAAAGGTAAGTTGAAGCAACGCATATGTTAAATTATCTGCTTATTGAGTATTACGTACATTTATTGCGTATATCTAAATAAAATATTCATAAAAGTGATATTCCTGATATAAAATCAATAATCTATTCATGCAAGTAACGGCAAAAGAAATAGCTCTTTGTGCATTCTTGTACGTAGAGGGTGCTTTTGACAACACCTCCTTCGAAAGCATTGAGAGAAAAGTCGACGAGTAAGCGCCACGATGGAGTCCGCAACGACAACAATCAGAGCTAACAGAGGTTGCCCCCAAGGAGGGGTCCTGTCACCTCTACTCTGGTGTCTTGTTGTAGATGTCTCTTACAGAACTTAACTTCTAACGGATATGAGGTGCGCTGGAAAATATGAGAATATCATACCGCAAGTTATGTAAAGAGCTCTCGATGACACCTATAAATAGCGTCAAAAGTATAGCCTGCGCGTAAACCCGCAAAAGATTACAATCGTTCCTTTTACAAGGAGACGAAAAGTTTGTCTTAGATTACCCTCCATCGAAGGGAAAACCATTAGCTTCAGCGAGGAAGTTAAATACCTGGGAGTTATGTTTGACAAAAAACTAACATCGAACTCCCACATCGCCAACTTACAGAAAAAAAGCTATTACGGCGTCACTAGTATGCCGAAGGTTGTTTGGTAAGAACTGGGGCCTTAAGCCGCAAATGACCTTTTGATCCTATACGAAAATAATTTAGACCCATGATCACCTACGCCTCTCTGGTTTGGTGGCCAAAAACAACTCAGAAGACTGTGCAACAGCAGCTTCAACATATTCAAAGAGTTGCATGTCTCAACATCACAGGAGTGATGCGTACTTGTCCCATAGCAGCTCTAGAGGTGCTGCTGGGAATAACGCCGCTTCACATCCACATTCAGAAGCAGGCTATATCGAGTGCCCTCACTCTTAGTAGAACGAAGGGCTTACAGCCAGGAGATCTTAAGGGGCACCTCAATCCTTGAAGATCCCAACATAAGCTATCCGATGTATATAGCAAAGGACATGATCCCTATGGAATACAATTTTGATCAGCCTTACAAGGTGATTTACCTTGTAAGAGTAAAATTTGCGGTAAAAACATAAATACATTTTACCTACGTTTCAAAGTACTAACTTATTCTGCTTTTATCTCCCTTATCAAGCTTTATTTATAATAAAAAAACAAAGTTATTAAATCAATCAAAAACAATGACATCTTGCTAAATTATGTTCAATAATAGAATTGAATGTTTACTTTACTGCAATGATAATAAGCAAATAGTTCAAGGTCTGTGATTATTTTGAATGAGTAAGACTTTTATTCGTAAATTTTCCAAAGTAAATGTGTCTTAGAAAACAAAGATATACATAGATATTGATTAAAAGTATGATATACCTGTTTATATATGTAAACACTGACAATAAGATAATCAATTTAGAACCCAGTTTATGACAGTGGCCGCTTTTCCATTAGGTTAATTGGTCAATGACTCCCTAAAATATTTCCAAACAACTGATATTATATTTTTTCAAATTATATTTTATATCTTCCTTAAAATGTAGTACATTTGCGCTCGTTTGTGTACGAATGTAAGATATCTACATATATACATACATGTTTATTAAGAAAGAATAAAAGTGTTGAAATGCAATAATTAAAAAATTAATGCTAATATAGCTCATGGTATTGGTGGAATCATTTCAGGCAAAAAAACAAAGTGAGGGAAAAGAGCGTAAATCCGCGAACATGTTCCTGCCTACCCGGCGTCATCAGCGCGGTGTCCTTCTACCTCGCTATTGTTTTTCACTTTTCGAGTATATGTTGCCATTCTCCACGAACAGAATCACGATATATCTCCCCACGCCACCTAGCGTCGAGAAACACAGACATGCCGTCTAGAGTATAGCGACAACAACTCGGGATGCAGACTCCTACCATCTATCGAGCAGCTCCTAAGACGTCACGTGTCCACACCTTTAAACGATTCCTACAGGCTTACCATGATGTATTAAAATACACATGACAAGATTGTCTAGTAACAATAACTAACAAATTAATGCTAATATAGCTCATGGTATTGGTGGAATCATTTCCGGCAAAAAAAATACTCGAGAGGTGAAAAACAATAGCGAGAGAGAAGGACACGTACGGAACCGCGCTGATGACGCCGGGTAGGCAGAAACATGTTCGTGGGTTTACGCTGTCTCTTTTCCCTCGCTTTGTTTTTTGCCGGAAATGATTCCACCAATACTATGAGCTATATGAGCATTAATTTTTTGGTTATTGTTACTAGGCAATCTTTTCATGTGTATGTTAAAATGCAATTCAAGGTTGGTATCTTAGAAACAGTAATATTTGAATACATATAGTTGGTAGTAGGGAATGAACGATAGTTAGAGAGGTATATAATTAGAGATGGAAAATACCGCTTCACTCATGGAACGTTCCTTTCGCGACCGCGACGCAAAAATACCGCGACAAAATACCGTTACTTTGGAATGATATAATACAACCGATATGAAATGGTTGCTTATTACGCTGGTTGTTCTCTTTATATATCAGACACACTGTAATTTAAGATCTACCATATAATGAGTATTTTTATAAAAACTAGTAACATTTTATCACATAGAAGAAGCAGATTAAGTTCAGCTATGGTAAAACGATTATTTTTAAATTACAACAAAGAAATTGTTTAATTTCTTTACGTTATAGCTAGTTTTAGATTTATTTTTTTTTATTAAATAAAAAAAGTAAATTGAATTCTAATAAAATTATTAGAATTTAATTTATTTTGAATAAATATTTAGTAAATAAATATAGTTTACATATTTATTTAACGCTGCTACAATTAACAATTACGCCGCATATAGCATCTACCATTTGAATAATATGCAGGCATCAATCGGTTAGATGAGACGCGACCAGGAACGTCGCGAATGTAAATCGTGACGTTCCCGAGGATAGACGACTTTGCTTCGCTCCTGTCGCGCTACAGCGCATCGTTCCAAAGTAACGAGTTATTTCGGTATTCCGGAGCGCGACACGTCGCGACAACAAAATACCTTTCCAAAATAAATAATCACAATCACGTGTATAGTGTATGTGATCTTCTTGAAGAATAAACACTGTTTAAATATTATAGCGCGTTTTTCACTGACAAATCCCAACACGGTACATATATAATCATCCCGCCGTAAATGTATATATACATGTAATGCCCGTTTGTATGTGATGTGTTCGCTAAACGCGGCTGGTTTCCAGCCATGATCCCCGTTGCCTTAAATGAAACCGAAAATTTTCCAAATTTACACGACTGCAGACAATGAATTGCAGTTACATATAGAAAGTACAGCTTGGGTCGAAAGCCCAGTGCAGTAAAGCATGTGTTAGCGGATACCAATTTTATTTTGTGGCGTGTATGTGTGCGCGTATTGTAAATAATGTAGGTGGTGGAAAAGATTACAGAACTAAATGTAACCCCGGTTTACAGAACACTTTTTAATTCTGATTTAGATTAATCTCTAATTAAAATTTAATTCGTGATTAAATTAATTATTTTTTACATATACGTTTTGAGCTGGTTTAATTTGTGATTAACTAACGATCAGTTGCACCGACACCAACTAAAAATGAATCTAGAATTAAGTTAAAGTGACAAGTGGAATGTAACATTTGCAGTCAACTGAGTAGAAGGACCTGAGATTTTGACTTAATCTGAGAATAAATTGCAACTGACCATAATTAGAATTGAAATGACGTTTGGGGCCAACGGCAGCACAGAAATATATTAGTATGTGTTAACGACTACGCTACTTTAAAGAAATTCTTGTTAAATTTACGCAAATTACAATTTCCTTAGTGTTTTATTTTTTCTCGTTAAGATTGGCAAATGTCAAAGTGATATTTGGTTCTAGTCACCAATGAATTAGCTTCGTATGATTAAAGTTGTATTTATCGTAATTAGTGGCGTCACAAAATCACAAAAGTTGATCGAAGACTAACGTGCTAATCCGTGATTACATATTAAAGAGAAACGCTTATAACTGAAAAGAAATTGTAGCCCTTTGCCAAAACTTAAAATTAGACAAACTAGTAAAAACAAACATAAAGAAGTGCATAGTAATTTCCGTAGAACTATGAATGATTTGGCTGATTGGATTTGTGGTTGTGATTTAAGTAATATATTTTGTTGCTTTGTGTACATTATATTTTCGAACGATCCCAAAAAAACGAACAATTACCTCGAAATTCAAGTCCACATAAGGTATGATACATACATCTACATTTTTGCCACGAGCCGCCACTGAGATTATAATAACCATTATCTAAACATCTAAAGTTGGGAACTGTGTAATATGTTTTTTTCCTCTTTTAAGTACTGCTCTGACTTGCTAAATACCTAAACATATGAATTTTTTTTTTCCATAAAAAGTGAAACAATAAGAGTGAATTTCGAAGATTTCCCGTTTGTACGCTTACTCTAAGAAACCATCATTCATATTTCTTTTAATTTTTTACAGATTCTGTGGAACATTAGACTACCTCCAAAATGATAACATTAATATTAATTACGGCTGTACTTTTCCTCATATGGAAACTAATGAAACACTATACTTATTGGACTGTTAGAGGTGTCAAACAGAGGAAACAAATTTATTTACTTGGTGATAATGCATCTATTTTCTTCAAAAAAGAATCATTTTTTGAAATGATGGTCAACTTATATGGAACCTTTCCAGAAGAAAGGTACGAAACGCACGTGTAATACGGCCTGAAATGGTAATATATTAAATGCAACTATCTATATTTCTTAAAGTATTGTAGATATATTGGGATGTATCAAGGAATGCTGCCCACACTCCTAATAAGAGATCCAGAAATTATCAAACGAGTAACTGTGAAAGAATTCGATCATTTTCTCAACCATAGATCATTTATTCCTGATGGTATAGAGCCATTGTGGAGCAGGAATCTTCTGGTTTTAAAAGGTACATATGCGCAAAAAAAGTATTATTTTTTTATGGAAATCATTAAGATATGTAAAGAAAAGTTAAATTTTTGAAAATCAAAGGCGATGTGTTGCAATTGTAATGTTTCGTTTTGTTTCTTTATATTCGGCAACGTTTGTAAAACAAACGGTAATGAAATATGTAGGTAATTTTCCTGGCTATAGCCAGGAATTTGGTATACCAAATTATCACACTTCAGAGGCATTCTATATAATGTAGCTTGGTTAGTTGTTAGTTTCAAAATGAATCTTAGCTAAACCAATATTACCCTGTTGCTATAATCTATGTTATCTTATTGTTTGTGGCGTTACGTCCCAATATGTATGCGTAACTAGCGGAAACAATTGCCGTTCCTCGGTATTTCTGATGATGAGCACCATAGTCCTCGTCCCCATGCAGCATTTACAGTTTTCAAAATCTAGGAAATACTTTAGTTAATTTGCAAAAATTAAAGATAAAGCTTACATTAGCGTTTCTCAACCTTTAAATACTGATATTTCTACGAGGCTCGTCCGGAAACTAGTACACGTTCGCGCCGTGTGGAGCAGCAGTTGCGCGACGAGCCGCCGAATGGTTTTCTCGTGACGCAGTGATCTGTCAGCTGCCAGCGTACGAGATTGGGTTGAGTTATCTACAATAATATCGCGTCAGTGTGAGTTTGAAATGTTTAAGACACTCGACAATACCGCCAGTTGTGAAGTGCGGTCTGTAATAAGATTCCTGAACGCCAGAAATGTGAAGCCATGTGACATTCACCGTCAAATTCTAGAAGTGTACGGCAACGATGCGATGGACGCATCATCGGTTCGGCGATGGTGTCGCAAATCAATGCGGGAAGAGACAACGTTCACGATGAAGAGCGTCCAGTCGACGACTTCATACTGCAGGATCGGAGTGTCACACTTAATGACATCAGTGCACGTTTTCCACAGGTTTCGCGCACCATTACAAAAAAAATTGTGCAAGGTGCAAACACAAACACAAGCGTATGGGTGCGGCCTTGAATGTTTTGGAGCGTTACGCAAATGAAGGTGATGCATTCTTGTCACACATTGTTACGGGCGATGAAACATGGGTTACTTACTCAACGCCCGAAAGCAAACGCCAGTCCATGGAATGGCATCACTCTTATTCACCGACCAGACCCAAAAAGTTCAAGACAGCAGAGTCGACTCGCAAACTCATGGCAACCGCCTTCTGGGACAGACATGGTCTCTTGTTTTTGGACTTCATGCCTCGAGGGGCCAACATTAATGCGGAAGCATATTGTGCCACGCTACAGAAGTTGCGGCGGGCAATTTAAAATCGGCGGCGAGGCCTGTTGTCGTCGGGCATTGTGTTGCTGCACGACAATGCCCGTCCCCATGTTGCTGCAATAACACGCCAATTGCTCCAGCAGTTTCGCTGGGAAGTCTTCGATCACCCACCCTACAGCCCTGATCTAGCACCGTCGGATTACCACCTTTTTACAAAATTGACAGATTTTCTAGGAGGAAAACATTTCCGCAGCGATGACGCCCTGAAAGCAGCGGTCACTACATTTCTTGCTACACTGGCGGTAGAGGATTACGACGTCGGCATAAAAAATCTCATCCCACGATACGACAAGTGTCTTAATTTACGAGGTGATATGTAGAAAAGTAATGTATAGTATATGTATATGTCTAATAAAAAGTTTGTTCAAATATCTCTATTGGTTGCGATTTAATTGGCAAATGGGTACTAGTTTCCGGATGAGCCTTGTATATCAATTTTAATACTACCCTTGCTTTATGCTAAAATACTTTAACTCTATTTTTTTTTATTGCTCAATGTAAGTTGAAGACGTGGAAAATACTGTAACCGACTTAACAAGGGGTAGGCATATGCCGTGAATGGATCGTAAGATATTAAGATCTAATATACAGTAGCACATTTGTACTACTCTGCCTACTTACGGAGGTGTGACCAAATGAGTTGAGTGAACAATAAAGCCCTTAGCAATCAATCATGTAAAATTCTTTTTAATGTAGACATAAAACTGAAGAACAGAATAAACAAAAATCAAAGAATGTGCGAGAGAAGCAATTGAATGACAATAAAAACAAATTGTAGAGAAAATAAATTTAGCAGTCCTGCTCAAAATTGATAACGAACTAATATGAAATTAAAAATGTTTGTGACATAATTTATAAATTAAAGTTTAATTTGGTTGTGCAGGTTATTGATCCTTACTCCACAATTATTCATGTTTATATACTACATGATATGGAAATTGCAACACCAAGAAGGGGTTGCGAATTGATTATAATTTCAAAGAAAAAGCACAAAAGATTAACACAATTTAATTTTATTTTTATTAATAATGTGTTGGGCCCCTCTATTTCACACCATCTCACTCCTCGTGGCATTCATTCCAGTAGGTGGTCGATGTCCTCTTGGAGTATGGTGTCCCAAATAACCTGCAATTCATGCCGGAGAGCTTCCAGTGTTTGCGAAGGATTCGGTAAGTTCCTCAGTTTTCTTCCCATAATGTCCCACACCTGTTCGATTGGCGATAGGTTGGGAGATCCGGGTGACCATGACAAGATATTAACATGGGCCTCTTCGAACCGGTTTAGGGAAGTTCTCGCTACGTGGGCACGAGCACTATCCTGCTGGAAAAGTGGGTCTTCGAGCTGCTGAAGATATGAAGGAATATGGGGTTCCACCACTTCATCAACGTAATGCTGGGCGATCGCGTTGGCGATTGCGATCGTAGGAAGCAGGGAACACATATACGCGGTCGCGATTTTCTGTAAAGGATTCCCCAAACTAACGCGGCTAAAGTCGCGTGATCGCGATACCAAAAGCGATCAAATCTTCTCAAACACACGCGGTGCCGATAGCGATTTTAATAAGTGTTTACTAGAGCTCCATTATCCGAAATCTCGGATCCGGATCCGCTATTCGAAACCTCGGATCCGGATCTGCTATCTGAAACCTCGGATCCGGATCCGCTATTCGAAACCTTCGATCCGGATCTGCTATCCGAAACCTCGGATCCGGATCCGCCATCCGAAATCTCGAATTCGGATTCTTTATCCGATATTTCGGATCCGAATCCATTATCCGATAACGTGGATCCAACCCTATTCTCCGATAACTTTCTCAAGCAAATAGTAAAGTGCCGTAAAATTTCGTAATAAATTATGAAAACCTACAATAGATCGAGTAATTATCAAATAATATAGCGCTCATGGAAATTCAATATTACCTTGAGTTCATGGATTTTAAAAAGTATTGCTTTTTTTCCATATAACATAAAAACATTTCAAAATAATCTTGAATTGATCTTGTCTGATTTAGAACAAGTGAGAGGTGCTTTGGCGTCAATTATAAAATAAGTAGAGCAAACCGGATAGTGGATCCGAATTCGAGAATCCGGTAGGGGCTCCGAGAACCATACAGCGGATTCGGATCCGAACACTGGATAGTGAATCCGGATCCTAGGATCCGGATATTCGGTTAGTTTTGAATCCGGATATCCTGATCTCAATTTTATCGGATATCTACAGCACCAGCGTTTACACGGTACAATGCAAAGTGCGTGCGAGTTCTGCAATGTTGAAAAGGAAACAAAAAGAAACCTGTGTCAGATTTGTCATGATCACTTGATCTATCGCAACAAAATTATAATCAATAGTTTTGAATAGCTATACGTTTCTGCTATGTTTGATGAAAAAATTCTCACCCTTTCTTGGTGTTGCAATTTCCGTCATGTAGCATATTACGTTTATTGACACGAAAGTATTTCAAAATATTCGTTGTTAATATTTCTATCCAAATTAATACCGTACATATCACAAATTTATGTTTATGTAAAAAGTTCTTATTAATATACACTGCGTCCACGATGAAAGAAATAAATTCGATAAAATTCTACCAGCAAAAATACATACAAAAATGTTCGAACACGTCGATTCATATTTTTGATTTGTGTTTTTTTTTTTTACTTATACCACAATTTAATGTCACTTCCGGTTTGAACGGGAATAATAGTAACTTTAACATATAACATCCTGTATATATTTACGGATTTAGATTAGATAAGCTTTTCAGTAACCATATACAAGTTCATTGTAAATAATTTGGGAGATATTCCAAAAATTGAATGAACACAAACAATAACTTGATTAAAGCGGCGAATAAACTCAACAATTTAAGAATTCATAGTAACTATATGTTAAAACCGTTTTAAGTGTCTACAAGCATTTATGAATTAGTTTTGCATATTTAATTAAATTCAAAATGGGTTTTTACTGAAAAAGAAAGAATAGAGACTTTTTTGATAATTATCTACAAGGGTTGATTGCGTACTCAAGCAGAAGTTAATTTATTTGATGAAATATTATGAAGCAGATGGGCCACAGTATGAGCATTTGTTTTAAGAAGTATTTCAGTTTGTTTTTCAACTAACAATTAGTAAAGTTATTATTTGTTTTCATCTGTTTTATTTAATTTATGTATTTGTTATAACCGCTCAAAAACTATTCACAAAAAATCCGGCAGGAATCAATTCAATTCTGTAAGGAAATAATGAAAATATAAGGCAACGATGTAAATTTCATTGTACAGTAATCCTTTCGTATCCGCGGGGGTTTCTTGTCAAGGAAACGGCGTTTATACGGAAACCGCGGATAACGATACTAAAAACTTATGGAAAAGACGATTACGTGCCCAGTATCGCAACTCAGTCAATAAAATTTGGCCACTTTGACCTTTATTAACAAAATCAAAAGTAACACACTAACTAATAAAAATAACTAACAAAAATACATATATAACACACGTTAGTAACCAAAAATAAAATGAAAATTACGATTCAGATGAACTGTTGTTATCCTCCTGGAATTTTGCAAACTCTGGTGTTGGATTGGATCCACTTATGCTTGTGGATAGTATCGAGCAGAAGGTGTATAGTGTTGGTTGGCGACACTTAGCTTGCAATTCTTTATGCAACTCCTTATAAGGCATAAGAAGTGATTGCAATCCATTTTTGAAGTGTAAGCTTCGTTCCGTTGATGGATCTGTTTCCGTAACCTTATCGATCAATTCATTTGCAGAACATATGATGCTGTTCAAATTGGCTAAGGAAAATACTATTTGCTTTTCTGCTCCGCGGAATCACTTTCTGTTTCTTCAATAATTCGATCAAAATCTTCAACTCCTATTTTTTTAGACCGCACTCGAACTTGGATTATTGGAAACAACGGCCTCTTTCCATAAATTTTTCTATTAAAAGTTAAACGTGCTTTGCTTCATATCTTTCAGATATGCCTTTATAAATATCAGGGCATCTGCAATAGAAATGATTTTCCATGCATTTTTCACAATTATATCGGACTTATTATCGATGGTGTAGACAGTATAGTCAAGAGTACGACGCATGTAGTGCATTTTGAATGTTTTCATCACGCCCTGATCGAGAGGTTGAATGAGCGATGTTGTATTAGGCGGTAAAAATATCACCTTAATGTTTTCATGAGCACGTATCAATTCAATTGCTGGGTGACTTGGAGTGTTATCGACAATCAGCAAGGCTTTGAAATCCAAATTTCAACAAAACAATTTCTAAACCAATCCATGAAGATGGCACTGGTTACCCATGCCTTCCTGTTTGCATGCCAGTATACAGGAAAAAAACGCTCTATCTTTATCTTTTAAAGCACGTAGATTTCCAGAGTTGTGCAGAAGCATCGGTTTTAAGAGAAAATTTTCCGAGGCAATAGCGCACATCAATGATGTAAGTCTTTTTTTTTTGAGACTTTGAAACCTGGTGCACGCTTTTCTTCCTTTACGATATACCTTATATAATTCTACTCTGAGTAAAATAAACGCACTTCAACCGGCGAATTCCCAAGGTGCCAGGAATTTACCGAACCACTACTGACTGGCATTACCGACTATACATATGTAGAGAGGGGCTGTCTATTTACTAGGTAGAACATAACTAGCAATCAGAAACGTATTTTAAATCTTGACAAATGCTAGCTGCCTGGTATATAATAAATTTATCGCGGATACGCGAAACCGTAGATACCGAGACCGTAGATATCGAGGGATTACTGTACATGTTGTTTTTTGTGACGAGGTGACGTTTTCTCTTCATGGTTCACCAATAAGCAAAATTATAGATACTGAGGAACAGAGAATCCGCATTGTGGAACACACTTAGCATCCACAGAAAATTAATGTGTAGACGGGAATTGTTGGTATCCGAATTCTAGGACCTTATTTTATTGAAGTAACTTTGACCTGGGAACGCTACTTAGCGTTTTTCAAATGGAATTGATTCTTGCTTTAGATGTCGCCTTTCCCAATCAAGAGAATGCTGACCTACCAAATAACCTAATTTGGTTCCAGCAAAATGGTGCACCTCCACACTAGGTTCAAAGATTTTTAGATGCAACTATCCGTAACAGATGGATCGGAAGGAGGGGAACTATCAAGTGGCCACCCAAGTCACCTCATTAGACTTCGGACCTCTTCTTGTGGGGTTATTTAAAATCCAAGATCTATTTAAACAGACCGAATAATTTAAATGATTTAAAAGAGCGGATACCTCTAATTTCTTCAACAATGTTGGAAAATTTCCAAGAAGCAATAATTCCTCGGTTTCGGAAATGTAGATGAGCGACAGTTTGAGCACTTGCTTTAAGAAGTATTTCAGTTTATTTTTCAACTTAGTCAAGTTATTATTTGTTTTCATCTGTTTTATATAATTTATGTATTTGTTATAATAGCTCAGAAACTATTCATAATAAACTTGCATATGGAGGGTTCAATGAAAGGCTTATTTAATCTTCTATCCAAATCCGTCAAAATATATAAGGTGTTGTATTTGTATTAAAAAATAACAGACATGTTGCCATTTCCGCGCAAACCAGGGTTGTGTTCCAGCATTCTACCTGGGAAACTCTGGTGTTACCTTGATCGTTCATAAATTAAGGGTGCTAGTTAACACGTCATAAATATTTACCCTTTTCCCGCGTTTATGAACTACTTTGGGAGAACTCGGAGCGTCCCTAAGTTACCCTAGTCGAGCAGTGTGGGAAACTTTACCCCTAATCCGCATTGATATTATTTTTGTCCATTTGTTTTGTTTTGATTATGTTTACGACGTATTGTACGCTTGTTACATCGTAACTCGCTACTAACTAAGGTGACATAGACCTGTCACATGTCGTGCCTAAAGTTCCGGGTCACCAAAATATTTTTTAAATGGTTTGAAATATAGGATTGAAATTTATAGGGATACAATGGAATCACAAAATCGTATTATATAACCACAAAACACCCACTTCCACATCCACAGAGGGCGGGAGGAGGGAGAAGCCAGCAAATTTTAAATGGTATGTGGGGTTGAGTAAGGGCTCGTTTGACGAAAACAACGCGGGGTCGCCGAGATCTCTTTTTTGGCAGGGTTATAATCATTTGAACATTTCCATTATGTTATTGCCCTGATTGGAGGCAAGTGCAATTTACATGTTATTTTAAACGAACTTTTACGTCTTCTTCCATTTCATCGTTGAAAAAGAGTGGAGAGAAATTCATTGACGAAAAATATTTGTAGTAACTGCATATGCATATTGCTATAAACTTCTGCTTTTTTTCTATCTATTAAAAAAACTTTAACAATTCAAAAATACTTGCAAAATTACAACCTGACGTGAATAACTCGATATTGTCAATTATAAAAAAAATTGAAATTCACGCATCACCTTTCAAAAGGTGTTCAAAATTTTAGAGGGAGGGTAGAGCAACATTACGATGACGTCACTTTACCTTGCTTTACCTTCCTCTACCTCTACACGATATTCGGGAACACACTCCAGAAGTAATACCACCTTGAAGTGTAGGTCAAAAAATGGCAATCCGAAATTATAAATTGACGTGTCAGAGTATTTACACTCAGAAAAGTTGCTACCATTTTATTGAATTTATTCCTGATATCGAAAAATCCTGAGATGGACCAATTTTTGCTTTAAGGGAGCAATTTTTTGACATAAAATTGAGATTTTACTTTTCATCCCCCTAGATCCTAGATTATGGAGCAGGTGATTCATTATTTGAAAGCTCTCTCATCAATGACAACGTTTTAATATAGATGGGGTTAAAATATCCAATGTGAACTTCATGTCAAAAAATGCTTCCCTTAAAATAAAAATTCTCGTGCTCAATATTCGGTATACAGGCTGATTCATTTTCGACCCTTACCATGTGAATCTGGCTCATTATTGAAGATTGGGGGTAGGTTTAAATTTGGCAAAGTTGCTGAATTTTCTGTGTGAACCCGAAGAGAAAATGAACCTGACAAATGACGTTCAAAATTTAAAAAAAAAAACGAAGTCCTCATTTTCTTCCATTATCTCTAGCACCTTTATTTGGCCTTACAGAAAAAAACTAAAACTATAGTCTCACATTCGATTTTCTATCTAATCAACTTTCTTATTTGTTGTCGATGCTATATTGATACAGATTTTGTCTGATTTCAACCATGAATAACATGTCGACAAAAGTTTTCGATATTATGCATTAATTGATGAAGAATACATTTTAAGATTAAATAAGGTAGCCATGAATTTTCAAACTGTCGGACAATTCAATTATTGTTCATTAGTACTAGAAAAATTTCGTATACCAACGAAGAAACACAAGATATGCTAACAAGGGAAGGTCCCCAACCCGAAAATTCGAAAAAAATTGAAACTTCGCGGTTAGGTAGTCCACTATGGCAGGTGTACAGCGACACTTTCGTTTCCTGCAAAGGCGCCCATTTTAGGAGTGAAACACCCCTCCAAAGTTTCGTCGATTTTTAGTTTTCTTGCAATAACTCAGCAATGCGACGAGTAAAAAATTAAAGTCACATATCGAAATATTCCTCGTTTCATTGCCTATCAAAATATCGGTAATTTGACCTCCTTCATTAAAAAAAAAAATTTAGGTACCCCCTCCCCCCCTTAGGGAACACACTGATTTGAGATGAAATCACATCCAGGTTAAATAGCTTCCTAAACCGTATAAAACCCACCCAATTTTTTTTTCAAATAATTTATCTTAGGGGAGACTGTGGGCATATTAAATTATCAGTATGTTGTAAATATTTAAAAAGTGCCCAAAACTGTAGTTAAGCAATCTACTGTAGCCGATGTAGAATGATATTCTTTTCGGCAATGGGATCCATTTTAGGGATGAAGCATCCGTCAGAAATTGCATCGATTTTAAGCTTCTTCGATGTAACTCTGTAATGTGAAGCGTGAGACATCAAAACTATATATCAAAATATTCTTTGTTTCATTGCATATCGATATATTGCTAATCAACCCCTTATTAATAGATTATCTGGATCACCACAGAGATTTATGCGTATTTAATAACATTTTTATCTACTTATATGAATTTGCAAGGAAATTATATTGAAATTAGATAGAATTTTGTAATTCTAGGATTTACTTGAAACAATGGTGTTGATGATGTGCAAATAAAACCTTATTTCAAACAATATTAATATTAGAGATAAGGAAACATATTTATATTGACCACGGGTGGTATTTCCTTCAGTTGTTGTTTACGAATTAGTACATCAACTTCAGCAAAATGGTATCTGTGAACCCTGTTAACGTGGTACGTTTATTAATGTTAACTTTCAATTACGATAGTCAACAGTACACCACTCCAAATAGAGCGGAAATAGAGCTGCATAACATACTGCATGAAATTATTACTAGAGCAGTGGAAGAAACAACATTTTCAATGGAAACAGGCTACACCTTGGAGTTTCTAAACATATACCGTCCATACGCTACTGAATATGTAGATGAAGAGACACCTCCAACAATTGAGGAGCAAAGAGAATACGTCGAAGAAGAAGATCGAGAATGTACTGCTGACGAGGGAGGAGTTATCGATTGGCAGTATAAACAGGACGCTGTTAACTTCTGGAAAAGTGGTAAGAACAAACGTTTAAAATTTGAATCAATGAAAGCCAGATATAGAAAGGTTACGTCTTTATCGCAATTGTATAGATGGGAATCTTCATTACAACAAGGTGGTACTAGACGAGAAAAACTAACACAAATATCGGACTATGTATTTAACAAATTTAGCGATGCTATGGACTCGAGCGCTATAGTTCATGATATGGACTTACGGAAAACTGGGCAATTGAAGCTAAAGAAAGTGTTGGCCTGGAAGATTTCAAGGTATCAATGAAATGGATAAAACATTTCAAAAGAACATAAAATAGTATCACGAAAAATAAACAAATTTATTACTCGATCACATGGTACAGACAATGCAGAACTTGAGAGAATTGCGTCAGATTTCATTGATATGGTAAAACCATATATAGAAACGTATGGCAGAGAAAACGTGTTCAATGCAGATGAAAGCGGATTTCAGTTAGAGCTACACACGTCTCGTACTCTAGCTCCACAAGGTTCTAAACATGTAGAGTCGGTAGTCCAATCTGTATCAGCTACAACGCACAGTTATACAATTCTTCCTATAATTTCGGCAGCAGGGCAACTTCTACCCCTATTGTATATTGTCTTCAAGGAACCTGGAGGCAGGTTTGGCCCTAGAGTTCAACAAACTTTATTTCAAGCCAAAAACGTTCGTGTAGCGGCATCGGCATTCGGTAAGCTTACGTCTGAATTATTCACAAATTGATTTACGGATATATATCTGCCAAATACTGGCCCCAAAAGTGTGTTACTATTAGATTCATGGACGGGTCACTGCCCTTCCTCGTTGAAAAAATATGTATCCAGTAACCAACAGAAAGACGTCCAAGTACTTACAATACCTAAAAAAACAACAGGAATAATACAACCACTTGACGTGTACGGCTTTCGTGCTTGGAAGGGATACGTCAGAACATTTTCCGACCAAATTATGTTGGATAACTATAACGTTGACCTACATGCACGAAACAACATCATTAAATTACAGTCATTAGTTCATAACCAACTGTCCTCTCCAAAATATACGAGTTTATTTGCATATTCATGGTATAAAGTGGATATGTAGATACGAAACCTGAACATTTTGAGCACCCTGTAACTTTTGCGTTTGCCACTTTCCAGGATCAGTACAGTGTCAGATGTTCAGTTTGTGGAGAAAGAGCACGAATACGCTGTTCATGGTGTAATGAAGCCTTTTGCTTTAAACATTTTTTTGATGAATACCATTATCATAGTTCATAACTGTATTACAGGCATAAGTATATAATAATTTCATTACATTTAAGTAATTCTGCATTATACTAACCTTTGTATATGTATCCTTGAATTATTTGTAATAGTGCATTAATGTTACTACATGTACTACATTTTTAAAGTCGATATAGTAATTCGTAAACAACTAAACATGTATTCACTTTCAGTCAATTTAAATATATTCGCCTATAATTAAATCAATTTTTGTTTTAATGCCCACAGTCTCTCCTAAGATAAATTATTTGAAAAAAAAATTGGGTGGGTTTTATACGGTTTAGGAAGCTATTTAAAGCTGAAATCAGTGTGTTCCCTAAGGGGGGAGGGGGTACCTATATTTTTTTTATTCATGAAGGGGGTCAAATTACCGATATTTTGATAGGCAATGAAACGAGGAATATTTCGATATGTAACTTAAATTTTTTACTCGTCGCATTGCTGAGTTATTGTAAGAAAACTAAAAATCGACGAAACTTTGGAAGAGTGTTTCACCCCTAAAATGGGCGCCTTTGCAGGAAACGAAAGTGTCGCTGTACACCTGCCATAATGGACTACCTAACCGCGAAGTTTCAATTTTTTTCGAATTTTCGGGTTGGGGACCTTCCCTTGTTAGTATTATTTATTCATAGAATCGAGATACAACAATAGCGAGTGGAAGATACATTGTCCACAACAGATCATTTTTCTAAACCTTGATAGAAACTTGATAAAGAGCGAGAATGGATCGTTTACCCAGCCGCGTAATATTTATATTAACAGGAATTTGAATGAAATCCAAGGGGATATTTTATAAATGGTAAATTGAAGGTGAGTTTTTGTAAAGTTTATGTAAATTTTGCACCTTATCATTGTTCTAGATTTTGATAGAAATTTGGCCGAGAAGAAGAAAGAATAAGTGAAAATAATATTAACAGTAATAATAATAGAAAACAAAACAACAAACCAACAATTACAGTAAATGTTAAAATAACTTTCACTATTGCACAATTGCGCACGCTTTCTGGCATTTTGAACTGCTCTTTGTATGGTGCTTCTAGGAATTACAACGAAGGCATAGAAGGGCTGGAGTCTACCTCGAACTTATTTAACAATTCCTCATAAAAAATAATCCAACCATTCAATAACTATTTACAATCCAATGGGTTGGAAGCTCTTGACTGAAGTAATTCCTCACAATTGCCGCATTGTTGATTTAATGGAATGTTGTTATCTAAGTAGTTAGATACATATATGCGAAGAAGATTTAAATATCTTTCCCCATTTAATGTTTCTTCACACGTAACTGGTCATATGGGGCGTTTAATCCAAAACGATGTTAAAGATTTCAGAATTGGTAAATAAATATATTCATCTTCTAATCCTCCCAAAAAACTAGCTACAGTACTCCAGTCGTCTTAAATGATCACCAGGCTGTGGCTAACATGAATGGTTGTTTGGTTTAAATTTATTTCGATGGAAAGTTATCCATATTCCGCGGCTCTATAAACGATCCATTCTTGACCAATTTTCTATCAAAATCTAGAAAAATGATACGATGATATGTGACTGTTGTCGTTCTGGACACATTGTAAAATATTTTGTACTCGCTATTGTTCCAATTCGATTCGATAAATAAAAAAATACTTAAAATATTTCGTTTCTCTTCGTTAGTGTACGACATTTTTTATTACTAATGACCGATAATTGAAATGTCTGACAGGCAGAAGAAATAATAATGTTAATGATGGCTAGAAAGAACCGAAATATCATATAAAAATTTCGACCACACCATTAGATAGAAGATCGAAAATGGTCTTGAGAATGTGTTTTTAGTTTTTCTCTTTAGCATCTTTGCCAAATTCAAAGCTACCCTCTATCCCCAATAATAAGCGAGACATGTGGTCAGAGTCGAAAATGAATCAACCTGTATTTCTAAAGCATAATTATTCCAAGAGTTATTCCATGCGTTACCGTTTAAATGGGACCTAGTAGTAGTAGTAGCTTGTACATTCTGTATCTTGTGTATACGTGGTTTGTTTGTAAACACGGCACTTATATTGCATTTTACAATTTTAAGTTTTCAGAATATCGATTATTAGTTTCATGATCTTAATTTTTAGTATTCTTTATAAAACCTAATAGCAATCGTGCTTTTATGTATTAAATAAAAAAGCGTAACGTATTTCTTTGTAATTAAAATAAAAGAAAAATCTCTGCAGCATCAGTAACAATGCTAACAAAATTCAAATACTAATTACTAGCACGGCATGCTCAACAGTACCTGCTCGAATTTACTTTCACCGCCCACCAAGTTATATGCTGATTCCAGTACCACGTCACGTTACGTAAAATAATGACATTTTGCTTGTTATTATCAAAATTTAGCTAGTCAAAAAACAGTTTTTGATGTTTCTGCTTTTTTTCATCTTTGTATCTCATTTAATTGTTCGCGCCTGCTTGTTCACGTCCCTAATTATTTTCTTTAATGTGTATTTTACAACTAGCACCATTAATGCATAGTTCTATTGTATTTTTTTTTATTTAACAGATGCGGCATGGCGAGATATGAGATCAGCTCTTAGTCCCAGTTTTACATCTAATAAGATGAAGATTATATTCTCATTAATGACCGATTGCGCTAACATTTACATTGGCTATTTCCTAAAACAAGGAAAGAAGATTAATATAGAATTAAAGAGTACAACAACTCGGTTCACCAATGATGTTATAGCATCAACGGCTTTTGGAATTAAATGTGATTCTATCAATGAAAAGGAAAATGATTTTTATAAGATGGGCGAAAAACTACTTTCCATCATTTTAAAGCGAAATTTTCGATTGTTCCTATATTCAATTGCACCAAAATTGTGTGAGGTAATTATAAACAATTATGTTTATTGAAAATGTTAGCCACCACCTATCCACCATAAACAGTCCTGTTTCGCCGTCCGCGGCTAATCAACAGAGTTGGCATTTTTTAAATTTCGCGAATGATTTAAGTTGCTAGTTCCGGCAATAAAGGACATATTCGCCAATTTCTTAACGTAATACAGACGTAATCATTGCCGGAACTACCAACTTAAAACCGCGAAATTTAAAAAAGCCAACTGTGCTTATCATTCTATGTGGAAGGTGGTAGCACTTGATATATTTGCCGTATATACACGAATTAGATAGTAACATGTGTGGGTAAGAGTATCTGATAAAGATACTCTTATTGCTCGCTGTTGTCTAACTAATAAATTGGTAAATCGCTTCTACAGATGCGAGGAAATCGCATTGTTCCATATTATACCGCCGTTAATTAATGAAAATGTAAGCCACTACCTTTCTACTGTACACAAACGCGTATCGTCATCTACAACTTGTCAGTGTGTCGATGTAGAAGGTGGTGGTACTTCATATATTTGTCGTCAGCGGCAGCTGCTCTACTGTGACTATGTAGTTACATTACATTTCGATTCCTTCGTGTGTTTCCGTTGCATATCGTGTACACTGTACTTCGCAACGGGAATACACGAGGAAACCGAATCGTTGTCGAATCGAATAATTAGCCTCCCATGTACGGCACCGCCAGCCGCCACTGTTTGTCGTATATATACGAATTAGATAGTAACATGTGTGGATGAGAGTACCTGATAAAGACTCTCATTGCCCTTTCTTGTCGAATTAATTGTTAAACCAAAGAAGAAACGGTTTAGCAATGTGTTGAATTTAGTGCAAGAAATTGAAAACCACAAATGTCTTTATAACTGCAGAACTGTGGAATGTTCGCATAAAGAACATGTATGTAACTGGTAAAGCATGCGGAGCAGTGACAATAAACGATATAGACGACGACATCTAAACGCTTCCCCCTCCATAGTGGTATAAGGTTCCCGTCTCAATTGCCAGATGGTGCATATTATAGAACATGTATATCTTTACGTTTTTGGAAAGGCAATCGAAAGGTGAACCCAACGATACTACATAACTTTTGTCGTCAATACTTGATTGACTTTTCTGTTTGTTTGAGAAAGGTTTATCCCAAGGAATTGATTAGAAATAAAAGTAACGGCGATGTGAGCACGTTAAACACTTTATTAATAATGATCGAAAAATCCTAACACAGGAATGCATTACAAACATATTAGAAAGAGCGATAAGTCACGTCATCGCACTTGGTATTGCAGCGTTAAGACGCTGACGCGGCGTATGAATGCAAACGCGACAACATAACTCCTCCCGTCCTAGAATGAAAATTATGTTTCGATTATTTTTAATGGAAGCAAAATTTTCGTCTTGGTTTCCTCCATTTTCCATGCAACTTATTTCTTATCGCTTTTCTATTACAATATAAAATAACAATAAGTATTATAACTAGGGATAAGATACAATACAGAGTAATATAAGAAGTATGCATAGTTACATTTTAAATTCCAAAAGTCTAAGTAATTCTTCGGTTTATTCAATTTCAAATGTAAGTGTACAGGATTCGACAATGTTTTGTCTACTTCTAAAAGTTTCGAATTTCCGTAATCTAAGAATTCCACATTAATACCTGAGCACCAATACAAATTTTGAATAAACAGTTTCTTTTATTATGTATTTACATAAATCATCGGGCTGTAACATGTAAGTTCCCTGATACTTCAAGGTCTTTATTCTCCATGACAATCTTGTTTCACATTTGTTACATAGAACTGAATCCTGAATTTCTATAACTTGTTTAGTACAGTTATCAATGTTATGATTCATTATTGCCTTTGTAGTGTGCACCGTCGGAAAGAAGACAACACCTCAGTTGTAATTAACTAGTTTAATTAAAATATAGAATACAACAGACAACTTTCTCGATACTTAAAGATAGACTGGTTACAAGCGATCTGATCTTCCATATACTATGCCCTCTTATACATTTCTACTGCTTATATTTATAATAATTTCTAATCATTAGTAAACAAACGATATATCTAAATGACAATTTACAATAATAATGGCAGTGCGTGACGCAGAGGGTTGTTTGTTTTGTCTATATGTAATCGCCCTGTGCGTCGCTAGTTTATATTGTGATATATGAGTTTATATTAACATAATTGTTTATATTGTGATATACGAGTTTATATTGACATAACTCCTTCATCAAATAAAACAATTGGGAAATAAGTAATTCGACAATATTTAACGTAGGTAATAACAATTCTTAATTATGTTTGATACAAGAATGAATGACAATGTTTGGTATGACTAATATAATCTCAGGCGATGGATGATGGTAAATACAATAGATTGATTACGTACGTTGTGATACATTACACATTACAATACATTACAATACATTACAATACATTACAATACATTACAATACATTACAATACATTACAATACATTACACCTTTCCCCTAAGGAAAAGAAAATTCATTTTTCTTTTAATTTGGCTAACCGTTCGCTTCTGCGAAGTGGTTGACATTCCTCCATCTGGATTTCGTCTTGAGATTCTTGACAATTTATTTCTATCGAATTGTTTATAGGTACTGATTTCTTTTTTTTACACATATTAAATGTAATACAATTAACTATATTACTATTTCTTAGCTCGTTTTCACACATTTTGCGTTTACATCTCTTACATAATCTATACAAGATATACAATAGAATTAATTTTAACATGGTTAAAAGTGTATAAGCTAAAGCATGGTCCTGAAAAAAGGATAGAATCGCAGAATTGTTTTCTGTTTCTATCTGGGTTAAGGTTTCTTCCATTTGATTAAGCTTAAAGCTTGCGACTTTTAAGCTTTCTTTGTAAAGGGACCAATTGGATGGATGGGTTGTAATTGAAGCAGTGTTAAATTTTCTTTTATTGCGTAACAGCATTCGTCGTCACTTATATTAAACTCAGGTAAATATGATTTGTAAGTAATATATCGATTGGTTGCGTTAAAAGAGATTGTCGATAGAACGGTTGTAGGAGTGTAAACCTTACAGCTTGAATTAATGAAAAGTGTTCCTATTTTGGATAGATTGTAGTCTACAGGGTCTTTATCGCGACAATTTACCGTGATACTAATAGGATTATTTAAGACATATAACCATGTGTTAGGAGTGGTTACGGATACCATGTTTCTGATAAGGTAGGAATTATTCGAGTACCCACAATTATCAGGTAACTTGTTTTTATTTACTAACAATTGCACTTCACAGATTGGCTGAGAAAGTGTTGAGTGTTTTGGGTAAGTTCCTAAACAAATATGATCATTGATTGATATGGTTTACATGATTCGAGATCTTCTAAAATAGAGTAAGATGTTTTTGTACTAGAAATTGCTAAATATTCTGTTTTAGGTAGTACAAAAATGAAGTGATTATCACGATTTCTTGTTGGAAGAGGTAGAAGTTTATATAGTAAAAAATTGGTTTGTATAACTAGGGGATTACCTATAACAAAGATTAATTTATCATTGGATTTAGATACTTTATGGTTACCAAGGATAGTAATTGTGAGACATAATTAATATAAAAGAGGTACTGCAAAAGAGGTTAAAGGTGGCAAATATGGATTTATTCGAATTAACTCTTGTATATACTGATATGGTGATAATAACAATAGGGTGAACAATATTCGATTTTGCAAATAGTATTGCGTCTATTAACGAAGACAATTCAATATCTATTTCATTAACTAATAGTATTAATAAGCTAAATTGTTCATCCAAATTTGTTTTAGTGTCTAGTACTAAATTTTTTTGTTGAATTATTCCAAATTTTCTCAATACGATTAAAATTTCTGAAAATATCATGTTGTTTCTTTCAACATTGGTAATAGTATTATTGAAATTAACAAGTGTCGTTTTACTACTTGTATTTGGTCCTTCAATACATGATCAAGATTTTGTTCTTCGTGCATTACCGAATTTATAGCGTTATCATATCGTTCGGCATCAGCATTATCTAACGTGCCAAATAATGTTTTAAAAGCTGAACCTATTCCGTTAATTACAACCGCGTTTCTTCCTCGATGCCACAGTCGTGTCTAAAACGGATGTATATTTGATTTGATTTGGGAATAATTGAATCTAACACTATTAGTGAAGTGTTGCATAATTTTGTAATTGTAGATTTCTTAATCCTTTGGCATACCCCAGCGATCCTTATGTGATTGTAATCAGCTAATTAATTTTGAATTGAAATCATTTAAATTAATAAAGCTCACAAACGTCCCAATAAGTTTCGTAAAATCGCAGTTGCCCTAAGTTTTCGTAATAGATACCAGGTGACGTTGGAAAACGGTCGTTGACGATAGTCATAATCACAGGTAGTACTACACACCTGAAATAAAAGCGTGTTTTAGCCTATTGGCATGAACTACTGTTCTTTTATTTTTAACAACAATGGTATAATTTACAGGTGAATTAACCCTTACTATTTTATACGGTCCTGTATATGTAGGTGCTAACTTCTTCGATGTACCTACTTTCGAAGCTTCGTTGGTAAGATATACTCTATCACCTAATTTAAATGTAACATCTCGAACCTTGCTATCGTACCTGCTTTTATTACCTTGCTTTATTTTACTAGATTTTCCCTTGCGATTTCTTGGGATTTCTGCATTCTTAATCGTAATCATCTACGTAAGTTCATATGTGTATTTAAACGTCGGCGGTTGAGTTAGATTCGTAGGAAACTGCCGGTTTGTTTCCAAAAACTAATTCATATGGAGTAAATTTTCGTTGACGTATGGACGGTTGTTATTATAAGAAAAAGTAGCAAAATCAAGCCAGATGTCCCAATCGGTTTGATCCTTATTAATAAAATTCTTCAAATAGTCTGATAAGGTAGAGTGTGTTCGTTCCAGAGATCCGTTTGATTCCGGATGATATGCTGAACAATTAACACGTTTGATTTAAATAAATTTTGATACATCTTGAAATAATTTTGACATGAAGTCTTTACCTTGATCAGTCAAAATAGTCTCAGGAATTCCATAGTTACAAATGAATTTATGCACAAGTTGTTTAGCTACAGTTATAGATTCATGATTCGGAATTGCATAAGCTTGCATAAATTTCGTAAGATCATCTTGGAGTGTTAATATATTTTTGTTGCCACATTCTGTAAGAGGTAAGGGACCTACTATATCTAAAGCTATTCGTTCAAAATGGTTTACAGGATGTAGTTGTAATTTCCATAGGCTTCTTTGTCTTCTTACGGTTCGTTTTATTGCGTTGGCAACTATCACAACTCCTTATGAAATCCTTTATGTCAAATTTCATTTTTGCCCATTTATAAGCTTGTTTAATACGATTATATGTTCGGTGAAAACCTGAATGACCTGATGTTAGGCTTGAATGATTTTCTGATATAATGTTGTTAATTTCTTCTGGTTGAGGTGTAATAAGAACGTCGTGATGAACTCTAATCAGTACATTTGTTTTCCGAAAAATATAACGCATCATGGATCTTATCTTATTCCAACTTACATTGTCATGACCTATACCGAGTCTAGGTAAATTAATTTCATTGATATTTTGTTCCAATAAAATGTTTCTAATTTTGACTAAACAATTAAATAAATCTTTGGCTTCTAATTTGTCCCAATAATATCTTTTGTGGATTAAAACGAAAATTCTTAACATTGTCTACTAAGAATTCTTTAATGTCGCCTAATTTCATTTGAGATTGCCTTAAATTATCTATGCTAGGGAATTTGGCAATTAAATCAGTTAATGGTTTATTTAGGTACTCAAAATCTTCGATATAGGAATTAAAAGGTTGCCTGATTGACTTATGTAATTTGTATTTACTTCTTCGATTTTGTTGAAGTTTATAATTTTATGTGATAGACTATGAATAAAATCTTCGTATGTATCTTCTTCATACTTCTGGTTGACTTTTGTAATATGCGACTCGAGTTGAATTCGGCTAAGAGAATCGGCATGTTGATTTTTCTTACCTGCACGGTAATCAATTTCATAGTCGTATTCTTCTATAGCTAGTCGCCAAACTGAGCAATCTAGAAACTAGGATCCTTGACACTAAATAAGTATTTAAGTGGTCGATGGTCTGTTAAAATCATAAATTTCCTACCGTATAGGTATGGTCGAAAATGTTTGGTGGCCCATACGATTGCCAATAATTCCTTTCGATAGTACTATAATTACCTTCGGCTTTATTCAACGTCCTGCTTGCGTATGCTATGGGATGATCTTCACCTACCTTTCCTTGAGAAAGTATTGCTCCGATCGCATAATTACTTGCGTCTGTGGAGAGTATGAAGGCTGTGTGAAGTCGGGGTATTGAAGTAAAGGGTTTCCCATATTAAGGAGGTTTTTAAAGATTCAAAGGCTTCCTGTTGTGTGCTTGTCCATTGGAATGTTTGTCCTTTCCGTAAGAGTTTCGTTAGAGGTTGCGTTATCTTGCTGAATTCGGGAATGAATCGTCGATAATATCCTGCAAGACCCAAGAATGAACGTATATCATTTTGAGAATGCGGTTGAGGATATTTCCGAACGGCTTCTACCTTGGATGGATCAGGTTTAACTCCCCTTTTCTGTGATCAAATGCCCTAAGTACATGACTTCCTTCCTTAAGAATTCACCCCTTGTCTGGTTGAATCTTCAGATTATGCTTTGCAAGCCTATCGAAGACTTCTCTCAGTCTACAATTATGAGTATTAAGATCTCCTCCAAACACCACGATGTCATCTAAATACACAAAGCATCTAAAGTTTTGTATTCCTGCTAGAACGTGTTCATCAATCTTTGAAAGGTGCTCGGGCGCATTACGAAGTCCAAAAGGCATACGTTTAAACTCGTAATGTCCTGTGGGTACTGAAAAAGCGGTTTTCTGTGCATCAGCCGGATCCATTGGAATCTGGTGAAATCCTGAGGTAAGGTCGATTGTGGAGAAATACTTCGAATGCCCTAACTGATCTAATATATCAGTAATGTTCGGTAAAGGGTACGAATTTCCAACACTGATTTCGTTTAGCTTCCGATAGTCGATACGATCCTCCATTTCTTCTTACCTGACGCATCTGCTTCTTCGGAACAACCCATACTGGCGAGTTCCCTGGAGATGATGATGGCGTAATGATTTCTTGCTTCAACATTTGTTGTATTTGGTCTTCTACTTCTGATTTGTGGACTTCAGGAAATCTATATATTTTTGTGTTTACAGGAATATTGGTTGTTGTAGGTATACTATGTTGCACGGAATTCGTAAATGAAAGTGTGTCTCCTTCTAAATGAAAGACGTGATTGTATTCCTTACATATTCTGACCAGCGAATCTTTTTCTTCTTTATTTAGATGTTCTGTTCTTAAAGATTGAGCTAACCTTTGTATGCGCTCTTTATTGCAGTTTATAAAATTAACGTCAGATATATGTTCTTGGATATTAGTCTCTTCTGAATAAGGCTCTAACATTAAATTTAAGCAAGTAATGTTTATTGGTTTTCAGTTACATTCAAAATTGAGGTAACAGCTGTATCATCGTCGTTCACCTTAACTATACTAGAACATAAATATACGCCTTCAAGAATTTTTATATTAGGGACTATACCTTCGTTAATTTTAGGATAATTAGTGACATTGATTCTAACAAGCGTTTCACAGCGAGGTTGTATGGTAAATAACACATTATTCAACCTGTTGAACCTCTTTTAATTCTGAGTGATTATTTTCCTGACTAAGATTTAGATTTTGACTTGAATTTGTTTTATCTAGATTTAGAATAAATTCTTTATTTAGTATGAATATGCGATCTCTTTCATAATCGATTACAGCTTTGAAATGTTTTAAAAGATCATTACCAATAATACCATCATAAGAAATAGGAAAATCATCAGGAATGATGTAGAATATATGTTTCGTAGAATTTGTTTCAAGAGGAATGGTAAGATTGGTATATTGATTTGTATATGTAGGATTCAAGACATTATTATCGATACCTTTTAGTAAAATTGATTTAGATAAATGGAGTTCAGTAGTAGATTCTATCTTAGAATTTTAATGAGGCTAATATTTGCACAGTATCAATTAGAAATTTCCCTACGCTATTTAGTTCTGGAATATCTAATGACAATGAGGTAGTAGCTCCTAGATTTATTGAGAAGATTCGGCCATATTGAATTGGTGTTCCGTTGCATGACCGTCCGCTCGGAACGATTGGAGTTTAAATGTTGCGAGGTACTTGGTTGAGAATTAGTAGCTAGATTTCTTTTTCTATTGTTGTATTCTCTTTTTCGACATTCTGATATTAGATGACCATTTTTTTTTACAATAATTACACACTTTTGGTCTAGAAGAGTTAGAATTCGGGTGTTGTTGAGATTTTTCGTAATTTGTATGTTGAACATGATATACGTTAGAACCTTGATTTTTGTTTTTGTTCCTACAATCGAAACTAGTGTGACCCGATTTATTACAGAAATTGCAATGTTTAGTAAACGAATTGTTTATGTTCTGATATTTAGACATTTCAAGTTTTTAAAGCTGCTCTTGTTCTTCTGATAGTGCTATGGCTATAGCAGTTTCTAATGAATTAGGTCTTTGTGATTTTACTAAAATGCTAAGATCCTTGTTTAACCCAGTTAGAAATACATTTAATGCTTGTTGTTTTAATAAATTCACACATGCAGTCCTGGCCTTCAGAGCTTAGTTCTTCGTCTAAAGAATTTAATAGTTTAATATAGCAGTTTTCAACCTTATTAGCAAAAACTCATTACGTTTTCCTTGAAATTTTGACGGCATGAATTTTGCTCTAGTGCCATTGACCAACTGTCCTTTTCTCAGAATATGCATCTAAAAGATGATTTTTTAATGTATCCCAATCAGAGAAGGAACGATTTCTTATTAGTGCCCTAGCGTTCTCGGTTAATTTAGTTTCAATTAAAGTTAAAAGTACAGATTTATGTTCTGACTTAACTAGTGACATAGCTTTAGAGCAATTATCTATGAATTCATATAGTTTTTGTTTATTACCATCGAATTTGAACAACATTTCTCTGCTAGATCTAACGAGATAGACATAATTGATTCTTGTTATTATTAATCTCTGATTTAAGGTCCTCTAGTTTTGGATATATTGTGGATTTGTTCATATATTTAAGTGTTATCTTATATAAAGCGAAGTATATAACGTAAAAAAAATGCAAAATTACAGTTTTTGTAATTTACGAGATAACAAAGAATTAGTTCCACTTACTGCAGAGATAGTAGATGTAGTAGCATAGTTGTTGAGGCTTTACGAAGAATATTGATGAGACTCCTTGGAGGTGCTGACTTCCGGGACTTAGAAGGCTGGAGCAGTGACTTGTTCCTGGACACCTTGATGGCTCTCTTCTTCTTGGTAAACGGTGAAACCCAGATCTAGTCTTCGGTTATTACACACAGACGATTCCGAAAGATGGATGTTCCTTTCCTTCGTATTCTTGAATCTTCTATTGTGTATCAATCAATTAGTCAATCAATTAATACATCAGTAGAATCCCACTTCTGACACCAGTTTTTTAGTGTGCACCGTCGGAAAGAAGACAACACCTCAGTTGTAATTAACTAGTTTAATTAAAATATAGAATACAACAGACAACTTTCTCGATACTTAAAGATAGACTGGTTACAAGCGATCTGATCTTCCATATACTATGCCCTCTTATACATTTCTACTGCTTATATTTATAATAATTTCTAATCATTAGTAAACAAACGATATATCTAAATGACATTTACAATAATAATGGCAGTGCGTGACGCAGAGGGTTGTTTGTTTTGTCTATATGTAATCGCCCTGTGCGTCGCTAGTTTATTGTGATATATGAGTTTATATTAACATAATTGTTTATATTTGATATACGAGTTTATATTGACATAACTCCTTCATCAAAATGAACAATTGGGAAATAAGTAATTCGGACAATATTTAACGTAGGTAATAACAATTCTTAATTATGTTTGATACAAGAATGAATGACAATGTTTGGTATGACTAATATAATCTCAGGCGATGGATGATGGTAAATACAATAGATTGATTACGTACGTTGTGATACATTACACATTACAATACATTACAATACATTACAATACATTACAATACATTACAATACATTACAATACATTACAATACATTACACCTTTACAATACATTTACTATTGTTAGCAATGAAATATTCCAGTAAAAATTGACATATAAAGTTTTGCCTGTATGCTTTACAGTTATTGTTATTAGGATATAGAATCGTTAATAGGAATTACATTGGTATCTAGCTCAAATTCATAAAATAGTGGATTTCTAAAATGCATTGCTACCCTGTATAAATTGTAACTAATAAAATAGTTATTGGGTAATAAAGGTATGGTTAAAATAAATGTCACCTTACGTGAACCTTGATAATATTTTATCTACGTTAACATTTCTAACTCGAAAATATTATGGGGTAAGGATACGTGTGAGTAGGCGGTAGTTTAATAGGTATAATTAATCAATGTTAATGATTTCTGGCTATTATAAAGCTTGCCACTTCGCTCCATAATAACGGGCATCTTATTCCGGATCTTAACTAGTTCGACGGATTCGTTGAGTCTCCAGATGACTCCCCGTCTGTAACAATGGATTTGATTGAATTTATGCTCATACTCAAATATTTTACCTTTTGAATTTTTTACTTTAATCCTATTACGCGGTAAAAGCTCTATTATCTCAAATGGCCCAAAGTGTAGCGTATTAGTTTTACTAAATTTTCCTGGTCGCTTGATATAAACTATTTGGCCCTTCTTAACCTCTGCATTCTGTCTTGAAGTGTTTATTTTTTAAAACTTACTTTATTTTTATGTGTTTCTTGTATTCTACTAATGTTATCATTAAGTTTTTGAATTTCTGCTTTCCATTTAATTAACTTATCACTTGTAATTAGTTCATCATTAAAGTTTATTTCGTTATATCGCCCAAAGAATAAGTCAAAACGGTTTCATTTTAGTAATTGGATTAATACTATTATTATAATGATAAATTGCTCTGTTCATAAAATTTGAGTTATCAATGTTACTTAATAATCTAATGTGTTCGGTTATTGTAGAATGAAATCGCTCTATCTCTCCTTGCGAATTTGGATTATAATTCGTAGTGAAATGAATTTTGATATTATGCAAGTTTTAACAAATCTTGGACAATTGATGTTTGAATTCGTTGCCGTTATCCATTTGGATTTGATCTGGCAAGCCATAGTTACAAAAAAATTGTGTTAAGGCATTTACGATTTCTATAGGTTGTTTCGTTGAAATTTTCAATTGAATGGGCAAATTTACTAAACGAGTCAAGAATACTTAGAAAGATCGCATTTTTTATTTGAAAAACATCTAGCAAGATTTTTTGCATTGGTTTATTCATCGTTTCAGTTAACTGTTGCATTGGGCCTAACAGGATGCCTATCATATTTATTTAATTGACATTTTTGGCATTTATTTATAAATTTAATAATATCCTCGTGATAGCTTTTCCAGAAATATTTTAAACGAACTTCATTAAATGTTTCTGTGATTCCTCTGTGATTATTGGTTTCATGAGTAATTTTTGATAACATGCAATTGATCGTTTTTATCATCCACTACCTCTACTGTTTGAGACATCTAATAAATTGTATGCGCTCTGTATAGTGTTCTAACACTAATTCACAAAATTTAGCATAAATTTCATCTGAACAATAAATGAAATATCGTTTGCAAACTAAATTCTCGTTTATTGCCTTATAAAGGTCGGTCTTTATGAATTCTTTCCTTACCACGATATTGAATACCTGTTTTCCGTGAACAATCTCTTTATTGAATGATGGCTGTGATCCTATTTTAACAAATATCTGTAAATTTTGAACATTAATTGGTTTATCCGAAATAGGAATACTTCTGCGATCAGTTGCATTAGAATGTAGTGAACTGGAATTAGAATCGTTGGCTTGTATTGAGTCTAACATATTAATTTCTAAACGCGATAAGGCGTCTGCATTTTGATTGTACTTTCCTGGTTTATGCACAATTTCGTATTGATATTCTGCCAATTTTAAAACGCCAACGTTCTAGCTTCGCATTCGGCTCTTTTAGGTTGTGTAGCCAAATTAGTGGTTTATGATCAGTAATTAATGTGAATTTAGAACCATAGACATAGGGACGAAATTGTTTGCATGCAAATATAATACCTAAAAGCTCCTTTTCAATCGTCGAATACTTGCGTTCCGTATCGGACAATGTTCTAGAGACATAACAAATTGGTTTATCAGATCCTATCAGACCTTGTGATAGTACGGCACCCAGGGCGTACTCACTTGCGTCTGTTGTTATATTAAATTCTTTATTGAAGTCGGGATATTGGAGTAGAGGTGGATTTGTCAAAATTTCCTTACTCAAACCGAAAGCCTTTACATAGTCTACATCATTAATGTCAATTTTGCAACCCTTTTTTAAACATTTCGTGAGGGGCTTAGTTAAGTGAGCGAAATTTGGTATGAATTTACGGTAATAAACCTAATAATCCTAGGAACTGTTTGATTTGTTTTTGTGTTTCCGGAATTTTTAAATTTTGAATAGCGTTAACCTTTTGTGGATCTGGTTGAAGACCATTGTCGGTTACTACATACCCTAAATATTTTATAGACGTTTTCAGAAATTCACATTTGTCTAAGGATATTTTTAAATTTGCATCATGTAATCGGCAAAACACCTTTTCCAATTTTTGAAAATGCTCTTCCAAAGATGTACTATAAATAATTATGTCGTCTAAATACACCAAGCAATAAAATTCATGCAACGTTGAAAAGTTGCCGGTGCATTCTTTAACCCAAAGGGCATTCGTGTAAATTCAAATTGACCTTGTTCACTAGTAAATGCCGTTTAATATCGGTCACTTTCTCGAATTTCAATTTGATGGTAACCTGAAGCTAGATCAAGCGTAGTAAAATAATGTGCCCTCCCGAGTTTTATCTAAAATGTCACTAATTAAAGGAATCGGATACTTATCACTTACAGTTCGATCATTAAGTTTGCGGTAATCAATCACCATTCTGAATTTTTGAATGCCAGAGTGATCTAATTTCTTAGTTACAAGTGATACCGGGCTTGCATATGGACTAGCGGATGGTACAATTATATTTTGCGCGAGCATCCTATTAATTTGTTGCTCAATTTCCTTATTTTGCATAGGCGACTTTCTGTAGGGTTTTTGGTAAATTGGATCCACATCTATTAATTTTATAGCGTGTTGGATTTTAGATGTAAATGTAAGAGCAACCTTTTCATCGTGAATTATTTCTTTATATTTATAAAGTAATTGCCTTAATCTTACTCGAATTTCTTCATCCAAATGATCATCTAACACTTTGCTCTGGATATTTTGCGTCAGAATTTCGGTATGATTTTGATTTAATTGTGTGAATTGTTTTACTTTATTTTCATAATAAAATGGTATGCTCACATTCGGTAATTGCAACATGTGATTCTGATAGTCTATTTTAGCATTTCATTTATTTAATGTGGAACTTCCTATTAAACCGTTATATTTATTTGAAAATTTAACTATATTCCAACGAAAATCTTTGTCCTTAGAATTGAAACTTACTAAAGCTGGAGTTACTGCAATAAAATTATGATAAGTCGTATCGTGCATAGTACTAAGTGAAAAAGGATGATACACCAAATATTCTTGGAAGTATAGATTTGCTAAGTCGGGATTAATAAAACTATCTGATGCTCCTGTATCAATTAATATCTTAGCGTTGTCTAGTTCAGGAATAATTATGTACGGCCAAGAATTTAAGTCGCGAATATTATTAAATTCTACAAGTTCAAATTGGAAATTATAGTTAACATTATCATCATCATAAATCTGTGTACTATCGCTATCTAGTTTTGTATTCGGAATTTCTAAATTAAACATTTCTACGTATTGGGGCTGTCGCTGAAAGTAACCTGAACATTTTTGGCATAGAATGTCTTCGAAAAACTTACCTCCTCGTTTTCTGCGCTGTTTAATTGCGAACCTACCTTGTTATCGTTGTTCTCCTCGTATACTGTTTCGGCATCTAAATTAAAAATTCGTTTTCCGTTTTGGAAGCCCATAATTGGCCTTTTATTCTGGTAAGGGTTTACATTTTGGCGTGTAAATCTATTAGAAGGATCTACTTCCATAGGCTGAGGCCTTAAATTATTGTTAGACTTGTTTTGGGGGAAATGTGAATTAGTAGAATGACTAAAGTTTGGTCTGTATTGTTGAGGTGTAACTAGTTGATGACTTGGTCCAGGGGTAGGATTCATTAAATTTGGTCGATACTGAACGTTATTAGAATTATTCTTTATTTCCTTTGTTTGAAATGAAGTTTTACTATTATCAGGAAATTTATCAAAATGTTCAAGCCAATTAATATGATTTTGAGCTAGATTTACAGCAGTATCTAAACTTGTCGGCTCTTTAGCGTAAACATATTCACCTATTTTTTCTGTTTAAACACATCAAACCTCTAATAAAAGATTGTACACTTAAATTTTTTATAACAGCAATTTTATTATATTTCAATTCAGGTGTGTAAAGAACATTGGAATTAACTTTTGATTCATAATACGAGACTAACTCCCGTAATTCTTGTCCTACTAACAGAATTTTAGACGATTTCGGTTTATAATTAATAATGTCTAATTCTAATGACATTTCCGTTCTTGGATCTCCATACATTTCGGTTAATGCAGTAAAAATTTCGTTTAATGTATTTAAATTTCTACCAGCAATGATTCTTAAGGGTTCTCCCTCTAATCGGGTTTTCACAATGTCCACCAGAAATTGAATGTTTCCCTGATTAGCATGTCTATCATAGAAGTTTTGAATTATGCTAATAAATAGCGGTAATTCCCTTGAATCTCCTGTAAATTTAGGCAAAACTTGTATTTCGACGGTCGTTATATTTTGCGCCATAGTGACTTGAATTTCTCGTCTTAATGGTGATCGTGAACGGTTGCGATTTGACATGCGATAAGCTTAATTACTAATTACTTAATATATTTGACTTACACTAATACTGTTATTATGATTTTCATTGATGTCTTCGGGTGTGCGGTGTGGTGTGTCGACAGGTGAAAGCGCTGCGGGCCTTGAATCGACGGATCGGCGGTGTGGGCACCTGGTTTTGCTCTTCTTCGGTTCGGGTTTGCCTCAAGAAGTTGAAACTCGCCAAATTCGAATTTTAGAATTTTGTAGACAAATCCAAATGACTGCGCCACTTTTGTCGTCAATACTTGATTGACTTTTCTGTTTGTTTGAGAAAGGTTTATCCCAAGGAATTGATTAGAAATAAAAGTAACGGCGATGTGAGCACGTTAAACACTTTATTAATAATGATCGAAAAATCCTAACACAGGAATGCATTACAAACATATTAGAAAGAGCGATAAGTCACGTCATCGCACTTGGTATTGCAGCGTTAAGACGCTGACGCGGCGTATGAATGCAAACGCGACAACATAACTCATATGTTATACTTTAACTTAAGAAATATGACGATATACAGCAATATAGGTTTTGGTAATCTGTTTTTGT
Organism: Dynastes maya; assembly: GCA_029619315.2. Classification (NCBI taxonomy): domain Eukaryota; kingdom Metazoa; phylum Arthropoda; class Insecta; order Coleoptera; family Scarabaeidae; genus Dynastes; species Dynastes maya. The sequence goes on from JAROYE020000002.1 coordinate 51,204,776, forward strand.
TTTTACGCAAAGTTGGCTAGAAAAGAGCGTCAAATTGTTTTTTGTGATACCGGACTGATCTAAAGAGCTCGTTGCTAAACAGAGTAACCATAACAATTACCAAACTGTCAAAAATCAATTCTAAAAGCGTAAATTATTCTTGTTGTTTATTGTTTTTATATCCTGCATTTGTCATATGTTTCTTCTTTGTTCTCGTTATTATTTTCTTTCATTTTACCTTGTTCTGTTAATTGTTGTTATTTATTTACTTTATCGAACTTTATTCCACTTAATTAATTCTGGTAAGTTTGTTTAAATATGTTAGTTTTTGATAGACAATATGTCTTTTTTGGGCTTTTTGTGTTGTTACTTTATGATGGCTGCGGTACGAACCATGCAAAATTGCTGGGTAACCATGCAAAAAACCTAAAAAACACACATATTGTCTATCAAAAACTAACAAATTTAAACAAACCTACCATAATTAAGTAATTGCAATACAGTTCGATAAAATAAAGAAATAACAATTGACAAAACAAGTTAAAATGAGATAAAATAATAACGAGCACAAAGAACGAAAGTATGACAAATGCAGGTTATAATAACAATAAATAACAAGAATAATTTGCGCTTTTGGAATTGATATTTGACAGTTTGGCAATTGTTATTATTACTTTGCTTACCAACGAGCTAACAAAAACAGATATATTGCTCCATATCGTCATATTTCTTAAGTTAAAGTATAACATATGTGGTAGCGTTGGGTTCGACTTTCGATTACCTTTCCAAAAATATACAGGATGTTCTATTTAAAAAAAGAACGTTGACGTCACTTCCGGTGAAACCGGAAGTGCAATTGAAATGCTGATAACGGCAAAAGTTTGTTTACCAAAAATAGAAAACGCTAGCTTCTGTCGTTCAAAAGTTAGAATGAGGGGTAGGAGGCACTTTAGGCCCTCGCTGTATAAGTGCGAGGGAAAATATTCAAATTCCGCTCGCAGAGATTAATGCGCCGTTTGTCAACAGAGACCGGAACTAACCAACGTCAGGTTATTCTGTATCTTTACAAGGACTACACGAAAAGTTTTTATTATTTGTCATTTGTAATATTTTAACGTATTCAATTGAAAGCAGATTTTTTCTACACGATCTTGAAACGAGTGGTCGGGTTTTGTGGTCTGAATAGAGAATTGGAATGTGAAGTTAGTAGCGGTCATCACTTCTGTTTGTAAATTCGTTATCCAAATATTAATGCAACATCCTCTGAACTTGTGGAGTGTGCTGTTGGACGCAAATCAAAATTGTTGTAACCAATTGTTTCAATGTTTAACTTACGCCAAAAACTAAATTACTAAACATTGGCTTTATTTTGGGATATACATAATCGTAAAATCAACAAATAAGTTGTAAGGTGCACATTATTAATAATTATTCTTTAAATGTTCGATGGTGACTCGTTGTGAGGTGTTCATATCTAAGCTTTTGTTTTTCTCCGACGTCCTGATGAGGGCACAAGGAGACACAGAGAAAATGAAGAAGTTTTTCTAAAGATATTCATTAAAAATAAACTGCAAAATTTAATTTATGCATACAATTTTACATTTATTAGAAGTGAACATCATTTTACTTGATACAAACTATAATGCGATTCCTTGTATTTTATTTGACATTTACCAGCATCGCAGGAGTTATTATTTTGTGTAATGTTATGCATTGCTTTAGAAATTCACCCAAGAAGTTTTTTTCATAAATATCTTTATTTAGCTTCATTGCGAATTTTTTTCAACTTTCAGTATGGTCTTATTATATTTCTCATTGGTGAAAAAACTTAGTAAATAAATCTATTAATTTTATGTTGAACTCTTAATTCACATTTGTCTACTTATTTTCGCTATTTATTATTTATCAAAAATTATGGTTATTTCGAGTAGATGATGAAATTGTTCCAACAAGGATAACGTTTCCACACTTGCTTTAATGCATATCTTTAGCAAAACAAAAGTTTATAGTATTTCCTCACAACACCCTTCGTTCTTAAACAAAAAGCTTATCTGCATAGTTTCATATTTAATTTGCTAAAGAAGGACGCATTTTAGGTATAGGGAAATGTTTTCAAAAATGTTTTAGAAGAGCTTCTCTATTATATTTTGTAAAAATATATAGGATGTTCTATTAGAAAAAATTGAAACAGCATGAATCAAACTTGGCAACGACATCGATGACTTTGTAGAATCTGGTTGATTAACAAAAAATCTTCGATACCTTCCCAAACACTCCAAGAAATACTCAATCGAATAAAATTTGAATCACTATCCTAGCGTGTAAGGCGTTTAAGATATTAATTATTAAAGAAACGACGACATTTCGCAAAAATAATTTTTTTCAATTATCTTAAAAACTAAGATAGGTATAGGGAATATTGAAGAAAGTTGCGATGAATTGAAGAGAGGTATCTAAATACGTAATAATATACAGGATGTTCCATTTAAAAAATCAAACTTGTATCGCGCGCAGCGGAAATTGTACATCCTGTATACTTCAACATAATTTTATGTTGTATAACATTTGTCTCCGGATTTTTTTTTTATTTGAAAACTTTTTCTCTAAATTGCTCGGAAAGGAATTATCTTCCGTTCACGCCCTAGATGGACATACTGTACAGTTAACAGCATTCAAATAAAATTTCCAGTGTTAACAATTATGTTTTACAGCTACTAAAACTGAAACTATTTCCAACAGAAACGGTAAATTTCTTCGTAAAATTAATTAAAGAAGCAATACACATGCGTGAAGCGCAAGGTATCGTTCGTCCTGATATGATCAATCAGTTATTAGAGGCAAGAAAAGGTAAAACGTTCAACGAATCTTCAAACGAAGCTATTGATACTGGATTTGCAACGGTGCAAGAATCTTCCATACACGCAGCCAACAATTCTACCAGCCAAAAATTAAGTGATTTAGATATTGCTGCTCAAGCTTTAGTCTTCTTTTTCGCTGGTTTCGATAGTGTGGCTACACTTATGTCGTTCTTAGGTCATGAACTAGCAGTAAACCCGGATATTCAACAAAAGTTACAAAGCGAAATTGATGATACCTTACGCCAATGTAATGGTAGTTTGACTTATGACGCTTTGATGAAGATGAAATATATGGACATGGTAGTTTCAGGTATCTATAATAAAATGACAATCTTAAGTTGATCGTGTGTTAATTTTTATGAATATTACAGAAGCTCTTCGTAAGTGGCCTCCTGCGCTAGTTACAGATCGTGTCTGTACTAAGACTTTTACAATAGAACCTATTAAACCGCATGAGAAACCACTTACTTTGAATCCTGGAGACTTATTATTTATTCCAATCGGTGGTATTCACAGAGACTCACAATACTATCCCAACCCGGACAAATTTGATCCTGAAAGATTTAACGATGTCAATAAGTCAACAATCAAACCTTATACTTATTTTCCATTTGGATTAGGACCAAGAAATTGTATTGGCTCACGATTTGCAATTTTAGAAACAAAAACAATATTCTTCTATTTATTATCTAAGTTTAATTTGGTTGTTACTGAGAAAACACAAATTCCAATTGTACTAGACAAAAATAATTTCAATATTCTGGGGGATAATGGCATGTGGGTAGCTCTTGAGCCAAGAAACAAATAAACAGACTAACAGAATATTAAATTAGTTATACCACATCTTATACTCAACATATGAAATTTCTGAACGGTTATAAAAAGCTTTTCGAGAAATAAATATGTTTATAATTATGGGTACATTAGTGTTTTATTTTCCTTTGTTGAATCAGTTTTTTGTTATACTCTTTCTTTGAAAATGATATGTGTGTGTATTTTGGCGTTTTTAACCCTGTGTGACGTGTACTTGGTGATTTACAAAAAAACAAAATAAACATAACTATTAGAAAAAACACCGTAATACCGGTACTGGATAAACATGCCGTGACAGATTCTATAAGAAAATTTTTCTGTCAATATCAACATTCATTACGTCAGATGCTAAATCACTTGAATTCCCTAAACCCTTTAGCTCCCAGCTTTAATATAGAAAGTGCTTACTAAATATCACCGGTACTGAAACGTACTGGAAGAATTATTCCTGGTTAAAATAATATCGAAAATATTTTAGCCCATAGTTTCTACATATACGTTTCAGTCTAGCTTATGGCAATATACATAGCGTAATATCGGCTTCTGAATGGCGCGTATTTGCGTAAATCAAACATTTTTCCATCAAAAATTTATATGTATAAATTTTTTCTGGGTTACATAATGTTTAAAAGGTTGCTTTTATGAAAAAATCAGAAAAAATCAATATTTTCTCGAAAAAATCAAGTTCAATAAAAAGTTGCTATTTATATAGCGGGTGACAATGATGCGGTAGAACCAAAGAACTTGGAATAATGGAAGCAGTATTGTTATATGTTGACGTGAATAACATATGGTCAATTTTGTACACAAATGTGGCGTTTCACCTCAACTCAACAGCGTATCGTTTTGCTATAAAATGACGAGATATTTCATAAGCGGCGAAACATGCTTAATAGTGTTACAAAAAACATTCACAAGACTAAATTAATGAAAATAAACGCAAACAAATGAAAACTACGCTGCTTTTTCATACTATACCACTTTTTACACATATTGCACGTTTTTAAACATTTTAAAACGTTCAAATGCAAAAGATGCGATACTGGTAATGTGATCGAGGTAGACAGCCAGTAATCACCACGCGAAGATTGAAATTACGATGAGTTACGATTAGAAACGATAAAGCTCAATCCTGTTTTACACCCATTTTTGAAGGATTTGATGTAAATATTTTGTTTTATAAATGTAAACAACTGCTTCTATTAAGTTATTACTAGAGACGGGATTTTAGGGAAAATGCCTCTTTGTTTAGATTCAAGGCAAATTAAAAATAATACAAAATCTATATATTTCTCGACAAATCAAAGCGATCTAGCTATGTTTTATTTTGCCTAGTTGCCTATTTGAACTTTTAACAGCCTAAATCGTGTTTTTTCGCCTATTTTGACCTAAAATCATATTTATTTGGTCTAAACGTTTTTTTTTTTTTTATTTTAAATAAATATGGTTTTTACACAGCTGCATCTTTCTTAAATGTAAATTTTAGTTTTACAGCTAAAATGCAATGAATACACGATGCCCATTCATAGTTTATACAATGGACATCTTGATATTGCAGTTTAGATTTTATATTTATTTTCTTAATGTTTCTCTGGAGGGTATATGTGTGTGTTCCTATAGCGAGGTGGACTATTGACGAATCAGTATATAGTGAAAGACGTACTTTGAATTTTCATTTATATCGTAGCTTGCAACGAATATTTTTCGGTAGTTATCTGTCGGTTTGTGCTTGTTTATGTACTCAGTGTATTGTGTATTTCTATCTACAACAATGCCAAAATCGAAGGAATCACATAGCGATAAAGTTCAAAAATGGCTGAAGGCAATTGGAGGCACTACTGTCTTTCAGCTGAATCCAAGCAACAGTGAAGAGTTGTTTTGTAAAGCGTGCGGAAAAATGGTAAAGGACGTTTTTGTTTTTCTTTCCTAACTTGCTTCAAAAATATTATTGTAGTTAACTTGCAAAAAGAAAAATCATTTAGAGCAACATGCTACTGCTCCTGGACATCAGGCAAATCTTAGGAAACCGTTGAGGAACCAAATGTTAATAGACACCAAAAATTCAAGAGAAATCGACGTTTTTAATCGAGATTTATGCGACGCTTTTATGTCTGCAAATATTCCTCTGGACAGATTAAACTATTCAAAACTGCAAAATTTTCTCACTAAATACTGCAACAAGAATGTGGCAAGCGTGAAAACCTTAAGAACAACATATGTAACAAAATCTTACAATGAGGTAATTAATATAATAAATAATAATTTAAAAATGTATTTTCATACTTGAGTGTCATTAAGATTTTGTTTACACCTATAATATTTTTATTAATTTTTTAAGAGTATTAATACTATTCGCGAAGAAGTTGGTAACAACGATATTTGGATATCTATAGATGAGACGACTGACTTTAAAGGTCGTATTATGGCAAATATGATTGTGGGTAAGCTTTGTTCTGAAACACCGTATTTACTGGCTACAAAGCAACTTGAAAGAACAAATTGCAATACAATGGCAAGATTCGTGAACCAAGCTTTAGGTAAGATATATTATGCAAAAAACTTACTTTAATAATATTGTAAATTTAATGCTAGATATTTAAGTTAAAGGCAACTCTCGTATTTTAGGTATTTTGTGGCCAACAGATGGAATTAAGTACGAAAAAGTCAAGCTTTTAGTCACGGATGGTGCTTCTTATATGCTCAAATGTGGTACAAATTTGAAGATTTTTTTATAAAAATCTTAATCATTTAACATGTTTTGCACATGGACTCAATTTGGTGTGTGAATGTCTAAGAAATCAATATGCTAATGTTAATGGTTTAATTTCAAATACCAAGAGAGTCTTTTTAAAAGCTCCATTGCGTGTGGCAGTGTATAAAGAAAATCTGCCAGATCTCCCTTTGCCTCCCGAACCTGTCTCTTGGTTAGAGGCGGTAGTTTTTTATGCTAATAATTTCGAAGCAATAAAATCAGTAAGTACTTTTTTAGCAAAATTTTTAAATAAGATTGTTTTTATTTAACGCTTTATGTTTTAGGTTGTAATATCGTTTGACAAAGATTCAGCTAACTGTATTGAGCAAGCACAAGAATACTTTTCCAATCAAAATGTCAAAAACGATCTTTTATACATCAAGTCGCATTATAAATTTCTCATTGATAACATCAAAAGATTAGAAACATTCGGCCTTCCTCTTACAGATTCTGTTGCAGTAATTAATAATGCCGAAGCAGCTCTCAAGAATGCCCCAAGAAAAGTTGGCAAAACAATTGTGTCAAAGTTTAACCAAGTGATTTCGAAAAATCCAGGTTTCAAAACGGTTAAAGAGTTTGCTGAGCTGCTCAGTGGCGCAGTTGAAGCTACCGCTCATACCACAGCTGACTGGTCCATATTTAAGTTTTGTCCTACAACCTCGTGTGACGTAGAACGGTCATTTTCTTCGTACAAACTGCTGTTTTCCGACCGAAGAACAAATTTTACTAACGACAACTTGGAAAAACATCTTGTGTGCTACGCAAACGCGAAATTTGAGGACATGTTACACGGCGATTAATTAATTTATTTATTATTTTAAACCAAATGAATCTACATATTTTAGTTATTAGTTAAAATTTGTATGTTTTATTTCTTTTTATGGCTGAAATGTACCTAAAATTACATTAAATATCGTCTTCTTATTCATGTTTTTTTAAAATAAAATGATTTTTGTGTTTACCGTTTTTTTTAAGTATTTGCCTAATATGCCTAAATCACAGTTTTTCGTCCTAAATACATAGTTTTCAAGGCCTAAAAAAGGGCCTTCTTAGCTGTTTTTTACGTCCTAAAATCCCGTCTTTAGTTATTACGTAATTGCTATAGGTATTTTACTTGTTTATACTGTTACTTTTTGTTATATTGTTATATTTGTTATATTCTATTCTATATCACAATAACCAGATTTCATTATTTCACAGTTATTTCTTTGCTCGTCTGTTTTATACTTAACCTTTAGAACTCATGTCAAGCATAACTCGACATTATATTTCTTACTCCTATACCGTGTCCGAGTCGATATAAATCGTAAGCTAATTAAAAAGTTGGCAATTATACAATAATAAAAAAAATCAAGCAATGCAGAGGGTTAAGATTAGAGCTGTTATCCGGTTCTTCATCAAATTTATTGAATACCTATGTAGTGCAAAATAACTTCGAATTGTGCGTATGAAAGCCTAGTATTATTCTGAATGCACGGATTTTAAAAACTATTGCCCTTTTTCTCCATATACAATAATAATAATAATAATAGTTCGGTCACGGGACCATTACAAATGGATCTGCCAAGTCAGATAAAACAAGTATACATATATAAAAACATTTGCTCACAGTTTGGTTGTTATTATCACTAAAACTACAATGTATCATTAAGAAATTCGTTTAAAGAGGAGTAACACTTTGGTATCAATAAATCCTTTACGCAGTTCATAAAAATGTAAGTTTAATAGTTACAGGTAATTTATTGTATAATTTGGCGAAGGAATGGAGAGATGACTTTTCATATAGCGCGGTTTTGTAATATCGATAGTAGAGGAGGTTTGTAGCTCCTGTTGAAGAATTAATTAATTAATACATTTTCGTAAAATTGAAATTTTTTGACGTATGTATAAAATGGATGTGGGATAGAGTAAAGCAATAAACCATCTCGAGGGTGACATTTACTACATGGCTAGAGTGACAAAGGTTATTGTAACCTCCTCGCTATTCTCTCCCCGGTCCCTCATCTGCTGCATTGCAACTTTTTACATTCATTGAGTACATAGTATTGGTTGGGTTCTAGGGAGTTTTTTAAATAAGTATCTGCTTATAATTAGTTCAGTTAGTTGAGTTGCTTGTACTATATAGTTACAGTTTTAAAAGTTAGTTTCAGTTCTTTTGAATAGTTCTTGTAGTTTTAAGTTTTTGGTTTTTGGACATTAGGTGTATACTATTTAGTTTATTTTGGAGCTTTTGATTATAAATACTCGAACAATATGGGAAAGCCCAATGCAACGAAGTGAAAAGTAATGAAATCGTATCGTAAAAAAAAGTGGTATGCTGAAAAATGTGAAGCAATTCCAGTCTTCTTCATGTAAGTACCTTTATATTCGTCACTGCTAAGAAGTAAATAGTTACACAATTGCTACTAAATCTAATCGTGTTATTTGGAAGTATGTATATGAAAAATCAGGACTATAAAGATAGCACAAAAATGATGAGATACCAACGAATGGTATATGATATCTTTGCAAAAGCAAAAAAAAAATTCCGACAATTCAATTGTCACCATCTGTTTTAATTTTTTTAAGAATATAATATTTCAATAATTTGGAGCCTTATAATTAGTTTAAATTAATGAGATACATTATTATTATTCCGATACAACTCCCAATGAATTTTCAGCACTTCATTATTATAAAAATTTAAAAAATTAATTTTGAAACAAGAAACTATTGAGTCGAGGACATATCCAATCTTTTTTTGCTTAGAGAAAGCCGTTTACAATGTAATTATTTTCCGTGAAAATTTATATAAAATGAAAATGTAACATAAGCTTTGGGTATTATTTTAAAACCAAAGTTTAATAAGTGATTGCTTTGTTATTACTTTAAGATCAATCAGATAACGATTCCTCCGAAGTAAACAATTCTGAAAACAGTGTGGCCATAGACTTAGACATCATCTGTTGACGTATCTGAGACTGTAAGCAAAATAACGCAAACATTATAAAACTCTTAATTATACTTGTTTTATGTTAACTTTTAGGACATTTCTTCTGAGTACATTACTGGTAGAAGAATAGTTAATATATATCAATTTTTAGTACAAATTAAACAATTAGATGGCCACAATTAAGTTTATGGATGTTCATTCAAAAATTTTAAATTTTATCGAGAGCAAAGGGGTGGATTAAATTTAAAGCTTGTGTTCAAATGCAATATGTGCCTCGCGGAAATCAATTTAGAACTCGACAAATGTGACAAGAAAGATATGAATATCAATCTTGCTGTAATATCAGCTGCAAGTAGTATTGTTTTAGGATACTCTAAAAGTCAGGAACTATTTGAAGCAGTCAACATTCCTTTTACGGCTTCCCAAACGTATGCAAAACATCATGAAACCATCAGTCAAGGTTGGCATAAAGCAGCATATGCTTCAATGGAACAAGCTGGCCAAGAAGAAGCCAGAATTGCAAGAGAACAAGGGTCCGTGGATAGAGATGGCATACCTCCAATTAGTGTTGTGGCTGATGGTTGTTGGTCAAAGAGATTTTACAAAAAAGGTTACAACTCATTATCAGGGGTGGCAGCCATTGTAGGAAAGGAAACGTCAAGAGTTTTATTTATTGGTGTGACAAAAAAATTCTGCTCCTTTTGTGCTAAATGGCAAGCAGAGAATGAAATACCGCCACATAAATGTTTTAAAAACTTTTCAGGCGCGTCATCTAGCATGGAAGCCGACATTCTTGTGGAAGATTTCAGAAATAGCGAGTCAATGTACGGACTAATTTTTAAAACGTTGATTGCTGATGGCGACAGCAGTACTTACAAGAAAATTTTAGAAAATCGACCCCACGATAATTTAACTGTAGAGAAAATTGAATGCAAAAATCATCTATTGCGCAATTTTCGCAATAAGTTGCATTTACTTAGTACCAACACTAGCTTTCCTTTAAAGTTGCGAAAAGTGTTAAGTTCAAACATTCAAAGAATGCGATCAGCAGTTGCAGGTGCTATCGCAGAAAATAAAGGAAAGATTGATGCACATCATGTCGGTCTTATTATTGTACAAGAAAGGAGATCGAGGAAACATTATATTTTAGAATTTGAAAAATGCGAAGGATTGTACAATGCCTTAAGAAGCGTTGTATATACGCTACAACTAAACATAAAGTCATTGTTAGAAGACCTAAACAGCAATATTGTAGAAAATTTTAATAGCATAGCTGCTAAATTTGTGGGAGGCAAAAAAATTAATTATTCATTTAGAGGCGCTTACGGGGCTAGATGGCATGCAGCTGTAGTATCTTTCAACACAAAAAAGCCACACAGTCTTCTGAGGAAAACTAGAGCTAAAGTGCTATGAAAGAATTAAACAGTTGGAAAATAGTAGAAACAAAAAGGTTTGTGAAGCCAAACGGAGGCAATTAATGAGAAGAAATAGAAAACGACCACATACGAGAATTGACAAAGTTAAAGAAGACTACGGAGAAAACTGTCAAAAGCCAGATATGGACAAAGAAATATTCGAGATGACAAAAATAGGTTTTCTCAACAATTTGGTAAAAAGTGAGGAGGAGAGGTGTTCCCTAGAACGCAAAACAGTAAAACAAGCAGAATGTGGAGAATGGCTTGAGTGTAGAAGGAAACTTATAACAGCATCCAACTTCTATAGTGTTTGCTCCAGAAGGGAAACTACGTCCAGCAAAAATTTAGTAAGGAGATTATTGTACAGGGGAGATGTAACAACCAAAGCCATTCTCCATGGTAAACTGAATGAAGCTAAGGCACTCTACAAACTAGAACAAGAACTCGGCGTTAAAATTGATAAATGTGGTCTATTTTTAGATAGAAATCTGCAATTTTTAGGAGAAACACCAGATGGTATTATAGATGAGAATACTATCGTTGAGGTCAAATGCCCTTATTCAGCGTTTGGTATGAATTCGGAGGATGCCATAAAAGCCAAAAAAATTAAATTTTGGAATTATGATGGTAATAATTTTGTTATTAATAAAAAGAATGCTTAGTGATATCAGATTCAAGGACAACTACATGTTACCAATAGAAAAACATGCATTTTTGGAGTATGGACCGGTGACCATACTCCAATGAAAATAGAAAGTATGGAAAAGGATGATGAGTTCTGAAAAATCAAACTAAAAGAAAAATTAATAAATTTCTATATGAAGTGCGTTTTCCCAGAGCTTGTCGATCCGAGATTAAAAAAAAATATGCTACTTCGAGATATTTGATGAATGGAGCTGTCAACTTTAAATGTCTAAAACCTGATTCTTTGTTCATTAAATCACTGAAACACATGAACTTCAGATCGAAAAGGATTTGCCTTTGTGGTAGAAGTAATAGATGATTTTAAAATTAAATTGTTGTTATTTATTTAGGTACGTACTTATTTGTTAATTACTGAGGAAAGTGTTCATAAGCTTGGTAGGTAAGTTTAATTATTTTATACGTAACCATTATTTTCTTGCGACAGATAACATCATTTACATATGTTTCCTCGAAAATATATACAAACTCTCGCTACCGCATGCGTTTTAAATAATGTTTACACGTTAATTTTCGTCGGAAAGGATCACAGACTGTACGCTAAGCACGGGGCCTGGGGTAGAGAAGAGCCTTAATCTTGAAATAGAGTGTTCGTCATATCAGTGCGTAGTCATATTCGTGAGTAGATAATCGGCAAATCTTTTTTTAAATAGGCATACATTTTATAATAATACAAACTTAAACCATCGTGTGGTGAGCTTCAAGGTGTCGTATTGTCATTACTGGATTTAAAAAGAAAATAGTATTCAAAGGTAACTAGTTGATATTTTTCTCACATCAAGTATACTTTTATGTATACGCATTATAAATTAAATACGTAAACACAATTTTTGATTGACAATAAGTTTATATACTGCTTGTTCGTTTTGTTGTTGGGAACGTTGCGGAATACATGTAGCAAATGTTTCCATTCTAACTTATCGGCACTGTTAATATTTGTTCTATGTAGCCCTACGTAAAGCATGACATTTTAATTTAATTCTAACGAAAATTATCGATAACGTAAGGACCTCTTATATGACATATAAGTCTTGTCGCTTAAGTAAAAAATAATTCATCGTAAACAATTTAAAGCGTATCTTCATATCACAAGCAATCGGTATGATAATAAATAATAAAATGATAATAATTGATAAAATCTACAGCAAGGGTCAGAAGAAAATAGATTATTTAATTTGGTACAAAATTGATGTCTGTTAATTCAATCTAAACCTATCGCATTTAGAGAATTACAGGCAAGAAATTCGTTATACAGAATAATCCAAATTAACGAATCACTATTGCTATCTCCGTTATTATTGGTCCTACGAAATCGGTATGGTCTTAACAGGAAGTTAATAGAAATCCGATTAAATAACGTATTTTAGTAAAAAAGAACAAATTTATTACTTTTTGAATGGAATACCTTATATATTTTCCAAAATTTTACAATACAATTCAATTTTTCATATAAAAACGTTATAGAGTGTTGTTCCAAAATGAATAACAAAAAGGTATTGTCATGGTTTCACATTTGGATAAGTGTAATATATTGGAAGGTTTCTTTTCTACATAATAATAATTCTAGAAGAATTTTATGTGGTGATAGCAGTCATACACCTATGACAAACCTTCTGTCGGCTAATGAAAATGTATTTTTAATAGAAACTAGAAGCCGCTCTACCATTTTTATTATTCATTCTAAAATAATAGTTTATAAAGATTTTATATCAGTAATAAAGTCACTTTCCAAAATTTTTAAGAATACGGTGTTCCATTTAAAACAGGTATGGGCAACCTTTGCTTAGCTGAGGGACTTAATCAGGTCGCGGGCCGTAGGTAAGAAATAAGTAGGTAGTAGTGAATAAAAAGGCGATAAAAATTCACACATTTTTTTATTTATTAGAATTATAATAGCATAATCAAACATATAAAAAGCAAATTAACAAAAAAAGATAGAAAAATCAAATGAAAATCAATGAGAGACTTGAGTTTGAAGCTGAGAAACAAGATGATCAATATTGGGGTCAATATCACTAGTACATAGCCGCAAAGTGTTTTCTAAATTAACATCTGTAAGCCGAGTACGATGCTTATTTTTATTAATTTTCATGATTGAAAAAAAACTGCTCACATTTATACGTGCTTCCGAATGTGCAAATTATTTTTCTTGCGAAAACTCTCAGCTGTCGATACTTTTCTTCGGAAAGGTATGTTCTGTAAAATTCGCTTAGTTCCACATCATCAAATTTAGACTTCAAATATGAGTCTTCTTGAAGCTCGATCAACTCCATTTGTAGGTGAAGCGGAGCATCTTCCACATTACACTTACACGGATTTGCAAAAATATTGAAAGTGCTATCCATATTCCTAAAATCGGAAAACCGATCAGTGAATTGCTCTGACAGTAGTTTCAGTTCTTCAGCATAGCGACCGTAATCAATGTTTTCGTGACTGGATAATGTTACAAAATGAAAACAGTTTTTACTTATCATTTGTGTTTCCCACAAGCGAATTTTGTTTTGAAAAGCTTTAAGATGACTGTACAGCTGATTTACCAATTGCCCTTGTTTTTGAAGCTTCAAGTTCAGGTCGTTTAAGTGTCCTGTGATGTCTACCAGAAATGCCAAGTCACAAAGCCATGTTGGATCACAAATTTGCGGCAATGTTTTCTCTTTCATTTCCATAAAATCAGCTATTTCTTTTTTAAGGTCATGAAATCCTTTTAGCATTTTGCCTTTGCTTAGCCACCTTACTTCGCAATAGTATGTCACATCATCACCATTGAAGGCGTACCATCTGTGCACACTCCAACTAATTTACACCACTGCAAACCATATTGCTCAAAAGTACTTTGCACCTCGGTAAAAATATCTTTTCCAGTAGTGGTCCCTTGTAGCGGCCGTAAAGCCAGTAATTCCTCTGTCACTACAAATTCTTCATCAACACCTCGTATAAAAATAGCTAACTGGGCTGTGTCAGATAAATCTGTACTCTCATCCAAAGCAATCGAAAATGCTTGAAAACCAGCCAGTCTATCAGTCAATGTTTTTTTGATATCACTAGCCATCATATCTATACGTCGAACAACAGTACGTCGCGATAAGCTCACTTTCTCAAACTCTTTTTTCTTTTCTGGACACAAAAGTTCTGCAACATCTACTAGGCACTCTTTAACAAACTCTCCCTCAGAATATGACTTCGATGTTTTCGCTATTTTGGAACTAACTATAAAACTAGCTTTAACAACACTGTCTAGATTTGATCTTTGTGAATGGAACATTTCTTGCTGTTTACCTAAATCGGTAATTTATATTGAGCGAAATGCTTGCTGGAGTAATGCCGCTTCATATTGTATTCTTTTAAAACAGAAATTGTTTCATTGCACAGCAAACACATAGGTTTACCACTGTGCATGATAAAAAAGTATTCTTCAGTCCATTTGTTTTGGAATTAACGACATTCTGTGTCCACTTTCCGCTTTTTTAAACCAGACATCTTGATATATTTTTTTTCTTCTGAGCTGAATTTGCTTGAATATTTCCCTCGTCTTTTCTTATCAGTTGTTAAGAAGTAATGAGTTGACACGCGCGCTGAGCGGTTTATATATTACCCGCAATAAGCAACTAGAATACTCTCGATCGTACGCGAATATGCGATGCTAGCCGCGTTATGAATAACAGTCGGCTCTGGAGCGCTTCGAGGTCATCGGGCGGCTTCCCGAATGTTTATCTGATTGTCTATTTCTGACTCGGTCTGTGGCGTTCCATTGCGTACGCTTAATAATATTATTTATCGATTTTAGTCTTTATGATTTGAATAAATACAGTTTTAGGTTGGTTGACGGTAATTACAAATGTGTGCTAAATCTTTAATTTTTTTGGCGCGTTATTTGAATTTCTCTCGCGGGCCGGATTGAAGCTGGTGGAGGGCCGGATCCGGCCCGGGGACCGGGGGTTGCCCATATATGATTTAAAATATGGAACATTTTATTTTTTCACAAAAGAGCGTTATGCAATTGTTTCTATTAAGTACATGTTAGTCTGTAACAAGAATACTAGTTTGCCGTTAGTAAGTTAACCGATTTTGTGAGACCAACAATAACGAAAATAGCAAATAGTAGCCCGCTAATTTGAATCACCCTATATATTTTAAGTTATCAAAATATTAAAATATGAACTCTATAGATTTGAAACCTTTGCTAATTTATGTAGTATAAAAACATGTACTCAGGAAATTAAGAACATATACAGATCTTCGCTATTGAAGTTCCTTTAAAAGTCCATTATCGAGACCAATACTTTTTTCAAAGGACCATTCAAATTTCGCTAAAGATTTGCTTCTGATGAGCTTCTAAACACACAACAGATATGTATCAAAGTTATCTATAACGAACTTGAACATTAATGTAAGTACGAGGTAGGCGCCATAAATTCTCGAGCCAGGTTCGAGCGTGTTCAAACTCCGTTGCGTCATAGTTGTACAGGCGCGAGGCCTACACTATATATATTACGGCTCGAAGAGTAGTAGTTTTTAGTAGACAGCCAGACAATGTGACTAATGTATGAAAATGTCTCAGGTAACGAAAACTGAGTACTGTGCTGTCATTAAATTTTTAACAAAAGAAGGGCATACGCCTAGTGACATTAAACAACGTTTATGAGGCCTTTATGGTGATTTATCTTCTTCATATTCCACTGTAAAAAGGTGGGCAAAATGTTTCCGTTTGGGGCAAGAATCCCTTAAAGTTGAAGAGCGTGGCCGACCGGGACGCTCTTGAATTCATAACGCCTCCAAACATTTCAATTATTGAAGAAATGTTATTAGCAGATCGTCATTTGAAAGAGAAGGAATTAGCAGTGATGTCTAACACTTCTGAAACAAATATTCGCCGAATTCTCCATAGCCGTTTGGGTATGAATAAGATTAGTGCAAGGTAGGTACCGCATCTTCCTTCCGCTTTCTAACCTGAACGTCGAGTCGAATGTGCACGCTCGTTTTTAAACATGTGTGGAGACGACCCGAAACCGATTTTGGAGTCCATTGTCACAGCAGATGAAACGATGGTTCTTATTTATTTTCTCATTTAAAGAAAGGCCTTAAGGACGTTGTTTTAAGGACGATAGTGAGTTGCAAGTAGCTGTAATACATTTTGAAGGAAAAATTTTAGATTATTTTTACAAGAGTATAGAATTAATTGATCGTTGTAATAAATGTATTGAAGTTAGCGGAGATTATATTGAAAAATAAAAATTGTTATATTTTACCAAATTTATTTATTCTATATCAAACCGAGAGACGTAAGCCTGGTGTTCCTCTTGCATCGCATGTGAATAAATATATTTGGCGTTTCCCTGGTTTGGAATTTACAGGTTCGCACATTCGTTGCAAATTTTGCGGTATAGGGTTGCTAGGTCGCACGACATTTGAATGTAGAAGTCATATTAAAAGTAAACGCCATGTATTGAATTTAAGAAACAATATTCCGTACTGGCAATTTTTGTATGACTTTATTTTAATGTTGGGACGTACAACATCCCACAACACCTAGTAGATAATGAAAACCTTCTTTTTTTGGGGATAAATATGCTCCATCATGAAAGCTACCAACAAAAAGGTAATTGGGGTACAATTTACCACATGTGCAAGGTACAGTAAAAGACTGTATAAAAGACGAGTTGAGAAATCAAAAAATTTGGCTCACTGTGGACGAAACTACTGATGCTCAGAAACACAGCGTGATTCATATTGTGGCGCGTCCTTTAAAACGTAATGGTCCAGCAGCTTCCTTGTTGTTAGCCAGTAAAAGGATTGAAAGAACTGATGCCGAAACCGTTGTAAACATAATAACAAATATGTTAAGAGAATTTTGTATCGTAGGAGCCCAAATCATCATGTTAGTTTCTGACGGAGCCGCAACAATGCTGAAAGCTGGTAGGATGTTAAAAATATGCTTTCCGACTCTTCTTCACGTAACATGCCTCATACACGCATGTCATCTCGTAGCGGAAACAATTCGAAGCAAGTGTCTTAGGGTGAATGATTTAATATCATCTACCAAAAAAGTGTTTGTGAAATCTCCCAAACATATCCGCGTATTCAAGCAATTGTATCCGCAAATTCCGCTACCACCTCAGCCTGTATTGACGCGATGGGGAACATGGATCGAGGCAGTATCTTACTATCGCAAATATTATTCCCAAGGGAAAGATGTAATTTTCAAACTTAATTCTTCTAATACTCAAGCGGTTCGCGGGAGTCAGCAACTTTTTTCCGATTCGGACGTTCAAAAAGAAATAGATGACATTTCTATAAACTATTCTGTAGTGACACAAATTATTTCGCAGTTAGAAAATACTCACTTATCTATACAAGACTTGTTAAATAACATCAACAATTTAGCAGCCGCTCGAGAAAGCTTGACGGATCCTATAGGACTGAATGATCATTTGCAAAGTATACGAGGACGTTTTCAGACCGTCGTCGAAGCCTGACCGAATCGACAATGGAAGCATTGCTTATGTTGCAGTACTACGCGGCGTACCATGGCAGTCGCACATTACCGCAGTGGTCATCGATGCGTCAATAAAAGGCAACAATTTATTATTTTTTTATTAATACTGTGTCTACTTTTGCGCGGTACGCCCCGGACGGTTCCACTAGTTTCTCGAACATTATAAATAGTACACGCACACCGATCAACCGATAATAACTGAACGTCCACTCGATTTCTTGTATGTACATAGTAAACGCAGCTCCAATCACGGCGCCTCTGCGGGTGTAACCGTTTGTCACGCTTTAATTATAATAAATGAAGAACATACAATGTAATATACTTTTACTTTATAAGAGTTAGTAAATCCAAACAATTCTAAGGAACATTTGTGTCTATTATTTTTATCCTTTCTTATATTCTTGCAGATCGTATGGAACTACCTCCGAAATGATATCCTCAATATCAATAATATTAATAACGATTATTTTTTACCTCATTTGGAAACTAACAAAATGCTACAGTTATTGGAGTGATAGAGGTGTTAAGCAGAGGAAACAAGTTTACTTACTTGGTGATAATGCATCTATTTTCTTTAAAAAGGAATCATTCTTCGAAATGATAGTCAACTTATATAAAACCTTTCCAGAAGAGAGGTATGAATCGCACGTGTAATATACCATTTAAATATCTAACATTATATTCGTGTAATTACCTACATTCATTAAAGTATTGCAGATACATTGGAATGTATCAAGGAACGTTACCCACACTCCTAATAAGGGATCCAGAAATCATCAAACAAATTACTGTGAAAGACTTTGATCATTTCCTGAACCACAGATCGTTCATTCCCGATGATGTGGAGCCTTTGTGGAGTAAAAATCTTGTTTTTTTGAAAGGTACGTAACCACACAAAAAACATTTTCTCTGTAGGAACTTTAGAATGTACACAAGTGATTTTTATGTCAAGAGCACTTTTAATGCCTGGCTTTGGCTATTAATGGCCTGATGAACCAAACATATTAAATTCCACGTCTCGCTACCTATGGGTTGTAAGATCGTATAGATTAGTTGGTATATCATACTAAATTATAACACAACAAAGTTTTAAATATAATTATTAATTTGAAGTATAAATGTTGTGAGACATGTCCAAAAAACATTATTGCTGCTATCTTTGCCTCCAGCAAACAATATCAGACCTAAGGGTATTTTAATATACGTGTAATACTTCCTTTTGTTCATTTTTATTTACTAGTTGTGGCAAAATACAAGTTAATAAACTACATTCAGGTGCAAAAAATGCGATCCGTTACTTGTTTTATTTTTATTTATACTTCTAAAACGCTGGGCTTGCGACATGGTGTAGATAAATTTAGATTGACACTCCTATTATTAAAAGGTATCGGTATGCTGACTTTTTGTTTTGCATTTTGACAACGATGAACGATGTTTTTGCTAACAAACTTTTTTGGAGCTAGACATTTGCGTTTGAAGCGGGAAAATTCTCCAGTTTTCTTTCTAAAAAATGTATTTAACTCAGATGGGTGCAGCCAGGGCAGTAGTTTTAGTTCAAGATGA
This sequence comes from Dynastes maya, assembly GCA_029619315.2. Classification (NCBI taxonomy): domain Eukaryota; kingdom Metazoa; phylum Arthropoda; class Insecta; order Coleoptera; family Scarabaeidae; genus Dynastes; species Dynastes maya. Next base: position 51,224,283 of record JAROYE020000002.1, read on the forward strand.
TCGTACCCAATATTGTGTTGCTCAGATATTAAACGTTACTCGTTCAACAGTCCAAAGAGCCGTTCTGCGTTTTAATGAAACCGGCAACTATACTAGGAGACCGGGATCAGGAGACGATTGATTTGTGGTTTCTTCATTTTTGAGGTATAGGTATCTGACATCGGTTGAGGTGGCAAATCGCCTGAGCGAAGTATGAAATGTACATGGACACTTTGTCGACGTCTAACCGAAGCTAATTTAAAGTCTAGAAGACCAGCCTTATCTGTGGAACATCGTAGAGTTCGTCTAGCTTTTGCCCAAGATCACGAATATTGAATTCACACCGATTGGAACAGCGAATTATTCTCGAATGAATACAGATTTTGCCTAAGATCACCAGATGACAGGGAAAGAATTTGGAGAAAACAGGGAGAACGATTTGCACCATTTTAGAAGAGCACGTGGTTCCTTTTGCTCCATTTATGGGGCCTAACTTCATTTTTATGGACGATAACGAGCGTCCGCACCTTGCTCGAATCGTTAAAGAATATTTAGGTGAGGTCGGGATTGTGTAACCCATCCAAACAACTTCGCTGAACTTGCTGCGGCGCTTCAGGCAAAATGGGAGCAATTTGACTAAAATGATGTACAAAATTTAATGAACTCCATGCGGAGGCGTATGCAAGTTGTCAGGAGGGCTCAAGGTGGAAATACTGGGTATTAGTTACAATAAGTACTATAAAATTTTGTTATTATTGCTTTTTTATTAATGAAGCTCTTTTAATTTTCTGAATTCCCAGATAATTTAATATAAATCAATAAAGTAATTTTTTTTTTCTTGAAAATGTGTTTTTTATGGAATTATATCTGTTCCTCTTAAATTTATCACCAACTTTAAGATTATATCTCAATACATTGTTTTACGAGAAAAATTCAAATAGATCGAATTTTTTGCATGTGAGTGTATATAAGTTTGCCGACTATCTCAGACTATCAGACCACTCTTATTGACCTTCAAGATCAGATTACACATGGCGCTATACTGCATCCATAAAGTAACACAAATCATTTCTTCTGAAATAATTATACAGGATCAATGATGCCGGAGTAAAAGCACCCTATACAATTTTCTATTTTTTGATTACCCCACCAAGAAGGTGAAGAACATAGTTTAAAAGGTTATGTAGGATGATCAAATCTCTACTTGTTACTTTATGGAGATAATGTAGAATTTGAATCAGGAAATATATTAGCCATTTTCTTCTTTCAATTCTGATTCCCATAAACGATTTGTTAACGATATTTGCGCGCTGCAATTGAAGAGCATGTTTTACTTCGTATTTTGAGTTCAGCAGTTGTTGCCTTCAGCGTGAATGGCAGTTAAACAGCACAGGTTCGTTCCCATTTATTATAGTCTGTGTCTTATTGTTTGTATTGCTACTTCCCAATATGAATGAAAATTCAAATTTTTTCGTGAAAAACAGTTATTTTTATTATCACTCTTTTTTATTTAATAGATACGGCATGGCGAGATATGAGATCAGCGCTTAGTCCTAGTTTTACGTCTAATAAGATGAAGATAATATTCTCCTTGATGAACGATTGCGCTGAGGTTTATCTTGACTACTTCTTAAAACAAGGAAAGAAGATTAATATAGAGTTAAAAAGCACTTTAACTCGGTTCACCAATGATGTGATAGCATCCGCGGCTTTTGGGATTAAATGCGATTCTATCAATGAAAAGGAAAATGACTTTTATATGATGGGTGAAAAACTGGTTACTGCTTTGAGGCGGAATCCTCGATTTTTCTTATATTCGATGGCGCCAAAACTATGCCAGGTACCTAATTATATACGAATTGTATTGGTAAATCAACATTGTATTTGTTATTAATCAAAATACAATTAAATTATAGTAAACTCAGTTTTCACTGTATACTAATTGAAAAGATAAAAACATAGGTTCATAAAGAAAGGTAGTGCCCTGTAGTTTACTAGAAGCTTGTTCTAACACCAGTAAACTTGCCGTACTGTACATGCGCAATACAAAAACAGCTGCAGTTAGCATATTGCGAAGGTATAAGATAAGTTTACGGTTTTCTAAGGATGTTGGAATAAAGTAAGTTTCATTAAATTCGACGTGCATTTAAAGAAAGATAGTACAATTCAATTTTTGTCTCTGAAAAATGTTATAAACCTATTTGTCCCATACAACGTGTTATCAAGAGATTATTATACAGTGCGGTCCTAACTTTTGTTCAAAAGTTGGCATGGGGGGAGCTAGCTTCTGTCGAACGACAGAAGCTGAGCTAACTTCTGTTGAACGACAGAAGCTAGCGTTTTTAGAGAAAAAAAGTCGATTTCTATTTTTTGTGAACCAACATTTGCCGCTATCAGCACTTCAATTGTTTTTCCGGTCTCACCGGAAGTGACGTCAACCTTCTTTTTTTTAATAGAACACCTGTATATTTTTACGAACGAAAGTATCACATCGTTCTGTGTGCTCGTTATTATTTTCTTGCATTTTAACTTGTTTTGTTAATTGTTGTTTCTTCTTTACTTTATCAAACTTTATTGTAATTAATTAATTGTGATAATTTTGTTTAAATTTGTTAGTTTTTGACAGGCAATGTGCTTAAGTTTCAGTTTTTTATTTTGATTTTACAATGGCCTCCGCATGGACCACGTGAGATAACAATCAAATACCTAATTTTAATATTCGGTAAATTTGGCAACAATTACCACAAAGTGTAACATAATCAATAGGGTTCCTCACTAGCGCCAACGGGCAGTGGTGGAGGTTCGATACAACCCTCAGTATAACTGCGAGTCTCAACCAGATCTGTTGTGTATACATGTACACTGCCATAAATACTATTTCGTAGTTCTACGTTTGTTTTAAAAATGTTGCCTACGTAGACGAAAACGACCAATGTTGGACAAAGTTACAGAATTTATAGTAAAAATGCCTGATCTGAATTATGAAGGCGTTAAAATTCAATGTGTAGTTTGTAATATCACTTTAATGTGTTGGTCCAAAAGGGATTGCCTACGTCACGTAAATAGTAAACAGCATTCTTCAAAAAAAATTGCACACGACACTATGACAAATTTAAATTTAATTTATGTGTTACCTTTATTGCATGTAATCTACCGTTTAATTTACTAGACAAGGAAGCATATGACTTCTTTTGGAATAAATATTCGGACTGCAAATTACCAAGTCGGGCATCGTTACAAAGAATTGTACCATCTGCTCGTGAACATGTTAAAAAAAGAATTAAATCGGAGTTGAAAGATAAAAAACTGTGGTTATGTGTGGACGAAACAACAGATCGTAAAAAACATTCTGTGGTTAATCTAATGGTACGTACAATGGAACCACAGCAATCGTCACCTTCAATTCTATTAGCTTCCAGACGAGTACAACAATGTACTGCCGAAGTAATTTCAAAGTTAGTGTTAAATACATTGGAAAAGTTTGAACTTCCAACAAACTAACTGTTGATGTTTATGAGTGATGGTGCCCCAAACATGCTTTCTGTAGGCTGGTCTCTTAAAAAAACATTGTGCTAACTTGTTACATATTACGTGTAAAATTCATGCTTTCAGTCATGTGGCAGATAGTATTAAAAAATGTTTTCCTGAGGTAGACGCTTTAATAGTGCATACAAAAGCAGTGTTTGTCAAATCCCCAAAACGTATTCGCACATTTCACAGACTGTGCCCCCGTATGCCTGAGCCAAGAGAACCTATTCTTACACGTTGGGGAACGTTTTATTATCATAAATATTTTGAGAATATTAAGAACGTGGTTTTACAATTCGATCCAAAAGAAGCTGCGACTATCAAGGAAAGCCAGTCGAAATTTCAGGATAGTCAGGTTAAAACTGATTTAAAAACTATTCAGAACAATTACTTCGGACTAGTGGAGGCAATAGAAAAATTACAAAATCCTTCGGTGTCGTTAACGGAATCTCTGCAAATAGTGCAACATGTTCACGCGCAGCTGTGCGCGGTAGATTACGCAAAAAATGTTTGTGTTCTAGAAAGATTTGAAAGTGTTTTCGAGAAAGATTCTGATTTTGGCACATTAAGATAAATTTATGAAGGTGCGTCAACAGAACCGTTAAGTTGTTTCAAAGATTATTTTATTTACGCAAATATAACGTCACTAGATGTAGAACGTTCGTTTTCTGAATTGTTTGCCGAAACAACTGTGGAAACATATCTAATGTTGCAGATATTTAACAGATATTATTTACTTTGTGATTTCACGGAAGACTCTTAAGACGGTAAGTGTTTGAGCACGTATTATATTTTATTTCTGGCCATTTATTTTGTGTAAACTTTTATGCGCCCGCCACTGGCTGTTGGCGCAAATTGAACAATTCTAATAATCAACACTGACCAATTTACAGGGCGAACTGCTTTAATAGAAGATAATATGATTTAAATTATTGTACAATTTGTTGTGCAACCATGGCAAATAAGGTGATAATTGTTGCCAGATTTACATAATATTAAAATGGACCCATGGTTCGTGCCGAAGCCGTAATAAGTAAGTAACAACACAAAAAGCCTAAAAACCGACATATTGTGTATCAAAAACCAACATATTTAAACAAACTTACCAATTAATTAATTGCAATAAAGTTCGATAAAGTAAAGAAATAACAACAATTAACAGAGTAAGTTAAAATGAGAGAAAATAACGAGAACAAAGAAGGCGTATGGCGTAACGTATGGCAAATGCAGGTCATAATAACAATAAATAACAAGAATAATTTACGCTTTTGGAATTGATATTTGACAGTTTGGCAATTGTTATGATTACATTGCTTAGCAACGAGCTCTTCAGATCAGTCTGGCGTCACAGGAAACAATTTGGCGCTCTTTCCTAGCCAACCCTGCGTCATAACAAAAACAGATTACCAAAACCTTTATTGCTGCATATCGTCATATTTCTTAAGTAAAAGTGTAATGTATGTGGTATCGTTGGATTCGTCTTTCAACTAAGTTTCCAAAAACATAAAAATATGCAGGGTGTTTTATTTAAAATAAGAAGGTTGACGTCACTTCCGGTGAAACCGGAAATACAAAAATATTTAAATATTTAATCGAATTGTTAGTGTATTCGGTTTGAGGTTACAGATAACAAGAGGACGCTTGTTCGATCAAAAGTTAGTTTTACCCCATCTCTTCAGGGTTGACAATCTCTTGCAAGGTTCTCCCAGAATTTGCGGTGCATTTTACTACTATCTTTTGTCAATAAATTGATATTTATTATTGATACTACTTGTATATTTTTAACTATTCGTAAACGCACTTACTTTTGTTATTAATATGACATCCACATTTATGTACTTCTGTACCTTCACTATGTTCTTAGCGCTGCTATAAGCCTATTCGTGTAACCGATTAGTTGTTACCTCTTCTTGAACAGAAGACGGTCTTGATGATTTTGCATGCATGTTTCATTTTAAGCAAAATACAGCATGTTAATACGATAGATATATCAATTGATTTTATTACAATTTCTACTTTGTGATATGTTCTTTCAGTAATTACATTTACATTTGCAGGTGTTAAAACTCAAATTATTCCCTGCTAAGACATTAAATTTCTTTGTCAAGTTGATTGAAGAAACTATACACGTACGTGAAACACAAGGAGTTGTTCGTCCGGATATAATTAACCAATTATTAGAAGCAAGGAAAGGTAAAACATACAATGAATCGTCAGACGAAGTTATTGATACTGGATTTGCAACGGTGCAAGAATCTCCCGTCAATACAGCCAACAATTCTGTGAAACAAAAATTAACCGATTTTGATATTGCTGCACAAGCTTTAGTCTTCTTTTTCGCTGGTTTCGACAGTGTGGCTACAGTTATGTCGTTCTTAGGTTATGAACTAGCAATAAACCCGGATATCCAACAAAAGTTACAAGAAGAAGTTGACGACACCTTACGCCAGTGTAATGGTATTTTAACGTATGAAGCTTTGGTGAAGATGAAGTATATGGACATGGTGGTTTCAGGTATTTACCATAATCTAGTAACCTTAAGACAACCATATCTTAACTTTTTAATGTGTGTTGCAGAAGCTCTTCGTAAGTGGCCTCCTGGGTTAATTACAGATCGTGTCTGTTCTAAAACATTTACAATAGAACCTACTAAACCTCATGAGAAACCGCTTACTTTAAATCCTGGAGATTTAGTATTTATTCCAATTAGTGGTATTCAAAGAGACCCACAATACTATCCCAACCCTGATAAATTTGATCCTGAAAGATTTAATGATGAAAGCAAAGCTAAATTTAAACCTTATACCTATCTTCCATTTGGATTCGGACCGAGAAATTGTATTGGCTCACGATTTGGACTTTTGGAAACGAAAATAATCTTCTTTTATATATTATCTAAGTTTAGTTTGATTGCTACTGAGAAAACACAAATTCCAATTGTATTAGATAAAAGAAATTTGCATATTCTGGGAGAGAATGGGATGTGGGTAGCTCTTGAACTAAGAACCAAATAAACAAATCAAAATTAAAATATGCATGTACATCTCTTTTCTTGTATTAGCATATTGTATGAGATTTAGGTACGATTATCAAAAACTCTTTGAAATATATTGTTGTTATAATTATTATGTCATAGCGTTTCATTTTATTTTGCTATTATTGTTTTGTTACAATTCCAATCAGAAAAATACCTAAAAATAAATATATACTCGTAAAACTATTCAATTAACGTTAAAGAAGTATACATATATACATTGAATTTATTTCCATATAAGACCTTTGGCGTAATGTTTTCCTATTACTCTAAAAAGTTATTGATGTGCCTTAATTACAAAGGTTCTCCTTGATGGGTGCTCCTCGTTTCAAGTAAAGAACCTAAACCTAAGAAATGTAAAATGAGATCAATTCAGCGGTGTCTCGCAATTATTATTTTCGGAGGTCTCTTAATGTTTAAGCAAATAAGTAAAAGGATAGTCACCTACATTTTTACCGACTGAATATTTCATTTCATAAAATCGAATTTGATACGTTATTCACGTTTACCTTCTTTAAACATGGGAAGCGCGCTTCCAGTAGAACCTCAAGCGTTTCTGTCCCAATGTCTGTAAATTCTCTTGTGGATTTCCTAATGGTCCTCAGAGAATTTATTGGATCTCTTACAAGCAGTCTATGCACTTTCAGATGTGGTTTCTATGTCTTCACAGAAATTCCTCCATGATTCTCTATTAGCCCTTCTTAGGGCTTGGTTATTGATATAAGGTTTAAGGCCCATACCATTCAGCACCTTCAAGGACTCCTCGTCGATGTTGAGCATTAAGGTTATTCCCTTGGGATCCGCTTTACTTAACATGACGCGCCAGTCTTTCGTTATTAACTCTTCGTTCTGGGTTTCGAGAAGTTGGAAAACTTATTTTACCTCCGTCACACCAACGAACTCAGTAGGGACCTAGACAACTACCCTTGTGGGTTTGACTACATCCTTCGTAACACCAGCCCTCGGGATTGAGCCTTTCCACACTGTGAGTTTGGGTATCAACCATGTCTTCAATCGCTCGTTTCGACAAGTAAAATAGACTACTCCTTTATCTGCGTAACTATTTTTGAACTGAGATGAGGTTAGTGGCTTACACTTCCATATCTCCCCCACAATCTTTCCTTTAGATATTTATCCAGGACTACAGCTATCTCAGTAGCGGTTAGAGCCTAACTATAAAGTTGCCTCAGTTGCGTCCTGACTAGAGGACGTGCTGGGTTTTACATTAGCAGGTTCACCACTATTGAATTTCCTTAACTTTAGTGGTTGGTTCTTTGTCGATAACGGAGTGCTTCCCTCTGATCTCACTTTCTCCGGGGCCATTCCTGGCTGGTTGGAGGGCCTACCTCTAATTCTTTGGAATTTCGCTTAAACCGCTTCTTCCTGAGTCTTACGGGTTCCTCAGTAGCAATCGCAGCTTGTATAAGCTTCTTCCGTTTCTGGGCGCCGGGATGTAGTTAACGGCGATTGATGTCCGAAGCTACCTGTATCTCTACACCGGTACCAGTTGGGTTTATGGAGCTGCCATTTCCCTCTGATTCTTGCGGAGTTGGTTTCAGTTGAGTAGCAGCGGTTTGGCCAGCTGAGCTTATGGTGCCTCTTGCACGGTGCAAGACTTCTTACTCTGGAAGGTCGCTCGGTGCCCGAAGACACAATGCACCACAGGGCCCACCGGTTTCTTATTTATTAGGCTAGATTTGTGAACTTTGGTGTGTATGTCAAAGGAGGTTTGCTGCGTAAGTTAACTTTTGTATATGCCTTCACAGGGAAGTTGAAGGAGATTGACTTATCGCAACTCTTTAGTTTAAGGAATCTTGTAAAAAGACACATTAAAAGTCCTTATGCCATATTTATTGTTGTTGCTAAATCTTTCCTCTAGAGTAGCATTAACGTAAGAGATGAAGAAAACAGGAAATACATATGTAAGCTAAATGCATAGTAAAGTGTTTTATTAATTTATTACAAATAAATTGTAAGTGTTGTAATAATTAAAACCGCACAATATAAAAGATATATTGTACTTTAAAGACAAGTTATTTTACATTAACTAACGTGAACATAAACGTCTTTTACATACTTAGAAGTTACTAACTAAAAAACGGTTGTATCACACTATACATATATAAAGTTTCTATTTCAGTAGAAAGCGCCAAATTCAAATAATTTGTCTCTCAACAATAGTAAGAAACAATGTTATTATATATGGGAAAATATAAGATTTTAATTACAATTGCTCAGCTTTATCGTCAAGTTCTATCATTTTTCTTAGTGAGGAAATGCTCAACCTGGATATGTATGGATCTGAAGTGTAAAGTAGAGAATGGAAAACATCCTCATTTGTAGCAGCTATTGACCATTTTCGGGCATGATGCAATCTGTACTTCCGGTAATTTTTATTTCGTGATCCTGGGCATCTTCAGAAAGTTGTCCAATGAGCAAAATTGAGTTATAACGTACAATATTTGTACCATGAATTAGTATTTTGTGAATAGATGAAGGGATGCAATACCAACTATATTTATTTATATAATGTCCCGCAGTTTTAAATGCAAATTCTCCAAATTTCTTAATTAATATACTAGTGAGATTTCCCGTGAATCAAAATAGGCACATCAAAGAGCTTAAATTCATAAAAAATGTAACTATTTACAATGGTTACTCTTCTATAGATGTTAACCGCATCCTTAGGAAAGTCCAACATAGACATTATGTAAAAAATTCAACGACGTTAATCCCGGTAGAAACTCGGGACAAGAAATTTGTGAAACTCCCTTTCCACAGAATATCGAACGGTAGTAGTAGAGATTTTAGGGGACAAGACATGGACGTATGTTTCAGTTCACGGAATACACTTAAAAACCTTCTTGATAATCCAAAAGATAAACCGGACGTGAAAGAAAGGTCGGGAATTTATAAAATTGCATGCAACGACTGTCATAAAGCCTATATTGGACAAACAAAACGAGCGGTAGGTATTAGATTTAATGAACACATGAGATGTCACAGGTTCAGTCGAATAGGAGCGTCAAGTGTAGTTGAGCACATGAATGATACGGAACACGTCATCAAATTAGAAAACCTGTAATTAATAAAAAGCGTAACCTCGCCTAGGGAATTAGACGCATTTGAGACCATCTATATAAAGACACACACGAATCTTTTAAACAAAGATAATGCGCCACTTAATTTTTCTTACCTGTTTCATTTATTAGGGTAAAAGAATGCGTAGATAGAGAATTAGCGGGAAGGAACTTTACTGTTTGTCTCGCTCTACTTTACGAAGGCGGGACGAGGGAAGAGACCATTTTCCGTTCCACATATACTCAGCATGTTACAGTTAAACGATAGAAAAGTAGGTATTCGTAAATAGATATACGCAGATACGTACACATTTAGAGATATACGTACATATATACCTTTTTCCTCGAGAGGAGGGATAGACAAGCATGGTAAAATTAAGAAAAAGTTTTTAGTTTTTCGTTCAAATTTATTCGGTAATTCGGTTGAAGATGAGAGCCCAGCGAACCTTCGAAACAGCTGTTCCAAATTAATTAATATTTTGTATGGTGAGGAGTGTTCCAATACTCTGTGTTGTTTGCCATACTACCCCACAGTCCTTGCTATCATTATTTACTATATAACTGTACAAAAACATACTCAACAAAATATACTCCGTTCACAACTTAATAAATAAACGAAGAATATAAGAACATAAGTACAGCTAGCAAAATATATTATGTCTCCCCACTTGAACGTACGAATATCAATATCACTTACTGTATAGCGGACTGTGTATTTCGGGTATTCTCGGGCGCATGATACCTGTCTAAATATATCTATGCAGGTAGTAAAAGTACAACAGAGTGGACGTTAATTCAGATTTTATGATTCTATGCTTAACATAGTTATCCATTTCATTTAAATTGCGTTCATATGTGTTCATCTACTGATAAACTCGTCAATTTCATTTTGTCTGGAATGAAGGAATATGTTAAAGCTAATTTAATATTATTACTGAAGTTGTTTTTAGTTGTCGTTATAAGATATAAGGTATACAATAACAAAGACAAAATATGTATTTTATTATAGTTTTTCTGTAGATTTCATCTCAAAAGGTGTTTTCGATCGGCACGAAGGAGCTGTTCCAGCACAGCAAAAGTACACATGTTATGTGTGTTTATTTAGTTCCTTACTGTGCTGGTACAGCTCTGGGTAGTATCTTCGGGAAAATGAATCACATATAATCAGAAATATGCTATTAAGGTAGAAACTTAGAAATTATAAAGTAACAAAATATTTTGGTGGATGAAAATAAGATTTGCAATTACTGTCAGACTTTATTGTTCGAAATCAACAATAAATAAAATAAAAATTGCGGCTCTTTTTTGTACTGCGCATATACCGGACGGTAAATTTACGGTTTTCGGGGGGTGTTGGAATAAGCCCCATAATTACAATTACATTTATCTGTGCTCTTCGTTACCAGCCTTTCCGAAAACACCCGAAGACTGCTCTCTGACACGCGGAAGCTAGTATTGATAATAATCGGTGGCCGACAGAGAGGAGACGTAAGTTATTTTGCTAACTGTACATATATATCCACGAATTCGTTACATTTCACATATAATTATAATTAAATAAGTTTTATGTGTTTATTGTCTATACATATACATATGTAATTATACTTGGCGCTATTACGTTCCACAACTACGTTTCCGCTTCCAACTTCCACCTAGAATAATACATACTTGTTAGAATGTGCTTACACCCCTTAGACTTCAAATCAAAATGTTAACTATTATAAGTGCTTCGATTAGTTTTTGATAGAAATCTTCAATTTGCTATAAACAGTTTTCTTCCCATTAATTGATATAAAGGTTGTACACCATAATCTTAACACAAATATAGACCCCACTAGCTGGTATGATACTTTTCCGTGGTACCTATCTGTCCTTAAATAAAGAAACAAATCGCAGAAACTAAAGCCGACGCAATATATAAAACCAGTCAATCGCTAACTATACCAAAATTGAAATAAATACAATACATTCCGAACACAGGAGAGTGTGGCATGTCTAGGTGTGTGAACGTAGTCCAGTCGAATATGCATGTGTGAAGGTAACATTAATGTTTATAGTTACTACGATCACCGACAGATTAAAATATCTTTTCTTTTAGAATAGTGAAATATACTATTATTTGTAATTTTATTACTTTGGTAATATTGCCAAAATTGTAATCCATCAGGATTCATATAACCTTGTGAAATAGTATACCTCTTGCTAATACCTGTACATAGGCTCACGCTAAAAATTAGTCATGATTAAGTATTTATAGATACAGGAAGTAGACACAATTCTACCTAATTACTCAAGGTTGCACGTGATTAATAACCTATTATTTTATTTAGGTAAGTAGCAGTAGCTTGAGAAATGTTACCTTGAGATCAGATTCTAATAAATATATTTTTAAAATTTTTCATTTCTGTATTTAGAATAAAGCGTTCGTCTCACCAACCTCCATTTCTGTAATCACATTTATCTAATCTATTTTTCACGAATACATATATGATATACGTACCAGGTGTGGCAACTATCTGTACGCGGTGAATTATAGCTTATTTATTCATTCAATGAAAAAATGTTTGGAATAAAAGTTGTTTAAAATTAAATCAATGATCTGAAGTTTGGTACGTTATTTAAGTTTATTTTAAATAGAACATCCGATATATGATTACATTTTTAGATTCCTTAATAAAAAATTAAGCGAATTTATATCATACATCATATCCATGAACATATCATATACAATGAACAGCTTTTCAGACATTCACTTTTCAAGGAAAAAATTGCATTTGCAAAAATTCCATATTTCCTTTATTTGTCATTATTTTGCAAGAATTTTTTACTGTCCTTGTGTTAGTCCGAGTTCACTAATCAAATATTTTTATTTTATCATACAGGATGATATGGAAAGTAATATCAATTAGAATGTTTTCAAACAGTGAAAACTCGTTTTTCTCAAATAGAACACTTTGTATATTTTTACTCCCTTCGATGCTTATTTAAAATCTCTGATTCCTATAGCACACCTGAGACCTCCTACTTGCCGGGCGGGCGTGCTAACCACTACACCTCGAGGACGTTATGTCAGGAACGTTCACGCGGGAGGTGTCAGGTTCGACTCATTACCGGGACGAGATTTTTTCAAGTATTTAATTACGTCAGAAATTCCAATGATAAATTACACATTTTCATAATTCACTGACGGAAGTCAAAATATATTAATTAATTAGTGTACTTGACATGTAAAAATTAAAATTATCTGTTGAAATATCATGGCATATTTGCGGATAAAATAACAACTAGGTATTAAAAAATGAACGTTCCTGACATAAGGTCTTCGTGGTGTAGTGGTTAGCACTATTCTAGAGATTTTCGGACAGTCAATTATCTTACTTGCACTCTCAAGAAAACAGCTAATGGTATCCTATATTACTTCCATTGTGATGAGAATGGATATCAAGAGATAGTAAAAGTTTAAAAAATGTGGGAATTCTGCATATGTACCAAATAATTGGTTGCTGTTAAAAATCCAACTTTTGTCTACTAACAGGTTCTTTTCGCCCAATGAATGGCAAATACCTATTGTTATCGCGTAGGTATGTAATAAAACTTGAAGTGGATTAGACTATGAAAGTTTGAAATATATATTTGTAAGCTTCTAATAATAATCATTTTTCTAAAAATATACAAATTGCATTTAAAACTCAGAAGCTATTGATATATTTTGTATGGAATTTGCTGTATTTTTCCTATCTTATTCAAAGACTATGTCATCGCCCCGTTTGCTTTGTGAAGGAATAATATATGTAACCAAATAATAAATGTAATGAAACGCAAAAATTTATCATGGCGGTCACCTGCGATTTATTATAAATGTTTTTTATGCTAGCGGCTTTTCATTAGAAAATTACTGATTAATGAATTTCTAGCAACCACCAAAATAATAGATATAACAAATAAAATTTATCCGTGTTTGAATTAGATTCGTGGAACATTATGTATGACATTTTCGATATTTACTGCTCAAATTGAAGCTTACATTTGCAAAATTTCTAGAAAATTTCCCAAAGTTGGTACATCCTAGACGCCTACATTATTACATATCGTTGAATCTGCTTTTAAAACAGGGCGCAAAATATCATGGTATTTAAATAAATATCAAAATATCGGATATGTATGATACATATCTGATATATATTCCAAAATGGCATATTTATATTAAAAGATGAAACTAAAATAATATTATTGTCTATAATAGGTGGTGTAGTAATATAAATTATAAATTATGTACAAAAAGACAAAAATATCAAGTAGAAGTGTGATTCTTTTATTTCCTATAAAAAATACGAAAAAAACATAAACGTATAAATGGCAAATATATAATATTATATAAACAAAAAATTATCCAGGTTACAACTAAAAAAACCGTGTACATGTTACAGGTACTTTTCTAATAAATTCCTTAGAAATGTGTAATTTGGAAAAAAAAAGAAATAGAAAATACAATTTAGGAAATAAGTTTCGATAACGGTTCATTTTCTGAGTCAAAACTCGGTTCTTCTTCATGTTCAGTTATTTTACTTTCTTGTTCAGGCCAAATCCATTCTAAATTATCACGCTTTTGGGATGAAGCGTTATTTAAATATTTAAACATGAATACAAGTTTACTAGCCTTTTCAGTTGTTAAATTATTCCATAGTTTGGAGTGTACAAGTCCAAAGCTCGATACCTCTTGATACCTGTTGTTGAAGCTATTGCTGTAAGTAATTGGTTACATCGTTCCAGAAATGAGTTTTTATCAGGCCAAGCTGATTCGGGGATTGTTACAGATTTCCACCAAATTAGTGGAGGGATTTTTCTGAAATTTGGACCAAACAGAAAAGTAGGAAAGGGTTTGGACTTTCAAGTTAGTGAAATAACAAAGGGAACGAAATCCGTATTGATTGAATTTAAATATTCATAGGCTTGTTCTTTCTGCTCAGCAGTAAGTCTTTCTCCTAAAAATCGATGATCTAACATGTTTGTTAAGAAATGGGGTGAGTCTAGGGCCATATTCTCCCTTTTATAATATAAGTTTTTAATGTGAATTAGTTGATGTTAGGTGTTTTTCCAATTGGATCCAAATTTCCACAGTTACAGCAATTGCCGTTGAGTCCCGTTGCATTCTATCAACTGCCACTGAAATTGGGTGCAACCTCGTCAAAAAGTCCTTAGCGTTTACCACTATGTCATTATTATTCATTATATTGCAAATATCAACGTCGATTTGGTCCTTATTGTCTTGGCACACTTGTACTAGTATTCCCCTGCACGCAATCGCTCATGGTATTCCATCTTACTTCTTGAGGTAGAATGAGTTTTTTATCACCTGCTTGTTTGTAAAATGCTGATGGCAAATGTTTATTACGAAAGTATTTAACAATTCGCAATATATGTTCTGTAACTCCAAGAATTTTCATGTCTTCAGGTATCAATACTATCAACGAAAATTGACTCAAAGTTTTGTGATATAATCGAGCAGCATGCTATAGGTTCGTTTTTAACATTGGACCGGCCATCTAGTGACACTGAAACTGTTTCTCCCTGAAGTTTTTCTTTGCATTCTTGTACTATTTCCGAATAAACACTTTCTAACACAGATCCCCCTATTTGAAAAGCGGTTGGGGGTTTATATCCTGGCCTCATAATATTACACATCTCTTTGAATTCTTTATAATCTGCATATCTAAACGGTGTATTTGTAGCATAGAAATATCTTCCAATTTGCATATTTATTTTGTTGCTGTAAGCCTGTGTTGTTACAATTGCATCAGAGTTTCTTGCAATTTGCAAATGAGATGCTTTAATTTTTTTAGACAATGGATGGGCCGAGTGATCATCTAAAAGAGAAACACGATTTTAATTTACTCATTCCCAGTTCAAAGTTTCTGATTCTACTGTAATTTAGACTATTTGGAGTTAGAACCATTGAGTAATATTGTTTTTAATTAATCGTGAATTTGACTATTAATTAGAATAATGAT
The DNA here is from genome assembly GCA_029619315.2 of Dynastes maya. Lineage (NCBI taxonomy): Eukaryota > Metazoa > Arthropoda > Insecta > Coleoptera > Scarabaeidae > Dynastes > Dynastes maya. The sequence continues at coordinate 51,239,912 of JAROYE020000002.1, forward strand.
AACACTTTTTACTTGCCTTGTCTACTAGTTAACGCTACAATTTGGTATTGGTTATGGAATCTACTGTGTTCTTCTATACTTTCTTGGCTTACATTGGTTTCGGTAGTTTTAGAGTCGTTCGGATCCACATCACACCTTTCTAAATGCTTCTGCATTTCCACACGACACTTTTTGCACATTGCCCATTTTTCCGTGTTTTTTCCCTTTTTGCTACAGTCAAAACTTGACCAGACAGCATGTTTTGGTTTTGGCATTTTGTAAGCGATATAAATTTGTAAAGTAACCTCACTAACAACACACGACACACTGTCTGATAGTGATTACTAACCTGGGCAAATATGCGGTAACAGCCAGAGGCGTGGCGACCGCATAACAGTTTACCCATAAAATAGAAGGTAAGAAATCAATTATAAAACGTGCTGAAACACCTACCGTTTTCAAAGTCTTCTGTGAAATCACAAACTGGGTAACATCTGTTAAATATTTGATTCATTAGATATGTTTCCACAGCTGTTTCAGTCAAGTGAGTACGCCGTGCGGAATAAATGTTTTTTAATGCCGAAAACGACCGTTCGACATCTAGCGATGTTATATTTGCATATTTAAAATAATCTTTGAAACGACTTAATGCATCTTCACGCGCACCTTCATAAATTTGTCCTAATATAAGAAAATCGGAGTCTTTCTCTAAAACACTTTCAAATTTTCGTATTACACACCAATTTGTTTCGCCTTCTACAGCGCATAACTGTGCGTGAACATCATTCATAATTTGAACAGAATCCACTAGCGACATCGAAACATTTTCTAATTTTTCTATTCTCTCCGCTAGTCCGAAGAAATTGTTGTGAATAGTTTGTAAATCTCTTTTAACCTGACTATCTCGAAATATTTCCTGGCTTTTCTTGATTGCTGCAGCTTCTGTCGGATTGAATTTTAAAACTACCTTCTTTACTTGATCAAAATATTTGTTGTAGTAAAACGCAGCCTGCAACCATGTTCCCCAACATGTAATAATCGGCGGTGGTGGTTCAGTTAAATCAGGACACAGTTTGTGAAATAGTCGGGTACGTTTAGGGGACTTTAGAAACACTGCCTTTGTACTAGCAATCAATGCATTTACTAGTGAAAAACATGTAGGAATGGTTTGTGCCGCAAGATTTAGAGTATGGAGTTTACACGTTACATGTAAGAAGTTACCACTGTATTCTTTAAGAGATCGGCCCAAAGAACGCATGTTTGCGGCACCATCACTCATAAACATTAAAAGTTTCGTAGTTGAAACTTCAAATTTTATTCAATGACTTCAACACCACCTTTAAAATGTCATCGGCAGTACAATTTATAATTCCTTTGGAAGCAAGTAAGATGGAGGATGACGGTCGATGTGGTTCCATTGTACGTACCATTACATTAACCACAGAATGTTTTTGACGATCTGTTGTTTCGTCCACACACAACCACAGTTTTTTATCTTTCAATTCTGTTTTCATTCTTTTTTCTATATGTTCACGAGCAAATGGCACTACATTCCGACTAGGTAATTTACAGTCCGCATATTTATTCCAGAAGGAGACAAATGCTTCTCTGTCTAGTAAACGCAACGATAGATTACATAAAATAAGAGTAACACATAAATCAAATGTAAATTTTTCTTGGTCTCGTATGCCACTTTTTGCAGAAGAATGCTGTTTGCTTTCGATGTGACGTTGACAATGGCTTCTGGACCAACACATTAAAGGGATTTTACAAACTAGACATTGAATTTTAGCGCCATCAAAAATTAAGTCCGGCATGTCCACTAAAGTTTTTAACTGTGTCTGCCATTGGTCGTTTTCGCGACGTACCTAACTGCGACATTTTTAAAGCAAACATAAGCGTACAATTACGAAATAAGTTACGACAGCCTACATATGCACAGAACTACTCGCATACAGCATCGATTTAGTACTGACGCTGTGAACGCGTGAAATAAATAATCGCCGACTCCGCACCACATATCTACTACACTGACTGTTACCGCTGTTTGCCCAGACTAGTAATCACTAGTCTGGGCAAACAGCGGTATAAGCGGTATAATATAAATATCGTGATAAATGTCGCGATATATTTCAATGGTTATATATCCTCGCGCCTTGTTTTAAAAAGGCTATTTTAAGCATCCATGCATAATGTATAAAGTGTTGAATTTGAAATAGGAAAGTTCATAGGCGTTTTTGGTTTATCAAGTCACCATGTAAATGAAAAATATTAATAAAATAGGTATTTATGGATAATACCAGCTACCAAAATTTCAAAACAATTTTTTTATTGTTGTTATAAATACTTAACAAGCGATGACCTTGTATAATAGTTACAGAAATTTAGTCACTTAACCTGTTAAACGCAATTGAGACGTATTAAGCTTGTAAGCTTGTAGAATTTTGTACGCTCGTTCACAATCCTATATGGCGAATAAGATTTCAGCACAGTACTCGTTAAAATTGTCAATGGCCCAAAAATTAGATATTCTGTGGTCGAAATATTTGACTGTAATTTTAAAAGACTACCAGCAAATAACAGTTTTAGTGTATTTGTAATTTTAAATATCTACATCTATTAATCAACTTAATTGTAAACTCGTAATTAATATATATATATAAAGATGAGTACACTTGTTTACAATAACACAGTTCATGTAAAAATATTCCAGTCTATATCAGCGCCTGGGGCGTCATCAAGATATGCCTGAATCATTGTTGACATATGTGTTTATCGCATGACTTTCATTACTCATTAGTCTCATTACTATATCCAAAATACAATAACTGTATGAGAGCATCACTTACTTATCTATGATTGGAGACAAATTTGTATTTGATTTAATAGCATTAAATTAAAATGTACAATTGTTTAACGATCGGGATCATTCGTATAGTTGCACTAATAGTTGAATGGGGAAATTATTAAATACGAAATTTTCATCTACACATAAAAATAGATTAGCAATCTGCCATTGTCCAATGTTCTGTGGTATTGGCTCAGATATATAGTAGGTTGGGTTACATCGATGTCAGTTAGTTAATTGAAATTATTCATTACATCTTAATCGCCGTAAATTTTCGAAATTTAACCTCACCTTTCTTTGAAAACACAAAACAAAATTCGTAGGTACTTTTCCGGATATGTATTAAAACAGCAAAGATAGTGAAAAATCGTCGGGAAATCCTGACAAAAATAACACTGGGGAACAATTTGTAACACAATTTCTGTTGAGTTTGGTTTTTGAGCTGTTTCATAGTTAATTAGGCATGCTGGTTTCAAAACTGTAGTTTTCTTCTACCACGTCAAGTTTTATCTCTACACCTTATGAGAATGTGACCACTCTCCGCGAAATCGAGCATGGATCATAGGAAGCACTATTGCTCTCCTATTGGCTGACACAAACCTTCTCCGATGGGCGCCGGGTGAATGACGCATAGGAGAACAGCGAGAGGTTTATACTTATCTGGACTTGTTCAGTTACGCCTGAGATACTGTAGTGAGACGTTGTGTGTCGCTCTGAAACGGTGCTGCCCATTCCGACGTGGAGTCTAAGTTCTTGTTTATATACAAGGTTAGCAGTGTTTAGTGTTTTATTTATATATGAACTGAAACTTTTCCTTATGTCAACCTCTGCTAGTTCACGTCGTAAGTGTTTAAACAGCCCTAATTCGTTTTGTTACATATGTGGCAGTTTTACCATTCCCAGTCAAAAGACAAACATCAGTACATTTGTCAGGCAAGTCTATTTTGCCTATTGGAAAATGAAAATTGGTGATCAAGATAAATCATGGGCCCCTCACAAAGTGTGTAAGCAGTGCGTTGAGGGTTTACGGATGTGGACCAAGGGAACACGTGATAAACTTCCATTTGGTATACCTATGATTTGACGAGAGCCCAGAGATCATTCAAGTGATTGTTACTTTTGTATAGCGAAAACGTCAGGATATAACAAGAAAAACAAATGTAAAATAGAGTATCCTAGTTTACCATCAGCTACACGCCCAGTGCCTCATTCAGCCGAAATCCCAGTGCCAGTTTTCAATGAATTACCCTCTTTGGAAATACGGGAATACGAGTCTGGTGAAGATCAAAGTGACCCCAACGATGAAGATTTTGAAATTAAAGATGATTTCGTTCGTAATGGATTTGACCAACATGAGTTAAATGATTTGGTATGAGATTTGGGACTATCCAAAAAAGCTTCAGAGCTCTTAGCATCAAGACTGCACGAGAAAAACTTGCTTGAAAAGGGAGCTAAGGTACCCTAGTTTCGATCAAGAGAAAGTGCGTTTCTACAATACTTTCGAAGTGATGATGGATTTGTGTATTGCCATAACGTACATGGTTTAATGGAAGAGTTGGAAATTTCGGCCTATAACGCAACTGAATGGCGACTATTTATTGGTAGCTCAAAGCGGAGCTTGAAGTGTGTTCTCCTCCACAATGGAAATTTATTTGGTTCAGTCCCGATAGGCCATTCAGTTCGTTTGAGTGAAGAATATGAAGACATAAAGAGAGTCATTGATTTGTTGCAATACCACATGCACCAATGGATCATTTGTGTTGATCTTAAAATGGTTAGCTTCCTTCTTGGCCAGCAACGCGGATATACCAAGTATCCCTGCTTTTTGTGTATGTGGGACGGCAGAGCTCGTGAGAAGCATTGGGTGCAGTCGAATTGGTTGCCACGATCTGACCTGAAACCTGGTGATCCAAAGATTGTACATCAGCCACTTGTCGACAGAAAGAACATTATATTACCACCTCTGCATATAAAATTGGGTCTCATGAAGCAATTTGTTAAAGCTTTGCCAATTGAAGGAGACTGTTTCAAGTACCTCATTTCGGCATTTCCTAGCCTGTTATTTGAAAAGATAAAGGCCGGTGTTTTTGATGGTCCACAGATTCGGCAGCTTGTTAAAGATGAATATTTCATCGGAACAATGTCAGAAATTGAAAAGAATGCTTGGTTGGCATTCAAAAACATTGTTAAAGACTATCTTGGAAATACACGAGCACAGAATTACGCCAAAATTGTCCAGCAAATACTGGAGAGCTTCAAATTGCTAGGTTGCAACATGTGCACCAAATTGCATTTTTTACATAGCCATCTTGCTAACGTCCCGGAAAATCTTGGTCAGTGATGAGCAGGGTGAGCGATTTCACCAGGATTTGAAGGTCATGGAGGCACGGTATCAAGGTAGATGGGATGTACATATGATGGCTGACTATTATTGGAGCATCAAGCGAGAATGTCCACAGATTAAACATTCCAGAAAAAGTTATAAGCGAAAATTGTGATTGACAAAAACTGCGGTTATTCTTGGATCCAGAGGCCAAAAGTTAGTTGAAAACAAGTCGCAGATTTAAGACAACGAAATTGCTGTTCCCCAGTGTAATTAAAGAAATCGTGCGATATTTGCTGTTTTAAACATTACAATAAATTCGATCAACTTGTTCAACTAATTTGCTAATAAAACGCGACGTGTAAAACAGGCTTAACATAATTTTAGAAGGAGAGTAAAGATCACATTTGAAAACTTAAAAAGTGAACTTTGGTCCGTAGATGTCGCATTCGTAGTATACTTTGTATGTGTTTTGAAATTTAAATTTTCGTCAATAATTGTTCTTAGATATTTCATTTCTTCTAGTTTTTTCTCTTTACGCACAGATAGAAAGAAAGTATTTTTTAAGAAGCGTACTTTGTTACCTGTATAATAATGGTACAATGGTATAATGCATGGCTAGAGTCTAGCACGATAAACGATAAACATTTCCATCGTTACTTTGGAACGATACGCTGTAGCGCGACAGGAGCGAAGCAAAGTCGACTGTCCTCGGGAACGTTGTGATTTACATTCGCGACGTTCTTGGTCGCGGTCTCATGTAACCGATTGATAAACATAGTATGCGTGCATATTATTCAAATGTTAGATACTATATGCAGCGTAATTGTTAATTGTAGCAGTGTAAAATAAATATGTAAACTATATTTATTTACTAAATATAAATAAATTGAATTCTAATAAAATAATAAAAAAAAAATTAAATCTAAACATAGCTATAACTTAAGAAATTAAACAATTCCTTTATTGTAATTTAAAAATAATAATCGTTTTACCATAGCTGAACTTAATCTGCTTCTTCTATGTGATAACATTTTACCAGTTTTTATAAAAATACTCATTATAGATCTTAAATTACAGTGTGTCTGATATGTAAAGAGATCAACCAGCGTAATAAGCGACCATTTCATATCGGTTATATTATATTTTGTCGTGGTATTTTTGTGTCGCGGTCGTTCCATGAGTGGAGCGGTATTTCCCATCTCTAATACTGATGGATTCGCTTCCCAAGATTCCCCAGCTTATGCTTTCATAGCGGCCAAACGTTGCAACACTGTCCATATATTTTAGCGGTTCACTTTACTACGGAACTTACTAACTCGGTATGTATCTTCTATTCCAGATATTTTGAAGTCTTAGCTTTCCAGCACAATGATAACTCTGATTTTAATAGTAATTGCGATTTTGATCATATGGAAACTAGTAAAGCATTACAATTACTGGAACGACAGAGGTATCAAACAGAGGAGGCAGATATACTTACTTGGAGACAATGCATCCGTTTTTCTTAGGAAAGAATCGTTTTTTGATATGATGCTTAGACTGTATGGAACGTTTCCTGAAGAAAGGTTTGTAGATTGTATGTACATAATCTCCTACGTCGTAATACATTTATTAAAGATATTTTCCAAAACAACCACTTGGAATTTTCAGCGGATAAATTGTTAATGTAGGTCAAGTTATAAATTTCATAGGAATCTATTAGAAATCATCTATTAGAAACATAGAAGTTTTATCGTTTGATGACTGAATCAGATTTCTGTTGTCAAATTACCATAAGCCATAAAAACTTCGAAAATCAGACGATGATGGTAAAGAAATACTTCGACTGATGAAACTTTAGAATATTTTAGAATCTGTTCCCACTTACGTAGTAATTTACATTTAAATTGATATGAAGAAAGTACTTAAAACAAAATTACATATGTGGAATAATTCTGATTCATAGCCAGTCCATACTTTACAAAAATACCCTAAGTTATCTATAGGTTGTCTTATCGATCAATCTAACGGTGTTATTACGTCTTAGTATTATTTATTAGTGTTGGAGACTTTCCTCTCATTGAATGTTTTTGTCAAGATTGATGGAAAGAAGATAAAAATCAAATTTTTATCTTCTTTGAATCAGTTTATATAATAATTGCAAGGTTAATAGAAATTTCTGTTTAAATATTAATCATCAAACATTTCATGTAAAGATAGTTTAAATAATTGAGTGTAAGCTTTCGCGGCTGCTTTTTATTGAAGTAGTGTCTATCGGATTTTGCCCTGTTTGTTACACTAATATACTCAGCCACTTAACATACTGACAGCTTCTTCAGAAATCTTCTAAAAACTAAAAAAAGTCTTAAAGAAGAAAAATTTATAAGATAGATGCAACACAGTAAAGAAGATCGCACAAGTGTCTTCGAACAAGAACCAATTAGCGAAGTAACTCTCTAAAAAGATCTACAAATTGCAGTCCCAGTGTGGTATTGGACAAACCGGACGCAGTATATAGTGCAGAATCAAGGAACACCAAAGAGACGCACAACAAGAACACACCAATTAGTCAGCGGTTCCCAAACACCTTTATCAAACGGTGCAGCATAGTATTGACCATGACAAGGACAAGATACTTTGTAAGAGCAATCACTATGTAGGGGTTTTAACATAAGCGTAATGTTTAAGGAACAGTATTCTCCCGATAGAGAAACTCAGGTCAGAGGTAACAATGAATTGATCACGGACACTCTTTGTGTTATTTCGACATGCAGGCACAAACGGACGCTACTATTGTATTTCGAGGGTACGTTATTGCCTGCATTATACGGATGCGTCTGCCTGGGTATTTCCGCAAGGGTGCAATAACCAGATACTTTCGAGAACTTACGAAAATATACGTGTTTGTCTATTGCGAGAGCAACATCGTCGTGTTTGTCGCCTTAAGTAAATAATAAGTATATTAATTTCAGCATTGTAGTTATTCTTTTCTCACTACATATCTTGACATAATTCCTACAACTACTACTAGCGAATTATGGTAGAGTCCCTATAAATAATGAAGCACACTAACAACTTTAATACGAAAGACAGTTACAGACTAAGCAACATGTGGATGTTGGCAATACACACTACCCGAACAGTGAGAGGTAGTGCCGTTTCACAGGTACTGGAAGCGGGCAGTCGGTATCGGAATCCCGGTTTTGACAAATGCGTTCACACTAATTTGGTAAAGCACACCGAAATGAATTAGTTGCATCTTGTTCATGTAATGGAACGCAGACATATTATTTTACTATGATTATAAAAAGAAGACAGTATTGGGTACATCCAATAAACATGAAATGAGAAGGGTTTAGAACATTTTATACTTTATTTGAAGACCTACGAGCACATGAAGATAATTTTTTTAATTATTTCAGAATGTCAATTTCTTCTTTTGACGAACTACATAATCGCTTATAGGATACTCAAAAATTTCAATATCAATCTCCAAAGCGATACTAAACCAAAATTACCCATATAAAAATATGGCGCAACAGGGTGAATGTGCCCCTCTAATTTGAATGCGTGTATTCCTGTCAATGCATTACTACACTCTGAGTCGCCGACTACAGGATCCGGAAACCGGGCGTGTAGTGAATGTGCTTGGTTTACATGAGTAAAGTGAATTAACCAATTCACTTTAATTCATGTGTCATGAAAGCATTTACACGTTTGCACGCTTCAAGTGAAATTCTATCCTGTTAGCTACAGGCAAGAATCTTTTCTTTCAGTTTCGAATATGTAGGCAGTAAAAGCAGGCACTTGTAAATATCTTGTAGAGTAGGGATAGAACAAGGCATATTAGCATTAAAATCTATTTGCCACATTATTACGTCGTACGGTTGACAATGGGAATCTACGAATTCCCAAAACAATTATTCGGAATTAACCAAATAACTTGTGTGGTGTGGAGGATGCCGATAGTTTAATGTTTGCCATTCTACCCCACAGTCCTTGGTATCATTATTGATAATAGCTCTCCAGTCCAAGGAATTGAACCGCTTTAGTAATGTGAGCACTAAAATTAAGATAATACAAGCTCGTCTCTTATTTCTGAAACGTTGTAGAAAACAATGTCTTTCCAAAATTCATGAGTTAGCATTTCCATTAATCGCCAAAACCATTAAACGTTATCAATCATGCTAAAAAGCAATTAGTATGCAAGACGTGGTCAATTAGAAATAGAATGATTCAAATTACACCTCAAAATAACGCCAAACAGTTTTAAAAAATGGTGTGGTTTCTAAAGAGATGTATTTGTACGAATTAGGCGTAAATTCAAATTAAAAATGTTATGCCACAACAAAAAATTCCGCGAAATTTGTCCTAAAAAGAACGAAAACACCGCATGTTCCTTGGAGAGCACACCACCGATTTAGATTTAATCACCGGAGACCTTTAATAAAACCGAAATTGCGTTGTTAAACGAGGGACTAAAACATTGTATTTGCGACTCAAGAGTTCTGGCGGAAGAACTCATTGCGTCAGTAGAAACGTCTACTAAGAACCACACGAAGCCACAACGAAAAATTGCGTAAGAAACGCGTGCAAAATTACAATTTTAAAAAACTTTAGCGGTATTAAAAGTACTAGAAATAACATAGGCGATCTCAAGACTATTAAAGGTCATAAAAATAAAAATTGTTTCTACGTTAAAGCGGATAAAGGAGACAGAATAGTCATTTTGGACAAGCCTGATTATTCACCCGCGTCAACAACTTGCTATTGTCAGGAACTTATGAAGATTTAAGAAAAAAATACTTTACTATCTATAACTAGAAAAACGAAAGAGGTTCTGAAAGATATCAAAATAGATAGTCTTGACGTAGAAAACTCACTAGATTTTGTAAATAAGGTAAATAACATTGAATAGAAGATGGGGAAATTTTAGTATCGTTTGTTTGCCCATTCTTCCCAAACGTACCGATCCCCAAAACAGTAGAATATTTGGTCGAGTGCTTAAAACTTAATAACATTTATGATGTCAAAATTTGCTAATTTTTCCGCTGACTATCTACTTGTCATCATTTTGAATTGAAGCGAATTGAATGAAAAAATTGAACTTGTTTCAACTCAGAAATGATTCCACTTAGATGAACAAGTGACTTCAGTTGGTGGGTTTACACGTTCATGTCACATGAATTCAAGTGAGTTGATCAACTTACTTGACCCACGTAAACCGAGCTTTACGGTCCACCAGATTGGTATGAATACGGTCGAACGGAGCAGAAGAGAACAACACCAGTTTTTAGAAAACTTCTGAAGAAACTGACAGTACGTTCAGCAAAATGTTGGATACATTAGTGCAATAAACAAAGCACAAACCGGAGAAACTACCTCAAAATTTAAATGGCCAACTAACCAAGGAATTTAAGCTTGTGCATATTGCAACAACTATTGATTACCACTAATTTTGTAGATATATTGGAATGTATGACACAATGTTACCAGCCTTACTAATAAGAGACCCTGAAATTATTAAACAAATAACTGTGAAAGAATTCGATCACTTCTTGAACCACAGATCATTAGTACCAGATGGTGTAGATCCTCTTTGGAGTAAAAATCTAGTGGCTTTAAAGGGTATACAAACAATCTACTTTCCAATTGTTTCAAACGTGAGCAGGTCATTCTTGATAATTTTAGCTAGTTTTACTTTAATATGATAATATAGAATTTTGTACAAAAAAGGAGGTGACTCCATAATATACTGCTAAAATTATCGTTTATGATACGTTCATAAAATAGGTCGTATGCTCTATATCTAACGATTCCATTTTTTCTATAGATATGAAATGGCGGAATATGAGATCAACTCTTAGTCCCAGTTTTACAACAAGTAAAATGAAAATTATTTTCTCTTTGATCAGTGATTGTGCCAAGATTTATCTTGACTACTTTCTAAAACAGGAAAGATCCATTGATATAGAATTAAAGGATATTACTACGAGGTTCACCAACGATGTAATAGCAACAGCGGCGTTCGGTGTTAAATGCGATTCCATCAATGAAAAGAATAATGAATTTTATTTAACGGGCAAAAAAATCACTGGTTTCACCTTTCAACGAGTTTTTCGTTTCGTTCTATATTCGATAATGCCAGGAGTATGTAAGGTAATTACACATTTAAATCAGCATATTAAGGTATAACTATTTTATGTTTTATATAATTGCGTAATGAGGGTATAAACTAGAGCTGTTATCCGCATCCGGATAATTTATTGTCCGAATCTGTTAACCGAAACCTCTGATCCGGATCCGCTATCCGAATCCATTATCTGATAACACGGATTTGATTCCCTTTTAACTTCTTCAAGCAAGTAGTTAACACCGTAAGTTTCGTGGTAAATTGTGAAAACAAACATGAGTAATTATCAAACAATATACGAGGGCAGTCTGAAAAGTTTCAAACTTTAACATGAACAGCGTTACTCGGCAAAAATATTCTGATAAAATAATTGCGCATACGTTGAAATATATTTTTGAAAATTTCAGCCATGGTGGAGGCAATAATCAACGCAACTTAGGAGAAGGCGAAGCAGTGAAAGCGGTAACTCTAGTTAACGAGTGACGTAGCCAACGATATGCGGTTAATTTGTTAGGAGTTACACAATCAACGATTAGTCGAACAGTTAAACGTTCCAATGAACATGGAAGTCGAATCCCAGGATAAGGTCGTAAGAAGCCTTAATCTTGAATTATAGATATAGCGTTTCAGAATTTGCCTGAATAAAAAATTAGGAACCATTATGGTGTTCCATGTAGCAATATACAGTGTGTCTCAGGGGACGTTGGATTGCATGGGTATCTTTGTTACTATTAGAGATAGAATTTTGTTTAAATGGACAAAGTAGTACATATTTATGTGCTGTTTAATAATTCATTCACAATATAGTTGAATTTAAAATGGTTACGCCGCCATCTTAAAAAAACTGAAAAGTACAATTTTCGAAATATGGTCGTGACTTCTTTCTTTTTGATCGTAATGAAAAATTGTTTTTACATTGTATAGGCACTTTTTTGTGTACAACCAATTGAGATAAGTTAAATATTTTTGTTGTCAATAGATTCATTGAAAATAAATCAAACTTATTTTTTTCTTATGGCGGTTATATCCAAATTTTACATATTTGCAATTGGCGCTGTTTTTCTGAATAATTTGATGTATAACATGTTAATTTCAAGCAATCACAAATGTTAGAAATACTTTTTTTTTTAACGGAATTTTGCAGTGCGAAGAAGATTATAGGGTGCTGTGGAATAGAAACAATGTTGTTTAAGTATAATTCGTTTTATTCCTAAACTGAAAATCAATGAAATAAAGTTTTATTACCAAAACAAGAAAAGAACATTATTAAATATTAATTGAGCAGATGCTCAAAAATTCCACCGTTTTGCTGTATACATTTTTCACAAAGAACGGCTACATTTCTTGTAACGTTTCTTAGAGTTCTGCGATCAACATTATTAAATGCTTCTATTACCGCATGTTGCAATTCTTCAACACTATTATAGTTTTGCACTTGGTACACTTTATTTTTGATAAACCCCCATAGGAAGAAATCACATGGAGTAATATCCGGGGATCTTGGCGGCCATGATATATTACTGTTTGTAGCTATGGCTCTATTGTGATGTACCAAATTTAAATAATTTATTACATTACGCCCGTTATGCTCAGGTGCTCTGTCTTGTTGGAACCAAATATCATTTAATAAAGCTAAGGGAATATCGTTCAGCTTCGCTTCCACCTCTTCAATAAGTAGCTGGAAATATCTTTCTGCAGTGAGAATGCCATTGTAAATAATCGGTCCAACTAGCAGGTTATCTATTATGTCGCACCACACATTAAAACCGCATCTAACTTGGTTATTTCGCTGTACAATTTGCGATTAAAAATGTCAATATTAGAAAAATTTGTTTCATCAGACCACAAAATCTTTTTATAAAATTCAGGATTTTCATGAATTTTATTTAAATACATTGACAAAAGTATCGCATGAAAAAAGCGTTTGGTGAACTTTGTATTTGTAAGGATGATACTTATTCTTCTTTAAAATACGTGAAACTGTAGATCTGGAAATACCAGTTTCAATTTCAACTTCTCTTGTCGAAATCTCACCGTGCCTTTCAACACACGCAAGAACCATTTCTTCATCAAAACTATTTCTTCGCTGTCTTTGTTCACTTCGAATTTTCTTCTTTGAAAAGGCCCCACAATCCATTAAATTTTTATCAAGAGTTCTGAATGTTTTTGAATTTGGTTGCCGTCTTTCGGGGAAGTCGTTCTGATATTCAATTTGGGCCCGTGCAATATTTTTATTACAAGGAATGTACGTGACGAAACTGTCATATTTTATAAAATTTTATAAAAATAAAATACAAATGTTAGTGTTACTAACAGTTAATTTCACTTGACATAAAATAAGATTCTCGCTTGTTTCGAAAAATCAAATCTATTCCGCAGCACCCTATAATTTTCTTCGCACTGCAAAATTCCGTTCAAAAAAAAAAAGTATTTCTAACACTTCTGATTGCTTGAAATTAACATGTTATACATCAAATTATTCAGAAAAACAGCGCTAATTGCAAATATGTAAAATTTGGATATAGCCGCCATAAGAAAAAATTAAGTTTGATTTATTTTCAATTAATCCATTGACAAAAAAAATATTTAACTTAGTTCCATCGATTGTACACAAAAATGTGCCTATACAATGTAAAAACAATTTTTCATTACGATCAAAAAGAAAGAAGTTACGACCAAATTTTGAAAATTGCACTTTTCAGTTTTTTAAGATGGCGGCGTAATCATTTTAAATTCAACTGTATTGTGAATGAATTATTAAACAGCACATAAGTATGTACTGTTTTGTCAATTTAAACAAAATTCTATCTCCAATAATAACAAAGATACCCATGCAATCCAACGTCCCCTGAGACACACTGTATATCCAATTGTTCGATAATTTGTATCTTTTATGTAAAGTTATTCAAAGTAGTAAGATCTACTCCAAAATATGGGATACAGATCCAAAATATCGGATAGTGAATCTGGAAGCAAACTATTTGACAACGAATCCGGATCCAAAGGATCGAATAACGGATCCGAGAACCGGATAGCGATTCCAGATCCAAGAACTGGATAGCGGGTCCGAATCTGAGTACCGGATCCCGATACTAGGATCCGGGTATCCGGATAGTTTTGGTACCGGATATACGGATTTCAATCTTATCGGTTATCAACAAGACTAGTATACTCTTTGGAAACATAACAAGAGAGGTTCATCTTAACATTGAGAAAGATACATACGTACAGTTGAAAATAACGCCCTCTAACAAATTTATTCGACAATTGCGGGCGACTCTATTGTATCCTTTAAATTAATTTTTAACGTGCTCGGTTTCAAATTCCCCCGCGTTCATTTAATTCGGGTAAAAAATTGAAGAAATTATAGCTATTTTAGTTTTACAGTCAGTAGGACTTCCTGTCTATGTTATAGGCGTTATAACAAAATGTCTTTAACCAAAGTGATGCGTAGTCAACTGGATTTTTTAATGACGCATTGAAGGGCGTGGCTAATCCCGGCACTATTATCAGAAATTTCATTTTTTCTTGTCTAGCCTAGCAACTGCGACCCCTAGTAGTAATATTTGGAATTTGAAATTGTCTTAATTGAATTTCTCCTGATCGCTTTACTTATGAAAATGATTTCCAGGTATTATGGTTTCCTATAATTGCCGTTTACCACCCTTATTGGTACTTGCTAATGATTCTTTTTAGTTGGAAATTAAAAATTTCGTTTACTTTTCGTCGAAATTTATATGTACATATTGTGTATAAATCTGTGCGTAGCGTGATTCTTTGAGACGAAGATACTGCTGCAAAAACGTCATTTAAAAAAATGTCAACAGTGTAAAGGAGTATCAGTATCATGTGCCAATTCAATATGGACAGTTATTCCGTAACTTTTAATTGTTAAAAAACGGAAATCGTTAATTTATTGCCAAGAATACTATTGTGAAAAAAATTTTATCAAAATAATGTTAAAAGATTATGCTTAATGCTTTAGTATTAAACAATGACGTATTATAAATAACGGTTTACCATTGCTTTTTCATTAGACGCAATGATATTTGATCTTTGGCAAATTTGTTAGACGAAATATGCAACTTTAATGATTTTGTATAATCAAACGAAGACCTTGTTAAAATATCTTAATCTCAAAATTTTCCAGAGTTGCACCACGTGGAGTTTTAAAACAAATGCTCTATTTCATGGTTTCGTGGAATTTTTGTTTCTATAATCTTCAATTTGAATTGGGGAATGATTAATTTACAAATGAGATATATGAATTCGAACCATAAGTGGTTGGCTGTAAGTATTTAATCACACAGGACAATGTAAAATGGTAACATTTGAGTAAATCATTAAAAGGCAGCGGCACTATGAATGCCTATAAGTTATGCCTATATTTTACCGTATAAATAGAACAAATGTGAGAAAATAAATATACAATATGCCCATAGATAGAATTCGGAAGAGGAATTTTTTTATTTGTAGGTTTAGGAGAAAGAAGTTGTGTTATGAATATGTTCCACTCATTAATTGCACCACGCACTGTACTCTTGGTAAAACCTAGACCCGCTTCAGGGTTTATATAATTCATTTTTGAGCCTTCCCTAGCTGGTCTGCAATTTCATTGCCCGCTATGCCCCTGTGCCCTGGCACCCACACCAGTGTGACCTTGTTGTGTTTAGACAGAACCATTAGGGTTTGCAGGCACTCCTACACTAGTTTGGAAGTTATATGATAAGATGCTAGTGCCTTTAAGGCTGCCTGACTGTCAGAGAGAATGCAAATCCTGCAAACCCTGCGGTCGCCGACGCAGACTCTCCTACACGCAGGTTTGTATAGCATATATTTCTGTTTGAAATACCGTGGTGTATCACCCAAGTGGTACACATACTTTGTACTCTGCAGCCGTACTTAATGACTAAATTACAAGAAGCTAGAACATCAGTAGAAAATTTATTTAATGAATCAATAATAAGGACAAGAAATGTTGTGGAGAGGCAGTATGGTGGGTGAAAATGTCGATTCCCAATTTTGAGGGTGGGAATGCGGCAACATGTAAACCGTGTGATGGATATTATTATTCCTACCGCAGTGCTACATAACATTGCAATAGATATGAATGATTTATTTCCAGAAGAGGAATTGGGTAATATTGAAGAGCAATATGAAGATGATGGAAATATTGAAAATATAGTCGATAACGCCAGGCATCATGGACAACTTCTTATAAATGAGCACTTTGCTCGATTGTAAATATTTTATTACATTAATATTCCTATGACATGTATTGTATTATACGTATGTATAGCTACTTACAAAAAATAAAGTCTTTAAAAGCGAAATGTCCTTTTCTTTTTTTTCACATATTTTATGAGATGATCTTTTGATATTCTTCATTATATGGTCAAATAAAACACAAAACTTACATTATTAAAGAAACGTTTATTTTAAATTAGTAGATGACAATACCTACTAGCTAGACTTCAATTTTGCCAGCTGTGCTTTTTTAATTCCTATATCTAGATCTAAAAGCAACATTTTCTTTGCGTGTTCTTCATCATCTCTTGCGTTCTTCTTTTCTCGATCTATGTATTCTTGCTCAAAACTTCTTTCAATTAGTTCTAATTTTCTTTTGTCATATGAATTTATCAACGGATTATGTGCCTGCGTTTTTAGTTTTTCATTTACTTTTCTTTTGAATTTCATTGGAGTGTATTTGCTCCAGTTACAAATATCAGGTTCTGAATCTTCCAAAACCTAAATATATTATCATTAAAAGTGTTATGGTGTTCGTGCAAAATATGGTTTTGATTGAACTTTGAAAAATGTCTGCATACCTCTGTAACTTTACCACTTGTACTTACTGAATGTATTACATTCCTTGTGTGATGACTATGATATGCAGGCACGTTCTCTATGTAATCTTCCACAACAAACCATAGAAAATAAATATTAGTCCTTACGTATAATACTTTTCCAATAACACTTACATTTTCTATATTTTAGGTTTGTTCATTTGTATTGCTCGGGTTAGTTCTAGAGTGTAATAGGATTATGATCACGTGATCGTTTTGATTGCTTAGAACTATTCTAGATGGGTACAAACGAACCGTACAAATTGGCATTTGTACAGTATACATAACCTAAAAGATTGAGAATGGTGGCAATTGGCAATCACGATGGCATTAAAAAATCCTTATTATTTATTAATTGTTGTATTTCACTTTCAATGATTACAAGGGGTGTCATTTTGTATGAATATGAAGTAAAGTTGGGTTAGGCAAATAATATAATGACAGCCGCACTGGACTGCACAAACTTACTCCACCTCCTGAGGAGGTGTAAGTTTGTGCAGTTCAAAACTGTCGTAAGTTGCCCTAACATATACAAACGAACATCGGATTGCCAGTTCTTTTTACAAACGAACGCGCAATTTAGAAATTCGAGCTACTCCGTATTGCACTAATTGACAAACGAACAAACCTTTTGTGAAGCGGGTTCTATCGACTCTTCTATATCATTTGTATATATATTTTTGCCAGACTGTGCCTAAAACAAACCTCTTAGTAAGAAAGCAATAATAGGTTATTAAATGCCATGCCTCATCAACTATCTTTAATATTATTTGGCTGTCCTCCACCATATCTTTATCCACAAAATTCTAAAATAAAACATATTAGTAAATATTACGAGGCGTGTTTTTAAAGTAAGTACCGTTTTCAAATAAAACAAAAACAAGTAAACTTTTCTTAACAATTTTATTTTTACATGAAAGCCTGTACCTTGTTCTACTTTTCTACATAATTTCCACCAATATTGACGCATTTATCGTATCGCTTTACAATCCCATCATCATAGAAGTTTACCGCTTGATTTAACAACCACTGGTTACAACTTCATAGAGAATACTTCTGGAAACTTGAGGAAACTCATTAGATAACGATGAAATCGTAAAGCGTCATCCAATAATAACAATTCTTCTTCTTTGTTAAAATTGCACGAACGAATTCTTTTCGCGGGATTCATTGCGGTTTGTTTACTGGAAAATCACTTTCTTGTTAAGAAATGGGTTATTATTCGTTAAAAAAAAGCGGGACGAAATCAAAACAATAAGATGGTAACTTAAATCATGTAAAACGGTTAGGGGAAACGAATTCAAGCCTGTCAACATAATTTTAATTTCGTTAATTATGGCATTGGCTAACAAATTGATCCTCGGCCATTATGAAACACATGGGTTGTTAACGACAGCACTACATTTAATTCTCAATTAGGTAATTCTCTGTTAGGAATGTTAATACGAAACCGGCCCTTAGTAATTTTAACTTAAGTTATCTCGATGAGATTGGCCATTAATTCATTATTATGTACGGTAGTAGCTTTTCTTTCTTTTGATGATTTAGTATTGCTTGGATTTTTCCCGGACTTATTTTTAACCAATTAGCCCCTGAAGTAAAGCTACTATTATTATAAAAAGATAATCTTTGTAAATCAGAAAAGGTAGTAAAAGTGCTTTTATGTCGGAAGACGTTTTTCATTACTTACATCGAAGAACTAATCGAAGAAATAATAGAGATTTTTGTTTATATTTCAAAGTGAAGTCAACTTAAAACCAAAATATTTACATCTAGCCCGTAAAAAGGATTGTACTTGGCCGTTTCTAATCATAACTCGTCGTAATTTCAATCTTCGCCTGATGATTACCAACTGTCCATCCTTAACCTCGGTATCGCATGTCGTGCATTTGAACATATTAAGATGATAAAAGCGTGTAATGTGTATAAAAAATACTACATAATAAAAGAATAACGTAGTTTTCATTTGTTTGTGTTTATTTTCGTTGGATTGTTGTCTTGTGTATCATATGTCTATAATACTCTTGTTCTTAGACTTATCTAAACTAGAGGTTTTGATTTGAGATTTTTGAGAACTCGGTCCGGCCCGGCCCGACACTTTATTAGCCAAGCCCGACACGTTGGTCAGCTCGGCCGAGCCCTATCGTTACCTCCGATACATAAAGCCTCAACGCTTTAATGTCAGCAGGCTGTGATGTATTTTGAAGTAGGTCGTCGATCATTCACACGTTCAGGTCGTTTCTTGCGTTTTGAATTGGTTTATCCAAATTATATTGGTTTTATTAAAAAAAAAATACTGTGTAGTGATATTTGCGTACTTTGTTGGTGATACCTGTAATGTTTTTCTAGTATTGTATAAGCGATAAAACCTTTTCTGAAACGATAAAAATGGGATAACCTAAAAACTGTGGCGTCGGCTGTTTTGTATGTTTTGTTTGTGAGTTACACATTGTAAAAGAAGATATTATTTATTTTTCAACAGCTACAGATTCAAGGATCGGCGAAACTATAACTGTAAGTTTAAAAAATACTCGGCTTAAAAAAATGATATTCCAACTCAATTCCCTAGCTGTTCCAAGTATTTGGCAAAAAACGTGAAGATGTTATTGTTCAAATAGTTTTATATTCTTACGTTATATTTAACAAAATTATTTTTGAACACGAAGAGATGTTTTTAAATATGTTAAAACGTTCTGTTTTAATACAATATATTTTAAATTATATCACCGAATGTAGCTATTTTGGATACTGATATATGTAAATGTCATATTCACAGCAGTGAACGTATTGCAACCATTATAATAACTTGTTCTACAAATACCCTATTGTTACGTTCTCCTGGTTTGAAAAACAATGTCGCTAGTCGTCTGCTTCGGTGTATCTTCCTTGTGAAAAGGGAGGACCAATTGCTTATGCTTGGATGTAAATAATGCTTATATAGTTGTTCGCTTACTCGGTTACTCTCTAAATTAAACACAGTACGTAGGTATAAAACATAAATTTATTAAATAAGCAGTCCCTTTGTACAGAAACCTGGTATTTCTCATATACAAAAATGCAAATACATAAGTATTGTGTAATATATTAATTCCGTGTACGCATTTATATGCATCTCAACGTTTCCGAATGCTTGGTTCACCACCACAACCATCCGGAGTCCGAGCGTCTGGTCGGGCGATAGCAGCAAAGAAAAAGCCGATTACTACCGCAAAAATATCCTAAACAACTCACGGCTCCCAGACACTCGTGTTATTTCGTGTATTTGTAAGATACACCATTTCTGTATCGATTGCTCCTGCTGCTATCCCCATACATAAGTGAAAAAATGAGAAACCAAAGATTGTGTGATGAATAAAGCTGGCCACGAGCGGTACCGCGCAGTAGCGTAGAGTCGACCAGGCCTCGCGTTCCACTAGAGTTATTCTGCTAATAGAGATGTTTGCTGCCGCAAATAATTTCGCTCATCTTTTAAATAAAAATTAAATAACACGTGCTCAAACACTTACCATTTTAAGAGTCCTCCGTGAAATCACAAAGTGAATAATGTCTGTTAAATATCTGCAACATTAGATATGTTCAACTGTTGTTTCGGCAAAACTAGTACGGCATGAGGAAAAAATGCGTTTATATGCAGAGAACGAACGTTCTACATCTAGTGACGTAATATTTGCGTAAGTAAAATAATCTTTCAAATATCTTAACGATTCTGTTGACGCACCTTCACAAATGTGTCTTAATGTGCCAAAATCAGAATTTTTCTCAAAAACACTTTCAAACTTTTCTAGAACAGAAACATTTTTTGCGTCTTCAATCGCGCATAGCTGTGCGTGAACATGTTGCACTATTTGTAGAGATTCTCCTACGGCACCGCAGAATTTTGTAATTTTTCTATTGCATCTGCTAGCCCGAAGTAATTGTCGTGAATGATTTTTAAATCCATTTTAACCTGACTATCTTGAAATTTCGACTGGCTTTTCTGGATAGCGGCAGCTTCCTTTGTATCGAATTGTAAAACCACGTTCTTAATATTGTCAAAATATTTATGATAATAAAACGCGGCCTGCAACCATGTTCCCCAACGAATTAGAATAGGTTCTGGTGGCTCTGGTATACGGGGGCACAGTCTGTGAAATTCGCGAATACGTTTCGGTGATTTGACAAATACTGCTTTGGTATGCGCTATTAAAGCGTCTACCTCAGGATAACATTTTCTGTTACTATCCGCCACAAGATTGACAGCATGAATTTTACACGTAATGTATAACAAATTAGCAGAATGCTTTTTAAGAGACCGGCCTACAGAAAGCATGTTTGCAGCACCATCACTCACTAACATCAAGAGTTGGTTTGTTGAATGTTCAAACTTGTCCAATGTATTTAACACTAACTTTGAAATTACTTCGGCAGTACACTGTTATATTCGTTTGGAGACTAATAGAATTGAAGGTGCCAATTGATGAGGTTCCAATTTGCGTGCCATTACATTAAGAACAGAATGTTTCTTCCGATCTGTTGTTTCGTCGACACATAACCACAATTTTTGATCTTTCAACTCCGATTTTATTTTTTGATCAATATGTTCGCGTGCAGATGGCACAATTCTTCGTAACGATGTTCGACTTGGTAATTTGCACTCCGAATAGTTATTCCAAAAGCAGATAAATGGTTCCTTGTCTAGTAAATTAAACGGTATATTACATGCGATAAACGTAACGCATAAATTAAATATAAATTTTTATGATATATACTATTAAGCAATTTTTAATTGCCTATTTTGATAATATTTACGTATATTATAAGAAATTAAGTATATTTTTACATTAAATGTGTACACGTTAGTTTTAATGAATATAAACATGTAATATATGAATTTATACAAAACAAAACAAGTGAAATATTGAACTTATAAGAAAATAAAACAAACGATTCACAAATAAGGCAATAAAATGTCGAATTTATAAAATAGAACAAATAAAATTATAAATTTACAGAAAATAAATAAAATGTTAAGTGTTCTAAACACCTACTTAAAAATAATTGTAGGAAAAGTAATGATAGATTAGGTAAAACACCACATAATAGGAGATTAACGACCCTGGTTAAATAGCATGTCTGTAAATTTTCTCGTGAAATTGAACAAAATTTCAAATAAAAATGCAATTACTGTATCATTTTAACCTTAGTTTCGTCCAAATACATGTACAATTTCAAATAATAATAATTAGCCGATTAAATATCAACCACAAATACATCTTTCATGAAAACAGTGCTCGGTTACGTGTTTGGTTTTTGCTTTGAAACTTCGTTTTTCCAAAATAAAATCGAATGGGATGCAAAGAAGGGCTCAGTTGACGACTGGCATCCTCTTTAAACCGGAAGCTCTTCAAGACTTAAGAAAGAAATGCAAAAAAAACGATTTCTTTACCGCTTAGGCTAATATCGTGCATGACGATACATCAGCAACCCAGCGTGACATAATCGAAGAGCACTGAGGCCTTGCTATATCGTAGGTAACGGACTAGTCTCAGACCTCAGTTGGACTTTTGCAGTGAATAGATGCACCGATTCCCTCACTACTAATTTCGCGTGACGTTCTATGGCATATAAACGTTATTGTGAAAAGACTATTGTGTCGTAGTCTCACAATACTGATTTGCCTGTTTTGTATTAGTAAATTATGTAGATTTATGCCTAACTGTAATAAATGCATATTTAAGATTAATTTTGCTTAGTATAATTTATTAATTAAATTTAAAAAATGATTATAAGAGAATTACTATTGTAATTCTCTTATAACCGTTTCTTTTCGATAAAAATAAGAAGCAACTGATTCCATAATTAATACACTACTCTGTTATTTTTGGGTAGACTTAACCCTAAAGTCTCCATTGACGCTTCGCCACTGGTGGTGGGTAAACTACCCCTGGACCAATTTGCAGCTGTTTTCAAGCCGGTAAAAAACATTGCGTTGTGATAGTTCCAATAATTTTTGTAGTAACATTGTATATAATTAGTGTAATGTTATAAATTAGAAATTTAGAGGATGAAATAGATATGCTTTTTTCACCTAGATTTTCCGTGGATTCAACTTGATACTCTTTTTCAGTTTAATAAAATCGAACGAAAATAAAATATTACCGACACTCAGCACTTGAAAGTTATTTTTTCATATTGAGATTGCAGGGGCTCGCGAGGAGAAATGATTTATTTTGACGTTATCTAACCGTATATTTTAGATAAATTAAAGATAGGCTTGCCTTTCTTCTCCATTAACACGAAATTATATCACACATATAGTTACTTAAAAACGTTTCTCCCTTCAATGATTGTATATTAATATCATCTTCTGCAAGCCCTTCGATCGTAATAATAACAATTTTTATTTACCAGTTAATCCAATAGGATATAAGTTTCGTAAAATATACATATTCACATACCTATGTCGCAATAAATAAACACAGTCACATCCATTCGCTCTGTATGGAAAATTTGTGTCCAGCAACCACAGGTGAATTACACAAAGAATTCAGAAACACTATAATAGCAATTTTCCAGAAGATTGTTATTCTATGATTGGAAATTGCCGAGGACAGACGACAACGTGAGGATATCATAACGTTTAAACATTACACGACATGAATCCATTCTATGTAATGAGAACATTGCCCTTTTAATTACTATCTGCAACACAAAACAGTGCAAAAAGTGAGAGGACTGATCCCAAAAGATTGTATCATATTTCAGCCCGGACGCATCATGTGCATGGTAAAATTAATAAGCCCTCAGAGTTAATGCTATTCGCTAACCTACTGACCGCATATGCTTGAGAACACAACTTAGCGCAGAGCTGGGACGCATGATTCTCTCAAGTCAAGCATTTGTCAATAAATTTGATACAAGACACCATAGAAGTTGTTTTAGGTCCTAGTCGTACCAACAGTGACTTACTAACTACGCTGCAAGCAGAATGAAAGCAGAACATGGACGTTTTAGTACAGTTAATCATCAAGCCATTATCACGACACCACACAGAGATACCACTTGAACAACTGTTACCATTCGCACAGAAATTTATCCCGCTACTTCCCGAAATAGTGACAGTGGTGTCATCTGCAAATTGATAAAAGTTACTAGGAATATGGTGGTAAAGAATTTCAGTAAATATAAATAAGGATCCAGAACAAAACTCTGCAGCACTCCCTACACCACACCAGCAGCCAATAATAAGGTATTACGTGTGACACTCTAAACCAAAATGTATTGTGAGCGGTCAGTCAAATATGAAGACGGTCAATCCAATGCAGAACCCCTTATTCCGCATCGAGAAATCTTACGTATTAATATTAATTTGACACGATTTACGGTATCAAATGCCTGAGGACAAATCAAAGTACAAACCATTAACTGGTTTCCCCTCATCCAGACATCGATACGTCCAGACATTGCTTTGTCGGTCGACTTCCCGTTAACAAATTCGAACTGACTTTGCACAATTAAATTGTTACGTGATAAAAATGACATTATTTTTTGTACATTTGATTTTTCGAAAATTTTGGAAAAGCCCGATAACACGCTTTATGAATTTGATGACCTTCGTACTACAGCTCCCGCGAAAATACTGTCAGAGAACGACTTATTTACTATTAGCGATAAAGGGTTAGAAATGTAATGTGCAACCTGTTTCAGAATATTACAAGGTATCCCATTTAAACCAGTGAATGCCTTACAAGAAATTTCTAATATTATATTAAATATTTCAGTCCCAGTGGAAGGGTGAAGGTATAGCGAGCCGGAAAAGCTAAAGTCGTTGCAGTTATTGAACAAGTTACATTGCGGAGCATACGAAATAGTAAAATGCTTGGCTAAACAGCTCACACAATACGTCAGGATCATCTATCATTTTGTAATTATTTTTCAAAGCAATGTGACTACTAGTATTTGGTTTTGTTTCACTATATTCCATGCATATTTTGTTTTGTTAGTAGTACTTTAATAATTTATGATTATACTTTCTTTTTGTTTCATTATGCAACTTACTATAATTATATTTAGAAATATAATACTGGTCTCTTGAAAAATACCAAGTTTATACAATTGATGTTTGTGACGTATTCTATCTGATTTTACACAAATTTCAGGTGTTACCCACGATTTTGTATTTGTGGCTGATCCAATTTTAGTTAGGAGAGAAGCTTTATCAAAGTAATAGCAAAACTTATCAAGGAAATATTTAAAGTTATCAATGAGTTGCTCAGTAGCGCCAACAGGCAGTGGCGGAGGTTCGATACAACCCTCAGTATAACTGCGAGTCTCAGATCTGTTGTGTATACATGTACGCTGCCGTAAATACTATTTCGTAGTTCTACGTTTGTTTTAAAAATGTTGCCTACGTAGACGAAAACGACCAATGTTGGACAAAGTTACAGAATTTATAGTAGAAATGCCTGATCTGAATTATGAAGGCGTTAAAATTCAATGTGTAGTTTGTAATACCCCTTTAATGTGTTGGTCCAAAATGGATTGTCTACGTCACGTAAATAGTAAACAGCATTCTTCAAAAAAAAATTGCACACGACGCTATGACAAATTTAAAGTTAATTTATGTGTTACCTTTATTGCATGTAATCTATCGTTTAATTTACTAGACAAGGAAGCATATGTCTTCTTTTGGAATAAATATTCGGACTGAAAATTACCAAGTCGGGCATCGTTACAAAAAATTGTGCCATCTGCTCGTGAACATGTTGAAAAAAGAATTAAATCGGAGTTGAAAGATAAAAAACCGTGGTTATGTGTGGACAAAACAACAGATCGTAAAAAACATTCTGTGGTTAATGTAATGGTACGTACAATGGAACCACATCAATCGTCACCTTCAATTCTATTAGCTTCCAGACGAGTACAACAATGTACTGCCGAAGTCATTTCAAAGTTAGTGTTAAATATATTGGAAAAGTTTGAACCTTCAACAAACCAACTGTTGATGTTTATGCGTGATGGTGCCGCAAACATTGTGCTAACTTGTTCATATTACGTGTGAAAGTCATGCTTTTAGTCATGTGGCAGAGTATTAGAAAATGTTATCCTCAGGTCGACGCTGTAATAGCTCATACAAAAGCAGTGTTTGTCAAATCCCCAAAACGTATTCGCACATTTCACAGACTGTGCCCCCGTATGCCTGAGCCACCAGAACCTATTCTTACACGTTGGGGGACATGGTTGCAGGCCGTGCTTTATTATCATAAATATTTTGAGAATATTAAGAACGTGGCTTTACAATTCGATCCAAAGGAAGCTGCGACTATCAAGGAAAGCCAGTCGAAATTTCAAGATAGCCAGGTTAAAACGGATTTAAAAACTATTCAGAACAATTACTTCGGACTAGTGGAGGCAATAGAAAAATTACTTCGGTGTAATTAGCGGAATCTCTGCAAATAATGCAACATGTTCACGCACAGCTATGCGCGGTAGAAGACGCAAAAAATGTTTGTGTTCTAGAAAGGTTTTAGTGTTTTAGAGAAAGATCCTGATTTTGGCACATTAAGACAAATTTGTGAATGTGCGTCAACAGAACCATTAAGTTATTCCAAAGATTATTTCAATTACGCAAATATAACGTCACTAGATGTAGAACGTTCGTTTTCTGGATATAAACACACTTTTTCCTCACGCTGCACTCGGTTTGCCGAAACAACTGTGGAAACATATCTAATGTTGCAGATATTTAACAGACATTATTCACTTTGTGATTTCACGGACGACTCTTAAGCGGGTAAGTGTTTGAGCACGTATTATATTTTATTTCTGGCTGTTGGGGCAAATTGAGCAACTCTAGTTATCATCAACCGACAGATTATCGGACAACCCACCCTGACTGTCCAAGAAAATGCATTGAACAAAATACGCAATATTCTCATCTACAACATATTTTTTTTATAATTTAAGCTGCATCACCTAATCCTGCACCGCCAACCTCTGAGCTCAAATAATGCAGCCGACTATGCTTTATTATCAGATAGCCTACTCTCAAACGTTACCGGCCTGTAATGCTGAACACGATTTATAATGATATTATCTGCAAATGAAACAGAATGAGGTGTAATTCTGGTGGGTTCAGTAACAAATAAATTAAGATTATAGAATCTTATAAGATCTACTACTTATGCTATGATTCTTTAGCATGTTAATATTAAAATCCCCACATACCGATTGGGAAAATGTGAAATTAGCTATATCGCTATATGTACGGCGGGAGAGCGAGGAGGGGATTGAGTGGAATCCGATCAATTCGATGCGAGCCGCGCTAGTACGCTTCTAGCAATGTTGGGGTGTAGACCTACTGTTTGCAGGAGCGCACGTAATAATTTGAAGTCATGATCGCCGGGAAATGACAGTTTCCCATTTTTATTTTGTTGTTGCTACGAAGCTTATACGAAACTAATAAGAAATTCTAACGACGAAAATAAAAACAGATTCTGATGAATTGAAAGAAAAAAAAACTCTCTAGAAATTCTCTCTAAGATCGTCCGCACATACTGCAGTCTACCTCGTAACTAACCACATCGGTTAGTCCGCTTATAGTGAATCACCCATTCTCGCTTACCGTTGTCGCATCCATGCTTCGTAAAGCTAGACATTTTCTTTCCCTATGTGTATAAACACAATACCACAGACAAAAATTACTCTACTTAAAAGATCGCCCATAGACTCAATAAATATATCAACATTAGAATTAGGAGATCTATAAATTGTCGTAATAATCGCAGATTTATCGTTTAATTTAAGCTGACAACAGCTGTATTTTTTCGGGAATTGACAAATCGTTTTTAGCGAATACAGCCATGTCACCTCCAATATAACTAGTTCTGCATGAATGACTTATCATTTTACATTTTATAATCTCTCATTGCTAACCTATAAATCTTAATTCCACAATTCTGTTATAACGCTCGCTGATTTAAATTTGTGTTGCACAACCAACCGTTTCAAAAGAAAATTTTTGTGTGTGGGGGAAAGGACCATCTGAATTCGTCTTCATCCTTCAGTATGTGGTAGAATGGTTTTTAACTCAATTTACAGGTAGCAATTCGCCTGCTTTCGAACAGGATCAATTGTTTCCAGTGAATACACTGTTGAACGCGAGGCATTTTTATGGACCGTGAATACACATGCCGAGATTTAAACTTAACTGCAGCACCAAACAATATTTATTGTTCTTATGGCAAATTTGACCTGATACATAAATGTATACAGAATCTAACGCACTTGAGGGAATGCGCCTTTCATTAATCCAAACCCTCACTGGAGTTTGCAGAAGAGTCACCTAAATGAAGAAATCAGGAAGTGGGAGGAAAATCAAAAGACTTCGTACTTGCTCCAAGAAATATTTTTATTTAGTTTTTGGAAAAGTAACTAAATATTTGAATATTTTAAATGTGGTGCAATTTAAATCGCAGAGGGTGTATTTAAGTAATTCGAATGATCCAGTACATTTTTATTATTGTCAAATTTTTTACACTGACATAAAACTCACACAAGTAAATAACATGGAATTTGTTCTAGATTAGTTATTCGTTAAGGCAAGTTTCTTTTTTCTTTTATGAAACTAGCTTAGTAACTTATTTTATATAATTAATACGATGCATTATAAAATAGGTAAGTGTGTTTAAGAATACTTAAGTAATGAGCATTGCTTATATATTTACGGGGAAACCCAATATCCTTGAACGCACCAAATGAGGTCTAGAATTCTATAATTAACTATATACAGCGTGTCCATTCAGTGCATAGCTGGAAGATACCTCTCCTGTGCAATTTAGACAAAAAGTTTTCCAACAAAAATTATTCAGAGACAATTCTTTCATAACATAAAATCATATTCAAGTATGCAACGTGTCCAGCTTCCGTACGTGCAGGCTGTAATCAATACGTCAAGAAGATTACGTGCAGTTATTAAAGCAAAATATGTTGTAACAAAATGTTAATTTTTAAGTAAAGGACTTTAAACAACATTTCTACCAGTTAAACACATTTTATCCCGTACGTGCACTGCACCCGTTGCTGGTAAACGAACTGGATGTTTAACACATCCAGCGAATGTGAAATATATAAAAGGAGTATCAGTGATCAGTGATAACTAGAGTATTCTTTCCTTTTATGAATTTCACCTCTCAAGAATTTCACTGCCTTTCAATTATGACGCAATCGTTTGTTTGATGACTGATGACAGTGATGACTAGTCTGGGCAAACAGTGGTAACAGTCAGTGTAGTAGATATGTGGTGCGGAGTCGGCGATTATTTATTTCACGCGTTCACAGCGTCAGTACTAAATCGATGCTGTATGCGAGTAGTTCCGTGTATATGTAGGCTGTCGTAATTTATTTCGTAATTGTACGCTTATGTTTGCTTTAAAAATGTCGTAGTTAGGTACGTCGCGAAAACGACCAATGGCAGACACAGTTAAAAACTTTATAGTGGACATGCCGGACTTAATTTTTGATGGCGCTAAAATTCAATGTCTAGTTTGTAAAATTCCTTTAATATGTAGGTCCAGAAGCTATTGTCAACGTCACTTCGAAAGCAAACACCATTCTTCTGTAAAAAGTAGCATACGAGACCAAGAAAAATTTACATTTGATTTATGTGTTACTCTTATTTTATGTAATCTATCGTTTCGTTTGCTAGACAAGGAAGCATTCGTCTCCTTCTGGAATAAATATGCGGACTGTAAATTACCTAGTCGGATATCGATACGAAATGTAGTGCCATTTGCTCGTGAGCGTATAGAAAAAAGAATGAAAACGGAATTGAAAGATAAAGAACTGTGGTTGTGGTAATGGTACGTACAATGGAACCACATCGACCGTCATCCTCTTTCTTACTTGCTTCCAAAAGAGTTATAAATTGTACTGCCGATGAGATTTTAAAGCTGGTGTTGAACTCATTGAACAAATTTGAAGTTTCAACTAAGCAACTTTTAATGTTTATGAGTGATGGTGCCGCAAACATGCGTTCTTTGGGCTGGCCTCTTAAAGAACACAGTGGTAATTTCTTACATGTAACGTGTAAAATCCATACTCTAAATCTTGCGGCACAAACGATTCCTACATGTTTTCCACTAGTAAATGCATTGATTGCTAGTACAAAGACAGTGTTTCTAAAGTCCCCGAAACGTACCCGACTATTTCACAAACTGTGTCCTGATTTACCTGAACCACCACAGCCGATTGTTACACGTTGGGGATCATGGTTGCAGGCTGCGTTTTACTACAACAAATATTTTGATCAGGTAAAGAAGGTAGTTTTAAAATTTAATACGACAGAAGCTGCAGCAATCAAGAAAAGCCAGGAAATATTTCAAGATAGTCAGGTTAAAAGACATTTACAAACTATTCACAACAATTACTTCGGACTACCGGAGGGAATAGAAAAAATACAAAATGTTTCGATGTCGCTAGTGGATTCTATTCAAATTGTGAGTGATGTTCACGTACAGTTATGCGCTGTAGAAGGCAAAACAAATTGGTATGTAATACGAAAATGTGAAAGTGTTTTAGAGAAAGACTCCGATTTTCTTATATTAAGACAAATTTGTGAAGGTGCGTGTGAAGATGCATTAAGTTGTTTCAAAGATTATTTTAAATATGCAAATATAACATCGCTAGATGTCGAACGGTCGCTTTCGGCATTAAAAAACGTTTATTCCGCACGTCGTACTCACTTGACTGAAACAGCTGTGGAGACATATCTAATGATTCAAATATTTAAATATTTCTTGTACATCATTTACAAAATACGGTTGGATTATGTACTAAAATCTGATTCACATTCAAACACGTACATACGAGTTAATTTATGTTGTTTAAATGTGTAATCATCAAACATTTCGCTTAATAATTTATGTTGTATGGACAATATTCCTAAATTCGATAATCAGACAGTGGTGTTTAATAAGACTTACCGATTAAAATAATTTGACTGAGTTTTTTGTGAAAATTAGTATTGTGTTCTCTCTTGAATTAATAAAACTTGCAATCATACCTAGCATGTTTATCATTTCTTTGCAAAAAACACTTGCTAAAACTGAAAATCAGAATTTTGAACCATGTATCCATCAGCAATCTTCAATAAACTACACTTCAACACTTATTTTCGTTTTTACTTAAAAATTGTGGAATTATCAAGGAGACAAAGATTCTGTACCATAAAATATTTTTAATATTCTCTACAATTAATTTACTTTTTCCCCTCAAAATGGAATTTATGCAATAAGATTCTAAAGTGCTCCACCTCCGTTCTCCCCTACTAACTTTTGAAAGCATTTTTAGGACAAACAGATGGATTTCTATTTTTTTTCAGACTAACTTTTGGCGTTACCAGCTGCTTAATTATATTTTTTGAACATCCTGTATATTGTTACGTTTTTGGAAAGATATATCGAGAGACGAATCCAACGGTACCACATATGTTACACTTTAGCTTAAGAAATACGATATGCAGCAATGCAATGCAGCAATAAAGGTTTTGGAAATCTATTTTTGTTGTTATACAAAGTTGACAGTAGGAAAAAGCGCCAAATTGTCTCCTGTGACGCCAGGTTACCCGTTTTATTAACCGTTGCTATTTCTTCAGTTTATCAAACTTCGAATTAATTCGTTATGACAAGTTCTTTAAATTTATGGATTTTTGGTAGGCAATATATATGTTTTTCAAGTTTTTTATGTTGTCACTTTTAGGAATAAAAATATTTTCCATATGGTGCGAAGGGTCGTTTTTGAAACACCATTGGAAACAGCAAATGTACAACAGTTTTAGTAATTTAATGCCTGTTAATAATCAAAGGTCAAATGATAGTGTAAGTTAATTCAATTCACATGAAAAGTACGAAAACATTAAGACAACATATTTAACCTTCAGATATAGCGTTTAAAAATAATCTCTTTTCGAAGCAATGCTTTTGATAGCACATTTTTCGCTTATGTATCGTGAAGACTCTAATTAGTCAATAAAATGTTTATCATTTGCAAATTACTTTAATAAACATTTCGGCACAATAACATTAAGAAATTTCAGTTCAAACAATGAAAGCTTAGTGAATAAGAAAGATCTTTTTTTACATATAAAAGCGCAGGGAATTCTTTGCTTCGAACGTTATTGTAATCGCAATATTGTGAAAGGTAACAAAATCCATTATAATATTTTTGATAGCTTTATCAGTATTTATCAGTCCATCACTTTAAGACTATGTCTTATATTCGTATTTTACACAATAATATTAAAAAACTATCGCTACTTCAAGTGGGGCCTGTAAACAATATAAATGCAATCTTGTGAAATAAACATCTGTACTATAAGTATACGAACACAGATGAGCATACACTCAGTGATGACCAAACACTGGTTCATGTACGTAGTAGATATGATCTATCAACTTGATTAGTGATACGCACATAGTTTTTATTCAAGGCTGCGAATAATCATTATTTCACTTCGTTGATATTTTGAGAAGTAATGAAAGTATTTTTTTCAGTTATTGTGTAGTTGTTTTAGGTATATATATGAACTAAACAGTACCCCGTACGCGATAGCAAGTGTAAGTGACAATAAACATTTAATTCTTTGTTTATTTTCGTAACTATTTTTAACAAATTATTGGCATAGGTGATACACACTAAAACTATGTATGTGGAACATATCGATGTTGTAAATATTCTAAAGTCATTGGTTTACATATGTTTCCGTTCAGTTTAATATTTTTTGACTTGTTTGGTTTTTTTTTGAATTTACAATGTTAATATTAGTACTTTTTTTTTAAACACATTTAGCTTTAATCTAAATATGACATTGCCCTCGAGTGTAATATACTACATACATATAACAAATATTTACTCGCATCCCGTCATTAAAAAAATACAGGTACTAATTATTTTCATTTATCCTTAATGAATTTTTTTCAACTTGCTTAGAATTTGAAACTCTATGTTTGTTTTCATGCAACAAAACGGGAAAGCGACTTGAAAATATTTCTTTTAAATTGCTTAAATGTCTAGTTCCTTATTTTATCGAGAAATGTGTTAGATTGCAGATGCATTCCGCACTTTGACTTTTTACGAGCTAAACATGAGGATGCTTTCTATTTGAGAATAAGATATAACCCTTAATTAAAAATTCACCGTCTAGGGTAGGGAGTAAATTTGTCAATTGCCTTCGACGCTACTAACAAATATAGCGGCTGCCATTTAAAAGAATTGCCATCGACGTAATACCTGCCATATACAAGTTACCATTTCAAATTGAAGTTATTATCAATTGAGTCGTGAATTGAACTAAATGAGGAGTTATTTTATATCCAAAGAGAAAATTATGGTATCATATGGACTCCAATTAATTTATTTAAACAATTTGAAACACTTGTCAGAATTTAAAACAATTATTTACTTCTTAAAATAACAATTTATCTTTAGCTTTATATAGTTGGATTTTAAAGCGCTAATTGCAATTTTTACTTACTAATTAGCAGGAATCATTAAAATATATCGAAAAGTTTAATGTTAACAATTCTTTTGCAGGCGACGCCACATATATAATTGAAATTCTTTCATAAACAACAAAAATAAATCTAGTGAGATCTCAATAATTACAAAAGAAATCAATAATAAAATAAAAATATTTCTCTTAATACAAACCAATCAATAATTTTATTTTACAAGTCTCTAAAGTTGACACTGATAAGAATATAATATTTTAAAAAATACACGTGCAAAAATATAACACAAAAACGTCAACCTACAATAAATTATTTTTATAAACATGTTTTACTATACTATTTAAATTTTTGGTAAATTTATAAACTTGTAATTTATTTAATACTTAAATAATTTTTTTTTTAATTTTCTTAACTCTTGATCTATGATCAAGAATTAAATAAAAATTGACAAATATATCAATATTTGTATATTAATATAATAAATATTGTTAATATAGTATTGTTGACTTTAAAAATAGTTTTTAAGTATGTAAAAATTAAGAAATGTCATCACGAAAGAAAGGAAAAATATAATGAAAGATACATCAGATCTATTACCATTTTAAGATGGTTACATATTGCACATATTTTATTTATTTGTTACTATTGGATAGCCTAATCATTACGATCCAAAATTGTTTCAAGTTAAATACCATGTAATGATAATGTTTCAAGTAAGTACGTTAATTTAACGTCAGAACTTAGAAATCATGGTAAAATTGATTAGTGTTGCATGTCATTTTCAGAAATCACCGTTTCAATAAGAAGCTCTCTAGATCCGTTTTAGTTGTATATCTAATATCATTAAATACAAACCCCAGAATTTGCAATACCATAGGTTTATTATACGCGGAATAGTAAAGTACAAGGAACTAAGAAGCTTGTTAAAAATGCATTAGAAATGTTTTTAGTATAGTATACCAATTAGTATTACCAATGCATTCAAAAAAAAAGATTACACCATGGTGGGTAATATAACACAAGCCTGCAAAAAAATACTTTTTGAAAATTGTTTTAACTTTAGTCACTTATTTTTATGTTTTTCAATGCTGAACTCAAAAACGAAACCCGTTTTTTTCTATCACGTAGCGGTTTTTCACAAAAAACGGATGTATTTTAGGAATAGTAAGCTAAATACAAAAAAATTATGGAATGTATATTTTATTTTACATTTTATTAAAATCATAAGCAACCAAATATTTTTCATAAAAACAACTCAAAATTAGTAAAACTGATCTTCATGTTTAAAAGCCTTTGTAGTATCGTTTTTGCTTCCCATCAAAACTTCGTTTTGTGCTTTTTCTGCTGTACGATCGCTGGGGATTGTCCCTTTTGAGCATCCAGCAGTAGTCCGCTATCATATTAACATTCCACCTTCCTTGATATCGCTTTTTGATTTCCTTTATATCTTGATGAAATTTTTCGCCTTGTTTCTCGCTGACAGCACCGAGATTTTCTGGAAAGTAGTCAAGGTGCGAATAGAGAAAATGTAGTTTTAGGTTCATGTTACAGCTTAAATTCTTGAAGTTTTCCAATATTTCTGCTACCATGGCCTTGTAGTCAGGATCATTTTCGTTCCCAAGAAACCCGGTTACCACAAGTTTAAAAGATACCCATGCAGCTTTTTCTTTTGGGTCCATTTTTGTCTCAAAGTTGCCATCCTTCATAAGTTTTCGGATGTCAGGTCCAACAAATACTCCTTCTTTTTACTTCGCCTCAGATAAACCAGGAAACTGCTCACAAAGATATCTAAAGTATTCTTCTTCCTTTGATAAGGCCTTAACAAATTGTTTCATTAGGCCCAGTTTGATGTGACTGAAATGTCACTGACCTCACTGTCTTCTCCACTAACACACGGTTGAGACAATATGTCTGTCTCGTCTAAAACGTTATCTAGACTAACTGGTAGAGGAGGTATCGGTATAGTAGGCCGTTGCGGAACAGGGTGGATCGCTGATGCCATGTTAGGATAAGATATCTCCTTTTTATTTTTTAAGTTGAAACCTTGCACGTTGCAAGAACAAAAATAGCAGTCATCGCTGTGATTTTTTGGTTCCCTCTACACAATAGGAATGCCAAAACGAAACGATTGTTTTTTGCCTTGACTCCACTGTCTCAATTCCTTAACGCAAATTGAACAGACTTTGTGGGGGGCCCAAAGTTCTTCTTGATCGCCTAACTCCATGCCAAAGTAAGCAAAGTAAACTTGTTTAACGAAATCGAAAATATTTCTTTGTTGGTTTTTTATTACATAATTACCACAAATGTAGCAGAAACAATCGGGTGAAGTAACACATCTTCTAGAAGCCATCGAAAATTAACAACATAAAATATAAAATGAAACACTTGCCACTTCAACAAAATTAAGAAAACACATATGTACAGCACAGAGTCAAAAGACACACCAGACACACTGTATGAGGAAATCAAGCAAAGGCTTGACAGCTACTGTAGTGGAGGGGAGGGGCAAGACGGAGGGATTGGTGCAAACTGGAAAATATTCCAGTTTGAACCAGATTTGGTTGGTTGTACTATTGTCTGATCAACGTAAAAATGGCTAATTCCCTAAGAGAACCTTGAAATCTTTACTTATTAATTACCTTTAAGTGGATCTAAGAGAACATTTTTTAAGCCTAATTAAAATTGAACACCGTAATGCTTACTTGCCTAAAATGCTTAATTGTCCATAATTTTAAGTGGAATTTGTAACTAAACTGTGCGTGATGAAATTTTTTCATTATTTTTCCCGTAATCAGCGTAAAAAAGACTATAAAAATCACTGATTATATTTTAAACAATTTTTCTATCGCAGGCCTGTGTAATTTATTATACCTTTCATTATCTATGGAGAGCCAGATTTTTTAAAAGGTATAACAGTATACAGCCTTGCACATATGTGTTAGACACCCCTGGAAAGAAAACCAATATCTATTTAATTTAAAATCGAACATCAAGGAAAATAAATGCATAGTATATTCAGTGCAATTTTATTGCACAATAAAACTATATTTGTAATCTGCAGGTAATAAAGGATTATTTCCGAGTTTTCGCATGTCAGTCTCTTTCCATCGCTCTACAAAGAAAGTGTTATTGCGAATTTCTTGCAATAAATTTTTCTGTGCGGTATTCCATAATGTCATATGCATAATGACCAAAAGCCGCGAATTAACATGCACAAATAGTGTTGTTGCATTCGCAAAAGTTATCATTGTTGCACATAGGATTTTTGAAGAAATAGAAATCGGATTATCGATTACTTTTTTCTTTAACGTTACACTTTTTCGCACGTTCTGGTGAACAGTAATAATAATAATAGTATTTATCGACGTAATACAATTCAAAATGTAAACAAACAAATTCATACAAAATTAATAAAAACCAAAGAAAAGAAGTCATATAAGTATGTCAAAAACACTAAATCGCCTGGCCTTCATAAAATGAAGAATGCAGCAGTCTAGGGACAGTGGGATATAACTAGAGCGGGCCAAATTGCGCCATCCAACAGAATCGGAATCAGGCGCAACGGCCGCTTATTATATATATATATATATATATATATATATATATATATGTACACGCTGAGGTGTTTTTATTTTCATTATGATTTTTTATTTGATTGAAAACGGTATGCGTTGTAAATGGGATGTAATAAGGAAATAACAGAAACTGAACGCTTTTTTTATTCTGTTGTACTTAATAATGTAACTGTAAATAAAGATATAATAAATAAATTCTATCCTTCTTAATAATGCGGATAGGCTTGTTTAAAAAGTTGCACCGTCAGATAAGTTTCCACATTTGCCTCGGTGAAGGATGTTCGCCGAGACGAAAAAATGTTCTTATATTTCGAAAACGACCGTTCCACGTCTACCGAAGTAAGACAGGCGTAATTAAAATAATCTTTAGACTTAGTCAAGGAATCTGCAGATGCCCCATCGCACATTTGTCTTAATCTCGTGTAGTCCGGATTCTTTTTAAAACACTATCGAACTTAGCTAAAACTCGTCCACTTGTTGCATCGTTTATACTGTGTAACAATGTACTAACTTCGTCCACGACTTGCACTGATTCTACCAACGACAATCCAGAATTTTGCAAATTTTCTATCGCGTCTACTAACCCTTTGTAATTGTTGCTAATATTCTTTAGATGTGTTTCAACAGAAATATCGAGAAATCCCTTCTGGCTCATCCTAATAGCTCTAGCTTCGGCAGGGACGAATTGCAAAATAACGGATTTGACTTCTTGAAAATGTTCATTATAATAAAAAGCGGCTTTTAACCACGTTCCCCAACGCGTAAGAATGGGCTGTGGTGGTTCTCGAATACCAGGGCATAACCTGTGGAATGCCCTAGTCCTCTTAGGACTTTTGAGAAACACTTTTTTTGTGTTTGCTATTAATGCATCCACCTCCGGGTAACACTCTCGAATAGTTTGTGCCACAAGATGTAAAGCATGGACTTTACACGTAACATGTAAAAGTCCTTCACACTTTTCTTTAAGGGAACGGCCTACACTACACATTGTTGCTGCACCATCGCTCATGAACAACAACAGTTGACTGGTTGACACTTGAAATTTTTGTAACGTTTCGAGAACTACGGCCGTAATTGCTTTACTAGTACACTGTTTTAATCTTCTGCTGGCTAATAGAATTGCAAAATTTGGTTTAATAGGATCTAATACGCGCACTATTATATTCAAAATAGAATTTTTTTTGCAATCTGTCGTCTCATCAAGACATAGCCACAGCTGTTTATTTTTTAATTCGGCTTTAATTCGATTTTCAATGTCCTCACGTATTCGTGGAATATCTCTCCGTAACGCTGTCCGAGATGGTAGTATCCACTCGGTATTGTATGTACCCCAGAATTTTCGAAATGCTTTTTTATCAAGTATACGAAGTGGTAGACCACATACCATAAACGTTAAAAGCAATTCTAATTGAAATTGACGTTGTTGTGACACACCATTTCTTTTATTTCTGTGGTGTGCGCTATTTATATGTCTTTCACAATCACGTTTGCTCCAGCACAGTAGTTTCTTTTTACAAACTTTACAGAAAATTGTACTCCCATTGTAGTGTAAATCCACAAATTCACTAAGAAATTTATTAACTTTCGTAGGTAATGGCCGTTTATTTTTAATAGTTACGTTAGACATAATCACTAAAGCGAGCACACCGACGCTTGTTTCTAGTATGCCACGAAGTGGTGCAAACGTAACATCTTCAGACTCGTCATTTGTTGATCAATAGAGCGCGTCATCCGTAAATGAATAAGCGCGCTGTTAGTTCGTAGCCGTCGATGAATGAACTTTTTTTTTGTAGTGGCCCACTGTGAACAACGCCCTATTTATCAACGAACACCCAAACTGCAGGTGTATATTTGCGCGTCTTCACGACGTAATAGACAGTGGTTTTGGTCCTCGTCCTAATAATTACATATTTAAATTACCTATGTTGACATACATATATGCGCCCGGCAGCCTGATTGCGAACCTGGCGCGTGGCGCTCTTGGCCCGCTCTAGATATAACCCCGACTATGTTACAGACCAACAGTGAAGTTTGATGGAAGTATCATCATTGTCTGGGACTGCATGTTTGCATCACCGGTCGAGGAATTGTATGTATGTGAGGAACATATGAATAGATATTGGTATATTACCATGCTAAAAGAAGTATTTGAGCCATCTGCTTTAAAATTATTCGATAAAGATATATCTGATTATCACTTCTAGTGAGACAACGCTCCTTGCCATAAATCTCGATGAGTAATGCGCTGGTTCAACGACAACAGGGTACTGGTACATACTAGAATGGCTGCCGCGAAGTTCCGATTTATGTCCTATTGAACATTAATGGCATATACTGAAAGTCAGAGTGTCTGAGCTTCAATATGCATCGAAACAAGTTTTAAAAACAAAATGTTTGAGGCCTGGAGCACGGTATCGTAGGAAGCTAGCATACCGGAAAGAGTACGTGCTGTTATAAAAGCAATAAGTGGGGTAACAACATATTAATATTTATAAATAAAATTCCTTTAAAAGCATTTCAATCGATGTATATCTATTGTATTCTTATATCGCCTTATAAGGCGTAATTGTTGGAGCCGATGCTGTCGGCTTGGTTAGTGGCTTTATGTTCACAGTCATCAGAAGAGCTTCGCGATCTGAAATGTGACAATCTCAATATTTACCAGTTCGTTAAGAAAGTCAGAGACTATGTAATCTATTGCTGTAGGCGATGCAATATTGTTCTTGAAACAGCCTAAAACATCACCTAATAACCTCTTATGAAATCGATTCTCTAAGAAATTGATGGTTATGTCTCTGATTTAATAACAGTTTGCAGCTAATTTTGTTGGAGCCAGCGTAATATTTTCACACCTATTATCCAGTCAACAGTTTTAATTTTTTTCCTCGGTATATCTTAACACTTGATAAATCTCTATTGCTTCAATATTACCAACTGCGTAAATTATTGTTCTTCCATGTTCATAGTTTTTAATACAGTTAAGTAAATACTGTATTAAAAACTATGAACATGGAGGAACAATAATTTACGGAGTTGAAATTATACCGCGGAAAAAAATGTTATACCTTTCTAATACAAAAGCTCCGCTATAATCCCACTCTTAGACGCAACTTCAACTGGAACGCAGGAGCAACCCTCACATTTTCAGCTAAAGCATTAGCAAATAAACGTCAACATTAGCTGAAATTTATTTGATTTGGAATATGGGCATCTAACTGAACATTTCGCGTATTGTATGAATATGTTGGGCGAGTTGGCCGAAAACTTGCGAACATTATCATAAACGTCACATGCCACCGTCTGTATGTATACTGTGCACGCCGTTAGGATATCCAACTTAACAAAGTCATCTTTACATGATTCATTGCTTTTCAAGTTACACATTATATGGATGAAATTTTTTGTGACATATGTGTTAGTTTCATTGTAGGTGTATTGCCCCATAACAACAAATCATAATCTAAATATGAATGGAAATGTGTATAACGATGGTTTTCAAAGTATTAATATCGCAAGTTTCCTTAGTTTTTCTAATGACATAGAGACTTGTTGAATTTAGGTAAAACCGTTTCAATATGCATGCTCCAATCCAAATCTTTTTTAATGTGAAATCCCAACAGCCTACACTCCGAGGCAAAACTGAAAGTCAAACTCCCAAGGTACAACGTTTCTTCTATTAGCACATCTTCAAACAAGATTATTTTTGTTTTTTCGGTATTAAGTATCAAATTAGTGTTACGAAACCATTTAATTAGCTCGCCCAAAGCAATTCGTAAGTTGCTTAATAACCAACTCCTGACGTGTTTCCCCAGTATCAACCACGGTGGTATCCCTCTGCGTAAGCAATACAAAAGGCCATGTCACAACTAATAGACAAAGTACATAACATTCCAAGAAAACGTTTGTTGTTAAATAACCTTTAAAATAGCATTGAAAAGAGAATAGCATATTTTCCAGTGAATTTGCAAAAAATATTTGTTTAACTTGACTAAGACATGAATCGGTTGATAACATTACACTTACATCAACACTATAATGTTATTAAGGTAAAAATATTCCAAAATTATATGAGGTGTAGTTCGATAGCTTACAGAATGTACTTTGGAAAAACATTTCCTTTTATTTAATTTTGTAATTCCGATTTTCAAAGCAATATAAGATATATTCAATTGCTGTGTTCATTTAAATAAGAGCCTACAAATTCTATACAGAAATTTTCCTACTTCTTTTAAGTTTAATTCCATAAGAAATGCCCTACCTATAGCAGAAATTACATCCTGTGGTTTACAGTTCTCACTATATTGTTGTTCCTTCTAAAACAACACAATTAATTTTTAAAAATTAAAACAAAATAATAACTAATAAATACTCCCAGAATGGGGATGCACAATGTTTACAAGCACTTATTGCTTGTTTTTGACCTTTACGACCTATCATTAAGTTAACCAATGAATAGTTTCCTTAGCTATTGTGTAACATAACATTACTCACCAAATTATTAGGTATGCACTTGCAGTTATTGTGCTCTAAACACAGATAATTAGTATTTGTGTACTTACGTAATTCTGTAGCAAAACACTGATCATTTAATGCGAATTTACTACATTTCATATAACATTCTATAATTTGAATTTAATTTCAATATAAGCCACTTGACATCAGTTCATCAAGCAAATTTTGAAGAAGGCCAACTGAGTCCGCTGGAGTTACTGAATTGCTTGAAAAGATACAAGCTGGAAGAACTTTTTCCAAATATACCGGGTGAATCATATTTCTACATATGTGAAATAACTCGCTTAATATTAGAGATATAGGAAAATAGCATTAAAAAGAATTGAATTATAGTTACACGGCTACCATTCTATTTGATCGGATGTTTCCGAACTTTAACATTTTTTATGTAGTTAGGCCTCATTTTTTTTTTAATTGCATAACACCTATTTTTTCACACCATTTGATAAAGAATTATCTTTTCTTTCTGATGGTCTAAACATTTCAACACCTGACATAACAAAAATTTCGAGAAAAATTCAAACAAAGTTTTCATCGCAGTAAGCCATGGACATGATGCAAAAATCGTATTTCTGTGGATTTTTTCAACAAATCACATTTAAAACTTGGCAATGCTTAGTACAGAGTGATGTTTATTTACTTTTCACGTTAATAATTTACTTATGAATTCTGACAATGTACCTAAAACATTAAAGAATGATTACATAAACTAAAACGTATGTAATTATTATTATGCAACTGAAAATCCCCATTGGATGAGGGAAATAGATAACTAAATGTTATGGTGTTTAAATGTTTGGGGTGGTATCCTGGAGGAACATGTGATGTTCCCTCTTTCCTTGAAGAACCCTTACGTAGAGATATTTATCAAAATTTCCTGCGAAATGGATTACCACTATTATTAGAGAATATGAATCTGCATTTACGACGAGAAATAATTTTTAACATGATGGTTCACCACCCCACAATACAGGAATAGTAATTTAGATTGCATGTTCGCTGCATGGTTAGGAAGAGGTGGTACAGTACAGTGGCTGCCCAGATTCTCCGATTAAATACCACTTGACTATTTTTTATGGGGCTATGTGAAAGACTGTGTTTATAGAGAGATTCCAACAACCATCGAGAATATGAAGATTAGAATAAGAGATGAATTTGCGACAATTACTCCACAAATGCTCAGAAGCCAACGAACGAGTTTTATCAGAAGAATTAGAAAATGTACTGTTGAAGATGGCCGTACATTTGAACATTTGCTACATTAATAATAATTAAGTAAGTAAATAAACATCACCTGGTAATAAACATTTTCATTCCCTTACTGTATTTTAATAATAATAATAATAGGTATTTATTGGCAATAGAGTAATAAACATAGGGCAATAGACATAACAACATACACGAACATATATACAATGCCAAAAAGATTAAATCGCCTACAGAACAATACATTGTTGCATTGGCTTTCTTCCTTTATCCTATTGTGGCCCTAGATAATGCAATACGGCAAGTTCTAAAACTAATTTGTTTAAAATCCACAGATGTACGATTTTTATATCATGTCCACGGCTTACCGAGACGGAAATTTTGTTTGCATTTTTCTAGACATTTTTGTTATATCAGGTGTTGAAATGTTTAGATCATCAGAAAGAGAAAATAATTCTCTATCAAATGGCGTGAATTCTGTTAACAGTTCCTGCCACTGTCTCCCCTGCAGAGCGCTCATTCAGCAAACTAAAGCCGATAAAAAATGATCGACTATGTCATAGGGGTACTGGTAGATTTGGCAAGGCTAAGTATTTCTGTGGGCTGACTTTTACTTGAACTAGGTCGAGACCCATTAGCTCGTTTGTCACTTTTTAGCGGCACTTACTCCAAAGCCACGAGAGTTAAGTCTTCAATTAGTTAACTTGGGGAAAGCACGAGGTGTCGGAAAAGACAACTTGAGGTTACTCTTCAAGATCAATCCTTGG
The DNA here is from genome assembly GCA_029619315.2 of Dynastes maya. Lineage (NCBI taxonomy): Eukaryota > Metazoa > Arthropoda > Insecta > Coleoptera > Scarabaeidae > Dynastes > Dynastes maya. The sequence continues at coordinate 51,283,570 of JAROYE020000002.1, forward strand.
TTAGCTGCCATGTCTTCTTGGCTAGTTATTTCGCATAATCAATGAGGCGTGTTAAGATCATTTTTCATTTGATCCTTTCGGATGAACTAAGGAGCTCCTATGATGTTTCTGAGCATCTTGTTTTGAATTGCTTCCATTTTTATAAGTAGCAATTACCAGCCGTGGATTAAGAGATGGCACCTCAAGTAATAATCGGCCTCAGGCAAGGCTTGTAAATCAGCATTTTTGTTTTGGTGTGTAAATGATCCTGTTGCTGAGTAGAGCCAGTAATTGCTGGCCACCTGTTCCAAGTGAGGGCGCCAAGTATGTCCTTAATCGATTTTCCCAGTTTAGTCTAGCTTCATCTTTTTTGTTTTCCTCGTAAATCGAACTAAGGCACTCTTGGACTCGTTAATAGTCAAGTTCCACCGCTTCATCCAGTCGATTACCTCGTCCGGGCAGTCGTGAATTCGGCCATCTCATCTGCGAAGGTGGCTCTGTTCTAGCATGTTTAATGATATCGTACGCATATAAAAGAAATGGTTCTGGGCATAGTGAGGCCACGTCTACTATAATAAGTCTTGTAGCTGAGCTTATATATTTTTTTATTATTAAATTCATTCCTTATTCGTACTGTTGAATTATTGTTCATACCGTACTGCTCAAGTCGATACGTAAATATATGAAACGGAGAATACGGGTGGGAGCATGAGTGACGCACACCGCGCTTATGTTCTTCCTTTTCATCATCTACCTAGGGACGTAAGCACTACTATACTAATGTTTATTACTGTTTTTATAATCTTTTAGAGAGATTAGAAGCTCCTATCTTCTTTTTAATATATTTACAAGTATGTTCGAACGTAATTAATAAATGTACAATTATGACATTATTGATTCATCTATCTATGTGTAAGTAACGGGGGCTGTATTAATCTTGTTCCACGACTTAATAAAACCTTTCGGTAGACTTTTACAATAATGCTCTTTATTTATTGTCAAATAATAGATGATCCTTCAGAAAGAGCCTCTGGAAGCGCTTCCATACCTATAAAATTGTACTATACATCACGCTGCTATGTTCGAGTGTTCCAGTGCTACTGTGGCTGCTCCTGCAACTAAAATTGATAATATTCTCCAATTATTTCGAAAACAATATTAAATATTCCGTTGAATTTGAAATTGACCACAGGGTCCCTTTATTTATATATATATGTTGTTGGACGACTGTTGAGATTGGAACAAATATCGATTTGAACTGATATTATAAACCAACTAATCCTGGAAGATATCTACATTTTGAGTCAAATCACTCCGTGAAGTACAAGATCTACCTCATCCTCATCTTAAAATACAGGATTGTTAACATTTTCCATGCAAACTTCAAAAAATCTGTCATTTAAAAACTGTTTTCAAATCTAACTGTTATTCAACCTTTTTTATTTTACGATATTATTTAACAAAAAACTTACCCCTTATATAGTATATTGATGCGGATCCTGTAATATTTCTTATATATTATTAATACCTCCTAATTTCTGTAATACCCTGGATCTACTGACAAAGTTAAAAAAATAATAGTTTATCTAAATCACATAAAAATATATATTTTAGTAATATACATAAAGTTGATAATTTATTAATTTGATATGATCTATAACGCAACATTAAAGTTAAATTATCGTCACTACTTGTTCTAATGGTAGTAAAGCAAATAGGGCTGTCTAACTGCTAGCCTGGAAATCATTTTTCTGTAGATCTATAAAAGGTATTGGAACGAAATAAAAACGATATGTTACGTACATTCGCCGATAAACAGAATGACCGCTCATCTGAATACCTAATTACAGTCTACCGTTCGGTGCGGACATATACGTATGTCCTCGTGTGACATATAATGATGGGAAAAATCGTTATTTTAAAATAACAGTTTCAACCGTTATCGTTATTTTGAAATAACGGTTACAAAATAACAGGTTTAGCGATATTTCGTAGTCTACAATTCCACATAGCACATATACAACTGCTGATCTTGCAGCACGCTAAAATTTAAATTCAGTTTTTTGTAATATAAATATTTTATTGCGTTTTTTTTTGCAGACAAATTATAAACTGGTTAATAGATTAAAATAAATTAAGTGATAAACAGATTCAATGCAATAATTATTACAGCAGCGTTTAATTTCCACCATTTTGACTGATCCGACTGTTAATTTTCTTATATTTAATCTTAGTTAATCTTCGAAATGCGAGAACATCTATGTGCTTAAATGCTATATAATAAATATAACGGTTTTATTTTTAGTTTTTATAAGTAAATTTTTTATATATCATCGGTCTTTTATGTTACATTTGATAATTCCAATACATACAATTATTTAAAAAATATGTCCATAATAAACATCCGACGTCCGACTCGATGTCGACTACCGCCGTAATAACCGTTCGAGAAGATATTTATGTAGGTACGTGATAAGTTATTTTTCTAAGGGAGTTGTAACTATTATCTGTAATAAACAGCGCTTTCGATCAGACACTCATAGCGCCACGCAGTTGAGTACGCCGCAACGGCGGTCGATGATATGTTCACAACAGTCCGAAAGCAACCGTGCTATACCTGTTATTTTAACAGCAAGATAAGAGTTGCAACCGTTATTGGATCCATAACGGTTATAAAATAACAGATAGTTAAATAACGACCTATCCCTAGTGAGATAGACTGTGATGAGATGCTTGGATAAGTGGTCATTCTGTCTATCGGCGAGTGTACATATATGTTAGTACTAGTTTATATAATTTTTGTTCAATTTTCAGGACTACGAAAAAATAATTTATTCCTTGGGGGTACCTTTGGAAACCAACTTCTAGAGCAACATCAACAAAATAAATTATCTAGTAGTTCGGTGCAATATACAGATATTTCAGAAAGATTGATTTGATAGAACAGGGTTAAAAAATTGCGTCAGTACGATACAATACAATAAAAATCCCTCCTAGAAGTTAATTAACACTTCTGGATTCGGGCAAATTTTAGTAGTGTCGGCTAATGACCATAGTAATCGATGCCCAGAAGTGTGAGGTGTATTCCGTAACCCGACGCTTCGCCCAACAACACAACATAATACATACATCTAAAGTAATTTTAAACAAATCTAGAAAATATGCAACTGCCATGAAAATATTACGTCTAATGATTCCCACTGCAGTATAGCTTTGTGGGTTATATGCATATGCAGGTATAGGACATATCTTAAGAATCAAAGTGAAGTTATTGTAAATGCCACACTAGGAAAGTGCTGAAAACCATCAAACGTTAAAATATTGAATTAATGTTGCCAAAATGTTTGTGTACTAAATATACCGTAAGAGCGAGCGTACTATGATCAGCCAGCATAATCGGCATTTTTCGGATATGCGATAGCGAAGTCGTGTCTTACATGTGTACGGGAACGAATATGTCGTTCATAACGTGAACAAGGTGTTTTTGGAAATGCAAGAGCGAAGTTGTGGCTTGCACATGTACGTGAACGAATACGCAGTTTATGAATTTGCGTTTACGCAATTTTGTCAGGCAAATGACATTCCACAGTGACATTCAACACAGCACACGTTTAGATGCGCTGAGTTCGTGTAAAATCGGGTGATCATAGTACGCTCGCTCGTACGGTATAGTCATTGTTGTTATTACACTTGAATTATCATTTTTAACAGTATTACGTTTTATTTACAGCATTAGTTATTATTATGCATGCGTAGATATGTATATTTAAAAAACTGAATTATCATTGTTAAAATTACATGGAGATACCCTCAATTACAGTCATCAAAACATATTTTTTGTTACTTGCGTTATCAATTTAGATAACAAGCATTTATTTAAATATTCTGTTCAAGGCATTTCATAGATGATTATCTACAAATTATTTTCCAAGCGTCATATTAACTGTTAATTATTAGTCATATCGACATTTCTTACTTACTTAGTCTTTTCGGTCTGCCATCTATTTCTCGGTTTTCGTCTTTTATTTTTGCCGATAGGCCTCGTTTCATATGCTTGTCTCCGGAGTCGATCTTCCTCCATTCTGTGAATATGACCTAGCCTAGTATTCTTTTCTCTATCTTCAGCTCTACTGGTTCTGTTTTAAGTTGTCTTCTAAATACTTTATTTGTAATTCTATCTCTTCTAGTTTTGCCTTCGATCTTTCTGAGGAATTTCATATCCGTCGCATTTAGACGACTGATATTTTTATTCGTCAAGGTCCATGACTCACATCCATATATGAATGTGGATGTTAGCACTTTTTTTTACAATTTCTATTTTAATATCTTTCGGGATTTCTTTCTTTCGGAAAAAGGTTGACTTTAAACTATTCAGTATTCTTCCCGTCGTACTCGTTTTTTCCCGGATTTTCCGAATTAACTCTCGTATATTTATGTATATCTTTATGTGTAAATTTAGTATTAGCAATTTTGAAGTCGTTTTCCAAACATAAGTTTATAACTCGTTTCACATTGTTGTTTTTGGTGACTTCTCCTTCTTTTCCCATTATTCTTCAGAACCGTTGTATTGGTTCTCCACCCTTCCGTTTAGATCTTCGATAATAATAATGTTTTTGTCTTCTTTATCTATCCCTTCCTGTAAGCGTTCGAAGTACTCGTCTTTCTTTTTTCTTTTTGCGTTTTCATTTTCACCGTATGTGACTATTAGTGACCAGATTTCTTCATTTATTAGCTTCACTTTTACGATTAGCATTCTTTCGTTGACAAATCTTTCTTCCATGGTATCTTTTAATCTTTCCCTTGCCTTTTCTATTATAACTACTCGGACCCTATGAGACAATGACCTTTGTATATTCTTACTATGCTTTTTCCTTTGTGTTTTGATTCAGTTATTCCTATTAGCTCTCTTTCGTGTCTTATCATTTCTTCTATTTCTTTTTCTTTTCCAATCCTTGTTACTTTTCTTCTTTCCTTAATCTTCACGATATTCACGTCCCTACTCATTGCACTGTTCGTCTTCTGTATTCCCATCCTTGATTCGTAGCTTTTTAGTTTCTTGAATCTTTGGTAGCGGTCTGTTCTTTGAGCTTATCCTCATTTTCATTTCATTTCTATTCTTTCCCATTTATGGTTAGTTTCTTATACCCCACCTTTGTTTTTTTTTCTTTAGTTCTCTCTTCCAATGCCTGTTTCCTAATTTCCCTTTGTATATCTCTTTCTTTCTTTGTGAGGTCCGATTCGATATAAATCTTATGTTCCACAACATTTCTGAGTTTGCTTTTATATCTAAAAATATCTATTTTGTCCGATAAGTCTTCCGTTTATATCCGACACATCTTATCTCCGATTTTATCTGCATTTCTCAGTTTAATTTTTACTTCTAAATGCCTTTCTATAAAGTATTCAATTCCTTCATTCAGCGCTGTTATAATTTGTGACCATTGGTAAACCCTTTATAATTAAATTATGTATTTTGCTTTTTATCCTTCTCTAGTTTTTCTATTCTTCTGTTAGCTTCCCCGAGTTCTTTCTCAATTTTTTCATTTTTCACTTTCAATTCTCTGATCAAATTTTTTTCGATTTATTATTTCGATAGACCAGTTCTTAAAATAACGTGACAGACACCGTGTGTAATTACAATGTGTCTATCATGTCAGTTTGAGATGTAGTAAATCAAAGAATCACTTAACCCGTTGCCATTAACTTTTGATTACATGTATATACTGAAATTGTTCACTAAAATCCTTACCACAATACTTAACTCGTACTGGACGCACGTTTCGATAGTCTAGCTATCATGATCAGCAGTAAAACTGAATTAACAAACTGTGTGAAAAACTAACCCTATATAATAAATAAATTATGCAATTGTGCAGGACTATAATTAAGCCTAAAATGCAAATCCAATGATAAGTAATAAATAATCCCTAAATTAAAATGTAAATGGTCAAGGTGACGTTAGTTATTAAAATACTTGTTTTTCAATGAAGCGGTTCATTGCACATGGTTATAATTACAACGGTAATTAACTAAACATTAAGTGATTTTTGTTTTTCTAAATTTCCATGCCTTCATAACAATTTAAGTGAAGAATACTCTTTACGTTTTTAATTAACTTTATATTATCAACACTATGGTTATTTTCAAGCATATGTAGGGCAACGCTAGATTTATCAAACCTTTTGAGTTTGAGATGAGCTAAATTTTTTCACTTTCTAAAAGGTGTTTAAGGTTATTGCTTGAAGAAAAAACAATCTTGTGGTCAACTTTAGAAAAGATTTTTTGAAGATCTTTCGTGTAACTTGGATAAAAGGGTAATTTAATCTCATTATTCATTTAATGCTGAGGATAAGGGACTAGACAACCCAATTGACACGATTGATATTGGTATTGGTAGCGCCTTATAACATCACTAGCGTCAATTGGGTTGTCTAACCCTTATCCTCAGCATTAAATGAATGCACTGTAGTATTATAGACGACATCTCCAGAGAATCCGTTAAAGTTGGAAATATTGATGATTTCTTTTAGTTAATTTTGATATCTATCTTTAGTTAAAGGAAAATTGAGTAACCGGTGCACCAAAAAGTTAATAGCCGAAAGTTTGTGTTCATATGAGTGATTAGAATCTTGTAAGATAAATCTATTATTATTAGTAGGTTTTCTATATATGTCTATTTCTAGCTTATTTTTCTTTCTTATTACTAACATGTCGAGCAAAGGAATCCTGTTGTCTTACTCTTCTTCGTGGGTAAATTTAATAGAGGGAAATTTTGAGTTAAGTTGTCCCATGAAATCCGTCATTGATGGTGTCAAAGATGCAAAAAATGTCATCAACATATCTGATCCAAAACCGAGAGAAATAAGCCCATATAGTCCTGTACAATGAAGGGGCTCATCAAGAAACACTTAAAGTAGAAGGGTATATATATAATATAATTAAGATATAATTAAGGATTACTATGCTTATTTTAAATTTACATATTGCATAATTTATTTGCGATATAAGGTTAGTTTTTCACTTAGTTTGTTAATTCAGTTTTACTGCTGATGATAGCTTGGCTATCGAAACGTGCGTCCAGTACGAGTTAAGTATTGTGGTAAGGGTTTTAGTGAACTGTTTCAGTGTTCCAGTGCCACAGATTTAGAGTACCCGATTACATGTATATAATTTGTATGAATATGAAAATATATGAATATAATTGACTGCTAACGTTATTTACCCAGAGTTATGTTAATTGTTCGGGAATAAAACAACCAACAAACAATAATATTAGATTGACGAAATTTACCGTATGGTGCACTTGTTTATATCATTATATCATATATCAATGTTTGATTGACAAACATTGTAAATCAAAGACTTAGGTCTCATTTCACCTCTAGTTATAATAATTATCAGTATGATCAGCGATATCAAATTACACAAATAAAGTTATTATTGTAAATCTAAAGCAAAAGCACTTCAATAACGATCTATATCGCTATTGAGGCGCTATTATTAATAATTATATCAAAATAATCTAATTTTAAATAATGAAATAATGTTACTATGGTTACATAGTGAATACGTATGGAATGTGTAAAACACATTCGACGATTAGATTGGAATAGATGAGCATATTCAAATCTTATCTCGCTTCCTAACTAATTGTAAGATCCCTTCCCTCCATCCTTCTTACTCTCGCATTCTATTGACATGTTTTTCAGTTATTTTAAACAATCTTTAAGTTTTTCTTGTAATCTAAGAATATATTGTAGTGGGATGTTTCAACGTGAATAGCGTATGTTAAATTCAATATAATTATTATTATATCAAAATTCGCCGAGAATAGATTTTAATAGAGTTTAATGCGGAACTTGAATTATTTCCGATTAATATTCGAGTTCCGACATTATTGATTATTTATATCATCAATCATTTAAAATGTAAATACTAATAAGATGATTATAATGTGGTCTAAATATGAATCTAAATTCTCTTAGAACAAATTTTGACTTTTGAAAAATTGAATATTCCGACTTGATCGAAATATCCTGGCAGGATCGCCAAATTTGTTATGTGACAAATTTAATTAAAAGATTTGAATTGAGGAGATAATCGGTTTTTGTATTTATTTTAAGTATTTACTTACAATAGAAAAATGAATTTAATCTAATTAAAATTACTTACAGTTATTGAGGCGTTTTTTTTTTAATGTGTGTGTGTGTAAAATCCTACTAGTTGCTAGTTCCTTTTTCCCTCTTCTTCGTGAAATCCTCTTATTTTTTATTCCTCCTTCCCTCTGCTTCGTTGAGTCCCCTTGTTTGGAAGCCCTCTGATGGTTTTCGTCGGTTAAGTTTCTTCAAATGGTTTTTGAAAATTTTTTGACTGATTAAATATCGTTAACAATCGTTGAATATCATTTATAGTTCACTCGAAATGTTTTTTATATATTTGCACTGGTGACTCTCACTATGTTTTAACTTTCTTCTCTCAAACTTCTAAAAGTCAATCGGAAAGATGTTATTATCTGTCAGAATTGTTTTTTGTTGCTGACTTCTCTTTTTTCTCGTCGTCCCTAACATTGCCAATCTAATGACTTGATATTTTAATTTTGATGTTTTGAACTTCCAATTCGGTGTCGTAGGTAACGCAAAGGATTTTAACGGTCATTTCCAAATACAATGTGATTTTTGTGCGTATCTGTGTCATTTTTACAATTAATGTCTTTAATATATAAATAACTTAAAATAAGCTGAGATTTTGACTCTCCTATGTAACATGTCATTAACTGCCTTTTTTTTTTAAGAAAAGATTGATAATATAAATAATCAATAATGTAGGAACTCGAATATTAATCGGAACTAATTCAAGTTCCGCATTAAACTCTATTAAAATCTATTCTCGGCGAACTTTGATATAATAATAATTATAGTGAATTTAACATACGCTATTCACGTTGAAACATCCCACTACAATATGTATGTATGTACACCAATGTCCATCTCAGATGTCAGAACTCTCGTACGCCTCTCACTCGCACCAAACGTAACTATATGAGGCGCGAGTGAGAGATCTGCGAAAGTTCTGACATCTGAGATGAACATTGCTGCATGTATGTTGCAGATCTACATATTATCCACCTCTTGTGTTTTAGTGGAAAATAAAAATATCTTCCAAAAGGGTTAGTTACTCTGAATTGTTTTTAATGAATTACATGCTCTCTAAAATATAGCGTAACTTACCATTTTAGCTTTTTTGGACCTTTATTAAAAAAAAAACTTTACGGTTATCACCACTTTTACATAGGTATGTAAGCAGTTAAATCCCTTTAAAATGGACTCTTACCATTTCTAAATATAATTTTCTTAATTGAACATCCCTCTTGTCTGGAAAAAAGCTTTGGGACGAATGGTATCCGTTTTAGAGAGATTTCACAGTGTACCAGTACATATTCATGCGATAAGAGTTAAATCAAACCTTTAGCTAGTTTAGTTAATAAATTAACGAATCAACGTGATATTGCTAACAATCCTACGAATTTCTGGTCATTTATTTGCGATAAAAAGCAAAGGAGTCGCATTCCTGGTGATATGGTTCTAGACAGTGCACACCTCAATAATTCCCAGGAAATCGTCGACGCGTTTAGGACATACTTCAGTGGTGTTTTCACCGATCCGTCATCTGCCAACATTCCTCAAGTTGGGCTTAATCGTTCATTTTGCATAAACATTATTGAATTTTCTGAGAATTTTATTTTGCTTTCCATAAATATACTAAAGAATAGTCACAGTTCTGGACATGATCAAACTCCCTCGAGATTAAAAGATTAAAGATTGTAAACACCTATTGGTACATCTTCTCTTCAAAATGTTTAATTTAGTCTTGAAAACTTCACTTTTTCCTGATTTATGGAAGGTTGCACGCATTGTACCTATATTTAAATCCGGAGACGCGGCTGACATATCCAACTATCGCCCAATAGCTATCTTATCGAATTTTGGCAAAGTGTTTGAACAATGCTTATGCACTGCTATTTATCCTTGCGTTAAAAACAGCATTTCTTCTTGCCAACACGGCTTTACTGAGAAAAGATCTACTGTAACTAATGTAACTATGTCAGTTTACTCAGTTTTTATCTCATGCTATAGATTCTCGCGTGCAAGTTGATGTCTTATACATCGATTTTGCCGAAGCATTTGACCGCCTTGACCATTTGTTAATTCCATATAAACTTATGTCTTTTGGGTTTAGTGATTCGCTTGTGCACCTGTTTCAATCATATTTGTTCAATAGACTGCAATATGTCTTTTATAATGGCTTCTGCTCTTGTCGATACATTGCCTCTTCGGGAGTCCCCCAAGGGTCTAATCTTGGACCTTTGATTTTCAACTTATTCGTTAACGATATAAGTACATGTGTATCGTCGAATGCATTACTATTTGCTGACGACTTGAAGCTATATCGTAAGGTATCCAGTCCCGAGGATTGTTACTTCTTGCAAAGCATATATTATTATTATTATTATTATTATAAATATTTCTAAATGGTGTACATCAAATAAACTACCTCTGAATATCAGCAAATGTAAAGTTATTTCATTCACACGTGCATCTACGCCAATTACTTTCAACTATGAGCTTAATCAAGTTAACATCGAATGTGTCAGGATCTAGGGATCTTGTTTGATAGCAAACTCACTTTTGCGCAACACATTATCAGCATCTCCCATGCGACTAGAAGATCTCTTGGCTTTATTGTGCGAAATTGCAGAGAGTTTACAATGAGTTAGCCTGGAAATCTTTGTACTACGCTCTTGTTAGATCCCATCTGGAATTCGCGTCCATCATATGGTGCCCTTACTATTTAACGCATAAACGCCAATTGGAATTGGTCCAACGCAGATTTGCTAAACTCCTCTGGTTCCGGCAAGATGGAGTGTACCCACCGAAAGGCATTGATCATATGTTACTGTTGTCCCGATTTAATTTATCCTCTCTTAACTTTCGGCGCATATCCTCCGGTTTGGTGTTTCTCTGGAAATTGTGTAATGGCTGCATTGACTGCTCGGCACTACTTCAAATATTACAATTTATAATCCCACGCTCTGGTGTCCGGTATTCGAATACGTTTTATCTACCGTTTCCTCGAACAAATGCTCTTTTAAAATCACCTATTTATGTGACTTGTACAAACTTTAATCTCATATCTTCACAATGTGATATTTTTCACGTTACTTTACATACAATAAGGATAGTCACTGCTCTTTACTTTAATCATTTTTTGTAACCTGCTACTCTTACTTGTTTTTTGTACTCGTTTTGTAATTTGTTTAATTAATTACTTGTCCAGTAATTGGAATTTTTTCTGTTGGGCAATAAAGCTTATTATTATTATTATTGTTATTATTATTATTATTATTATTAATATTTTTGAGTATAAATTACTAAACGGATGCAGTTCAATAATCCATCGATACGTATTCCAATTACGTCACTCATTACATTATTAAACATATTTGTAATTACATATGTATGTGTATGTGGATTCAATAAGTATTCGGTTTCTTTGTTGTTTACTGATGCGCGTACTATTGATATTAAAGACATTTATCCGAAACGAGTATCAACATTATTAAGTATGATGAATAGCCCGAAACAAACAAAATATTAAAAATAACTTTTATTATTATTGGTATCTAGAATTTTTACTGTTGATTCATGGTACTTATAATAAATGATATTGCACTTTCAAAATTTTTTTAAAGGAATTAAAATTATTTGTTTTTAATAACTCAGCCAATTTATGAATAATCGTAGTTATGTAAGTCATTCCATTTTCCTTTCGTAATAAATAATCGTTCTTTTCAAATAAATCTCACATTGTATACAGTTCACATTATGAATTGGAATGTAAATTTATTCTCACCTGATAATTTACAACTTACAAGCTCGATGAGTTCTACCTATGTTTATCTATTTATAAGTCGTTTAGCAAAAGATTAACCACTCAAATAAAATTTATGTTACAATAATCAATTCTTTTAAAACAATATTTTAAACAACATAATCTACAGTAGCAACTGCTATTAAAATCGCATCTTGTATTCCTTGTTTTCGTTTTCTCTTTGTATACTGTATCTATCTTAATGCTGGTCTAGACAAAAACTTTCTTTCATTGCCTCGTTTTAAAAGAATGTAATTTTTCTTATTATCGATGTAAAAATCATCAATTAACAAAACAAATCATAGGAGGTTAAGTTATTGAACTAATAAATAATTACGTAATATATCTAGTTTCCTATTGAAACTCATTGAACGTTTACGTTCTACTTAATGCACTTTTTCAACACGTTCTTCAAAAGCTATTTAAAGAAGCAAGAAATTCTGATGCAATATACTTTCGATTCAGAAAAAGTTATTTTAGAAGGTTGACAATCCTAACAGTTTTAATTGACTATAGTAATTAACACTATTATTCTAATATTTTGATTTTATTTCCAGCATTACTTGCCAAGATGATGATACTTGTATTGATTGTAATAACTTTACTTGCATTTGTTTGGTGGAAATTGTCCAAGCATTACAGCCATTGGACAAATCGCCATGTAAAACAAAGAAGTCAAATCTATGGGCTAGGGGATAATTCATCCGTTTTCTTTAGACGAGAATCATTTTTTGATTTTCTGATACGGCTGTACAAAGAATTTCCAAATGAAAGGTAAGGCTATTGTTTTGTTTGTTTATTGAGCAATGTAGGAATTAAAAGAAAATAATATGGTTATTTAGATAATGAAATAATACACTTTTTCACAAAAGATAAAACAAAAAATATATAATCTCTCATCCATGATACTAGCAAATCGATAGCTCAAAAAAACAGCACCAAAGTTCTCAAGTTTAAATTTCTTCTATTTATCTGCAACTAACTCGCAGATAACGAAACAAAAAATAATTATAAAATAAGAACATAAATTTTAATTTAAACAAACTTTGAAGACAAATGATCGTATTCAATGTCTTTGTGTTGGCGAATGCACGAAGTTGCCCACGCACTTTCAATTTCTTAAAATGTCAAAATGTGCACATTTTGTGCTGATTTGTGCCTTAAAACTTTTATTTTGTGCTCATTCCATTTTCGTAATATTCGAGATTGAAAAGTGAAGACCAACTTCACGTTACCTACCTTTTTTAATTTGACCAGGCTAACGTTTTGTACTGATGTGTGGCGTAAAAATTTTATCTTGTACTCATTTAATTTTCGAGAAATTCGAGGTTGAAAAGTGGGGATTAACTTATCGTTATTCCCGTATTTTTACTTTTCTTCTCTTCTCGAGATAATCGAGATGAATGATATACGAGAATAAGGGCGTTAGCAGAACCTTATTTAGCAGTCACTGTACCAATTTTTCGCTTTTTAAAATTTGATGATGGCAACTTTTTGTGGTCATTTTGTGCTGATTTGTGCCATTAACCTTTCGTTTTATGCACGTCCCGTTGCCGAGATTCAAGATTGACTACTGATAGGGACGGATATTTAGTAGCCATAGCAACGACGAGCCAGGATGGTGAGAGGCAAATAGCGGTGTTAGGGCGTGTTTATAGTGAAGCTGTGATAAAGAACTTTGGGTAACCATGGTAACAGAAGCGAGCTGTGATACTCGATAAGAGCGGCGATAATAGCGAAGCGATGAGATACATTGTTTATATGCGGATGTTTATCCTGGAACTACGCGACATCTGTGGACAGTGACGGTGAGCAAAGATAAGAGCATTTAAAATCGAACTGTCAAATTTTATCTGCTTTCATCAGTTCTAGTTTTAATGGATATTGAGAATTTTATAAGCGAAATTTTCCTTAAGCCCCCAATATGGGACCAAAAACACCCAAATAAAACAAGAAAGAGGCCAATGAAAATATTTGGACAACTGTCAATCTGACGCGCTTGCCGATGCTTCATAAACGACATCGTGATGGATATTTTTCGACTCTTTTATCGCTGCTAGTATCGTCGCTCTTATCACAGCTCTCTCTCATGGTCGCTCTTATCACAGCTCTTATCGACTATTACAGCTTCACTATAAACACACCCTTAGGTAAAGAAACACTCGAAACAGCCCTGATAACGCCGGGTAGGCAAAAACATGTCCGTTGGCTAGTGTTTTCTTTGCTCACATTGCTTTCGCCGTGAATGATTCCATCAATACTATGAGGAGCTACATTCGCATTATTGTTGGTCATTGTTTCTAGGCACTTTTTGATATGTAATTAGCACCTTATTTGTCGTAGTAAATTTCCATAATTTCCAATAATTTAGATCTTATTGTCTTCTATTAAGTCAATTCACTCTGTAAATTGTATCCTTTCTATCCTGAGTTACTTACTGTTAGCGCAAAGGTCAAACATTTCCGGCTGTACAAAAGTCAGGGTTCATTATATCTTACTTCGTGGTAATTGTTGCCAAATTCATCGAATATTAAAATTACTTGGTTTATCTTGGTCCATACGGAGGTAATTGAAAAATCAACGACATAAAAAAAAAACCTAAAAATAAGCACATTCTCTATGAAAAGCTAACAAATTTAAACAAACTTACCATAATTAAGTAATTGCCATAAAGTTCGATAAAGTAAAGAAGAAGTAACAAATAACAAAACAAGTAAAAATAAGAGAAAATAACATCGAGAACAAAGAACAAAAAAATGAGAAATACAGTATATAGTAACAATAAATACCAAGACTAATTTATGCTTTTAGAATTGAGATTTGACAGTTTGACAATTGTTATTAGTTTGCCTAACAACGAGCACTTTGGATCAATTTGACGTCAGAGGAGACAATTTGGCGCTCTTTCCTAGCTAACTTTGCATAACAACAGAAATGGAATACCAAAACCTTTATTGCTGCTTATCATAATATTTCTTAAGCGAAAGTATAATATATTTAATATTGTTGGATTCGCCTTTCGATTTCCTTTCTAAAACCGTAAAAATATACAGGTGTTCTATTTCAAATACAAAAGTTGACGTCACTTCCGGTGACACCAGAAATGTAATTGAACTGCCGATAACGTCAAAAGTTAGTTCACGAAAAAATAGAAATCGACCTATTTTTTCCGAAAACGCTAGCTTTTGTCGTTAAAAAGTTAGTACGAGGGGGTATACTTTAGAATCTCACTGTATATGTACTATACAGCGTGTCCACCTAGTGCGTGGACCGAGGATAATTTCTTGCCTGAGCAATTTAGAGCAAAAGCTTTCAAATAAAGAACATTCAAGGATAAATGCTGTATAACATAAAACTATATTCAAGTGTGCAGGGTTCAGTTTCCGCTGTGCACGATACAAGATTGGTTTTTTAAATAGAACATCCTGTATATTATTACGATTTTAGGTACCTATCTTCAATTCATCGCAACTTTCTTTAATATTCCCAATATCTGTCTATCTTAGTTTTTGAGATAATCGAATCTCGCCATTTCTTTAATGGTCGATGTCTTAAACGCCCTACACGCTAGGATAGTGATTCAAATTTTATTTTATTGAGTATTTCTTGGGGCTTTTGGCAAGACATCGAAGATTTTTTTATATCAACCAGATTCTACCAGATAGCTGTCGATATCATTGCCAAGTTTGATTCATGTTGTTTCAATTCTTTTAAATGGAGCACGCTGTAGATTTTTACAAAATATAATAGAGAATCCACTACAATCTTTCTTGTAAACACTTCCCTAAACCTAAAATGCGTTCTTCTTTGGTAGATTAAGTATGAAGCTGTGCAGATAAGCTTTTCGTTTAAAAACGTAGAGCGCTGTAACGAAATGCTATAAACTTTTGTTTCGCTAAAGGAATGTATTAGAGCCAATGTGTAAACGTTATCTTTTGTGGTATAATTTTATCGTCTACTCGAAGTAACCATCATTTCCCTACATACATTTTCTAGCTGCAAGTTAACCAGCATGTATAAATAATAAATAGCGAAAATAAGTAGACAAATGCTAATTAGAATTTAACATAAAAGGAATAGATTTATTTAGCATCGCACACTAAGTTTTTTTGAGTAGTAAGAAATATAATAAGAACATACTGAAAGTTAAAAAAAATTCGGAATTTAGCTAAATAAAAATATTTAAGAAAGAACTGGGTGAATTTCTTAAGACGATGCGTAACATAGGGATTACATAAAATAATACTCCTGAGATGTTAGTAAATGTTCAATAAAATACAAGAAATCGCATTATACTTTATATGAAGCAAAATGGTGTTCACTTCGAATAGATGCGAAATACCTTAAATTTTACAGTTTATTTTTAATGAATATAGAAAAACAAAAGTTTATAGTATTTCGTCACAGCACTTTATGAATTTGAACAAAGAACCTATCCGCATAGCTTCATATTTAATTTACTAAAGAATGACACATATTAGGTAGAGGGAAATGTTTACAAAAAAAATTACAATGCAGTTTCCTTATCAGATTGCGGACAAATATACAGAATGTTCCATTAAAAAAAATGCAAATAGAACGAATCAAACATGGCAACGATTTCGATGGCCATTTTCTAGACTCCAGTTGATATAGTAGTTAGATGTTTAAGATCGGGCGTTAAAGATACAGCGACATTCGCAAAATCTCAAAGTATGTCAATTATCTCAAAAACTAAGGTAGATAGGTATAGGGAATATTGATGAAAGTTGACATGAATTGAAGAGAGGCATATAAAATCGTAATAATATACAGGCTGTTTCATTTAAAAACTAAACTTGTATCGTGCGCAGCGGAAACTGAGCATCCTGTATACTAGGATATAATTTTATGTTGTGCTGCAATACTGTATGCTTGTACAATGGTATTTCCCACACAGAAATTTTATTAATTCGTACACAATTTCAGTTTGCAGTTTCGGCAATAACAGTCAAATTACGCCAAGAAATTGGAGAATGTGTCATTTATTGCCGGAACTACAGACTTAAATTATCCGCAATATTTAAAAATGTCTACTGAGATTTCCTCCTTTTTTAGTTTAGATCACCGAACATCTCAAAAAATTGAATGAGCACAAAATATTTTTTACGACACAAATCACCACAAAACGTAGATATTTTCAAATTTAAAAAAATCGAAAGTGCGGGGACCAACTTCACGCACTCCGTATTAACGCATCAATGAAGTAAAAACCACAAAAGAATTCAATTTTGTAGACCTTTTTGGATATTTATACAAAACCTACTAAATTGCCAATGTAAAGGAAACAAAAACAAGAATATGTTTATGAATTTCAATAACTCTATAAACTTCAGAGTTATTAAAATAAATAGAGAATATGAACTGTCCTCGTCGAAAAAGTGACGACTTAGCCACGCAGAAAAAATCTATTTATTTATTAAATTCTACATTAATCTAGTGTACAAACAAATTTCTAAATGCAAAATCCAGATAGTTCGAAACTCGATACTTTGAGGTTCCGTATAATTTGGTTTTGTCTGCAACATGCAGTTTTTTCTAAAATTTTCTTCAGTCGCAATGAACATAATCGCCATGAACATAATCGCAGTGTTTTAATATGTTTACCCACTACATTCCCGGAGGAAACCAAATAACTTTTGTCGATTTTTTTCAAATCAAAAAGGACTAATTACATCTCTGCTACCAGAATTGCTTCATGAAAGACAATATTTGCTTTTGTCAATTTTTATTCTCTTTTTTGTAACGTTCCGTACACTTAGAATTTTATAGTTAGAGGTGACTCTGGTCCCATTCAACTACAACTATCGAAACTCCACTACATATCAACAAATAGGTATATGGTTATTGTCTTGAATCGACAGAACTGGCTCCAAAGTATATAACAACATTGTTTTCCTATTTGGGCTCTGTAACATGCAATGTAAAAACAATCAATTTACTTATTGGCAAGAATCCTAATCTTCTCGCAACAATTTTCAATGAATTTGTAGAAATAATTGCCAAGTGTCTATTTTCTTTCTTTACAGATATATTGGAATGTATCAAGGAACGTTACCAACGTTAGTAATAAGAGATCCTGAAATTATTAAGCAAGTAACAGTGAAGGAATTTGATCACTTTTTAAATCATCGGTCGTTTCTCCCAGATAATATAGATCCCATATGGAGTAAAAACTTATTCGCCTTAAAGGGTAAATATTTACGAAATAAGAACTAATATTCAAAATTTTATTTTGCTAAATATGTATATGTTTAAGTTTTAATATGTTTTTCAAAAGATTAATATTGAATAATCTTTGGATTTTTCAGATACTGAATGGCGAGAGATGAGATCTACCTTAAGTCCCAGCTTTACGTCGAATAAAATGAAAATTATTTTTTCATTAATAAGTGAATGTGCTGAAGAATATATGAAATACTTCTTAAAAGAAAATAAAACCGTTGAAATTGAATTGAAGGATACTACCACCAGGTTTACCAATGATATTATTGCAACAGTAGCTTTTGGAGTCAAATGCGATTCTATTAATGAAAAAGAAAACGAATTTTACATGATGGGTAAAAGAACAACTACTTTCACATTATGGAGGAGCTTGAAATTTTTCTTCTTCTCGATAGCACCGGAATTATGTAAGGTAAAATAGATTGCTTATTCTCGAAAATCAAATTTCGTGAATTGAGAAGGATAGAAACTTTGGCATGATATGAAGAAAACCAAACCTTAAAAAATCTTTGAAAACATCAGACTAGTAGACCAGCCAAAGTTAACCTTCTTTTTTCGGAACCCCCAAATTTTTGTCTTGTTTTTTAGTCTGATGGCTTCAAACGCTTTTTAAAATTGTCTTTCTATGCATTTTATGGTAACAATTTTTAATATATTTTCACAAATGTAGTTTTTGAAAATGAAACTATTTCCTGGAGACATATATGAATTCTTTATGAAACTAATCAAGGACACAATTCATATACGCGAAACGCAAGGAATTGTCCGGCCAGACATGATAAACCAATTGTTGGAAGCAAGGAAAGGCAAAAAAAATTATGAGGATTCTTCAAATGGGGTTATTGATACCGGTTTTGCTACAGTACAGGAAGCTGCGATACACACCACCAACACGCCAAAGCAGGAACTCACAGATGTTGATATTGCAGCACAGGCTTTAATATTTTTCTTTGCTGGATTTGACAGTGTCTCAACGTTGATGTGCTTTATGAGTTACGAATTAGCAATACAGCCTGATCTTCAAAAGAAATTGCAAGATGAAGTTGATGATACTCTTCGCGAATGTAATGGAAAATTAACGTATGAAGCTCTGATGAAAATGAAATACATGGATATGGTAGTTTGTGGTAGGTAGATTTTACTTTCAAATACAGTGGAGTCTTGATTATCCGAGTTAAACGGGCCAGAGGTGAATTGGGGAACCCGAATAGTCTGAGCGTAGATAACATTGTTTCCGTATTCATTGAGCAATGGCGTCAATAAACTCATTTATGATTCCAACAGCTGTCGCTTTTATTTTCTTTCTAAAGACTACAATATGGATTGAATATTAGAAGTTACGATAAGATAAAAAATACTTTAAATTATGTCATAATGTATCTTGAAGAGAACTAAAGCTGGTATTTTCGGAACGTGTAATGTACAAACTATGTTATCAAATAAAACCACCCAGCTTTAGTTACTTTCAAATTATTGATAGCATTCAATTTCGTTATTCCCAGCAATGATAGGTATAGGAAAATCTTAATCCAACTTTTATAGAAGAAGGCCGGTTTGAAACAGTAATGTACAGAATGTTTTATTTGAACTAAATAAGTTGACATCCAATGACGGTATAATCAGGAGTAAAATAGCGACATAAACATTTTTGTTGGAAAGATCACCGAGGAAAACTCCTGTATACAAGTTTTCAGATTTCGATTACGATTATTTCTTTGAATTCACAAGTCATTTTTGTAACTATATGTCTCTGCAGAGTAGTGACTTGTTGCAACAATAGTTGAATGGTCGATAAAGAAGCGTTTTAAGAAAATCCCATATAGTAATACGCTAACATACATACATAAGTTCGTGTACTACATTTGTGCATCACTTCTTTTTTTGTAAATACTGGGAAACTGTTTGTAATAAAAATTCAAAAATGTTAATCGAGGGGGCCGAGCGTTTTTCACAAAGCCTTACACTTTCTAAACACCTTCTTGAAAACAATTGTAAATAGTCAATTATGTACTCAGTACTCGCAATACTTTTAAGATAGTGACACAAGATCTGGTCATGATATTTTTAAAGCCAGCTTATAATAATGAAACATAGCAAAAATAGAATTGTATTCATCACACGCGATGTTAATTTGGACACATTGCTTCTTTGCGATCAATAATCGCTTTTTAAAAAATCATATGCTTGATAGTTTTTCATTTTTATTCAGAAACCCTTCGGAAATGGCCTGCAGCTATTGGTACAGATCGTGTCTGCTCAAAACCATTTACTATAGAGCCTCAACATCCACATGAGAAACCCATACATCTTAAGCCCGGAGAAATCATCTTCGTGCCAATTAACGGCATACACCGCGATCCACAATACTTCCCCAATCCAGACGCGTTTGATCCGGAAAGATTTAGTGATGAAAATAAGGACAATATCAAGCCTTACACCTACATGCCGTTTGGACTTGGGCCTAGGAACTGCATCGGGTCAAGATTTGCGATATTAGAAACAAAAATACTTTTCTTTGCTTTCCTCTCCAAATTTAACTTTACTGTAATTGACAAGACACAAGTGCCTATAGTACTAAGTAAGAAAAGCTTTAATCTTGTTGGAGAACATGGCATCTGGGTTGGTCTCCAACCAAGGACTGGTTAACATGAAATACGTATATATATAAAACATTGTTAAAACGAAGAAAAGATGTATATATAACATATATTATGTAAAAATATATTAATAAATCTGAACCATATTTTAAACACGCACAACTTTTAATATTTTTTTTTCTTCATTGTTTTGTTGCAGAATCGTGTAGAAAGTTTTTCTTTATTAGGAGATTTATCTGATTTCAAATTATCTGTTGAATGTTAACACTGCTGAAGCATATTATTGATATGATAAATACTCCGGTAATACCATGTGCCATACGAATAAAAATATTTATTACGCACATACCTAGAAGGGTAGCAATTTGACAGTCGCGTAAAGGATATCAGTCGACTGATATAATTTCGGTTAGTTCGACGTTACCGTGCTTTAGTAGCAAATATTGGTGGAGAAATAAATTATTGCTTGGTGACCAATGTTGGGAACAAATTGTAGCTGAACGTAGATGAATCAACGGATTCAAAGAAAAACTCATTGGGACATAATTATCAGCGGCGGCTTCCCCTTTAGGTCAACTTGTCAATGACCTCCCAAAAAAATTTCCAAGCAACTGACAACATATTGTACGGAGTAAAGAGGATGTATATTTTATTTTACATTTTGTCACATCTTTCGAAATATTGTTGGGAGATCTTTGACCTTCTTATTTAATAGCCTATACAAGAATCGGGTACTCTAAATATGTGGTACTGGAACACTGAAACAGTTCACTAAAACCCTTACCACAATATTTAACTCCTACTGGATGCACGTTTCGATAGCCAAGCTATCATCATCAGCAGTAAAACTGAATTAACAAACTAAGTGAAAAATTAAGGTTAGTTTTTCACTTAGAAACCATTAAAAATGTGATATTAGCCACTTTACAAAAGTTCGAAATTTCGTCAACCCAAGTATTACTGTATGGGCCTGATAACGGATGCTTCATGATACCGGGTCAACTTCGTGCTGTCAGCTTGCTTAAACTTACTTTCGCTGATTTGTTTCATGTAACGTATATACTACATGTGTTACATCACACAGCCGAAACTATTTGCCGCTGCTATCCAGATGTAAATGAACTAATAGCAGTATTTTTCAAATCTCACAGACGAATTCGGCAATTTCATGAACAGGGTCCTAATATTCCAGAACCCCCACTGCCAGTTTTGATCGGATGGAGAACGTGGTTGGAAGTTGCGTACTATTATTTTCAACATTTCTATCCACTCCGGTTCCTAATGTTACAACTTGATACAAAAGAAGTTGCTGTCACCAAAGCAAGTCAATTGAAATTTCAAGGCCATCGAGTGTGAATTGATTTACAAACTATTTTTAATAACACCCTAATAATAACGAATACCACACAGTATTACAAAGGCTTTTATTACCGTTAGTCGAATCCTTGAAACCTCAAGTGGCGAGAAATGTGTTTGTTAGAATAAAATTGAATAGTGTACTACAGATTTGGCTAAGTTAACACAGATTGATAATAACAGTGTTCCTGTAGATACGTTTACTTATTTCAAAAACCATTTTGATGTTTAGCCGAACACATTCGGAATTTTAATATTTACTGGGTGAGTATTTCTCAGTATGTACTATGAAATTTCAAATTATAATTTATAATTTATACTTACTACTATACTTACTCATAACTAGAGTTGGCCACGCGCGCCAACAGGCAGCAGCGTTGTTTCGATTAGGCCTCGGGTTCCACTAGAGCTATTGTGTGTAGATGTTTGCTATCGTAAATACTTTCGCGCAGTTGTTAAATAAAAATTAAATAATGCGTGCTCAAACACTTACCATTTTAAGAGTCCTCAGCGAAATCGAAAAGTGAATAATGTCTGTTAAATATCTGCAACATGTTTCAACAGTTGTTTTGACAAAATATGCAGAGAACGAACGTTCTACACATACTGGCGTTATATTTGCGTAATTAAAATATTATTTGAAACAACTTAACGGTTCTGTTGACGCACCTTCACAAATGTGTCTTAATGTGCCAAAATCAGAATCTTTCTCTAAAACACTTTCATATTTTTCTAGAACACAAACATTTTTTGCGTCTTCTATCGCGCATAGCTGTGCGTGAACATGTTGCGCTATTTGCACAGATTCCACTAACGACACCGAAGGATCTTGTAACTTTTCTATTACCTCCGCTAGTCCGAAGTAATTGTCGTGAATAATTTTTAAATCCGTTTTAACCCGACTATCTTGAAATTTCGACTGGCTTTTCTTGATAGCGGCAGCTTCCTTTGGATCAAATTGTAAAACCACGTTCTTAATATTCTCATAATATTTATGATAATAAAACGCAGCATTTAACTAAGTTCCCCAACGTGTAAGAATAGGTTCTGGTGGCTCAGGTATACGGGGGCACAGTCTGTGAAATTCGCGAATACGTTTCGGGGATTTGACAAGCACTGCTTTTGTATGCGCTATTAAAGCGTCTATATCAGGATATCATTTTCTGATACCATCTGCCACAAGATTGAGACCATGAATTTTGCACGTAATGTGTAACAAGTTAACAGAATGCTTTTTAAGAAACCGGCCTACAGAAACCATGTTTGCGACACCATCACTCATAAACATCAACAGTTGGTTTGTTGAAAGTTTATACTTTTCCACTGTATTTAACACTAACTTTACAATTAGTTCGGCAGTACATTGTTGTATTCGTCTGGAAGCTAATAGAATTGAAGGTGACGATTGATGCGGTTCCATTTTACGTGCCATTATATTAACGACCGAATGTTTTCTACGATCTGTCGTTTCGTCCACACACAACCACATTTTTTTTCTTTAAACTCCGATTTAATTCTTTTTTCAACATATTCACGAGCAGATGGCACTATCCTTCGTAACGATGTCCGACTTGGCAATTTGTACTCCGAATAGTTATTCCAAAACAAGACAAGCGCTTCCTTGTCTAGTAAATTAAACGGTATATTACATACAATAAAAGTAACACATAAATTAAATATAAATTTGTCATAGTCTCGTGAGCAAGTTTTTTTTGAAGAATACCGTTCACTGTTTACGTGCCGTAGACAGCCCCTTTTGGACCAACTCATCAACGGGACATTACATACTACACATTCAATTTTAGCGCCATCATACGTTAAGTCAGGAATTTCGGCTAAAAATTCTCTAACTTGGTCCGCCTTGGGTCGTTTGCGCGACGTACGCAACATTTCTAAACAACACGTACCGCGCTAATGGAAGGTCGAAGCTACACTGAGGCTTGTATGTAACCGTATAGATACGACGCAGCTGCCTGTTGGCGCGCGTGGCCAACTCTACTCATAACATAAGTTCTCTAATACTATAAATTGTATTACGTACTTTGTATTATAAACATTATGTGCAGTCTTGAACACCGTTTGACGTCTTTAAGATCACTGCGGTTTCCGTGATGTGTCATAAACGTATTTCTTCTAAAATTGACTACAACAGGACAAACAGATAAACAAGTCGCCAATTCAAAATAAAATATTTTAACTTAATTTAACCACAATGTGTTAACTATCTTCTACATATAAAAATAATCGCTTTTTCGAGAAGTGATTTGCATGCAAAAGGTATCTGCAATGGCACAAAAGTAAACGTAGACGATATATAGTAAACCTGTACGAAACTGAGCCTAGTTTGTACCTTATACTGCCGAGATGTTGCTTGCCAATCATCTATGTTTACTTTTGTCCCATCGCATGTACGTACGTACATCCACATATGAATATGCACATATAAAAAGTAAAGCAATGATTGTATCAAGTGTCCAATAAAATAAATGTTACAGCTGATTTTTGTAATTTATTATACAGTAAAGTCCTAAAGTAACTTC
This sequence comes from Dynastes maya, assembly GCA_029619315.2. Lineage (NCBI taxonomy): Eukaryota > Metazoa > Arthropoda > Insecta > Coleoptera > Scarabaeidae > Dynastes > Dynastes maya. The sequence continues at coordinate 51,308,213 of JAROYE020000002.1, forward strand.
TTCCTCCCATACTAATTTTTGAACAACAAATGGAAATGTGTTTAGAAAAGATCTATGAATTTTGCAATCTTTGCAACCATTGGATACATTGGAAATGATAATTGATGGTAATTAACCTGGGCAAATATGCGGTAACAGCTAGAGGCGTGGCGAGCTCATAAAAGTTTACACATAAAACAGAAGGCAAGAAATAAATTATAAAACGTGCTGAAACACTAACCGCTTTAAAAGTCTTCCGTGAAATCAGAAACTGGGTAACATCTGTTAAATATTTGAATCATTAGATATGTTTCCACAGCTGTTTCAGTGAAGTGAGTATGACGTGCGGAATAAATGTTTTTGGGTGCCGAAAACGACCGTTCGACATCTAGCGATGTTATATTTGCATATTTAAAATAATCTTTGAAACAACTTAATGCATCTTCACAGGCACCTTCACAAATTTGTCTTAATATAAGAAAATCGGAGTCTTTCTCTAAAACACTTTCAAATTTACGTTTCGGGGACTTTAGACACACCTTTGTACTAGCAATCAATGCATTTACTAGTGGAAAACATGTAGGAATCGTTTGTGCCGCAAGATTTAGAGTATGAATTTTACACGTTACATGTAAGAAGTTACCACTGTGTTCTTAAGAGATTGGCCCAAAGAACGCATGTTTGCGGCACCATCACTCATAAACATGAAAAGTTGGTTAGTTGAAACTTCAAATTTGTTCAATGAGTTCAACACCACCTTTAAAATCTCATCGGCAGTACAATTTATAACTCTTTTGGAAACAAGTAAGAAGAAGGACGACGGTCGATGTGGTTCCATTGTATGTACCATTACATTAATCACAGAAAGTTTTTGACAATCCGTTGTTTCGTCCACACACAACCACAGTTTTTTATCTTTCAATTCCGTTTTCATTCTTTTTTCTATATGTTCACGAGCAAATGGCACTACATTTCGTATCGATGTCCGACTAGGTAATTTACAGTCCGCATATTTATTTCAGAAGGAGACAAATGCTTCTTTGTCTAGTAAACGAAACCATAGATTACATAAAATAAGAGTAACACATAAATCAAATGTAAATTTTTCTTGGTCTCGTATGCCACTTTTTGCAGAAGAATGCTGTTTGCTTTCGATGTGACGTTGGCTTCTGGACCAACACATTAAAGGGATTTTACAAACTAGACATTGAATTTTAGCGCCATCAAAAATTAAGTCCGGCATGTCCACTATAAAGTTTTTAACCGTGTCCGCCATTGGTCGTTTTCGCGACGTACCTAACTGCGACATTTTTAAAGCAAACATAAGCGTACAATTATGAAATAAGTTACGACAGCCTACATATACACAGAACTACTCGCATACAGCATCGATTTAGTACTGACGCTGTGAACGTGTGAAATAAATAATCGCCGACTCCGCACCACAGTGACTGTTACCGTTGTTTGTCCAGACTAATGATTATTCTCTATCGCGCGCCGTTTTCCAATCGGTTGGCATCCCCACTTCGACTCTCCAGTAACTGACATCTTCGTGTCGCGCAAATCGCTAAAAATCTCGTAACTGCCTGCCTAATATAAACATTTCCAATGCTAAAACAGATCGACTTTTATTTTTATGAACTAACTTTTAGTATTATCAGCAATTCAATTGCATTTCCGGTGTCATCGCAAGTAATGCTATTTTGCTGTCTAATTAAAATATAGTGTCCGTCTAAAGATCACCTTTATACTTTTAAGAACGTTAGAGAATTCTAGAATCGAAAGCATTTATTAGGAATGTATTTAATTGCTTAGTTAAATTTAAGCACTTTAAATTACGTTACTATAAATTCAAGTGGGTTAACAGAAAAGTGAGGAGTTTTTACTAAGCTAATTGTAAATGCCATTAACAGGAAATTTGTATTTAGGATAGATATTTAATGTGACGGATTTATAATATGTAGCATCACTTTCATAAAAATCTGGTACAACTCTTATGAGTTCATTTTGATGTTTTTTCAATCTTGTGACAATGACTTGTCCATTTACGATTGACGATTGACAGACAATTTGACTTATGTATTCCTTTCATAGTTTACAAAAGACATGTTCAAAATGGGTAATGTCATAATAGCATCCCTTGTCCCAGATTTGGAAACTAAAATGAAGTTATGCTCAATGACATTTTTAATGTCACCTTAATAAACACATGATTATGCTACCTTGCTGACTTATATGAATTTGTAGTAGTACAATTTAAGGAGTTTAAATTAAAGAATTTAACACCACTCCAAAAAGACATTTTTTTGAAAAAACATTAGAAAGAGAGCTTTGTTTTACAATTCACTACCATCCCGAAAAGTTTGTCAATGATATTTAGACTGACCTTGGTTGTGTATATTTTACATCAAAATAGCAGAGAAGAAAATAAGAGTTGCTTTTCATAGTGCTTTTAACCCTTCTGCATGTATTCTATTTCCTAAGCGTAATAATTGATTTTCCATTTATTTAAGTAGGATGTACGCTTTCTTATATATTTTTATTCATTTTTCTCGGTACTCATTTTTAGTGATCGAACTGTACACACGACTTGCAATAATTAATTGACGTATGACGTCACATTTTGACATTTGGTGAGCGAATATGGAAACATGAATTTTGTAGCACAAAAACAAAAAGTTAAATGACTGAGCAATATTTAAAAAAACTTATATAAGTACTAATATATAATTTAATAGTAACTGATCAGTGTACAAAGCAAAAATCTTTTTGTAATGAAATAAGGTATGTCATGTAGTAAAAGCTTTAGATTTGCAAACAAATGAAAGTGGCAGAAGATGAACAAATTTGCCGATTATTTTGTAATTTGCGGCCTAGATTATAGTTCTGGTTTAGAGCCAGACAGATTTACAGGTACGTGTATCTAGTCTTGTTTTATAATGCTGCAGTTCTCTCGAAAATTCATGAATGTTTATTTTTAGAAGACAATTTACATAGCTCTCCTTTAGAAAGGCCCTACAAATGTAAAGTGTTAGCACATTACCCTGAAAATATACCAAACAATCCTTTTGATGCATCGGCTGTGTGTATGGTATGTTACAATGTCTTACCTTTATGGAATATTAATTCAGATATGTTATAGTTGTGTTTACCTAGTGGTCTTAGATTTAGAACACAGAAACACTCTGTTACTCAAGTACCTACGTTCCATTCTTTTTTGATAACACGTGAAGATGGCAAGAGATGTTATGGTTTTAGTTTAGTGTTCTATGAAGAAGTTCGAAATAAAGATATTTGCAATGCTATGCAAACTCTACAAGTAAGTTTCCTAAATAATTTCTGCTTAGTATTTTCCAATATACCTTGCTATATATTTGCAGGCAATGTATGTCACTGAACTTTCAAGTGGCGTAAAGAGTAGAGCTATACAAAATCAAACTCCTCAATCCAGATCGCTACCAAGACATTTCAAACTAAGCACTCCTGGGCCTGGTGGTGTTCTAACATATTATGATATTTCAAAGGATAGACTTTTTGTTTCAAAAAGCATTGGAATAATTTGTCAAGTTGCACATGTACAAGCTGCGAAAATATTTTTGGAGAATCTCTACAAGTAAGATTAGATTACTCTTCTAAACTTATATTTTGCTATTTTAATTCAACACTATTTTCAAAGAAAAATGAAAACTATATGATTTGTAATTATTATATGTATATTAATTCCTATAGAAAGCTCCTTTAATGGCCCATATATGGTTATATTATACTAATTAATCGGAAAACAAATACATAACTATTTAAAAAATCAACTTGGCCATGCTCTAAAATCTTCAAATATTGTAATAAAAAATAAGTATGTCCATTGTATTCTATATAAATACAAAAAATATGAAATCACAAAATTTTTGTTTTTTCAACACAACTTGGTAGTATGAATAGCCAAACATAGTTGAATTCTGTTGTTGGATTTTTTGTCAGAACAAAATTTAGTAACCTTGCCAAATTTAAACTTTTAGTATATCTCTTCTTATGAGGTCCCCTCATTACTCAAGATGCTATTTTTACTTTATTTTACTATAAGAAGAAATAAACAAGAAACACACTACAAAACATGTTTAGGGAAATTTACACTAAAAATAGGAGGCAAATTTGTTACCTCGTATATTTGGTGTAAATTTACACAAATGGAAAATTGTGTAATGTCAAAATTGCCACATGTTAGTTTAAAATTACCTATCACTTCTAAAATTTTCACTTTGTATTTAAAATCCCATATTATTAAGTAATTTTCTCTGTAGTTTTTACACTTTATAGGGATTTCAACGGTGATATTTCTTTTCTAATTAAATATTACCGAAGGAATATTTACTATTACATTCTAATAGTTATTTTTCCTGTAAAATTTACACTGCAAGGTAATCTTTCCCAGGTGTTCCCCAGGATTCACAACCCTCAATGCATTTTTGTAAGGGGTTTTTAAATTTTTGGCCTTATATTGTAGGGTGATTTTACCGAGAGTGTATAACCTTGTATGTATTTTTGTACGAGATTTTTTCACGTTACGGTAATTTTAACGAGAATGTATACCTTGGTCGTTTTGGGATTCCCTGACTACCGATATAATGTTCTTAGCGAGACTTTGTATATGGATATCTGTTAACACGATAAATCAAAGACGTTATTGTGTTAAGACACAGATATTCACATACGAAATATCGCGGGTGGTTCAATTTTATATTCCGGTGAGATCAAGCACGAAGGTTTTGGTTAGAATTTATTAGCCGGAAGTATAAATTTATTTCGCAGATTTTTCAATTTTATGAAATATTTTAGAGAATAGCTTCAACAGTTTTCTTTAGAGTTGATATATTTACTGTTTTTTGCAAGTGGTACTGCCAATAATTGCGTCTGACTTTAATTAATAATTTGATAAACAACCTCTTTATGGAGGTAAAAATCAATTCCATAAGAGAAATTCGCTTTAACAGTTAGGAATTCTAATATTCTGATATTTCGTGAAAGAAATGAAAGAAGCGAAAAATATATACAAGAATTAATCGTTCAAACCACTAAAAATCATACATTTTTAATTATATATAGCGGGTGTCCCGTGAGGTAAGGTACAAACTTTCACGACGTGTTCCCCAGGTAAATTCGAGTCGAAAATGTCTGTATGAACACGGTCCGCAAATGCATCCTTATCGAGATATGATGCTTTTAATTGTAGTAGTGTTAAAAGACCAAGTACCAAAACATCGTTAGAAAATCTCTTTTATTTAACATAAAAAAAATAAACATGACACGAATCGTTCACAAGAATTGTTCAAAATGTCCACCTTCGTACTGCAAGCACAGTCTACTCCCTTCATAAATATCATTGATGGCTCTTTGAATAACATGACGGTTATTTCTTATGTCAGTAGCAACGGCAATAATTTTACGAAGCAGTTCATCCCTAGTACGTGATTCCTCCGCGTACACCAACCATAAGTAATAATCCAAACGATTTAAGTCGGGTGAGCGGGGTGGCCAAGAAATTGGGCCACCCCGTCCAATCCAACGTCCAGGAAAAGTGGTATTTAAATATCCAACAACATTTCTACCATAGTGCTGCGGAGCATGTTGTACCCACATCTGTTGTCTTATTTGAAGCGGAATATCTTCCAACAACACTGGCAGTTCTTCTCGTAAACGACCGTCAAACACGAAAGGGCCAACTAATTGATCCCCTAACAAACCACACCAAACATTAACTGAAAAACGGTGTTGTGAATTCCGTTCGTAGGTTGCATGTGGATTTTCAAGTTGCCAAGACTGGGAATTCCTCAAATTATTGACGCCGTCTCGAGTAAATGTACACTTATCGGTGAACAAAATTTTATTAACCAGATTACGATGTGCGTTGAGCCAATTACAGAACTGCATACGAGAGCTTGGATCAGTGGGCAGCAAAGCTTGGACAGGTTTCAGATGGAACGGGCACAAACCAAAGTTATGCATCGTTCTCCATACAGTCATTCGACTAACACCAGTGCGAACTGATATTCTGCGGACACTAGTTGATGGGGCTCTTTCAACACTATCCAGTATTAAATCATGGTCAGCTGCTGATGGACGTGTTACCTTAGCATTTGGAAATGATCCCGTTGCTCTAAGATGTGCGAAAACTCTCCCGAATACTCTACTATCAGGTATCCTTCGATCCGGATACCGGTGGCGGTATTCCCTTACTGATGCCCTACCACTGCAGTTGCAGTATCTATAGAATAACAGCATATCTGCGTATTCTTCATTTGTAAAAATAAACATGACAATAAGCTTGAAATTAACCGTGCTTACTTAAATATATATATATATATTAAATACCCTAGAAAAGGTGTAGGGTGTTACATTTCATTACATTTTTTTTAATTTTACAAGGATAAATTTGTATCAGGGATGGTTTTTTACATCATTTAGGCTGGAACATCGTTCACCTCAGAGTTCATGTAATATTCAACCATTTTGTGCATTGTAATTAGAGCTTGCAGAAGTAAAATTCCTGAATTTTTTTGACAATATACACGATATAAAAACCTTGTTTCTATTGAACAATATGTAAAAAAAATGATAAATTTGTGGTACCATTGTAAAAGTAACTTGATTGTTGTTGTGTCTACCTTATATTTAATATAATTGTTTATGCGATTGTCTGATATTACGAGACTATGATTGAATTATATGTATATTACTTTCAGATGTGTTCCAAGAAGAACATCTGCACCAGGGTTAAGTTTGGAAAGTTACATTTTCAACCTTTTGTATGAAGTGAGTTCTATTACACCAAAAAACTCGTAGAGAGGTAGTAGTATAAATTAATAAATTAACGTTACAGATTGAATTACCGTCACCTGGAAAAAGCATTATGATTCATTTACCACCTCCTGATCCTAAACTTCCATTAGTTAACGCGATATTACAGTGTCCCAGTGATGTTTTAGAGTTACCACATTTAGATTTCTCTTTAAAACTAATGTTCCTATGGCTAGGTGTAGATGTAGTTATTCAGTTATTTACTTGCCTACTGCTAGAGAATCAGGTGCTTTTACGAAGTACAGGTACGATCAATTTTATTATATTTGATCACTATGCTAATTATGAATTTTTATTAGATTGCCAAAGATTAATGGTAGTTGCTGAAGGTATCACGTCTTTATTATTTCCCTTTAGCTGGCCTCATGTGTATGTGCCAATTTTGCCTGCGCCACTGCATCATTTCCTAGATGCACCAGTACCGTTCGTAATGGGTATGTATTCAATTTGTGTTTTCTTTTTAATTTCAAGTAAGGAAAGGGTAAATTATCGTTAGTTATACTAAATTTATTGGTTTACTTCTCTAAGATATATATACGTACAACATATACTGTAAGCGTGTTCTATGATCGCGCGTATCTTGATTGGATGTAGTCGGAGCGGGAGAAGGGATAATCATTAGTCAACTAACATCATTGTCAGTCGTGGTTGTCAGTTGCTTAGAGTTAACGTTTGAGTGTTTACGATAGATACATTTTCCCTGCAACAAAAGAAATTTATCTTAAAACCTTATCATCGAGATCACCTACGAATAAATACTATGTCACCTGATAATACAGCATCAACAATAAACCAAACGCAATGTAAGTGCCCTGCAGGATCAAATACTTATGCAACTATGATGATAGCTATTTCTTTATTTCTAAGAACTTTGCTATTTTACACATGATAAATATTTCAAAATCAAGCAATTATTACTTAAAGTTTAATAATGGGGTAAACACAAGACTATCGATGATTCGAAAAACTTGGTAGATTAAATTAAAGAATTAGGTGTATATAATAAAAGAATGTATTTCTAATGAAAACAGTGTTCAAATCTTTAACTCGAAGGAATTTTGAAACTAAAACTTAAAAATTGAATTCCTTGTAAGAAAAATAAGTAAAATTTGCATAAAAAAAAAATGTTTAAATTTAAACTACCTTGAGAATTAAACGAGCAAAGCCCCAATCGATCTTAAAAATCTCTTTGTACATTTGAGAATATGAATAAATCCAGGTGGAATGTTTGTGTAACTAACAATCTTAGTTTAAAGCTCTCTAATATTAACGATATTGTCGCTGCTTAGCGTTCATCGTCTATGTTTTCTGTATTGTAATCATTTGTCGATCGGTGACCGGTGTCGTCGAACTGACTGAGCGTCTGGACGATTGCTGTGTAAGATTATGATCTCTCGGTCAATTCGAAGACATCGAACTTTGATATTGCCGATCAAGCACCGGAAGGATAGTTAGTAGAAGGGATTGGGTAGATTATAAATATAGGTTAATTTGTAAGTATAAGGGATTCGGGGAGAGTCTCTGAAAAGAGATCTGGAGTGACTTCTTGTTTTTGTAAATAAAGAGCGTAAAGTGGAGTGCCTGTTTTTTTGGAATATACGTACCTCTTTCTAACAGGTAGGTGAATTTCTGTGTGTAGAATTTGTGCGAGTATCTACCCCCCGAGTTACCCCCTATCACGGTGGTCCGTGACATGTGGTGGAGGCGCCGGGTAGATACTCGCACAAATTCTACACACAGAAATTCACCTACCTGTTAGAAAGAGGTACTGAAGAGGTACGTATATTCCAAAAAAACAGGCACTCCACTTTACGCTCTTTATTTACAAAAACAAGAAGTCACTCCAGATCTCTTTTCAGAGACTCTCCCCGAATCCCTTATCCTTACAAATTAATCTATATTTATAATCTACCCAATCCCTTCTACTAACTATCCTTCCGGTGCTTGATCGGCAATATCAAAGTTCGATGTCTTCGAATTGACCGAGAGATCATAATCTTACACAGCAATTGTCCAGACGCTCAGTCAGCTCGACGACACCGGTCACCGATCGAAAACTGATTACAATACAGAAAACATAGACGATGAACGCAAAGCAGCGGAAGTCCAGTTAGCGTCTTTTTTAAAAGTAAAAGTAAAGCGCTTATTCGCGACAATACCATTATCCTGAAACTTATAAATTGTGAAACCCGAAAGGAAAGATCAGTACAGAAAAAAGTGCGCCGGTGAAATATTTTTCTTCACTCCCTTTATTTTGGCTTTATGCAGTCTTTTTGAAGAGTGTTTGTGACTCGTTGGGTGAGTTTTCAGAAATTGCCATAAGTGATCGATTTGATTTAGGTCTGGAGATTAGGCAAGCCAATCCAGAAGATGAAATCCATTTTCATCTATCTAATTTTTAGTTTTTCGAGCTCTATAGCAGGAAGCGTTATCTTGTTGAAAAGACATTTTTTTCTAAAAGCTCCTCTGAAAAAGTTTTGCATACGATGACCTTAATGTCGCACTTAGAACTTCGATGTACGTTTGGCCATTCATGCGGCCATGATATGTGAACATTTTCTCAACGCCCTGCGCTGACATATACCTCCATATCATAACGCTGCCACTTTCTTGCTTAAGAATAGGAACGACGCAATGCTGAAATTCCTCGTTGACTCTACGACGCACAAAGGTACTTCCAGGAGCACCAAAAAGTTGAACAAGAAACCATGAATGTACTCTATTTATCAAAAGCAGTGTTTATCCTTTAAAATTAGCGTTATCATGATGATAGCATTCAGTTTGCTTTTTAATAATTATGTCTATATTCGTTTCGTCGGTCTTCTAACCGTTCTAGTTGATATTTTTGGACCACCTTCTGCACTAATTTTTGCAGACAGCTGTAAAGAAGTTTTCCTATTCCGAAGAGAAAGTCTCTCTAATACACCACCGGCCATAATTATATGCCCTCCCAAAGAAATACGCATAAATAAAGGAAGTGCTAACTAACAAAGAAATTGTAGTTTTGCATTTAATAAAATACTCTTAAAACAAAGAAATTGATCGTCTTTATTCAATTATAAAGTTTATTTGATACAAAAAAAATAATCTTTGCTTCGTTGAAATGTCCACCTCGACTATTAATAATTGCGGCACACACTGTACCAATTTCGTCAGAGTAGCGGGTTCTATTTTAAGCTAGGCTTCTTATAGTTGTTTCCACAACGATTCCTTGGAAGTTGGAGGATTTATTTTCACCTATCTATCAAGCTCCTCGCTCAAAAGCTCTTATGGGCTCTGAAGAGGTCATTTCATTATTTTGATATTGCTTTCGCGTTCCACCGATTTTAAATATTCGCGGCACAGTTTAGAGGTGTGTTTCGTGTTATTTTAACCAAGTTTCCTACGAATGCAGCGCCAAAATAACCCCAAACCATTACCAATGCGCCCCCATGCTTGACTAGGTACTACACGATTTTGCTGCTCGTTCTCCTTTCGACCTTCGGACGAACGTTTTTCTCTTGGAACCGAAGAGTTCAAATTTGGACTCATCGGTCTAGAAAACATTTTTCCACTCGTTACCAATTGTCCAATGTCGATGCTCTCTAGCCCACTGCAGCCGTTTTATTTTATTTTGCTTACGTAAGAGTGGTTTGCGCAACGCTATTCGGCCAAATAAACCACCCTCTCTTAACCTCCTTTTCGCGGTGGTTAAACCAACTCGTTTTTTCACGCTCAACATTTACGTCATAATTATTCGACGATCTTCCGCTGATGTTATCACTCTCCATCGTCCTGTTCGTTTTCTATTTAATAATGTGCCAGCTTCTTGATATTTTTTAACGTTATAGTCAACAGTTCGGCGGCTTAGTTTCAATTTTCTTGCTGTTACTTAGGCCAAGATCATGTGAAGCAACAATAATTGTGCAAATTTCTAAAGGCAACTCTCTTATTTTCGGGAATTTAATACTAATTTTAGATAATATTATTAACGATATTCGCTGTTTTAAAGAACAATCACTACTAAATCTCAATTCATAATTCTAGTTTGGATAAATAAGGAATTGTCATCTTTACCTGCGTTACATTATATATTTGTTAGTGAAGAATAATTGTATTACATTTCGGGTCTTTTTATGGCCCTACCTGGACCCCTAATTATCATATTAAGAAAATTCAATCGATAACTAAGTATCAGAGGAGTCTTTTGCGGAAGTATTTAAAGTTATATCTTTTTTTTACTGTAGGTAAATAATTATACCCCCTAAATAACAATAAATAAATAATTTTCTAAAATCCAAGCAAAAATGTAGGTGGGCAAATAATTATGGCCGGTAATGTAGGTGGTCCTCTCTGACTGCTGTTTTGAAACGACCGCTTGTTGACTTCTTTTATAAGATCCAGATGTCTTGTACCTACTTATGACTAATTGAACAGCACGACGTGAATACATTTACTTTTGAGCAATTTTAGTTTGCGAGATTCCTGTAGAATTAAAAATTACAATTTGTGCCCTTTTAGTTTTACTTAACTCTGCACCTAACCTTTTTTCCATAATAATTGTAAATATTTCTAGAAAAACACTTACTCTTCGCTAGTGCTTGCTTTAACAGCCCGTACGCAGCTGAAACGCGAGTAGTACTAAATATTGAAGCAACACGATTTTATAACCGATTTTGATTCTTAGAACTGTTTGTCTGAATTTTACTTGGTTTCTTAGAGGAAGATCTGCATGCCGTTTAGATAGAGTATACACCAAATCTCAAACGTCTGCTGACAGCAGTAACAGCCTAAACTAGAGTAATGAGTAAGGTTCGGTAAACGAGTGCAACGTCAGAGGCGTATCGCGCAAAAGTAGGTACGTGAGATACAGCATTATTAAAAAATAATATATTCTTACCTTTTATTGACGTCTTGAGGCAGTAGTATTTTGTCGCAGTGGCATCAAGACGTCAATAAAAGGTAAGAATATATTATTTTTTAATAATACTGTATCTCACGTACCAATTTTGCGCGATACGCCTCTGACGTTGCACTCGTTTGTCGAACCTTAGTAATGAGCGGATATTCCTTCCCCCGTTCCGAATGCATCCGATTAAAATACGTGCGCCGATATTATACGCTCGCAAACCGTATACATATATTGGTTTTAATAGCGTACGTTACATTGTTTAATTCCAATTTATAACATTTTAAAGCTAAGATATTTTCAATCGGTGTAGATTAATTGAATATCCATGAACTAACTTGTGCAGTGCGTCAAAAGATGCTGCATATACCAGGTGATTTGACCATTTATCTTGACGTACGTAAGTATCCTAAAAGGTATTCACTTCATGGATAAAAATTTCATACAAAGGTACATATGGAGGGAAAAATTAAAATGGTACTATAACAATTACTATGGTAAATGGTACTATTACAATTACCTCTATTGTGCAGCATAAAGCTGAGTACACTTGATAACACCGTAATTTGTTTCTATGCGAAACAAAAGATTTGACAGTAAAATATCTAAATTGGAGTCAGTGTTGTCAACTTGGGTAGAAAATGGGGGATTAAAACCTAAGACGGAAATACTTAAAAATTAATAATTTCTAACGATTTTTGCGTAATTTAACTTTTTGTTAACTTTTTTAGCGGTTATTTAACTTCTTTGGTGTTTAGAATTACGCGATTCTTGTGTTCTGCTGTTTTTGTTCTTATTAGATTTATTCTTTTTCTCGTAACCTAAAACACAATACAATGGTTTATAAAGTAAAGTTATGCAAAGAGACGCATTTTTTATGCAAAGACCATTTAACACGAACATTATTTTGATATATAACATGTATCTGAATCGCTTGGTTGAACCAACGTGATGTATGGAACAAAGCTGTAAAAGAAGTTCCTATAAACATTTGTCCAAAAATGTTTCCTTAAAAAGTTATGCGCGATTTTCCAAATTGATATAAGCAAATATTTAATAAGGTTATTATTTCAACCGTCTATCCGAATTTTTCAAGTTGCTGAAATCGAATTAGATATTACCTTTTTGTTTCTTAGCAATTAAGTGACAGGCATAAACGAAGATTCACGTTTTCAAAGTTAGTTATGAATTTTACTAACGAAGATATGGCAGACATGCATTTTACCTATGGGTGAGCAAACGGCAACTGTAATTTGGCTCGACGGTATTATGCCGATACATTTCCGAATCGAAGATGTCTAGCTAAAGGAAATTTGCGGCAATCTACCAGCGTCTTCGTGAGAGAAGATTTTTTAAACGGAATATTGTAGATTGCGGGGTTCAAGGAATCACCAGAACGCTGGTGTTTGAAAAAGATGTACTCGATAGAATTGGGGAGAATCCTAAAAACAATACTAGATGCTTCGCATAGTACGGTATGGAGAATTCTGCATGGACAGCTACTTTACCCATACCACATACAGCGAATGCAGGGTCTTTGTGAAGCTGATTTTCGACCACGAACGCTATTTTGTAACTAGTTTCTACAACAGTGTATCAATGTAAACTTCCAATCTGTTGTGCTTTTTAATAATAATAATTGTATACAATTATTACAAATTACAGTATTTTCGTTATTGGAAAACTTAAGCTTATATGAGCAGGGAAAGTAGTAAAGCATTATGTGGTGGTATTGATATATAGGAGAACTGTATTCAATATAGCAATAAGTGGATCGGCATTTATATCCGATGCGTTGGAAATGCTGTTAAAATAGGAAGACATAAGTTGTATCGGAGACCTTTCCAAGGTGTTAGTCCTGGAAATGCGGCAATAGAATGTGAATATAGATCGACTGTTAGGTCTAGGAACAAGAATGTTAAGTTTGCCTAGAAGCCAAGAGCAGCCAATCCTATTGTTAAGCAAAGAATATAAAAATTTTATAAGAACAACGTTTCTTCTGGTACGAAGTGGATAGAGGTCAAACCTAGCTAACAGAAGGCTATATTGATAATTTTGTGGGGGATAAGATCCTTCAAAAAGAAAGTGTAGGAATTTTAATAATTTTTTTTAATTAATTCGACAGCGTTAATATGAACCTCATAAATAGGAAACCATACCAGACTTGCATACTCAAGATGAGAACGAATTAAAGAAAAAAATAGTGTTGTTAATGCTTTTAAGTCGTGAGTATATAGTCTGAGACAGTCTCGTACTAATTGTGAAATGTGTCCAGAAAAAGAAAGAACGGGGTCAAAGAAGACGCCCAAATCCCTGACTGATGTAGAGCGTTCTATTAGAGTACTGTTTAAAGAATAGTTATACTCAATCACTTGCATGTTTCGGGTTGGGGGAAAAGGGGAGGGAATGTTTATTCTCACAACACCATGCGAAAACATCGTTACTGTTCTTCTGAAGCGCATCGTAAGCATCTAAAGATCTTATGGCCGAGAAAAGTTTGAGGTCGTCAGCGAACGTGAGTTTTTTGCAATCTGTGACATTGTGAATGTTGTTGATGAATAGAATAAATAAAAGTGGACCCAAATTTGACCCTTGCACAATTCCTGAAGTAGCTGAGAGCTCGGTTGAAGTAGAGTTTCGATATATTAAGCGAAACTTCCTGTTTAATAGGTAGGAACCAAGAAGACGTAACAGTGGTTCGGAGAATCCAAAGGATCTTAGCTTTCGCAAACTTTTTACGGACGAAGCAAACTTTTCTAGGGATGCAATTATTAATTTCCATAATGACCATCAGTGGGCTGAAGACAATCCTCACGCGATTAGACAAGACACCAACAAACTTTTTCATGAATCATTTGTGCTGACATTGTTGGCGATTATTTAATAGGACCAATGTTTTTACCAGACAGATTAAATGGGTCAAATTATAGGAACTTTTTGGCAAATCTATCTTACTTGAAGACGTTCCGTTGGAAACACGCCCTGACTTATGGTTCACGCATGACGGCGCTCCACCACATTTCAACCTTGTTGCTAGGGAGTACTTAAATAATAATTTTCCGAATCGTTGGATGGGCAAAGGTGGGCCAGTTGCGTGGCCACCACGCTCTCTAGACTGCAATTCATTAGATTTATTTTTTATGGGGCCACCTAAAAAATCTTGTTTACTCTATGTCGATTCTTACCTTAGTATACCTCCCTGACCGAATACAACATAGTTTTCGTGTAGTCCGGAATAGCCCCGGAATTCTTGAGCGAGTTCGACAATTGATGGTTCGACGATGCGCCTGTATTGCTGCTGAAGGAGGACATTTCCAGCAATTACCCTAACGTGTAATGAATTCTGAAATTCGTGTGTAACTTTTTAAGGAAGAAGTTTTGTTCCATACATCACGTTGGTAAAGTTTGGTCAAGCAATTCAGTTACACAACAATATATTTAGTAACAATTCTTATACTACTTTTCATTAACATCTTCGCGAAATATAACATAATATAACCAAAAAAAGGCTGAAAAATAATGTCGGTGGTCAACTTGTGTCGTCCTATATGTTGCATTGTTTTTCCCTATTTGCGGGACACTGAACATTTGACTATTTTGTATACCAATGATATCTCTTTCAATTAATAAAATGGGAGTAGCATCTCAATAACCATTTAGTTAGAGTATAATTTGCCCTTTTGCAATATCAAATAAGTTCGTATGCATAAGAAGGGAAGCAATTTAATTTACCCGATATCATCAATCCATTTTTTAGGTCGATACATTTTGAAATGGCAAAAATAGTTACATTCCCTTTGTTTATTGTAATACTTATGTATGATATACATAGATACATTGATATTTGGAGAGATTTAAACACGACTACAGCTTTATAACTGAGCTTAAACAAACCGAGAGAGTCTGTGCCTTGTTCTCTTTATTTGACAACAGTTTACAGCATTTTTTTCAGCACTATTGGAATCAGTTGCTGTTAGAAGGTGCGCCAAGGTTAAATGAAGATCAAATAAAAACTTAAAGTGCAATCAATTTGGAGTAAAAAAGTATTGAAACTCATATATCTTAGCACTAGATGCAATATTAAAAAAAAAACAGGAATAGATTAAGTTCTACAATTGAGAAAATAAAATACATACAAAAGATTATTATCAGAGCTCAACTAACTTTTGCCATTATCGGCATTTCAATTGCATTTTCGGTTTCACCGGAAGTGACGTCAACTTTCATTTTTTTTTTAATAGAACAGCTTGTATATTTTATTATGTAAATCTGGTCACAATTATCACCTTATTTGCCATGGTTACGCAACAAATTGTACAATAATTTAAATCATATTGTCTTTTGTTAAAACAGTTTGCCCTGTAAATTTTATACTATCTATGCTTACTTAGCGCAAAGTTCAAATATTTTCGGCTGTACAAGGGCAGTGTTCATTACTTCGTGGTAATTGTTGCCAAATTCACCGAATATTAAAATCAGGTACTTGATCTAATCTTAAATAAGTCCATGCGGAAACCATTATAAAATATGCACTTTAGGACCGCACTGTACATATGCAGTTGTAAGTGAATTTGTCGTATCAGGATGATGGTTGCTCTGCTCATCATTCGATTGTAACTCTCAAAGTATTTAATAGAAGGACTCTGATCATTCAATGAAACGAAAGGGCTATTTCATGGTCTGTTTGTTCTCCCAACTCGATACCTCTGATGTTATTAGTTAGTGTAATTTTGATATGTATCAATTTTTTTCAAAATATCTCCACTAATGTTATCTGTAAGTCAGATAAGTTTTAGTACTTTTTTATTCCAAATTAAATGCTCTTTTAGATTTCATTGAAAGAAAATACTAAGTTCAATTTGAAGAAACGGATTTGCGCCAAGATTATTAACTAATTAATAAATATGTTTTTATACCGGTTTTCCAATAGTATAAAGCATTTAAAATCGGAACATCAAATTACGTCAACAAATTATAAAAGTAATTTTGAAAATCAAAGGTTTTATTATTTCATGAATCGTAGAACCTAGAACCGACAGTTATACGTTAATTATTAGAGTTTGTTAAAAAGGTGGTACCGGCAGTGGCGCACCGCATAAAAGTAGGTACGTAATATGCAATATTAGTGAAAAATAATATTGTTACCTTTTCTTGTCGTCTTGATATCCACTGTGGCAATTGGCAACCGCCCTGGTAAGCTGCGTAGAATTGCAACATCAGCAACGTTTCCACTGTCGATTCATTCAGCCATCGACGGTGTTGTGAATACGTTGTCGTATACTTCGAAAATGATCGTTCGACATCCAGTGAAGTAAGATTTGCAAATGTCAGATACTCCTTTTCCTCATCTGTGCACTCTTGATTTTCAGTTATAGACCGAACCTTTTGTAAATCGGGATTTTTCGTTAAAATTACACCAAATTTTTGAGCAACATCGACTCCTATAGTGTTCGTCAAGTTTTCTAGAGCGGCTTATAAATTGTTTATGCAATTTAATGCGTCTCGTGCAGATAAGTGACTGTTTCCTAATTGCTCAATAGCTTGTGCAACTTCAGAATAGTTCATGGAAATTTCATCTAATTGTTGTTGAACGTCCGAATTGTAAAAAAGTTGCTGACTATCTCGAACTGCCGCACAATCATTTGAATCAAGTTTCAAGATGAAATTTTTCACTTGTGAAAAATATTTCTGATAGTAAGATACTGCCTGGAGTTATGTTTCCCATCGTGTTATTACAGGCTGTGGTGGTGGTGGTAATTTCGGACACAATTGTTTGAATGCTCGGATGTGTTTGGGAGATTTGATGAACACTTTTTTGGTAGATGCTATTAACTTATTCACCATCGGATACTTCTTTCGAATGGTTTCTGCTACGAGGTGACATGCGTGAAGAAGAGTCGGAAAGCATATTTTCAACATCCTACCAACTCTCAGCATTGTTACGGCTCCGTCAGTAACGAACATTGTGACTTGGGTTCCTGTGATACAAAATTCTCTCAACGAATCTTTTATTATCTTGACAACGGTTTCTGCATTAGTTTTCTGAATACTTTTACTGGATAACAACAATGAAGCTAGTGGACTATCACGTTTTAAAGGGCGCGCTACAACATGAATGACGCTGTGTTTCTGAGCATCAGTTGTTTCATCCACATATAGGCAGATTTTCTTATTCTCAACTCGTCTTTTATACATTCCTTTACTGTACCTTGAACACGTGGCAAATTGTATCGTAATTGCATAGATGTTGACAGCTTCCATGAGGGAACGTACTTAGCCCAACAAATACGAAAGTGTTCATTAGACACTAGATGTTGTGGGATGTTGCACACACTTAACATAAAAATAAAATCATATAAAAATTGCTAGTATGGAATACTGTTTCTTAAATTCAATACATGACGTTTACTTTTACAATGTTTTCTACATTCAAACCTATCGCGACTTTGCAATCCGCTATTGCATATTGTGCAATAAATATGCGGACTTCTATATTCTAATCCAGGGAAATGCCTGAGATATTTATTCACATTCGAAGGGAACGTTACACCCTTTGGGCGTCCCATCTCCGGGTACTTATTTGGCGTGCAACATACTGTCGCTTTCAACTCTGTCGCGGTACTGTCGAGATCGACTACGAGTTGAAAATTGCCCCTACCCACGCCGCTACCGCTACGCCACTGCCATCCAGTACCACCTTTTTAACAAACTCTATTCATTATCATTATCATTTCAAATACAGAACCGTTATATAGAATACGTTCTTTGTCTGTTTTATTAGAATAGCATGTAGAAATTTTACAAATAGACATTGTAATCTTTTGTTAAGTTCTCATTAAAAAAAACTGAACAATTTCAAGGATAACACACAGCATGTCCACGTAATGCGTGGGTGAAAGATAATTCTTTTCATCCCAAAAATTAAGCTAGATAGGTATAAGGCACATTGAAGAAAGTTAATATGAATTAAAGAGGGACATTCAGAAACACATTAGTGTACAGGGTGCTCCCTTTAAATAACAAATTTATATCGATTGCGGAAACTGAACATCCTGTACCCTTTTTTAAGCGTGGTACGGCCCTATGAGGCACAGAAACTTTAAAGTTTGTCATAACTTCAGTAGCCTTTTAATGTATAAATTATTATCACCCTCTCGACGTAAAGCGCTGTTAATTATTCTCCAACATACAAATGGTGACTCGGAATTGCACCTGACCAGTCAGAAAAATCTGCCTCTTTACACTGCCAGGACCCGAACACAAAGCGCCTAACTCTGTCACAGTCAGCAGCAGGCTTACAATTGGATCCCTGAGACATTAAATTCAATATAATTTTATGTTAGACAGGACTTGTCTCTTTTTTATTTGAAAAGTTTTTTTCAAAATTACTCCACCACTAGGTGGGCACGCTGTATGTAAGCTAATATTAGACAAAATTAACAGCATCCTATTTAACTTCTTAGACTATACGTGCTTAATGTTTCTAAGTATTTTTATTGCAGGGTTGTATGCGTCTTT
Source organism: Dynastes maya (assembly GCA_029619315.2). NCBI lineage: Eukaryota > Metazoa > Arthropoda > Insecta > Coleoptera > Scarabaeidae > Dynastes > Dynastes maya. The sequence continues at coordinate 51,327,450 of JAROYE020000002.1, forward strand.
AGAAAATATAAAGGTTGCATCAGAAGCTACTTTATGTTACGTAGATATAGATAAATGCAAGGTTCAGTTACCTGAAGAAATGCCAGCTTTTCCACATTTGGATGGCTTTACAGACGAGCTTAATTGTACGTTAGATAAGTATGGTGTTCACATTCCTAACACAGATAGCTGTCGTAATAGTCAGGTAGGTTTATGTTCTATGTTGCTTTATATAAATTTGTATAGTACTGCTGCCAAATTGTATATTTTGAAATAACGTTGAATTAAAAGATTTGAGTTGCGGCAAAAATAGATACTACTTATGGAAATTACCTCGAATCATCAGATATGTGTGTAAAACTATAATTTGAAGTGATACATTTTCTCTTCGTGTTAAAAATATAAACATCAACAAGTTAAATCAAAGATGATATATAAGAATTTTCCACAACGCTAGAGAGATTTACTTTGTAAATAAAAACAGATTAGTGGATGTAATTCCATACTCATGTTTAATAAATGTTTTTTCAATATCACGGTTTCTAAATTATAGGTGCTTAATATAGTTTTATATGTGAATGTATAAAAGTAGAACTATTTCGCATTTTACAATTATTGGAGTCCTATTTGTCATAGTCCTTTTGATACATATGGTACTAGTTAGACGTCATTGCTCTTCCATTCGTTAATATGTTGATCGCCGCAGGGCAGTCACTTGTGCTGCCCTTGCTTACCGTTAATGTTGTATAATATACACCATAGTGTACTATTATTATGATGGTTATGTAAAAGAGTGGTTGTACCAGAGAATCTTGCACAGGACTTTTTTTTTATATTTTGTTATATTGTGTCATCGCTAGGATTTCATGTTCAGTCATGACCTACGAGGTGTGGCTATAAAATAACCAGACTGATGCTATAAAACATTTTATTTTAAATTTATACGTATTTAATTATTTTCCCCTTCAAATATGCACCCCTTCTCTATTCCTACACCGCTCCATGCGAATTTTCCATTGTTCAAAACAGTGCTGGAAGTCTTCTTCTGTGAGATCCTTCATCACGCGTCCCGCTTTTTCTTTCACAGCTTCAACGGTCTGAAATCTTGTTCCTTTTAATGCAGATTTGACCTTGGGGAACAGATAAGTCACATGGTGCCAGGTCAGGCGAATAAGGCGGATGGCCTAATACTGGCATGTTATACTTGGCTAGAAACGTCTTGACAGACGATGCATTGTGAGCCGGTGCGTTGTCCCAATGAAAAATCCATGACTTCTTCCAGAATTTTTTTCACGAAGTTGAGCAAGGACTTCAAGGTAGTAATGTTGATTAATAGTTTGACCTTCAGGAACCCAGTGAAGGTACACAAACCCATGAATATCGAAAAAAAAACAATCATCATTGCTTTGAATTTTTATTTGCTCATTCGTGCTTTTTTAGCTCTCGGTGAAGTTGGGCCCTTCCAATGCATGGATTGACGCTTAGTTTCTGGTTCATAAGTGAAAAACCAAGATTCATCACATGTTATCACTCTTTCCAAGAAGTTTGGGTCATTTTCAATGGCATTTAAAATGTCAGTACAAACATTTTCACGAGCTTCATTTTGTTCGATTGTGAAAATTTTAGGCACCATTCTCGCACACGCTCTTTGCATGTTAAAAGTGTTATGTAAAATTTGCCTTACGTATTCTTTGGCAATTTCTACAGTTTCAGCGATCGCACGAATAGTTAACCGACGATCAGATCGGATCAGATTACCGATATTTTCAATAATTTTATCCGTTTTTGACGTGGAAGGGCGACCCAGACGCTTAAACCACTCAAAAACCCGCACACGTGATTAGCATTCATTGCCTTATACCTTTTTTAGTAAAAGATAAATAAAATAAATTTCAGTAGCGGTTTTTCCAAGTTTCATATGAATTTTCACGACAATTCGTTGCTCTATTAAGTCATATCATTTTTTCGGCAAAACAAAATAAATAGATCTTATACAAACGGAGGTCACGGCCAGACTAATATGTCTACAGATACGGCAGGGGCGGAAATCGAAAGGGAAGGCTTCACGCTACGCAGCCGTCGGTCGTACCATTTTGGCGTATGCGTAGATCTCGTTATTTTATAGCCACACCTTGTATAAATGTAGACTACACATTTGCAAGCCTATGGATTGTAACCGTCCGTAAAAGATGTACTTTGTTTCGTAAGCAAGACATGATTAAAGCACTGAATTTTAGTATTCCAATTTCTACAATTTAATTGGTTGTCGAGCATAATGGCCCATTGGAATGTGTCAATGTATATATCAGTGAAGGCATATTTCCGGACGCATTTAAAATTACTCAAGTTATACCAGTTTATAAGAAAAATAACTGCAACTCTTTCAATAATTATAGACCAATAGCTATATTGCCAACCTTTTCAAAAATCGAATATATTTTGAACAGATATGTTTACCTAAATAAGCAAATATGCAATATGACGAGTTGTAAATGATTCAAAAATTGTGACTTGTATTAAATTCGATTTTTCAAAAGCTTTCGACTTTATCAATCATCAGCTTCTGCTCCGTAAACTTGAGTTCTATGGAATGCGTGGGAAATGGCTAGACATGCTTCAATCGTAATTAACAAATAAAATTCAATGTGTAGAAATACGTTACGTCGACTTTGAGGGAACTTGTAGTAGCTGCTGCTCTGGGTGGCGGGGTGTTGCAACCAGCATCCCCCAGGGTTCAGTACTTGGTTTACTACTGTTTAATATTTTCCTCAACGATTTGCCTGTTAATGTCTCAGGAAAAACTACGCTGTACACAGATGATACAAATGTAGTGATAGCGGGTAGCAGCGTTTACGAATTAAGGAACCGGTGTGGATTGTTTGTGAGGAATCTTATTAGCTAGTTTTCAGCGAATAATTTAGCAATAAATGTTGAAATGACTAATGCCGTGCTCTGTGGCTGCCGGTGGGATGTAGGTAGTATTACTAGACCTGGGGCTTCCGGACAGGGATGATGTAGTCTTCCGGAGATGCTGCGATCATCCGGGGAAATCTATCTGGGTTCTCATAGAAAAGAAATTCGCCTGACTTTCTCGTTTGCTTACTGTTTAGCGCTATAAACTTAGCTTCATAAGGGAATCATACAAGCTTTTGTTAGTTTTGTGCTATTACTTGTTAGGTTACTTACTGAAGGAAGTGCAATGAGAAGGTGTAAGTAAAGTATTTCAATAAGGACGCTCAGTTTTTCAATGTAAATAAAACAAGTTGTGTGTGAGATATCCACTCATTTTTTTTTTTATTTGAAAGAACATTTTATGGCATTAAGTATTGAATATAACGTCGTTCAAATGTCCGCCATGGCTTTGCTTGTTGGCACGTATTCGGGAGGACCAATTGTCGATGACTTTGTCGCATAAATCTGGCTGAATTTGCTGAATGGCGTTCGTAATGTTGACTTTGTGGGCATCAATTGTTTGTGGTTTATTGGCATAGACCTGCGATTTAAAATAGCCGCAAAGGAACAAATCTAACGGCGTTGAATCGCACGATCTCGGTGGCCAGTTCACGTCGCTGCCGCGCTAGGTAACCATACCCTCAAATCGCTCGTGGAGAATGTCCATCGTGGCATGCGCTGTGTGGCACATAGCGCCATCCTGTTGGAACCACGTCGTCGATATCCATATCATCCAGTTTAGGCTACAAGAAGTTGCTTAGCATCGATCTGTAGACCTCGGCGTTGACGGTTATGGCCATGCCAGTTTCGTTTTGGAAGAAGTACGAACCGATGATTCCGCCAGACCAAAAACCACACCAAACAGTTACTTTCTTGGGATGCGTTTGGTGCTGGTGTATCTCGTGTGGATTGGTATCGTCCCAGATCCGACAATTTTGCGTGTTCACACATCCATTCATAAAAAAATGGGCTTCGTCGCTAAAGATAAGTTTTTTTTTGGAAATTTGGGTCAACTTCCAACTGCTCCAGAGCCCAATCAGCAAACACACGGCGTTGTCTATGGTCGTTTACCTTAAGTTCCTGGGTCAGTTGGATTTTATACGGACAGACCAAAGTCCCGACGCAAAATTCGCCAAGTTGAAGTCGCAGAAAGGTCAAGTTCTTGTAAACGATGAGAAATTGACTGTCTCGGGTTTTCCCGTATACTCTCACGCATAGCAGCGATGTTTTCAGCAGACCTTGCGTTTCGGTGACCTACGGGTGCTAATTATTTATCGAACTGGTTGACTCGAATTTGGCCACCAAACGTCGAATGGTCGACTCGGCAGGACGGTTGTGGCGAGGATAAAAATCACGTAATGCGCGGAACATTGCTCGAACGGAGCACTGATTTTGAAAATAAACTTTGATGATTTGCACACGTTGTTCAACGCTATAACCTTCCATGGCGAGTTGCCGTACACTACTGAACAATTCACAACAAATTTGCCGGATGTTGCTTTAACAACATGGCCGCTATAACCTAACAAATTTCGAGCGTCCCTATTGAAAGGCCCTTTATAAAATAAAGCCTTAAAGGTTCACACTTTTAGCATTCCACTTTACGATATCTAATATGTCAGTTTATTTTTTAAAGAAAAAAAAAATAATGTGAAATATTACAGCCTCCGGAGTTTTAAAAGAAAATATTTCGAGATAGCATCTGGTATCTCTAAATATAGATACTCAAGTTGATAATAACTCCGTAATTACCAATGTTACTAGCTGTAAACTATTAGGTCTTACAGTTGATACAAATCTAACTTAGGTGGATCACCTACAATCTGCGACACTTAAACTAAATGAAGCTGTATACGAGGTGTGGCTATAAAATAACGAGACTGATGCTACTACAGAAAAACTTCGCATGCGCCAAAGTCGTACGACCAAAACGAACAAAAAGAAGCTCGTGAAAATGTTTATATTGACACTTTAAATGCCATTGAAAATGACCCAAACTTCTTGGAAAGAATGATAACATGTGATGAATCTTGGTTTTTCACTTATGATCCAGAAACTAAGCGTTAATCCATGCAGTGGCCCAACTTTACTGAGAGTTAAAAAAGCACAAATAAGCAAATCAAAATTCAAAGCAATGATGATTGTTTTTTTCGATATTCATGGGATTGTGTATCTTCATTAGGTTCCTGAAGGTCAAACTATTAATCAACATTACTACCTTGAGGTTCTTGCTCAACTTCGTGAAAAAATAAGAAAAGAAAGACCCCAATTGTGGAAGAAAAGGTCACGAGTTCTACATCAGAACAACGCACCAGCTCACACTGCATTGCTTGTCAAGACGATTCTAGCCAGGTATAACATCCCAGTGTTAGGCCATCCGCCTTATTCGCCGGGCCTGGCACCATGTGACTTTTATCTGTTCCCCAAGATCAAATCTGCATTAAAAGGAACATGATTTCAGACCGTTGGAGCTGTGAAAGAAAAAGCGGCACGCGTGATGAAGGAGCTCACAGAAGAAGACTTCCAGCGCTGTTTCGAGCAATGGAAAATTCGCATGGAGCGGTGTAAGGGATAGAGGAGGGGTGTATATTGAAAGGGATAATAATTAAATATGTATAAATTTAAAGTAAAATGTTTTACAGCACTAGTCTCGTTATTTTATAGCCATACCTCGTATGTGTTAAATAAAATGAAGCTGCTGTGTCCCACCGGCACACTGGGAATGATCCACTTCGCATATTTTTAATCCATATGTTATTGTTTACTCTTTATTTTCGATTGGGTTTGGGGAACTCCATCGAATATGAACGACATACTGTTACCACAGAAACAGGCAGTTCTTACCATGCTTGGTTATTTATATCGCAAATCATGTAGAGATTATTTCCACCATTTGCACATTCCAACTGTTTTTGATTTATATACGTTTTTAGCGGCATCCTATATTCATGAGCACCGGGAACTGTGTATCTCCAATACAATTTGATTTTTTTACACATTATTTCATGCATCATATGAAACTTAATCGTCATTTACATACATGGTTTTACTCATACTATCTATTAATAATTATTTTGAGCATATATTTTTCACATGTGTGTGCTCTGTTATGACGGTACATGATTTAAGTATTTTGGATATTTAATAAAATACATTAGTACAAGAAGACATTTTTATCATTTCATCCTAGGACAGAACTTATAATAAGTATTTAAATATGCGGTCCTTCAGTTGTCTGACAATATTCTGTGGTCAGACAAATATACGAGGGTGTATCAAACATAAACGGAACTCGTTTTTTAAAAAATTCTAACTTTATTTAACTAAGCCTAGAAATACATTTTTCCCCTCGGATTGGGAGTTTTTTTTATTCCATCATCGTAAAAACCGTTCGGACGTTCGTGTAGCCATTAGAGCACAAACGCTTCCACTGCTTCGTTGTCGTCGAAACGCTGGCCTCCAAGCGCTTCTTTGAGGGGTCCAAAAAGATGGAAGTCACAAGGTGACAAGTCTGGACTATAGGGTGGATGTTCCAGCGTTTCCCATCCGAATGCATCCACTTTTTGCACCATGGCGTTAGCTACATGAGGTCTGGCGTTGTCATGCAGAAGAATGACACTTCTGGCCAATTGTTTCTTCCTTTTCCTTCGAAATGACAATTTCGCGGCATCCAGTACTTCACAATAATATTGCGCATTAATTGTGCGTCGGTCGTGGAAAAAATCAACGTGAAAAGTACCTTGCCGATCAAAAAAAAAATTAGCCTCGGTCACACATGTCTTTGGGCGCCGATCATCGCTCTCGTTCTCGACCTTTTCACGCCCTCCGGAAAATTTTTTGTACCATGCAAACACACGGGTTCTTGACAGGGTGTTGTCCCCGAACTGTGTCTGTAATCGCCGCAAAATTTCGGTTGGTTTCACTCCCTTCTTGGCCAAAAACTTGCACTTCAATCTCGCTCATGGTTTCTTTTGATACTAAAGGGACCCAAGAGAGTTGCGGTCGGTTCTCCCCTCTCCCTAACAGTACAGGTTACCTGCGCATCAACCCCTTCCAGGTCTAGAAGTCCTCCGAAATTTTTAAGAAAATCAGTCCCGTTTATATTTGATACACCTTCGTATCAAAACACCAGATTTCTGGTTGAACTAATAGTTGAAACGAAAAGTATCGGGAATAAGTTTTTTATAGATTCTTAACTCTACTTAAATTTGTTTATCTATTTCTTTAATTTTTTTCACTGCTGGCACTCTTTAAAATCTAAAAATAGGTTCTTGCATCACAAGTAAAAAAAAAATCGTAATATTCTCTTTGGTTTATCACATTCGACTCTCAAACTTCACTAATATACTGGACCTCGCTTGCGGTGTTTGCTCCGTTAGTTAAGACCACTGCTTTAAACTATTCTCTCTGTAATCAATTAATATCAGTTGTTTATAAAAGCAAACTTCGATCATTAAAAGTGGTTGGCTGTTCAAGAAATATATCCGCAGATGATGCCGAAATAGTTAGCAATATTCATCGATAAAACAGAATATTGTTAGGCAGCTAAAGATTGCACACTTGTTATGAGGTTTTGAAGTTTTATGTCTTAAAAGTTAATCAAACTTTTTTTTAAAACTAATAAATATTTAATGCTTGTCGCTTTTTTAACGCATTTTATTAAATACTTGTAAACTACAATACAAAATACTTAAATCTTACATCGCTGTTATTACTAAATAATTGTTAATCGAAAATCAAATTATATACTGAGTATTTTGTTAAAAAAAAACTTGATTTCGTCACAAATGAAAAAGTAATGTAATCTTTGGATAGTCTAAAGCAAATCCATAAAAACATTTTAGATACTTTTCGTTTCAAGTATTAAGTCAAAATCCAGATCTTACAACACATTTTCCCCTTCATGTATAAAGCAATAAAAATACGTAGATTGCCCGAAAAGTATCCAACCTGGGGGTGTTGCTGGAACAAGAGTTAAGTCGAACCAATGACGACGATCTTTTCTTCGGAGTACTTTTTATTAGAAGGCACAACCTTCATCCAAGGTTCCTCCCTCTTTTAGAAAACCTACTTATATTCACCTTCCGAAGTAGTTAACAGCAACTTCTTCACAATCCTTTCTATTTCCTCTATGTCTTCTTCTTTTGAGAAAATTTTTGAATTTGGAAAACAGTGGAAAGCCATATAAACTGACGGCAGAACTATGCGGGGGTGATATAGTTGAACAATTCCACCGTATGTCCATCTGCGTATTCATTTGTGACGAAAGAAAACAGCGAGCATTATTTGGAAGTTGTTCGAACTCTATGTGCTTTCGTGGATTATTGCTCTTCGATTGTCTCTCGCTGAGAACATTGTGTTTTTGTCTTAGAGCCATAGCACACCATATTTTACGTTTGCACAGTAGCACACAGCTGCCAACTAAACAGCTTTTCCATTATGCAGTGTGATAGCACTACTCACGAGGGTGTTCTCTAAATGATCAGTTTTTGATTGCAGCACACTTAGGTATAGTTTCCCGATAAGACAGTTCAAAAATTCAAAAATGTTCACGTATTCATGGAAAACAACAGCATCCTTTTGACTTTGTTGCTCGTACTTTTGAAGATGTACATTCCGATAAAGCATTTAAATAATGTGGCACTATAATAACCTAAATGGATGTAATACAGATATAATTTGTACAATTTTGTTATTTACAACTGGCGATCAACGTGTTAAACATAGTTAGAAGTTGGAGTGCTAGAAGCTACATTGCCTATTATTTGCTATATGCCCAAGTGAAGCCAACATAAATAACGATTTTGTACACAGATATGACCTTGCCACCACTATTCATCGCCGTAACATGCCTTAATAAGATTTAAAGACATACATTTGACAATTTTATCAAAACAAACAAATAAAGAAAAAAAATCACTTTGTACTGTAATTTTTTATTATCTTAAAACGTTCAAATGCAAGTCGAGATATTAAGTTGAACTAGGTTAGAGACATAGAGAGCTGGTACCACCAGGTGAAGATTAAAATTACAACGGGTTTCGATTATATTATTATTTCCGTTATATATTGGCTTCACTTCTAAATGCTTCTATTACTCCAAATTCTTTGCATAGTTACTATATTAATCACAAATACAAGGAAAGTGTTTTTCTTACGGGGGTGAATTCATAAGTCACAACCACTTTTTTATTTTGCACTGAAAATCTAGTATATACGTTTGAAAGTATGGTACATATACTTATTATTGTCGCCACCAAATGGAGTATAGGTGCAGGAGTGCCTGGTATATATAATATAAAATTTGACATCATCGTTTTATTATGGCATGAACAATGTGTAAAACACCATTGGAAGTAGTCTCCCAGTTGATCTATAGTTCGTCCACCATCGATAGGGAAGACGGGGAAAGCCATTAACTACACGTGTATTTCTAATATGTGCTGCCTCTCGTTGATACGCGGTTAAGATGTCTGGGGTATGTGTAAAACATTTGCGCGCATTTTAGAGAAAAGATCAAGTGAATAAGGAGTGTGTGACAAGACCGTAGTATTTATTTATTTCAATTTGCTCTGCAAATAGGCATACGCCCTAAATAGCAGATAGATACAGAATATTACCAGTACAAAACTGAAAAACATATCCTACATAAACAGGTCAACAAACTACAAATGCGATAAAAGTGACAACAAAGAGAAAAATAACGCACAATCGAGGTGTTTATACTACAACTGCATTCACATCTAGAATAAATCGGGGAAGGGGTGAGTTAAAGACATCTACAAAAACTTAAACGTTCATCCATCACCACTCCCAAATCTCCCATCACCATAACCGACACTAAAGGCTCGTTCAATGTGTAAACATAATTCAACATATGGATATTTTTAGTAAATTGCATATATTTACATTTATTAAAATTAAGTGCCGTTTTCAGTCAACCACTGGGTAAAACATAGTAAGATACGCATAGCGGCAGAAATGCGCATGCCGGCAGAAAGCGGTTCTCCTTTAGTTTAGGAAGAGCGCGGCGCCAGAAAACGATAGTCTATTAGTTTAGGATGAGCGTGGCGGTAGTAACAGCATTTCAAGGTCATTAAGATTGGCTAACATTTCATTCATAAAAAAGCCAAGTATAATTACTGTTTGTCCCTATATTGTGGCGAGACTTCCCATCCTCAACATTGCAAATAGCGCCTGGTGCTTATCCTGTACTGCACGTCGCAGATGGTACCGCAGACTTGCAAGGTAATACTGTGCATTAACAGTAGCTCCCTCCAAATACCCTGCTCACGCTCTTTCGCGTTCGGGAATGTCGTAGCGTTACTCCATCCATTCGTTTAAGAGTATGGGTTGAGTGATCCACTTTTGCTCTAGTCCTAATCCCCTCCACGTGCTCTGTATTCTTGAGCTGCTCCGAACGAATACCCGAACTCAGCTATGGTAGTATGCCAAAATGACCATAATGTTTGTGGGTGACGAATTTTGTCGAACTTTATGTGAGCTTGGTGATTCGATTTCTTTGACTGCCGCTTGAGTTCAGGTTCATATGCCCGTGCTCATATTTCGTCGATTCAAATGATACGATTCAACATATCATTTCCTTCCCGGTGAAATTTCTTCAAATCTATGCAACTTGGCTCGTAGTGAATCCACCTCGTCTAAATGATATGGTACCATGCTTCACAAATTTTTCGCACTTTTAACTCATCCTTCAAAATGTCGAACACTGTCCGCTGCGCTGCAAATTGGCAGTTCATCCGCGTCCACGTTTGAATGCCTTCACCCACCCTGCCACTGTTGGGTAAAGCACGGCACGATCACCCAATGCTTCTCGTAACTCGTGCATGATATTTCTATGCGTTTTTGCCGCGGAGTACTGCTATCGTACGTAAGAGCGTTGTTCGAGTTTAGTTACTTTCATTAAAACTGCTGCCACTAAACGACTGGCATTGGAAACGTTATCAATCCCATAGCGCTGCACTCACGTGCCGTCTGGTGGCTACACCAATAAGTATGCGTACCACATTTTCAAACGTATATGCTAGATTTTCAGTGTTGGCACATGTTCGCGAGAATAGTTGCCATGACTTATGAATCCACCCTCGTAGAACTTCATGTGTCTAAAATTACATGTATGTCTTTATTTTTCATCTATGTAAATTTTATCATCCGTTTTTTCTAAATTTGAATACATTTCTAACAAAAAAAATGTTCATTTTCGTTTACACTTCTAGGATATTATGTCTAGAAGTTGTACATTACCTGGAAGGCCGCAAAATAGAAGAAAATTATCGGTTCACGACACTCTAGATTCCGACAGACCTCCATCACCACCGGGTTCTGCTAGATCTGAAGCATTACAAAGAATTGCCGACATCGTACGACGTACAGGCGTAGCATTAGATCAAAATGAAGTAATACAACCTACGGATTCGTACATGGAAGATCTGAGATTTAACAATTCAATTCGAGAAATATTTTTAAATAGATTCGTTCATATGTTTCAATCATATGAAAATTTTGTAATGTTTCCTAACCAAGACAAAGAAGACTGGCTAAATAACAGAGATACAATGCAAAATTTTGACAAAGCGCCTTTTTTATCCGATCAACCTGATAACCATAGATTGTTTTTATGGAGATTTCTTGAATCTCAAATGTTTACAACGTTTATTGACAATAAAATTTTATCCATTTGGGGCGAAATTGACAAAAATTTAGTAATATTTGATACAAGAATAAAATTACTGAAGCAACGTTATGGCGGTGAAAATTTGATACGTTCACATTGCTACGAACCCTGCACGACTGCCCATGATACTCAAAAGTTATTAGACAGGCGATTAACAAACCCGGATTTCGAATCTCCTCTCCCTAGAGAAATATTAGAAACTTTACCTTCACCGACCAGAACGTTTCCTTTATTAGACAAAGAAGTTTTGAATAAGACTCCCGTAGTAAATAAAGGTAGCATTCCAAGGGCGAATGCTCTTAAAAAGACACCTTATGGATCTAGATCATTTAGTTTAAGCATTGACAAATCTGCTGATAAGCAACCTAATCAAGATATGTCACCCGCTTTACTTGCCCAGGCCAACTGGACTTTTGTTGAGAAACTCCTTAAGGTGGATTCAATTCACTTTTTAATATGTTGTATGTTATATAATTGACGTTTTAGGACTCCAAAATAAAAACTAAAAGAATGCTACTTGCTAAACTAGGAGCTGAAGGTGTAACGTTATCAAGTAATAGTGCTTCAGATAATTCTGGTTCTGTTGAGGAAAGCACGTTGGTGGCGTCGCTTTGTGACTTTCTAGAACGAGTTTGGTCCCATGGATTACAAAGAAAGCGCGGAAAGTCTGCTCTATGGTCTCATATACTTATGTATCAAGAATATCATCAGCCTATAAAGAAACTGGATAACCAACACCTATCTCCAGGTGAATTTATTAACAATGCGTGCAAGCTATTTTGGAAGACGCTTTTATCAGCTTTTTTACGGTATTTCAAACTCGTAAATCAATTACCTTTTTGTACTTCATTTTAGCTGAAATCCCAAGGTTAGCGTTACGATTAGAAAATTGGTCCGGTACTTCTAATATAGATAATAAAAATATGAGGACGGATTTACCACCATTACCTGAATCTCTTCTTTTTGACATTACGTATGTAACATGCAAATAATTTCTGCTTGTAGCTTATTTATTTTATATTGATAGAAATGTTCAAACGATGTCCGATGTAAAAACTGGCATAGGTATGGCCAGAGCATGGATTCGACTAGCATTAGAAAAAAAACATTTATCGAAGCACTTGAGGATGCTGCTTTCTGATCAAAATATTCTAAAAACTCTGTATAAAAGGGCTGCCTTTTTACGGTGTGAAGAGGAAAAAGAACAATTTCTATACCATTTGCTCTCTTTAAATGCTGTAGATTATTTTTGCTTCACTAGCACATACCCCATGACTGGTTTGACAATTCATGCTTAAGTGTTCATTCAGCTATCTACTTTGTAATGTTTCAGTGATAAATTACCGAATTGTAATAGCACCAACAAAAAAGGGAACAATAACTTCTGCTAATGTTTGGATTGTTCTTTCCGGAACACTTTCAGAAACAAAAAAATTACCTGTGCCTAAAAACGCCTTGAACTTTGAAATAAAGGTAAAACATACATTTTCAATGAAAATTTGCACTAACATACCTTTGTAGCACAAAAATTTAGGTGTGTTAACAACATTAAGGATAGGCCATGATAATACTGGTCTTTCTGCTAAATGGATGGTCGATTATGTCCTTGTTCGTAATGAAGTTACAAGTCACACTTATAAGTATGTACATAATCCATCTAACAACTACATATCTTCTTTTCTTATGTGTAATATGCATGTCTATCTATATTACCTTTAATAACAAAACTAATTGAGATTAATATTTACTAAATATTTGCTAAACTTTAGATTAGAGAAAGCACATATAGTGAATACTGAAAGACTATAAACCAACAAATCAGAAACACGTTTTGTATACCTACATTGCTTTTTCACTATTTCTAATTTATAATATGAGAAAAATTTACATGTAGAAGTCTTTTCATATCAGCTGGCATGTGAATTAGCAATTTTTCATCACTTAAAATCCGATATATAATCATTTACATAAATGTTTTTCGTATTAATATTAATCAGTTCATCCCATTTCATAAATTTAAATACCGCTCTGTAGGTGAGCTTATTATTATCATTAGATATATACATCGCTTGTTTTCAAGACACTGACAAGATATTGTCAGTATTACTAGTTAATATAATACAGAGTTTGCTGTAGCGCATTTTTCGTTACGTTTTACAGCCATTTTTTGGATTATAACGTAACATAATCTAATTGTTAAAAATACGTTTGCGGAGCGTCGGAAAGTAAACGTTATATTTGACACATGTCATGTTGTGAAACGAACACAACATGCATTACCAAATGGTTCTTACCTACTTCTCATCGCACAGCATCGTCGTCATTAACGAAAATATTATACGAGTTTTGAAATTCGGGGTCAAATAATCTTATTTTCGTGAAATTTTACAACGAATTCTGCATCGTTTGTATTCTAACCTCACACTGTGCATGTAAAATGTAATGGATAAACGGCAATCAGTTGTACAACAATTAGTTGTGCACATGCGTAGTTATAAGAACTGAATTCTGATTGGGTCCGTTATTTCTAGAAACAATTTAGTTCGGTATACGGTATAAATTTTACCAAAATTTTACGTTATAGATCACAACGCCAATTTTTATAGGGAAAAATGGACTATCGCAAACTCTATATTATATAAAAACTAATCATATATTTGTTTTTCATTTAAAACTGGTGTTGTAGGAAAACAGGTCAATTTTCATTTCTTTTCCTTAAAAAAAGATGCTTTGTTTAATCAGAGTATTTTCTATATATAGTCTGTCCCAAAAGTTTCATTAAGCACAGTACTTTTAAAAAAGCTCGTCGATTTTTATTTTTAATAATCTACCTAAAGATGATATGTAGAGATATTTTCACCCTTCACCTTCAACCCTCTAAGGACCGTCAACTACAATTCCAAAATTTTAAATTTCAAGATACCCCTTGCGCTACCACCTTTTAAAGCATTTTTATACTGAAATTTACGTTTTTATTTTTTTTAATTTGATAAGTAACAAAGATATCCAACAAAATGTGATTATTTCAGCATATCAGGTTAAGGTCGACATTCCATTGCATTGAATTTTTTTTTTTGTTTTCCAAGTTGTCAATATCGCAAAGGAGATCACTGTAATCGCATTTCCACATTTAATTTTCGTAAACCCGGGATAAGAAGCATATAGTAAACACCAGGTGGGATACAAACACTCGGTGTGTTATGTACGAATAAAACTCACGATAACTCGTTACAATGAGTAGCAATTTATTATATAAGCAATCATTATTTACAAACTTTCAAAAGATAATACAAAAAAACAAAAAAAAAGGTCAATCTTTTTAACACTAAAAATTGTATTTTTAGCTATAGGAGAATAGCTCACGAAATATTTAATAAAAAGAAATATTTTAGAGGAAATTGATGTCTGGGGTACAAGTGTACCCCGCCCGAAGGTTAAATTCATCCCTATCAGTTATCAAACAAATTCCTTTTCTTTTGTTGAATTCGACATAAGAATGCTTTAAAATCAAGTATTCGTAGAGTATCTTATAAAGGTACATACAACAATAAATTTCAAGAAAATATATGTGCACCTAACAAACAAAATAATGCGAGGGTAGCGTCTTAAGTTTTTAGAAACGATCATTAGGTGGCGCTATTGAGATTTGACATTACTATTTTCGTAAAATTTGACATTTGTTATTGTTGAAGCAGTGACAGCACAGAAATTGGCGGAGTAGTTTCTTTACAGAGAGCGTTTAGAATTTTCTAAAAAGATGAAAATTTCATGTAAAGGTTTTTGTTGGATGACGTTTTACGATTTTAGTAAAGGCCTAACACAATAACAATACCTTGAATCGCTTTGTTCAACTTTTGGTAATGAAGCACCATTAGAAAGACTGCTTACAGAATTTTGTCGTGGTCGTGCTTCTGTCAATGATTAATTTCGTGAAGGTCAACCAAAATTGGTTGTTCTAAAAAAATCGATGCTGTGCGCGACATGATTGAAGCGGTTCAGCATGTGAGTTACCGTGAGATAGAGGCATCCCTAGGCATACCGAAGACTGCAGTACATTCGACTTTGCATGAACATTCAGGTGTGGAAAAGAACTGCCCCCGATGGATTACGCATAATTTGACCCAAGCACAAAAAAGACTCATGTAACCATGTTAATTGGTGTAACGAAATGCTCAAAAAATTCAACAGAAGATCTTCAAAATCCGTATGTATCGTAACCAACTGTTTGAGTGTTCCCAAATGATCCGAATCCAACAAAAGTTATTCGTTCACGAAGTACTTCAAGGAAAAATGATTACTTGTTTCTTTTGTTGTACTGGACATGTTGTAAGCACGGCTTTGGAGGATCGAGGAACAGTTAATGCTGAATGATATACAACAATTTGTTTGCCAGAAGTCATCGATGAAATCAGGAAAAAGAACCGACAACATCGCATCAGCCTTGATCATGACTGTGCCAGCTCTCACACGGCATGTCAAACGATTTGTTATTTGGAGGAGAAAAACATCAAATTAATGTCTTGTTGCCTGTATTCACCTGATTTATCGCCTTACGTTGTTGAGAGTTGTTTAGAGAATTGGTTTGAACGCATGCAAGAGTGTATAAATCTTAATGGCGAATATTTTGAAAAAAAAATCTTATGTTGGATATCTTTATAATTTGTGAAGCGAATTTAAAAACATGTCTTTCGTTAGACTCGGAAATGCTGTTAATTAGGTGTTGCAAGATTTACCCTACAATGCTACATTTTTAAGTGGAGGTTATTAGGATTGGAGGTGGGTGATGGCAAATATCTTCTACAAATGGCTGTTTAAAAGTAAAAATTGATTGCTTTGAGCTTTTTTAAAAATAATGAAAATTCTATTGACACCTGTCTAAAATTTTTGGTGCACTTCAAGTACGATCATTACTTTCAATGAAAAATTGATCTGCTGTTAGTGTTAGTCAGAATCAATAAATTTTACTAGGTATCGATAGTTGGTATAATACTTTTGGTAATACTTCATGTCACATTCTTTATAAATGCATCAATATCTTGCAAATGTTTTTAAAGCCATTGTAGCTTATATACCAACTAAAGATTCTATGCTTATATGATATCATTTGCTTGATTTCTATAGATGTATTATGAATATACCTAAATTACAAAAATGCAATCAAGTGTGGTACAAATAATTACTATGTCAAAATGATTGACCGATTGATTATATTTAATTTCCTTTTTATTTCATAATATTACTCTGTACAATGTCTAAAACACAATTCTACTGTGGACCGCGTTGATATTATACTATATCACGACTAGCGCCTCCGTTTACGATGAACAAGCCATGTTGTTTCTTCTAAAGTGAACCTCGAGGTATGTCTGGGCTGTTTGGATCTACATTCTAAAAATATTTTTCAATATACAGGGTGTGTTAAAGAGTGTGGCATATCAAAGTTGTCTCACTGTTTTCGAGATGTTCACAACCACAAAATTAGTAATCGGGAGTTACAATTAGTGTTTAAAGTGTAACAAAGGTGTTTAAATGCATCCGTTCACAATGTTTGAAATTAATAGTGTTAATTTTGACACAAGCGGAGAAGTTTGAAAACTCCAAACTTCTACGTTCAATTAGTACATATACGTAGAGTTGAGGAATGCGTTGTTTTGGAATTGCACAAATGTGATTCAGCAACAAGGTTATGTTTGGTAATATGATCTTTCGGTAATGTTAAAACCATGTTGAAACGTACTACGTAATGATAATGCTTGAGGTTAGGTGGATTAGGTTCGGTTTATATTTAAACAGTTTGAATATATCAATCGTTTTTATGTGCCTCCTAACCCGATCGATAATATAGCGACACTACGTTATCAAATTAATTATATTGATCAATGTAGTTAATAGAGGACGCCACGAAAAATACAGATTAATTGAAATTAGTGCGTGGTGCATTATGAATGATCAAAAATCGTAAATTACTGCTTTAATTCGCTCGTTTAATTGTAAGTATAAGTTGAAGGTTGTGAATGTAGCTTTATTCTTTTTGTCCGTAAAAAATTGTATAGTGCTGAAATGGATTAATTAAACAAGTCGGAATTTATAGTGTTTATAGCGACATTGGATGTTCAAGAAGGTGCAATTCATTATTACTAACCTCATTATTTTAAACTGAACACTAGGCATATTATTACATAAATGAATAGCAGTCTCTCACACTGCTACATCTATCTCTAGCGATTTTAGAGTAATTAATGTTTTTCGTTATTTATGCAGTCTCTTAGTCTAGAAACAAAGAACAGATTTTTCCAAAGAACATAAACCATCTTGAAGAAAAATATAAAGCAAAAAATAACTAGAAATTGTAGCAAACTATACAGGATTCTTTATATTTTGGACTAGTTTAATATTAGAAGAAATACTAACGATATAGATTCTAATGCTCAATATAGCACCCATTATCTTCAATGAATAGCCGTACTCTCTCCTCAAATGACCTCCTGACGTTTCTTAACATACTTCGTGTTATAGTCGCAAAAACGTTTCTGATTTTCACTTCCACGTTGTCTGGAGTACTTGATGGAGTTATTGTACACCTTTTCACTTAGCCCCATAAGAAGAAGCCAGTCGAAGTTAAATCTGGAGATGTAGGAGGGCAATTAGATGCGCCATGTCTTCCCATCCATTTATAAGGAAACTTCCTATCGAGATATTTTCTTACCGATTGTTTGAAAAGCGCGATAGCACCGTCTAACTGAAGCCTTTCTGTAGTACTTAAAGGGATACTATCAAAAAGTAACCAAAGATCGCGTTTCAAAAACCTCAAGAATTATTGTCCAGTTAAATTCTCATTAAAAATATAAGGACTAATCATATAGTCACAATTTTAGCAAATGTGTTAACACGTCACCGATGCTGCTGATTAAATTTGCGTTTATAGTAGAGCTGTGATAAAGATAAGAGTAGCGAGTTAGCAAATCGGTGCGTGTTGCAACTCTGTAACCGTAGTTACAAAAAGATAAATTAGCTCATTATACGCCGCTTTTATTGTTTATCGCAGCTCCCTTATAAATGCACCCTAAGCGTTTGAAATATTTGTCGATTTTCAATGTCATAGTGATGAAAATTGTGACGATTTAACAGGCGATTATTATAGAAAGTCGATTCGTTAGTGAATAAGACAAATTAAAATATTAAAATAATCAGGTTATTTATCTCATCGTTCCAGAACTCATAATCAAAACCCCATTGGTCGTTGGAAATCGCGCATCCCTAAAATTACCCTCTTCCTTGTTAGGCTTGTACCCGTTTCCACTGCAATCTTCCTTGTACTTGTGGAATTATCGGTAAATAACGAAAAACATTAGTTACTCTAAAACCGTTGGTGATAGGTAGGGGGATCGTGTATAACCTGAAAGGTAGTTTTCTATTCATTTATGTAATAATATACCAAGTATTTAGTTTCAAATAACGACATGCTGATTGAAGTTGGCAATAATGTAAAAAGTAAATAAAGGATGGTGAGGGAACCCAGCTAAACGCCGCAGCGCGTTTAAGCTATATTGACCTATTACGTTACCCTCTCTCCCGGACACACCAGGCCGCAGAGCTCGGCTGGCTGCATGTACATTTAAGTGAATGGTCACCCACCTTTTTCCTGAATCACCAAGGCGTGCTTGGTTGCAAAATCTAGGTGATCCACCTTACCAACACTGCCCTATCGCTGGTTGGCAATAATGAACTATAACTTCTTGAACATCCACTACAATATTGAATCCTAGAAAATGTCGCAACAAATACTACAAACAATCTGTAATTTATAAATAAACTCCGACTTTTTTTTCGAATTTTGAGTGGGAGATAGGTTGTACATATTGGGTATCTTTAAAAAATATAGGCCTATTTTTTAATTATTCAATTAAAAAAAAATCTTTTATATGTCACGCTTTTTAAAATACCTAAAAAATCTGTATATAAAAAAATTGAATCTAGACCCAAACGACCTTGATATGCCTACAAGGTTGGATTTCGAAAAAAAAGACAACATGGCTTATCCGTTATAAACCGAGATATTACTGTAAGACATTCTGTATTAATTACCAACAATAATTTCGCTTACCAAACTAAACATGAACTAAACTGAAATTTTGAACGTCTCAGTTTTCCTTGTGGACGGTGGTTAGGACGAGGTGTTGATGACGGTTCCACTGAACGACTTCTAGTTGGAACATTACTTCTTCAAAAAGTTGAAGGTGATGAATCTTCATATACCGGTAGCTTAGGAAAGAAAAACAATATTAGAAGTCAATCACCGGGTCCTCCACGAAACGAAATTAAACCATCACAAATACAACATATGCTAGGTATAGTATTTTCTTACTTCTGTCCGTGGAAAAATAATTGAAACCATTTATTTAAAGGTGATTGCGTGAATAACATAGTTAAATGGCACTACCGTCGAAGTTCTGAACGCAATACCACACTAACTGCTCTGTTATGTGGCGATACTGGGTTAGTTAAGTGCTTAGAATTAGTGTTTCTACTGGGTTTCAGATCTGCCAGGCTGTTCGTTTTTAACCATTACTTATGGGATTATTTCGGTAAGCAAATTTCCTGTATTTATAATATATAATCTATTTAATATTGAAAAAAGGTCTATATAAAGTTTTATCAAGTAAAAAAAATAAACTAGTCGCGTGTATTATATTAACTATTCACTAACCAAAAATAATGCTCATTTTATAGATGGAATCGCTCACGGCAAAAGCAATGTGAGGAGAGAAAACACTAGCCAACGGATATGTTTCTCCCTACCCGGCATCATTAGCGTTGCTCCGGGTGTTTTTCTACCTAACACCATTACTTGCTTCTCAGCTGGACATCGTACAACTACCCAAAGCGCTCATGTGTACACCATCTCGTGTTAAGCAGTCCAAGAACTACTTGAGAGTTGGTTTGAGGAACGGTACCCGCTTTTTTTCGCTGCTTTCTAGACGGCAGGCGTGTATCTCTTGGCACTAAGTGACGCCAAAAGATATCTGGCTCGTGGTTTCGAAGGAGAAGCCGAGAGGTAAATAGCGGTGTTAGGTAGAGAAACACGCGGAGAAACGCTTATGACGACGGATAGACAGAAACATGTCCGTTGGCTGGAGTCTTCTCTCCTCACATTGCTTTTGCTCTGAGTGATTCCATCAATGCCATGAGGAGCTGTATTAGCATAATTATTGGTTATTGTTTCTAGGCATTTTTTGATGTGTTTTTAACTATTCACTTTTTAGTTTTAATTAATATAAAGCGTGTTCTTTTATTCTTGAAATTCTAAAATTTGCGAAATGTAATCACCAATTTAGTACTGCTTTAAAGCGATGTTTGGTAATAAATGAACGCTTTTATTCTCTATTGATTTTCGAAATTACTAATAACACGCTATACTTTAGGCAAACTTCCTGAGTTTATTTTATGAGGTATCGCTTCCGTTATAGAAGGAATATGACCTCAAGATATTAGCCTAAGATGGCCAATTGAACGACATATTTTCTGTAACTTATTTAAAATAACTTGAAAATGTTTAATTTTATTTAGTGCTCTTTCTGTTCTGAGAATTTCCTTCCTGAGCAATTTATAGAAAAAGTTTTCAAATAAAAAATATTCGGACACAAATGCTGCACAACATAAAATTATATTCAAGTATACAAGATGTTCAGTTTCCGCAGCACACGATACAAGTTTGGTTTTGTAAATGGAACATCCTGTGCATTATTATGATTTTAAATGTGTCTCTTCAACTTTCAACAGTATTCCCTATACCTATCCATCCTAGTTTTTGAGATAATTCACGTAATTTGAGATTTTTGTAAAACATTTCGGTATACCTAAAATGTGTTTAGTAAATTAAATAGGAAGCTATGCAGATAAGTTTTTTGCTAAAATGCATAGAGCGCTGCGACGAAATACTACAAACTTTTGTTTTTCTAAAGATATTCAGCAAAAACTGTAAAATTTCATTCATGCATACAATTTCAACAAGACCGTCTCGGTGGTCGAATGGTTAGCATATTTGCCTTTCGATCCGAACGGCGCGGGTTCATATCCCGGTCGAGACGGTTGTTTTTTAATTACGGATAAAAATCAAGGTATGCCTTCTTCTCGGATAAGGAAGTGAAACTGTAGGCCCCGTGTCAATGCGATGTTTGGCACGTTAAAAATCCCTACCAAAGGTTGGAACACCTCTGGATTCGGCAAAATTCTAGTGAGGTTGGCTGTTTTTAAATGAAAACCTTATCTGCATAGCTTCATATTTAATTTACTAAAGAAGGACGCATTTTAGAAAGAAATGTTAAAAAAAATTCTAGGAGAGCTCCTCTATTAAATTTTGTAAAAATATACAGGTGTTCCGTTATAAAAAAAAATTAAATAACATGAATCAAACTTGGCAACGATATCGATGATCTTCTTCTAGAATCTAGTTGATATAAAAAAAACGTCCATGCCTTGACGAAAACTCCAAGAAATAGGGTGACTTCGCCAGTAAATGAACACATGCCATATAACTAAACGTTTTTAAACTTAAAATGGTAGTTTATGCATTTTGAATTGAGACTGTCACCTACCATGTATAGTAGGTATTAACTTCCTATTTGCCACCTCACTGTGACGTCACAATATAGTGAAGCTGCGATGGTCGACATGCACGTATGTTGTGATTGTGTTAAGAAATTAGTTAATTTCTTTATGGCAAGTAGAAACACATGCTTATAAAATAACGTTTAAAGAGTATATTTTCGCTATTTTCATAATAGATAACACGTTAGGGTTAGTTTTGTATACATAAATCATGATTATTACTTTTCCTTATAAAAAATATGCCTGTTCAAGAAATTAGTAATCGATTTTCAAGTTTACCCAGTGAATGAACACCCTGTTCATTTACTGATATTCATGATATTTGCTACTGTCTTTTTTTTTTCTCATGAAACTTTTTCTCTAAATTGCTACGGAGAGGAATTATCTTACATTCACACATTAGGTGGACACGCTGCATAGTGAGATGCTAAAGTATGGGCAGTTCAATTTCATTTCCGGTGACACCAGAAGTGGTGCCAACTTTCTTATCTTAAATAAAGCTCCTTCTGTATGTTTACGTTTTTATGAAGGCAATGGAAAGGAGAATCAAACAATACATATATTATACTTTAACTTAAAAAATGTCATGGTATGCAACAATAAAGATTTTGGTAATCTGTTTGTGCAAACTTGGCTAGGAAAAAACTCCAAATTGTCTCCTACGACGCCATTCAAAGTAGTGATGGGTTGTTACGAAGCAACCTGCTATTTTCAGCTAACTGCCGTTTGTAGCAGCTAATCAACATCAAAAGAAGCTACTACTTTTTATAGCAGTTTTCTCATATAGCACACAACCAGACATTCGTCGAGTACGCCCCTAATGCTGAATCCAACGGTGCTAACCGTTTTTAAAAGTTAGCTCGCGTTTTCGAGCAATTTAAATTTAAACATTTTGGGTTCAAAGACCCAAAAAAAACCTAATATTTACCATTTATTGAATTTAAATCGATGGAAATTGATCGAATAGACATCGTATCGACGAATACACATCGAATAAAAACCATTTAAAACAAATTAAATCGATTCAGTCGATTTTTCATTTTTTTGCAAAGAAAAAAAAACATTTTTCTTGATTTTTCATTCTCTGATTGCACTGATTCTTCTGTATCGTCATCTTCTTGTAGATTTCAACAACTGTCACCCAAAAAAGCATGTATCTTTTTGCCGCTGTACAAATGTTCGAGCCTCGTCGTCACTTAATGAAAACGCTCGCCATGCTCATCGGATTCGTTTGGTGATTGTTCAGAAAATGTTTCTACAGTATGCGCCAATTTTCGAATCGATGAATTCCGAGAACATTGTCGATAACCGCTTTCACACAATCCCGTGCCACAAGCTCCATTGTCATTGAGTGCTTTTTCAAATCGTTTGTTCCTCATCAAACGACGGATGTCCGGTCCATTAAATATTCTTGTAAAATAAATATAATACAAAATGAAATTTCAATAGATCAGCATTCAGATTCAGACATCTACTTTCTTTTATTTTCATCCCACTTAACCGTGGAAAAAGACGACGCAATTTGTTAAATGTATTTCCTTCTCGGTTCAATGCCTTTATGAAATGTTTAACAATTCGTAGTTTGATGTGGAGCGGTTGTAACAAAACCTTTTCGATCGGCACAAGTGGAATCTCAATAATGTTGTTTGCAATCTAAATTCCTCACGTAAAGACCAGTTCCGTTCGTTATATTAGTCGCCGGAAAAACGGCTATTCCACATGTACATGTAGCACATATTTTTAGTATAACCCGTTTGCATACCTCTTAAAAGAACCATCACTTTTAAGTCGGCCCAAATTTCCCACTTTTGGTCATTATTTTGCACTAAATCGATGGTTTTCGAGAATGGAAGTTTCTAGAAGGTTTCACGAATGGTCCATGAACGGTTCATGGAAGGTTCTCGATGGTTCCAGAACGCTCTTCAGCCATTGATCAGATTTTCCAGAAAATTCCAGAAGGTTCTTTGCGCTTAAACTTGAAATTGCTCGAAAACGAGCTAACTTTTAAAAACGGTTGGCACCATTGGATTCGGCGCACTCGAATTAGGTTTACCCTCCGAGTGCCCAGCTTGTTGCATTTTACAACTAGCACAGTGTTAATTATTGGAGTTACTTGTATTAGAACTTGGAAATCACAGTTTATTTAGTGCTACCGTTGGCTTTTTATTCTTCTAATAATTATTGGTAAAAATTACTAGACGCTAGAGAATTAAAAACTGAATTATTATGTATATGTTTCCATAGTAGAGACAGATTATCCAAATCGTTCAACAAAATCGCCTATTCTAAATAAAATGCAGTATTTTATCCCTTTATTGCTTTATTACTGTGGGCTATCTTAAAATTAATGGGAAATACCAATTTATATTTATCCGCTCAAGAAACAATTTTCTTTCATTTATGAGCAGATTATTTATATTATTAGATTATTAATTATTAGTTATGAAAACATATAGTTATATGTATCAATTATTCTTCTTCAATATATGTAAATGCATAAAAAGTGAATCCACATACTTGCACATGCACCCACGACGGCTATCATTATTGGTAGATATTCAATTAGTAGCGATAACAGTAAAACAGTTTATCCCTTTTAATGTATATCGCTAGGTAAAGAAAACTGCTACAAAAAGTAGCATCTTTTTTAAACTGCTAACCAAAAGTAGCAGTAGCAGGTTGTAGCTGCTAACACAAAGAAGCAGTATTACATTACTAATTCAAAAAGTTCGTTGCTAAGCAATGTAATCATAGCAATCATCAATCTGTCAAATCCCAATTTTAAAAGTACGAATAATTCTTGTTATTGCCATTAAATTGTATGTGTTTTATATTTTCATCATACACGAAATGAAGCTGAACTGTCGATATCACCACAATTAGTTCACGAAAAATAAAATAGAAATCGATCTGTTTTTTTTTTTAGTTTTCTAGTTTCTGTCGTTCAAAAGCAGGAAGGTAGTTTAATTAGTGATGTAAAAGTTGTAGCAAAGTATACTCCTAAAACGGCAAAAAATTTGGCGTATTTTAATTTATGTGAAAGATACGTTTTTATTCTGTAAAAATCATCAAATGCTATAACCCTTCAAGATTTAAAAATATATTGGTGAAGCTATATTTTCGAAAGATATTTTCAACTTCAAAAACTTCAATCTAAACATCAATATCCTTCATTCGGTGAAGAGTAAATTGCCTTTAAGATCTTTGTCAACAATATAACTAATATAACAAATCTTGTACGTGGTGTTCTAAAAATTTAATGCAAACAGGGAGATATTAAACTACAAAAAATGATTTTTTAAAAATAGTAATCTCTACTTATGGCAATATTTACGAGACACCGAGAATATATAGAAGACACCAATTTTGATTGTAAATACAAACTTCATTAGAAAATTTGCTTTATCAAAAAAAAATGGCGGTAGAAAAGAACATTTGAAGAATAATTAAATATTCACTTCATCCAGGCATAATTGGCGCTTGGTTGGGAAAATGAGTAAAAAAGTTAAAAGAAAGCAAAATATACAGGGTGCGGCGTTAAAATCCGGACAAATTACACATTTTTTCCAAACATATTTTTTATTGCAAAAACGAAAAGGTTTACAACATTTTTTAACCACATTGTTTGTAAGGCCATAAAGAACACATTTACTCAATATATCCCTCGCTTGAAAGACCGCCTCCATTCTGGGTCTGAAGCGTGCGCAGACGCGCTTTAATGTGTCACGGTCCATATCGGTGAATGCCGCTCCAATAGCGGCTCTCAATGATTTAACGTTTGGATGCTTTTCAACCACGCTCCATACATAGAAGTCCAAAGGATTCAAATCTGGGCTATTGGGAAACCAGAATTCTTTCGGCCAAAACATGTCGACGTTATCCGACAACTAATTTTGCACCAAATGACTTGTGTGGGCGGGCGCACCGTCCTGCTGAAAAACATACGGCTTTTCAGACGGCACAGTTTCCATACACGCCTTCACTACATTTGTCAGAACACGCAAATAAACTTCCCCCAGCGCGAACACTTTCGATAATCGCGGCTCTTCGGTTATACTCAACACTTGGTTTCAACATTGCGACTGTTTCGAGGTTATGATGATCGCGACGTCTACCAGTGGTATAGAACGGCGGGAATTTCAAATTGAATTTTGTCCGGATTTAGGCGCCGCACCTTGTCCACGCACAGTCATCCTGCATCTTTGAGGAAAGGGATATAAATCAAAGCGCCTTCTAATGCCAGATATTTTACTGGGCAAAAGGAAAAATTCTTAACTGCTATTTCCCAATACTTCTACTTTTGAACATATATCCCTTTTCCCATCTATGTATGTGCCAATTGTAAAAGCACAAAACATATGAAGAATTTACGTTTTTTTAGTGAGAGTTAAAGAACTATTTGAATTTGAACTATTAGAAGAGAGTTCAGGCAATCGAAGTGTAAGTATCGAACGAAATCATCAGGAAACCGTGGCTGTGTGGCGTTGTTATTGTCACCTTGTGGACGAAATCCAATCTGCTAGTAAGGCCTTAGGAAAAGATGGGAAATTTCAACTGTTTATATGTCTCAGCGTCAGGTATTTATTGAACTTTATTTTTTAAATAAACTCGTACTTATTCGTTTTCTTCGAATAGAGAACATTTGTTACATAGAATGTTACTACCAATGGCGACCTGTAAGGTGACGTCTGAGATGTACGAAGAAAATTCATTTTTACGCAACAAGAGTCTTCTAACGTTTTTGAGGCAAATTCTCTTACCTTTAGATGAATTGGACGTAATTTTAGAAAACTCTGTTACTCATGGTATCTCATCGCCATCTACTCATTAATGTTATAATCTAGTCCGGACAAAAGATATATAAAGACAGAATTACCCAAACGATATTACACATTAAAAATAAAGTAGTTATTGTGTTATTGTACACATTCATTGCGAAATAATCCCTGTTTAAAGCCCAACGGCTGTGTAAGTACAATTTGTTACTTTTTTTTAACTATACGAACCGAACTTCTCATTGACAATGCACTTTGATAAAATTAACTACTCATAGAATCTATTAAACGTGCAGAATATAATAATATACAATCATTTTTGATGTGATTTGCGACATTGTTTACATTTTTAGCAATATTGATCATTTAATTGTCCTCACTCCTCATTTTTATTAAAGAAAGTTGAACGAAACTAATAAATATAAACACTTGTAATTAAAATATTTAAATTAATGATTCGCGAATGACAATTAAAGAACCCATGGATGTTTGGCAACGTTGTATTGGTTTTTGTATGTAAACAGTGGTTGCATGAAATGGGAGTCAGAGCAAGGATATCTCTTCGTTTTAAAAAGAAACTGTGGTCTTCCTGTGTAGAATCTGGTTTCCCATTTACGGATTTGTTTTTGCATGTACGTCATTTCTAGAACCTGTCCTGAATTTGAAGGTCATTTCCGTGTATCTCTGGCCCCTTATAGATATTTTCGTTTGTAAAATTGGTAGATTGTAAGAAATGCGTTGTGGCATTCGAATATCTAATTTCTATTTTTAACGTTTTCTACTAGTGACAATACCTAACATACAATAAAAATGCATTCATTTTCTGAAACATGTTCCGAACTAATTAGATATTTTGTGTGGTGCGACTTTGTTAATTCTCAATTTTCACATGAGCAGCCAGGCTCAATAACCGAATTAAAAGTTAAATCAAACCAAGTTTTCCCCAATACTCTTTTAAAAAACTGACTAAATGCTGGATTAGGATTAATATTCCTGCTACAACACATCTTCATTTGACGGAAATTTTATACGCTTCCCATTCTTTCCATCTACAAAGAGCATATTTCGCAAAAATTTGATGATGTTCCAAAATTGGATATGCATTGACACATTGCTAAGATTACGCAGTGATTTTGATAATTGTCTTCTTGGTGTCCTATTGTTATTGTCAAATCGTTGAAAAATGAAAAATATGCTGTGTGAATTCATGTCAAGGTACCTCCTGAGGTACCTTAAGTATACTTTGACAAAATACTTGATAGGGCGTTTCAGAGCATGTTTGTTATCGGTTATAAAATTACGTTTTTGGTTATTTTAGTTGTATTATTACGTATATTTGTTTAATTATTTAATCTATTGTATAAATTGCATGATACTTGTATATATTAAATTTTTTGTTGATTTGTTAAGCATTGTTATCTTAAATAATAGGTTGGTAAACTTAGAATATAAGGATACAATATGCAAAGTATTGAAGGTCTTTTTAATTATATTGATATGATACACAATAATAGGCAACCTAAACGATACAAAATCCTATGGAATATTTTATAAATTAAGGATTTAAAATGCGATATCGTTTTTCCAAAGATTCAATACATTTTATTGCCACTTGATAATGAACAATTGCAGAAGATAGTGGTTTACCTATATCACCATTTCTGTGAAGCTAGAAAATTGTCAGTAGCTAATTTTATAACCGTATGGTTTAATAGAATTCTTTCCATCAATTCTACAGAATGCATTCTTATCCGAGAATAACCGAAGTAAAGCGAGATTGCAACTATGAAATACAAAGTTGTCCTAAGTGTAAGGTGTCCTTACATAAGTAGAGTTTTTCCTTGAGATATCATGTTGACTATGAATACCGCAGTACATAAGTCTACCCAAAAATAATGGAGCGGTATTCTGTATTAATTATGGAATGTGTGGAATATTTTTATCGGAAGAAAGAATCGATTATAGTAGAATTGCTATTAATTATACTAGACTAAATTAATCTACAATTTGCATTTATTACAGTTAGGCATAAATCTACAGTCTTGCTGCTGATGATGATAGCTTGGCTATCGAAACGTGCGTCCAGTACGAATTAAGTGTTGTGGTAAGGGTTTTAGTGAACTATTTCAATAAATCTACATAACTTACTAAAGCAAAACAGGCAAATCAGTATTGTGAGACTGGGACACAATAATCTCTTCACAGTAACGTTAATATTACATTGAGCGTCACGCGAAGTTAATAGAGGGGGAATCGGTGCATCTATTCACTGCATATGCACGGCTGAGACTAGTCTCGCCCACAGAGCGCAAGCGCATATTCCTTGTATTTAAAAAATGCCCGCCATACGATCTTAGACAAGAACGTGTTATATATATAGTGTGTTTAGTTATTTTCTTATTGATATTGAAAACGCCAAGACGACGTATTGTTTAGTATTTAATTAAAATGATTCACTAGGCAACTTATACGCATACGCAATATACTTTGGGCAGATAGGTTACAATTTGCCTTAAAATCAAATAAAACAGCATCTATCAAATCTGTGATCTAGTGGCTCTTCTGTTTAGTGTTATACTTGTCATTTTTATGATTATTTGCATATGTGGGAATTGAAACCATCATTTTAGTTTCCATTGTATCCCTTTAGTTACTTCATATTTTTGTGAAACTTTCTTTTTTTTCTGTACGTGTGTATAAAGGCTATAATTGTAGGGTTATTGTGGTTATGGTTAGAATTACAATCATATTTTGTTTTTGTATTTCATAATATTAATTAATTCAAAAATTATAGAATTACATGTCCACAAAAGTTACTGTCAATACTGAACAATCACAAAATGAATTATAGTCAATATTCTTTCCACAGAAAAACACTTAGGGCTCACAACTCCAAGTGGTGAAAGGAGTCTTAGGCGTATTAAAAATTACACCAGGAACTCGATGACCGATCATTGAATTTAGGTATATTGTGCATAAAAAAGAATTATTAAGTGAAATGTCTAATGATCACACATTTAAAGAGACGTTTTTGATAAATATAAATAGATAACACTTGGTTTTGGAATATAGACGATTTTGCGGTACATACTGCTTCAATCCAGTAAGAATGTGGCAGATTAGCATCTAATAGCATGCAACGAGCCATTTCAATTAGGGTGCGATTATTTCTTTCTGCCACACCATTCTGCTGAGGTGTGTAAGGTGCTGCTTACTGTATTTGAATACCTTCATTCTTTAAGTAGTTCACCGGGTCATTCCCAATATATTCTCCTCCTCGATCTGATCTTATTACCCTTGGTTTTCTCGAAAAATTATTTTTCACCATTTCTACATAGTCTCTAACTTTACCTTCTACTTCGGACTTTTTATTGAATAAGTAGGTAACTGTAAATCTAAAAAAATCGTCAATTAATGTTAGAATATACCGCTTGGTGATATTGTTTGCATTGGTCCGCATACGTCACTATGAATGAGATCGAGAACTGATTTTGATTTCCTTATTGATTGCTTGGGAAAAGCCAATCTTATTGTTTTGTCTTTAAGACATGTTTCACAGTGTATCTTAAAATTACATTCAACAATTTTCATGTCATCGACCAGGTGGTTTGAACACATTATTTTTATTGCTTCTGGATCACGGCGTCCAAAAATTTTGTGCATCTGCAATTGCTGCCTGTTTATTCCCTTACATAATTTCACATACAGCGTGTCCCAGGATTGATGTTACAAGAGGTGTGAGGTACTAAAAATCTTGGAATCCTAATTTGAGCTTTTGGAATTAATCCCTGTTTAGTTTGAAACTTATTTTTAGTTTACTTTCGATTTTTCGAAATCAAGTATGGCTTAGCAATTGAGCAAAACCTATTTTCGTTTCAGGTAAAGTTCCTTTTTCGTCCACAGTATGCTAAAATGTTACTAGAAAAGTTGTTCAATAAGTATTTAGTAAATAAATGCAGTTACATATTTATTTTACGCTGCTATAATTATTAAGAATTAGTAACGATTTTGTAATCTAAAGATATTACTCTACATCTACCATTTAAACCATATTCACGCATACCATTTTTATTAATCGGTCATATGAGATCGCGACGGACGATGTTTATCGTTTCAGGGAAGTTAACATTCCACAGGAGCGTTGCGAATGTAAATCGCGACGTTTCCGAGAATAGTCGATTTTGCTTCGTTCGCATGTCGCATTGTAGGGCTACAGCGCATTGTTCCAAAGTAGCGATGGAAATGTTGGTCGTTACAGCGACGTTGCCGTTCCACAGGAACGTCGCGAATATAAACCTGTACAATTCCGTTGTCGCGCGACAGCCCATCGTTCCAAAGTAATGAGTTATTTTGGTATTGCGAAGCGCCACACGTCGCGACAACAGAATACCGTTCCAAAATACCGTTTTTAAAATACCGACCCACCACTAGTTGAGTGTAGTATACAGCGTATACGCAAATAACACAAACACGATTGGATACGACGTTTTAAACATTAAAAACTATATCACTTCTAATGCGGCATCTTGGAACGTGTCGAAAACAATTGGCGCACAAGTGACATGACACCATTATGTGCACTATCGCAAAATTATAGGTTTGTTTCTTCAGCGATTTGATATCATTTAAAGCCGTTAGGGGCATGCGCATTACAAAAATAGTGTTCGTGCAATTAAAACGCCAGATTCTAACTATTAGTTTGCCATAATTTGGTGTTCGTGCAGATTTCCAAATTAATTTCTATCCGTTTCCTGATAGTTGAAGTTTGAAAATTATCGTCCAGTGCTCCATCAGACGCATGCGCATTGTTATATTGTGAAGTGAAAAGTTGTATTATAGGTTCCTTGTATATGTACACAATTCACAGGTGTTTTATTCATGCCTGTGGTTTTGTTACGAATTAACAGTTCCTTTATGGTTATAATAAATTTGTAATTTTGTCTAAACATTTCTCGTTTATTTCTGTTTTCGCTTACCTCTTGCAATATTTGAATGTAAGATAAATCTGTTGTTTTCATCTGCATATTTTAGTATATTTTCTCTCTTAAGTCTATTAAATACGCTTGTAACTTATACACCGCCTGATAAATGTAAACAAACCGTTCGTGCAATTAAATTGTTAAATCAGTTTTAGTTCGCGCATGCGTATATTAATCCAAATTAACCTCTGATCACAAATCGGCTGCAGAAACAAACCTTATAAAATCAGAAAGTACTATTGAAAATTTGACGTTTCGATAAGACACTGTGAAAAGCAACTCTCTCGATCATTATAGAATAACCCCCCTGAACCCATAAATTCTTATTGCCGGAACTATCAACTTAAATCATTCGCGAAATTTAAAAAATGTCAAGTAGGAAGGCGGGTTCTGGTTTTCGAAATTTATCAAAGCCATGTATACGTTCGTACGAAAAATGTGTATGTTGTATGTTTTTCAAATAAACAAATTATGTGTATTATCAAACAACCCATTAAATTTTTAAAATGTTGGGAACTATTTGAGTTTGTATTTCCGGCAATAAAGAACATAATATACGAGCATTTCTTAGAGCAAACCTTTGGATATGATCTATCGTCGAAATCACAAACTTAAATCATCCACCAAATTTAAAAAATGTTTAGTGGGAAGATTATACCAACTACTCCTATATTATATTTTCTACTGAATCGGAATACGCAATAGAAATTATAATTTTATTTTAAATTTAACCATATTTTCATAGAAATTGATAATTTTATTATTCTTTCCTGGCACATCTGACAATTGACAATATCATTTCATTATTTGTAACCAATTTCGTTTGTATTATGGGTGTATCTATTTGAGCGTGGTGGTTTACATTTACATCCAGAAGTATTTTTTCCATTATAGAAGAAATATTTATTATAAAATCTGTAATAATTGGAGACGATGCAAATAGAATAAATTTTCTATTTAAATGTGAATATTTGAGGTAATGTGCAATATATTGTTTCTACTAAAAACGTGCTTTAACATAACCTATATTACAGATAGATTTACTTTAGAGGTTATCGAAAAATAGAAATTACTCACAATAATGTCTAGTATATTTTCTATACATCAACTGGAACAATTATTAAATTCTGTAAGAAATGACAATGTCTATTTCAAAAATTTTGATTTGGCACTGTACATAATAAGTTACTTATTGGAAGACAGTAACAATGAGAAGATAATTATTGCTTATATAAATAAGCATTTAAAATCTCAAGATGAGGAAAATGTTTACATATACCTAACAAAAGTTATTTCTACTATTTCAACAGAAACTTTGTATGAAAATATTTTATTTTGGTTCCAGCAGATTGTAGATCGCAAGAAGAACATAATAAACGCCCAACGATATGTGGCAATAGCAAAACTGGTTCAATTAGGTGCAGGTAATCAAGATTTTAATAAATTGATAATTTCAATGTACTTGTTTAAGTTAATAGATGAATGCATATCAATAGATATTGGAAGCATTCATATTCAAAACATTCTAAATTGCCTAGCAATGCTTTTAGAAACTTATCCTAATAGTTGTGGTCCTAAAAAAAATAATATTGAATCTTATCTAATACAATACTTGTTTTGTAAAACTACAAAGATTGGTGTAATTAAAAATGCGGCAATTTGTTTTCAAAAATTGCAAAGAATTGGGGCTCCAGGCATTAATTCAATAAATTATAAAAACAATTGGAAAACTGCGTTTGAACGGTTATGTGTTACATTGGATATTTTATACGATAATTTTTTTGATGATGTTAATGAATTTTACAAATATGAAAAATTACCTTTGACTCCATTTACATTACCAGCACCTCCCAAAGTAATTAGTGCTACAGAAGTTTTATATGTATTTGAAAATAGATTACATCATACGTGTATATTTTTGAAAGGAATGCTAGAGAATGAATTTTGTTGTGTTAAACCAATACATCCAGAATATTTATTAGATATTATAACTAGAGCTCTTTCATGTCATATATGTATTGGCAAAAGTGATACCGATACAAGCTTTCACTTTGGAATACTTTTAATAAAAAATCAAATATATATTCTGTATCTTCTAAGATCTCTAATTTCTTCATTGCATCTAAATTTATTACCAGTTTCTGCTATGATATCGAAGTTATTAATAGATTGCTTGGCAAGAACACAAAACTGTAACTGCTTTAACCACATAAGTGAATATAAAGAAACTTTATATAAAGTATTGGGATATTGGATATCCATTTTAAAAAATTGTTTTAATCGTAATCTACACGATAAGTTATTACCTTTGATTATAAATGATATTTCTTCAGTTGTAGTAGACGTTTCATTAAACATAGTGAGCAACTCTAATGACTGTACTAAAAAATCAAAGAAGGCTGTGAATGCGAAAATTATTTCAAATTCCATTAATAAATCAGTTATTGAAGATTGCTTAAGATATCCTCTAAAAGGGAAGGAAGTTTTATGTTACCAATCATTATGCCTGCTAATTACATTACTTACTAATGTTGATGTATGCATTACACAAAATACCTTTAACTCATTGTATACCAGTTTAACACAAGCTGTAGTATCAGTAAATATTGGAAAAAGCAAATTTCCTTACAACACTACTAATGTGAAAAAGAAATTATTTGAAGCTCTGTTAGCTTTGATGGAATGCCCCCACACACCAGCACCTTGTATTTCTTCAATAACCAATTTACTAAAGAAAGGCGAACACTATGTCGATGAATCAATCTCAGTTAGCTGTAGTAAAAGTTTACATGTTCTCGAAAAGCTGTGTCAACCAATATGTCCATCACTGTATTTTCGTGACAAAAATAATACGTTAACGTTCACCGAAAAGTCTTTTGACTTACACACAATTAGTTCAAATGATATAAGTGTAGATATAAACACACACATTTTGGAGGACGAACACTCAGAAGCTCCAAATAAATCCCTTGAAAATAACACACTACAAAGAAATCCAGAAATTATTGAAAATTGTGAACATCGTGACAATGTCGTTATAGAAAGTGAAGCAATAGAGATAAATTCTAATGAGTACAATCAGAAGGCTGAATGTGGGGCCATAAATGCCAACGACATATTATCCACACCTGATCCAGAATTTACAACACGTACAGTACAAGAAGAAATATTTATAACTCAAGAACATTTTGAAGATATTTCTGATGCAGAAGATAATGTGGAACCTGTGCAAAAAAAGCCGAAAATAGATACGACAGCAGAACCAGATATTAATGCAATGTTGCTATCTTTTGTAGATGAAGTATCGACTAATGTTGAAGAATGTATAGTAACTATATAAAACAATTCCATGATTATATCATAATAGAGAAATAACAAGACTCTATTACCATTATCGTTCATGATGTACAAATTCTCACATTAGAACATGGTATTTATTAAAGGTTATGTAAACGATCACTTGTAATATTTGCAAATCGGATATTATTTTGCAATGAATGTTTTGCTATAATTAATGAATAACTTTGTATATATTGTAAACAGTAATCTTCCTTTACAAATGTTAATGTAATAGTAGCTTTCACCTGGATAAATATATTTTATGTCAGATTCTGTGTTCTATGTGATATTCCCCGATTAAATGATATTTATATATTGATTGTATTATTTATACTTTCCTCAAATTTCAAACTTATAAAATTATGTATTACTTATAAATAAATCTTTGGCTTAAAGGTGTTTGAGTATAAAAAGACCATTTATTTCAAATATTCGAAATTATGTCGTATGTCTACCAAAATTATACCGGCCGGTTGGAAGGTACCCGATCGTTATGGTTTATCTTGTTTATAAACGTGGGTCATCAAAAAGGATTATTCGAACTAATTAATCTCTGAAAGGCATTGATAATTCATTTATCTATTTTTTTTTTTCGAATGAAGAGTTCCTTGTTTATTGAAGCTGCAAATTATAATTTATTAATGCTAACTTTTTCTTGTTCTTTTGGCGACGGGTTGACTATAAAGCAAATGCCCGTACAAGTATCGTACTTTCCCAATCGAGTCAACAATTTCCAAATAGTATAAGCATACAGGTTTTTCAGTTTTCGCTGCAAGTGACTATCGCGTTAACCTATTCCTATCAAGCTTAATTTTTGAAACAATGAATTCCGCGAAATGCAGTTTCATCTGTCTTAACCGCCTTGTACAAGTAACAATTCAAGTTATGTACGATTATCTTTATTAATCGAACATAATTTGATTTTTTTTTTATTTTTCCAGAATGTAAGATATATGTACATGACATTTTATAAACATTTGACTATACTTAAATGCGTTCATCTTTACTAAGTAAATATTAATAAACGAATTTTTTCTTCACTGTAACGCAACTTTTTTGGTATTGAGATAATTATTACAAAATACGCTTGCTGGTGCTACTATTGGGACGGGTTGAAAAGAAAATAAAATGCTATATATACATTAAACTTCTTATAATTAATGTATTACAAAATATAACATTAAATGTTATTTACAACTTCAGTTTGGTTCTACGCCAGTGACGCCTTTTAGCATTGTATCTGAAAATAAAATAAAAATCAATACAAGATTTCGTAAAAATCGTCAATAATTCGAAAATGTATTAATTGTAAAATTATTATTATTATAACATATTATTAACTAAGGTAAAAACATTGCACAAAAGATTATCAAAACAATAAGATCGTGTAAAGATAGAAGAAGATCGACGTTTTAACAAATAATTTCAAAGAGGAAAACTAAAAATATAGGAACCATGCTTACAATTACTGTGGCATACATTACTACAGTTGAAAAAATAAGCAATAAACATGGCGTAATTAGCAAAAAATACAGGGTGCCCAGGGATTGGGCGCAAAAATTACGTACATAACGTAGAAAATAAACATACATTTGCTATCAAATTTTACAATGCAATTTTATGCCAAGGCTCTTTAATATCATCGCAATAACCAATTAACAATCCCATAACACCTAATTACATAAGCGCAACAATTAAATAGTCGGTGGATTAAGTCACAACTTGTTTGTTAAATTAAATTGGTGGAAGAAAATTTTTTTTCTGTTTCTATGCTTAGATAAGGTACCCCCTGGTGTTTACTCTTTATAAACACATTTTCTTTTCTTTTAATTAAATGTAAAACGCGTTATCTATGTTACGAGGGACATAAGTCCAGTTTTGCAGTCCGAGATCGCAAAAGCATATACGGCTACAATGTCGGCACACAGCCAGAAATTTTCAAAAATTACCATTTTACGAAAATATTTAACACTAGCGAGCAACAAACGCAAATAAACCGTAAATCGAAATGAAATTCCTCCAATCAAAGCATTAATACTGGTACATACTAGGACATTTCTTCTTTTGCAGTAAATTCGTGGACATGAGTATAAGTGTATAAATTTTTCGTTCGGTTCTGAATCGAAAACCCCATTAAAATATTGTACCATGTTTATACGTCTTCACGAGGTTCTCGAAGTTCGGACTCTTGGTCCACAAATAAGCGTTAGTTACAATTTAAAATAAAGAATTTTTAATACTATTTTTTTGTAAACGTTTCCTTTTTGATTTCAAAGTTTGTTTTTAATATTCATTAACATATTTTCACGAAAAACACATTTGGCAACGTTGCAGAACGATAAGTTTGTATTCCAACATGATTTCGATCAAAAAATCTATGTATTTAATTGACCCATCTGAGGCGTCCTCCATTTGCCCTATTAACTGAATATTTATTGATTTAAAGTCACCATATAAAGACCTTGACGCTGACAGCTTTCCATTTATAAATGTTCAGTTTCGGTGCAATTGCTAAGATACTGAACAAGTTCAAATCGCAATCATTTATCTTGTTGGTTAGTTACGTAAATTGAAATATGCGTTCCTTTTGCTAACATCTAATTACTTCATTTTCTGTTGGGCTGGTTCACTTTCAAATCATTTCACTTTATAATCACTTAGTCATAATGCAAAAGGAGGACGCCTCTGATACTACTAATGACGAGTAAAGTGCTTTGGAACATTGAAATCCAGAAAATATTACGGTACCTTCTACTGTTAAAGTAGTATGCGAGTACAGTGTTGCCAAATGTATGCATTTTTCAAGTGGTTCCTGAAACAACGATGCATGATAACATTTTAACATTAAGATTTCCGATTCAGAAGCGAA
The DNA here is from genome assembly GCA_029619315.2 of Dynastes maya. Taxonomy (NCBI): domain Eukaryota; kingdom Metazoa; phylum Arthropoda; class Insecta; order Coleoptera; family Scarabaeidae; genus Dynastes; species Dynastes maya. The sequence continues at coordinate 51,365,646 of JAROYE020000002.1, forward strand.
CGAAGAATGTCGCTGCGTGTAGCTTTTGCGTCAATTTATATACACCTTGTATAATTTTTTTAGCGTGTAACGGCTTAACGGGGTGTATAAGCTCAGCTTATCATAACATCGGGAGACTTTAATGAATTAATTGTGCGTGTAGAGTGTTCCATAGCTTTGTTACTATCACCCCCTCGCCATAAGCGCATGAAGCACAGTTAAATATTCCCCAACATACAATATATGCTTCTTGACCCTAGTAAGACTCGAACACACAGCCTCTAACTCTCCCTAGTCAACCGCAGGCCCTCTTACTTCTAGATCACAGAGCCGTAAAAACCAGTTTTGGACTAAACACTGTTATGGGAACAATTAATTATTACTTGTGCCAATGAAAAACACCAGTATCTAACATTATCTTTAATCTCAAACACTCCGAAAATACAATTACAAAACCATATTCATAATTATTTTCAGTTTAGGAATTTGGTTTGTTCGTTGGGACTACACTTTTTATTTGGTGTAGTGTAAAATAACGCCATTAAAGTGGATGGTGCGAGTAGATGCGTGATCAATCATGTACCAAGCAGATGCGAACGGCAAGAGTTTGTCATCGATTTTCCCATTATAAGGGCTATAAAGTTAAAATTGATCTTGTTCTCGGCAATTTATTCACTTTTCTTTTGTTTTTACATTCAACACGTTCCTGTTCTCCTTAATAATTTTAAGCAGTTTTCATTTTATTGCGCTCCCAATGTGGAGGGGATGATTGGTATTCTTGATATAATAGGTTTGTTCTAACACACCAGCAAATCAGTTTGTGAATCGCCGGATACATGCGCAAAGCAAATTTGGCGTTCCAACATAACTTCTGACTGAAATGTGTACGAATAGTCGGATGTCCCAACATAAAATTTGACGATGACCGAATCTTTCAGCGAATGGTCGAATCGATCCGCAGATTTGTCTGGAACCGCTAGACAGAGGCATGCGCAGAATGTAATTAGCTTACTTGATATTCATATAAGCAATAAACGACTGTAGTTTATAACCTGCAAATAACGTAATTGTTTACTACTAGTATTTATTTAAGAAATCTGTTAAAATAAGGGATTTGGAAGGATTCTCCGATTTCTTAAATAGTTCTTCCAGTAATGATGACAATTTGGACGTTCAGTTAGTGGTTTCCAAACGAAATAGTTTTCATTATTTCTTTTGGAAACCGAAATAGTTATACGTAAACTTAAAGTCACAGACAGGTCTAAATTCAGTAAATTTCCGTAAACCGTTCAAACACTCCACGATACGGAATCGGTCGGAAAGTAATACATTTTTAACGCATGCGGAGAAAACGGTTCATGAACTAATCCATGTATCGAACACATACGATACATAAACTGCATGTTGGAACGAACCTAATATTAAATGAATATTCTCACAAAATATGTTTTTCGCCAATTATGCTTATTTACTTATCAGTTCATAAAAATAACTTTCCGTAATAATTACAATCCTATTACATTTTCCTACTTGGCGCTGATTACCAGTCTACACCCATCACTCCGCTTTAAACTGCATTTAATAAATGTAACTGCACACATTAGGTTTGTTCGTTTGTCAATTAGTGCAATACGGAGTAGTTCGAATTTCTAAATTGCGCGTTCGTTTGTAAAAAAAACTGGCAATCCGACGTTCGTTTGTATATGTTGGGTAGCTTCCGACAGTTTTGAACTGCACAAACTTGCACCTCCTCAGGAGGTGGAGTAAGTTTGTGCAGTTCAGTGCAGCTGTCATTCCATTATTTACCTAACCCAACTTTACTTCATATTCATACAAAATGACATCCGTTGTAATAATTGAAAGTGAAATACAACAATTAATAAATAACAAGGATTTTTTAATGCTATCGTGATTGCCAATTGCCACCATTCTCAATCTTTTAAGTTATGTATACTATATAAATACCAATTTGTACTGTTCGTTTGTACCCATTTAGAGTAGTTCTAAGCAATCAAAACGATCACGTGATCATAATCCTGTCGCTCTCTAGAACTAACGCGGGCAAGACAAACGAACAAACCTATTGTTCGCTCAAACTTATATAACTATGAAAGGCTGAATGAACATCCTTTTCTCAATAATTTATCTGACGTAATTATTGTAACCCCAATGAACAAACCTTAAATAAGTAAGGAACTATTTTGTTTACTGGTTACAACAAATGTTACATTGCCATTTATGCATAGTAAGATACATATCTAGTGAGGCTATACATGCTTACAACAATTTGAGCAGTAGAAATGTTTCAATACTTGCAGTAATCAGCTTGCTACTTTCTAATATATAGGTAAACAACTATATTACCAAATACGTATTACTCCTTTTTCTATTCAAATCAATTACTCTTACTTATTGGTGTCATTTAATAGCTCTAGTGGTATGGGTATGAACATAGTTTTCTTTATCTTTCACAATTTCATGATTAATTCTTTGGTGTTTAAGTTAAAAATATAATCTAAGACAGCTCGACATTACGTTGCTAAAGTAGATCCAGTAATTATAGATTTCTTATCATGTAGTACAGAACGATGCAGGGTACTCCAATTATAATGTTTTTACCAAATTCCTCTAGAAGGGATTCTAAATACAAGTAATTCTGCACACCCTCAAAGTATATTCACTAAACCAAACTGAATAATGGTACCCTACACTACACGTTTCTTCAATTATAATTTTTTTAAGTGTCATTATACCGACGTTGACCGAAATAATTACCTATTTGCGATTCTAACCTGAATTAAGATTTGTATTTACCTGATCGTGTTACCAGTTCTCATTCGTACCCACTGAGGAATAGGTCTATTTTGCTTCAATTTTTTTGCTAGCTTTCGCTTGATTATAAACGTCTTGTGGGCTGACTAGAAAATATTATAGAAAAAAAAGACATTGATTATAATGCTTATCGAAAAATATGATGAATAAAATAGATGTCATAAAATAATCGAGAAATTAAAAGATACATACCATTGCGACTTGTTTTGACAAAACCAAACAGAGGAAAGGAAACAAATTTGGGTTGCCAACATATCGGTCGCTTTCCCACCAGAGCTACCAAATTAGAAAAGCTAATATCGCCAGATTTTGTTTTATTTTTTTAAATAAATAACATAAGATTGCGAAATTATTAAGGAAGCTTTTTTTGTCGTAATATAGTAACGTCTTTTAAACAAATAAAATTATTGATTTTTAATTAACAGCATGATATAACTTACAATTTTTTGTAATTTTTCGCAATATATATTTGCTTTAATTTTGTGTTATTCAAAAATGTTTACATTAAATAATAAAACATAATTTAACGTTATTTGCATTATTCAAAATAAAAAACTTGTCAGAAATTTTAATCCTATTTTACAAAAGCAAGATGGCTCTGTTTTAACCGGCAACCGCCACACTGGAACAAAATTCCAAATTGAAGCACATGAATCATATGTTGTGAATAAAAACGTCTTTGATAGTGGGTTAGTATGCAAAAAACTTCCTCTTGTTAATAGAAGTATTATGAATAATTTCAAGGGATTTACTTAATATGTTAAACATTTGTTATCAAACCATGCTGATATTAAATTCTTCTAAACGTTTGTAGTGGCTGTGCACGACTTGAACTCGTTGAAATGGCAGGACCCAATGTAGCAGCTCTAGCAGCTGATCTAGCAAGAGCCGTGGAATTGACAATGAGTGCGAGTGCGTCACAGACCGACCGACATAAGGCCTATACTGCCTGCGAAAGTTTTAAAGAAACATCACCATTATGTGCAGAAGCAGGGCTTTACTTAGCAGCTGGCACTCAACACTCCTTGGTTTCAAGACATTTTGGTTTGCAACTAATGGAACATACTGTAAAATATCGTTGGACACAAATTTCGCAGCAGGAAAAAATTTTCATTAAGGTACATACGAAGTATATCTTGATTTAGGAAATAACATACTAGCTGTTAATAGGAAAACGCAATGAAATTGTTATCAGCTGGTGGTATAAGTGACGAACCACATATGAAAGATGCCCTTAGTCGTGTAGTAGTAGAAATGGTTAAAAGGGAATGGCCCCAACAATGGCCAGGACTTTTGGCTGAGTTGTCAGATGCTTGTGCATATGGAGAGATTCAGACTGAACTTGTCCTTTTAGTATTTCTTCGACTAGTTGAAGATGTGGCTTTATTACAGGTATGAGACAATTATATACTTATATTATTAGCTAACATTTACTTTTCACTTTAGACACTTGAATCAAATCAAAGACGAAAGGACATCTACCAGGCATTAACTACGAATATGGCTGTTATTTTTGCATTTTTTTTGAAACTTATAGAATTGCATGTTACAGAATTCAGAAATTGTTGTGAACAAAATGATACTGCAAAAGCTAATGCACATGGAAGGGTTGTGCAAGTAGTGCTATTAACATTGACTGGCTTCGTTGAATGGGTTTCAATAACCCATGTAATGACACAAAATGGACGATTATTACAAATATTATGTTTACTTTTGAATGATAATGCTACATTTAGGGGTGCAGCAGCAGAATGTTTATTGCAGGTAATTATTTTTTTTTAATGCTAAGTTAGGGAGCAGGGAAACTATAATGTATGGAGGAACTTGTTTCTATCCAACATTAACAGGTTATTTGTGATAAGAGAAAATAAGTTGATTTTTATTTTTTGTGAATTATCTGTAGGAGTTGGCAGTTCAATTACACTTCTGGTATGTAAGAAATATTACGATACGCAACAATAAAGGTTTTGGTAATCTATTTTGGTTATCTAAAGTTGACTAGGAAAAAGCACCAAGTTGTCTTCTGTGATGCTAGATTGATCCAATAAACTCATTGCTAGGCAACATAATCGTAACAAATGCTGAACTGTCAAATCAATTCTAAAACCGCGAATTGATCTGGTTTAATGTTATTATATCCTCCATTTTTCATGTTCTTGTTCTTTGTTCTTGATAATATTCTTCCTTATTTTTACCTGTTTTATTAATCATCATTTATTTGAATTAATTACAAGTTCTTTTAAATATATCGATTTTTGGTAAACAATATGTACAGGGGGTGGCAGAAATATTTGATTTAAAAGGGGACCTCAAGTAAGGTGGACGGGGAAAAGGGATAGGTGGCCACTCTATTCGATAGTTATTGCTATTTCAGTAACCATGGAGCAGTGGAATGTGGTACGTCGCTCTTCCACCGTTGAAATGTGTTTCAAAATCAAAGATTTTGCTGTGGTTGACGAACTTCAGAAGAACAAAACGAAAGCAACCGGCAAGACTGCGATCTGTGAGAATACCAGAAAACGTCGAAGCGATACGTTACGCCATTGAAGCCCTCGCCGTTCAGTTCGTCGGCATTCCACTTGTTTCAACATTGCAGGCCGAACCTGCCGACGAAATCCGCACTTGGATTCGCATTTCCACCCATACTAAAAAGTGTTTACTCAGAAGTTGCAACCTCGTGATCATATGGCATGACTTGCTTTCGCTAAAACGACAGCTGATGACATTATCGTAATCATGTATGATGAAACCCATTTTTATCTCTTGGGTTTCGTTAACAGAATTGTCATTATTGATCTGCAGCGAACCCGAGAGAAATTCATGAGCGTCCACTTCACAGACAACAAGTCACAGTATGGTGTGGGGTGACAAATTGTAATGTCAGCCCATATTTCTTCGAAGAGGATGGTCAAACTAGTACGGTGAATTCCGATTGGTATGTTTTGATGTTAAGAAACTCTCTCGGACCTCAAATTCGAAGAATACTACTGAACACTGCCCAAGTGTGGTTTCAGCAGGATGGAGCAACCCCTCACATCATGGGTTTCAAGAAATATTCCTGCAACGCCTAATTTCATTTTCTGGAGATATCCCATTGCCAGCGCGGTCATCCGTTACCAACGATATACACAGGACCTGCGCGCTTTGACGTCAGCAGGCTGTGACGTATTTTGACATAGGCCATATAAACGCGTTTACACACTGAGGCCATCTCTGCGTTTTGAATTGGTTTATCCAAATTATATTGGTTTTATTTAAAAAAGTACTGTGTAGTGATATTTCCGTACTTTGTTGGTGATTCCTGCAATGTTTTTCTAGCGCTGTATAAGCGATAAAGCCTTTTCTGAAACGATAAAAACGAGGTAACCTAACCTAAGATGACGTCGGTTGTTTTGTGTTTTGCTTGCGAGTTACACTTTGTAAATAGAAGATATTTATTTTTCAACAGCTACTGATTCAAGGACCGGTGAAACTATAAGTGTAAGTTTAAAATATCCTAGGCTTAAAAATTATGCTATTTCAACTCAATTCCCTAACTGTCCGTTGTATTTGACAAAAAAACGTGATGTTATTGTTCAAATAGTGTTATATTCCTGCGTTATATTTAACAAAATTATTTTTGAACACGAAGAGATGTTTTTAAATGTATGTAATAAACGTTCTGTTTTAATACAATATATTTTAAATTACATCACCGAACGTAACCATTTTGGATACTGATATATGTAAATGTCATATTCACAGTAGTGAACGTATTGCAACAATTGTAATAACTTGCTCTACAAATACCCTACTTAAAAATGATTGTGGGAAAAGTAATAATAGATTAGGTAAAACACCACATAATAGGAGGGATAAATTAGATAAAACACCACATAATAGGAAATTAAAGACTCCAGTTAAATAGCAAGTCTGTAAATGTTCTCGTGAAATTGAACAAAATTTCGAATAAAATTGCAATTATTGTATCATTTCAACCTTAGTTTCGTCCAAATACATGTACAATTACAAATAATAATAATTAGTCGATTAAATATCCACCACAAATACATCTTTCACGAAAACGGTGCTCGGTTACGTGATTGGTTTTTGCTTTGAAAGTTCGTTTTTCCAAAATAAAATCGAATGAGATGCGAAGCGGGCTCAGTTCACGACTGGCATCCTCTTTAAACCAGAAATCCTTCAAAATTTAAAAAAGAAATGCAAAAACGATTCTTTTACCGCTTAGGCTAATATCGTGCATGGCGATACAGCGTGACGTCATCGAAGAGTTGTGAGGCTTTCTAGTATCGGTGGTAACAGGTCATCCGATCTTTCGGCGTGTGACTATCTTTTGTGGAGTTATCTGAAGTCAAAAGTTTTCATTGATAATCCACGCACCTTGGAATAACTAAAGGTTGCTATCGAACATAAAATTACGACAATAATGATAACATGCTTCGTGATGTCATGACTAATTTCAGAATAAGACTTCAGCAATGTATGAATGCAAATGGAGGACATCTGCAAGATATTATTTTCAATGCCATGGTGTAAATAGTAATGGCAAAATATGCTGAATTTAATGAAATGTAAACAATTCCTTTTGAAAATAAAAGTTATTTCACTTGCAAAATCTTCAGATATTTCTGCCGCACCCTGAATGTTTTTTAGGCTTGATGTGTTGTTACTTTTATGATGGCTTTGTCACGAACTATACAAAATTGCTGGGTTAACTTTAATATTATGTAAATCAGGCAACAATTATCACCTTATTTGCCGTGGTTGCGTAACAAGTTGTACGATAAGTTTATCCTGCATAGTCCATACGGAGGCCATTGTAAAATCTACATAAAACACTGAAAATTAAACACATTGTCTATCAAAAACTGACAAATTTTAACAAACCTACCTACTATTAATTAATTGAAATAAAGTTCGATAAAGTAAAGAAGTAACAACAATTAACAAAACAAGTTAGAATGAGAGAAAATAACTAAAACAAAAAAACGAAAGTATGACAAATGCAGGATATGATAAGAATAATTTACGCTTTTGGAATAAAGATTTAACAGTTTGTTATGATTATGTTGCTTAGCAACGAGCTCATTGGATCAACCTGACGTGGCAGAAGACAATTTGGCGCTTTTTCCTGGAGCCCTGCATATTTTTACTATCGGGTATCCTATGTTGCCATTTTAGTGACATTCGAGCCTGTTCAGCGACATTTTACTGTATCATATTCCAAACACTGTTACTTGATTTTCTAAGCTTTCTGTTTGGATCTTTAAGTTGCGTGAATCCGTTTTTCTTCGCTTTCGATTTGTTTAGATGCTAATTTTTCTGCTAATTACCGTTTAAACTCAGTTATTTCGAGCTCGTGGTGAAGTCGATCGCCCATACTAAAATACATAATTCTCACTTTAGAACGATTTAGAGTGAAGTCAAATCAATCAAAAATAAAAAATATATAGTAACATTTGCATATTAACAAAAAAAGAAGTATTTAGTTATTGATTTTTCTTTTCAGAAAGGTTTCCAGATTGAAACAACTTCTTCTGCACTACATCATGTCAAACCCTGCTGACAATCAGCTCTTTGACATGATGTATTGCCATAAGCACCCATTTTCTTTACATATTTTCGTGGCATATATAAAGAAAGTATAATAGCTTGGAATGGGTACGATATTTGCTACTTTATACACAAAAAAATTATTGTGCGATCCTGAGTCGTTTATTTATAAAAAGTTTTAAAATCAATATATTTAGCAGTTTTGACGTTTATCTAAGGCATTGTGCAGGAAAATACGAGCACACCTCGCACCATAGCAAACATAATTCGGTTAAGAAAAAAGTCCGATTTGATCGACTTCACCTCGGTTGACTATTTAATAATGAAAAACTACATCTTTTTAAATGAATAATTTCAACAAAAAAATAAACTGACTTATATTTGGTTTTAGATTGTAAACAGAAAGGGAAAACTAGAGGAAAGAAAGCCTTTGTTAATCTTATTCAATGATGAACCCATGCAATGCTTAGCAGCAGCCTCAAAATTGATATCAAACAATCACGACGAACAACATTATTTGTTTAAAAAGAAATTGATTCAGGTAATACAATTCGTTAATGTTTACAGACGATATTTCAAAACTCCCATTTTGATTTTTCATTAGGTATTAGCTGGCTTAGGAGCACAACTTTGTTCACTTTGGGGTAAAGATAATATTGGACGACCACCAAATTTTTCCATATTTTTGGATGCCGTGGTTGCATTTTCAAGCCATTCGAGTTTAACCTTGGCGCATTTAGCTAATCCAATATGGAACAGTATGATGAAACATGACCAAATTTCAAGAGATTCAATGTTCTTATCTTATATATCAGAATGGGTACAGTGCACTGCGCCAAAAATTATTAAACTAAATTATTCTTACGCGAAAACTACAACAGATGTGACAAATCCAGCCTCCTACTATAAATTGGATTTTGATAGCGAAGAAGAGTACTCATTATATTTTTATAGATGTCGTTCAGATTTTCTTGATACATTCAGGTAAAGAACCTTCATGCAAATGCAGCTCGAATCATTATTTTGGTATTTAATTATTTGAAAAGTGACTAGCAAATTCATACCTTTGTTTCTAGGCAAGCTACAATTGTGTCACCATTAGTAACATTTTCATATGTGGAACAATGGTTGGTAAAATGTCTCCAAGTGCCAAATACAACATTTGGTTTGGCAGTGAGCGATCCATTTCATCAGGAATGGGAAGCTTTAGCTACTTGCTTGGAAAGTGTTTTAAGCAGAGTTTTGCAAGCGCAAGAACGACCATCAATACCTGCCGGCCTGAGGCTTTTGCAATTGTGTTTAGGATATCAGCCGGCAGACCCTTTGATCCTCTCTACATTACTGACCTGCATTTCAGCATTATTTGTATTTTTAAGTATGTCGTCCGGACAAATGGCTCCTTCAGGTAATTAAATCTAGTTTAATTAAATTTTATATAGTGAAAGCTCTCTTAGCAGACAACATTTTTTAAATGGAGGAATACCTTGCAACTGTAGAAATAATAACTGAGAGTAAAATATTATTAACCATTTTTTTCTTAATTGAACTGTACATACCTGTGAGGAGTTTAGTGTGTTTACTACAACTTTAAATGAATTAATTTTAATTCATGATAAATATCATGGGTATTTATGTGTGACTCTTTTACTTCCATAATAGGTGCACTCAAGATGCTCATAAAGCCTGTCAAGAAAAGCTAAAAATATTCAAACTTATTGCTCAATTGAGTTGTAAGTTGATTTTGGCACATTCCCTTAATTCTTTTTAAATTGAATCAATTGTTATAACTGAAATGCGGGCAAATTATGTAATTAGTGCGTGTTCATATGGTTTATTAAGTGTCAACATTGATGATGATTGATGATCCACGCTTTAAAAACACTTAAATTCCGAAAATCTGGTAAGCTGTCAACTTTACGTGATTCTTACTTGTTAGTTGATACCAGATTCGTACATTTCAATAATATGTAATTCGATTTGCTTTAATCGGGAGTTGACCAATAAAAATTGTACGATGAGATCATGTCTTGAGTTATCGTGCCTTAAAATAAGTTGTAGGTGATAAGTTTCTCCTAATTTTTCAAGTTGGGTTGATACCGACGTTAGGCGTGACTTATACATACTCTAGTATAGTCGTAGTATGCTGAATCATGCTGTTGTAGTTGAATTACTCATTAGGTAATGAAGCTCTAACTAATTAAAAAAAGTAGATTAACTGCTCTTAATCCTTGTGTTTTTGATAAACTTTTTCGAATATAATTTTCTTTTTGCTATTTTCTACATTATTATTACTATATAGTACAATGTGTATTACTATTTCAATAAAAATACATAAAATATATGCTTTACCTGCATCATTAAATAATACGCACTAACATCCAACGAAGTCTCTATGCTTTTATAATTCCTATAAGGTTTTTTTTGCTTGTACAGTTTTTTCAATTCTTGACTTGATCTTCTTTTTCATCTATCATCAACTTTTTTACCTCTAAATATTTTCTTTGGCACCTTTTGTTCCCACACCTTCACTCTAGTTCGTTCCGTCTTATTTAGTGTCCAGTTTTCACCGGCAAGTGTGTCATTATTAAGGTTCGACAAATGAGTGCAACGTCAAGGGCGTATCGCGCAAAAGTAGGTACGTGAGATACAGCACTATTAAAAAATATTCTTACCAGGACGTCAATAAAAAGTAACAATATATTATTTTTTAATATGTATTTCACGTACCTACTTTTGCGCGATACGCCTCTGACGTTGCACTTGTTTGTCGAACCTTACTCATTATTGTTGTGTACATTTTTACATTTGCTTTTTTTTGGAATATTTTTATTTAGAATGCTATTCTTTCTTGCTTCTATTTCTGTATCTATATTCGGTGTTCTTGTAAATACTGTTCCCAACTATGTAAGTCTGTCTACTTCTTCACACTTATATTCTATCCCTCTTTCCGTTCTTACTTTTAAATAATTTCCTTTTTGAAATTCTTTGTCCGTAAATTTAGTTTTTTCTTGTCCATTCCATAAATTTAGTTTTTTCTTCATTGATTAATAACCCAATTTTCTTGCTTATTCCTCCAATCTTTTTATTGCATTTTTCAGTACTTCGTTAGTTCTCGTTAAAGTCACTAGGTCATCCGTAAATGCAAGGCATTGGTGACTTTTCCGATATAAAATTCCAGTTCTGTTGATATTTGCATCCATGGCTTTTTCTAGTACAATACTAAAAAGTGTCGACGACAATGGGTCTCCCTGTTTAACACCTTTATTTATTTCGTATTCTTCTGATTTATTATTATCTATTTTGACCATACTCCAACTCTTTTTCTATAATTTCCTTGTATTTACTTTGCTCCTCTTTAGTTTTCAATCTAATTGCTTTTTTATTTTTTCTTCTTGCTTTCAGTTCATTTCTAACATTTAGTAATATTTGTATTATTATGGCCTCTATATACCTTTACCTTTTTAGTTGCTTTTTCTTCTGGTTCTTCAATTAAAATGCGGTCAATCTCGTTTAGTGTTTTCCCATCAAGTGACCGCAAATGTTTTCTCTTTGAAAATATGTACTGATAATAACAATTTTTTTCCTTGTAAAATCTATTAGGAATTTTCATTTGTTACCTCGTGCTATCCGTATTGCAACTATTGTTGATCTGAATAACTCCTCTCTACCTATTTTCGCGTTTGCATCGCCCAACATAATTTTCATATTATATTGAGATACACTTTCGTAATGTTTGTTCATTTCATTATAAAATTCTTCCTTCTCTTCTATCTTTTCCTTCTGATGGTGCATGATAATACATAAACATAATTTTTTATTTTCCCCTCATTCTCAAAATACCCAATCTGTGTGATATTGGCTTGAATTTTACTACTGATGCTTTAAAGCTTTTGTTAATAACGAATTCGGATCCTAACAGTCTATCATCTCCTCCACTATCAAGGAACATATAATCTTCAATTTTTGTTATACTTCGACCTATTTGTTTTGTTTCTTGCAGTGCTACTGTGTCAAATTTAAATTTCTTTATTTCATTTACGATATGTTTTAGTTTTCCTTCTTCAAATGTTCCTTTCACATTCCAAGTGCCTATTTACATTCCTCCCTTTCTTCCTTTATTTTTTTTTATTTCGTTATTCATATTCTTTTTCCTTGCCAAGTTTGTCATAGTATCTTTTTTTTATTTTGTGTTTCTTTAGTTTTTTGGATTATTCGTTATATTTCCTCTTGCCTCCTCTATTACCCCTGTCTTATTATTCCATTTAAACTTTGTCATTTATACATTTTTTTTTTTGTATTCTACCTTCACTTTTCTCCTACTTCTTCTCTCTTCCTTTAATATGTCTTTTATTGTTTTGGCTGTATCTCTTTCTGCAGGTGATAAATCATCAATGATTTGTAATTTTTGGTATTTTGTTTCCTTCTATATTTTCTTATTTTGCATAATTTCTTTTTTATTTTCATTGGTTTTCAATTCAACAAGACAAGGTTGTGGGACCCAACTTAGTTACCTTAAGGTCGCCATTTATCCTTATTTTAGTTTCTAAAAAAAATTTAATTGCTTCTCTAAGTACCCTTTCTTCATTTGTATCTACTTTTAACCCACTTACTACTATATTGTTCATTCTGTTTTCCTTCTTTAATCTCTTCATTTTGATTGATTTACTCCATATCTATTTTTTATTTCCTTTTTATTTCTTAGTTTTTCGTTATACTTTTTTATTTCATTATTTTATATTTAGAGCTTCTTTATTTCTTGTAGTTCTGTTTTCATTCCTTTAAATTCTGCACCTAACTTAACCACCATGTTTAGCAATTTATTTGTTATTTTTTTTTTATTCTTTTCATTTCCGTAGGTGTTCTGAATATTCTTTCGGTCTTTGCAAAGGGACTACTATCTTTTTCCTTACCCCCTTTCTTATTTCCTTCGTCCGTCTTGTAATCGTCGCTATCCACGTCGATTCTTTTTCCTTTGTATAAAAATTCGCGAAAAAAAGTTGTTTGCCTCAACGGTTCAGAAACGGTATCTATCAGCTTATTCACAAAAAGTAACTGAAAACAATTTTGATGCTCTACCTCTTTTCACCTTACTTGCAGCTTCCTTGTTTAATTCAGCAACACAGCTTTATCGTTGGATAGCTTTATCCTTTCATCCAGCGATTTAAAAACCTCACTTATTGTTTTTAACACTCGCTACGTTAATTTTACAATTTGTATTTACTGTTAGCATTTCTTGCACAAATTATTATCACTCCAACTCTCGAATTCACGGGTTTATTGCAGGTGAAAAATGTTTATATTATAATTAATGCAACATTGCCACGGGTATTTTGATATTTATATAAATACGATATTTTCAAACCCTGCTTACTGTTATTGTGCTATATTTCATTGGTGTACTCTTATTTTACAGCAAGTTCTGTTGCTATGTCAGGCGCAGCGTTACTTCCACAAGTTCTGGAAAAAATATTTTCCGCTTTGGTATATACAGCACCTGGACAAACAAGAGATACTCGATCGCGCGCTGTGAAGAATGTGCGTAGACATGCTGCTTCTTTAATGGTTAAAATCGGCAACAAATATCCACTCTTATTACTTCCAATGTTTGATCAGATACGATTAACTGTGGACAATCTGTCGCGACATGATGGTCCTGCTCAGCTCAGTACGTTGGAAAAGGTTACACTACAAGAAGCTCTCCTTCTTATATCTAATCATTTTTGTGATTATGATCGTCAAAGTTCATTTGTGGGTGAAGTGATGAGAGACGCAAATACTCAGTGGTTAGCAGTGGCTAACGCAGGCGCGTTTAAAGGTGCAATTCAATTTATGACTTTCGTTGGACTTAACAAAGCACCAAGCGGAACTAATGAAAGTGATAACATTTGTGGTACTAATCGAAGCAATCTCGTATATTGTGTTAATTTACTTTTGGGTGCCGTGAAAAGGTGTGCTTGGCCGGATGATCCCGAACGTGCAACGCGTGGCGGTTTTGTAGTAGCCCTTACAGAATCAGGAAATCCGGTGTGTAGGAATCCAGCAGCACCTCACGTAGTACCTCTTTTGCCTCACATTTTATCGTTAATTAGAATATTTAATGAACTGTTTACGCCTGAAGCACAAGTTGTACTACATGAAAGCTATAAAGGCTGTTTAAACATGTTGGAAGTAGAAAAAGCAAATCTTTTGGGTTTAGTGGGACAAGCAACTGATTCATCTGAAACAAATTCCACTCAAGTTCCTATGGAAAGAATGCAACGGTTTTTGACTGGCTTGCATGAAAGCTGTTATCATATGATGGGGGCCGTTGGTCCATCGCTGGGTAGAGATCTATACAGTTTGCCAGACTTAGGACCAGCAATTGTTAACAGTATATTGGCGTGCCTACAGGTACGTAGTGTCCTGTGCACTTTTAATATCTTTCGTTGTGAGTTCTAATCTTAACTTAGTAGCAATCTCGAATGCCCAAATTTGCAAATTAATTTGCCTGGAAAAGATAGAATTTAAAAATATGTCATATTATACTATATACTTTTAATCATAAACGGAAGTGTTTATTAATGTAGGCTGCCTCAAGTCTTGAGCAAATTATTCTAACAAACGACACTACTCGCCAAATATAAACTCATTTTGAAGAATGTATTTACACAAGTTTTTAGTACATTTTTTTACGGTTTTCTCACAAAGAATGAGAGTCCAGCAAAACTATTGGACATTACTGTAGAATTAATTTTGCACTGGTGTTATTAACTATGGTTTCTGAGGATAGAGCAGAATCACCTATCAACTATAATGTCGTATCACCTACGTCATATTTCTGTCGCAGTTCTTCATGAACTTCAGAATTTCTCCAATTATATAAATAATGCGCTGCTTCAGAGTAGTGAGAGTTAACCTTTAATATTCTCGGATTGTAATCACATATCTACAAATTCAACTGTTAACATTCAGTAAGAGAAATTAGTTACTTATAATTTGAACATTCTTCGAATGGTAACTTTACGGTTTAAGTAATCATTTTCTTTTATGCTAGGTTTTAGAATTGCCACGTGTGTACAATTACAAAAATTACGCTAAGAATGTGTGTTTTTCAACAAAGGTATATTTGATGTTGGCTTTTTCTATGTGCATTTGTGGAAATATCTATTAACTTGCTAAACGCTCTATAAATTTGTTACCTCCTCAACAAATTGACAGACAGTATTTTGAACCGGTGTATGTAATTTCGTTACCAAAGTTATAAAGCGCTTAATCCTACAGGTAATTTCATAACCTTCTTATTTACCTGAGACTAAAGAAATATTTTACAATAATCCCTCATGTATTTCATTATCGCTTCTCATTTACCTGGAATTTATTTCTGGATTCAATGAAAACTTCTCAAGCTAGATATATAATTTATTACACATATTAAACATTTGTTAATAATAATGCTACTAAATATTTATAAAGGCAATTATGAACATATCACATATAAAAATTACAGTTCGTCAGAACAATGAAATGATAAGCATTTTAAAAATTTAGTCTACTTATGCTACCGTTTTTTTTGTACAATGTATTCCGTCGATGTTGATAGGAGGTGTAGGAAAAACTTGTCTCCTAGCATTGTACATATTTCTTCTAATATACTCAATGTCCTTTGTTGTTAATGTTGACGGTATCTCATTTTTCAGTGACAGAAGAATGATTTCGGAAGGCTTTTCAACCAAATCATCCACGGCCTTTCTTTTGCACGTAGCACAATTTGTCGGTTCAACGCGGCTAAATTATAAATATGTCACTGTCACATTCATCGAGGGTATGTACTGAACACGAGCACTTTCGATTTACACACTTCCATAGCGACTCCCCATTGGTTTTCAGTTGTTTGAGAAAGTTAAACTTAAAATTATTTATAACTAACAAAGGTTTTCCTCTGATACTGTCTACGAACTTAACATCCATGATGCGCACTATTAAACCTTGCACTTGATAAAACTGATATGCAACTAATCGGAAGATGAAAAGAAAGTACTTTTATACTAAATATAGTCATCAAATTCCTTTAACATATTTATTTTACAACCCATCAAAGATTAGTTTGACCGATAACGAAACTACCTGCAGGATTAAGGGATTAAGATATTTTCCTTAATGCATATATTTTGCTCCCCCGAAGATTATTTCGGCTGGTGACGAAATTGCCTGTAGAACTAAGGCGCCTTAATATAAATGACGCGGTTAATGATCATTGATAACGAAATTACATGTGTCCTTTTGAACCATTAACAAATGATAATTTGTACTGATTACGTCTCTGGTACGACTAATTGCATAAAAGAATAACGCAGCCATTATTTTTAATTTAGGTTCAAGTGCCCTCTAACTTGTACGGAATGTACTATAAATGGAGAAAGATGTAAGAGTAAATAGTTCACCATGTTCTTTGTCAACCTGAAAAATTCTGAAATTCATTGACGAACAGCAAGAAAGGATCGTTGACACATATGCCTTTAATTCGTCCTTTCTTCTTCTGCCATTTCTCCCATTAATAACATTCGCATAGGCAACATTTTCAAATTTCATATATTTTTATTTTAATTCGAAACATTCACTAAATGTATTGATATAATCAACCAATTCTTTATCTTATTTCAAACAAACAGAGAACAAATTAACCAAATTGCACCATATTTGTTAGGTATATAGTACTTTACCTATCTTTTACGTCTTCAGCCGACAATATAGAAATCTATTGCGTCATGATACCATTGCATTGTAGAAAACGATTATTTCAGATGACGTCAGAGAAACAGAATTCTAATCGCCGTGATCCTTATTATATATTATACAGTAATAACGTCGGTGACGACGAATTTTTCATCTTATAACAGAATGTTGTTATCTAGGATGTAAACGAGCATAGAGAAATTAATAAAAAAAAAACACATTTCATAATAGGTTTTATTTTTTGTCTGATGTTCAAATACCGATAACCAAACGTAAGGTATTCTTAGCTCCAAAAGAAAAATGTTTGAAATATAAAAGATGGCGTTATAACCGAGTATAAATGACATTAAAAAGTTAAAAAGCAAAATAATTTCACGTTGTACTGTATTTCATATCTAAGGAAACTATGTGCTATGCTGCATTTTGTAGCTTGTTTGCACCTTAGTGCAACAGTGCAGATCTTGTAGAACCCTTTTATGAAGTATGCTAGCAATAGCGGTGGGTGATGTAAACAGGAGGGCGCGGACAGCGATTCGATTCCTTGTATTTTCCTTGCATATTGTGTATATTGTAAGGGAATGCAACGGAAATACACGAGGAAATCGAATTGTTGTCCGCGCCCACCCGTTTACGTCACCCACCGCTACTGTATGCTAACGTATCATATTAAACTTGTATATTTCAATAATTAATAAAGCGTGACAAACGGTTGCACCCGCAGGGGCGCCGCGAAAGGAGCTGTGTTTACTATGTACATACAAGGAATCGAGTGGACGTTCGGTTATTGTCGGTTGATCGGTGTGTGTGTACTACTTATAATGTTCGAGAAACTAGTGGAACCGTCCAAGGCGTACCGCGCAAAAGTATTAATAAAAAAATAATAGATTGTTACCTTTTATTGACGTATCGATGACCACTGCGGTAATGTGCGACTGCCATGTCCACTGTCCATTGTCGATTCGGTCAGGCCTCGACTACGGTCTCGTATACTTTGCAAATGATCGATCAGCATCTAATGAAGTAAGATTTGCGAAATTCAAATACTCCTGTATCTCTTCTGTGCACTCTTGAATTCCAGATATAGATCGAACCTTTTCTAAATCCGGATTTTTATTTAAAACTGCACGAAATTTTTGCGCGACGTCTAGTCCTATAGGATCCGTCAAGCTTTCTCAAGTTGGTGATGTTATTTAACGAGTCTTGTATAGATAAGTGAGTATTTTCTAACTGCGAAATAGTTTGTGTTACTACAGAATAGTTTATGTAAATGTCATCTATTTCTTTTTGAACGTCCGAATCGGAAAAAAGTTGCTGACTCTTGCGAACCGCTTGAGAATTAGAAGAATTAAGTTTGAAAATTACATCTTTCACTTGGGAATAATATTTGCGATAGTAAGATACTGCCTCGGTCCATGTTCCCCATCGCGTCAATACAGGCCGAGGTGGTAGCAGAATTTGCGGATACAATTGCTTGAATACGCGGATATATTTGGGAGATTTCACAAACACTTTTTTGGTAGATGATATTAAATCATTCACCCTAGGATACTTGCTTCGAATTGTTTCTGCTACGAGATGACATGCGTGTATGAGGCATGTTACGTGAAGAAGAGTCGGAAAGCATACTTTTAACATCCTGCCAGTTTTCAGCATTGTTGCAGCTCCGTCAGAAACTAACATGGTGATTTGGGCTCCTACGACACAAAATTCTCTTAACATATTTTTTATTATGTTTACAACGGTTTCAGCGTCAGTTCTTTCAATCCTTTTACTGGCTAACAACAAGGAAGTTGCTGGACCATTACGTTTTAAAGGACGCGCCACAATATGAATCACGCTGTGTTTCTGAGCATCAATAGTTTCGTCCACAGTGAGCCAGATTTTTTGATTTTTCAACTCGTCTTTTATACAGTCTTTTATTGTACTTTGCACATGTTGTAAATTGTACCGCAATTGTCTTTTTGTTGGTAGCTTCCATGATGGAACATATTTATCCCAAAAACGACGAAAGTGTTCATTATCTACTAGGTGTTGTGGAATGTTGCACGTGCTCAATATGAACATAAAGTCATACAAAAATTGCCACTACGGAATATTGTTTTTTAAATTCAATACATGACGTTTACTTTTAATATGACTTCTACATTCAAATGTCGTGCGACCTAGCAACTCTATATCGCAAAATTTGCAACGAATGTGCGAACCTGTAAATTCCAAACCAAGGAAACGCCAAATATACTTCTTCACATACGATGCAAGAGGCACACCAGGCTTACGTCCCATATACGAAAACGCACAATGAGAATCCGATAACTAACCGAACGCCAAACTCCTCAATGTCTACCGCATTACTGAACTCTGCATCCACATACGGACGCCCCCCCCCCTCCCGTACAGGCGTCTCTGTGGGTGCAACCGTTTGTCATGCTTTAGTTATAACCGAGTATAAATGACATTAAAAAGGGTTTTTTAACGTTAAGCAAAATTTGACGTTGTACTGTATTTCATATCTAAGAAAATTATGTGCTATGCCGCATTTTGTAGCTTGTTTGCACCTTAGTGCAACAGTGCAGATCTTGTAGAACCCTTTTATGAAGTATGCTAGCAATAGCGGTGGGTGATGTAAACAGGAGGGCGCGGACAGCGATTCGATTCCTAGTATTTTCCTTGCATATTGTGTATATTGTAAGGGAATGCAACGGAAATACACGAGGAAATCGAATTGTCCGCGCCCACCCATTTACTTAATCACCCACCGCTACTGTATATTAACGTATCATATTAAACTTGTATATTTCAACAATGAATCTTTAAAATAAACCTAGTTGAGGCCATATAAAGTAGGAGTAACGTAGTGCATATTAAATATTAAAGGATTGTAAATGGGCCAATTGGAATACTTGAAAATTGCTTACGATGGATTGTTACTTGTTTATAGTAAAATTACTAATGTGACATATTAGAAATATCTTGCGACAATACGTGCAATAAAGGTTGCTTATAAATATATTCAATCAATAATAAAAGAGAGCAACGCTTCGTAAAACCCCTTGCCTGTTTCTAAAGTTCAAATGAAATGTAGGTATTTTTCCTACATTGATGTTTAATATTGCTTAATAACACAATCGTAAAACAATAATTCATTCAAATCATTTATTTTCAGTTTATTCCTGATTACCGACTGCGACCAATTATTAGGGTCTTCTTAAAGCCGTTTATATACTCATGTCCTCAACCATTTTACGAAGCAGTTCTTTTACCAATAATTGCACACATCTCCCCTATCAGTAAGTACATTATACTTATTTGATTAATTCCATAACATTTATCGTTTCATAAACTACTGTAAGCTGTAAACTCTATAATTAAAATAATTTGTTAATTTATCAAAACATTACAATCTTATTATAACGCATTAAATGAACATTATTTTTGCAGTGGTAACTAAACTGAACACTAAATGGCAACAAGTTAATGAGTTGAGAAATAGGGAATCGCAAGATGATAATGCAGACGCACAAGAAGTATTAGAAGATATACTAACAAGGGCCTTAACTAGAGAATATTTGGATGTTCTTAAAGTTGCTTTAGTAGGAGGAAGTTTAACACCAGATGCCGCTCAAGACATTATGGAAACTGAAGAATTAAGCATGGATGGTCCTCCTCCACCTACAAGAAATAATATGACTACCGAAGTGATATCAGAACTCGGAATAATTCTGCTGAGATCAGAGAAAACATGTCAATCTTTGGTATTAACAGTTTTGGGGGCGTTATCCTGGATCGATAGCAATGCTTCGTTGAAAGCAACGTACTTAACGGGTCCTATAATTAGACAGCTTGTAGGTGATAACTCTTTGAACGGAGAAATGGCCGCGCACATTATGGCAGCTGTCCTTAATGCGTTGACATTGCACGGTCAACACGAAGCTAATCAAGGGTCACTATTAACATTAGGCGCTCAAATCTATGAAATATTAAGGCCGACATTCCCTGAAGTATCGGCTGTTATGCAACAAATTCCCGGAGTAAATCCAGTGGATTTACAGAAATTGGACGAACGCATTTCTGGGAGTACGAGTAAAGGCAATAAAGTTGAAAAAGTAAAAAAAGATCTATTCAAGAAGATCACTGGCACGGTAAACTACTTTATTCAATTGAATCCAAACCCTTGGTCAGATAAAGAATTCCATAATTTAAAATAATTGTTTTACTATTACTCACCAGTAATTTTTCCTATCTGAAAAAGAATGAATCGAAGAAATCTGAAAATTTGGTGATTTGCCGATGTTGGTGGAATCAACTCAGATAAAAAAATGATTGGCATATTGCAAAGAATGTTGTTTTTTACTAACTTGAATGATTTTAGCTGACCAAGGCCGTAGTAAAATATGATAATCTGATAAACTAGATAGTATAGTAATATAACAAATATGCAGCAGAATCATTATTCCAAAACGACCTAAGGTAAACAATCAGCGTAGATTGTCACTTGCAAATTAAAGTATTCAAAAGGTTAAAAGTTTAACTAAGGAGCCATAGGTTTGGGATTTTAAGTAAGATTTAAAAAGGCAAAATACATATAGAGTATTATTATTATGAAATTGCAAGAAGATTGCAAAGCAGTATGTAAGTGATGTAGAACAAAATTGTTAACCTCCCTTGCAGTAATCGGTTTAACTGTGTTTTCTTTTCATAAATCGTAAGAACTAAATTTTTAAGATTTTACCTTGAGCACAGTATTACGTCTGTAAAAAACTTAATTACAAATATGTAAAATTACTATTACTAAATCAATAACCTCTGTGCAAGATGCCTTGAGGTTTTCTGGTTTAATATTATACCTGGTTTCGTTTATGTGTTATATTAAACTTGACGATTCAATTCTTCCTGTAAATCTATAATTTTCCTTGGAATTTCCGACGTAACTAATTACTGAAAAAATGTGGTGGACATTCACTCTTTATTACTTAGTTGTTATTTTATCTGCAAATATATCTTAATATTTCGGCAGACAATTTTAAATTTTACATGCCAAGTACACTAATTTAATTAATACATTTTGACTTCCGTTGGTGAATTACGAAAATCTATAATTTTGCTTGGAATTTGCGACGTAATTAACAATATATTAATTAAATTAGCGTATTTGCATATAAAATAAAAAATTGTCTTGAAATATTACGATATATTTCCAGATTAAATAAAATCTAGGTATTAAAGAATGAATGTCCCTCATATAAGGTCCCCGTGGTGTAGTAGTTAACACGTCCACCTGGCAATCGGGAGATGTGAGGTTACGTCTGAAATTCCTAGGAAAATTATAGATTTTCATAATTCACCGACGGAAGCCAAAATATGTTAGAACATCCTGCATTTTATAACATTTTTAACAGTTTCTAAATGCATTTCCTTCAAAACATCTGGAATGAAAATACATTTCTGCGTAAATTTTTACGAGATCTATCTAGACATGGTATTAAAACGCATTGGAAGTATATAGGCAGTGCAGTATTGAACACCAAATTTTGTCAAATTCAAACACCAAAAACGTAATTTTTTCAAACAGCACCATATATCTTCTCTGTATCCACCCGGTAGGAAATTCATATCTAATGTTTTTCTATAATGATGCATATGCCTAATATTAAAAGTAAAAAAGAAATTTAATGGTAAACACATTTGGAGATTGCATCCAAGTGCTTTCTGGTGTTAGCATTGTTTGGTAACCTTGACAACCGTAAACAAAACATATTGACATTGCTGTTCTTAACTATTTATTCGCAATTTTAAGCCTAAATAGCTACTTGCAAAATGAATTATGTAAAAAGTGTTAATACATAATTTATATATGAAGTCAGGAATAACGCAAGCATTCCGGAGCACAACAGATAACGTATTCCATTGTACTGCACTAGCACTTGCAATTCTAATTCGAAAATTTTAATAGTTTGAAAACATCAGTATCTTTTGTTTACTGTTGTCGTGGCAACCGAACAATATTAACCCCAGAAACTACTTGGATGCAATATCCAAATGTAGGGCTCGCGTTTAATTGCAATTATCTTTTACTTTCAATGTTAGACAAAATCGTTAAAAATATACATTTTTCATACGCTGGATACGGAAACAATATATGATGCTATTTAAAAAAAATTTCTTCTAATCTTTGTATTTGACAAAGTTTGGTGCTCAATACTGTATGTTTCGAAGGTATTTTAATACCATGTTTAGATAGAGCCAAGCATGTAATTTAATCTTGTAAACATTTGTATTTCGAATATTTTGAAGGAAATAGATATATCTACATTTAGGCGGTTGAGAACAAAATTACAATAGGTTTGTTTCTGCAGCCGATTTGTGATAGTTTGATCAGAGGTTAATTTGGATTAGTGCGCGAACCAAAACTGATTTGAAACCGATTTAACAATTTAATTGCACGAACGCTTTCTTTACATTTATCAGGCGATGCATAAGTTACAAACGTATTTAATAGACTTAAGAGAGAAAATATACTCAAATATGCAGATGAAAACAATAGATTTATCTTACATTCAAATATTACAAAAAGAGGTAAGCGAAAACAGAAATAAACGCGAAATGTTTAGACAGAATTACAACCTTAAAAGAACTGTTAATTCCTAAGAAAACCGCAGACAAGAATAAAACACGCGTGAAGTGTGAACATATACAAAAAAAAATCTATAACAACTTTTCACTTCACAATATAGCAATGCGCATGCGTCTGATGGATCACTGGACTCTTCAAACTGGAACAACTATCAGCAAACGATTAAAAATTAATTTGGAGATCTGCACGAACGCCAAATTACGTCAAACTAGTAGTCAGAGTTTGGCGTTTTAACTGCACCAACACTATTTTTGTAATGCGCATGCTCTAACGACTTCAAACGATTTTAAATCGCTGCAGAAACAAACGTAATGAAATCTACTAGGAATCCACTAGAAATCGACATATAAAACTCATATAATATTGGTTTATTTCTAGATAGATGAAGCAGAAACGTAACATACAAACGTCTATTACGCTGTCAGAAAATTTTAGCTTCGTATTATTTATGCAGTAGGTGTCATTTCACTATTTCAGAAGGTTCAAACACCTGTATATAGGATAAATGTATGAAATGCCATTATCTTCCACAAAGACACACTGAAGAGCTGCAGACGGTGAAACGCGTCTATGTGTGGTGAATAGGTAGTGGCTTTACATAAGTTTTACGTATTGCCCGATGCAAAAAAATGCTGTAATGGAAAAGTGACCCATGTTTACGTCTCTAAAGTAACTCACACTTTGTAATTCAGTATCTAATTGCTGTAGGGTTTCTATAGTAGATATGAAAGTGCACTTCGATATGAAAAGCATATTGCGAGACAAGAGTATAATTGGACGTATCACTGCATTGGCAAATGTGTACTTGTTGCGTGGGTTAGAAAACCATGTTCGTATGCACAGAAATTTTATACTTCGTCGATTTAATACATTTGAATATTCAACATAGCTAACATTCTAAATTTTACTTATTTTGTTGCAGTTATTGGGTAAGAGTGTTGGACAATTATTCAAAAAGGAAGTAAAAATTCATGACCTACCCCGAATTGTAATAACGAAAAAAGTGGAACCAAAAGAAGTCGTTCCGGACCTTCGAAACATTTTTAATGCATGATTGTTCTCTATTGTGTAGAAAATTAATTTATTTTCCTTGATAATACTTAATTGTACAACATTCCATTGTTGTTCAATGTGTCTGTGACTGGTTTCGACCTTATAATAATTATACTGTACATACTGTTAGATCTTTTTTGTTTTATTGGTAATTAATTATTTAATAAAGAACGCTTTTTCAATTCTTTTTATAATAGCTGTTTTCAACCTATTAAATTAAATTAATAATGAATTTAGAACCAAACTGACAGTTGAACCACATAACAAAAATATTGGGGAAGTTCAAAAACAATGGGTGTATTCAGGAATGGTCAGCGGTTTAACTAAGCAGAAGTACGCTGGATATCAACACAGAGCGAATCCCTAAATAAACCGCTTCTTCAATTTTAGTCAGTCTGTACTTGACGACTGAAATGTGTTTCGTAGATACAAAAAGTAGGTTACATTCTTGTGCAAAAATAATAAAAAGTTTAGTTTTATTAATTGAACGTTCTGGCTAAGAGATTAGAATGAATAACGAGGATAGTATTCTGTTTTGAACTTTTTCCAGTATTTTTTATGTTAGTGGGTGCCGCCGTGCACCACAGTGACATACGTAAAACATAGTGATATATGTGGATATATGCCTAGAGATGCAAATGGACAGGGCTAGCCCGTCTTGGCCCGGTTCGTTTGATAAATCCATTTTCGATAATTTCATACAGGAAAATGTAATTCGTAAAACTAAAACAGTGTTGTCTTAAAGAAGCAACAAATCCGTTCGTGTTTTAGTATATCCATGTTGCCTGTTTGGATTAAATCAGTAATAAATAAATCGTTACTTAAATTATTATTTTGTTAATACTGAAAATTGCGAACAGATTTGATCTTCTGCCAGTCGAGCAAAACTTGCTTGTCGGACCGAACGAACTTGATGGACTGACAACTGGCGAAGCTGTCGAGCCGACGACGCGACGGGCGGACCGTGTCGACAAACATGATGAGCAGGGCCGGGTCTACAAAAATCTCAAAATGCCCCCCTCTACTTCTGCCATGTATCCAATTTGCTAATCCAGTAGATTAGCGGGTAGAGTGCGCCAATCGTTCTTTGGATCTTCACCTTAGTGTGTCGGATGTGTTCACGTCATGGCAGCTGACTATCGAGTACCACCCTCAAATAACCTGATACTCTCTAACCATCTAATCTTTTTACCATCGAGTTGTAGTTCACGCAAAGTAGGGTCGTTCCCTCCTTGTAAATTGGAGGACACCTATTATCTAGCTAACGTTAATATTTAAATGATTTTGAATGTAAGGCGAAAACTTGAAAGGCTTCCAGTAAGGAATAATTTAGGAATCTTAACCATTAAAGTTGCCATATTAATCATTACAGATGTGAAATTGGCAAACGTCAAGATATATAAATGATCAGGAATACAAAGGACAATCCTTGCCTTTGATAATACAAACTTGCTTCACATAATAACATCCACTACCGGAACTTTGCTGAAGATCAAAGAATCGATAAAAGCGATGAGTTAGCAAAACGAGCCAATCGATCAGCGTTGCATCTTTCCATAACGTGCACTGATTGGCCCGTTTTGCGAACTCACTGCTCTTGTCAATTACCGCAGCTTTACTATAAACGCACCTTAAGATTAAAAGATCATAAAATAGCTAATACATTAACGAAGACGAGATGTTTTTGTTCTTTCCTATCTTTGAGGAGCAAATATGATGCAGTATTGTTGTGCCAACGAAGTATTTAGTCGCTCTCGTATTCAAGAACAAAATTGTCACTTCGTAGGCTTGGGCATTGTTATACCTATTTTCCTTCTATTTTGAACAATTTTCAGAAGCACCAACCGAGAGGCTTTCCCCACTGATCAAATAATTGAAGAGTAACTTACCAGATGGCGCTTGAAAAAACGTTTAAATTTTGATGATTCTTGGGATGTTTTTTGTGGTTAAGTACTATGTGTGTTGTTTAACCTATCCTATAAATTAACACCAGAAGCAATAGAAAATACATTGCTATAACTTATAAGAAATTTACTTTTCAAAATAATGGAAGCCTCTTTTAACAGAATAAATATAAATAATATTGGAGAGTCTTTACAGCAGCCTAGCTACTCTATAAATTTAGCAGAACATGGAGAAATTCTATCAGTGCACTATTCCACATATGAATGGTCTCAAGATATTATGTTAATAGTATTTACAAATAAGATACTAGTAGCTCAATTGGACCATCAGGTTTGTAGTATAAAATGATACTGTTTATTTTTTAAATACAGTAATAGCTTATGTTTCAGGATAAACTAAAATTTGATGTATTAGCAGAATTTCAACATAATGTTATATGTACAAATATATATTTATCATCTGAGACTGCCATAAATATAGTACCAATGAATGTACAGTTTTGTACAGCCAGTATTGATTTTAAATTGAGAGTTTTCAAAGGTAACTTATCTGATGAAAATACTTGCCAGGTAAAGTTATTTATACTCTTAAGTCAAAATTCAATGAAATTACATCGTGCAACACATATTTTAAGGAATTAATTGGACATACCAGTTATATAAATGACTTAAACTATGATCCAGAAAATATCTATATAGTTTCTGTAAGTGATGATCATACTGCTAGAATATGGACAACAGCTGATAACAAACAATTAGCAATACTTAAATTAACATCGCCAGGCATGTCAACTTGTTGGCACAAAGATGATAATTCTAAATTATTAGTTGCCGAAAAAGTTGGTATTATACGGTTTTATAATGTAAGCAAACAAAAACCAATACTTTCTTTTGATTATGGAAAACCACTAGCTTCTGCACATTGGGCTCCATTTGACTCTCAGCTAATAGCATCCTTACAAATGGGAGAATTATTATTATGGGATATGACTCGTTCCAGGTATTTACATTTAATAAGCACAATGTTCTTTTATTGTTACTTATTACAAAAACTCTGGTGTGATTTGGGAGGAAATGTGAGAGTTATGTTATAAGCTTTTACGTGTAGAAACAAAAGGTTTGTTGGCTCGAGCTGCATTTTTTACTTGGTGTAGTGTGAAACGACATCACTGGAATGGTCAGTTCAGGTAGGTGTATGGTTGTGTACAGCCACATGTAGGCCCAACAAATGTATATTTTTACCCTGGTTACTCAGAGTAATTAGTGTAGGCTGAGCAAACAAAGCTAAAGTTGGATAACGCATATATCTACAATTTTGCCTAGATTACATAGGGAGGGTGTACAAAAATCCTGGCTGCTTATTACTACTGTTTACTCTTAGTTTCTTAAATTATTATTCTATGTGTATATACAGTCTCTGCATATATGCGATTCATGGCGACTTTTGTCAACATTTTCTAGTTTCTTAGTTTTTGAGATTTTACAAAATGCTGCTTTAACGCTTGATATTTTAAACGCCTTATGCGCTACGGCAATTTTGAAGATATATTTCTTTCCAATGTGTTACTGAAAACTAAAAAGTATTTAATCGAGTGAAATTTGAATCATCACTTTCAAGATATCGGGCATTAAACAAAGTTCGACATTCTGCAAAGATCTCAAATTATGTCAGAAACTAAGTTCGATAGGCACAGGGAATGTTGAAGAAAATTGACATGAATGGAGAGGCATCCGAAAACGTAATAATATACAGGCTGTTCCATTTAAAAAAACAAACTTGTATCGTGTTTAGCAGAAATTCACATTAGAGTATAATTTTATGTTGTGCAGAACTTGTCTCCAAATCTTTTTTATTTGAAAATTTTTTCTAAGTTGCTCAGGGAAGGAACTATCTTCCGCTCTCGTATTAAATGGACACACTTTTATGTCAAACATCTGGCATATTTATCCTGTATTTTTAAATATATTCCCATGTTTATAGGCGGTTAGTTGAACTCCATAAGCAATTCCTTGGGTGTCTAGTAAATTTGTCAGAGGGAGTACATTTTTCTATATTTGATGTTTCCGTATGCTAGTTTTTTAGTTATATATATTTGACAAATACAAAATCTTAATTTAAATTTGTATTTGTCAAAAACATTATTCGTTACTTTAGAATATCTATTATAGTGTGTTTTCAGTCGCCCTATACAGAATAATCTGATGTATACAGAAGGTGGAGGTGAAGTAAAATTTAGTCCAGCAACAGAGTTAATTGCAGTACTGAATAAACTTGAAAACTCATTGAAAGTTATCCACGTGCAAACTCAACAGGAACGACTAAATGTAAAACTTACTCTGCCAAGTAATATTACGTGGCATTTGCGCATCCCAATAATTTGCGGTAGTGACGGCGACAGATTATATTTTTGGAAGGTGGTACCAAAATAATATTACATCAATATTAACAAAATTTTGAAAATCAAATTATCGAATATTATTTTGTATTATATAAACAATAAAGGCTACAATATGAAATATGTTTTATTTGATGTCTTATGTCATGTTAGCAAAATACAAAAGGTGTCAAACAAGTTAGGAATCTGCACCGGTTTACTTACTCAAGCTCGCATTAAGTTCCCAAAGTTTGACCCACACCTGACAATTCAAGAATCCAAAACAGGTTACCGGATACGTGTTCTTCGCGCTCAACACCCTTCAAGATTTAAATAAACTTCTAAACGCAAGATGATAAAAAAACAGATCAATCTATTTTGCGTGAACTAACTTGATATTATTGGTAGTTCAATAGTATTTCTGGTTTCACTTCAAACGGTGCCTTTCTTAATGGAACACCCTATGAAGTGGTTGAAGTCCTTAGAGAAGACCTATTAGTTACTTTCCATTTGTCCAAACAAGTACTTTGAACTCTTCCTAGTGCATGGCTCCTGAACTACTTTAACTGCTTCACTTGATTTGTGTTTTGATTGCGGAAAGGTTGAGACCTTATGCCCATTTCGAATATAAATCAAAGGCGCATGCCCACACAATTCATTCCTTTCGATCGGGCGACACGATTAATTTCATTTCTTAAAAGGCAATTAATTAGATGCAAGTCTCCAACTCCCAAATGACTCGTAATAGAACTTCCTCTGTGTTCATGAGCGCGTACATTCCGGTATTAAATCATCTTGGCTATTGGGCTCTTGGCTGCCCAGAAAGCTTCGTATCGTTTCATTGATTGTTAAACTGCTTTTAGTGCTATTATCCTTAGTGAAAACTTTTCTTTAAGCAATTACAGCAGTATGAGTTTCTTAATTCTTTTCGCTTTGGCATATTTAATTTTTTTCTTTAACTCGTACACAAATACGTGAAAATTACGACCCGCCCCAATGTTCAAATTCAGGCTAACATTTCATTACAATAAGGTATTTTATGTAAACGTAAATTCACAAAGGATTATTTCTTCAACCTATTACAGTGATAACATGTTATAAATTGATACTAAAACTTGTAGGGTAGACAACACCACTCTTTAGAAAACCTCTGAAAAAGCTGACAGTATGTTCAGCGAAAGGTCAAGTACAGCGAAAACCGCAAGACACTACTTGAAGGGGAAGAAGTCGCGAAAGCCTACACAATTTTTGGTCGAACGATTAGCATATAGAGCATAGTAGATCCGAACGACGCGGATTCAAATTCCGGTCGGGACAGTTGGTTTTTAATTACGGATAAAAATCGGAGTATGCCTTCTTCTCGGATAAGGAAGTAAAACCGTTGGCCTCGTGTCAATACGATGTTTGGCACCTTAAAGATCCCTACCGGAGGTTGCAGGAGCTCTGGATTCAGCAAAATTCTAATAAGGTCGGCTAATGGTCATAGTAATCGATGCTTAGAAGTACGGGCTGTATTCTGCAACACTTCGCCCATTATTACATTTGGTAAAAATTACAGCCAGTGGCGGTTAGTGCTGACGTAAATGCGAGGTCAATTACAACGCTTCGATTTCCTCGTGTATTTTCGTTGCATAGTGCAACAGAAATACACGAAGGAATTGAAGTGTTGTAATGCAGACACCAGCACCAGCCGCCGCCGTTTACAGCCAATGAAGCAGGATAAAAACAACGAAAAATCACAATGA
The DNA here is from genome assembly GCA_029619315.2 of Dynastes maya. Classification (NCBI taxonomy): domain Eukaryota; kingdom Metazoa; phylum Arthropoda; class Insecta; order Coleoptera; family Scarabaeidae; genus Dynastes; species Dynastes maya. The sequence continues at coordinate 51,396,430 of JAROYE020000002.1, forward strand.
TGCCTCATTTACGGCTGGTTGTGTATATAGCCTCAACATTCTATTAATTACTAAATCTCGATTTCCAATTTAAGTTTATTTTGCATTTAAATGCATTTATGTAGTTATTCAATTTCGTCAAGGAAATGTAATACAACTATCTACACGAACGCATCTAAATAGTATTTAGAGTAATTTATTTATTCCAAAATAATTTTTGAGAAATACATCACTAACAACGGAACGGTTTGAACTTGCTACAAAATGATAAGTATTGTATTCTTTTGAGTTATGGTTACGTAAGAAAAACGGAAATGCCTTTTCTTATTGCATTATGCATACAATAGATATAATAACAGTAGCTTGCCATTTTACCTTCTTTGTATATTATTCATAAGCACAAAACGAAGATGAAGTTGAATGCACAAATTACTTGTGACCAATAACCATTAATTTGCAGGCTCAATTGCGTATTGCTACTGAATAGTCGAAGTATGAAGCCCTCGAAAAATAAAAACATTGCCCAGAATTTCGTCATAAAATAAATAGAAATAGCACAGTAAGTAATTTCTTTTCTCAAACGTAACACCAACACTTGTCTTATTCCATTCGTTCCGAGAATATTTCTGGATGTAGTTGTTAACGTGTATATTGATTAAGTAAACATAAAATACGTAATAAGTTATTATGGTAGCCTGCTACGTATTTATCGTCATTTTACATAGAACTTTATGGGGAACTAGCCAATTACATATCAAGATTTGTTTATCTTGAAATTTCCAACTCGCCAATGAAAAGCTATTTTACACAACTGACATTTTCAAGTCCTGTTGCGGTTACCTCGCCCCAACTAATTGATTTATACAAATTTTAGACAATATATTTCTTATTCGTGGATTGCTGTAAAGCAAACGAATTTCATTAGAATTTACTTCGGGTGTGTAGAATATTGAAAATTTCATATCGCAGTGAGTTTAGTGATTAGATAACATTTGGATAATAATTAGGTGTGTTGTATAACTGCAGGTATCTCGAAACAAGGACGGCCGTGGCTGTTCTCATATTTGACATATAAATTTTACTCGCAAATATGGGTGAAGAGGTAAATACAATTTCTACTTTTAACGAACTGTTATATCATCTATTTTATGTTTTAAGGGTGAAGAACATCAACTCTCAACAGTTCCAATTGATCCACGATTTCCAAATACGAATCAAAGCCGATATTGCTACGTTATGTTTGCTGATTATAATAGATGCATTCGATTATTCAACAAAGAACACGACGATTGCAAATATTTTGAAAACGTATACAAGAGAATATGCCCCAGCTTTTGGATAGAAAAATGGGAATCACAACTAGATGATGGCACCTTTCCATCATCACTACCAAAAGCAAAGTAGTAAATGTTATGCAAATATGAAATTTGTAGTTTTCAATTAATTCTAATAAAATCTTAGTATTTAACATATACATAGTATTGTTGCTTATTAACTTATTGGACTCGAGTGCAGCCAAAATGAAAAGTTTAGTTCATAAATTTCACAATAGAGTGCAGTAAAACAACTTAAGAATGTGAACGTAATTCCGATATGTACTGCACGATTGTTACCTATACCCGCTAAATTTGTTTAAATTGCAATTTTAATTCACAAAGTTTTGCATAGCATATTTAGTTTTCCTTGCTGGTTTTTTGCATTATTTTTAATGTTAATATCAATTACCTAACAAAATGTAAAGCATGCTAAAAAAAGTAAATTGCGCATGGGATTTATTCAGAATTGGTAAAAGTTTAATCAAACACATCAATGGAGTACATTTGACCGAATTTTGGGCAATAAATAACTTCAAGAATTGATAATAGGTTCTGAAAATTATTTTTATTGACATATTCTCGACAATCTAAAGTAGATATCTAATTTGTTATTCTTTCAAACAGTAAGAAACCAAAATTGTTTAATAAAATAATCTATACGTTATTCAGCGGTTTTCTTATACGGTGTGGAAATCGACGATTCGATCGGGTACGTACAATATTTATATGGGCATTTGCTTTATATGTAGTTAATCCGTTGTACTCGAAAGAACAAAAAAAACCAACGTTAACTCCAATAAATTACTATTCCCAGTTCCAATGCACAATTAACTCTATTCATTCGAAATAAATAACGTTATAAATACAAGAATTAACAATCCCTTTTAGAATCTAATAAAAACTCTAACTCAACGAATCATTAGTTTGAATAATCCTTCTTTTTGATGACTCTTTCAAATTTAGATAAGAAAAATGCTGCGTATCGTAGTCTCGCAGTGTAGCATTCAACTATAGCGTTCGGGTCGCTTCTTTCCAGCCGGTATAAAGCTAGTGGTGCAGTGTGCTAGAAACACTAAAAATAATACCAGATACAACTTATACACAGTTCATAACAAAGGTCAACTCGACTATCACTGATTTTCGCAAAAACATCCATACCTCATTAACTTTTCAACTTAGATAATAACAGCCACATTACAACAACATTTGGGAGTTTTGAGTTATATTCAAGAGCTAAAAGTAAAGGAACGTACAGACTACTCTTGCGCGTGCACGTCCCACAAGTCGCGCATGCCAGGGCACATTAGGCTCTGTTGGAAGTCGGTTATGGAAACGGTACAACCTTCTGGATGGGGAAAGAGCTTCATGCTCGTGCTCGTAAAATGTGGCAATACAAGAGTAATATTTATATATAATTTATAAATCTGTATGAAAATAAACCTGCGTTGTGGGACACTGCTAATCAATATTACAATATAATAATTGGGACACATTATCGCAGATACACTAGTTATTTTTCAACTTAATGCTAGAATTTTCTTTATTTTTTTTACATTTGTTGTAAGAACTGAATTATTTTTTTTTTCAACTTTATGTTGGAATTTCCCTTATTTCTATATGTTGTAAGAAACTGTTAGAGAATCGACAAGAACTTTTATACCTAAACGTTTCTTTTATAAACGTATGTGTATGGCTTATGTCGGAGAGCACTGTTGGCCTTGAGCGAACACCTGCAGTAAGAATATATACAGTCAGTTGGTTCACAGCGTCCGTATGCATACGTTGCAATAAAGAATTAAAGCGCGTTATAGGAACGTATAATATAAGATAAAGTTTTGCGTTATTAGATCGATAGTTTTATTGAATTCTCCCTAAAATTCCTGTCAGGTTATGGGCCCAGGAATACGTGTTCATGTGCGCGAGTGAATCAAAATTCGTAAAAATGAACTCATTACAAAGTATCGAGAAACTCACAGACGAAAATTACGAATCGTGGAAACTACAAATGAAAAGCATTCTTATTTGCAACGAATTATGGTCGTACGCAAATGGTAAAGAAGTAAGTACCGAAGAAAATCGGGTCGAATGGAAAAAAAAAGACGAGAAAACTTTAGCAATGATCATGCTGAGTATAACGCCAGGTCAGTTAAATTATATTAAAACGTAGAAACAGCGCATGCAGCCTGGATTGAACTGCAACGCATATATGTATCGAAAGGCCCCGTGCGCAAAGCAACGCTATACAAGCAATTATATCGCATGAAAAAAGATCAAGGTACCCCAATGGCGAAGTATCTCAACGAATTTTCAAGTAAAGCGGAACAACTAAAAGAAGCGGGAATTGATATACCAGATGATCTACTCTCAATAATGTTACTAGGATCCTTATCGGAAGAATTCGAGAATTTTACTGTTGCGATCGAGTCACGTGATGAAATTCCGAGTATTACTAGTTTAAAAGTAAAACTAATCGAAGAAGAAGCTCGACAAAAAGAGAGACGGACGGTCCGATGCGAAAGTAAGTTACGAAAATAATGAAGCTCTTACTCACTAAAGTGGTGAAAGAAACGCGTTTTAATGTAAACAAGAATAACTATCTGAAAAAACAACCGAAATTTAACGGAAAATGTTACCAGTGCGGAGAAATGGGACACAAAGGCGTTGATTGTTACTTCAGGAAGAAACATGCTTCGAAACAAACCAGCAATTGCCTGCGACACCCAAGCAATAAGATCAAATGTTTGGTGTCTAGATAGTGCAGCTACGAGGCACATGTCGAACGAAAAAGAAAAATTCAAGATTCTAAATGAAAGCGTTACAACCAAAGTTTATACAGCATCTGATCAGTGCATAAACTCTTACGGCGAAGGAGACATCGAGCTGAACATGAAATCACATGACAAAAAGGAGAATCAAGTGATATTGAAGAATGCGCTTTTCGTACCGCAACTGAAAAATAATTTAATATCAATTCCACAAGTGACACAAAATGGTTACAAAGTCATTTTTGACAAGAACAAAGAGTTCATCAAGCGAAATGACAGAATACAAGTAATGACAGCCAATAAACAGAACGACTTGTATATTGTGAACACAACGAACGAGTGTGCATTCCAAACCAGTGAAAAAACTAGCAATGTGCAAAGATGGCATCTACGTTTCGGACACCTTAACTTTGCAGATTTGAGAAAATTACACACTAAAAACATGGTGAAAGGGTTGAATTTGAACTCTGAAGATTCCAGTGTGGATTGCGCTGTGTGCGCGAAGGGAAAAATTCAGCAACTTCCGTATAAAAGTGCTGAACGTCGTGAAAAACAAAAACTTAGTTTCGTACACTCCGATATTTGCGGTCCAATGAGCACTCAATCAATCGGTGGTGCTAAGTATTTTGTGACGTTCATTGACGATTTTTCAAGGTATACAGAAACACCTTAAGTCGATTTTGTACAGATCCTGGTGAAAAACATTGGTTCCTAGCGAAACGTGTATTACGTTACCTTAAAGGGACGAAGAACTATGGTATCACGTACCGAAAAACCAATCGGAACCTGTGTGCGTACAGTGACTCTGATTGGGGCAGCGACACAGAAGATCGGCGATCGTGCTCGGGAAATGTATTAACACTAGCCGGAGGCGCAATCAGCTGGAAATCAAGAAAGCAACCTACGGTTTCCTTATCGACGATGGAGGCAGAATATGTTTCACTTTCAGAAGTAACTAAGGAAGTGGTTTACTTAAAAAGTGTATTAAAACATATGCAATTTTACGATCTAGTGAAAAATCCTATCTGTGTATCATGTGACAATCAAAGTGCAATAGCATTAGCTAAAAATCTTGTATTTCACAAAAGAAGCAAGCACATAGACATTCAATATCATGTTAGAGAGTTAATTCAGAAAAATGAGATAGAAGTTGTTTACTTAAGTACTGATGAAATGCTTGCGGATAGATGCACAAAGGCGCTAGCAAAAACTAAATTTCAAAAAGCAACGACAATGTTAAATTTAATGTAAACTTGTTAAATATTAAAAATTTTCGTTTTCCATTCAAAGCACAGTATATGAAAGCAAAATAATCAGGAATTGTTAATGCGTTTATAATATTCATTTGTATGAAATATGTATGATATTGTAAATGAAAATAAAAGTTTGTATCGATAGAGAATCGACACGAACTTTTATACCTAAACGTTTTTTTTATAAACGTATGTGTATGGCTTATGTCGGAGAGCACTGTTGGCCTTGAGCGAACACCTGCAGTAAGAATATATACAGCGTCCGTATGCATACGTTACAATAAAGAATTAAAGCGCGTTATAGGAACGTATAATATAAGATAAAGTTTTGCGTTATTAGATCGATAGTTTTATTGAATTCTCCCTAAAATTCCTGTCAGAAACGGTAGCTGGTTTTGTTATAAAATAATAAATAGGTATATCTAATAGAATTGAAGCCTATTTTTACTACTACTGCAACATTGTGGACAAAACAGACGCAATAGAGCCGCCCGTAATTGCATAAAGCAATCTTGAGAAAGCTTCATACAATTGCGGACGACCATTGGCAGACTAATGTAACTTCGCACTTCCAAATCTACAACAATTTACATTCCTTAATTAATAATCAGTAAATCATACCAGCTTGTCGAAGTTATGGGCAGAAGTAGAATTATATCAAACCAATACATAAAATGAAAACATTTATTTTGTACAAAAATATAATTTACAATACATTATTATACACAATTTAGTTTACATATTCAAAAATTACATGGAAAATTATTAGAATTTTCCAAACTTTGGTATCTGAATTACAACTTGCTATGTAGATTAATTATATCCATAAATCTGGAACATTATTAATGGCAAAATATTGTACTGTCAATCTATCAAGGGTAATCAAAAATAATGAGAAAACCTTACAGTTTTATGTTTTTGAACAATGATTAAACTTGCATTCTGAATCTTTACAAACACCAAATAGTTCGTACGGGCAAAATGTCATTAGTGGATCTTCTACGGTGTCTCTAGAAAATATGAATTGCGTGTATATATTTACAGAAACGGGCAGTATTAACAATACTAACCTATTTTTACTGTCTAGAGGGGATACATACTGCTTTAAAGCGTTATTATCAATATCACATTTCGGTTGCCCATCAAAATCGTCTTGAGGTAGGACTACGTCCCTATGTTCTGTTTGTGCAGAGTTGCTGTTTACGTCTAATTCTTTTATGTTATCATGGGTATTATTTTGTATTGGACTGATATCACAGATGGAATCTTGAATGTCACGTTTCACAGGCGTTGAAGTGGTTTTTGTGATAATAGCATTATTATTAAATTTGATGCTATGCACTTTAGTTGTGCTAAAAAATTAGCTTTCGCGATTAAGGCATAATAATCGAATAATATCAAGGTACATCTCAACTAACCGTTGATCGATGGAATTTTTTTGAGTTGTCAGACGCATCACCAAATTTGTATAGTTTTGATGACTGATCGCAAATTTATCTCTGGCCTTCTGCAGTCGCTCCAGTAGCATTTTAATTTCTAATTCACACTGTTTCCTTTCGATGCTCGCTTGATTCACCTTTTGCAGTAACGGTGCCAACGCCTTGTACTTACCTTTCATCTGTAATCTGTTACCAGCTCAAGAAGTCATTCTTTCTTGTAATTGTACATACATACATATATAGATCAAGAAATAAACACATAACAGCCCAAAATACCAATATCAACTTTACAAATTGGTGTAGTTATAAATTGATACGACAGAGAATGGGTATTATTTTTGCATTCACTGTTTAAAATAATCTAAAGTATTTGTAATTTCTCTAAAATGTTCCTGTCACCCATTATCCGGTCGTACCTACCTTATTGAAAAAAGACTCTAAGACACTCTAAGAAATTTTTAAATTGCGCGGATAATTTAAGTTGGCAGTTCCGTAATTAAAAATCATATTCGTATATATTACGCTAAAGGTTGTTTTACACGAGGCATAATTCAGCGCAGAATTGTGCACCTAAAAATCATGGATTATGTAAATCGGCAATATTATTCAAACCAACACTGGGCAAACTTATATAAGAGCCATACAGGCATTTATGCACGATTTCTGCATGGCACACACAATTAATATGATCTCTTGGCAAATATAGAATTCAAAAATACAAAGTACACAAGTGCGCCAAGTATACTATGTAAAACAGCCTTAAGAACTTAGTGAATATGTCTTTCATTCCCGGAACTACCAACATAAATCAATAATTCCGGGAAATTAAAAAATTTGATGTATATTAAAAATAGGAATGCTAGAGATACAAACAAACCCGAAAGACACGTAAGAATGGAAAATAGTACATGATGTAGAACACAGCAATGTATGTACGTAAGTCGAAAATTGTTTATTATGATTATTTTGAAAATGTGATACAAGGGATACAGAGTAAAGACAGTGACCTCGTTGTTATATTAATATGAGATTTAGATTTATTAATTATCACAATATAAAAATAAAGTAAAACTCATACTCATATTATAATAACAAATCAGGAAAATCATTTAAAATAAAATGTGTGCTGCATGGTGAAAGCTAAAACCTATTATTGAGGTGAAATTCTCACTTGTCATTTCTTTTTCTTTTTACTACCCATAGCTATCTCAAGAACTAAGACCATGAAAAACATAAAAATCATTCACATATTCACATATAATCATTCTCATTGAAAGCTTAGATCAATTTTTATTTAGTTCCATAGTTAATAATATCAATTTACATTGTAAGTAAACATTCGAAATTTCCTAGAAACCTTTTTAGTATAATTTGAATAGTAATATTCAGTGGTGTACTAAACGGGCAGCGGGTTGCCCACCCAGGTATCATCCGTTGGTGGGTGACACACATGGGATTTAAAAAATAAAAAGTTTACAAAAACAAAAGGATCTAGATTGCATCGCAAAGTAGAGGCTTGAGCTTTGACCAATTGCTCGTAAAAATAGAGGCATTACGTTTCTATATTGAAGAAAAACGGTGTTATTGTAGAAGAGGCAGTAGGTCTAGATACGAGAAAATCGGGAGACTACGACATTCCAACAGAACGAAGATTTTGACGTAAGCAAGGAATGGCTGGTGACATTGCCACAGATGTAGGATTCACACTGAGAACTGAACATGAAAAGGATATGTTGGAATGCCTTAACCGATTCTATGCTGAACTCCGAACTAGATCAGTGTCCGTTCAAGATGTAGCTACATTATTCGGAATTGTTCAGACAAATTCTTTGCTCTCGGCAAACACGGAGGAGTTAAAAATTGCCGTATCCAAAATTGCTGCCCTTTATAATAAAGTAACAGAGACACACGTTCTCCCGGAGATACCAAGATTGAGAAGGCATTTAAAAGCAGCACGTGTGACTCCTTCAAATGATTGGCGAGCTTTGGACTTTATTGTGGAATGAGGTTTTTTAGAATCCCTCCCAAATCTTACGGTCGCACTAAAATTATTTATGACAATTTGCCTATCAGTTGCTTTATGTGAAAGGAGTTTTATCAAATCAAAGTTAATTAAAAACTACTTAAGATCTACTATGAGCAACACGAGACTAAACAATCTTGCCATATTGAATATCAAACATGAAGAAACACAAAATATTAATTTTGAAGATGTGATTTCCGAGTTTGCAGCTGTTAAATCCAGAAAAAAAGATGTTTTAAAAGTAATTCTTTCCATTTTTTGTCCATTTTCGTTTAAAATGGATATTGGATTTTTTATTTTATTTTATGTTGAATGCAACAGTTGTAATGGGGTGACATGCTAGCTGCGCCACTGCTAATACTATGCACTATGTGAAATAATTGGAGAAGCTGAAACTAATTTTTAGATAGTTTAAATTTACTTAATTAAAAAAATTCAAAAGATAAAACTAAACTCTTTAACTAACACTACTGCATTGTAATGAATAATTATTAGAATGAAAGATTGAATAATAAATAATAACCCTTAACATGCTGTTTAAAAGATCTCTTTATCAATTTACTTATTATGCATTCAGGTTGAAAAATGAATAGGAAAAATTCAAAAATATAATACCTTCCATTTTTCTTTATTTGTATGTCATCTAAAGCCTTTTGGAGTCCAGTTGGTTTGGAATCTGGAATTTGTTTAACACAAACATTTTGAGTAGTCACTTCTTTCGTTGTTTTTACTACTGCACCATTAGCACTTTCAATTTTACAAGAAATTTTCCTAAGACGCCTCTTTTTTGCTAGTAATAACTTTTGCTTCAACAAATGGTATTCTCTCTGTTGTGATTTTGGTAATAATTTAACCACTGATTTATCTAAGGTAATTTCTTTATCTGAGCGAACTATAGTTTTAGCTTCAACAGCAGCTCTTTGTTTCTTCAAAAATTCATTGACACTGTTTGCTAAATGTATCTCCTTCTCATCAATATTTTGCTCATCTTTCTTTAGCACAACATCAGTATCAGAATCTGAATCATTCAAATTAATAATAAGTGGTTTCACCTTAAGTTGTTGCTTTAGGAATCTGTGCCTTTCTGTTGGAATTGTTTTAATATTATTTTCTTTAGGAACCACTGCAACAGAATTTTGTTTAGGTAAATCCAAGACAATTTTCTTTGACATTGACGCTAAAAGTTTTGCACGCATAATATCAATATCTTCATCTACTGACAAGTTCCTTGATAGATCATTTTTGACATCGACTACAACAGTAAGTGACTTAGAATCTGGCAAATCTATGCTTTTTGCATTGTCATTGTCATCTTTTATGTTATTTTCTTGATTAACATTATTCTCTTTGTTTATTTCATATACTTGTTTGGGTTGTTGCTTACATTTTCGCTTACGAATTTCAGGAGCCTTTTTCAATACAGCAGATTTTAAAGCAGCCAAACGTAATTCTATTAATTCTTCGTCTTTCTCATCGGCACTCTCTATATCATTTTTCTGAACAGTCTTCCCTTCAACATCAACATGATCATCTTTTCCATTAGATAATAATGCCAATGTTCTTAGCGTTTCTTCATCTTCATCCTCAGTTTTTGATTGCATATTTTCAGGTTGCAACATTGCTTTAAGCCTAGTACGCAATGAGTTGTGATGAATATCCGATCCGTCTATCCGTATAGCTTCCTTCAACTGTTTTTGCATTACAGGATCGAATTCTACATCACTGCTATCGCTGCTATGGGAAGACAGTTCAAATCTGTTGAACCTATGCTTGCTGTAATATTCACTAGTTTTGTGCTTTTTCCGCCTACGGCAATGAACCGATTTTCTTCGACGTTTTGCATTCTTAAGTTCTGATGTACTATATGCATCAATATAAATTAGTGCGTCTGGCTCGTTGTCACTGATGCTGCTCAAAGAAACATCTTGTAATAAGTCTCGATTTGATACAGACTTACCAGAGTAAGAAGTTGAAGGTATGGAACAATCCGAAATATCTTCAAAATCGTCGACAATTTCACCTTCCTCGTGTTCTTCGGAACAAATTCGTTCCATAATTGGGCTGATATGTGTAGGGAATTACACGAGTTAGTAGTTCGCTATGAAAGCTGATTCACGAAATATTGACAAACCCGATGATTATTATTCGTTCGTGTACTGATAAAAATGAGATGACAAATGTAACTAAATTGAACTAAATCGACTAAAATGTAAAACATTATACCCTGACAAATTACACTAAAATAAAAAAAGTTATCTGTAAATTCTTTAAATACAGCTGCTTTTCTAATTTATCCTTTTTATGCGAGATAGCGCTGTATATAGATACCTTCGAATCAAAACTTTTAATCAATGGATAATAGTGAAAGGATTAATGCCTTTACATAAAATTAATGTTATGCTGTCTAAGCTGTCTTATATATATCGTGCATTTTTTTTATCACTGAACATATACAGACATATACCTATACCTAACTTATACATATACGTTGACGGTTTTAACACAAGGGCGTTTAGCATGGCGAGTAGCTACTGGGATTATTCCATGGTTTGCAAGCCGATTGTGAAATTCCTGAAGGGGAAAAATTAAATGTCAAATTTGACATATTTGTGTTTTATTTCCTGTAATAATAAGTTATATAAAAAAAACGCATTAATACACGGAAGTTAAATGCATATGTTGTGCTAAAAAAATGCACGGTATAGATGTACCATCGCTTTCATAAAAATCTGGGACAAGTAATGCTATTATGAAATTACCCATTTTAAACATGTCTTGTAGAATATTAAAAAATACATATGTCAAATTGTCCGTCAGTGTCAATCGTAAATGAACAAGTCATTGCCACAAGATTGAAAAAATGTCAAAATGAACTTATAAGAGTTGTCCTAGATGTTTATGAAAGTGATGGTACATACATTGCTGTCACCAATAAAAATGGGATATATTTTTATTTGTATTAAACACATCTGTTAATAAATTTGATGAAAAAAAAAGATTTCCACGAATCTTATTTGCATATTTTTGTTCTGAAAACGCGTGCCTGATGAAAATCGGTAAACTTCTCATAAACTTTAATTTCTCCGTTATATACTGACATTGGTAATGCTTTGGTCAACTGCGAAAATAGCCTACATTTTCTGTTTCATATATTACAAACAGTGGAAACTAAATCGTAATCTTTCTACGCAGGAAAATGAATATACGAAAACAATCCAGCTTACGAGTACGATGGTGACACCATCGTATTCGTAAACAGGACACCATCGTATTCGTAAACAGGACACCATCGTAATCGTAAACAGGACACCATCATGGTGTCCTATTTTTAAAGATCCAGGGAAACATGTATTATTGCATTAGCTGTTGCGTTAAATGGATGTTCATTAATCTATACCACTAGAACAGTTTCTAGGATAGTAGAAATAAATTTAAGACATCTGAATCGGCATATCTTAACAATCTTCTTTTATGTCACCATTTACAATTGTCATATTGTAGTAATCATAGAGGAATATTTTATTTCTCTATAGTTTTCCATGAGTTTTTCCTTGTTTCCGTGTTAATAACACAATTTTGTCTTGAATTTTTTGGTGCTTCGAGTGCGCACAAGCGTATTCAGTCAGCCAACCTTTCAAAACGTAGTGTGCGTCAATGGGCCTCCATTGGTTCAGACACGAGCGCGGCTCGATAAAACAATCCTCCATTGGTTTAGGATGAGCGCCGTGGTAGCAACAGCATTTCGTCATCAAAATTGACGGCAGATTTCATTCATAAACAGGCCAAGTATCATAACTGTAACCTTTAGGAATGGGTCGGTATTTTGTTATCGCGCTCCAAAATACCGAAATAACTCGTTACTTTGGAACGATGGGTTGTCGCGCGATACTGGAGCAGTTGTGGTCAGTTGTGGTCTACATTCGCGATGTTCCTGCGGAACGGTAGTGTCGCTGAAACGATGTAGCGCGACAGGAGCGAAGTCGACTATCCTCGGAAACGTCGCGATTTTCATTCGCGACGTTCATTGTCGCGTTCTCATGTAACCGATTGATAAACATGGTATGCGTGCATATTGTTCAAATAGTAGATGCTTGTATGTAGCGTAATACAAGGGTAACACCTTTAAACTACACATTCGTTACATAACTCTTAATTGTAGCAGTGTAAAATAAATTTGCAACTATATTTATTTACTAAATATTTACTTAAAATAAATTGAATTCTAATAAATGAATAAAAATATTTAAATTTAAAAGCAGTTGCAACGTAAAGAAGTTAAGCAATTCCTTTGTTGTAATTTAAAAGTAATAATCGTTTTACTTTAGCTGAATTTAATCTGCTTCTTCTATCTGATAAAATTTTATCAGTTTTTAAAAATACTCGTTACAGATCTCTAATTACAGTGTGCCTCATGTAAATATATAAAGAAATCAACCAGCGTAATAAGTAGTGATGGAAAAAATCGTTATTTTAAAATAACAGTTTCAACCGTTATTGTTATTTTGAAATAACGGTTGCAAAATAGCAGGTTTAGCGTTATTTCGTAGTCTACAGTTCTACATGATAAAGCATCATGATTTCACATAGCACATGTGCAACTGCTGATCATACGGCACGCTAAAATTTAAATTCAGAAGTTTTTTGTAATATAAATATTTTATTGCGTTTTTTTGCAGATAAATTATAAACTGGTTAATAGATTACAATAAATTAAGTGATAAACTGTTTATTGTTGTACTATCAGATTCAATGCAATCATCCTTGCAGCAGCGTTTAATTTCCACCATTTTGACTAATCCTACTGTTATTTTTCTTATATTTAATCTTAGTTAATCTTCGAGATGCGGGAATATCTGTGTCCGCAATAAATGTCCGACGTCCGACTCGATGTCAACTACCGCCGTACTAGCTGTTCGAGAGGATATTTATGTAGATAGGTGATATGAGAAGTTATTTTTCTAGGGGACTATTAACTGTAATAAACAGCGGCTTCAATCAGACAGTCGTAGCGCCACGCAGTTGAGTACGCCGCAACGGCGGTCAATGATATGTTCAAGACAGTCCGAAAGCAACCGTGCTATACATGTTATTTTCCCAGCGAGATAACAGTTGTAACCGTTATTGGATCCATAACGATTATAAAACAACGGATAATTAAATAACGACCCATCCCTTGTAATAAGCGACCATTTCATATCGGTTATATTATATCGTTCCAAAGTAACGGTATTTTGTCGCGGTCGCGAAAGGAAGGTTCCATGAGTGGAGCAGTATTTCGCAACTCAAGATTCCTCCCCAATAGAATAACTTGATCCTCCCTATACTATGGTTCCAACACCGGAAAATAAAGCCTCAAAGAACATGTCTGGAACATAATCCAAAACTGCTTTTTGCATCTATTACAGATTAGATTTTTACTTCTGTTAGGTATTTTAAAGAATTTGTTATTTAGTTTGATATATAAAACGTTTATTTCTGAATTCATAACACACAATGTAATATGAATTTTTTACTTTGTTTTACATCAAAGGTCTCTTTTCTAAATACTTCAAGTTTATATTTATTTGTTTTCTTGGCTGTTGACAATGAGTCAAATATTATACAACACATCAACATTTTCAATTTAGTTTTCTAATTCTAGTTTGCTTGATGTTTCAATTTAGTTTTCTAATTTTAGTTTGCTTGATCTTTCAACTTTAGATTATTTGGATGTGATTATAATGAATTTATAATTTTTCTTTTTCTCATTCCATCCAACCAATTTTGTAGTTGTTCCGATGGAGTTTTTGGGGCATTTTGGTAGTAATGTTCAGGTGGTTGCCCTTCTTCCAATCTAACAAAATAATGGCAATGGAAATATTCTACTACTCCAAATCGCATTCGTCCATGCCTTCGCATTCCTTTTATGACAGGTCCTTTTCCAACAAATGATTCTGCTGCATATCAAAATAAAGTTATAGTATATATTGTAACTTAATTAGTGATATTCTTACCAACCCACAAGTTACTAGCAAATTCAACATTATGTTCCTTTATAGCTAGTTCTCGAGCCTCTTCAATAGTTTCCCTTACATCTTTAGCGCCTTTTTTTAAAACAAATTTTAATTGTTTAATTGCTTCATCGACACTCATGCCCCTAATCATGCTTGCAATATACCACATTTTCCAAGGACTATACTTTATATTACATTTTTGATGGCAGATAAACTGGAAATTATATTAATGGAAGTATTGTTTATTTTCAATTAAGTGATTTCTCTGTGGCTGTATCCAAGTATAATTAGAAATGGGTATTCCATAGTTTTCTTGCAGCTGTGAATGAAAGGAAAGAACGCCTATTTTCTTTCCTTTCACGAAGTACCCATTTCTAATTATTGCTTATTTTAGTATAATGGTTTAACCTACCATTGGTCTAGGCTCTTCACCTGGATTCTGTGGAGGATAGATCTTGTTATTATAACGTAACCATCTCCTGGGAGTACTACTTTTTTCGTATGCCAAATGTATTGGAGTTGTATGTAATTTGTTAAATTCAATTGCTGCCAAACCTATAAGCTTGTTGACATTTGGCAATAAAATTTTATACTTGTGTAATAACATGTTCAAAGGATTGGTTAGATTTTTGAATATCACTATCACTATTTTGTTCTTGGTCTAATTTTATAGGTTATCCATAACAAAATCAAACATAACCTAACATAACCTTCCTCATATGTGGAACAAAAGCATTACAAAAATGTTTAATACATTGAAAATAATATTAAGAACACCTATAATTAATTCAGCTGGGTTATCTAAAAGAACATTTTTATCCCAAGCATATTATTGCAATGAAGTATGGGAACATAGACTTCGTAATCCAATTTTAAGTAAAATAAATTTAAATGAATTGTACCAAGATCTGGATCAAAAATATAACAAAACAGGTCAGATTAGTGCAGTAGATGTAGATATATTTGCAAATGCCGCAAAGGAAGAATCATTTGTTGGAGAAGTGGTTGATTTAGTTCATTATCTTAGAATGAGCGCCGCAGCTTCAAATATTTTTGATTCTACATCACATGCAGTAGTAAGGTTATTAATGGAATATAAGAAACACGAGGAATTATTGAGGTTGCTAAATGATAGGTTAAACTATGGAATATTCTTAGATTATTATACATTAAACTTACTAATGGATACATTCTATAAAAGCGAAGACTTTGTCTCAGGTGCTCGTTGTGCTTCTCATTTAATGCTCCAAGAGGAAATGGAAAATCCATTATCTGTTAGCATGGCTTTACTTCATTGTTACAAATACGTAACTAATCCCAAAGATTGGCCACAAGAACCCCCACCGGAAGAACCAGAAGAAGAAGTAAAAGTGCGAGTGAAATATATACGAAACCCTTATTTTGATGATCATTTTGACTTAACTGATTCTAAGCAAATTATAGGAAAAACATTGTCGACACTTACCAAGGGCAATGATAACATGCTTCATAATTCCTTACATATTCTGGGGCTTGCACTACATGGAAAAACAGAAGAAGCAAATTTGTTTTTGCAGAAACCTATACATAACAATCAAAAGCTGTATGCTGAAATATTAGATATACTACCTGAGGATAATATAGTAAGAAAAATGTTAGCCAATCATGTAGAATCTGGAGATGTCGAGAAACTATTAATTGATAATGTAAAAGATATGGAGAGAAGTGTTGCCGAAAAAGATATTTCAGAACAGTGTGAAAAGTATATTAACTGGGAGCAGAAACGCAAAGAAGCTCTAGAAGAACAACATAGAATGTTGTTAGTTCAGAAAAAACTTGGCAATATTGAAGATATACATAAGCAATTAAAGGAACGGGAGACAAAACTGTGGTTCTTTGAAAACGAAGATAAGATAGATTTACGTATTCAAGCCAAGAAGGTTTTCTACCCAAAAAGATGGTTTGGAAAGAAAAAGAAACCAAAGAATGTGGATGAGGGATATATACCACCTGAAGTAAAATAAACAATTGTTTTATAAAAATAATCCTTTATTGTAATTCTTATAAAATAAATTTAGTGTGTAAATATTTATGTAGTTATCAGTATATTATTTCTGTACGCAATCTTGTTCTATAAGCAATGCTATTTCTTTCTTTACATTTTGCATATCAGTATTCACTTGTTCTAAGCTTATTCCAACTGCCTTACTGATTTCTATATCAATTTGTTCTTGCAAATTTCTCGACTCACGTTCTATAACTCCCATTTCTGTAATTGCTTGTATGATTTCTCCACAATCATTGTGCAACATAGCTAGTAAT
Source organism: Dynastes maya (assembly GCA_029619315.2). NCBI lineage: Eukaryota > Metazoa > Arthropoda > Insecta > Coleoptera > Scarabaeidae > Dynastes > Dynastes maya. Next base: position 51,413,499 of record JAROYE020000002.1, read on the forward strand.
TTGTAAGCTTTTCTTGACATATCATCTTGTTTCGCGTTCTAAAATATAAAGCAATAAGTGCCCTCTTACTAATCTGTTACTACAATATTTTAAAATTCATCGATGCAAATAAAGAAACAAAATATTTAAATCATGTCGAGTTCTTATTTATTTATATATTTTTGAACGTGCATATGCAGCCTGTCTACTGGGTGCGTGGTTGGAAGAGAATTTCTTTCCTTGATAATTTACAGAAAAACTTCAAATAAAAATTATTAAGTCTTGCACAACATAAAAGTAAACAGGATGTTCAGTTTTCACTGCACATGATATTAGTTTGGTTTCTTTCCATTTCTTTCTTTTTAAATTATTGCGCATTTAGATGCCTCTCTTTATTTAATTTTCACTTTTTTCAAGTTTCGTTATATGTGTCTACTTTGATTTTTGAGATAATTTGCAGAAAGATATATAAGCTTTATTATAGTCATTACATGCAATTTTATAAATTCCCGACCTTTCTTTCATGTCCGATTTATCACTCCGATTGCCAAGGAGGTTCTTGAGTGTATTACGTGAACTGAAACACGTTCATATCTTCTCCCCTAAAAACTTTACTACCTTTCGATATTCTGTAGAAGGGAAGTTTCACAAATTTCCTGTCGCGGGTTTCTACCGGAATCAAGGTCGTGGAATTTCTTACATAGCGCCTATGTTGGACTTTCTTAAGAATGCGGTCGGCATCTATAGAACAGTAACCATTTTAAATAGCTACATTTGTTATGAATTTAAGCTCTTTATTATACCTACTTTTATTCCCGAAGCAAAAGTAGGAATAAAATTTGTGAAACTTCCCTTCCACAGAATATCGAAAGGTGTTAGTAAAGTTTTTAGGGAACAAGAGATGAACGTATGTTTCACTTCACGTAATACACTCAAGAACCTCCTTGGCACTCTAAAAGATAAAAGAAAGGTCGGGAATTTATAAAATTGCATGTAATGACTGTAATAAAGCCTATATTGGTCAAACAAAAGGAACGGTAGGTACAAGATTTAATGAACACATCAGGTGCTACAGGTACGGCAAGACAGAAGCGTCAAGTGTAGCACAATACATGAATGAAACCGGGCATGATATTAAATTAGAAAACCTGAAATTGATTAAAAGCGTAATTTCGCCAAGAGAACTGGACGCGTATGAAACCACTTACATAAAAAGGAACACAAATCTATTAAACAAAGAGAGCGCACCACTTTATTACTCTTGTCTTTTTGATTTATTAGGGCAATGGTTTAAGTGACGTGCTACATTGACAAAAGGCTCTTTCGTCTTGTCCCGTATATCTTGTATGTCTTACATTTAGAATGTATAGACGGAAGAAACACAAATTTGACGAGAAGGTACCGTTGTTTTGCTCTATTTTTTATGAGGATGAACGGCTACGTGTCAGCCAATAACAAGGGACCTTCCCGTACCGTATATTTCGCATGTTTAGCGTTAAGCGGCAAAAGTGGTTTCTTGTGAATATACAGTCAATTTTATGGAGAAAAGTTACTCTTTGCAAAAAGTACTGCTTCCTCAACATTCATGATTAAACTACCCACACTTCATTTACAACGTACAGGGTGATTAAAAATTATTAAAAATAAAATTAATAAAAATCAGTTGATACAGCTTTTCCAATTTTTTGTTGAAGAACTATCGAACCAGATACAATAAATAAGTTGTTCGACTAAAAATTTAATATATGCGGTAGGCCTGTTAAAATTATTCTTTTTACCTCTAAAAAATCATTTTTTGTTAGGATTAAGTTATCTATGAAGGTAATTGTTTATAATAATGTCATTGTGACAGTCAGACCTGTTATTTTATTAAAACGTCAATGTGAATATCTGAATTAAATAAAAATTCTGTTGAAATTGAGTTAAACTAAATTCAAAAATTTTGGAAGTGTAGAAAATAATTTCAGCAAAAAACGTTGGTCAAGGGTTGCAAATGAAATAATTGTTGAGCAAGTATTGCTGTCTGTTGTAGAAGATGGTAAAAAGTCACTGCGTAAAAGATCTGCAACATTACCAAATAATGTATCTAAAACTACAATTTCAAAAATATTAAAAGAAAACAAATTTCGACCTTACAAACCAAAACTTGTACATACCTTAAAACCAGGAGATTTTGATCGACGATTTGAGTTTGGTTGTTTGATACAAGGAGAGCTGGAAGATGATCGTTTCATGGTAAGAAAAATTATTTTCACCGACGAAGCAATGTCTACTTCCAATGGCACTGTAAGTGCACAAAATTATCAGTGGTGGAGTGACGCGAATCCTAATTTCACGATACAGACACGTGATCAATATTCGTTTAAAACAGATGTCTGGTGCGCAATTTTTAATGATCAAGTAATTGGACCAGTATTTTTTCCGACAAACTTTAAACAGTCAACGTTACTTACATTTTTTGAATAACTACTTGTTCGATTTTATTCATGAACTACCCATACACGAGAGGCTACAGACATGGTACCAACAGGATGGTGCACCATGTACATAGTACAAGGGATGTCAGACAGTACTTAAATATCCTTTTCAATGGAAAATTAATTGATCGGTTTTCTGACATTTTTTGGTCCGCTAGGTCTCCGGACCTTAGTTCATTTGATTATTTTTTATGGGGCTACATGAAAGAGAAAGTGTATTTGCAAAAACCATTTCAAAATAATGACCACTTCAAGGAATTTTCTGCAAGAACAGCTATCTGTATGGAGAGGGAATGTGGATATGTCGAGGAAAATGTGCAATGAAAGTAAACTAAAAATTTATTTGTTTAAATTTTCTTTTAAGGTAATTTAATCTTTTTGATTAATGTTCATTATAAAAATTGATTTGTTATAGATATAAACGTTAATTTTAACATTAAGAGGCAATGCATTTAAATTTAAACATACCTTTTAATTCTACGCACCTTTTTGCTTTTATATTTTGTTCTGAAATAAACATTAATAGTTCTCTCTTTAGCCAATTTTGATTTTTTAAATTTTCGATCATCCTGTACGTTGTAAATGAAGTGTGGGTAGCTTAATCATGAATTTTGAGGAAGTAGAACTTTTTGCAAAGAGTAACTTTTCTCCATAAAATTGATAAAAAAGTTTCCCATATGTAGAGAACTTAAGTGGACACACTGTATGTATACATATATTTTTCCCTCGAGAGTAGGGATAAACAAGCACGGTAGAATTAGAATTTTTTGTCACACATTCATTCGGTAATCCGGTTAATAATGAGAACCCAAAAGTCTTCGAAACGGACGGGAATTAATTAATAATTTGTGTGGTGCGGAGTGTACCGATACTTAGTGTTGTTTACCATACTACCCCCAGTCCTTGCTATCATTATTTCTATAGCATATTCGATATTTTATCATCAGATATACAGCGTGTTCGCCTACATAATTCCTTTCCTGAGCAATTTAAAGAAAAGTTTTCAAACAAAAAATATTCCGAGACAAACGTTGCACAACACAAAATTAACATGAAGATAAAACTAAAATGAACGAATTAGGCAGACCAACGCCGGAAATAAAACTTGAAGTTGCTGCTTCTAGTAGAAATAAAGGTTATAAATGTTTCATAATAGCGTTTATCTTAATACAAGGTGGAGTTACGGTTAGGATGAGAAAAATGCGTTATTTTGTTTTCTGTGTGTCTTATTTCGTGGTGGTAAGAATTGGACAGTCACTGGTGTTATGGACATAGGTCACTTAATGCAAAATATCAAGCGACACGAAATTACAAAAAGCGTTTATCGAGGTGAGTCTTGTTTCATTAAGAAATCAAAATGTTTAAAAACAGTTAGATTCTGCTTACTGGATTAATGTGCAGAAACATAATGAACAGGTTGATAGAAATCGATATGTGCTCTCGTGAATTATAAACTGTATACAATTCTGATTTTGAACTAGCTTTTCGAGGATATTATGAATCTAGTGAATCTGACAAACCCGGTGTATTTCGTGGTTTAATAAATTTTAGTGCAGAACTTGATAACGTATTTCGTGAACATTTACGTTTTTAGAACGCATGCTCTGATAGTAGCACAACATAACTTAGGCATAAGCAATCGCCAAATTGCTAGAAAAATACATTTAAATCCATCTAGTGTTGATTATAACATCAAAAAATACAGTGAAAGTGGCAGTTTTCTAAGCAAAGTACGAAGTGGTAGACCAACGGCGACAACATTAGCTCAAGATATTGCAATCGTGGTGTCCAGCAACCGAAATAGAAGAAAAACAGCGCCAGAAATCGCCGCAGAAATCAATACTGTACTTTCGAAGCCGATTAGCGTGTCCACGGTTAAAGCCATCTGCAAAAAGCCGGTCTTCACGGACGAATTGCGAATTGCTTTGTCAAATTAATAAGAAAAAGAGGTTACAGTGAGCACGCGAACATCGAAATTGGATGGTAGAAGATTGGAGCAAGGTATTGTAGACCGACGAATCTAAATTCGAGATTTTCGGCTCGCGAAGACGAGCGTTTGTAAGAAGATCTGTGGGTGAACGTGCACTAGAGCAATGCACAGTCTCTACCGTCAAACACGGCGATGGTTTGGTAATGATTTGAGGTTGTTTTGTTGGCACATCCGCAGGAGATCTCGTAAAAATTCGAGGCATAATGAGAAAAGAGCAATACAAACGCACTTACCAGAAAAATTTAATACCTTCTGGTGTAAGAATTTTGGGTCAGAATTGTGTATTCCAACAAGACAATGACCCAAAACACACTTCACAATTATGCAAGCAATATTTAGAACAGTTGGAAGAGGAAAATACACTAACAATCATGAAATGGCCATCCTAAAGCCCGGACTTGAATCCCATCGTGTTATTATAGGAAGAACACGATCGGGAAGTAAGAAAAACGGCCCCAATTTCAGCAGATGACAGGTGGAACAAACTGCAGACAGCATGAGCTTAATTAACTCCGGAAACATTGTTGAAATTAATTGCAAGAATGCCCCGATTATGCGACGAAATCATTAAAAGTAAAGGGGGTCACATAGACGAATTTAAAATTTAGGTCAAATAAACAATTTTAATTGTTAAAATTGTTTATTTGTGTATACTTAAATACCAAATACATATTTTAATATTTCCATTTAAATATTTAATAATTTACCCCGAAATTTGAGGTGCCCAAATACTTATGAGGGGTAGTGTATATAAACACATGCGAAATATTTGTCAAATTCCTACCATACTTGCTACGTTAATTTAGTCCGTGCTACCACCATTCCACCCATTATCGTAAATAGGAGAGACAATCTAACGAAAACTAAATTAAACTTACAAAAAAATGTTAAAGGAAAAAGTTACTACAAATCGCCCTAATAGTACTCAAACAATCGAAATTCTACTCCCAACCCTAGCACCACCACCTCCCTTGAGACCTAAAGGTAGAATCCATCACATTAACCTCTACCATCCCTCATGATCTAACGTTAACGGCCTATTTCTGTATAAATTGTTTGACAGCTTCAATGGCATTTCAACACAATCAACGTCAAATAATGGTTTACGGTGTAAGATTACTGATATGTCAGGCCATTTGGAAATTTGGAGAGTCGAAAGAGTTATTGAATTTCAGGCAATTTAAATGTATGCGCTCAGCTAAAATAAGTCGCCCTCCAACTTTAAGGCATTGGGTTTTTACCATCTGCGATATGGAATATTTGTGGATGAAATATCGAAAAGAAGGCTTGAAACAATTCGTTCCGTTGATAGAAAAGTGTCAAACCACCATTTTTGAGATAGTCAAAATGAACCCTAACAGCCAATATATTTATTGGAAAAATTACACGACATTTTAACAATGTATATTAATGCTTTGATGAAATATGCAAACATAAAGTCCATTAACTGCCATGTAATGAAAAATTTTGAAATGGCTCTTCTGAAATAGTAACAGAAAAGTACCTACGAATTTTGTTTAGTGTTTTTAAAGTAAAGTGAGGACAACCTAAGCTAATCTGTGCATTTACCAAAACTGCCAACATATTTGACAAAGGCAGGTGGCCAATCTATTTTTATAAGCAAATCAAAATTTCCTACTTAATAATTCCGCAGTTCAACTATTAACGAAACTAAACGAGTATTCACGGTCGCTAAAAAATTGTTCAATTTATTGTAGAATGTAAATCAGCATATGTGTACCGATTTCTTGGCCAAAAACTTGTTCAATTAATTGGCCAATAAATCGCGGCGAATAAAACAGGCTTAAGAGTTATTCTATGCTAACGGTGAAACTAGGCAACCTACAAAAAATGTTAAGAGGAAAACTTCCTGCAAATTATTTAGGGGTAGGAGTAGAAATTTGTGTACTATTGGGACGGTTTGTAACAATTTTTTACCCTAACATTTTTTGTAAGTTGTCTAGTTTCGCCGTTAGGGTGGTGGATTTTGCTTTGGGTCACCTATGGTAGCTTCGTAATATTTTCCAGTAATATATTTTTGTATTTATAGCTTTACAACGTAACTGTCTTAGTGGCATTAATTAGATTTCTCCTGTTTACGGTAATGAGTGGGATAGTGTTAGTGCGGGCTAAATTAATATGCGGTGTTGTGTGAGTATGATATGAATTTGGGAGGGCGCGGACAACGATTCAATTTCCTCATATATACTGGCCGCCATAAATAAATGAACACGTTATATACTTTGATAAATTTTGATGAAACTTTCAGTAAAGTTGCGTTTATTTAGTATTAAGAAACGATGAAAATTTCAACATCATACAATTACAACAATTTGAATTAACACTAATAATGCGTAGATCCTCCTCTGTTTCTTGCACATTCAGTTACTCGATTGGGCATACTTGAAATTAGCGAATCGATACTAGCCTGCGGTATACTCTCCCAAGATTCTAAAATCCGCCTTTAGAGAACATCTACACTGTGCGCATGTGGTTGTAAAGTACCTAACCTTCGTCCTATCATGTCCCACACGTGTTCAATTGGTGATAGATCCGGCGAACGAGAAGGCCATGGAAGCGTATTAACATTAGCGTTATTCAAAAACTCCACAGTAACCCTAGCGGTATGTGGGCGCGCATTATCGTGCTGAAAACTGGGATTTTGCAGTTCTTGAAGAAATGGCAGTAACACTGGTTCTAACACGTTATTGATGTAACGAAATGCATTTAATGTTTCCGGAATAACTACTAGAGGACTTTTACTTCCATGGCAGATAGCACCCCATACTATCACACCTTGAGTAAGAGCCGTATGCCGTTGTATAGAAAACTGTAGATGTCGTCTTTCTCCACGAAGTCGTCTGACCATTCTACGACCATCATGAGCCCATAAACAAAATCGAGATTCATCAGAAAACACGACGCGATTCCAAACGTCATTCCAATGTAACCTTTCGTTACACCACTCTAATCGCGAACCTCTATGGATAGGAGTTAGAGGTAAACAAAGTAATGGTCTATGCGATTTAAGTCCAAACGATTGAATTCGTCGGTATGTAGATCGTATAGAGATTTGTTAGTTAATTAAACCTCTCCATCTATCACCAAATTCTCTGGATGACGAAAAACGGTCCCGAAGAGCCGTAAGCCGAAGAGCACGATCTTCACGAACAGTGGCACACCTCGGACGCCTAGGCCGCGGACGTTGTCGTTCTTCATTGTTTTCTGTCCATCTTCGCCACCATAAAGCAATTGTAACAACACTACGTCTTATACGATCAGCAACATCACGAATGGATAATCCGGCTTCTCGTAGGCCGATTATTCTGCCGCGTTCAAATTCTGTTAATTGACGAAAATTTGCACGTCGTCGGACAGGAGGCATTATTCTACATTGTATTAAGACTAATTAAAATAACAAGTATGCTTTATACCGTCACTTAAGGATGCAATGTCATAAATAACAATTTTTAGTAGTTGCCGATTGTCAACTATTAGTGTTAATACAAATTGTTGTAATTGTATGATGTCGAAATTTTCATCGTTTCTTAGTATGATATAAAATTTCATCAAAATTTATCAAAGTATACTGGGTGTTCATTTATTTATGGCGACCATTATATTTCCGTTACATAGTACAATGTACACAATATGCAAGAAAAATACACGAGGGAATCGAATCGCTGCCCGCGCCCTCCCATTTACATCACCAACCGCTACAATTTCACAAACATTTTGCATGTGAAAATGAATTTAAATTGTTTTTTCCAAATTATTTTTCAAGTTGATTTCAAATTAGGTCAATTTCACGCTTGAATCAGTTTAGTTCGACTTCAAGTTTGTCCGATTCTATTCTAAGCACGTCTATTCGGTGTATAACCCGAAGCACTAGCCTTATCGGTCATTTAAAAACAACAATTTTCATTTTTTGTTTGTTAATACAATTGATTTAAAAAAGATTCTGATTTAATTTTCATTCACGAAAGGATCTTACGTACTAGGTAACTTGTGAAAAATATTCCTGTACCCTACTATTATTTATTAATTTGATTTTTTTATAACTTAACGAATATTTTACGTTGATAATTATAAAGTGAAGCCTGTGAATCGATTTTTAATTCGTTATATAAAGAAAAATTAATTGTTCCTAGGATATCGCGGATTTACTCCTTTATCCTACCAATTTCGTTCAATTCTTCCATCGCTAGTTTTTAAAATAGTCGAGATTAGGTAATAATTTCTAAATAATTCGTAAATATATTAAATTTTATTAATAGTTCAGCTTAGTAATACTATACCGTATTTGAATTAGTAACTGTTTGTCAATGAATTTGATGTTGAAACGAGAACTACATTTTGTTATTTATATGCGTTATTTTTTTGACATTTGTTAATATTGACTATTTTGTATTGCTACTAAATTTTACTAAATTAAGTAGAGAATAATATGTTACAGATACAATGTGGACTCACCCTAAATATTAATTCATCAGCAAGCGTAAATGATCGGTCTAATTGACCATTCAATATATTAATATCTTTCTGTATTGCTTTGGTATCATTTAGTATCTTCTGTATCTCCTCATTCTGTTTCTTGATATTACCTATAATTTCCAATATTCTCCTAGTATAAGCGGATCTTAAAAGCCAAATCATGTAGTAATGTTTTATAACATATTTTTGTGTTACCTTCTTGTATTTTGACTTAATCTTTCTCGTTCTTCCTTTAACAGCTTTTCTAATTTATCTTTATTTTTTACCTCTTCAAGCAATTGTTGCCTTTTCTCTTTAGTATTTTTCATACGCTCAATTTCTTGTTGTTGCTTTAACTAATAATGAGAAAAATAATTAGTTTAAGCGTCAATCATAGCAGGATCGTGTAATTGTCGAGTTAGGCTGCAATTGAGTACATTTCATATATTTGAATAACGAGTACATGAGTACTGAGTGTAAAAAGTAATACAAATATACTAAAAAAGTATGGATGAGTACAAATGTAGCTGAGCATTATTGTAATCTAAAATTACGAATATAATTAAGTACAAATTTTGCTTGCGGGATAACGTAATCTGGGACTATGAGTATGAATACCAGAGTTCCAATGCTGTATATATTCAAAAATTTACTGCCACTATCAACCAATGTAACAGAATCTACAAAAGTGATTGATTTACTGAATAATTACTTTTTGAAGCAATTTTTGTAGAAATGTCTTATAGATGATATTCCTCCTCATGCTCAAAGCCAGTAAGTTCTTACTAGTGGTCCATCCTGTGACGTACCTCACTCATGGTAAGTTTCATCAATGTTATACAAAAGGAATGAGGGTTATGATCTAGACTTAGAAGATCACCGGCACATAAGGGATACCAAGTTAGAGCGGCATATTCTGGTGTACTCAGTACAAAAGCAAAACATAATTAATTTAATGAGGATGTATCTTGAAGTTCCTAGGGACACGCATAATAAAACTCAGAGATTTTATGGCTTTAGAGCAGATATTGTTAATACATATGCGATTTAAAGGTGAGAGAGATATGAAAAAGTACATTCAAATCATTAAATTCAGCGTTACACGATAAATTGGTGCCTCTGATCTAGTGAAGCAATAAGTAAGGTGAACAAGAACGAGAATAGGTAAGTACATGGCATTTTTCAACATTCAGTTTGAGCTAAAACATACCCACCATCCTGATAGCATATCAAAGATATTTTGAAGTTTCCTTGTGTCATCAATTGCAGATAATTAAGAGAAGATTTGAATATCATTTACATAAGCAACGCCGACCTTCAGAAGCCAATCATTAGTGTAAAGCACAGACAATAATGGTCCCACATTCGATCCCTGGAGGACGTCAATAATAATAATAATAATAATAATAAAACATACTGTGTTTAATAAATCTAATAAATTGACATCCCTTTTTGTATTTACCTACCTATATGTCCATAGTTATTCAATACTGCATAATGCATATTTGATGATAAAGTCGTTGAGTTTTCGTATCACATGCGTACTCATGCTCATTCGCCTAATATTATGATTGCTAGAGTTGTAACCCTCGGCGGCGCGACAGGACCAGATCCGTTAGAGTAAATATACAAGGTACAGCGTTTTGAGCTTAGGGCAAACATATTTTAAGAAGTAAAATTTTGCGAACATTCGACTCTACAAAGATTTAAAATATTTTTGAAGACATACTACTTCCGGTTATACCGGAAGTGGATATCAACTTTCTTATTTTAAATGGAATATATATTATTTTACCACCAAATTTGGATTCCACTTGAAATTCCGAATCAATATTGTATACAATTACCTATACCTAAATGTTACTATTTTGCGAGAAAATTGATTTTTTCTAAAAAATGACAGTTGCACTATTAACTTTAATTACTTGTTTAATAATAATAATAATAATAATAATAATAATAATAATAATAATGCTAATAATAATAATAATAATAATAATAATAATAATACTAATAATAATAATAATAATACTAATAATAATAATAATAATAATAATAATAATAATACATTTATATTCGTAATTACATTACAGAAAATTGTCACTGTATGTGTGTAAAGGGCACAACTGTCAATTAAATATAAATAGAATAAAAAGATAAGTCAATTATAAAAATTAAAATAACAATGACATATAAATAAATAAAGACATAAAATGGATTAGAGGCAAGGTTTTGAATACCTCTGGCAATTTATTATATAACTTTGCTCCCCCATAGTGAATTGCTTTCTGGGAACTGGCCAATCTGTGATACGGCATTCTTCGTTCATTTCTTGATTCGGCGGGGTAACTGTGGAAATGCCCATTTGGGAGAATGTTTTTTTTTTGTTTTGGTGGACGTGACCGACAGCTGCCAAAATGAATGCGGACGGAAGGGTGAGTATTCTTTCTCTTTTAAAGTAAGTATTACAGCTGTCTCTATTTTACAGGTTGCACAGAAATCTGAGATAGCCTTCTTCTGCAGTATAAAAATTCTTTGTGCTTCCGAAGGCGTCCTCCATAAGAGTAAACCGTTATTATAAACTACGCTGGTTATGGAAGAGTTGCTTAGTTAAACTGATGTAGGTTCGTATTATTAATAGCTGTGTCAATAGATTGAAAATACTGTACAGAGTGTTTAAATCTTCAAAACAAATTTTGAATCGACAAAATTAACAAAAGTCGATTTTTTTAAATAGCACCCCCTCAAATAAGTGTAATTTTCAATTCTAGGGAAAACTTCATATACACTTTGTGTACAATATCCGATGTCGAAAGCGTGTCATTACTGTGATATAATCAATTTTTGCAAATATCGTTCCTATAAAAGTACATAAGTTGCCGTGGAAAATAATACTAAATGTTAGACTGTCAAAACATTTATTTTATTTGTTGATAAAAAAACGACAATGATACAGAAATAATGATCCTTGGGTACTTCGCAGCATACCCTACAAACTCGCTAAAGGACGCAGAAATTGCTGTTAGGATTACATCGAGAACTATTCATAGGGTCTTATCAAAACATGAATGGCAACCATTTAAATATCATCAAGTTCGACATTTACGAAATGAAGATCCTATTTTAAATATGGAGTTGTCCGGGTGGTTCCCAAAATCTCAAGAAAACGCGGAAAATAAAATTAATAATATGGACTTGAAGTTAAGTTTACCAAAAACGGCTTATGCAATAGACACAAAAGTCATTTTTCGGCAAACGAAAATCTTAGAGTAGTACGAGAACAAAATTTTCAAGTATCCTGAAGTTTTAATGTTCTTTGGGCGATAAAGTATAATAGGATTTTTTGCTTATATTTTTACAACAAAAATTTAACTGGGGAAGGGTATCTGTATATTTTGCAAAACGTAGTGAGGGAAGCGTTAAACCGTCTACCAGAAGAAGAAATAGCGAATGTTTGGTATCAAATGGATGGAGCTCCACCTCACAATACGGGTTCGGTGGGATAGTTGTTGAATGTAATATTCGAAGACCAGCCGATTGCCAATAATGATCTGTATTGATTTTCACCACGGTTCCCTGATTTAACAGCCATGTTTATATTTGGTGGTACATTAAAAACCAAGTGTATGCACATCCAACAACAACCAAAAAAGACAAGCAAGACAGGGTTCGACATGCCTTCAGTGGAATATGCCCTAACTTCGTTCGACATGCCAGTAACCTAATGAATACAAGATATTTTTATATTTTTTTACTATAATGTTTGTTCTTTCATGTATTCATTGTTTTATCCTTCATCTTTGTTTTACTAGAGTTTCAGATTTTATAAACTTATGTATGTACTACAAGATGAAAATCTTGTATCAACAAATAAAATAAATGTTTGACAGTCTGACATTTAATATTATTTTTCACGGCAACTTAGATTACATTTGCAGTAATGTATTTTTATAGGAACGATATTTGCAAAAATTGATTATATCACAGTAATGACTAACGCTGGCCACGAGCGGTACCGCGCATCGGCGTAGAATCAGTTCGGACCGAGAGGAACGGTAGTATTACTTCGTCTGCGGAGCAGTACGGACATTTTCGCTGCCGGTCATTTGCGCAATTGTTTATCTGTCCTAGAAAAATTATGATTTCGTCAGCAAAACGACCGCGGTCGGACAAACTTCGAAAATTTATTGCAGAAATTCCAGACTTAATATATGAAGGTGCTAAAATTAAATGTGTAATCTGTAAAATCCCGTTAATGTGTTGGTCCAGACAACATTGTCTACGACACGTAAATAGTGAAAAGCATGTCTCAAAAAGAAATTGCGCACGAGACAATGAAAAATTTATATTTAATTTATGCGTTACGTCTATTGCATGTAATATACCATTTAATTTACTAGACAAGGAACCATTTATCTGCTTTTGGGATAGCTATTCGGAGTGCAAATTACCAAGTCGAACATCGTTACGAAGAATTGTGCCATCTGCGCGCGAACATATTGAACAAACAATAAAATCGGAGTTGAAAGATCAAAAATTGTGGTTATGTGTCGACGAAACAACAGATCGGAAGAAACATTCTGTTCTTAATGTAATGGCACGCAAATTGGAACCTCATCAATCGGCACCTTCAATTCTATTAGTCTCCAAACGAATACAACAGTGTACTGCCGAAGTAATTTCAAAGTTAGTGTTAAATACATTGGACAAGTTTGACCTTTCAACAAACCAACTCTTGATGTTAGTGAGTGATGGTGCTGCAAACATGCTTTCTGTAGGCCGGTCTCTTAAAAAGCATTCTGTTAATTTGTTACACATTACGTGTAAAATTCATGCTCTCAATCTTGTGGCGGATAGTATCAGAAAATGTTATCCTGAGGTAGACGCTTTAATAGCGCAGACCAAAGCAGTATTTGTCAAATCACCGAAACGTATTCGCCAATTTCACAGACTGTGCCCCCGTATACCAGAGCCACCAGAACCTATTCTAACTCGTTGGGGAACATGGTTACAGGCCGCGTTTTATTATCATAAATATTTTGACAATATTAAGAACGTGTTTTTACAATTCGATACAAAGGAAGCTACCGCTATCCAGAAAAGCCAGTCGAAATTTCAAGATAGTCAGGTTAAAATGGATTTAAAAATCATTCACGACAATTACTTCGGGCTAGCAGATGCAATAGAAAAATTACAAAATCCTGCGGTGCCGTTAAAAGAATCTCTACAAATAGTGCAACATGTTCACGCACAGCTATGCGCGATTGAAGACGCAAAAAATGTTTCTGTTCTAGAAAAATTTGAAAGTGTTTTTGAGGAAAATTCTGATTTTGGCACATTAAGACACATTTGTGAAGGTGCGTCAACAGAATCGTTGAGTTATTTGAAAGATTATTTTACTTACGCAAATATTACGTCACTAGATGTAGAACGTTCGCTCTCTGCATATAAACGCATTTTTTCCTCATGCCGTACTAGTTTTGCCGAAACAACAGTTGAAACATATCTAATGTTGCAGATATTTAACAGACATTATTCACTTTGTGATTTCACGGAGGACTCTTAAAATGGTAAGTGTTTGAGCACGTGTTATTTAATTTTTATTTAAAAGATGAGTGAAATTATTTGCGGCAGCAAACATCTCTATTAGTAGAATAACTCTAGTGGAACGCGAGGCCTGGTCGACTCTACGCTACTGCGCGGTACCGCTCGTGGCCAGCTTTAGTAATGACACGTTTTCGAGATAGGATATTGTACACAAGGTGTATATGAATTTTTATGTAGAATTAAAAATTACACTTACTTGAGGGAGATGCTATTTGAAAAAATCGACTTGTGCTAAATTTGTCGATTCCAAATTTAAACACCTTGTATTTTTAATCTATTGACATAGCTTTTAATAATACAAACCTTCTATATTAGTTTAACGAAACAACTCCTCCATAACCAGCACAGTTTATAATAAAAAGTAATTAAAATTAATAGAGCAACATTTTTTAAGACAAAATGTTTTCTTCCAAAATGGTAAAATTTAGGTATAGGTAAATGTATACAATATTGTTTCGGAATTTCAAGAGGAATCCAAATTTGTAGTAAAATAATAGACATTCCATTTCAAATAAGAAAGTTTACATCCACTTCCGGCATAACCGGAAATAATGTCTTTAATAAATAATCTTTGTAAAATCGAATATATACGTTTGCCAATTTTTTTTATTTTCCATTCTACTTCTTGAAATACTTTTGCCCTAAGCTCAAAACGCTGGACCCTGTATACCGGGTGATTCAGCGTATCTGTTCCAGTACAATATCTTTGTTGTTAAAAAAGGTATTGTTTTAATTTTTTTCTCACATATTATGCAGTTGGTATTTTAAATGTTTCTAATATTATCAACGAGGTATCATTTCCGGTTTAACCGGAAGCCGCATCAACTTTTGTATTTTACATTGAATGCCATACTTTTTTATTACTTACTCGATAGAGAATTTTTTCTCGTTTCAATGATATAACAAATGTGTACATTCCTTTCGATAATATCCTCAAAATTAATTCAAAAGCTTAATAGCTTTTAAAAACCTTTATCTTAGTAGACTTTGGTTTTCATGTAGCAACTGCTGTATGTATCTAAGTAAACAGATTTCTTATACAGTAGGCTATGGAAAATAAATTTCTTTCAGTTTCACTTATGTTTATTTATAATTTCTGTTTTTTACTATTATGGATTTTGCTAATAGAGACAAATATGATATGCGTGTGTTATATCATCGATATGAGAAAAAATTCTCAATAAAAGAGTGTTGCATTCCATTTAAAATACGGAAGTTGATGCGACTTCCGGTTAAACCGGAAATGATATCTCGTTGATATCAAAAATTTTAAATTCTAACTATATAATATGCGAAGAAAAATTAAATCAATACCTTTTTTAACAACAGAGATATTGTACTGGAACAGGTACGCTGAATTACATATATACCCCCCATGCAACCCCGATCATCGTGCAACTCCGATCGGGGGTCGATGTTAATCTTCGCTTCGCCCAGTTGGTCATCTGTTTGTTGGTACGTTATACGTACTTACTATGGTCTTGGTGCGCCGTACAAAAATTACAACCCTAATGATTACCGCACTTACATACACTTACATGATTAATGATATTACTCAGACCTATTCCTTATGATTACTGATTAAATGTACTCTACTCAATTTTATAGAGTATGATTACACTGTACTCGGAATCAGTACCGATATTCATGGATACAATTAGCCCAAGTCTGTTAAATAGTAGTCAATCATTCAATCGATCGAATTATGTGAGAGAGACAAATAACTTTAAGAAGATTACCTTAGTTGCACTAACTTCACTGCTTAGAGTACTATATTCAGCAAGAAGAGGAGCCTCAACTTCTTTCCATTGATTTTCAAGCTCTATCAACCTTTCGTTACCGTTGTGAACTAAATTCTTCAATTTTTCTAAATTCTCTTCTTTGGATAAAACCGTTAATGTCCTTGACTTAATCTTACAGTTTAAAAGTAGGTCTTTTAAAGTATCATCTTCTAGGGTTTTTTGCTCTGAAACCTATATATTATTGGTTGTATTTTCCTTTTGCCAACACAAAATTTGTTTACCTTAATAAAATTAGCTTTCTCACTTTCTAACTCATGCTTGAGCGCACGTATATATTTCTTTTGTTCTTCTATGTTTTGAGAAAGCACAGTAATTTTATCTTCACGGACATGATGAATAGGATCTACTGTTTTTTCCTCTATCACAAATGGTGAAATGTTAGTTGTATTCACCTTCACAGTTTTGAAATGAGGGTAGGAAATTTTGTCGTATGAATTTTCAATTACTTCATTTAAATTGACATTTCCAAAGTCAGAATCCCTAAATAATAAGGATGGTATCAAATTTATATTAGAACACTGTTTTGTAATATCATTCACATAATAAATCCAATATTCCTTTAAATCTAAAAATAAATTGGTTATTTTCTAGTTGCCTTTTTTTATTTAGCAATACTTTCTGACTCATTGTGTGTAGCAGGGATTTGAATATTTTCTGTTCTTAGAGGGTATGTAGAACTGTAACTCGATTTTATATAGTCAGTGCCACATTGTCTGGTACCATCGTGCAGAAATGATATTGGAATCCAGGATTTCTCTAAAGATAACTTTACTTTCTCTTCAATTCTCTTTGTTAGATTATAAACGTAACCTAAAGTTATAAATAGTTCATATAGATGAATATATTTCTAAAATGCTTAGAATATGCTATATGTAATTATATCCCACAAGAATAAAATGTTAACATAATTCTTATTCAGCATAACTTGGCAAAAGCTAAAATATTAAACAAATACATTGCACATTTTCATAATCGGTAAAAACTGTTTTTTAAGATTTTTATGTACGCTTTTGATTCTATAATTCTGATCGGGAGACCTATATATATTTACTCTGTACAGTACCTAGTAAATGGACGGAAGATAATTCCTTTCCTGAGCAATTTAGAGAAAAACTTTTCAAATAAAAATATGTTGCACAACGTAAAATCATATTCAAGTATGCAGGATGTTCGGTTTCCGCAGTGCATGATACATGCTTGTTTTTTTTTATGGAACCTCCTGTATATTATTACGATTTTAGGTACCTCTCCTTAATTCATGACAACTTTCATCAATATTCCTTATACCTATCTATCTTAGTTTTTGAGATAATTGACATAACTTGAGATTTTCGCAAAATGTGTCTGTTTCTTTAACAACGGATATCTTAAACGCCTTACACGCTAGGGCGGCGACTCAAATTTTATTCGCTTGAGTATTTCTTGGAGTTTGCATGACATGGAAGATTTTTTTATATCAATCAGATTCTACAAGATGGCCATCGATATTGTTGCCAAGTTTGATTCATGTTGTTTCAATTTTTTTTAATGGAACACCTGTATATTATTACAAAATATAATAGATAAGCTCTTCTAGATCCTTTTCTGTAAACATTTCCCCATACCTAAAATGTGTATTTCTTTGGTAAATTAAATATTAAGCGACGCAGAAACTTTTCGTTTAAAAACCTAGGGTGCTGTGACGAAATACTATAAACATTTGTTTCGCTAAAGATATTTATTAAAGCAAATGTGTAACCGTTATCTTTATTGGTACAATTCTATCATCTACTCGAAGTAATCATCATTTTCTTACTTGTTTAGTAAGTTAAGGCTTTTATACATGCTGATAAATAATAAATAGAAAAAATAAGTAGACAAATGTTAATTAGAGTTCAACATAAAAGGAATAGATTAGCACTGCACACTAATTTTTTTCAGCAGTAAGAAATATAATAAGAACATACTGAAAGTTATTAAAAAAATTTCGCAATTTAGCGAAATAGAACTATTTATGAAAAAACATCCTGCATGAATTTCTTAAAGGAATGCACAACATGGACATTACACAAAATACGAGGGTGTATCAAATATCAACGGGACTGATTTTCTTACAAATTCCGGAGGGCTTCTAGACCTGAAAGGGGTTGATGCGCAGGTAGCCTGTTAGGGAGAGGGGAGAACCGACCGCAACTCTCTCGGGTCCCTTTAGTTTCAAAAGAAACCATGACCGAGAAACAGGTGCATGTCTCCGTGGAGCAGCGGATTATCATCAAGTTTTTGGCCCAGGAGGGGGTGAACCCAATCGAGATTTTGTGGCGATTACAGACACAGTTCGGGGACAACAAACTTGTCAAGAACCTGTGTGTTTGCATGGCACAAAAAATTTTCTGGAGGGCGTGAAAAGGTCGGGAACGAGAGAGATGATCGCCGCCCAAGGACAAGTGTGACCGTTTCACGTTGATTTTCTCCACGATCGACGACAATTAATGCGCAATATTATTGTGAAGTACGGGATGTCGCGAAATTGTCATTTCGAAGGGAAAGGAAGAAGCAATCGGCCAGAAGTATCATTCTTCTGCATGACAACGCCAGACCTCATGTGGCTCACGCCACGATGCAAAAAGTGGATGCATTAGAATGGGAAACGCTGGAACATCCTCCCTATAGTCCAGACTTGTCACCTTGTGACTTCCATCTTTTTGGACCCCTCAAAGAAGCGCTTGGAGGCCAGCGTTTCGACAAGAATGAAGCGGTGGAAGCGTTTGTGCTCCAATGGCTACACGAACGTCCGACTGGAGAGTATGTAGAAAAATAATATATATTTGTAAGCTTAGTTAAATAAAGTTATAATTTTTTAAAAAACGAGTCCCGTTTATATTTGATACACCCTCGTAATACATTTACTAACATCGATATGTTAGTAAATGTTTAATAAAATACAAGGGAACGCATTACATTTTCTATGAAGCAATAAGGTGTTCACTTCGAATAGATGTGAAATTATATGCATAAATTAAATTTTGTAGTTTATTTTTAATGAATATCTTTAGTTAGTTAGTAATATTTCGTCACAGCACTCTATGAATTTTAGTAAAAAACTTATCCGCATAGCTGCATATTTAATTAACTAAAGAACGACATATTTTAGGTGTAGGGAAATGTTTATTAAAAAATCTATTACAGTTCCTCTATCAGATTGAGGAAAAATATACAGGGTGTTCCATAAAAAAAATTGAAATAACATGAATCAAACATGGCAACGATTTCGATGGCCATTTTGTAGACTACAGCTGTTACAAAAAACTTTCGATGTATCGCCCGAAACTCCAAGAAATACTCAATCGAATAAAATTTGGATCATCACCCGAGCGTGTAAGGTGTTTAAGATATCGGGCGTTAAAGAAACAGCGATATTTCGCAAATATCTCAAAGTATGTCAATTACCTCAAAAACTAACATAGACAGGTTGTAATAAATTGTATTTTAATTCTATGGCACTAATGTGTTTCTTACTTTATATGCATCTTTGCTTGAGAAATGTGTGCGGTGTATATAGAAGAAAAGCTTCAACTTTTGATTTTAATACTTTATTAAAACTCTCATAAATATTCTTATACGGCATGTATACTAGTCACAGCGATAATAATCTAGTATTAAATAAAAAATCATATATATGGAAATTCTTCTTTCTTTGCAATAAAGGTTAGACCGCTGACACTGCAGTCTTCTCTAAGGTGAATAAACACGACGCGGTTGATTGACATGTATGTAAAACATAAAATAGCAAACAAGACAAATATGAAATCGGTAATTTTCCATTACAAGGTATTGACGAAAGTTGGCATGAATTGAAGAGAGGCATCTAAAATAGTAATAATATACAGAGTATTCTATTAAAAAAAAACTACATTGGAAACTGAACACCCTGTATACTTGGATATAATTTTATGTTGTGTAGCATTTGTCCCCGAATATTTTTTATTTGAAAGCATTTTCTCTGAATAGCTCAGGAAGGGAATTACCGTCCGTTAACGCACTAGGTGGACACGCTGTATATATAAACTTAATTTGTCTTATATTATCTTAATTTATTATACATTTTCTTATATGCAGACTTTGCATACTTCGATATACAGATTGATGGAAACTAATTGCGCACCTCTGCCATTTCAGTTGTTATAGTGCTACATTGCAGGTTAAATTACGTAGCTATAAGTTGTGCTTTTAATGCCGATTAAATTACAATTAATAAAAAAGTGTACAACGCACTTGGAGAAGAATTAAAATGTAATTTTTTTAAATTAATTTTTAAAAATGTTGAAAAACTGAACTTGTGATACAAAAGATTTAATAGTAAAAAGTTGGATTTTAGTTTATTTCGAAAGCGCAAATCATACGATAAACCATTGGATAGGTGTCACGGGAAGAAACATCTTTTATTATAGATTTGAGAAAAATGTATTCTTCATAGAAGTTTTTGCTTGTTCCAAAATCCATAAATATGACTAGACTTTTGAAGTAAATTCCTTAATACTGTATAAAATAGTTATTTTGTAATTTTTTAAGCATATTGTAGAAGTACAATTAACATTCTGGAATATTTAGTTCCATTCGGGTCATTCCACGATGACGGGTGTGAGATTTGCACGTGTAAATTATCCTAAAACTCGAAAAAATTGGATTAAATTACTAATTGTTGGTCATTTGGCGATTTTAGTCATTGAATTTGAAGATCTATACTTAAAATTCAGTTTGGTGAACTAGTACAGCAATCGGCACATAACTTAGCGAGCGGTGGGGGTGTTAGCGTGTTAACGAGTGGTTACAGTGGCGTAGCAGAATATGTACAATGGGCAACAAATTTCTTCCCAGTCAATCGCGTCAAATTGTGTTTAATGTGTACACGTACTTTTGTGAACATAAAACCGAAGAACAGACACTAAAAGGGGAGTGTCCGTGAGAACGATAGAGAGGATTGTCCAAGAAATGAATGCAGAAACAATTCCTGGAGAAAAGAAATTTCGCAGTCCTGGAAAAAAAACAACGAACAAGTTCAATAACTAATTTACCAGAACATGAAATTAGAAATGTTCGGGATATAATTTATAACTTCGAGCGCACGGAAGAATGTCGCGTAACTGCGTCAGCTTTACGTATGAAAATGAAAAACGAGTTAGGATGGAACGGGCCAGACTGATCGTTGCGAAGAATTTTCAAAAACATTGGTTTTAAATTCAGGTGTACACAAAATAATAGAAAAGTTTCAATTGAACGTATAGACATTCACTCAAAGAGGATAGATTATTTAAAGAATATTAAATATTTTCGGGAAAACCGATTCCCAACCATTTATTTAGAGTCTAGATTCTAGACGAAACATATATTCACAGCGGCCATACAACTTCGAAAAATTTGAGTTGGTTTGTTTAAAAATATATCTGAAGCGCAGAGGTAATTATAGTACATACAGGAGAAGTATGGGTTTTAGATCGAAATGTATGTTACTGTTTAAATCTGGCAGTAAAACTGGTGATTGTAAATGCAGAGAATTGTGGAAAGTGGTTGGAACAGAAACTTCCACCAAATCTGCCAAAAACACGCCGTGGTTGTCATAGATAATGCACCCTACTACAACGTGCAAATTAATAAATCGACTACCAGTGTTAGTAAAAAAGAGGATGTGATAAAGTCGATGATAGAAAAAGGGATTCCTTTTCATAATTCCATGTTAAAACCGGAGCTATATGAACTCATAATGCAACATAGAAGTCGGCATATCTTTTACAAATTTGATGAACTTTTTAAGACTGAAGGGTACGTAACTTTAAGATTACCTATACCAACCGGATTTAAATCCAATAGAAATGATATGAGCTACTATAAAAAATAATACTGCTGCTAGAAATGTAACTTCTAAAATGGATGATGCAGGAGTGTTTTTGGAAGAAAAAATTGACAAAATTTCTGTTGAAGATTGGCAAAAGTGATGTCAACATGTTACAAAAACTAAAGATAAATACTTAGGAAACGAAATTTTAGTTGACGTCCATACAGAAACTTTTAATTACTTCCGTTAATTGTAATAGTGACAGCAATTATTTCGATGAATTATCGGATAAAGAGGAGCAGTAATTTGTATTTTACTGATATAAAAGCAGTACTTTTAACTTGATTATGAATGTTTTGCTCTTCAACAGCTTTATAGTAAGTGGCATTTTGACAAATAAATATTGTGCAATAGTAGTTTACCTAATAGTAGATGAAAAGCATTACGACCAATGCAACTATATAGATATTAGCGCTATATAAATAGGCCCGTAAAAATTACCAAAATAGCAATTTTACGCAATATCAAGAAATGTATTTCTTATTTTGTTGTGATTTAGAAGAAGTAAAAAGTTTTATAAAGAATTTTCTTTCGTAGATCCCGAACCAAAGAGGTCTTTTTCTTGTGACACCTATTGTAGACTAAAAACAAAGATCCTTCATCTGGTCTCACTTGGACTATCAACAATCTTTAGAAATTTAGAAACTACCTTAAGTTTAAGTATACTTGAATATTACAGAATAGTATATTTTTCATTATCCTTGCTTCTATAGTACATTTTTTAAACTATTGCTTGTAATTTGTTCTTTTCGTAATTATATGCAGTGAGCTCTTAAAGTATCCCCTCCCTTCTCCTCCCCGTCTTTTTGTTGTTATGCAAAGTTGGTTAGGAAAAAGCGCCAAATTGTCTCTTGTGATGCCAAGTGTGAGGTCATTGCTAGGCAACATAATCATGACAATTGCGGTATATCTAACGCTTTTCACATTTTCATTCTTTGTTTTCGTCATTTTTCTTTTTTAAAGTTTTAGGATGGCTTTGGCACCACACAAATTGTGCAGTGCGGAGTGTGCCGATACTTCAGTGTTATTTGCTACACTACCCCACAGTCCTTGCTATCATTATGATTAGGTTGTCTAACAAAAAGCTGTTTGGATCAACCTAGCGTCACAGGACACAATTTGGCGCTCTTTCCTAGTCAATTTTGCATAGCAACAAAAACAGACTACTAAAACCTTCATTGTTGCATATCGTGGCATTTTCTTAGTTAAAGTACAACATATTACCATTATAAACATATACAGGATATTTTATTTCAATTAAAAAGTGTGGAATTTTACCTATTTTTTTTTAAAACGCTAGCTTCTGCATTCAAAAGTTAATATGTGGGGCAAGATGTTTTAGGACCTCACTGTATACAATAAGTTGTGGAATCCTGTACTTTACGGCTCCCATTTCATACAATCACAGTACATATACAAAAATCAATGCAACTTTGCCAAATTTTTATTGGTTACTCCGTCATTCGAGAATCGTTTAAATTAAAGATTTCTATGTATTTGTTTAGTTTAATTTCTCTGTTAATAATAGCAGGAAGTGGTAGTCAAATAGAAGCAGAGTGGGAAAAGGCAATTAAATGAACAATATTGGTGAAAATATTAACAATGTCACAGATTACACTGTAAATAGCAGGAAAGGCATTTTGCAAAAAATAATTTTTACTTTATACTGATTGTAATTTGGTAATGTTGTCTACCACATGAAATAGGAGCCGTAAACTGCGAGAATACCATAAGTAGAATGTTACAATAGCTTTGAAATTGAAATTATAAACATTAATAACATAGAAATATATTTATATGTATCTACCAGTTTGTTGCACAGGAATATCCTCATCAGTTTCTCTTGGTAATCTTTCTATTAAAAACATTAATACTCGACGGACTTCTACTTCATTGCAATAAAGAATTGTTTGATAACCTATATCTCCACGAAAACCAAGTTCCTTTATATGTTCAGTTAAACTAGTTGCCAATTTTAAGCGTAAACTCATAGATGGGGAAAGTTTATGTGGCATACTAGTCCCAGGCTTTATTATTTCTAAACAACATACAACTGCATCAACCACCATATCTGGATCAAAGTTTTTTATACTTTTCACATCATCATCAATATTACTAAAACAAATCTTTGTGAATTATAAGAAATACTAAGAATTTTACATGTACCAATTCAGATGTTTTAGGGATTCAATTATAATATTATCAATTTCCTCCATTCTTGAATAAATATTTCAAGCAAATAATTTGCAAATCCTAATTACTCATATATTTTTAGGCATATACCACATTTCTCTTTCACTTGTAACTTCATAAATAACCATGTAATTATTAATATATTTCAAAAAATATGCTTGTATCTAAGTCATTTTGCTTAAAAGATAACCGATGACAAACTGACAGGTTATCACAACATTTTATGACTTCTTCCGGCTCCTTTTTAACTGAAGATAAGTAACCAAAGAAACAGAAATAACAAAGAGGCGTTGAAAATCACAACAAACGTAAACGTCAACGTTAAATTGGCTAAATCCGAGATACAAACCAATAGTCCACATTTTTTACTTTTTAAAATTTGTTTGTGGGATAAGACAACAACAGAAAGTAATGATTTTTATGCACATAAATGCTTTGTTGTAAAGATTGTACGTAATAATTGTTATAATGTGGTTATAATCAAAGATCGTTCTTACCAATCTTTTTGCAGATAAGGTTATGTTCCCGGATTTTTCTCGTTTATGTCCACGTGTTTGTAGGTTATCATTCGTCAATTTAAAATCGAAGTATTTACTTTTATTTTTTTATTATTGTTTTGAAAGTGAAAAGTATTGATCTTCCAAAAAGGCGAACTATTTAAGCTTTAGCTATAATTGCCATTATCAAAGGAAAAATGCATTAAATGCCTTATTGAATGAATAATCTATATTGTCTACTTCAAATGAATGAAAAATGAATCAAGAAAGTGAAGTAACTGATTCGGATGGATTAAGCGAGTGTGCAAGTGAGTGTAGTGACAATTCTGAAAAGTATCGATTTTACTGCAATATCAAAGGTTGCACCAAGAAGTTTACAAAGAATAGGAAGTTACAGAATCATCTTAGACTTCATAAAGGAGAGGTAACTTTATGTTCCTGTATAATTTATTCTATCACAGTAATCTCTATTCTTCAGCGTCCATTTGTGTGTGATGTTGAGAATTGTACCAAAGCATACACAAACTCGTCTCATCTTCGAAGACATAAGAAAACACATAGTGAGTGTAAAGAAACAGTTACTTGTTCAGTTGCTGGTTGTGGTAGAGAATTAGCAAATAAGACATGCTTAAAAAAACATACTTATCGTTGGCATAATCCAAATAGAATCTATCCATTTATGTGTAACGAGTGCCCACAAGGATTCTATAGAAAGAAGCAGTTACAGCAGCATGTTTACTTGCATACTGGGCAGTTACCTTATAGGTATTATTAGAATAAAGTACAAATATATTTTATGGTGTTATAACTCTATAAGATAATACAAGGTGCCTCATTAGAGACTGCAAGAACTGTCTAAAAAAGTATGAATTGAGCCTAATAATTTGATAGAGTTCTAACACCTTTGGGGCTAATTTATTTAAAATATTTTAACATGTTTTTTGTTTCCTGTGATACCAAAACATGATACCAATTTGCTTATTTTAAATGGAGCTTCTCGCATCTTTGAATTTTGCATAAAATTTTAACTATTTATAGTTTAAAGTATCCAAATTGGCAAAAAAAGTTTTTTCAAAATAACTAGAAAATCTAACAAAAAGTTACATTACTTTTTTAGAGCAAAGTACAAACATGTCAAAACAATGGAGCACTTCTATTTAAGATGTGTGAACCTAGATTAACTTACCATAGTGCCTTATCGGCGCCCCTTTTATAATAAAAGAATCAAAACCTAGTGCAAAGTTCTAGAAGTGCAGAAGAAGTATATTTCCAGTACTTTAAACAACTCAAAAATAATTGCAAGGATTTTAATATAAACTCAGTTACAAATTTTATATTTAAAAGTGTAGTAAGGTACAGGCGTTCCGTTGTGAAAACCTGCAGTAGGACGTGTCATTATAATAACAACAATATAGCTGTAATAATCACGAGATTTATTGAAAAAGGGTGTAATGTAAAGTAACTTAGTATTATACGCATGGAAATTATTCTGAATGTACGGATTTTGAAAACTATTGCACTTTTTCTCCATATAACATAAATTCGATGATTACTTTATTAAACACTTTTTATATCGCAAAATAATAACGGATCCGAATCAGAGAACGGGATAGCAGATTCGGATCTAAGATTTGGATAGTGGATCCCGATATCCGGATCTTAATTTTATCGGACACCAACAACACTAACGTAAATATACATATGTCAGCATCGATTTATAATCAAAACAAAAAATTTAAAAAAGCAGTAACTTGTAGTATAAATGATGTATACTCTGAACAACCTTATTAATCTTCATTATAATTTTTATTGCAATAATTAATAGCTATCCACTTATTTATTTTTCTATAGTAAATGCTCGAAATTGCTTCCGAATTAAAATTTAATTCATGATTAAATTAGTGACTATTTACATATTACACATTTTGAGCTGGTTTAATTCGTGATTAACTAATTAGAATTCAAATGGCATTTTGGGTAATTGGTAGTATAAAGATATTTTAGCATGCGTTACCTTTGACTTCATACATAAATCATATGTATCAACCCTTCTTTAAGTACGTCGTTTCGTAAAAAGCTACTTAGGCGTAAAATTTTGAATAAACAGCAGTATCAGTATGTTTTGTTTACTATTGTTATGGCAACCAAACAATACCAGCACTAGAAACCACTTGGATGCAACATTCAAATGCAGGACTCGCGTTTAACTGTAAATATCTCGTTTACTTTCAGTGTTAAACGTATGCATCATTATACAAAAACGTTAGAGATATAAATTTCCTATACCTATAGTATATACAGAAAAAATATATGGTGCTATTTTAAAAAATGACGTTTCTGGTGTTTGAATTTGGCAAAGTTTGGTGTTCAATACTGAGCAGCCTGTAGGCTGAAGGCGTTCTAATACAATATCTAGATAGAGCCAAGTAGGCAATTTCATATTGTAAAGATTTACGTTAACATTTATTTGCATTTCGGATTTTTGGAAGGAAATAAATGTATCTAAATTTAGGCGATTGAAGTTAAAATAATAAATACCTCGAAATCTGTTAGAAATAGATAGTTAAAATCCACGTTATATTGATTTGTTTTTACACGAAGAAACCACATACGTAATAATATACAGGATGCTCCATTTAAAATAACAAAGTAAGTGTCTGGTTCACTACTTATCGATCACCCTGTGCATACGAAAATATTTTTGAAAGATACCTTGTAATATCCATTACGTAATCCGAAAATGTTAGTTTTCTATTGTTTACACAATAATTTTTACAATTCCAGAAGTTTGGGACAGTCTCCGCTTACATATACCTCATTTTAATTTTGTTTAAAATATCGTCAGATATTTTATTTGTATCAATTTATTATATAGCCTGTCCATCAAGGGCGTAGATGGAAGATAATTTCTTTCCTGAGGAATTTACAGAAAAAAATTTCAAATAAAAAACATTCGGAGACAAGTTCTGCACAACATAAAATTATGCTCGAGTATACAGGTGTTCAATTTCCGTTACAATACAACTTTCGTTTTTTAAATTGATATTTTAACGTTTTTGGATGCCTTTGTTTAATTCATGCCAACTTTCTTCAACATTACCTGGACCTATTTACAGCGGCATTTCGGAAAAATCTCAAATTATCTCAAAAACTGAACCAGATGGGTATATGAAATATTCAAGATGGTTGACACGAATTAAAGAGAGGCATCCAAAGCCGTAATAAAGTGCAATGTTCCATTCAAAAAACTAAACTTGTATCGTGCACAGTGAATTCTGAACGTCCTGTATATTTGAATACAATAATTTATGTTGTGCAGCATTTATTTCCGCATGTTTTTTTTATTTTTTTTTTCTAAATTACTCAGGAAAAGACATATCTTCCACCCACGGACTAGGTGGACACTCTACCTTGTTCATATTAACTTCCTTTACTATTATTTTTTAATGTTTTGTTGAGGGAGAAAAAAACACATGTGATTTTGATAGAACAAATAAAAACGTGTCGTATCAAACGTATATCCAAATATGTGGTGCGATTGACGACTAATATAAATTTTCTACAAGAGAAGCATAACTCGAATCCAGATATACGAGGGTGGTACGGTAAATGCATATGTTAAGGAAGACAACGCAGATACGAACATTTTCGGCATATTTTACTTTTTTATTTCCGCAAGGGAAAGAAAGCTGCTGAGGCTCGCAAAGAGATATGTCAAGTTTATAGTGTTGATTGCATAAGAGAATGCACGTGTCATAATTAACTTAAAAAATTCCGTTCTGGAGATTTTTCATTCAAACATGAGTCACGTTCTGGTCGATCTACTGGAGTTGACAATGACTAATAAAAATCATAATTGAAGGGAATCGTCATATAACTGTTAGAGAGATTTCAGAGAAGTTACGCACACAATTGAAAATCACTTAAAATGTCTTGGACTCGCTAAGAAGCTCGATATTTGAGTTCCGCGAGAATTGAAAGAGATTTGCTTGACACAACGAATCAATATTTGCGATATGCATCTCAAGCGCAATGAAACCGACCCTTTTTGGAAAGAATTATCACTGGTGATGAAAAATGAGTCATCTACACTAACATCATCTCAAAACGTCATCGAAACGTCCAAGCGTGATGAACTATCACAAACCACTACACTAAAGCTAAACTGCATCAAAAAAAGGTCATGCTGTCAATTTGATGGGACAAAGGTGCTGTGTATTTTGAGCTGCTCCCAAGAAACCAGACGATCAATTCAGATGTTTACTGTCAACAATTAATGAAACTGGATGAATCAATCAAAGAAAAACGGCCAGAATTGGCAAATTGCAAAGGAGTTGTGTTCCATCGTGATAATGTAAAGCCTCACACATCTTTAGCAACTTGTGGGAAATTATTGGAGTGATGTTGCATCTCCCATATAGCCCTAACCTGGCATCATCTGATTACCATTTATTTCGAAGTTTGTAAAATTTTGAATGGTAAAACTCACAAATGATGATAACCTTAAATCGCACTTGGTTAATTTTTTTGCTGATGAGGACCAACATTTCTATGGGCGCGGAATCATGAAGCTGCAAGAAAGATGGCAAAAGATCATTGAACAAAATGGACGATATATAATTGATTAAAGTTTATTCTTTGTATAAAAAAATAGTTCTATTTCACTACAAAACCGAAATTACTTTCTTACCGGCCCAATACAGTCACATAACGCCGCAGAAAGTCATTCGTATTGCGCTTAACATGTCCAAACATTGCTTTGAAGTTATCATGCGATTCCGTTTTTGATCAATCGTCAGCAGATGTTCGGCCATGCTTAAATTTATTAAACCAGTATCTGGTGGTAGTCATCGAACGTGCACGGTCCTTATCATCTTCATGCAACTACTCTTTAAAATCAGCACACGTTTTCCCACGCAAAAAAGAGGAATCGAATTACTAACCGGTGTTTCCATGATTCCACAAATACATAAACTTGCTCACTTTCAACAGCTCTCAAAACAACATTACTCCATGAATCTCCGAAGATTTGACAGACGTCGACTAAAGAATAGTATTCACAATCGGATTTTAACACAAAGCGCCAAACACGGGTACTTCTCATGCTATCCTCGTATATGTGTATAAAATTATACATTATATCTCTAACTATTTTTGATTCCCATGTATTCTGAATAGTTCAAAGCGTACGCAAAACACCTAAACCTAGTAATGGCATTTGCACATATTCGTCACTCCTTATCATTTTGGATTTTCCTGAAACTTTGTATACTAAATCTTTCATAACTTAAACCTAAATTGCTAACGAGGAATGGAAGCACATCAACCATGTTCCACTTAAAAAGAAACGTAGCCTATCTTGTATGCTTCAATATAATTTAAAATTAATTGGACATCACAACAAGAAAAAAACTGTTTTGGAATATACTCAGAAAAACGCAATCCTACGAGCTTGTGGTGATAACTCAGTCTGTATAAACCTGGGTTCATACAGTGATCATCATTCTCCCTCTAAAGCTAGACTTTGAGCTTTTTGCACTGGCAGTATATTCCTCTTTGCCTGAGTTTTTGTTGTTACTCAAAGGAGAACTTTGTCTAGTAGTCCTAGATGTTTTGGTTTTGTTTTCTATTGGAATATTTTGTCTCTAAAGCGGATTACCTTGCTTGATGGTCCTGGGGCTTTTCAACCACGCGGACCAGCAGAGGTTTAGCGGTGTTCCTAGATCTCTCCAGGATTCTTCTCGACAACTCGCGTAGATGTTCAGACAACTTATTAGTTATTTGGAGGACTAGATGGTTACTGTTGCTTGCAAATAGGATCATTAACATATTTCTAGCTTTAGCGTATTTATTTTGAATAAATTCAGTGTGGTTCCCAGGTCAATCGCTGCTCGCAGAGTAAATCCAGGTATCTCGCCGACATACTCCACGGAATTGTTACGCTGTCGATCCTATTTCCTCTATGGGTAAATCCATTTTTCTAATAAATCTAACGGCTACTGTTCACCGCTCACCTTAAGTTCTGCTTCCTAGGAGAATCTTCGACAGTACGTGTTTTCACACGGCCTTCCATTGCTAGTGTTATTTCAGTTGCTGGTTTTTTGTTTAACTCGTTATTGCCGTAGTCCTGACGTTCTCAGACAAACCACAATACGTCATCGTCAGAAACCGAAGACGAAGACCAAGGAATCGCCTAAAGTACTTTTTATACCGAAACATTCCATATTTCACCCTTAATTTACGTTATTAGTGTTTTGTAAAAATAACTAAATATTCAGTTTTTATCATATTCATAATGGTGATAGATTAGTGATAAATATTTCAATTTTAAAATTTCAGTACAATTCATAATTCCAAATTTTATAATTATCCAATCTATTTAAATGTTGTTTTAAAAAGTAATCAACAATGACAGTGTCTCAGAACTTCCTTTCGATCATTTTTGAATTTTCAAATAAAAGAAACGTTATAGGAATGTCTCACAGACTAGATTCCATGAAGTAGAATGCTATGCTTAATCATATTAATTTCTGTTTTAGATGTGAACATTGTGACAAGAAATTTCCAACTACAAGTGATAAAAACAAGCATGAAAGAATAAAGCACAGGAGTTATACCTGTGAATGCGCAAATATTTATAATACCTGGAGTGTATTCTTAGCACATAGGAAAACATGCAATTTAAAAAGTTAGTCTTCTAATAAGGTGGTCCAGATTTTATCTATGAAAATGTCACTTGCGACTTTTCAAGTAATTTTAGACAAGAAAGTTTTAATGAACTTATGCCTTTGAAGTTTTAGTTTTTTAGATGCAGGGAATTGAATATTTTCGAAAGAAATAATGTTGTTTAAATATTTCAAAAATGGCTAATTACAATAATTCGATCTTTGTCACAGTATCAACGCTAAATGAATCCCATAGATAAAATCTAGACCAACCTGTACACTCGTAGACAAAATTATGGAATATTTTTGGTTAAAATTATTTGAAATTGATTTTAATCTATCACCCAAAACGTAGGATAAGTTGGGTGAATTGTACCGGTTTTAAATTTTATAAAATAAATGAGTAGTAATAATTAATTTATTTTTCTATTAGATGCACATACGGAAAACCATAATTTACTAAAAAGATCTTTTTTTTCACGATTTTTTTTTGTTCGCTGTAAATTTATGAAATATGGATTTTCTAGTAAAAAGTGTTTAAATGTCCTAATTTCTAACAAATCAATTTACTCTTTGAAAAGAAATTATGAAATTTGTAAAATATTCGATAATTTTGTTCATGTATTTATTAAGGGTTTAGTTATATGCTTTATATTATTTTAGATCATCGGTGTTCGATATGCAGCAAAAATTTCTCGACCAAACGAAACCTAAAGTTACATATTAACACTCATCTTGGCAGAGATGATAGAACTGTCTTCCTCTGTCCATATGAGGAATGTCACAGACACTATTTTTACAAAACAAACTTAACATTCCATATCAACACTGTTCATAAGAAGATTTCAAGACCTAAAATTCCTTGCACATATGAAGGTTGTAATAAGTTGCTGAGCAGAATGGTAAGTATAATCCATCATAGCTATACGTAAGGAACCGAACGTCCACTCGATTCCTTACGTATAGCGGGTTCAACCGTTTATCACGCTTTATAATGATTGCTATGTTAAAATAGGTATTGTTGAAAAAACGAATCAATTTGTAGTCAACCATGCAGAACAAAAGCAATAGAGTTATACTGAGTCATAACGAGAACATAAACATTTCCTTTTTTATTAACTTGGTAGAGCAGTCACAATTAGAGAACTACACATTACGTCAGGTGGGCAGAAAGCTTCTTTTTTAGTCGGGCGAGTTGATTATCACTTTTGTACTGTTGTAGATTTGTTTCCACTATATTCTATATATTACAAAAGTTTAAAGTCGTTGTTTTTGTGGATTTCTGAGTACCCCATTCTGTTCAAAATTTCTATGGCAATGACAAATTTTGTTCGTGCAAATAATGATGACGTAATGTGCGCTACTCTAATTGGGATTGCCCTACCACCTTGGTACGTATTTTTCATTTTATAACTCAGGTATTTTCGAATAATGATAGCAAGGACTGTGGGGTAGTATGGTAAACAACACAAAGTATCAGCACACTCCTCACCACACAAATTATTACCGAATGTTCGGTAATTCGGTTGATAATGAGAACCCAGGAGCCCACGAAATGACTGTTCCGAATTAATTAATAATTTGTGTGGAGAGAAGTGTGCCGATACTTTGTGTTAGGTATTTTTGAATTCGTAGAATACAATAGAATTTACTTTTTTGTGTACTGCTTTAACATATTAAAATTTAAAGTTCTGTAGCACCCTATATTTTTGTTTAAAACTAATTGTTCTACTTTTGATGTTTGTACTAAAGTTTAGCAAACAGTACCGAAAATAGCAGGTATTATGTAAAGCATCATTTATTTTTAGAATACCTACAAAAACCATTTGAAAACACATGAAGTAACAAATAGGCCAAAATTTCCACGTAAACCAAGAAAAGATAAAGGTCTGCGTAAGAAGAAAGTTACAGACAACTTGCTAAACGCAATTACGAAAAATATACCCAATAGTACAGTTACTGAAGCAAACAATGAATTAATAAAACAGTAATAATGATGTAACATATATTTATTGGTTTTACAGAATAAAATTTGATTAAGACATGTTTTAAATGAAAATTCTTGTATTATTTATTTTCTCTTTTTCCCTACGTGTGCGGTGGTTGTTACAGAGGGAACAACATGTACTTTCTGAGAATATGAGTTGATGTAATATAACGTAATTAACGAAAATAGAAAGCACGTTGTAAAACACACACGATGTATAGTTCCTGTTGTTATTAAAGCTGTAAAGAGACAAACTGTCACTTCAGGAAACATTTTTGCTTGAAACGATTTTCCAAATGAATGTGCTTCCAGATTTCCAATTGCAGCAAAAGTGAATAAAAACAATAATGATCCTAAATAACCTCCAACTAAATGGTTAATTTGAGATTGCACAAACCACGGTTTATACATTTGCATGCCAGAAAAAATAAGTACTGCAGATATAGATGCTATTACAAAAGACATTTGATTCGAAACAGTCATTGTAATAAATAACCTAAAACAGATAATATATAAAATGTTTACGTTTTATAATTATAACATAAGAGACTTACTTTAGCAGATTCAGAAGATATATTATCTATTTCTATATGTTTCTATAATACGTAACTATATCGCACAATAAATGATATCAAAGCATCTAAATAACGGCTTTAATCCACATATACATTGAAGATTGTCTAAAATCAAACAAATTTTGACGTAAACCAATTGAAACCATGTAAACGAACGGTAACCGCAACGTTGTAAATATTGTAAATTGGAGATAAATGTAAGGATTAAGGATGTAGGAGTAAGACAAGTACGTTCAACAATTTCGCGATTTCGTGGAAATGCACGGAAATTTGTTTAAAAAAAATGGAAAAAATATACCCTACCCTATATTGTAGAGCATTCATTAAAAATTGAAATCGCACTTGGTATTATTTAAATTTCGCGGATAATTTATCTTGGTAGTTCCACCAATAAAGAACATATTTGCCTGTTCCCGAGCTGGCGTAATGCATGGGAATTGATCTTTATTGCCGGAACTACCAACTTAAATCATCCGCGAAATTTAATTTTTGGTTCTGGACTTTATTTTTTAAGAATACATATACCATGTGGAAACAAACGAATCGATTGGATACAGGCAACATTTATATGGGCATTTGCTTTGTAAAAGAAAACAACGTTGCAAAAAACTAATTCCAGAGTTGAATAAACAAGTAATTCTCTTCTTTTGAAATAAATAGCATTATGGATCCAAGATAGAACAATGCCTTTTAGAAAGCAATAAAAACTCAATTTCAATTAATCATTAGTTCGAATAATCTCTGTCTAAATAAAAATGTGCACTATTGAATTAAGATTCAACTATAGCGTTCAAGTTGTTTTCAACCAACAACTTGTTCACATAATGAGGAACTATACATACCAATATAGATGGTAGATATTTGTTTGACCATTTTCTCAACTTTGAGTAGAGTTCATTTTTGAGCAAATTGCATTTCATTAATAATTTAATAGACATAACATCTATTACACTATTTTTTATCCAAAATAGAATACCCAGCATTAAAGTTAGTATTAGAACTTCAAGTTAAATTACTCTGAAGGAGTCTATTCAAAGAAATTGTAAGAATATTTTATTCTAATTTAGTTTTTGAACTGTGGAATGAATAACTTTTTTTTGAAAAACTCAAAAGGTATCCATTAATACAACTTATAGTTGAACCTGAATCGTTTTTCTTTGTACGTAGTAGCTTTTCGGCTTTTTTATAAAGCAATTTCTTAAGCATTGGACTTTTTTGTCTGTTGAATAATTCTTCTTTCTCAAGGCCCTGGTATCATTTAAAGTGGCAGGTTGTCTATAGAATACAGTAAAACATTTTCTAAAAAGGTATCTAAGACAAATGCATGATGATAAATTCAGATAAATTATTTTTTGCTGCCTATTCACGTTACAAACATTTTTAACTGAAAGTATGTTAAATTACTTCAACCATGTCCCATTTCAGTTTTATCAAGTTTATAAAAATTCTAGTAATGCCTAAACTGGATGTTTAACACCCAGTCTATTATTGTTGAGTCAAACTATTTTTAGGGTTACTACTTACATATTTCTGTCCACAATAAAAATCACAAGAACAAATTACTTGATAAAACATATTCAACAATTTTGAATAATACAAATTGCTACTGGATTCATATAAATATATAATAACATTGTAGGTATTAAGTTTTATTTAAGTGATTTGAGATTTTCCAGTTTTAACACTACTACAAGCTAAATTCTAGATATCCTTTTCAAGCTTTTTGCATATGGTATATTCTCTTCAACTTCCATAATTTCATAAAAAGGTCCTTGTTTAAAAGCAATTCCCTTTTCAGTTATAATTTTATCAGGCATTTCTGCTGTGTCTGGCATATCATCTGCTTCTTCTGAATCAACATTTAATCGTTTTATTAGTTGTTCTTTTTGAATTCTATAATTTTCTAAAATGCCATTCTGTTCTGTTAGTTGTTCTTCAAGAAACTCCAGCGTCTGATCTTTAGTAAGTGTACAGTGGTATTCAGAATTCATTTCAACATTATATTCACCAGTATGTTGAATGGTACCTGTAATATAAGCTCGGGGAGCAACTTTCATAACAGCCTTTGCTTGAGCATGCTTAGATAATATTTTGATGTTATTTATGGTATCTTCAATTTCTTCACGTTTTTTTTCAACTTGCAGAACTGTGTTGTCGATTTCTTCTAAATTATTTAAGGTTAACGAGGAAAATCTTTGCCAGTGTTCAGAATTTTCTTTGAAAATGTTTAATAAGTAATCCATAATTATTTTGTATATTACTGTTCCATTTCAACCGTTCTTTAAGTTCTATAGTAAAAATAATACAATAAACAATTTTCATATAGTTTTATGAAGTCGAAGTACTAGTACTGGCAGTAATAAATAACCTAATTTTTGTTTTCAAAACGTAAAATGCATATTATATATCTGCAAGTTGGCAATACAATAATTTCTAATAATTAAGGGAATGGCATATTGATAATAAAATAAATTTACTCTCAAATACATAGCCATATTAAGTTTTCTATTTTAATATTCTCTGTAAACCGGTGTAGGTATTTATATACGATTGATAAAATGCAATAAAGTAGGTATTCTATGCAAGTTTTTAATGTATTTCCTACGTTATATTATACCAGCTTACTTTTTAATATATCAAATTAATGGAGTATATATTGTGTCTTAATTCCGCAATTTTTTAAATTACAAATCGAATAAAAATTGGATGCATTTAGTAAAGTATACCACTGCATCGTTTATTAACAAACTGCACAAAAAATAAGTATACTGCCATTTTTTCCTAATTATCGGATATACAAAATCTGCCAATGATTTATAGTATTTGATTTTTTTTATTATTATAGTATTTTAAGATTTATTTACGTGATTTTCTCGTATGCATTTGCCTTTTTTTTTAATACAAAGGATATTTTCCCGCAATGTGCAAAAAATGTAGAAATAAAACATAAAATATGCAATTTATCAGATATTTATACTTATTTACTATTGATTCGACACTAGTCAAAAATACATATTTATCATTTTTATTATTACTTTTGCAACTAGAAAAAACATGTTAACTTTTATTTTGTTAAATATAAATCATTGGTACAATATAGTTGTGTACTGTTTTAATACTTAATGTTAATATTCCTATAGTAATTATTACTTAAATATGCATTCTTCTTTATAACTAAGATAAAATACAAAACTTATTATCGGATGTCTTAACGTCTAGTAGGAGATCTTGACCGAAATCTTGAATCACCATCAAATCTTCTTCCACCGGCACCTCTTCCTCTAAAGGAATCTCTTGCTCCCCTCCTGAAGCTGTCACCACTTGATCTAAAATCTTTACCACCATATCTTCCAGAATCTTCCCTACGTCCACCATAGTCATCGTAGCGACCTCTTCCACCTCCTCTTCCTCCACCACGACCTCCCCTAAAGCTGCCCGGTCTATCGCTAAAGGTTCTTAAGCGACCTGATCCTCCTCTACCACCTCTTGAACCTCTAAAACCACCACGTCGACCCTTCCCTCTTGCAATTTCAACTCTTAATTTGGAACCAAAGAAATCGGTTCCATTGAGATTATCACATGCAGTTTCTGCATCATCGTGATTAAGAAACTCAATGAATGCAAAACCCGGAGGATTGAAGGCTACCCATACATTATTTAGTTTTCCAAACTTTTCAAATTCTGTTTCCAAGTCTTCTTTTTTCACACCATCGCTGAGGCCACCAACGTAAACGCGGGTACCCTTGTCTTCTCTGTCGCCCATGTTGATTGTCTGTGGAACGTAGAATGATTGCAAGCGAAGAAATCGTAAATTATTAGTCGTTTGGGCGAATTCGTGTTTTTAAGCGAAAGGGGTACTTTTTTAAAAAGATGAAAAACATTCCGGTGCTTTGTCATGTACGTACGTAAATAAAGTATCATGTATGTATACTTAACTAAAAGTTTATGTAACGAAGATATATGCATACGAGTTTTTAATTAAGTTTGGGTACCCAATTTGCAGTACGACGCGCTGTTCAAAATAGAGTAGCTACAGGGCGTCAACAAGTTTTACGTATAAAATGACGATTTCGCAGCCAAAACGGTGATTATATACATTTAAAAATAATACATAATAAATAATTCGAAGATTGCGAAGCTCTCAGTGCTAATTTACAATTAGTTACCCAAATATCGAAGCGTAGAAACGGATGACGGAATTGTATGCAAACAAAACGGCGTTCGTGAACTTTGCTTAGAAAATGGCAGAAGCGTTAGTACGGAGATAAACGGTCGATGCATCAAACCTCTTACTGCGCAAGTTAGCACGCATGCGTATCAAGTATTTGTTACATACAATTTTTAATTGCGATAGGTGGTATCACTTAAGCGCCAATAATTTAAAGTTCAATATTGATTTATGAATGAGAAATTACTGAACATTATCAAATCAATTAAGATCTAAATTAAATCCATTACAAAATTTGGTGCGCTTAGTATTTTATGTGTAATACACAGGAACGTTTTATGGGAAATTGTTGCAAGTACATTTTATGTGTTTGAATAAAAATATAAATTTTGTTTTCTACAAAATAAAATTCAAGCGGGAAATATTATTCGAAATTGTACTAATTGGTGTAATTTAGTACTAAAGAAAAAAAATTGTAATATGTTGAATAAATATTTAGTAAAGTATTCACTTATGGTAAGAACACTCATCCAATAGCGTCAAAAATGGTTTAAATGAAAAAATCTTTCATTTCTAAACAGTGAAATATTCATTTGTAGTATATTCTATTTTATTGTAGTAAATACTATAAATCGCACTAAGTGAGCTTATTTATTGTTCGTTGGTTTAATAAATAAATAATAAAATCATACAATTTTTTTTTTAGTGAAGCTCACCCATATTGTTATTTTTACTTATTAATTTACTTGCAAAAATGAGTAAAAATAATTTTGGCTACAATGGAGCTCTGATATAACGATGTGATTTCCAGAGCTTCTTGAAGATTGTTATAAGTAAATTTTTACCCACGTGTACTTATTAAATTCTGTACATGTAGTTGCTTATTTACATGCAAATAAGTACAATTTCATAATAAATGTCCTTACTTTCTTTATGATTTTAATAAGCGTTTTTAACTTTATTTATTTTAACAGTAATGTGAATGCATTAATTGCTTTAATATTGGTAGCTTATTTCATTTTTTCAGTTTATGTTGTGCAATCCGAAAACTAATTTTATGAGTGAGCTAAAATCTGGGCAGTAGAAATATACATGTAACTTGGCTAAAGGAAGTAAAATGTAGTACACCAATTACAATATACATGTACTAATGTTGTTCTTTTAATGTCTGCTTTAGTACTTATTTTTTAAAGTAAATTCGAAGAATTTCTATTGTAGTTGTGGAGTGAATTTTGAAGATTCAAAAAGTATTTAAGACATAGTAAAAAATATACTTATATGTATTTATATCGTAAGACTTTCACTATTAGGTGTTAAAATGTAAACCTTAAAAATACAATACAATTACCTTTTTTTATTGAAATATTTAAGAAAGTTCATAAATGAATTTTCTCAACTTCTTTCTGTTCTTTGTCATTGTTCCATGTTTTCTTAGATGGTCTTCCTTAAGATTTCCTCAAAATTATCTAATTGGATGCGTTTCCATATTTTATATTTTTTTCTTGTGACTACCTTTATTTTCTCTTCTGTTTGTATCTTGCTTTTCTGTGCGTTCGTCAATATCCATAGTGTTGGTAGAAATATTTTTTGATAGATGGCCATCTTAGCTTGCCCAGATATTTCACTTTCTTCAATGTTATTTGATTTCTACTTCTCTTTACAAACTTACCTTTTGTTTTTGTTGTATTGATTTTCATATAGGTATCATATTGTTAGTTCCTTGTTGCATATTTCAAAGTTTAGGTGTAGAGTTTTACCAAATATGATCATTTGACTAGTGTACCTATATCTACATGTAATCATATATAATTGACAAATTATGTGATGGTTTTACTAAAAAATAAAAGCCATTATCATCATTACTATGTCATTTGCAAGGCGCATTTCCCTATTCTTATAGGTTTGAGAATTCGTTGGCTCACACAAATAGGTTTTCCCTGCGATTTAATTTCTTTAATGAGAAATAATGTAGGTTTACCACTTTTCCTTGCCTTAATCCTGTTTTTATTTGATCTGTTTTATTTCTAGTGCTCCAAAGTTCGTTTCTTTTTAGAAACTTTGTATGTTGTTGAGTAAGCAAATAACGCGTAATGCAGTAGGAATCATAACTCGTTTTCTGCAGTCATATGGCGGAGGTACAGAGTTTTACATGGCAACATTCCTCTTATAGTCTTTTAAAAAATTCGTGGCAGGATTCTAAAATGGAAAGGGCCACGATCTGGATTTACATTGCAACATTTACGCAAGAAATACTGAGTAGATGGCCTTTGGCATCAATAGGTTTTTTACTGAAACCCATCTTGAAGTAAAGCCAGGGGAAAAATTGGTACATTTATTCTTATTTCCTAGTGATAGTTTTCCTTTATCCAATAATGCTCTATACAGCTTGGTTAATAATGCCTCAACTATTTTTGCTTGGATTTTATACCGTTGCTGTCTGATAACCTTCCTATTTTAAAAATTGTAATTGCTTCCCAATTTTGCTTCCATTGGATCTTGTCTCTATTAACTTGTTGGGTAAATTTTTGTTCAACAGAACTTTTGCTAGTTCCTTTAATAACATTTCTTCTTACACTATTTTCTATATGGAATTTCCGTTATAACCAGTAGTTTATTGTACAATAAAATGAATACTTAGTATTCTAAAAAGTAATAGAAATTACACAAAAATTGGATGGTATGTACTAATTTTTTATCATAATGAAATTATTGTATGTTTTACTTGATAGTATGCAAAACTATTTCACTATTTAAGTGGAAAAAAGTGTGGAAATGCAACGTTCAAGAGTTCAGTTTACTAAGACACAAGAATATAGCAGTTTCCTTTTAATAGTAATAGTTCTCTAGTCTTTTAAGAAATTATATTACAAAAAATAAGTGTAGTTGCATTACATAAATACAGTCACAACACTATACTATAACTATATAAATTAAAGCTAAGAATTGCTTGTCAGACTCGCCATAAGTAGTTCCATTTTGTGCAAAAAGTTTCTTCCTTCCATTTTATCCAGTCTTACATCTCTAAATTGCCCTCCCAGATGTTCCCATTTTCTTTCCGTTACTAATCTACTAGGAAAGAAATCAGATCTTGGCGAATGAGCAACAGAGACTTGAACGCCCGTTTGTGGCGGAACACATCGCACTGCTATTAATCTATCACCATTGGGAGATGCTAATATACAGGAACTGGCATTTCCAAGTAATTCCACAGATCCAATACCGAGATGAAGCGAATTGGCTAAAAATTGCCAACCCATAATTTTTGCTAGCGATTGCACCGCGAGGATTTGATGTTGATTGATGTGGCAAAATATCAAATCTCTAAGTTCTTGAGGTTCATAACTCATGTGCATTACTTTACCATCACGGCAAATACATTTAAGTGTCTTTTCACCAATGTGTATGACTAAAGGTGTTCGATATACGACGTCATAACCATGAGTAATAATATTAATTTTAACGCAGGATTGTGTAGGGCTATTTAATGAGTTCCAGTGAGAACAGATTAACGGGTCTTTAACTTCTTTGGCTATCGTATCAAGAACGTAACCTATACGGATGCGCATGAAGAAATGTTGTGCTTGTTTAATAATTTGTTCCAAGAGAGTTTCTGATTTTGTCATCTCCAATAAGTCGTATCGGTCAGTAGCGTTAGGTCCTGAAAATATATAATTAATGTGTATATATTTTTATATTTGAAGTTATTTAAAAATTTAATTTAGTAATTAATCTAGTTAATAGTGAACAATTTTTTTTAGTAGGTCGATAGTTGATGCAGTTGGTACCATCTTTTGCCATTCGCGCAAATACTTATAAGGTTTCTTCGAACCCGACACTTCAGGACTAGAGGTGGGTATTTTGAGATTTTTGTAGGCCCGACAGTGAATTAGGCTAGCCCAGCCCGTCACGTTTGCCAATCCGACCCACTCGTCGGCCCGACAGTTTCGGCGGTTGTTGGACCACCGTCGACAAGAAGTCTTGTCTTTTTATTGAAGATCAAATACAACAACATTAATAATGGACATAAAAAAGAAAAACAATGTAGGATATATAAAAAAGGCATTATTCGCTACAATCGTCACATAAGGATCTAGAGTGGACATTGTAAACAGATTTTGCATAATCATTGCAACTTTTCCTGGTTTTCTTATCGCTTTTTTTAAGTCAAAGATAACCTTTTGTGAGTTGCATTTGTTTTGGAAAGCATAGAATTTGCTCTTTCTGTTAATGTATATTCATTTAACTTTTGTTTGAGCGATTTTGGCAGTGAGGTATATT
Source organism: Dynastes maya (assembly GCA_029619315.2). Lineage (NCBI taxonomy): Eukaryota > Metazoa > Arthropoda > Insecta > Coleoptera > Scarabaeidae > Dynastes > Dynastes maya. The sequence continues at coordinate 51,456,059 of JAROYE020000002.1, forward strand.
TTTTCTAATCTTCATTTGTGTTCTTGTCAAATCTAGAGCCACTCGGCTCACTTTTTTCAGGAAGGTTTCCAATAATTATAAGTTATATAATGATTCCACTCGCTTTTTTGAGGTTGGTTTTTGTTATTTTATTGATTTGATGCATTCAATAACGGAGATTATGAAGGTGAAGAAAACAAGAATCTTGGCAAATCAGTCACACTATTGGTCACATGGGCTGCAAATGTGCATAAACCTTCTGAAAACGAGCCTTTCAGATAGGTAGCACTCTAAACTGCCAAAGTTTTATAAGCATACAAACATTCACAGAAGTATATTGCAAAGTATAGTTGAATATCAACTACCTGGGATCGTAGAGACCTCACGCGCCTAATTAAGGGTTAATAATATTCAAAACTTGAAACAAGCATTTTTGATGAAAGAAGCATGCGATATAGCAAAGGCATCCTGTCTAACGAAGAATCCTTTTGATCCTTTTGATACATTTTCTTCAGCTTCTTGAAGATAGCCATCGATTAAAATTACTGCAATTTTATCATAATTCATGTAACCCAACGCATACAAAAGAAAATGGATATAAATTTCTTTTATTCAAAGAAAAATTCTGAAAAGGCATCTCACAACTAAATTGTACGAACAGTATATGTTCCTACAATTTCAAATACCTGTTTTTTGACAAGAACTGTTCAAACTGTTTGGAACGGCATTTGGATTACGAATTGTGTGCGGTTCAAACAGCGAACTAACAGTTCTCAAAATTTGTAACTCCAGAAATGCACGTTTCGAACAGCACACTCGTAATAGCGATTCGTACAAGTTCTAGAATTGGTCAGAACTGCGGGTTCGAACAAACCTATAGACAACTTTTGAAAGTCTCCTTTTTTTAAAGGGTGGTTGTTTTGATTGATGAACTAAACATTCATACTTTACAGTTTGTTATTGATATGCGCATGGAATTAATGTCAATCTAATCATACTATCATCATTAAAATTCAGATGTAAGGATAAAAGTCGCATTTACAGTTTTGCTAATCGAAATGTTTTCATATGTTGTTATATTTGGTTTCAATGTAATGTCGTTAGAAATCAAATTGAAAAGCGTTTAAGGACATAATTACATTTATTCTTTTTAAATGTTTTCAAAGGTGCTGAAGTCTAGAAAGGATCTTTATCAGGGCAGTATATTGGCGACCCATGCAATTGTCCTACGTTAATAAAGATTATATCTTATTCTATCAATACCATTTACCTGCCAAACTGCGTTTTTTCGAAGGACCTAATGGACCACTAGCAGGATGAGGGAAGGGATGATGGGTATTTCGATGATGTACTTCACGTAGTAATTGATGAAGTGAGTGTTCCAGGACATGGTCATGTTCTGTTTTGGCCGGAGTGGCTGGAGGTATTTTCTTATCTCCACTGGTAGAATGGCAAAGACCAATTATCAACTGGATTCCAGGAAGAACCTTGGTAATAGGGTATATAATATTTTATATGGTATACACTATACGAACATAATCTTACTGTTGCCATAATTTGATTTCCAACAACCATATGCGGTATAGGCGCCTGAAGTTGTACGGCTTCTTTTGCTAACTGATTAAATAGTTCTTTACAAAACAATACATTTTGCGCTGCTTCTAATTTCTGCTGCCAGTGAACATCAGTATTCGATGTTGTTGGACCAGACGATAATAAATTCACATTTGTACTGAATAAATCTTCTTGATCTAAATATAGAAAATGAAATGTTTTAATAATAGCATTGATTTAAAGTTAATACTTAATTGTGAAATGGGAAAGGATATTTAACAAATTATAAGTATTACACAAGCCATCGCCTTCTCTAGGACCCCGCGTCAGCCTGAGTGGGACATCAGCGTGGCCAATGCGGGCATACAGTGGAGTAACGAGATAGAATACCTGGGCGTGACCCTTGACCGAAGACTGACATTCGGTAAGCACATCCAAAAGACCCGAAACAAAGCACTAGGAAAGCTCGCGCAGTTATATCCTATCTTTGCCTGTCCCAACCTGAATCCCAAGATAGGAGTGCTTCTTTACAAGTCGCACATTCGCCCTATCTTAACCTACGCCAGCCCAACCTGGCTAACCGCCGCCCCTTCCCACAACCTATCCCTCACAAGAATACAAAATCGCTGCCTGCGATTAATATTCAAGCTCCCGAGAAGAACATCTCTAGCCGCGATACGAGTCATAGGCGAAGTCGAGGATCTAACGGATTTCCTCAGCAGGCCCAACAGGAACTTCTACCTGAAGGCCCTCGAGAGCAACAACCCGGTGCTTAAAAACACAAACGCCGAAAAAGAAGTGTACCCAAAGAAGAACCGTCGCAGAAGCCTTAAGACTTCTGTAAGGTAAAAAGTAAGTCATAACAATTACTTAGAGGTACCTACCGGCCACAGTACTGCCGTTGGATTTCCGCGACAGGACTGTGGACTACTATTGCATATCGAGACCATCGCGGCACTGCCGTTGGAATTCCGCGACAGGGCCGCGATCATCACAAAAAGAAAGTATATCGACCCACACCTATGTCGGGACAACTGCCCGGGAGTCCACAAGAATCCCCCACCTCCACTAATTTTGATTTATGTTTCAGATAGACCCCAGGATGACCTCACCAAGGAGGTGGAACTGGAGGAAAACGAGGCTAAGGCCCAGCTAAATCACGTTCGAGTCTGAGCACCACTCAGACGACCAGTGAAGACTAATCATCGTCCTGAAGATGCCGACCGCAGTGTTTGGCGAAACGTCGACTTCGATCAAAGACCACGGCCCATCAGCCCGGAAATATGTACTGCTAGTACAAATTAATTAATAAATATTTTGTGTGGTGAGAAGTGCGCTGATACTTTGTGTTGTTTGCGATGTTCAGTAAAATTTACAAGAGAATATTGCACAAAGTTATAAAATACTCAAATTAGAAAGTTGACAGTTCTCAGATGATTTACATTTATTGGTAATAAAAAAGTAACTTGAACATGTTTTTACAAAATAATACATTTGGTATTCAATGATAAATAAAATTTAGAATTACACGTTTGTTCTTGGAAAGAACATTAATTATTCATACAAGAAAATGGGGTTTATTGCATATGAACTTAATTTTCCTAATACATTTTAATTTACATTTCGTTTATCATTAACCCCCAAGGGTATTATTTTGTGGAGACATGTTTGTTACTTTCTTTGTTATTATTAACTTTACTTTTTGATTTGAGCACTTTGCCACAAGTTTTTACATTTTGTTGTAATTACTATCAACCTACTACTACTGCCGACTCTGGTCCTACTATATTTTATCTTTGAAAATCACTGCAATTAATTCATGAAATGCTTAGCCCTGTTTGCAGATGATGTAATTTGATCCCATTAGAACAAATGCCAACCAAAGAGATGCATTTTATGAAACCACTAAATATCTATATAGAACATAAAGTGTGTGAGTGATAATGGTCATGAAAGTTTACGAGTGTACAGTAGTGGAAAGATAAAGGTTACCACCAGCATTTTTTTTTGAGAATGGAGCAGAAGCTCTTTCAACAACAAAATAGTCGTTTACAGTAATATGCTGTATGCCGAAAGCAACAATACATATTTACTTACCAATTGAGTATGAGTAATGACAAATTTTATTAATATTACAAAATAACAAATTCTAAAAAATCTTTAAAATAGTTAAGATAATGTAAAGGACATTCAGAATCTTTATTTAATACTTGGTATGCCCGCTCTGGGCTTTTATAACAACTGCAAGCCTTGCTGGCATTGAACTAATGAGAGTTTGGCAATAATGAATTATTATTTTATTTTTCCAAACTTCTGAAATGACTGTTTTCAATTCAGATTTGTTCCTTGAACGTTTCTTGCTCACGTGCTTTTTGAGAATAGCCCAGCAGTTCTCGATGGGGTTCAAATCTGGACTGTTTCCGGGCCACTTCAATGATGTAATGCCTCTTCTTTCCAAGTACCGCTTTACCTATTCAAAACGGAAAAGAGAAGATGCTGCATATTTTTTATGGACAGTGTCCCAAATTCAACAAAAATATTTCTTACAATCTTCGCCCCGTGGTAGGAAACAGAGCATCTATGGAGGGTTCCAAAAAATCCTTAAGGATATCAATATATCCACTAGCATTTAAGTTTCCGTTAATAAAGGCCAGCTCATTACAATCGAAGTATGATATGCCACCCCAGATCATATGACTTGGTGGAAATTTGTTTCGGGTGATAATCGTGCTTTGATCCAAATCTTCGTTGACTCTTCGGCGAACATATGAAACGCCATCGGACTGGTTTAGGTTTATTTTTGACTCATCCGTAAATATAACTCTTTTCCAGTCATTTTGAGTCCAGTTTTGACGCTCTTTTGCAAAATTTAGCCGCGCTACGCGCATTTTACTGTTAAAAGTCGGCTTCATCCTAGGAATCCTTGCTTTTAGTCCAATAGATTGTAGCCTTCTGGACACTGTTCTTGGGCTGATTTTAGTTCCACACGTTATTTCCTTCTCATCAGCTAACTCTTTTAAAGTTGCAAATCTATTGCGGAGACATGGTTCTCAAATTTCGATCCTCACGTTCTGTTGTCTTTTTATTGCGTTTCTCAGACCTGGAGATCTCAGCAGACTTTTGGTAGACTCGTATTTCTTTAAAAATTTAAGCACAGTAACATGACTATACCCTATTCGCCTGGCAATTGCTCTTGTAGAAAATTTTTCTTGTTTTAATGCAAGAATCACACTCTTTTCTGCAACCGAAAGCATCGTGGATCATTACACAATATCAGTTTTTCCGAAATAAACTCGTATGACAATCACATTTTGTCATAAAACATAACTTAAAATATCTACAGGCGATCTAAAACATCTACTGTTATAACAAAAAAGAGAGTTACCAATGCGTTGTGCGAAATTCGAGGAAATTGTACTGAATATATAATGTTTCGATGCTGGTAACCTTTATCTGGCCACTACTGTATGTTGTTATTATTTTTTAAGTCTAATATTGTTACTGTTAAAAGAACAAAAATAAATGGGCAAGCATTAAATGATATATAACTTTTTTTACCTTTTTGACATAAAACAGAAATATAAGCAACACCCTGTAATTCAGATGGAACAGTAACTCGCAGAGCTGAATAACTCTTAACAGATGGTTGTGCTCCTGGTAAAGGACTATTTGGAGGACTGCTTGATTTTTCTTCATCTTCTGCTTTAGATACTTCAAATATACCTGGTTGTGAATATTTAGACCCTGCTGTTCGGTAACTAAGATCGCCTATAATAGAATTTGATACCTTTTTCAACCTCCAATTTTGTCTTAAACGTAGCAATTCAAAATGAAAGTTGGATCTATTCTGAACTGCTTCATTTTGTGAATTCTTTAACCTCTCAGCACCAGTTAATAATACATTTGCAGCTCCAGCTAAAGCTTTTTTTCTAGCATACATCTGAACTATAGGTTTTGTATCTACTGGTTCCTGTTGTACAGGATCTAGGACCATATATCTCTTGTCTTTGGCAATTGCTAATACGTCAGCCAAAACACATACTTCTTGTAATGCACTTCGCAACTTATTTCTAACACTATCCCAGGGCCACAAATTTGATTGGAAACTATCTTTACTATCACTATCTGATTTTCCATCATCAGAGGTTTCACTTGGTTCCTTCTTAGTCTCTAGCTCATTAACTTTACTAAAGTCAATTTTTTGGGCATATTTTGCCAAACTTTCAGACAAAGTTAACGGCCTAAAATAAATATATAATATTTCGTGTTCAATTTTCAAATTTATACGTGCACTCACGCTTGATATATTTCTTGCCCATCATAAGTAATTTCTTGAATTTGGTTTTCAATTGGAGCCTCGACAGATATGTTCACAGAATACGACATAATCTTAGGTAAGTTATCGCAACATTTTACTCAAAGATGTAAATTTATTTTAATAATAATGAAATCAACTAAAACTTGCTTGATATTGTAAACCAAAATATACAAATATACAAATGACAAATCTTACCTTTAATACCATACTAATACAGAGAATTGTGTTATCAACTGTAAATCTGTAATGTCTAAATACCTACTCTATACAAATGTGCTATGGTGCACACAATTTGCTCACAGATGGGGCAACAAGTACTAAATTCTTAATTATCCTAAATTCAATTATGGACCTTTTTCATTTTTTAGATCCTATACAGTGTGAAGGTAATTTTCTTCGTATCGTAATTGATTATCTTTTAATGCTTTGAAAAAGTTTACTTTACAGCAATAAGATTTTATGCACGTTAAAAATTGAATTGATATTTATAGATAAGCTTGGGATAAATTAATCTTTCTATACTATTATGACATTATCTATTTTAAACATACAGTACTGTTCATGGAAGTTCGGGCAAGCTGACAAATTATATTAACGGTTTTGGAAAAAATTTTAAAATTATACAATATGCATTTCTGTGAGGAATTATTAAAACTAACCTTTTCTGGAAGCTTTTTACCAATTTCCAGGTAGTATTTGTCTATTATAAGACCGTTATCATAAAATGTCTAATTATGTTGGAAATCCCCAATAATTATAGTGACAATAAAGCTTTATAATAATCTCTAGGAGGGTTAGCTGATTTACTCGTGTTACTTGGAAATATTCGTATACCCTTTATAAAGTATTATAACATTTGTAAACGCAGTGGTTCTGAAGAGATTGTTATTGTGAAAGTATCTGTGGTTGTGCAAGTGAAAAATAAAATAATGACTGCTTAAAATGCCTCGTGGAAAGCCTCTAGCTGTTTCAAAACAATCTGCTATTATTACCTTGCATCAGGAAGGGTACGCAGAAAGACGGATTGCGGATAAATTAAAAATAAAAAATCTACAGTACATGATACTATGGTTCGATTTAAGACAACCGGTGACGTGCAAGATTGTAATCCTAAGCGCAATAGAAGACTAACAGCATCAGAAATTGCTGCAGAATTCAATAATGAGCGAGATTCCAAAGTTTCTGTGAGTACTGTGAAACGTCGGCTGAAAGAGGCTGGGTTGCATGGGCGACTGGCTTGTCGAAAACCGTTACTCCGAAGAGGAAATAGGCTGAAACGACTGAAATGGGCACAAGCTCATAGAGATTGGACAGTGGACGATTTTAAAAATGATTTGTGGACTGACGAATTCAAGTTTGAGGTTTCTGGAAATAGACGGAGAGTTTTCGTACGCAGATCAAGAGGGGAAAGAATGTTACGGGAGTGTATAGTTCCTACGGTGAAGCATGGAGGCGGATCTGTAATGGTTTGGGGTTGTTTTTCCTTAATCGGAACAGGGGACTTGCTCAAAATTGAGGGCATAATGAAAAAAGAAGAATATCGGAAAATCCTGGAGGAAGATGCCATACCGTCAGGAGCCCGATTAATTGGTCGTGGATTTGAATTTATGCAGGACAATGACCCCAAACATAAATCTAAATTGTGCACAGATTACCTGCAGCAAGAAGAAAATGAAAGAACCCTAAAAATTATGGAATGGCCGCCACAGTCCCCCGACCTGAACCCGATAGAGTTGTTATGGGAAGAATTAGACCGATGTGTTAGGAAAAAGTGTCCAAAATCGAAGAAACATTTGTGGACCATTCTCCAGGAGGTATGGACAAGCTTGCCCAATGAAACATTAGCAAAATTAGTGAATCGGATGCCGAGAATAGAGGCAGCAGTCCTAAAGGCAAAAGGTGGATTTTTCGATGAAGATCGGATTTAAATTATTTGTATTACATTAAGTTTTTCTTTTTAATAAATTTGTGTTTGACAATATGTAAAATCATGTAAGTAAGTATTAAATACATGGCCATTTAATATTTCTCTTATTTTCTTTGACTTCCCTACATTTTTTTGTTTGCCCGAACTTCCATGAACGGTAGTGTATCTTGTAAAACATGAAAATTAAATAATTTAATGTCAAATTGTCTATCAGTGTCAATTGTAAATCGGGAAGTGTTGTGCAGTACTTAATTATTGAAGTATAATAATAATGTCCCATCAATGTAATATGGCAAGGATGACATCAGTTATCAACTAACACGTTTTTAGTTGATAGTTGGATTCGTGATGGATGCATCATGTCGCGATATAAAATGATGCAGGGAGTGCATAGCAGAGAGATTATTCTTTCAGTGGTCAGTGCCTTGATAGATTAACTGAATATAATAATGAAGTTAGTCTGTTTAATGGTAAAAATAGTGGACTATGTATCAAAGCGATAGTGATACTAGCGACTTTACGGTTTTAAGCGCAAAACCGACTCGATAGTATTCACCTTTTAGTTAAAACATAATGATTGTGGTAATGTTTATGGCATTTGTCCCATATTGCTGGAATATTAAATAATGAATCTATTATATCGTCTTTTATTTTTATACATATAAAATGTCAGGGCAAAAAAAAGGAAATAAGACGAAATACATTTCGCATTAGCAATTATAAGCAGCGCAGATACAGTAGAGTCTTTGTACTGTGAACGTCTTCTCATATGAACATCCAAAAACACAAACGGCTTGTTTGATACCCTTACATACTCTAAAACGTGAGTGATAAGAATTCCATACTCTAAAACGTGACCATCGTGAAAATTCTTGTACACACCTAATTCGTAATATGTAAGATTCGACAGGTTAGTCTTTGTTTTAACTTCTATTAATACGCACGCAATTTATTGTGCCCTGGCGTCAAATAAGAAATCAAGCTCCTCTGAGCTTACATAAGAAGGCAGAATTCATATATCCGATGTAGAAAAAGGGTTCGGAGTAACTTTTTCATCCAAAAAGTATGGAATTGCGAAGCCTACTGCGTATTTTCTAAAAAATAAGAAAGATCAAATTGTCAACCGTTGCTCATTTATTTGCTGGTTCAGGGAAACGAAAATCTTTTAAAAGTTCGGAATTCCCTAAAATGGAAAGAACGTTATGTAAATGGTTTTTAAAACAACGAGAAAGAAACGCTCCGATAAGTGGTGACATTTTGAAAGAAAAAGCTAAGTTCTTTCATAAGAAGTTGAGGGAAAATAACTCAACATTTAGCGGTAGTTCAAGTTGGCTGTAGAAGTTTAAAAAAGATATGACATACGATTTTTAACGATATCTGGCGAAAAATTATCTTCGCAACTTGAATTAGTTTCTCCATTCTTACAAAAACTTGCTGATAAAATAAAGGAACTTGATTTATAACCTACGGTCTATATTGGAAACTTCTGACAGGAAAAACTTATATATCTAGCGAAGAAAAGACTGCTCCTGGTAGAAAAACTACAAAGGAAAAAATATATGTTTGCAATGAAGAAGAAGTAGACATCACTGATGAATCGGATCAAGACACGGTAGATGGCAGTCAAACTAGAAATACAGTAGATCATAAAGAAGCCACTAGCATTAGCATCATGGTCATAAAACTAATTTTGACCATTTAGGTACCTTCTCTGACTACAACAAAGAACCATCAAAATGAATCAGAAAAGCAGTGAAGATGGAAAGGTACGATAACTTTAGTAAAGAAAGATGACCATAGGCTAAGCAAAGCTTGGAAAGAATCGTTGGAATCATAACAGAAGAACAACCGTCATAGACTACGCGACTGCAACCATCGTGGCCTGGTAAATACACCAATGGTAAAAAAATCACCGTAGAATTATTCTATAACAAAATCCTGAAGAAGATTGCAATATTAATAGCGAAATGTCGATTCAATTGTATGACACGATAAAACAAGAAAGAAGTTACCCCGAGTTACAATAATCTTAGCATTTCTTTCCAGTATGATATGAATTATAGCAATAAGTAATAATTAAAACGTAAAAGCAGATTGATTTTTTACGGGGTTTTGATATGTTTTTTCATAAATACTGAATTCTAGTTGAAGTTCTGTTGATGACTATAATAATATACTCATGTTTAAAATTAACGCACCATTCAAATAATTCTATATAATTTTTACAAAATTTCTTAATTGGTGAATTATCAAGAAACAATACAACTGGAGATAATTAAACATCGATTCATCAATTAAAAAAATTAAATTAAAAATTCCATTCAATTACAAATTCGGAAACAAAACGATGTTATTGGAAATCTTAAAAAACCTTATAAACAAAAAAGGGTATAAAAGAATAAAAGTTAATAACGCGTGACAACTCCCCTAGCTATGGCAACTGCTTGGATTCGCCGTGGTGAGCTCACTATCAAATCTTGGATTATTTCTTGGGGAATATTATCCCGCTCGAAAAGAACAGCCTGTTCCAATTCCTGGAGATTACCAGAAGGTGGTAAATGACACCTCACTGATTTTTTTAAAGCACCTCAAAGGTACTCAATCAGATTTAAGTCAGAGCTTCGTGGTGGCCAGTCCATTACTTGGATATTGACCTCTTGCAAGTAATCCAAAATTTATCTACTGATGTGTGGTCTCGAATCATTCTGCATGAACATGAAATTGTTCCCTAAAAATGGTACAAAAAGCATTACATGGGATTCAGAGTTCATTGTCCTTTGGCGAGTAGAGATAAACTCTGTGCAGATATCAAAGCAAATACTTCCTCAGAATATTTTTGATGCACCACCAAAGGGATCTCGTATCTTTGAAAGCTTGTGCAGTCAAGATATCTTTTTTTAGTTCTTTGCCATACTCTCTCGCGACCATCTGGAGATTTTGAACTTACTCTAGTCTCGTCCGAAAACAAAACCCGCTTTCAATCTTCAACTGTCCAATTTGCATGATTTCTGGCAAATCTCAAACATTGAACTCTGTGTGCTGTGGTAAGTAATGGTCCAACTACACGTCTTCTACTACTCAATCTTAATTCTCTCAACCTTTTCCTTACAGTAAAAGCAGAAACTCATCGACATTTTTAACTGCTTCAAGCTGGTTACTGAGTTCTGTGTTCGTTATTCGTCTATTTCAGAAAACTTGCATTTACAAAGAACGATCATCTCTCGCACTTGTGACTCGTTTCCTATCTTGACCACGTCTTCTAGAGTGCCATCCGGTTTCCCTGAATCTTCTAACTATTCGATTGACTGCTGTCCAGCATTGTACGTCCTTTTTCTAACAAAGTTGAAGCTCTTACACATTCATCATTGGTTAAATGATGTGACCCGTTCATGATTTTCGATTCTATACACACAAAAAATTAACAAATTCGTAATTAAAACTTATATAATATCTGAACTGTTAACTTAAAGGACTCAAGAAAAACTGTTTAACAGAATTTGACAGTAACTTGCGGCCATTTTCATCAGAGAGGTCACAATAACTTTCTAATGGCATAAAACTATAAAACTATAAATTATGTTCCGTTAAACTAAAAATTTTTAGAAAATACAAAAATTATAGAAAGTATACCAGAAACATTGCGTGGTGCGTCGATTTTGAACATGAGTTTATGTATTCCCTTTATTTGTTTTATTTCAAAAGAAAATTTGAATATTTCTTTTTTCTTTTTACTTTATATTTTAGGAACAAAAAAGAAAATTTCAGAAGAGATAAGCAATATCAAATATATGGAAAATAATTATCAAATTAATATTCTAATTAAGCCAAAAATTATAATTACTGTTGCTTTTTTTTATTGTTCCATTTACATCTATTTAAGTTTGGATAGATGCAGTAATTCAAGTTTAAAATACCGAAATAGAGTTAGGAAGCAGAACGGCATCAATCTTGCGCTTACCGGCAGCCGAATTTTTTGCGTGAAATACAAAAATGTAGACTATAAATCAATCCACAAGAAGCTGTCACTAGCTACGAAGCCACAGATCCGTTATGTACGGGACGCCTTTCGTCTCCAATTCGCTTTACTTTCAAATACATATACAACCACCGCATCGATAAAAACAACAATACATAGGAAATCTATTCAAGGAAGTACGTCTACTTGTACTCTTATTTTTTAAATATAAAGAGGTATATAGTGAGATGTTTCTTGATGCGGATGATCTTACAGAATTTGATGACTTGATTCCAATATTGACGATGCTTTTCTGCAATTTTGATAAAAATTGTTATTACAAAGTAGATTCTTGAAAATAACTGGTGATTTTTATTATTTCCTTGAAATTAATTTTACTGAACTCTTTTGTTTTGACAATACAAATTATTAAACCATCAAACTCTAATCACTAGAGTAAGATAATCGTTTATCGCGCCGTAGGCGTGCGGTTTCTTCAATATTTATAGCACCGAAAAAGAAGTAATAAAGCGTATAATAATAAAAAAACTAATCAAGAATTATAATATCTGTAAGGCTGTGAAACACTCATCCTCTTAAGCAGCGTAATCAAGTAGGCTGGCGGATTGCATTGGAATTACTGAACATGAGAAGTAGAAGCACCATCATCAATATTATAACCCAGTGGATAAGAATCGTAAAAAATTGATAGCGTTAGATATGTTTCAATAGTTGTCTCGTGGAACCGTGTTCAAAGTGGTGAAAAAATGTGTTTATATTTGGAGAAAGATCGTTCGACATATACCGATGTAATACATGTATGATTAAAATAATTTTTGAACTCAATTAATGGATTAGTCGAAGTACATTATAAATTTGTTGTAATGTGATAAAATTGAAATCTTTCTCTAACACACTCTACAACTTTTTTAAAACGCGAATATTTTTTGCGACATCTATAGTGCGTAGCAGAGTATGTACTTTGTCCACTAATTGCAGTGACTTCACTAACGACAACGCGCTATTTTGTAATTGTTCCAGTGCGTCGTGTAAGCATTGCATGTAGCTATGAATACTTTGTAAATCTGTTTTAACAGAAGTATCTTGAAATTTTGACTGACTCTTCTTAATAACTGCAGCTTCGGCAGGATTGAATTGTAGAATAACAGCTCTTACTTTTTCGAATTGTTCAGCATAATATAAGCTGCCTGCAACCAGGTTCCCCAACATGTAAGAATTGGCTGTGGCGGTTCACGAATACCGGGACACTGTGCGTGAAATGTTCGAAGACGTTTTGGAAATTTGAGAAATACTTTTTTTGTACTTGATATTAATGCATTTACCTCGGGATAACATTGTTTAATAGTTTGTGCCACAAGATGTAAAGCATGCACTTTACAAGATACATGTAAACAGTCGAAACCGTGTTCAAGAAAAGAACGGCCTACCGCACGCATTGTCGCTGCACCATCGCTCATAAACATCAACACTTGACGTGTTGAGACTTGAAAGTTTTTTAACGTTGTATCACAGTCGTAATTGCTGCACTAGTACACCCTTGTAATCTTTTGCTAGATAGTAACAGTGGAAATGTCGATTTATGTTGATCCAGTGCACGAACTATAACATGTATAATAGAATTTTTTTTACAATCTGTTGTCTCGTCAACACACAACCAAAGCAACTGATTTTTTAATGTAGATATGATTTTATTTTCCACCTCTTTGCGTACAAATAAAACATGCTTGCGTGCTGTTGCCGTAGTTGGCAACTTCAACTCCGGGTTGTATTTGTTCCAAAAGTTCTTAAACGATTTCTTATCCAGTATGTTAAGTGACAAATTGCATGTTATCATCATGACAAGTAAATCGAAAATAGAGTCATTTCCATTTGATGCGCCGTTTTTTCTATTTCTGTGTTTTGCACTATTTACATGCTTCCTACAGTCGTTCTTTTGCTAGCACATCAATGTTTTCTCGCACACTTTATAAACTATTTTAGCGCCGTCGTACAACAAATCTGGAAACTCACAGATAAAGTTTTTTACTTTATCAGCAAAGGGTAGTTGTTTAGCTTTGCGCACACTGGACATTTTTAATTAAAAATTTTCTTGAATGACTAGTATTCCGCTCGCCTGATATAATTCACACGCACGCGCTGCGTTAGTGATTATGAATGTGTACGAATTTGAACTGTTTTGTCATCCGGCAGATGTTTACGCATCGTATCCGTTGGCTGCTCCAGCTGTTACGGCTGTGCTGGGACGAGACGATTATCTTACCTTACTAATAACAGTACTACTAAAAATTGCACCAACAGAAATAAATCCTCTTATAGTATGTGTGTTTGGATAACATAAAAATAAGTTTTTGATCCTAAAATGTCTAATAATGAAGGGAACTGCGTAAATGGACAAGAATTTCTTTTCAATTTTATTATTTTTTGTTGTTATTCCGTGTTTTCGTAATAATATGTAATCATTAATATTGCAGGTTTGTTTTGTTTTCTGTTTAATTTTTTTTAAGTTTTATGAAACAGATATCCTTAACTATAAATTTTTGGGCAGTACGAAACTCGACACGAATCCGCAGCACTGCAAACAGCGGTGTGCCATAAAACTATTATTGTTAATCCTTTAACGAAACTCGGCATGTAAATTGTTAATCCCCAATTTTGAATAGGGAATAGGGTTATTCCAGGTATAAGATATTTATACATCTTTGAATGTTTATTCAGTATTATTAATTGACCGTAATGGCAATTGCCGAATCCTCTCCAAAAATTACTTCCATAAATACTTTAGACAATTTTTAATTATTTAGTCTTTATAAATTCGTCAGTGTATAATATTTTTCTTTAATAGACTATGTATTCGATAAGTGAAACTATTAGTCAGCGTGGCAAAATTCAAATCGACTGCGAAAATAACAAGTTTAGTTTTCATCGTGTGCCTGCGATCGACCATAAAAAATGTTGTGCACCGTTTTGCATAATAACGACGAACATTTAAAGGTGAACGATTTAAAATGCATAAAAGAGAACATGTATAATGCAAGAAGAAAATTAATGCCAGCGTTACCCAGAAACTTAGAAGAGGTACAAACAGTCCTGGCAGTGCTCCAACCCAGAACCAATAGAAACGAAGAATTTGTGTTGGAAAATAATTTTAACGATATAGTAATTTTTTAGTAAAAGACGAACTTACAGTGTTTGTGTAAAGTTGAAATTTTGTACGTAGATGGAACGTTTGATTATCGTACCAAATATTTTACGTAACTTTTTACAATTCATGGTTTTTTTAATGGACATTATATTCCATTAGTTTTTTGTTTATTAAAAGACAAATGCGAGCTCACTTACAAACAGTGCTTTCAACGTGTCGTACATCACGTCATAAACCGCAGCTTAGAATTAAAAGCAAAAAGTATTGTAGATTTCGAGAAGGCCATACATAATGCAGTTAGACATATATAGTCTGGAACCAGAATTGTGGGATGTAGGTTCCATTTGACACAAGCCTGGTGGCAGAAAATGCTGGGGTTAACATTAGATTATAAGGACAAAACCTCAGAAATTGGGCAATGGTTGGGTTATTGTTTTGGGCTTTTGTTTCTGGAACCAGAAAACGTTAGTGATAAGTTTGTTTTCGAACTGTGCGCATTTCAACCCCAAAGTGCAAAAGTGCAAAAGTTTGCAGATTATCTTATTGATAATTATATATCGGAAGTCGCAGAATTTCCACCTGAGATATGGGATGAAAATAGTGCAGCCTTAAATCGTACGACCAACGCATGCGAGTCATTCCATTCTCATTTGAATAATTTGCCATTCATCACTATTCATATTTGTTAAAGCACTATTGAATATTCAAATGCAAGTGTACATTAAAATAAATAGTATAGATGCTCCCTATAAATATCAAAATGCTCAGTCAAAAAAAAACGTCATATGTATGGGATGGGCGATGTATATCGATGTTTTTGAAACATCGATATTTTTTAAAAAACATCGATGGTTTTTTATCGATATTTTTATCAGTTAACATTGATACAAATATCGATGTCGAAGGGCAAACATCGACTTACGTTTTTATATTTTAGTCATATGTATGGTGCCATTTATTAATAAAAAGAAAAAAATTGTGTGTTGTATGTATTGTACTACAGATCGCAATTATGCGTATAGACTGTCTAGATGATATAATAATCGTGGGCAAGTCACCAACGGCTAGTGGAAATTAACTTATCACAAATGGGGAAAGTGACCAATTCTCGGAATTGCCTTTGTGTCTAAGAAGTCCTGTTGTTGAGATTGAAGAAAATCCTTTGAATTGGTGGAAGATAAATGGCGAAACTCACCCATCACTTTCAAAAATAGCACTACAATATGTGGCTATTGTCGCAACATCGTTACCATCGGAGCGTTTATTTTCAAAAGCGGGTGTGACGCTCCCACAGCAAAGAAATAGGTTGAAAGAAAGAAGACTCCCAAATTTTATTTCTTTAGTTAGTAAACGAAACGTTTTGGGAATTATAAATACCCTATTAAGTGCTTTTTTAGGAATCAATATTATTTAAGAAATAGTTTTAGTGGAGTTTATTGTTGATAGACTTTATTTTTATTTATATTTCTTTATTAATAGAGTTTATTTTTATTTATATTGTTATTTATTACTGGAGTTTATTTTCATTTATAAAGCAATATTTATTGCTACAAATAAGTTATTTTTGCCTTTGGGAAATTAGAAAAATGTTTAGTTACACAAAAAATATCAATGTTAGAAAACTATCGATAATTCTAGTCGACAATTTCCAAATATCGATATCGGTACTCGAAATTTACATCAATAATCAACATCGATATTTTATCACCGATATCCCATCACTACTTCGGACTATTATTCTCATATGTATTGATAAATGTATTTGTATGCAGTTGTATATTAATATATAATATAGTAATTATAATATTTTTTTAAATATTAAATGTATCTTTTTTATTTGCATTTATGAATAACTACAGCAATGAAATATTACAAATTCTTAAAAATAGAATGAAATTCTTAAACATAATCAATTAAAATACATTGCGCTGAGTTTCGTACATCATTTATTTGAGTAAAATTTTATGATGTGCCGAGGTTCATGCACTTTTAATCTTTCTACCTGTTTTTGTGCCGAGTTTCGAATCGCCCAAATTTTTCTATGAATAGTAGTGCTATAGAGTATTTTTTTATCTAAGTGATAGTGTATTCATATTAACCTAGTGCTGCACAAATCAATTAAACATTCATTCTTTGGTAACAGACCATGTCCTTATCACATTCATATAAGTTATAATTGTGTGGCCCTTTACTCAAACTATTATTAAAATGAATAGCCTCTATTAAAATGTCCGGCGCTTTGCATAAATCATTTTTTATATCACTACTATTTTCAACATTCACACCTTCAATCAATCATTTAATTATGCAATTATGAAAATCTATTATTACGTCATGTTTATTTTAAAAACCTGCTCCTATTATAGCATCATATTTTAAACAATTAAAAATTTGCAATTGTATTCTAATCCGTTTATAATTAATGAATCACATACATATTCCTTAATTTTTGATAATTTTCTGGTGGAAGCTCTAATTTCTATTTTATTCATAGTGAATGTCTTCCTTCGAAAAATGCTCTATATTGAAATACTAGTTTGTTTCATATACAACCTACTCTTGATTCTGAATTAAATAATTCTAATTTCTAAATTTTGGAGATAACTTTTAGAAATGGTAAAGTATTATTTTCAATAATGATTTGATTTTCTTCAAATTTAAACAATTTTTTTGGGTAATTAATTCTGAAAATAGCAAACTTTTAATTTAGGCAAGAGTTTATAAAAATTGTTGTGGTTCAGGGCATACATCAGTCACAGCTTAGATTGAATTTAAATCGTACTCTGAATTTGTCTTTGGTTTCTGTGTTTATCTGCGAGCTTGTCTTGAATTTTGTTTAGGTTGTATATTATTCGAATTTTGTTATTTTTGTTTAATATAATTTTTTTTTGGTCTAAAATCTTGCAAATTATGAAAAATTTGGAATGTTGGTTGTAAATGTGATTTTGGCGTGTACACAGAGAAAAAGGTTCTTGAATCAAATAAATATATATCTTTGACATTATTTTATTTAATTCAACAAAGGTTTCTTTGAGCGAAAGCACATTTTGGTTGAAGGCTGAGAAAAGCGTAGCGCAAGGCTCAATATTAGGAGCATTTCTGTTCCTAATGTACACAAATGATCTACCTTGGACAACCATTTCATCAACATGTACGCCGATGATACGTCGGTGATTATTTCGAAACGAAATGACAACGAACTTGAAGATGAAATCGTCAATGTTATGGTGAAAATTGTTTGCTCAAAATAACTTGCAACTAAATGTAAACAAAACAAATATAATCAAATTTGCCTTACGACAAACTGACCCTTTAAGCCTAAACTATAAAAATCAACAATTAAAAAGTGCTGACCATGTGAAGTTTTTAGGACTTCAACTCGATAGTGCCCTAAACTGGAAGGAACACGTATGCAAGTGCACTGACGAAGAGAATTTCAGGAATGGTGTACGCGTTAAGAGTTGTATCTACTCAAGTTCATGTAGAAGTTGCATTTCCTGCATACCACTCCTACATGGGTTCGAGGTTGTCGTATGGTATAATCTTCTGGGGAAATTCCGTTGACGCAGATCGAATATTTATCATGCAAAAATCGTGTTTAAGAAGCATCTTTAAGCTGAAAAAAAGAGAGTCTTGTAAAAGTATTTTCATAAAATAGGGCATACTTACCCTGCCAGCGCTGTATGTTTTCGAGTGTGCATGCTTTGCAAAGAAACACTACAGTGAATTGTTGCAAAAACATGAAACTAACCATAATTATAACACCCGCGAATGTGAGAAATCGATCCAACGCATACCACAAACAACATTCACACAAATACACAAAAGTGCTATCACACAAGTGCTAAAAGTATACAACAATATTTCAAGTGAAATCAAGGTGAAAGAAATGAAAATTAAAAAAAAAATAATAAAGGAAAAATTGATTGAAAAGTGCCTGTACAACACTATTGACTTCTTTGAAACAAAAATTTAAACAAAATTTAAATGTAAATTCTGATAATTTTGTATACTAATAGATATTGTTTTTATGACGTGTTTCATACTGTATCAGTATCATTAAATAAATTTCGTTATTATTATTATTATTATTATTATTATTATTATTATTTATGAATAATAGATTGAATTTGTTTGAATGTGCAAAAGTTTCTATTCTTCATAATTTTGTTGAGTCAAACATATATATATATATTTGAATCGTGCGCTTCGCGCGTCATCGACAATTATATGTTTTTAGCACTGGATAACTAACATTAAAATTTCTGTATAACAAAAATAATAAAATAGTTGTCACAGATTGGTGCATATCAGAATTCCTGTTTGCATTAGGGATTAGCGAAAATTACAAAAATTCTCGCAGATATCGTTTTCAAGGCCAGTAACACCAATGTTAGCAGTTTAAATAAATTTCGATTCAATTCACCGCACATTTAACAATGCTTTGATTTTTCCGTTTTCATATTTAGTAGCCAATTGTTACTATATTTCCTCCTTTTTTGATGTAACAGGTATTTCAGCAAAGGCAAGTGATAAGACATGCTTGCATGCATAAGTCCGTTGAGGTATCTGCTGTTCTATCTCCTACCCTTTTTGTCATAATACCTAGCACCCTTCTAGCACCTAACAATATATGTAGTTACCCTGTCGCTCGTTCGCGATTCTCAGGATTCCTACGAGATTACTGAGGTAGTAAGTTTTGTAATATTTTTTGCAAACAAAAGTAGTACAAGCATCACTTTAATCTGTATGTATCCGTACGCACAACGCACAAGTTATTTTGTGGTTATGTCATCTTCGTCGAAATAATTTTGTACGTATACAATTACAAAATTCCATATATATGGTTAATTATTGTTTTTATAGATACCTATATAAAAGTGCATACCTTTTAACCATTTTTTTGTCAATGAATTTTTGTGGCTATGTATCATAACTAGAATTTGTTAAAACGGCGGTACCGGATGGCAGTAGCGTAGCGGTAGCGGCGTGGGTAGGGGTGATTTTCAACTCGTAGTCGATTTCGACAGTACCGCGAGAGAGTACGCGGAGATGGGACGCCCAAAGGGTGTAACGTTCCCTTCGAATGTGAATAAATATCTCAGGCATTTCCCTGGATTAGAATATAGAAGTCCGCATATTTATTGCACAATATGCAATAGCGGATTGCTAAGTCGCGATAGGTTTGAATGTAGAAAACATTGTAAAAGTAAATGTCATGTATTGAATTTAAGAAACAGTATTCCATACTGGCAATTTTTATATGATTTTATTTTTATGTTAAGTGTGTGCAACATCCCACAACATCTAGTATCTAATGAACACTTTCGTCTTTTTGGGCTAAGTACGTTCCCTCATGGAAGCTGCCAACATCTATGCAATTACGAATTGCTTTAACAGAAGATTAAAATTTAGATGATTGCACAATTTGTTGCGCAACCACGGCAAAAAGGTGATGATTGTTGCTAGATTTACACAATTTTAAAGTTGACTCAGCAATTTTGCATGGTACGTCCCAAAGCCATCATAAAAGTAACAACACAAAGAACCTAAAAAACCGACATATTGTTTCTCAAAAATTAACAAATTTAGACAAACCTACCATAATTAATTAACTGCAGAAGAGTTCGATAAAGTAAAGTAGAAACAACCATTGACAAGATAAGTTAAAATTACATAAAATAATAACAAGCACAAAGAACGAAAGTATGACAAATGCAGGTTATAATAACAATAAACAACAAGAATAATTTATGCTTTTGGAATTGAGATTTGACAGCTGGGCAGTTGTTATGATTACTTTGCTTAGCAACGAGCTTTTTAGATCAGTCTTGCGTCATAAGAGACCATTTAGCACTCTTTTTCTAGCCAACTTTGCGTAACAACAAAAACAAATTACCAAAATCTTTATTGCTGCATGTCGTCATATTTCTATATATAAAAATATATAGGTGTTCTGTTTAAAATAAGAAAGTTGACGTCACTTCTGGTGACACCGGAAATGCAATTGAACTGCTGATAACGGCAGCAGTTAGTTCACAAAAAATAGAAATTGACCTATTTTTTTTTTAAAACACTGGCTTCTGTCGTTAAAAAGTTAGAATGGAAGGGAGGGGAGGGGGATACTTTAGGACCTCACTGTATATAGATATACAAATTGAAGCGCTACATGGCGAACGGTAAGTCAAAATACTGAGCAGTCAACCTCGGGTCGAGTCCCCTTTATTCTTCACCTGCCCTATTACATTTTAGATGTTCGAAGTAGGGACGAACACAGGGCAGATATCGCTTTTAGTACACATTTTCTCGGCCGTCTCGGATGTGAGGCGTACATACATATCTAGGTCACTAGGAATTTCTGATAATCTTATACTACCTGACTAAAATCTGAGATAATACATGATTTTTGCTTAAGTAGTTCTATTCAATTACAATGGATTTTCTTCGCGTTTGATGGTAGATGCAGTTTCGTAAAATAAAGCTGTTTTTATTCGATTAGTCCAAGAAGCTATAAACGAAACAGTGTGCGTTAATAGTTTCTATTATTGAAATGATGGCTTTCTTTTCAACAATAAAAAATTTGTTTATTAAAAATTCGAGGTTTTCATTTTTGATATTCTTGAATAATGTTCGCAAAAATTAGTGTCAATTAAAAAAAAACACATTGCTATTTAAACATAATAAATTGTGATTCTGGTATATACTTAAAAGTTGCTTTTAATTGCGAAATGTTTGGAAGTCTCCGCAATGTACATGGAAACGGTAAGGAAAAACGACGTCGATGGAAATATGCCAACCTAATGTTCTTGTTTCGGCGGGGCTGCCTCTGTGTGAATTGCTTTAGTGCTCTTCTCTGCCGGATAGAGTCGAAATCCTGCTGACTGCTCCTGCTCTTCCTGCCAGCAGCTGGCTTTCGGTGCACGATTGAGGAGAATATGAGAAGAGCGCCGCCATGTTGCGAGGAAGGGAGAGAGAAGGAGAGCGAGAAGGAGAGTTAGCGGGAGAGAGTCTTCGTAGCAATCGCACGGTCACATTATTGATATTCCACTTTGAGTCTGCTTCATGTCGTTTCCCCGCCGTCTCCGCCACTGCCGCCGTACGTTCTGCAGGACTCCCACCTAGGATTTCTCTTGACTAGAGGCCACCACCCATTCTGCTCCTTGCAATTACAATACTTATTTCATGTACCGAAATATATACGTATACACTTCCGTACATAACAATACATGTCTAATATACTCTTGTACAGGCATCTACATTCGTAATGAATCTCGAAAACTTTCTTTTTAATTTTTACAGCGTGTATTGGAGTTTGTTTAGTAGCCCGTGTACTCATGACAGTGACGTTAGCATGAACTCTTTAGGGAAAATATTGTATCCTTTATATGTATGGTTGCATTGCAATTGCTTTTGTCTATGTTACTATGTACTTATTTACTATCCCCAATAGGATTACAGTTTTTCCTGGATCATTCAAATTTAGAACCAACTTAAATGGAGTGTTGCCATTTGGATGTTGTACCATAGCTGATCGAGGTAATTTTGAAAGAAAGAGGGTATTTTAATTTTCTTTTGTATTATCTTTCATATTATCTCTGCAAAAACGCCTATAATGCGCTATAATATTATTTAGTATTTATTACAGTTTTCTGTCTGATAATGAGATGTGTGTTTTTTAAATAACGTCTTATATAGTGAGGGCCAAAAGTGTTCCCCCTCCCATGCTAACTTTGAATGACAGAAGTTAGCGTTTTTAGAAAAAATAGGTCGATTTCTATTTTTTGTAAACCAACTTTTGCCGTTATCAGCACTTTAATTGTATTTCCGGTTTCACCGGGCGTCAACTTTCTTTTTTCTAATAGAACACCCTGTATATTTTTACGTTTTTGGAAAGGCAATCGAAACACGAACCCAACGATACCACATATGTTATACTTTAACCTAAGAAATATGACGATATGCAGGTTTTGGTAATCTATTTTTGTTGCTACGTAAAGTTGGCTAGGAAAGAGCGCTAAATTGTTTATTGTGACACCAGACTGATCTAAACAGTTCGTTGCTAAGCAAATTAATCATAACAATTGCCAAACTGTTAAATATCAATTCCAAAAGCGTAAATTATTCTTGTTATTTATTGTTATTATAACCTGCATTTGTCATACTTTCGTTCTTTGTTCTCGTTATTATTTTATCTCATTTTACCTTGTTCTGTTAATTGTTGTTATTTCTTTACATTATCGAAGTTTATTGTAATTAATTCATTATGATGAGTTTGTTTAAATATGTTAGTTTTTGATAGACAATGTGTATATTTTTTGGGCTTTTTGCGTTGTTACTTTTATGATGACTTCGGCACGAACCATGCAAAACTGCTGGGTAACCATGCAAAAAATCTGAAAAACACACATATTGTCTATCAAAAACTAACAAATTTAAACAAACCTACCATAATTAAGTAATTGCAATACAGTGCGATAAAGTAAAGAAATTACAATTGAAAAAACAAGTTAAAATGAGATAAAATAAGCACAAAGAACGAAAGTATGGCAAATGCAGGTTATAATAACAATAAATAATAAGAATAATTTACGCTTTTGGAATTTATATTTGACAGTTTGGCAACTGTTATGATTACTTTGCTTAGCAATGAGCTCTTTAGATCAGTCTGGTGTCACAATAAACAATTTGGCGCTCTTTTCTAGCCAACTTTGCGTAAGAACAAAAACAGATTACCAAAACCTATATTGCTGCATATCGTCATATTTATTAAGTTAAAGTATAACATATGTGGTATCGTTGGGTTCGCCTTTCGATTACCTTTCCAAAAACGTAAAAATATATAGAATGTTCTGTTTAAGAAAAGAAGGTTGACGTCACTTCCGGTGAAACCGAAAATACAATTGAATTGCTGATAACGGAAGAAGTTAGTTTACAAAAAATAGAAATCGACCTATTTTTTCTAAAAAACGCTAGCTACTGTCGTTCAAAAGTTAGCATGGGGGGGAGATACTTTAGGCCCTTTAGGCCCAGGTATCATTACGGACTTCATCAGTTGGCATAGATATTTCTATTGTATTAAAAGGAAGAATATTGGGGCTCCCTATTTTTGTTATTTTTAATTAATTAGTTCTAATAATAATGCTTTTATTCTGAGTAAATAACAAATCTAAATAAATAACTATGTGATAAAGAAATTAAGTAACTAGTCTAATCAAATAACTATTTTGTACAAACTTTTCGTTTATTATTACGTGTTTTTTGGAAATACGAGCGCAAAAAGCATAGTTTATCAAGACTAGGATCCCCTAATTGTGATCTAATATTGCTACAAATTAACCCAGCTGCGGAAAAGGCTCTTTCCGATTCCACACTTGTTGGCCGACAGGTTAGTAAAAAATCATACACCATTTGTGTGTATTTCCCTCTTATTTTTTATTCTTCAAAATAATTTATTTCTTTTTTAACTACTGATGTTAAATTTTAACGTTTACCTTGCATTAGAGTCAGCGCTTGACAAGATGCCTCGGTTTTTCCCTTTATTAAGAGCTGCAGCTTATCTTTCATCGATAGCGCATCTGATGTTGAAGAAACTGACTCAACTGACATTAAACATCCCAAGTCTTCGGAATCAGAATCATTAGTTTCTGATAATTCAGTGTTAGTGTCCGTTCCGTTTTTATCGTAAATGCGCTCAAATAAATTCTATGATTATCTTTGTTATTGTAGATTTCTTGAAATTGTTACCATAAAGAAATTCCAAACATCAGAATAAATAGTTCGTCGTTCCTTTATACGTCGTATCAATGTGTTTTTAAGTTTGTTACTTAAAAATGTGTTTTGCGTCGTTAGCTCATCAGGCATAAATTTCAACGTAACATCGGCGACATACAAATTAACATTTTCACAACATAGTGTTTCTAAAGCAACTTTTATTGGTTGTAATGCTGATATTGTATTAGAAAACAAAGCAAGCTCGTTATTAGTAAAACTGATATCTGATTTCGAATCGATGAAACTCCTTCTAACACAGTTTATAATCTTCAAAAAACGCTCTAGCATAATCAGCAAGCTATTCCAACGTGCTTTACAATCCATTATTAACGAAAGTTCTCGACCAAATTCTTCCTTTACATGCTTTTGTAATATATCATAATTTTTGCTGGCGATTTACGAAAGATTTTGACTATTTCCGTACCTTTGTTATCAGAGAATTTAATTGTATATCCTGTATAGAATGTAATTGGGAGTCAGTAGATACGCTTTGTACTATTTAGAAAGTTTCGCCATCATTTTCATCGTCTTCCTTATCAGAATGATCTGTATCAGTTATCTTAACAAGTTCCTTATCACACACATTTTGTTCTAAATTTTTTACAGCCAATTGTATACCATGTGCGAGACATAACTGATGGTTTGTACCGACCAGTTTTGCTATTTTCTTCATTATTGAAGCCTCCATCTGTAGTAAGCAGATGTCCACTTATCTAATGTTAAACTAAATGCTTTGAGTTTATGTTGTGATATTTCGCTGACTACTTGTTTCTTAAATGTACCTGCATATTCAAAGAATATTTTTTTAATTGTATTCGAAGATGTTGGGATGTTTGTATACCCATTTGCGATTAACAGCATTCGTAAATCTTGTGATATGCAAAATTTTGTGAATGGAATTCCGTCTTGTGCCGTCATTCGCGCTAGCACGGCGGGGAAAGATTTGTTAGTTGTGTTCTTGAAATATGAAGTAATCTTTGATCGGGAATCCTCGTCGTTTTGAGATTAATATTTTCATTCGGAGTGATACTAGTTTTTCCTTTTTCTCTTTTCAATAAATTAATGTTGTGCTGGCTTCTGAGATGGCTGTGTAAACTTCTGGTACTTCCACCAGATGCTTTAATTTTCTTTAAACAGCGTTTACATACAGCCACATTTTTTACTTGTGTACGGTTAAAATAGTACCACGCTGAAATTTTATTTATAACTACGAACAAGAGAAATATTTTAAATGACAATATAATTTTACTAGTTCCCACAGTTTTTTTAGTTTTCTTAAATTTACATATTTTAATTTAAAAAACCGTACAGAGTGAGTAATACTTGCATTATGTAATCAATTATTCGAATAAATTTACTATTATAATCTATTGTAGTCTTTTATTATTACAGCAAGGTTTATGCTCTGTGTAATTATTCTTACAAATTGTAATTTTTGCAATCAATCACATTTTTATCTTGTTTCTTACCGCTTTTTTTCTATAACCACTCGCGCTGTTCGCTGCACCCACTAGAATAAATTCAGAGCCGAGAAGGAGAACGGCGTGCCCCTTCCGGTATAGATACTGAACACGTCTGAACCTGCTTATTACACGCTACAACACGTTCTAAGCGGTACATGGCTACAAAAGCAATACTTCAAGTGCGGTTTTTAAAGAGCGCCAGAAATTGTAAAAGACGTAAACACATGAGAATTTTTTTTATTTACCATGTGCGTGATATAATAAGTAACAAACTAAGGTGTAAAATAAAGTATTTTCGTTTAACAGTTATTGTATTGCGGATAATTGAATCAGTAGTTGTTTAAAATGGAGGCGGACAGCTTTGATGCAAGTAAACGTTTCTCTGCGTGTAACGAACATTGAGTACCGGGCGGTCATTAAATTTTTAACAAAGGAAGGGCATACACCTAACAACATTAACGTTTAGACGGCCTTTCTGGTGATTTATCTCTTTCATATTACGCTGTAAAAAAGTGAGCAAAATGTTTCCGTTTGGGATAAGAATCCCTTGAAGATGACGAGCGCCCCGGTTGGCCAATCGAACTGATAACGCCTCAAAACATTTCAATTATTGAAGAAATGGTATTAGCAGATTGTCGTTTGAAAGTGAAGGAATTGGCAGTGATGTCTAATATTTTTGAAACAAGTATTCGCCGAATTCTCCATAATTATTTGGCTATGAATAAGATTAGTGCAAGATGTGCACCGCATCTTCTTTCTGCTCCCCAACATGAACGTCGGGTCGCATGTGCGCGCTCGGTTTTAAACATGTGGGGAGACGACCCGAAACCGATTTTGGAGTCCATTCTCACAGGAGATGAAGCAATAGTTCTTATTTATTTTCTCATTTAAGGAAAGGCCCTAGAGGACGTTGTGTTAAGGACGATAGTGAGTTACAAGCAGCTGTAGTACAACATTCTGAGGGAAAAACTTGAGATTATTTTTAGAATTATTAATTGAAAGTTGTAA